>JAECWT010000215.1:2830000-4245000 GCA_018150885.1 Drosophila tristis | reverse complement strand
GCTATGGCTGGCGAAGGAGATTTCGGTGCGGCCTCATCGCCATCGGCATTGGCTTCGCCCTCAGCTGGATCAGTTGGCTCGACGGGCTCTTTGTCAGCTTCAGAAGCTTCCTCGGCAGTCTTGTCGGCATTTTTCTTACTATCGATGGCCTCCGATGATGGTTCGGCAGTGGCCGTGGCCGGTGCCGCCGGCGGTGGCTGTTTCTTGCCAGCGGCCAGTTCGGTCTCAGTCTTTTCGGTATTCCGCTCCTTGGCGTCAGCGGTGGCTTCGGCATCAGTGGCTTTGCCGGGCTTACCGGCCGGTGATGCCTTCTTTGCCGATGATGGTTTGGGGTCCGGTGTGACGGCCTTCTTCGGCTGTCCCTCTTTCTTGTCCTTTTTAGCGGGAGTAGATGCGGATGTCGACTCTTTATCGGCAACTTTGTCATTGTCCTTTTCGGCCTTGTCCTTGGCTTCGCCCTTTTTCCCCTCAGCGTTGCCATCCCTCTCATCGGCAGTGGGCGTGGTCTTCGGCTCGCCTTTCTTGGCCGTCTTCTCGGCCTTTTCGATCTCCTGCTTCTCAATGATCTTCTCCGGCTGCGGATCGGCAGCATCATCGGCATCGGCATCCTGCTCCTCCTTCTCATCGGCGGCTTCCTTGACGGCTGCGTCAGGAGACAGGCCGGCATCATCCTCGTCGTCTTCATCTGGACCACCAGTGGGATCACTATCGGGAGAGGCTTCCTCATCGTCGTCCTGCTCCTGCTCTTGCTTTTGCTTGGTGCCGTTGAGAGCCTGCTTGGCAGTCTTCACATCATCCTCATCATCGTCGTCGGGCTCTTCGATCTCGGCTGCCTCCTGGGGTGCATCGGCATCGGCGTCAGTCTCGTCCTCGTCGTTCTTATCATCATCCTCGTCAGCATCATCCTCAGCGTCCTCGGACTTGGCCTTGGTGGCCTGCTCGGACTCGCCGGCCTCATCATCATCTTCAGCGGCGGCATCCGCCTCATCTCCCTCGTACTCCAGCTTGGCCTTCTTTGCCTTGGGCTGGATGGCACCCCCGTCCGAGCGCGGGCAACTGGCCTTGGCGGCGCCCCCTCCACCACCAACACTGGGGCCCTCACCGCCGGCCTTGCCGTTATTAAAGTGAGCCGCCGCCGCCTCGTTCTCCATTTCAATGTCGATGTTGACCTCCAGGGAGAGATCACCATTCACCACAGAGTCCAAGGAGTCGCCGTTCTCGCTCTCCGTGCGCTTGCGGCCTGGATCAATGGTGCTGACCACTGCAAGGGAGGAGGAGCAGTAGGAGGATGGTGTAGGATTGAAAATCTTAGTCTCAGCATCAGTCGCGTCCTGGCAGCACACTTACCCAGTATATTCTTCTCCAGGGCCCGCATGAACTTGTCGATGCGCGAGTATTGCTTCCGGGGATCGATGAGCAGCTCGCAGAGTCGCTGCACGGTGAAGGGAGCCGCATTGAACAGATCGAGCCGCTCCAGCAGCGACGATTTCATGGTCTCGTAATTGAAGGGATCCACATTCGGATAGTTTGGTATCTCTGTGTGTGGGGCGGCGGGGGAACAACAACAACAACACACGGGTCATGGGTTATGGGCTATAGGTTATAGGGTGACTGGCCACTGGCTCCATAGAAATATAGATTACCTTCGAGCCGGGGTGAGTCCTCATTGAAGTGCTTGATCACGCTGAGCAGCTTCTCGCGGAAGAGATACTTGAGGCTGGACCACTTGAAGACGGTGTCCCCAGTCTTGGCCACATACTGCAGATAGTCCTCCAGCTCCTTGGGTATCTCCTTTTGCTTGAGGCGGGTGAAACGCTCCAGGATTTGTAAAATCTCCTCGCTGTTCTCCATAGTAACCATCAAATTATTGAAGGGGGAACTGCAATAATTCGAGAATTTCACAAAGCTGCAGATGAAAAACCGGCCGGCTGGAAAATTTTTCTCGCATTGAGGTAGACACACAAAAATCCGAGTCGACTGAAGTCGCTGTCGAGTCGAGTTGAGTCGGGCCGAGTGGAGTCGGGGTTTTTTTTTTTTTTGCGAATCGGACGCTGGTGTGTAGGTATGCGCCGAATCAGCGGCTGCCACAATAGTGGCGGCGCCGGTTGTGGCACGGCAACAAGAAGAGTAGAGAGCCAGCTCGACCGGTGGCAGAAGAGACCCGACTGAGAGCATCTGCATCTCATTCGGCAGCATTGAGAGCGGCAGATTCTTGGTGGAGGATTCTTCGGATACAAACAAGTTATGCTGCTGCACTCACACGCACACACAGACAAGTAAACACATGCAGATACATGCATATATATGCAGCAAAAAAGAAAAAACTGCAAACCCTGTCGTCTGAGTACGAACGAGAGTGGTGTGCCTTAACTGTCTCAGTTCCTTTTTTTTGCACATTTGCCGCTTGTTGCAATTATTGTTCTTGGCATTGTCTGTCTGCCGGCAAAGCCAACCCAACAGTTATCTGTTGCACCTGGAATATTTGTTTCACTCCCACCGCAATGCAATCCAATCCACAAAGTGCATTTGTCGTAATTCTCACCTGCACTAGCTTCGCTGCTGATGCTTTTTATCACAAATCCCCAAAGTAACAAAAAGTTAGGTTGGGATTAGAGGTGTCAAACCATCGAGGGCACTATCGATAGTATAAATATTTTACTGCTAGCCTCTACTATCGACGGTTTTGCGACTATCATGATAGTATCGAGCTACCGTCATGGGGCTTTTGATATGTTTGGATTGGCTACTATAAAGAACGAACATTTGTAAACAAATCGACATTAATATTTACAATGGACAAGTTCCTAAAAGGTTTCAATGGTTTTTTAATAATTATTTTAGCCCGATACTATCACGATAGTATCGATTGTTTTTTCAAAAGATTCAACGTTGATATTCCTCGATTTTGATATTCCGTTTAATATTACTAGCTAGGTAACACTCTCAAAGCTGAACAAAGCATTTTATCAGATGGATTAATCAATTTCTTACAATCTACATTTATTTTGAGGACTCCCATCCATTCAATTGTTCAAAAAATAAGATTTAATCTACATTGTAGTACTGTCGATTTATTCCTTGAAAATGATTATCGCAACATATTTGCACTGAAAGTGTGACCGTAAATACAATCGTTGATATAAAAATGTTAAATAGGTATTCGATAAACTGTTAAAAAGTACATACATTTTAGTATCATTTAAATTATATATATAGATTCAACAATCCATGCGACTATCACACAAACCATATCCAGCCATTAATTAATAATATATAAAGTCAATGTAGTATCGATATTAGTACCGATCGATACTGATCTTATACAGAATATATCTCGGGGATAAACACTAATAGACGTGATTAAACTAAAATTTTAATTTTGCATTGAGGTATGTAAGATTTTTATCAGGATTATACCATACTTATATGCAAATTCAACAGTTCAGCATTAAGAAAAAATCATGGATCACAAGATGTAGTTGATTGTACAACAACAACTGCAAGATCCAAGTAAAACGTTGCCAAGTATATTTGCCAAGCGAGTTACAAGTGTTTGAGATAGTCCTTTGGGCTAACGAATGGAATCTGCCATATTCCAGAGATCCATTTCCGATATCCTTCGGAGAGACTTCAACAGGATTTTTATTTGAGGGGGACGATGGCCAGGGAGTTTCCTCACCGAATCCCGGACGATGTTGTGTTCATATTGTAGTACGTGGAAGCTTCATCGCCTGTCCCAGGGCTCTGCTCTTTCCGTAGCTTGCACATATGACACACGGATCGCACCACCAATAAATGAAATCTCTCATAGACTGCTACTGCTACCTTGTGTCGTGTATTTCGTGCATTATTTAGTGGACTAACTAGGCTAAGATATAAGCTAGGCTTGGGCATTAGGTGTGCGGCTTGAACTGCGGATTGTGGGAGCGGGCCATCTTGGCGGTGAGCCACTCCTCCGCATGCCGCTGCTTGATGTGCACGTACATGTTGGACCGGGAGCGGCACTCCTTGGGGCAGTGCGGACAGTTGTAGAGCTGGAGGCCCGTGTGGATGGCCAGATGCTCGTCCAGGTTGCGCTGCTGCTTAAAGGTCTTCTCGCAGTATGTGCACTGGAAGCTGGTCGTCAGCTTGTGGGCATACTTGATGTGGGCGCGCAGCGCCGTTCTCGAGTTGCATGTTTTCGAGCAGTGGGGACAGTCCGTGTTGGTGCTGTCGTGGGTGAAGCGATGCAGCCGCAGACTGTGCTCGTTCTTCAGCCAGACACCGCAGACGGGGCACTGCATGGCCGGTGCCACCACGCCCTGATGCTCGCGCAGATGCCGCTCGAACGAGGGCTTGAATTTGAACTTCTTGCCGCAGATGTCGCACACATGCCGGTGCAGATCCTCGTGTATGGACTGGATGTGCCGGCGCAGCCGATGGACATTGGCAAAACTGTGTGCCATCAAAGCGAAAGAGAAGGACACAAAAAGGAGGAATTAAAATGCGTGATGCTCCCTATCTCACTCTCACTCCGGAGTGTCTGTGTGTGTCTGGAGCATACTTTTTATGGCATATGTGGCAGATGTGCTCCAGCGTCGCCGCATCATGCTTGGCGAGATGATTGGCCAGTCGTCGCTCACTGCTGAAAGTGCGCTCGCACTTGGAGCAGGGGAACTGCAGCACCTTGTCGATTTTCTCCACCTTATTGTGCACCGTCTCGATGTGGGTGGCCAGATAGTCCTGCGAATTGAGCGTCTTCTGGCAGATGGAGCAACTGTTGAGCAGCAGCACAAAAAGGGACATGGAATGAGATACACCAGCTACGATACAGCAGCAAAAAACGCACTGCTGACTGTACTCACGTAAAGAGCTTGGGATTGACGTGCTTGCGTATGTGATCCATCAGTTTGGAGGCGCGTGTGAAGACCTTGTTGCAGCACTTTATGTAGAACTCGCGCTGGTGGGCCTCCAGGAAGTGCACCTTCAGCTCGGACAGATACTTGGCGCTGAAGTCGCACAGGTCGCAGTCGGCGTTCATGTAGCCGGCAATGACTTCCTCGTACCGCTTGGCCAGCTGGGCCCGCGAGCAGCCCTTGGGCTTGCGCTCGAGCGCAGCCTGCAGTTCGCTTTCCTGCACCTCCGTGGGTATGCTCCGCTGGCCGGGCGCCTTTTTGCGACGACCTTTGCTGCCCTCGCCTTCACCATCGCCATCGCCCCGTCCAAGCAGATAATTCAGCTCCTGACCTCCGAGTGAGCAGCTGTCTTCCCGTGTCTTGGTGGTGCGGACGTGAGACTTGCGCTTGGGCTTCAGCTTGTCCTGCAGCTTGACCAGCGGCTCATCTGCAAGCAAACCGGGAAAGGGCGCATCAATTACAGGGGACAATCGGTAGCCGGTAAGCGCATCAACTTACCATCCGAGGTGTCTTCTTCGGGGCCTGCCTCGCACTCGAACTCACTGTCATCAGTCGCATCGAGATGGGATGGATGGTCGTCTTCCTCGGACAAGTAATCAGTCTGCTGAATTTTGATATCCACTAGCGGCGCCTGTGGCACCTCCACACTGTCCACATTCACATCCAGAACACTGCCCAGCATGCTGAGGTTGTGCATGTCAAGAGGCTTCTCGTCCATTTCGACTGCCACCAGCGGCAGCTCGTCAATGTTGACGTCCACATCCACCTCGCCCGACCACTTCATCGCCACGCAGTCCACGTCGACGGTGAGGAACTCCTTTTTGAGAGTTCCCTGCTTCTGTTCCACCAGCTGCCAGAAGGTGTTGAAGTCCTCCAGATGCTCACAGCAGTCGGTGCAGACGCTCGTCGAGATGCTGTCGTCGGGCGTGATCTGAAATGGAGGCAGCAGTCAGGAAAATATGAATTCACTCGCCACCCACTTGCCTCCAGTTGCAGGAATTTGGCAATCATCTTGACCAGAGTCGTCTCCGCCATCGTCTCGTTCGTTTCGAACAGGAATACGGCATTGCTGGGATTTATGCTGCGCAGGCATAATCTGCAAATCATCTTTGCTGGGAAAATACAAAAAGTTAAATGCACTTTTCAGCTCCTGCTACTGCTGTAAACAACATAATTAGCGATGTAATTTGAAATTAGGGATGGATATAATCGTGGGTGGGCAGCTAGTAATTGTGGTACGGCAACGCTAATTTGTTATTTTTATTGCTAATACTATAACTCAACTCAGCAAATTATTACTCCCCAGCAAGTAATTAAGCAAACCCAATTTATATATAAATCGAGAATACTCATGTATTCTTGTAGCCAAGGGGAAATAATTATCATCGTGCAGATCGATAGCGATGACTTTGCACAATCGATAGTTCATGCAGGTTCAGTAATTTATGGTATGGTATGGCAACGCCCGCCGCAAAATGGCTAAAAAATAATACATACGATTTAAAACTAATGGACAATTACGTATTACGTGAAAAGAACGCAACATAAATAATCAAAGTTTCATTGAAAAGCAGCCTAGTGCAATCAGGCGCCAATCAATAGAGCGTGCGTGCGTGTGTGTGCTGAAACACCAATAAATAAGCATAAGAAAAGTGATTCAAACGAGTATCCCGAACACTTTGGGCCTCCCCGCCCCCTCTGATCCGATACGATACCATTTTCCCCATCCCATCCATACACTTGCAAAAAAAGCGACAGCGACCCATTGCCGAACAGAAGGGGGAGCGAAAGAGCGAAAGAGAGAGTGAGTGCGCTGACAAAGCCAGTCCACAGCCAGCGCAACACAACGAACGTGCGAAGAAGGAACAGAAATTTTACTAAATCCAAATAGAATCGAACATTTTGTTAACGCCAGCCGCCTGGCGCGTTTTGTGCATTAAACAAAGGCGTCCCAGCGAAACGTGTTTGCACTGCAAAGCATTTCGTTTTGTTTTCATTTTTTTTGTGCAACCAGCAACCAACACACGGCAACACGGCAGGGGCTGAGTAAGCGCCAGAAGAGTGCAAAAAAAAGGAGCCAAGGAGCAACGAACTGTGTTTGTGGTGTGAGCGCTGCGTGTAAAAGGGTAAGCTCTATGTGCCAACTGCCTCGTTCTCTCATACTCGCGTACGCGTATGCGTTTTATTGCTGCTGTCAATTTTCGCACGGGCTGAAAACCCTGAAAATATGGTTGTCAGCTCGTCGGTGAAATTATTTGGTGGGGCTGGGCTCCGTTTTCGCCCAAACCGATGGGGTCAATACGCATTAAATGTGTGGGGGGAAAAACAAATGTGTGCAGACGTTTTTATTGAATATAATATACTGTATGGTATGCGACAAAGCAGCGATATTCTCCTGTTATCTCGTTCTCTCTCACAGGGTGGTCCGGCGTTGCAGTTGGCGGCGGTGCCGCAGGTTTACGCCGTATTGATTCTATTGAGCATGCTGGGTGCATGACACTTAAGTAATTTGTGAGCTATTTGCAAACTAAATTAAGGTGCGGTGCGTCAGAAGCGTTGCTATCAAATCATTTATTAATTTGCCAGGTGTATAGGTTCTGCACGCCACTCCACACTCATTATATTTGGCCGTCAATCTGGTTCGATTTTTCTGAGGCGATGTGGCAACGCTGCTCACACGCACGCAATACATGCGAAATGTGTAGAAGTGTGAAACTGAAGAGGAAGAAACACACGAAGAAGAAGAAGCAGCGGCAAACTTCATGTTGGATGGATGGTGCAAAGAAACTGAAACATTTTAAACAAAAGTAAAATAGGTAGTTTGATAAATACGAGATAAGGATTGGTCAAATTGTCTACTTGAGTCAAAAAATAAGTGAAAACAAACATATTTGCTGGTTTTTTTCTGTTCTCATCCCTGCCTCTTTCGGTCTAACAAACCAAAAGCCAAGTGCTGTGTGCGTACGTCTGTGTAAGTGCGGTATTTATACGGTACTTTTTAGAATGAGTTTTACCACTCTTTTGCTCCTTATTCTCCTGACTGTCGGCGTAGGAGAGTTTTAATAAAATACTTAAGCGAATAAAAAAGAAAGAAAAGAACAAAAAACTGTATACAGCGATTAAATAATAACTAACAAAGCCATCCTCAGCGTCGTACTCGTCTCACTCTATCGCTGCGTTTTTGTAAGTGTTTGTGAGCGCGTGTACTAGTGTGTGTGTGTGTGCGAGTATTAGTTTGTCCGCTTATGAATGGTTGTTGTTATTACAAAAAGAAAAAAGAATTGTTGCCAAGCATTTTATTGTTTCATATGCACATACATATGCACATATGTATGTACATCCCCTGTCCCCGCCGGGCCCACGCCGTACAAAAGCAACCAAACTAAAAATTGCTTACATTTCAAATGTTTGCCACTTTTTCTGTTCGCCTATTGTTGCCTTTGGGGAGAACTTGTGTTTCTGTTGTTGTAGTTGTTGTCAGCCATTGTTCGTTCGTTCTCAACCCCCCTTCTCCAGCCGCCAATTATTACAAGACGCCACCGCAAATACTTCTTTCCAATGCGTTGCCGCTTCGGCTCAGTTTGTGCTGCTGTGTGCTGGCTGTTTCTGTGTGTGTGTGTGTGGTGTGTGGGCAGCAATCAAAGAGAGCACTGCATACAGCCGTCCTGCTCTGCCTGCCGCCATGCCTTGGGCAGACTCGGTTGCGTGTGCTTTTAATGAGACTGGCGCTAGCCTGCTCACACCAAACATTAGTTTGGTTGAAGTGTTGGTGCGAGAGGGTGGCATCTCGGCATCAGTGAGGGGAGTGCAATGCATTGCTAGAGAGCGTTGGGGGTGGGTGGATGTGAAGAGAGTGGTTTGTCCATCAAAACAAAAGCAACAATGGAAAAATTGCAGTAAACAAATTGTGGCCTAAAACTCTCCCTTTTTCACACTCTCTCTCTCTCTCTCTGTCTCCTGCAGCTCACCAGAAAGACTGAAGCAAAAAGATTGCCCAATCAACGATCCCCAAAGGTAAGACAGAAAGGGAGATATTACATATATATATATATATTGAGAGAGAGAACGAGAGTAGTGCGAGCGACAAGCACAAGCAACAACAACGACAAAGAAGAGACATAAATCCACATCCACATCTACATTGAGATCCAGATCCAGCGCATTGAGAGAGCGAGGAACGCGGCGGCGGCGTCAAGGAAGCTAACGCTAATGAGGATCTATTGGCAGCATGAGTACACTGGGGGGAAGTAGGGGAGAGCGAAATGCCAAGCCCAAATTCACAGCGTTGGATATAAATCGCATGTACAAGAATAGTCGTGTAAGTAAATATATATGCATACGTATATTCCTCCACCTTTCCATAGTCCCCATATATGTTTATCGGCGCTGATTCCATGACTCCTTTACTTCCGCCTTCCGCAGGGTGAATCAAGTGAACCATCAGCACAGAAGAATCAAGTGCCTCGTAAACATGGAATGCAAATCTTGGGCAAAGTGCCGTCCGCTAGGCGACCACCAGCCAATCTGCCATCCCTGAAGGCCGAGACCAATACCAGCAGCAGCAACAACAATTTCCTAGTCTCAGTCGAAGGTGAGTGTAGCAGCAGCAGCAGCAGCAAAGGAATACTGTATGCCTATATCCACAATGTCTATATCTGTATCCCATCTTAAATAACAGCGGGATCAGGCTCAGCAGGAGGATCTAATAATAGCCACAACAACACCACTGCCCACAGCGGAGGAGGGGGAGCAGGAGGAGCAGGCGCTGCCGGCAACGGCGGTGGAGGAGCAGCTGGAGGCGGTGGAGCCTCATCGACACCTGGCGTAGGAGGAGGTTCACAGCAACAGCAGCAGCACCAGCATCAGCATCACCACCACAACAACAACGTCTCAACGAGCGCCGGCAATAAATTCGGCAACAGCAATAGTAGCACTAGCAGCAGCAACAACAACGCCACCTCCGGGGGCGGCAGCAACAGTGCCTCTGGGCACAGCCACACCCACAGCGGAGGAGGCGGTGGCAGTGGGCCCAGTAATAGCAACAAAAACTACAAACTCATCAATAACTCGACAGTCGGACCGGGCGGCAGCGGCGGAGGAGGTTCAGCAGCCGGCAGCGGTGGCCATTCGCTCAACTCACCCAAGTCATGGTCTGCCATAACGACAGGACACGAGAGGGGCCAGCACTTTGGTCGCCAGCCCCAGCATCATCAGCAGCAGCAGGTGGTGCCCCACTATCAGAGTCCGCAATTCCAATACGAGTTCCCCACACTGGACGGCACAGTTGGCAGCGGCGGAAGCGGTGGCGGCGGATCGAGCGGTGCCGGACCCGGATCGGGGGGAGCGCAGTCGGGCAAGGGACACTACCAGAACCAGGCGCATCACTCGAGCTCAATCCAGCAGAACCATCATCACTCGCACCACTCGCACCATCATCAGCAGCACCAGCACCACAACCAGCAGCAGCATCATCAGCAACAGTCGTCGCACCATCGGGACTACCACCAGGGCCAGGGCCAGGGACGTCAGTATGGCGGGGGATCGCACCACTCGCATCGCGACTACAGAGATGGCAGCGACGACGTCGGCGCCGGTGGCATGGATCTGGGCGAGATGAGCCTGCGGCCACAGAACGATACGGCCACCTGGCTGCAGCAGCAGGAGAAGGCAGCCAAGGGAGCTGCTGCAGCCGCTGCTGCGGCGGCGGCAAACTCGGACCTGGCGATGAGCCAACAGGGCCAGGGCCACCATCAGATCGCTGGCAACGGCGGCAGCGGCGGTACACCTGGCGGCGGCAGCGGCGGATCAGGGAACGGAGGAGCCGTTCCCCTGCCCATACTCTCGCTGATGCCCTCGTTTATGCGCAGCGGTGCACCAATGCCCACATCGGCGGTGGTTGCCGGCGGCCTGGGCATGGGTGTCGGCGGATCCATGGCCACCACGGTGGCCTCCATTCTCGCGGGCGGCTCCGAATCGGGTCTGCCCACCCACTACCAGAACGGCATCCTTGGGGGACGGTCCGCCTCCCCGGCCGTGGGCGGTTTTCGTGCGGCCAGCGCTATACCGAAGCGTCCGGCGGCATCTGCCTCGCCCCCACAGGGCATGGGCACAGCGACGCCACCCCAACAGCAGCAGGCGCAGCAGCAGGCAAACGGTGGCGGACGCAAGGAGAAGGACTATGTGGTGGAGCCGGAAGTGGCCCAAATGCAGCGACCCATTATCCGCGAGGAGGATCTGGAGCGCTTGAATGCGATAGCCAAGGACGACAGCTGGACAAAGCAGGATGATATTGATTATACCAAGAAGTTGACATTCTCGGACGACGAATCCCCCCCAGAGGATCATCTCCATGGTGGAACTGGCAAACAGCAGCAGCAGCAGCACCAACACCAGCACCAGCAGCAGCAGCAGGGCCAATCCCAATCCCAAGCCTCCACAGCTGCCTCCTCAGTATTGGCTGGCAAGATGGCCCCCGCCTCCGTCGGCTGGCAGCGTGGCAAGGATAGCAGCGACCGCGAGTCCCTCCCAGACGGGGGTTTGGACCAGCAGCAGCAGCAACAGTCCCAGCAGCAGCAGCAGCAGCAGGACATGCGACAACAGAACGGACATCGCGGCAGTTCTGGTAATGTTGGGGCACCAGTGGCCGGCGGCATTGCACTGGACGCCAGTGTCTATGAGCGCGTAAAGCAGCGCAAGGAGGAGGAGGAGCGCCGCGAAATGGAGCGAAAACAGGCGGCGGCCAAGAAGCTGCAGGAGCTCGAAATGAAAATGAACAGCAAGAAGGCAGCGGCGGCGGCTCTGGCTGGCGACGGACCCGCCTCCTCATCGGGGTCTGTGTCCTCGAATGAAGCACAGTCCCTTTCCGCACCGCTGGGCAATGTCAGTGAGGATGAGGGCGGAGGCCAGCATCGTCGTCCACGCGGCAGCATCTCCAGCCTGGGGAGCGGTGTGAGTCCCGTGACTGCCGGGGGAGGCGGTGGCGGCGGCGGCTCTGGCACGCCGACTGGCGGCGAATACGGCCAGAAGGGCGTGTTCCTTACCCACTTTCAATCGAATTTACCACCACGTTTCCAGCGCCAGCAGCAACAGCAGCAGCAACAGCAGGCCCAGCAGCAACAGCAGCAGCAGCCACGCCTGGAGAAGAGCGCCTCGGCCAGCAGTGCCTTCGACAGCAATTCGCGCTACCTGCAAAAGGGTGGCGTGGGTTCTGCCAGCGGAGGAGGAGCGGTGGCTGGTACCGTTGCCAGCGGTGGAGGGGGACGCGGCGGCTATGCTCAACGCGGTGCTCCCGGTGGAGGAGCCGCTGGTGGCGGAGGCGGCTTCGGACGCAATCGTCACGACAGCTCCAGTGCCCGAGAGGATCAGGAGGCACTGACCATCGAGCAGCAACAGCAGCGGTTCACCCGGGGACAGCAGGAGTACAGGAGTCAGGTGCAGTCGTTGCCGCGCAGCATTTCGGAGAATTCGCATCGCAAGACTAGCGGCTCGTCGTCGACCGGTGGCGAGGAATGCGCCATCCTGAGCCTGGGCTCGTGCTCCTCCTGGGCCGAGCAGACCGATGCCGAGCAGAAGGTGCACCACAGGCATCGCGACGAGAGCTTCTCATCCACCCACAGCCACGACTCGTCCGTGCAGATTAAGATCCTGCAGCGTCCGGCCCGTCAGCCCAGCCTCAGCGAAGAGGCCATGGCCCCTGGAGTCGTTGGTGGCCAGCAGCAGCAGAAGCAACTGCTGCCTGCCTCCCCGTCGCTGCACAAGCCCGCAACTGCAGAGATCATGCCCACGCAGATCCTGCGCCGCAGCGTGGAGCCGCTGGAGAAGTCCGACGACAAGTCGGAGGAGAAGCCCGACGGCGATGGCGACAAGGCCAAGCAGCAGGCGGCGTCTGGCAGCAAGCAGCAGCAGGATGAGGACAAGGCGCACCCAGGTGCCGTCGCCGGCAAGCGGCCCAGTCCCAGAGGCGTAGGTGGAGGCGCTGTCGGGGGACGTGGCGGCAGTTCACGCAGCTATGCGGCCAGCGCTGGTGGAGGAGCACAAGCAGCAACTGTCGGAAGTGGCAGCTATCGCGGCGGACAGAGGAGCGGCAGCGACTGGGGCAGCAGCAGCCGCAGCAGCGGTGCAGCTGGCAGACGCTACTACGGCAGTGGCGGCGAGCAATCCGAGCACTCGGAGGACGTGGATGAAGACTGCTACAGCAGTGGCGGTGGCGGAGGAGGAGGTGGTACTGGCGCAGCACGACGCCGCCCGGAGGATCCAGCGGGACAGCCGTCGGCCAACAAGGCCGGCTTCTCGCCGCGCGGTGAACCCTCACGACGCGGACGCGGTGGACTAAGCACCGGAGGAGGAGCCGTCTCAGCGCCTGGGTATCGACGTCCGGTAGCCGCGGGATCCGGCACCGGATCCGGTGGCAATGCTGGAGGTGCTGGACGCTCGTATGGACGACTCGGCTACGAGGAGTACGGCAAGCGCAGCTCAGAGTCGGAGGCAGATCCGGCGGACAAAAGCAAGCACATGGCCAAGGAGGAGAAGGAGGCCTGCGGAGGCGTAGGCGAGGAGAAGGACTGCAAGACTGCCACTTCAGCCCCCAGCCACAGTCACAGCCACAGCCAGCACACTGCCCTGGTCAAGGAGGAGGCGCAAAAGGATTCGCCAGCGCGCATGCCTCCCGGACTGGCTGCCACCGCGGCAGGAGGAGCGCCCACGGCCCTGACCAGCGCCGCAACAGGCGGCTCCCCCTCATCATTGGGCTGCTCGGCCGATCTGCTCGAAAAGAAAAAGGCCGGCGGCGACCCCTCATCCGTCTCGGTCATCGGCGGTCCTTGCGGCGGCGGCGGCGAGAAGGTCATCAAACTGCTTTCGGCCATCAGCGAGAAATCGCCACTGGTGGCCGTCAGCCTGGGCGGGGGTCCCGGCTCTGGTCCGGGCACAGTGCCCAGCGGCCAGGGAGGAGCCACTCTTCTGATCGACGGTGCGCCCGTCAACACGATCATCTTTGAGAACTCAACGTACAAGCAGCAGCAGGTGCAGCAGCAGCAGGTGCAGCAACAGCAGGCGGTCGCAGCGGCTGTGGTCATCAAGCCCAACAACAGCCAGCTATCGGGCGACTCTACGGTGGACAGCCTCTCCAGTGCCTTGTCCCAGATGAGCTTCGGCGGCAAGTCGGCCACGGGAGCCGGCGATGAGGCGCAGGACATGAAGTTAGGCTTCACCTTCGGAGATGATCCCTCGCCCCTGAAGGTGGATACCATGGACAAGGCCGCAGCCAGCCAGCAGCATCAGCACCACCAGCAGCAGCAGCAGCAGCAGCAGGCGGCACAGCAGCAGCAGCAGCAAAATAATTCAACGGCCGATCTCAATATGAAGATAGCCAGCGTGAAAAAGGTGTGGGAGTCGGCCACACCCATGTCGGACGGGCCATCGCCCTCGCAGGTGCAGCAGCAACAGCAGGCCCTGCCCTTGGGCCAGCAGCAGGTCATGGCCCAGCAGCAACAACAGCAGCAGCAGCAGCAGTCGCTCGTCCAGCAACAGCCGCTGCAGGTCCAGCAGCAGGTGCAGCAACAGCAGGTCCAGCAGCAGCAACAGCAGCAGGCGGTGCAACAGCAACAATCTGTCCTGCAGCCCCAGGGGGGCGACGACGGCAGCAGCCACATGAGTGCCGCCTCGTTTGTGGCCGCGGCGGTGGCTGCCTCCCAGCAGCACCAGCAGCAGATGCCCCACTATGCGGTCTCAGCGGTGCACATGCAGAGCCACCACCACCAGCAGCAGCAGGCCCAGCACCATCAGCACCATGCGCTGTCCTCGCCGGGGCCCGTGCCGGGTGTGCATGGCTATGGGGGCCATGGATCGCCCTTTGATGGCGGCTCCCTGGACCAGCAGTTCCAGCAGGAGGACTATCCCAGTCCCCAGCAGCAGCAGCACCAGAAGGCCAAGCAGCAGAAGTACCTGGGCATGTCTCCGCCCCCCAGCCAACAGCAGCAGCAGCACTCCCAGCAGCAACACTCGCAGCATCAGCAGCACCAGCAGCAGCAACCGTTCTACCAGGCGTCGCCGCAGTTCGGTGTCGGCGGCATTCCAACGATTCCCAGCCCCCCGGCCGTGGTATTCAATTCGTCGCAGATGCCACCGCCGCCGCCACCGTCGCAGGGCGGCAATCTGTATGCTCCATTCCATTCGCACGATCATTCGAGCCGCTCGCCCGCCTACTCGGCGGCAGCGGCCGCACACAGCTTCCCGGGCCACTATGCGGCCGCAGCGGCGGCAGCGGCAGCAGCCGGTGGCCCCTTCAATGTCAATGCGTACGCCATGCAGACGGCCCATGGCGGCAACATGCCCCAGACGGCGCCCACACCCGACATGTACTCCAATCTGTCGTCGCAGTTCCGTCTGGGCGGCGGACCCGGCGGCCCATCGGTCGGCCCCTTCGGCCAGCCCAACTCGCAGCAGCTGAGCAATCCGAACGCAGCGGTTACCATCATCTCATCCAACAGCAACTCCATGATGTCCTCGGGAGCGGCCAAGCCGCCTCAAGCCAGCCAGCAGCCCATCGGGGCCATAGGCTCAAAGTCGGCGGGCAGCGGCGGTGGCCCCGGCCCCTATGCCACCACCCAGCAGTATATGAATCTTTATCCCGGCCCGCCGCCCCAGCATCCGGGCCAGGGTGGCCCCCCGCCGGGCGCCCATCAGCTCCAGTCCAACAGCTACTACTCGAATTCGGCGCCAGGCGGTCCCAGTGGCCCCCAGTTTTATGGTGGACCCCCGCCGCAGGGCAATGGCGGTGCGCAGAGCTACGGCCTGGCTACAGCCGCCGGCATGTACGGTGGCCATCAGGGCGGCCCGCCCGGCTCCAATGGACCTCCAGGCGGCCCCCAGTCGCAGCACACGATGGGCAATTTTAACACGCAGTTCATGAACTCACCGCTGCTGACGGCGGCCAATATCAATCAGTACCGCGGCGGACCCACGCCCGGAGCGGCCTACCTGAAGAGCAGCCAGGGACAGGGCCATATGCAGGACTCGGTAAGGACACTCACACATTCAGCTACAGCTAAGAGTCAGTGGTAGATGGGAGGTTCAAGTCACCCCACACACATACATGTACACACCCGTTCATTATAGCGTATAACCAACCTATCCATTAGATCCGATCAGATCAGATGGGAGAGTCGAGCGATCAAGAAAATCAAGAAAATCAAGAAAATAAGGAAATTCAAGAAAATCAAGAAAATAAGGAAATTCAAGAATCTATAATCAAGAAAATCGTTCAGCAAATGGATAATGCCAAGCAAAATGTGGATGTCGTTGCTGCAGAGCGAATCCGTTGGCTTTGATCTTCCCAGACGTTTACCAGAAGGATTGGCCGGCATATCCATGTCCGATGAATGAAGATGAAGGTGACGGGCAATCGATGAGGCCAATCGAGGAGTCAGTATTTTCCCTGTGTAAGGTATTCTTCTTCTCGGTTTTGAAGTGCGTATCGGTCTCTCAGTCATCCCTCATACCAGATCAGACATCACAACATATTTGTTTAGAAGTAGCTCAGATTGCATAGTGGAATCCCTCGTTATTCCAGTAGATCTGTGACATGTCCCGCTTTTAGCTTTAGATAAATACTCGTAGCTATAGTCTTTGGTCGCTAAGCCATCCGCCTCCCAATAATGCCCAAATTGTGTCTTGTCTCACCCTGAAGATGGGCCGACAGCTGAAGAGTCCACTGAGCGCTGACATGAGTCTCGGCCTGGCCAAACAGGTCCAGTCGCAGCCCAGTCCGCCGCACCACAAGAACTACGGCGCTGTAAGTGTTACTTCTCGATCCCCCAGCCAGAATGATGCTCACACTTCGATTCCCCTCTTTCCACCTTTCAGTGGGATCTGCAAAACCAGGTGCTGCAGCAGCAGCAGCAACAGCAGCAGCAGCAGCAACAACAGCAGCAGCAGCAGCAGCAACAACAATCTCAGCAGCAACAGCAGCAGCAGCAGCGCCAGCAGGGAGGTAATGGCGGCAACGGACCCAACATGAACGCCCTGGGCGGACGTGGCAGCGGCGCCGTAGGCAGTGGCA
This sequence comes from Drosophila tristis, assembly GCA_018150885.1. Classification (NCBI taxonomy): domain Eukaryota; kingdom Metazoa; phylum Arthropoda; class Insecta; order Diptera; family Drosophilidae; genus Drosophila; species Drosophila tristis. Next base: position 4,228,047 of record JAECWT010000215.1, on the reverse strand, counting down.
GTGGCAACGGTGGCGGCTCCCAGGTGGTTGGCGGCAACGGCGGTGGAGGCGGCAATGGTGGCGGAAATGGTGTTGGCAGCGTGGGACAAAGCGGCGGCAATCAGGGCCGGTACCCCACGCCCATTCAGCGACCCAACAACTATCCGCAGCAGCATCCCCAACAACAACAACAGCAGCAGCAACAGCAGCAGCAGCAGCGGGATCAGGCGGCAGCAGCGGCGCAGCGCGCCCAAAACATGCGGCAGGTGACCGGCGGCAATGGAGGAGTGGGAGGCCAATGCGGTGGCGTTGGCGGTGGTGCCGGCAGTGCCGGTGGCAATGGCAATGCGCCAGTTGGACCGCCGGGCGGTAACGGCGGTGGCAATGGGGGACCAGGAGGAGCGGTGGGTGGCGGATCAACCGGCTCTGCGGTCGGCTCGGCGGCTGCGCAGCTGAGCAAGCCCTATTATGCCAACAATGCGGCCGGCTCCGGTGGTGGGGCCAATCGCGGGGAGTGGCACGCCAACTGAGTGGGGCAGAATCCTTCGCCCACGCCCACGACCACTCTCACTCCCACTCCAGAAGACCCCAGCCAAGGCCACAACCACAGCCACAGTCCCCCACCTACAATTCAAGAAAATCCACACACACAAACGTGCATACAGGCATAGAGGAAACTAGGAATAGAGGGAAGGAATGCGCATCGAAGGAGAAAAAGAAGAAACGAAACGAAAGGAAAGGAAAGGAAAGGAACGGAAAGGCAAGGAATAATAACGAATGCTGGAACCGATAGAAGCGAAAGCAGAGAGGAGAAAATATTTACTTATCCATTAAACTAAACGTAAAGCAAAGAGTTCAAGTAAAAAGTGAAGAGAGTGGTAACGAAATCAAAGTTAATAACACAAACTACAACAGATACTAGCGAAAGCGTAAGAGAAAAAGTGAGAGAAGAGCATGTGCGTGTGCGTGTTCGTGTTCAATAAAGAAAGGAGACGTGGGAGCAAAAGCGACAAAGAGAGGAGAGATGAGATGAGTAGAGCTAAAAGAGCTAAAAAGATAAACATAGCTGCCAAGATTATGACGGTAAAAATTAACCGCTAGAGAAGAAAGCAAACTAGAGAAAAGAAAATAGTACTCAAGAGTGAATGAGAAATGGGAGAAATGCAACCGCAAAGTGAAAGAAAAGCGTTCCAAAGGCAAATTTGGCAACAGCGAAGAGACAGACACAAACACACAAAACTATACGAGAAAATTAGAGCAGCAATAAATGCCGTTAGCTAGCGAGAAGAGCAGCAATCGGCTGGAGGATCGGCAGCAGAGGTTGATTTTGATGATTGTGGGAGGTCCTCAGGGAAGAGAGGCGGAACGAAGACAGAATATGCAGATCAGAGATAGTAAGAGATAGGTACCCTCCCCCCACCAGCATACACAGCCCGGGCCCCCCTACAACTACCCCCCTACGCCACACCGCCACCGCCACAACAACTAAGATTGAGGACGGAAGCAGAAGCAACAGGAGAACAGGAGCACGAAAGAGCAATAGAAAATGGAGGAATTGCAAGAGAATTACTTATTAAACAAACAACACATATATAAACACACACACACACGCGCATACATTATACACACACACACACACGAACAGAAACACATACACACGAACACGAACTCATATAAATACATACTTACATAAATAGCGGAGTGTATTTTTTGTCAAACAAATTTACATAATATTACTTTTACTTTTATATTACTTATTATTTGTTTGTAGTAGAGTCTCTCTCCCGCAACGCCCCCGCCCCGCCCCTCAACGCTCAGACCCAACATTAAATCCCCCAAAAATTATCAAGAAAAAAACACCCCTCTCCCCCCCAACAAAAGATAGAAAACCAACAACAAACTGAACATTTGGCACTGCGTATGCTTTAATTTCTTTATACATAAATACATAATACATATACATAAATATTGTTTAATTTTTTTTGCAACACACACAAAAAATCCACTAATAATTCTAATTTATGTTTATGCTACAATATAATACATTATATATATATATACAAAACGTATCCCGGGGCTCTATCTAATCTATCCAAAATCTGAAAACGGACAGAACGAAGAAAGTGGCCAGAAAGCGAGCACGAGATGATACCTACATACATATATAGAGAATATATATAGTGAAACGAAGAGAGAGAGAGACAAATGAAATGCAGGCAAGCTTTTAAGTTTGATTAAGCGCAAAACTAAGTTTAAACAAGTAAAAAAAAGCAAACAAAATACATTATAGAAATCATGTATGAACAAAAAACAAAACAAAAAATAACAGCGATGGGCTCTATGTAGCATTATACAGACATATGAGTAATTCCTGATCCCGATCATGATCGTTATACAAGAATCCACCCCCAAAGTCCCCTCAATATGGCAGCATTGCTAAACGAATAACGGTATCCGTATCCAGGCTTTAAATTGAAAGTGTTCAGCGCAAATCGCACATGGGTGGCAACGCCGCCACCATCCACCTCCCAATCGCAGCCAGACCTGCCAGACATCGCCAGCCAGTAATCGGAAAGAACTGTAATCGAGAAGAAAGTTAAAAGTAATTTATGCTGTACTGTACGAGAGTAACGTAACGAGAATGAAATTTAAACAATTTATATAAATGTGTAATTCATTATGTAACTGTAACTATAACTTAACAAGGATATGATATGATCTATGTATGGGCATTAACTATACACACACTCACACACAGACACAGGCCTACACAAAAACACACATAAGCATGCATATACAAGAAATACGAGTATATATATACATATTATATAAAGAGGCAAAAACGGTAACACTTTTAATGACAAAAAGATCCCTTCCCCCCTTCACACACACACATACAACAGTAATTATAACGATTATAATCGCACACCTCAACCCTGGGAGAGCCGCAGAGGTCTCACGCTTGCACACCCCCCAGTGCTGCAGCGGTGATCCCTGCGGCCCGGCCACGAAGGACACTATCCCTATGCGAAATATGTAGTAGAAATATAGACGAAAAACAAAACAAAAACCAAAAATGAAGCAGAATAACTGCGACTGCGCTGCGCACTTTGCTACGCTGCTGCTGTGCTGCGCTGCAATAGAAAAAAAGCAATGGAATATAGCGGTATATTAAATAATAGTCCACACACAAGACACACACACACAATCAGATTCATACACTCCCTCACACACACGCACCCCAAGATCACTCTCTCACTCACATAAGACCCGCCCCCAAAATGGGAAATTTGCAAAGCCAGGCAAATAGTTTAGTTATTAAAATAACACCGAAAAAAACGAAAAGAAACAGAAGCATAAACAGAAACAGAAAAAAAAGAAAAGGAAAGCGAAACAGTTAGTGGATAACAGGAATATAGGAAGATATAGAAAGAAAACCGAAATCGAAGCAAACGCTTGCTATTATACAATACATGTAAAAGGTAATTACATAGCATATACATACAATTGATAAATGATATAAACACTAATTTATACCTACAACATACATATATTTTAAATGCATCACGAAACCAGTTAGGGCTGATTAACAGACAGCTAAACGGCCGAAGGACGACAGGCGAGGAATAGGCCCGGCCAGCAGGCAGGCAGATAGGAGAGAAAAGAAGAGTACAGTACATGAAATATTTATACGAAATATATGTAAACCATTTTTACATTCAATTCATTCAAATTAATTTTTAGCAATACTGAAATTTCGATAAAACAAAAACAAATCTGGGGCCCGCCCCAGATCACCAAATATACCCCGACCCCCCACCCCCTCAACCAATGAATGAGAGGAATCTTTAAATTTCGATTAAAATCTGGGGCCCGCTCCAGATCCCCCTTAACCCCTAGCCTCAACCGATGAATGAGGGAAATTTAAAGCAAGTTTGAAATGAAATAAAACTTTAAATAAAATATTTAAAAACATAAAAAAAAAAACAAAAAAACCCTAAAAAACAACGAAACAAAATTTGTTGAACAAGAAGTTTTTAACCTACACTGTATGTACCAATATGTTGTTTTCACATTTGATTTCTCTAGGAATATTCTCTTTCAACATATACAATAATAAAGGGGGCAGAGCAGCAAAGTGCAACAAGGTACATCAGAACTCATGTAGAAATAATAGGTAAACCAAGCAAAGGCCATCAGTTCAGTTTTTGAATCGCTTAATTATAGAAAAATGCATAAGCGCAAACTATGAAGAATTCTCGGGCAATAATTCGAGCAGATTATGGATCCGATTCACGATGTACCTAGAGGAGATCGTCATTATTTCACATCAAATAGATTCTCTTCCCTTAAAGTAAAGGTGTCGTTCTGAAGGGAGAGCAACGAAGAGCGAGCGCTTTTGATGCTGTCAAGAACATACATATGTATGTATGTCTGTATATGAATCCTCTTGGATGACCTGAATTAGAGCGAGATGAAGTTATACCAGTGAGCAGAGGAAGAGAGCCTTGGATACGGGCAAAGTGAACCACAGACGCACAGACCCTTATGTCGGGGGGAGCACTTGCACAATGCATTCACGCTGAGATTTGTTTTTGTTCGGCCAGCTCCATGAACGAACCATCCGGCTTCCCTCCTGGCGTGGGAGATCATTACATAAGCCATTTTGTTCAGTGTGTTAAATTTTCAACTTATTTATTCCTTCAAGGTCTTGCACTGCACATAAAATTACATGGCCTCGATCCTGCGGCGCCCGTTCTGTGGTGTTCGGATCACAGCATACGGTCCATGGGTCCGACTGGGGCTGCAGAAGTATTTGGTACGAGAAGAAAACAAAGGGAGGCAGCGGCAGCCCTCTACTTCTTCTTGGGCTTCAGGATCTGGTAGGCAATCACGAGTCCCATCACAGCATATGTAGCCTTGGCCACCTGCAACAACCAAATATCAAGAGGGTGTCATAACAGTTGGACGGCATAGATCCGCATTTGCATGCGGCCGAGTACTCACATTGGCGCGTCCGCTCATGGTCGAGCCATTGAATATTTTCGACATGCCGGTCAGTTTCTCGCCTTCACCAGCCATTGCTGCGGGTGTGCATAAAAATTAATTGGGTTATCTAGCTATATTTTCCATGCTTGGGATCGTTTACTCACTTCAGCTTTCAGTTTTTTCACGGAATAAGTGTGTGTTATGTAAGTGTGACCAGTAGAGGTGTCAAACCATCGAGGGCACTATCGATAGAATCGATATTTTGCTGCTATCCGCTACTATCGAGCTACAGTCGTTGCGCTTTTAATATGTTTGGATTGGCTGCTATCAAATACGAACACATTTGTAAACAAATCGACAGGTGGCATCTAATTTTTACAATGGACAAGTTCCTAAAAGGTTTCAATGGTTTCTTAATAATAATTAGAGCTATCACGATAGTATCGATTGTTTTTTCAAAACATTCAACGTTGATATTCCTCGATTTTGATATTCCGTTTAATATTACTAGCTAGCTTGGACTTTCAGCCCTAAACAAATAATTTTATCCTATAGATACATAAACTTTCTGCAAGATTGGCAAGTTTTCAGAAGTCCTTTTTATTGGACTATTTACATATTAAGGTTTAAACAAAAACAACATAAAACGAATGTGACGTCGTTTTGTGGCGTTGCCAGACTCGTGCAATTCGTAGTTGCTGCGGGCTGCCATACCATGATATTTTGTGATATGAAATTCGTCAATTTTAATATTCCGTTTAATATTACTAGATAGTTGGCCCTCTCAGTCCTAAAAAAATTGTTATCCAATTCCTCAATGAATTTTGTTGAGGATTGGCTAGTTTTCAGAACTATTTTTCACTGAATTTTTCACATAATAAGTTTCAAACAAAAACGGCCAAAGCATAAAACGTAAATTTTGACTAAATATGAGGTCAGTGTTGCTTGTCTTGGTTTTATACCTTGTAGGTATACTTTTTGTTCACAAAATTCAGAGCTTTCAAGAAAAATACCCACCTTACCACATAGCGCACCGTGGGGGATTTTGTGCTTTCGCGCATGGTATATAAGTGGCGCGGAATTTAAAATTCAAACCGAATCGCAATATATCTAAGATCTATGAATTATGCTGGGACGTGGTTTAATGGATAACTACAAATATCGAAAGCAGCTCCAGCCTAGTAGACTTCGTGGTAGTAACTGGAAGATTTGTGCCTTTTACCGCGGATATGGGGGGACCCATCAAATGTCAACGGCAGCCTGGGAAAATCTCATCTAATTACTAGGCGGGCGAAAAAGAAGTGCAGCTTTCTTGCGCCCAACTATATTCGGCTGGTTGTTTGTAATCTGAAATGAAAACTCATTAAAATTGGAATGCGGAATGAGAACCGAAATCTGGCATTACAGATTGCCAACAAAAGGAGGCAACCAATGCAAAAGGAATGCATTTAATAGAATAAAAGAGGAGGGTAAGAAAAAGAATATAACGTAAGCCCGAATCTTGATATACCCTTTCAGGCGCATTGCATTAAAATTGTGGCACATATTTTCGATTCACTTTAATGGTTGAGTTGGGTTGTAGTTTCTTTGGGAGAAATATTTGATTTGATGGCCTTTTCTTTATGGAAATATAGGACCAGACGCACGACTCTGACTTCTACATTTACATATCCCACTCGCAGCAGTGCATCTGGGTGGAAACATGCTACCCTGTTTTTTTATTATTTAAAAACAAAAAATGTGTAATTAGTGCCATGAATGGCATTTGGGCGCTGTGCCTGCACACATATCCGCCCCCGCACCGCCCCCACACAAGCAAATTTGTACCTGCAAATCCCTCACCCACACCGTTTGGCAAGAGCCAAACAACAGCAAAAAGTCAAAAAGAAAGAATGAAAATTACAGATTCCGCCCTGACATGCCAGCAGCGAGGGGCACGCCCATCTGCCCGAACTGGGGGCTGGTTGTAGGCTTTAGCTGCTGCTCTGGCCTTGGCTCTGGCATGTGTGGTATATAAGCCGATTGCGTGCCAGCAGTCCGGCTATAATCGCCCAAGATGGCCAAGCTGGACGAGACCAACTCCCTGCGTGTGCAGATACTCGTCTACCGCCTGATGGGCATCGATCTGTGGAGCCCCACGACGGCCAACGATCGCCACCTGGTCACGTTCGTGACCATGGGGCCATTGTTCGCCTTTATGCTGCCCATGTACCTGTCCGCCAGGGAGAACATAACCGAGGTGAGCCTGCTCTCAGACACGCTGGGCTCGACCTTCGCCAGCATGCTGACGCTGGTCAAGTACCTGCTGTTCGTCTACCACCGCAAGCAGTTCGTGGGCATGATCTACCACATCAGGGGCATCCTGGAGAGGGGTAAGTCTGAAGTCTGGTCGGTTCTGAACGAAATGGCTGCTAGAGCGCACAAGAGCGCATCTGTCCCACAGAGATCAACGTGTGGCCGGAGGCCGGGGAGATTGTCGACGCGGAGAATCGCAGCGATCAGATGCTGAGCCTCGCCTATGCGCGCTGCTTCGGCTTGGCGGGCATCTTTGCGGCCATCAAGCCGTTCGTGACCATGTCCCTGGCCCTGCTGCGGGATGGCGGCGATGGCAGCAAGCTGCACCTGGAGCTGCCCCACATGGGTGTCTATCCGTACGACTACCAGGTGATGTGGTTCTTCGTGCCCACCTACCTCTGGAACGTGATGGCCAGCTACAGTGCCGTGACCATGGCCCTGTGCGTCGACACACTCCTCTGCTTCTTCACGTACAACGTTTGCGCCATCTTCAAGATCGCCAGGCACCGGCTCATTCATCTGCCGGCCATGGGCGAGGCAGATCCCCGTGCGGAGCTCGAGGCGTTGGTCCAGGTGCTGTTGCTGCATCAGAAGGGTCTCAGGATAGCCGACTTCATTGCCGATCACTACCGGCCGCTGATCTTTCTGCAGTTCTTTCTGTCGGCTCTGCAGATTTGCTTCATCGGCTTCCAGGTGGCCGATCTGTTCCCGAAGCCACAGAGCCTGTACTTTATCGCCTTCGTGGGCTCCCTGCTGATCGCCCTCTTCATCTACTCGACCTGCGGCGAGAACATCAAGAAGGCCAGCCTGGACTTTGGCGACGGCATCTACGAGAGCAACTGGCCGGACTTTGCGCCGTCCACCAAGCGGGCCCTGCTCATTGTGGCGATGCGGGCCCAGCGCTCATGCCAGATGAAGGGCTACTTCTTCGAGGCCAGCATGGCCACCTTTTCAGCGGTGCGTAGCCCCTACCTATCGGCAGCAGATGATCCCAGGCCAATCATTGTTTCCTGTATGACATCTCTTTGTAGATTGTTCGCTCGGCCATGTCGTACATCGCGATGTTGCGATCCTTTAATGCATAAATTGGAGCACAGGCAGCAGGAGCAGGAGCAGCAAGAGCAGGAGCGGTAGGATGCAAACCAACCAAAAAGGAAGCAGCGCAAATAAAGAAAATTCTCCGCTTTGTCGCAGCATTTTTAATGAAAAGAATTCCGCGGAGACCGTGGACGAACCCCCCTCCAGTGCATTGCTCACATTTCAGGGCAGCTGTGCAAATGGGAAAAAAGAAAACTAAGGGTTAATAAATGAAGGAAAATATAAATAACCTCTTCGAGGTGCAATGGGAATAAATAGCAAAGAAAAATTGCAGTCCCATGGGGAAGGAGCAAAAACGAAGAATTGAGGGAGGAGCCGAAGCCGAAGCCAAGGCCACGGCCAGGAACTCTTGATGTTCCGCTCTTTTAAGTTCTTTAATTGGCAACTCTTTCACTCGTATTCGAATTCACTCTAGTCCAAACAGTTGTTTCCTCCCGTTGTTTCTGTTTCTGTTCCCCTTTGCGGCTGGATAATTGGCGAATTTTCGAGGTCCCAGACTCCCGCCAGCAGCTTAATTCTGTGCCACCCAACGCCCTTCCGCCCAACCACTAACCCAACCCACACAACCACCCGGCGGCACCCACCCGCCTGCTGCTATAGTTTTTGAGATTCTGACAGCAGCCTTGGCCTTGGTTTTCGCTTCACTTCTCGCCAACTTTCCGCAAACCTGTCCAAAAACTCGCCCTGCCTTCATTTTAGCTGCCCCAAAAAAGCCAAAACCTTCCACACGCTTCGCTTCCCGCGCAAACGGGGGAATCTATGCCCCTGATTCCTCAGCGCTCTCGCAGCACTCGCATGTGGACAGTCGTGTGCTGCATTTGCTGTAGCAATTTGTGGTGCACTCTCTCCACTACCCTCTCCCAACGCAGAGGGAGCAAAGAGTTTCGGACATTTGTGCATTTGTGTTCCGGAACATCTACTAGTTTCGGATTACGCCATCAATTAGCTAACATTGAACCACAATCGATTTGAAAGTGTTTCGGAAGCTGCGAGTGCCGCAAAGCCTTCCTTTCAGGGCTCACAATGGAGGCAAGTAAATTAAAAGAGAACACAGATGGAGCGGGCTGGATGGGGCAGGAGGAAGGACCACTGGACCTAGGCACAAGCACCCACACCTCTGACTCCATACTCCTCCTACTCCTACTCCTACAGACTCCATACAGACTCGCTCTCTGGCCACCAGACCGCTCCACACAATGCATTGTGGCATGCTTTGCAATCATTTTCGTTCGGTTGGCAAAGGTGCATGCTGCATGCTGTGCAGCAGCGGAGAAGCATTGCAACGCAATATCGCTGCACAGTTTCATTAGAGGCAAAAGCCTCGTGCTGGCACCCATTTGCGTTGCCCGCCAATGGCAGGGAGTTCTGCTGCGCTGCTGCTAAGGATTCGCTGCCTGCCCGAATCCTGATTGATGCTGGACGACAAGCCAAATCTCTGGTTGTATGCCAATAACTTGTGTAGGAGGCACAAAGCAGCAACGCAACACCACAGAGCTTGCCACCACGGAGCTGTGCAAGCTGTGCTTGCCACACAGTAATTACTTATTTTGTACGGCTCTCACGTTAGGTCTGGGCAGTGGGAGTGCAGGCGGGGACTTCGTTGCGTGCGTTTGCGTTCTGCGATTGGCCATTCACCACATAACGCAATACATGGCACATGCAACGTGCGGCAAGCACAGCAGTCAGTCACAAGTGCCATGCAACAGGCACTATTTGTCGCTCTTGTGAAAATATTCGAGGCTGAGTACCAACTGCAAATAAATGCCGAGAGCAGGCTGATCAGTTGTGTGGCACACAAGCCTATCGATGCCATGATTGGCCACTCGCAGCGGGCAAATGGAGCAAATGGAGCAACTGGAATTCCCTACATGCATCTCGCTCTGCAACAATATTTTCCCCAGCAACTTCACCATCGCCCTCTATTTATCTCTTTCGTGCCCGCCTCTCTGGCAGCTCCCAACGAAGGCATCAAAAGTGTGCTAATATTTCCATGTGTAGGCTGGCAGTGTTGGTGTAGCACATGCACATGCACATGTATATGTATATGTATATGTATGCACCCACACACGTGCAGTATATTCTGTGCACAAATTACGCAGTTCTGCCATTGCCTAGCTTTGGGCGCACGTGAACGGGTGGGGGCGGGGGAGTGTGGAGTCTGCAAGCCTCACCGTTCGCTGATTGGGTGTGCAGGCAATAGACAAAAAGCAGTTGCCACAAAACACAAAACACTGCCATCAATGCGTATAGTTTGTGTATGCAACTCTCGCTGGGACCACTCGTCCATTTGCATGCCCCACTCTGCATCTCTTTCCTGCACGCATGCAGGGCTCTCCTGGCATGGAGAATATATGTATATATATGGAGAATATAGCCGCAAAAGGCAGTGATTATTCCATTGCAGTGTGGGCGAAGATCTGGGTGCACAACAATACTATAGTAATCCATAGTAGTCCTTTGGTATATTTCTGGTTGGGTAAAATTAGCCCGTTTAATGGCTTAAAAGTTTATTGGACTAAAATCTGATTTCAGATGGAAAATTGAAAAATGCAAATGGCAAAGCAGGGGAGGTCGGGGTAATAATATATATATTATATATTATATTATCTGCTCAACAGGTAACCATAAAATCAAGTTCTCCTTCCAATTACACTGCGGATTGTTGTGGGATGAATAATTATCTTTCCTTCAGTCACAATAGTTTCATCGAATATGTATGTATCTCTGAATTGTATATACAGGCATGAAAATTAATTGAATTTACTTGGATCTAAAAGTAAATGCATTGAAAAGTAATTTTAAACGACCCATTTTTAATTTGGGTACCAAACAAAATCAATAAACAAATATTAAATTCAATGGGGAATGCAGCAAATAAATTTAGTTTAAATATAAAAAATATTAAATATAAATATAATGTAACTTATATTATATTGTAGTATTTTCATAAATATAAATAAAATATTAAATATAAATATAATGTAACTAATATTATATTGTAGTATTTTCATAAATGTGCATTATTGGATGGCCATTGCCATTTTTTCATTGAGTTGATGAGTAACAGAACTCTTTGAGCCTGCCAAAGGGCAGCTTGTGGTGCAGCATTTAGCGCAGATTCCCGATATCCGTTTCGGTCGGGACAGCAGCGCCAGTCCGTCAATGGATTCCGCTCGGAGAAGTGCACACCATTGGCCCAGTTCTCCGCATCGTCCAGCTCTGCTGTGCTCTTGTGTTTTGTCTTAATCACGGCGGGGGCGGTCTGATTGAAAAAGCATTAAAATTGTGTGAGTTTTGGCTCATTATTTGGTTATGCTCTCCTCTGCAGCTGCAGCCTCGTTTTGCAATAAAAGCGACATGTTTTGTGCTGCCCAAATTGAATTAATTTATCGACATCTCACGCTGCACAGCTCCAAGTCTCTCCGGTATACACTCACAGGTGCACACATACTCGAATGCTGTAAGTCGTCCCTTGAAATGATGTTGCAACAACAACAACATCGTGGAGTGAAAGGGACAGTGAGATAAACGAGATTGAAATGTCCCCTGCTGCTGGCCCTGTTGCTGGCCCTGTTGCTGGCCCTGTTGCTGGCCCTGTTGCTGGTCCTGTTCCTGGTCCTGGTCATGATTTATTGCATCGCAGCGCGAAGCAGCAAAGCGAGAAACTGCTAACTCTTAACTCTTAACTGTTGTTCCAGCATCCTCACTCACTGCACAATCACACAAAAAACAAAAATAAAATATTAGCTGACAGATGTACGTACGTATCTCTCACGGTGCGCACTCCCCTGCCCCTGCCCCTGCCCCGTCCTTTTACGGTTCCCTCCATGGCATTTGGCATAAATAAAGTGTACCCCAGCATAAACAAGAGCAACAGATGCGAAAAGCAAAACAACAACAAATAGGAGCTTATACCGACGCTGTGATACCCATTACCCTCGATTACCCACAATGGAATATCCCGAATAAAATAAACAAAAAGGGGGATATATGGTGCATTGATTTGCCAGTGATTGCAAATAAAGTTTGCCTATGCAATGGAGAATACCATCAAAAGAGGAAGCCCAACTGTTCAGAGATCCCAGTGGTTCTGCTGGCTGCAATTTGAGCATTCCATTTCTTCTCAACTGCCAAAAAAGGGTCATGGAACGCAAACAGTTTTGACAACAGTTGCCGAGCACTTTGGACCCGTGCGAGCATGCAAAAAACAAACCGCGACATTGTAACGGACTGTGTGGAGCAAAGGGAAGAGCGTGCAGCGGCAGAGGCAGCGGCTGGGTGGTGAGGCGGTGAGCCATGGCGGCGGTGGCTTGGTGGCTTGGTGGCAACACTTTTCAACTGTCGTTGACTTAATTAAAGAGCTATAAATAACCAGCTCGATGGATGACCAGCAGCAGCTTTTTTACTCCCCCATCTTGCACATCGTGGACTGACGCACCACCATCCCACACACACACACACACACACACACACACACTGGCCCTTGTCTCTCCCTCCACACACTTTTTTATTCCATCTGCCGCTGCTTTGAGCAATTAATGCAGGCGGCCACAACTGTAAATATGGCAATGTTGCTGCTGTAGCTGCTGCTGTGCTGCAAATCACCAAAGAGAGAAATAGAGAGACCCAAGAGTCAAACACCAGCAGCGACAAATTGCAGGGACCCAGCCAGCCCCGTACCGTACAGACAAGGGGCAGGGACAGGGCAGCGACAGGGCAGCGACAGGGCAGGGACAGGGCAGCGACAGGGCAGGGACAGATAAAGCAAGTTGAGATGCCATTGCATCAGAATCAAGCCTTGTGGACTCTGCTTCTCGCACGCCCACGCGTTCCTTCACACTGCCTCTCCATCCCGCTCCATCCCGCTCCATCGTGTGATTAGCTCTTGTTGCCTTTTGCGTTAATATCGACGCTTCGACAGGAAAACATAGACCCCAATGCGATGACTCTAAGCGCATCCGATTCCATTCGATTGCAGACATTCCGCATACAAATTGGCAGTCTTCCCTCATTTTGGATGCCTGAAGCTTTCTGTGATTTTTTAGTACCATTTTTAGTTTCCACTGGACTGGAGATGAAGAGATCGGCGCTGGAAAAATTATTGTGCCTCAGTGGCCTTAATTATGTTCACGAGTCCCTGGCCGCCGCGCAGTGCTGCCTGGGGAGCAGTGCAGCAAAACATAACTAGAAAACAGATAAACAAGGTGTGGGCGGGCGGGCCTTTGCTCATGGCAACGTGCGTTGGTGTGGTGTGGTGGGGTGAGGTGTTGAGTGGAGCGGAGTGGCACTTACGCAGCAGCACGAACCTTGTCAAACGCATTGCAAAAAAAAACCGATCCGGTGCTGGTCTCAAAGGTAAGCCAAAGAATTTCCCCTGCGAGCATTCGATAATAGGGAAAACTGTGCAAAGATGAGTCCTGTGCCAGTGGCAGTGGCAGTGCCCATTCCAGTTCCAGTCCATCACAAATGTGATGCGTCGACATGGATGGCGCTTTGCATTGTCTATTGCTCAACTACATGGTAGCCATACTTACACTGCACAACACATCGTTTGGCATTGGTGACAGGCTTTGGGAACCAATTGGGCTTAACAAATTTCCATGCCCATAAACTCTTTGATAACTCAAGCAAAAGCAGTCGAATGTGCTCTACTCACTCGTACCCCATCGTTCATAAAATGTATTCTATTTATTTTTTAATCTAAGGCTAATATAAAATATTAACTTAAAAACAGGGCGAGCACCGGCTACTGGGGCCTTCAGCTCTGCTGTTAGCAGCTGCATTACAAAAGGCTGAAAATTATTTTTTGTTATGGCGAACAACAAAACAAACCCTTTTAGGAGCTGTGAGAAGAGTTCCCACTTTGTTGCGATGTGTTATCAGGACGGTATTAATTCCAGCCCTCAATGCCTTCCGCATTTAGAGGCAAACGGACACTCTGCTGAGTAGGTACGAGTACGAGCTGAGTTCACATGAGTGTGAAGGCAAGTAGGAGGGAGTAGGAACCACATAAACTGGTCACAAGGAAAGGAAACAAAGTAACGTACGAGCTTAACGACTGCGGCAGGAGTGGAGATGTTGAAGTGCCGGACACGGACACGGACACGAATACGGACACGGTAGGTGGTTCCATTTTAGGGAAGAGCCAGCGCCTGGTAAGCCAGAAAAAAAGATTAGCTTAAGGGTCTGCAGCTTGTCATACCCTTAAAGACTTCCTGGGGTTTCCACTGCTGCAGCATCAATGGCGAGTGGCGAGAGGCGAGCGGCATATTTGGGCAGGAGGCACACGGCTGTGCATCTTGGGAAATGCAAATGTCTGGTGAAACGTGAAGTACCTTCTGTGAGAGTATCAAGCGAGTAAGCATAATGGAAGGCATCAAAGTTGATGTGTTTTCACTTTTAATGCCGTTCGCCCGTTCCACTAGGCGGAGGGAAGAGTGAGTACAGAGTACAGAGTGAGTAACGGAACAGAAGGCGTGTGCCAGTGGCCAGCGTTGTCAATGATGATGATTTATTGCCAGCCAAAATATTTATGGGGCTAGAGCTCGAATCTCTGACGCTGAAATTATCAAGCATACGCAACGTTGCTCACCATGGCAGCCAGAGCCCGGGCAAAGCCAGTGTCAGAGAGCAAAGGAGCCAGAGCCAGAGCCAGAGCCAGAGCAACAGCCAAAGACCAATATCCAGCTGCACTCAAATGCTACGCTCCCACACTCCCCCACTCTGCCGCCCCCGCCCCCGGAAACTGCTGCTCCTTTTGTGCTTCTTTTGTGTTGCACTTGGTTAGAAGTGGCAGGTGGTCCCTGGGCAGATCCGATTTAAATGGCTTCCTTGGCAACGGCTGCCGGGTGGCCGGGTGGCCGGGTGGCCGGGTGCATGCAAAACTTGTTTGTTTGGCTCTGCCAGACCCCCCACCCTGGCTGCACTTTATTATGGTGCGTATTTCAGCTGATTCCACTGAGCGGCCTGAGGCGCCACTTTAAGGACTTCCCTTTGACAGATTCCCCAAGGCTTGCCAGTTAAAGGCGTGGCCCGTGCACAGGTGGTTCAGCGCCCGGGGACAGAGCTGCAAAGGAGAGCACTGAGCATTGGCCCGTCGGCTCTGTAATTACTTTCCCCGTCTGGTATGCAACTGTTCAACTGTTTGCCCTTCGTTGTCCTTTTTTTTTGTTTTTGGGTCGGGTTGGCTGCTGGCTGCTGCGCCGCGCCGAGCCTTATTCCTTGATGCTCCACTTGTTGGTTTTGGGGACGCTTCCGAGGAGACTGACAGGTGCCCAGGAAGAAGTCGTTGACGGAGTGAGCGTTGTGGCGTGGATGATGGGTGCTGGGCTGACGGATCAGGGAAACAATTGGTGGCCCGAGTGTCAAGTTCAAGGTTGGAAACTCCCGCGGGAAGTGTAAGTGAATATTCCACAAAAGCTACAAAAGAAAAACCACAGAACTATCTTCAATGTACCGAACGAATATTACATTTAAGAGAGACAGAGAGAGACAGAGAGAGAGAGAGAGACAGAGAGAGAGACTCTGCAATTAATTGAAAAACATTGAAAATTAATTACTGCAAATGAAATGTTGTTCTATACGCAAAACAGAATTTTCTGGGAATTTTCTTGGAAGTTTTCTTGGAATTTTCTTGGAATTTTCTTGCAAATTTCTTGGAATTTTGCTGCATTATGCAAATACGTGAAGACAATGAGAGCCACCCATGAGAACCAGCTCAGTGCTAGCCACAAAATAAATGCACGAGGGCGGGCTGACACGTCATTGGCATTACCAAAAGAACTCATTGCTAGCCAGCCATAAATATTTGATTCGATTCGATTCGATCTTTAATTGGCTGATTGCTGCGCAAGTTTCATGTGGCAATTTGGGCGGGAGTTTTAGCATGGTCACTTTTCAATTTGAATAAATAATGGAAAGAAGTGCAATTCGTGTGCTGACGTGGCATTATTTTTGGCGGAGAAAACCACAGCTGAAACCAAGGAAAAGCTTGATTAATACTATGGCATCTCCGCTTCGTCGATTTCAATGCTCAAAAAGTGGTCTACTGCATTTCGTAGCCCGGGCGAGCAGTTATGGTCTCATAAGCGAAGAATTTAAAAATTTACGATGTGGTCGATTGGCCGATTGGTCGGAAATGGAAATTGCAAGATGTTCTGGGAGCCACAGGCAAACGCCTGGCTAAAGGGCTTCCATTTTGAATGATGCACAAGCGCCCTCGTGTCACAACATCGAAGGAGTGTCTGGCGCTGTTTAACCGCAATGGGGATGAGTTCTTTCGCCGTTCTGTAAGCGTGGACACACCGTAAACGCACCACAGCCCACCAGAATTAAGAGCAGCCACAACCGCATGTTTCTCGGGGGGATTCCAGGCCAAAGCGGGCCAAGCTGCGTTTTTCAGCCAATAAAGTCATGGCGAACGTTGTATTAACCACATTAATTATCTTCGGAAAGGGTTAAACGGATAATGGCAAATAATATGCCAATTTCTTGGATCGATTTAATGAGGACTGGACAAACGACGACAGCATTTGGCAAACACAAAAATCTTTCCCACCAGCAAAAACGAAAGGGTGCAGACATGTGCAGTTTCCATTGCACATATCCATGAATAAGGCTACGAATCGCCCACCCACAACCACCTCACCCACCCTAGCCTCTGAACTTAGTCCCCAGTGACTGCTTTTTGTTCTCAAACCTAAATAAATGATTCGGAAAAAGTATACAGAGCTAAGAGAAGATTATGCAGACAATTACAAATGAAAAATGCAAGCAAATTGGTGCATTCGCAGGTAGGCCGACGTTTGATCAGCCCGCTCTCGTACATAGGCTGGGTAAACATCCTTTATGCTGGAATCTTCCTGGCAGCACCGCTAGCTAGTTGAGAAATAAGTGAAATACTTTTAAATATCAAATCTGATACAAAGTGAACTTATGAAATAAAACTACCATTCAAAGTTTTATTCCATGGAAATATATATATTGATGGGTGAGTAAACAAACTCGTACGTGTTCCACGTGAGCCCTTGAAGCATCCATAGGCACATCTTTAAATGCAATTTCCAAGGAAATGTTTTCCTTTTGCAAAGCGAAACTATGATCGCATATGCATAACATTTGCATACGAGGCAGGGATTGCATTATTGTACTTGTTTTATGTTTATTGTTGTGCGTTTAGTTCCCGCAGCAATTATTTTCTATATTTATTTGGAACAACATTGCGTACGAGGCACGTTGTGAGATACAGGGATTAGGTTGCCTTACCATAACACCCCCACAAGCTTAAGGGGTTGAGGGGAGGCTGATTCCATGCTCGAGCTCAAGGTCCATCAGTTGAGTCGCTAACAGAGCCCTAACAGCATTCGTAACAGCATTCGTAACAGCATTCGTAACAGCATTCGTAACAGCATTCGTAACAGCAGTCTGTTGATGTGCCCTTAGCAGAGCTTTCTCCGAAAAGCTTTCGGAGGCGACTGCCGCAGGAAGCGAGCAGTTCGGATTCGAGGCGATTCAACAGCTGGCAGCGAGACGCGGGGACAGCAACAGTCGATAGAACACAACAGAGCCGAGCAGTGGCTGACTTAAAATAGCCTGTCCTCTAGCCCAGAGACTTCAGTTCCTGTTCAGCACTTGTCGGTTACGTTTGCAGCAAGCCGAACAGCACCCAGCAAGGAAGCCCATATCCATTCCAAGTTCAGATTGAGAGTTCCAGTGAGGCAGAGCCGCCAAACAAAATAATAAAATCAGCGCCAACACCAACGACAACACCAACGACAGCGACACCGACACCGACAGCGACAGCGTCATAAACTAAAATAAAAACAACAACCAACGATATCAGCGATACCGGAGACCAAAGCGACGAACGAGGAGCAAGGAACGACGATCGAAGATCGAAGAACCAGTTGACAAGTGCCCGAACATATCCAACGCATAAAAGGTTTGGACTCACGTTCTGTACCATAATCGTACCTTTTTTTGGCATATTTTTTTATTGTTTGAAAGTGCGTGCGTGCTGAGAAAACTTTATGGTTTTTAACAAACAAAAAGAAAGAAAAAAAGAAAAAGAAAAAGAAGGGCAGGGGAAAGCGAGAGCAAGCGAGAAGTAACAGTAAAACTTTAAGAATGTGGAAGGGGAGTGGAAGTGGAAGTGGGACTGGCACTGGCACTGGGTGGCAGAGGTTCTAGCGGGCAGAGGTCAGGTATCTCTGGGCGGCTCTGGGCGGCTCTGGGCGGCTCGTTCCCGTTCTCTATATCTATTACAAAGCCATCTCTCTCTTTTTTTTTATGCTATCAAAGCGATTCCCGCTTTTGGCGACCTAAGCACAAAATTTCATTTCGGTTCGGTTCGCTTTTCTTGGTTTTTCTTCTTCTGTTTTTCTCTCTTATATTTTTCGGGTTAATTTTCGTTGCCTTTTCATATTTGATGAGCATGTGTGTGCGGCTGGCGGGCTGTGTGGGTGGCTAGGGGGAGTAGTTTAAGCACGCTGCTGTGGTTGTAGCTACAATGTTTTCGGTGGTGTGGCTACTAAGTGTTGGGACAGAGCTCTATGGCTGCTGCTGCTCCTCCTCCTTTATGTTCGCTCTGCAAGCGAATTCCTTTCCGCCATGGCACCTTTTCGGCAGCACAGGCAGGATGCAGGATGGAGGATGGACTCTGCTCATTCATTCCTTATTTATTTATTATAGGGCAGCGCACCCCCAACCGCACCGCCCAAGCCTTTGTTATGCATGGCCCCGTGTGAATCATTCATATGCAAATGCTGTGTAAATTTTCATTTATATTTCGTGGACTGCCGCAGCAATCCCTGCGCTGCGCTGCGCTGCGCTGCGTGCGCCCCCTCCCTCTGCCGGCAGGCAGCGCGCCATGCCACATCCATATATCTCTGTCAGTGTCTGTGGTCAGGGGGACTTTGGCCTGGCAGTCAGACAGCCAAATGCAGATCTATTACGCAGCCAAATTCCACATTGCGTCCATCAAGTGTTGCCTACTTATCGGCTATCGTCTGGCAGGCTGGCAGGCTGGCTGGCTGGCTGGCTGGCCGGCTGGCTGGCTGGCATTGTTTGGCCCAATTACGGCCGAAAGTAGTTAATTTGCGACCGTGACTAACTGCTTTCCACACTCTAATCTAATCGCTGCCACTGTCAGCACCCCGCCCATCCGCCCATCCGCCCATCCAGCCACCAGCCTGGTTAGCCCGCCCCCGGGCACGTGAGTGATTTGTGATTTCTGGTCCTGGCCATTAAAATTATATTATTTTTTAATTACCTGCATTTGGTGGCGCTAATCGCCTGCAATTGATCAACCGACGGTTCTGCTCTGCTCTGCTCCGGGTGCGATGATGATGGAGTGCTTTGGGCCATGCCTGTCCGCCCCCAAAAGGTGTAACATGTGGGCATGGCTAAGCCTTTAAGCAACGCTGTCTGTACATTAACGGCAGCCAACAATTGCGGCCGATGCAGTGCATTTTATTGTCGGGCACAAACTGATTCCAAGCGCCCACAAATGGGCATTCAGCCATAAATAAAAGAACCGTTTAAGCTTAATTACATTCATGGCAGAACTGGGCTCAGGACTGCGCACTTTCCACGGGCTATTTAAGGGCTAACTTTGAGGGATACTGCGACACTCCGACTCCTCCTTTGCCCGCCCGCAATATGCATTGCTGCTGCTGATTTCACACCCAATTGGTAATAATAATTCCAGTGAGTAAGTGTGTCCCGAGGGTGGCTTAAAGAACGACTCTTTTCACTTGTTGAACCGGCAATGCCCCGCCCGCGTCCATTCCACATGCCCCTTCGACACTGAGGCAGGCGACAGCCCATGCATCGCCGAGTGACCTGAAATGTTATTAAAGGCTCCTCCCAGCTTTGGCTGGCCGTACAGCAAGTGCGGCGGCTAATTTAGCGCAAAGGCCATAAAAGCGGGAAAAACCTAAGCCCAAACTTGGACAGAGGGGTGGGCAGAGAGGGACCAGAGCTAAGCCGCTTTCCGCCAGCCACACGGCAATTAATTAACATTAAATTTTGCGGGTTTTTCCTTTCGCTTTCCTTTTCTTTCGTTTTCCTTTGCTGCCTGGCGGGTGCCCAAGAAAAGGCTGCATATTAAAAAACAATTAAAACACTTTGGAAATTGTTCGCCTGTTCTCATCTCATGTCTCATGTCTCATGTCCTGTGTTGTGTCCTGGCAGGACAGGAAACTCAGCCGCAAGCTGCGAATCGCCACAAGGAACTCTCAGACCAGCAGCAGAAGCCAAGCCTTTGGATCGAGTGGAAAGATGTCGGACAAGTATCAGGACAAGAAGATCGAAACATCTGTGGCCGTGAGCCTGCACGAGGATGCCCAGGGGGCCAGCTGCAGCTTTGGCAACGGCAACGGCGACGGGGCCGCCGGAGCAGCAGGTGCCGATGAAGCCGCAGGTGCCAATGGCGGCGCCGCAGCAGCAGCCGACGGAGGAGCCGCAGGCGGCCGCACTGGAGCCGCAGGTGCCGACGGAGGAGCCGCAGGAGCCCACGGAGGAGTCGCAGATGCCGACGGAGGAGCCACGGGTACCGAGGTAGGAGTGGCGGCTGCTGCAGCTCCATCCCTGGTGGTGGTGCAAGGTGGGGATGTGGACGCGGATCGCGACAGGGAATCGCACAGCGACAGGTAAGTCAGTCGACCCATGTGGGTATCAACATCCTAACAGCCCTCCGTGCCCCGTGCCCCGTGCCCGCATCCCCCATCCCCCATCCCAATAAGTGTCCCGTGTCCTTGTGTATCCCTGTGTGTGTGTGTGTCCCCGTGTGTCCCTGTCAATATCCATTAGCTAATTGGGCATGCGATGTCAAAGAACAAGGAGAGCCAGCAGAGCCGCAGCCGCAACCGAAGGTGGTGGGCCAAGATGGCAGCGAACGGGCCCAGCCTAGTCTGACCCGACCTGGTTAGGCCCAAAATTAAATCAGCCTAATTACCATAGCATGCGTATGTGTAGCGTTAAGTGTTTGGAGCATAACCCATCCATCCAGCCAGCCACCCATCCATCCAACCAACCATCCAACCAACCAACCATCCATCCATCCCACCAACCATCCATCCCGACATTCAGCCTTCAGTTGTGCCGAGCCACCACCAGGCACCCCTGCAGCCCCGTGCCTGGGCTCCTGCCTGGGTTCCTGGTGCAACTCAGCTTTAAGCTAATGCACCACACTGTACTCATTAAACCCCCCCCTACTTTGGTGTGTAATCTTAAATGTGCTCCTTTGATATTTCCCTCTTGGCGGAACTTGTCTTGAGGCTCGGCCTGCAAAGTATTCTTGATTTATTGCTCAGTTCTGTGGAACTACTCGTACTACCCTCCTTTACCCTATGCTAGTATGTATACTCTGTGTCTCTATCTATCTATCTATATATCTATCTGTGTACTCTCTACAAATCTACAATCTACTCGTACTTTTCCCTACTGATCCCCTGATGCTCTGATAGCCTGCAACTCCCTCCCTCCCTCCCGCATAGGTGTTGTGCTATTCAATAAGAACTCCCACTTAAATATCTATCCACTATATAGCCATATATATACCCATAAATGTATCAATAACCATACTATATACAGCATATATATACATACTTTAATTTTAGTCTCTTTAATCAGTAATCACTGTGTAATATTATAAATCTAATCTACGCGAACTATCTCCGCTGAACATTTACGTTTCATGGGTTTTCGTTTAATGTTTTGTTCCTGATTTATTATGATGTTTAATTTTTAATTTGAATTATCAATTTTGACAGTTCTGTCTGCAGTTAAAATCTACTATAATTACGTATCTCTGTAGTTGGAATTTAAGCTAAGAATAACGGCAGACATTGAAAGTTATTTCTGCCTAATTATGCCGTCGCTCCCAAGGGCGTTTGTGCCGATGCCGATGCCACGAGCTCTTCAGATTTTAATCCAAATTCGCAGCTTTTCATTGGCACTTTAGCTGAACTTTACGTGAGTAAAACCTTTTGAGCCCGAAGTGTCTCTGCCGCAAACATATTGTCTTATTGAAGTGGGTCTTCTCCTTCGTGATGGAGAAGTCCTATTTATAGATAGATGCGATTAGATGCGATTAGTGAACATTTTACCAACGGCAGAACACACTGACAGCAGTCACTTGGCACTTGCCACTTGGCACTTGGCTTTAACTCGGATTTAAGCCCAGTTAATTATGCTACCCAGCAATTAGCAAGGGAGGCCCTGAAGGTTCTGGCGAAAGGCTTTCGCGGCATTGACTTTTCTCAGCTTTGAGCAACTCACACACAGAGTGAAAGTGAGTCAAACAGGCGCCGACCCTCATAGACACTGGCGCACTCGGGAAAATTCGAGCTGCCATAAGTCGGGGCTGGCAACCTTTTGAAGCCGCAGCTCATCCGGCAACACTGTTGACAGCGAAACGCTTTCCCACTTTGTAGCTAATTATGACCCAATTAGTCAACCAACGCGCCTCAGCCTCAGCCTCAGCATTCGCCTCAGCATTCGCCTCAGCCTTCGCCTCAGCCTTTGCCTCAGCCTTTGCCTCAGCCTCACCCTCAGTCGCACTTTTATTCAATTCATTCGGGCTTAAATAAGTGGCTTAGCTGTGGGTTACAGCCAGACTCAGCCAGTCGGGCAGGTTGGGGCAAAGGCTTACAGTTTTTGCATCTTCGCTGGAGTTGTAATGCGACTTGATCGTCGCGAGCCTCCTGCGCTGTGGCGTGTAATTGATTTTGATTTTGATCTTGGTCTGTTTCTGCTTTGCAATCGCCCTTCATAAGAAAGGTGCTCCAACCCGTAGCTCTCATCTCTGAAGTTCCAGGGGGACATACAAGTGTGTGGCAGGAGTTGAGAGCGGAGTTCCATCTGTGACTATGACATGGACCCCTTGGGAGGTCTCCTCTAGGTCTGCTGCTCCACTCGATCACCAGCCAACGCCTCGCCTTCAGCGCTTGATTGCTGCAATTGGCATTTTGCGGTTGGGCTGGAAGCCAAAACAGCTTCGATTAAATGCCTAATGGAAGCAGAAAAGAAGCTTGCGGCCACCCATCAGCGGAGCAGAGGTGGAGGAGTAGCAGCAGCAGCAGCAGCAGCAGTGGGTGGCCTGAAGTCTGCCTTAGGTTTGTCAGTGATGCATGCGATGATACAGACAGCAGCTGCTGCTCCGAGATTGCAGCTGGCCCGGTCCTATGATTGTGCTAACAAATGGCTGAACAATGACAAGTTGTCCCAAAGGGTTCGGCCAGGGACCAGGGAGCAGGGAGCAGGGACCAGGAGCAGAGCAGCTGCTCTCGGCATCGTGTCGCTGGGTAGCTTGGTAACCGGGCCAAGTGTCAGTGTGTCTAGTCCTTGTTGACTTTATGAGCGTCAATTTTTCAAGGAACAACGACCAGGGCCAGGGCCACGGCCAGGGCCAGGGCCAGATCCGGAGCAAAGGATTTGCATACAAAAGGGCTGGATAGAGGGCAGGCAAGGGACTCGAGAGTATATCCTGCCTTTGCAAGAGATTTGACAGCATAATTAACAGCCCAATCGCATGCCTTCCATTCCATTCGTTTGCCTCTGGCCCGGCCTCAGCATTAACAATATCATTAACTGGGCCTCGACTCGTCTCGTCTCGGCTGGGTTGGGTTTGGTTTTGTATTGGATTGGGTTTCCTTTCGTTTCGTTTCTTTCCTTTTTCTGCCGCGTTGCCTTGCTGCCAGAATGGACAATGAACCAGGCAGACCCTCCGACTCGGCTGCGGCACGTGAGCTGGCTGCCAGATGAGACCCAGATGAGACCCAGCTGCGATTCCATCCTCCAATCCGCCTGCTGCCTTTGCCCTGCTTCATGCTCATTACCTGAAGTCCGGGGGCGGGGGGGGTTCTTCGCCAAATTGTTAAAGGAAATTATTAGTTATCAGCTACTTTGCATATTTTGAT
Organism: Drosophila tristis; assembly: GCA_018150885.1. NCBI lineage: Eukaryota > Metazoa > Arthropoda > Insecta > Diptera > Drosophilidae > Drosophila > Drosophila tristis. Next base: position 4,203,766 of record JAECWT010000215.1, on the reverse strand, counting down.
TTACTTTTGGCACAGTCCCCGACGTCTCTACATATTGCAAATGGAGGATTAATCAATAAACAAAGAGCCAGGCGCATTCATTAGTTGAAGCTGAAGGGAAAACATATTCCGCGGCGCGGCAACCAGCTTCAAGTGGCTGCACAAGTAGAGCGTATTCCCTTGTGGGTGTGGCAGCCGTCGGGGAAGCCAGCCAGGCTGGCCTGGCTCAGGTGAAGTGTTTCTGCCAGCAGCCACTGCTTAAATTGAATCAAGACACAAGCGGATGAGACGCGAGGCACTGCGTAGTCTGTGCCAGACATTGAATATTCAAGTTTTGCACATTGAATCAGTGATAAAATTTGTGTGAAGTGAATGGCAGTCGACATCCGTTGCCGTCAACATCTCAACTCGTTCATTCAATGTCTCAATTCGGAAAGTTGTTGAATGCCACACAGCACCAGCATCCCAGCAGCCCAGCAGCCCAGCATCACAGCCAGCCATCCATCCAGCCATCCTCCATTCAGCCAGCCACACAGCCAAAAAAGATACACACAGCACACAGGCAACAGCCCCTTGCGCCAAGACAACCATTTACATCCACGCAGAGCAGCCAACACATTCCCCAGACTGCTCTGCTCTCCCTCTCCGCCTCTCCCTGGCTGCCTTCGCCTGCTTCTTAGCTATGCAAATCTCATATTTTGACAAAGTTTGTCGCGCTGCCTTCGTTGCTTCGTTGCCTCGTTGCCTCGTTGCTTCGTTGCTTGGTTGCCTCGTTGCTTCTTGTACTTAGTATCTGCATCCCAGCATCTCAGCATCTCAGCACTCACTCGTCGTATCTTTCAGCCGCCGCTGTGTGTGTTCCTGTGTGTCTTTCCTCGGCTGCTTGTTGCCTTTTTGCACAGAGTTTCGTGTCGTTTCGTTTCATTTCGTTTTGTTGTGTGAACTTTTCATGCTCGTACTTTGCTCCACGACAAAATATGACCGCAATACTCGTGCTGGCGCTTAAGTCGAGCACACCACCCCATGCCATGCCATCCCATGCCATCCCCTGCCATCCCATGCCATCCCATGCCATCCCAGGCGAATGTTCCTGCACTCCATTCAAATCAAAAATCGAGAGCAGCTGTGGGCAGAGATCTGCTGGCTGGGTTCGGCAATCAACTGTTCACACAATCGAATCCGATTCAATTGGCCAAACGGGCAGCTAATGCGAATGCGATTTCTAAGCAACTGTGCGGCCCGCGCTCAGGTCTGTGGACTCCACTCCGCGTGCACCTGGTCACAGCAGAGAGCAGGGCAAGGGGCAGGGCAAGGGGCAGGGCAGCTTGGGCTCAATGCTGTGCTTGCAACGGGCGCGGGCAACAGGCAGCCGGGAGTGAGCGATCATCCACAGCAACGGCCAGCCACCTTCTGCAGTCCCTTTGCGTAGGCCTCCTCTGTAGCTCTCCCAGTTAGCCCAGTAGGGTGCAGCTCATAGTCGGCACCGAGCTGGGAGCCTGCAGCACAGAACCGGGCGACCAGTGGACTCGGCACTGCGCACTTCCACACGGGCAGTCAGTGGATTCAACCAAAGCTTGGCCAGCCCAGGTCCAAGGTGTCCTTTGCCATTGGGCAGCCCAAAACAGTTTCAATAAAATTAACTGTAGCTGTGGCTGTAGCTTTGGCTGCGGGGAGGCTGTGGGAGGCGGTCTGTGGAGGTGGAGCAGGAGAAGCACAGGGCACAGGGCACAGGGCACAGGGCACGGGCTATATGGCAGCGGTGGCAGCTCACGGAGGCGGAAGGAGCAATTGGCCGAAATGGTATTTGAAGTAAAACCCAGGAACGTGACGGGATTGCCAAGCGGAGCCGCACGCATGCCACACAGCCACACACAGCTCACAGGACACACATACGTGACACACACGCACACACACGCGACACACACACACACACACACACACACACATATCCTCGTACGGTGCGCGTGTGTGCCGCTCAGGCTGGCTTAAGGACACTGGCAAAGAGCGACAAAAAGCCGCGCTAGGGCCAAGGTGAACAACGCAAAATGGCGCTGGCGCTGGCGCTGGCGAGGGTGAGGCAAAAGAAAAGAAAATGAAAATTAAATCACCGTTCTTGTCATGGAGTTTAAGTTCTGAGCACCGAACCCCGCACCCCGAACCCCGCACCCCGCACCCTGAACCGCGAACCGCGAACCCCGAACACTGGGCCCCGCCTTCCGCCATCCTTTGCTTCGCAAGTGCGGCGCTCCGCAGGCAGATTTAATTGTGCTTAAAGCTGCAATCGATACACAGATTTGATGTTTGCAGCTTTGTTAAGTGAAATATTGGCGCTACATTTTACGCACGATGTTCTGGGGCCTAACCCCCAGTGGACCTGCCAGGGCAGCTCTTTCAAAGTGCCCTTCTTGCAGTTGCCCTGCTCGGCATTCCAGCCACCTTTCTGTAGTTCGGCTGCCTGTGGCCAAATTCTCGGGATGCCAACCCTTTGGGGGCTAAGCTGAATTCGTTGCATACATTTGTGCGCTTTAAGCAAATAATTACATGCAGCAGGCATGCCCATTCCCCTCCCTCCCTCCCTCTCTGTGTGTGTGTGTGTGTGCTTAGAGGGTGTGCTGGTGTTGGTGTTGGTGTGCCTGTCATGCCAGTCATTGTTGGCTGCCACGCCCCATTGGAAACGTTGCCCTTTTTTGTCCACGTTCTGCTGTCAGTGTCATTCGGGGAGGTGCTCGTGCCCTCCCCTCGCTTGGGTGTTGTCTCCGCTGGTAACAGAAGACGGATGCTCCCTTTTGCTGCGCTGTGGCACTGTCAACGGGGCAACGGGGAACATCATCATTAGACCGGGCAGACGGAGCAGATTTCGAATTAAATTTCGGCTTGGGTTCGCCTGATTTTCATTTGTTCTTCCAGGAATCCATATCGACACAGAAGTAAGGGCCAAATCCAACAGAAAGCACAAAGCGGGCAAGAGATAATAAATACACACACACACACACACACACACACACAAGGAGTAGCCATCCCGCGCAGTCATCCATCCATCTATCCAGCACATACTTGTTGTCGGCCCATTCCGTTCTGTTTCAGGCCTTTATTTTGGTCAGTCGCATCATCGATTTTTGCCGCTTCACTCGGGCACACGCACACGCACGCACCACACACACACACACAGGCGTAAAAATGGTAACGGTAATAAATCGCCAGTGAAATTTTTGTCGCTGAGTTTTCTCCTTTTCGTTTCACGCTTTTCGCTTTCGTTTTCGTTTTCGATACCCCGGCATTCGCTTAGAGTCCCAGGGATATATTCGTTCCAATATTCGTTCTGATCATTTTCCGAGCCTCGGAGACTGCGGGCTGCAGCACAGATAAAGCACAGAATATGTATTTAAATTATATTAATTAGCAGCCCCCTCAGCCAAGCCTTCTTCGCAGCCTGGATTAGCGGGTATCGTCCAGTCGATTGTCTCGATTCTGTTTACTTTCCCTCGCACTTGGCCTGCTCTCCATTTCACATTGATTGCTGTGATAGGCCCAGTTGTTGTTGCTGCGGACAGGTGGCAGCCCCAAGTCAGATATGATTCGTCCCGGGGCCAAAGGGGACAAACAGAGAGAGAGACAGAGAGAGAGTGGGAGAGGGAGAGGCAACTATTTTGCCGCCGCTGAAGTCGAGCGATTTGGATTCAATTTTAATGTGATTTGTGGGTGGTGGAGGGATCAGATTGAATGACTGTTTGATCGACTTCTTCGCGGTGAATCCGCTCCAGCACAGCTACGCTGGACTCTGGGGGGGTGGGGGGATGCCCCCCCATGAGTACATTTTTTCGAGGTAAAGTTTGCCCCTTTGAAGTGCGTAAAAGTTATTTCTTTTTTCGGTGTCACACAGCATTTATTGATTGCTATCGATTAGGCGTCACCAACTGGCAGGGGCAGGGAGAAGGGAGGAGAAGGGAAGGGCGTGGAGAAGGGAAGGGCGTGGAGAAGGGAAGGGCGTGGAGTGGAGTGGACTGCGTGAAGCGTGTCTATGCCGCCAGATGCGTGAGCAGCGAAGCAGCCAGAGAGGTGGACAAGTGGCGAGTGGAGAGAACTGTGAACGCAGCTCAGGGTCTAGCGGTTGGCGTTTCAAAAGCACACACGCCTCAAAGTCCACACGGACAGCCAGTGGGGGACCGGACCCCAGGGAGCTGGAGAGAGAGCAAAGCGCAACAAATGTTTTCCTTCCTGTTCGCATTCAAGAACTTTCCGCCACTGATCCCCCAGCGTCAGCAGCAGCAGCAGCAGCAGCTGCTTGTTTTTCACTCCATCTCAGTAGATGTTGTTTTCCTTTCATTTATGACCTCGACTGCCACTAGTACCCCAGCCCCTGCCCCTGCCCCAGTCCCTGCCCCAGTCCCTGCCCCAGTCCCTGCCCCTGCCCCAGCCCCTGCCCCAGCCCCAGCCCCAGCCCCTGCCCCGGGGCTTTGTGATAGATTCAGAGTTCGTTTTTATTCCGCAAATTGGAAAATGTTTTACTGCCAACAGCAAACCTTCGGTGGAACGATTTGTCGCATCAGAGCCAAAATATAATCTCGATAAATTTAATCACAATCAGAGCAGTTCGATTAAATAAAAGGCTTCAATTTGGATGCGTTTTAGGCTGGCCAACTGCCAGAATGACTAACACCCACGAGCAATCACTCACGATGTTCGGTATTGGGTGGCTGTGAAAATGTATTCATGCGCCCGCCCCCCGGATGGGAGAGAGCGAACACTCTACGAGAGGGCACAATAAATCTATTATTAGCAAGCAAAATTATGAGTAATTAAAATGAGAGGAGGCAGAAGGGTATTCGCCGCTTCGTGGCCTCCCGCTGCTGTTGCTGCTCGTTCCGGCTGATGTTTTGCTGGCTGAGTGCTCTGATGATTTTCGTTTCCGTTTCCGCTTCCGTTCAGCTACATCCACTTGTTGTTGACGCTGCGCGTGGCCTTTGTGTGTCCAGCAGTGTGTGGATGCAACAGTCGCCCGCCCACTAAGTGCTCAGTGCTCAGTGGTCAGTGGTTCTCGTTGCCTGTTGCCTGTTGCCTTCACCTGACAGTTGCTTTGACCAAACTCTCTGCCCACCTGATGCCTCTCAGCTCGCATTATTACTTCTGGAGCAGCATTTCCCATTTCAATAAGTCGCCTGTCTGCAAGGTGCACACGGACTTGTGAGCTGGCTTACCCTTACCCTTCCCCTTTGCCACCGGGCACATCCTCTGAAGCGTCTCAGAAGGCTGGCCAAAGGCATCAGTTGCAGGACAGCATCCTTTGACGTTCTGTGGCCGGATGCACAGACAATGCGTGGGGCCGGGGCTTCTCATTCCGCCTTTGGCTCCCAGAATATCAGTTCCACTGCGACAGAGAACGAGGGCGTTGGCGCACCACTCGCTCGGATCTCTTTCGAGTTCTCAGCTGCTGAGTGCCGCTGTGCAATGATCAATGATGGGCTGAATGCTGATTAATTTGCTGGCCTGCCATTTGAGACAGAGGGGACCTTGCCCGACTCTGGCAACTTGCGCAGAAATTAATTACAGGATTATGAGACAGTTTCATTGGCCAAACGGATGCTGCCGCAGCGCACCAGGCGATTCCCACACACCTCAGCCCCAAGGGCAGAGACGTGGCCTCGAAGCCCCATTTGTTGTTGGTTCAATTTTCACATCTCTGACATTTGTGAAGCTCTGCTCTGGTCTCGGTACTGTTCGGGATTAACATTTAATGGCCAAAGGTCACGCACATGGTGCGAGGGGCGAGTGGGGCGAGTAGGGTGTGGCCTCTGGCAGTCCCAACGGATCCCCCCCCAGCCAAGGGAAACAATACCGTGAGTGCCGGAGTGCCAGAGAGACAGAGAGACAGAGAGACGGCGGCATTCCAGTGGCATCTCTGCTAAATTAAGTGCCCCAACTTAAATAACTCGAATTAAACATTAATAGCGTACTTAAAAGTTTCTCTTCGCTTTCGTTCTTCCTTCCTGTTTTTCCTCCTGTTTTTCTGTCTCTCTGTCTCTGTCTCTCTGTCTCTGTCTCTGTGTGTGTGTGTCCTTTTTCCAGCAGTTTGCTTTTATTAACAGATTGCTGAAATTCCTAAGCTTTCTTTGGGGGCTAAGGTTTCATTAAACCTTTTGTTGTTTAGACAGCAACCGGATTTTCCCAAGTAATCGATTTCGAACTCGATTCCCGGCGGCACAATGCTGATTTGGGGCTACTTAAGAAGGCATTTAAAACTTAATTGTTTCCCCGAATTTGCCATTGATTGCGCAATCAAATCAATTCCACGTAGAGTAGAAAAAGTGAGAGGCAGAGTGCTCTGCTCTGTTCTGCTCTGCTCTGCTCTGCTCTGCTGTACTCTGCTGTGTGCTGCAGATGATTGGCCACTGAAAAGGAATTGGACTGCTGGAATTGATGACTTGAATACGGCAGCACAATTGCCATGGCATCATGGCAGGAATTATTACCCAGCTAGCTCTACTTTCAGCACAGCTTCTGCTTTCATGACAGCTCCAATTGATATCTGCACAACACTCCATCTCCATCTCCATCTCTCTCTGGATCACTCAACTCTCCCCTTGGAGTGCGCACAGCGGATTAGTGTCTTGCCCCAAACTGAGAGCGGAGCCAGAGACTAACTCAATAAGACAAATGCGGCACGTCATTGCAGTTTGGGGAACGAGCGAGCACGGCAGACAGCGCGGCGGGCATGAGACGCGTTTTGGGCTGAGGCTCAGGCAGGAGCAAACGCCATTGCAGTGCGCTTGAATTAATTTGAGCATTGCCACGGCTCCGTACCCAGCAGCACGGCGCTGCACGGCGCTGCAAGGCGCTGCACGGCGCTTTCCGCAATGAGTATTTGTCTCTGGCATTCCGGCCACCGCCTGCCCTGCGCTGCTCCTCATGTTTCATCGGCTCGAGATGTTGTCAGCTTGAGTGGCGCATTTGAGGCGCCATGAAATATGCAACAGCCGGCTCAAGTGCGCTTCAAGTGAGCAGAATGAGCATGCAAGGCAGACGCCCGTGCTCCAGGCACCTCCAAGGGCCCCTCTCTGCCTCGCCCAAGAGCACAGGCCATTGCTTTTGGCTGCCGATTAATATGTTAAGCCACAGCTGCGATTTCAAAAGTGATTGGCACGCGGCCCAAACGTGCCGCACGGCTGCGGAGGCGGACAAGCTGCTGCTCGGCCGCAAGTCCCCGCAGCTGGAGATCAGTGATGTCAGACCAGAAGCAGCATGTGCAGGAGAACGATGATGAAAGACGATTTGAAGGAACTCACTCGGAGCGCTGTCTGCTGACATTTAAATATAAATTAAAAAGTTACGCATACGACATGTGGGCCGGCAAAGGGAAAGGGGAAGGGGAAGGGAAAGGGGAAGGGAAAGGGACTGTTGCTGTAGGGTCGGGGCGGGGGACTAGGAATAATTTGGAGACACAGAGACATGAAAGCTAAGCCACCGAACCCTTACACCCACCCCACCCGCCACAGGATAACTAAGAAGAAGGGCGGGGAAGGCGTACATGTGTCAGGAAGGCTGTGGGCGGCGCGGCAGAGGGGTGCTGTGTGTGTGGGGGGGCGGGGCTGTAATATAGCGGCACAACAATGGCGCCCAAGTGGCGCCATCATTTCTTTCTCTGCCTTAATTTTCTCTCACAAATGTTTTTGTTTTATTCGCTCTTTTTTTTGGGGCAGGCACAACAATGTCTGAGTGTGTGTGTGTGTGTCTCTTTGTGTGTGTGCGTCTTGGCCTACGTCGGTGTGTGTGTGTGTGTGTGTGTGTATTGTTGTGGTTCCTTTTAATGTCGCGTAGTGTAATTAAAAACTTAAACTAAAGGGGGCAAAAACAGTGTCGAACAAAGACTGAAACCTGGGACACAAGTTTTGGCTTCGTCATACAATAAACACATAATAATGATATAATAATATTAAAAATAATAATAATTAAAATTATAATGCAACAAGCAGAATATATGTAATATAATATTATATATATATTTTTTATATATATATTTTATATAATATAAAATGCAAATGATAACTAAATCAATTCCAAAATAAATGGCGGAACATTTTAAAAATTACCGAAATAAAATATAAGCCAGAGGCCATCACGCCACTGTGGCCAAACTCTTGCCTCTTGGGGTTCACGCTGCTCGAAAAACAACTAAAGGAAGTGACTTTTATTTCAAACATATTTTTAGCCGGTACTCAGAGTTGAAGTTCGCGTAGATGGGCACAGTGCAGAGGGCAGCCTCTCCGATCACATAAATATAAGTCTTAAACAGCATTACTAGCCAGCAACTCCGTCTCTCCGTTCCGTTTGAGCCCCAGTTCTTGGAGACTAAACTGATTTAACTTGCAGTGGCATCTCCTGAGATATCCAGTCTGGTTTCGATCGAATCATTTCCATCATATCCCCTCTCCGTCTGTCTCTCCCACAAAGCTACTCTCTTGGGCATTGCTGTCGACTCCAAGCTGGACTTTGCTGCATTGCTTGATTTTCATTGAATATTTATGGGCACATTCCCATAGCCGGCTGGTGGCTGTCCAGCCCATGGAACAATTTGCATGCTAAAAAGCAAAAAAATGTACTTTGTGCTTGAACGTTGCCATTGGAGCTGCTCTGGAGTGGCGCACGGGAAACAATGCTGCGGCAAAAAATGTGAAAAATGTTCCTTGTGGATTCACCACTCATCTCCACTTGTTGATGGATCCAGTGATTGGTTTAATCAATAAAAATAATCAGAATCGAAAACGTTAAAGTCAAAACAGTGGAAAAATTAACATAAAATACAACAGCAAAAAGTGTACAAAATGTATTTACGAGTTTGCACACGACCAAAAATGCATTATGTATATTTGATATATTTTATGTAAATATTTTCGATGAGAGTCAACAGCCTGGAAAATACGCCCATAAATATTCAATTAGGGCGAACTGAGTGCACTCGTCTTTTATAATTTCTGAATGCAACATTTCCAGGCAATTGAATAGTAAAATTAAAATAACCGAAATTAACCAGTCAAGTTTTGTGGCACTCCATTCGCTCAATCAAGTGCGCGCGGATGCCCAAACGAATACTGAAATGCTCAGCCATGGCTCGGGCCAGGCTGCTGATAATTCCACTTTGCTGTCGCTGCAGCAGAGACGCAGGCACCCCCCGGAGGCCCGAATACCCCGCCATACAGCCATACAGCCAGGGCACAAAAGCAATCTCATCATCGACACTTTTTGCTATTTTTTTTCATTATCTTTCCACGAACTAATCAAATGACCAAGAAAAACAAACAGACAGCGGACAGCAGACAGCAGACAGAATGGGGTGCCACAACAGCAGCGACAATTAGACGGGGGAAGCTGCGGAACATAATCAACAGCCGCAAAGTTGAAATTGAAATCAAATTGACAAGCAGAGGGCTGGGTTGGGCAGGCAGCTAGCTGGTCGGCCCATGGTGCGGGCACGAGTAGGCGTCAATAGCTGGGGGTGCTCTCTTTCTCCCTTTCTTCCCCCCTCTCCTGTTTTCTTTTTTTTTGTCTTTGGCTGTGAGTGGAGTAATCACGTGGGAGCCAAGCAGGACCCCTGGCAGAAGCAATAGCCAGCATTAATAAGGGACACTTTCCATGCCGAGTCCTAGGATACCCTTGCTTAAATCCTCCGATAAAGCTGCCAAGACTGAGGGATGTGTTTGTATATAATATTTATGTTTGTATTTTTATCTGCTTTTCATTTATATTTATTGTTGTTTATCGGAAATAGCAATTATCTATGGGTACAAAGATGCCTTCGTCGTACTGTCGAGGGCCGCAAAGGCTTTTCTCTTGTGTGTTTTTCTGTATAGAAAAACGCCAACAGGATTGGCATCATTAAAATGCAATGCATCAACGCGCGTTTGTCTGTGTGTATGGGCGGGGGTGTGTGTGTGTGAGTGTCTCCTTGTGTGTGGGTGTGTGGGTGGGCCAGTCTTCGAGTGTATCGGTGCGTGTCTGTTATTGTTGTTTGCCATCAGTTCCCAGGGGCTCTGACACGGTACTCATAATTAAACGCATTTTGTATTTAATTATGAGACGACAAAAACCTCAGAGCAAGTACAGCCTTGCCTTGCCTTGAGTTGCCTTGCCTTGAGTTGCCTTGAGTTGCCCTTTGTGCTGCTTCATCCTTCCTCTAGCTGGACATGCCCATGCCCTGTTTCCCCTTGCCGCCTGCTTGGATGCGAAGCCCTCACACATTTTTGCATAATCATTTTTGGATTCGAGCGCAAAGCCCTCAGAGCGATTAGTTGGCCAGCTATTGAAGCAACACAAAACAGTTGCCGAAACAGGCTTCAGAGTGCCTCAGAGATGGGCCCATAGCTCAGCGTAAGCTGAGAGGCGGCAGGCGGCAAGGCGGCAAGGCGGCCAGGCGGCCAGGCTGCCAGGCAGTCCGAAAAAAGGGGCTCAGGTTGTCAAGCAGGGAAAGCAGCAGCCACAGCAGCAGCAGCAGCAGCAGCAACATTCGTCCTTGTCTAACAATTAAAGACGCTCTTAAGAATGCCATGAAAAAGTTATGTATGTCCCACCTACCCCCCCCATCACTCACCCTCCCTCGCTCTAGGCATATTCTCTTTTCATTGGCTTGGTGCTTGCCTGAAGCTGTACACGAATATTACATACATATATCATTTGATCCACAAAGAAACTCTTGCTAAACGCAACACACTGGCCCTTATCATGTGTGTGTTTGTGTGGTGTGTTTGTGTGTGTTTGTGTGTGTGTGTGTGGTGTGTGTGTGGGCCAGCATTTATGGCACACGTTTCTGTGCGCTCCTCTCTTAGCCTTTGAGTAATTTGCGAATTTTTATCACACATCCTTGCCGTTTTGCTGTGCATACCCTGGCCGCATGCGGGGTACGACGGCTATGCCACACAATCAGCCTGGTACTCCTGGCCTGGCCACCAGCCGACGCATCTTTTGGGGCACTCATATTTTCGGTAACAAGGCCCGGGACTCGTGTTTCCTGCTACGCTTGTGGGCAGCAGCTCGTGCGTAGTCCGCTGGCTATTGTTTCTGTGTGCGGCGGGATGCTTTGTGCGGTTTATTTTATTACCGCCATAGTTACATGGTTAACGGTCTCTGCCTCTCGCACTTTGTCTCTCTCCTCTCTCTCTCTCCCTCTCTTCTTTATTATTTTTTGGTTTTTACGTACCATCATCCACTTGCGTACCGAATTTCATGAATTGTTGTGGTCAGATCCTCTGCCTGCCTGGGTGTGCTCTCCGCGTAGTTCTAATGCCAAACGTTGCTCCATTTTAATGCAAACATAAAACGTTAATTACCGTTAAGTTAATAGTAATGGAAACTGAATACGTAACCGCTAACCGCTAACCGCTGGCCGGTAGCCGGTAGCCTGTAGCCCGGTAGCCGGTGGCTGCTGCTCGTGTGTATTCGTGTCTGACGGGCAATGCGATAATCGCATTACACTCTCACACTCGCAACATTATCATATTATTCAGAGAAATCCGTTTTTACTTTTACCGCACGGGCACGAATATTCTCTGCTTTATGCTCGTATTTTACGCAACTATTGCGCATCCCCCCACGCCCCACGCTCGCCGCAGTGCAGCACAGTGAAACGTTGCTGGCTGTCAAGGGTATTTTGCCAGAATTTCTTAATCTGGCACAGAAGTTGCAGTAATCCTCTGCCAGCCATTACCACACTCACAGCCAAAATGCTGCTGAAAATCGTACGCCCAGCCACGGGTGAGTATTTTGTGGCTGTATATTTTTAATTTCGTATCGATAGAGCCGGCGATGCGAGTTGCCCTTTGAATTAAAATGCATGTTGAACGGCATTGAATAATCGGACGCTGTCGGGCGCTGTCGGGCGTAGTCTTTAATGCCTCATTGGCTTTATTTCGCTGCGTGCCGGAGAGCTGCTGCTGCTCGTGGCGTACCCTTTTCTGTCTGACCGAATTAGTTTGTTTGTTCGCTTGCTGTTTTGTGCTGACCCTTTAATTATCTCGCTCTGCACCCCACCACCTTACTGGCTAGAATTCTCTGTGTGTGTGTGGCATATCCGGTATCACTCGGGGGGAACCCAAGCGCTGCGCTGCGCTGCGCAGTCATCATACGCCCTGTGGGCGAGAGCAAAGCAAATAATGCCGAGCATAAGTGCGGTGAGCGTTAATTGGAATTTAAATCAAAAGATAAACTAATTTGGCACCCAACTTGCCCCCTAGCACCTCCTGGCGGCAGTCTGTCGCTGTCCCCCCCACTTGTCACTGAAATTGAGGCACAATTTAAGGCGCGTAAATTATGCATGCCGCAAGAAGGGGGCCATAAACTGGCGCTGCTGAAGTTTTAGTTGAAGGTGCAGATATAAAAGGAGGTGGGGCTCTACAATGCCACTTCATGTGTGTGTGTTGTGTGTGTGTGTGTGGGATTTGGGTCAAAGGAACAAAATCAATAGCGTGGCCCGCTTGAAGGGACGTAGGGCCGTGGGCCGGGCGCAACAACTAGAGCTGGTCTGAGCCAAAGCCCAGGCAAATTGCTTTGGCCACTCAGGTGAACTCTGGCAGGAAGGGGCCTTTCAGTTATAAACAGCTTAAGTTATTTTTTCAAATCAATTTTCACTCTCTATGCACGAGAAATGAGACAAGTGACTGAAGACTTAATGGAATTGCTTGCTGCTTGCTGCTCGCTGCCTGTGTCCTGTGTGGCATGCCCAGTGGGAACTGTTCGGCTGCAGTTTGTAGTTTAAATTCAAAGTCCACATCCGCCGAAATGCGAACTGGCCTGTGTAGACTGTGCCGACTGTGCCGTGGGCATAAGTTAATTCGTTTGGCAGAGCGGACCCTTGGACCGACCCTAATCGCCTGAGCGCCAGCGGCCGAAAAAGATGTAGCCAAGAAGAGAACAAAATACAAGCACAAAATACATGAAATGAAATCAACACGGCTCAGAGGGAGAAGCAGAGGGAGACAGAGAGGGAGAGGCAGAGAGGGAGAGGCAGAGGCAGAGGGAGTTCGTTTTGGCCTTTTCGAATGCTCTCTGCTGTGGAGGAGCGAAACATTTGGCACACACTCACAGGGAGGGGAAATACTCTGCAGCAGAGTACCCCGCCACGCGTTGGGCTCTCGTCTGCTTCCCGCTGTAGTCTCGGCGCTCGGTGCAGGGTGTCCTGGAGTGCGGATGGCCTGCTGGAGCCATCCTGTTGGCTGTTGCTTTTAACCGTTTTTGGTTCAACGCAAACAAAACAAAACAAAACGCAAAGCAAACACACTACCCACCACAGCCCGCAGCACAGCTCCACTACGAGTATGTGGCAAGCAAAGGGAAAGCAACGCGAAGGCTCGGCTGGCTGTGTGGGTCTGTGCGGGGTGGCTGGGCTGGGGGGGGTGGTGTAGGCACACGCATTTGTATGTAAATATAAAAAAGTTCAAAGCACATACACTTAACGTGCTCAAACACGCACTAGCACACACACGCAGAGAGGGGGAATATTGAGAGAGAGAGAGAGGGAGCGAAAGATGGTAGATGGATTGGCTCACATGGCGGCTACTTGATGTTGCTTCTGGTGCCACAGATTTTTTTGTGCGCCCCACACACACACTCGCACAACGTGCACTAAGCGTTGGCTAAGCTGCTGCTGCTGCTGCTGCCGCGGGCGCAGGGTAACCACAGACTGAGCGGCATGTGGCATGTAGCATGTGGCATGTGGCATGTGGCATGAGGCACGTGCCGCTGCATTCGAAGCGCGACCAGCTGAAGTGCAAATTGGATTTCCATCGATATTTTTTGGCGAATCATTTCATATAGTGCTCTGCCGCTGCCGCTGCTTTGCTCTGTCTCTGCCTCTGCCCCTGCCTCTGCCGCTATCTCAGCCTCTGCCTCTGCCCCTGCCTCAGCCTCAGCCTCTTCTCTGCCTCTGCTTTCATTCCCTTTATTTTTGACGCCTAGCTGCCCGTTTTTCTATTTTTCTGCATTTTATGGGCTCTCTGCACTGCCTCCCACTGCCTCCCACTGCTACTCTGCCCATTTTGGTTGCTGTGGGCTTTCAGTTTGATTTTTATTGCTGTGATTTGGCTTTAATTGACTTTTTCGGGGAATAACATTTAAAGTTGTGCCGCATCGGTTTGGTGTTTTATGGAACGTATTGGGGATTATTGTCCAAGTTGCAAATTTGATTTGTATTTGTTTTTATTTTCATTTTCCCTCTGGCATAAGTTGAGTTTCCATTTTTGCAATTTCACTTCGATTCTCGTCGTCTTTCTGCTGCTACAGATAATATTTTAAGTACGTGTGTGTGGTTGTGTGTGTGTGTGTGTGTGTGTGTGTGTGTGTGTGTGTGTGTGTGAGGTTACCTGAAGTATTTGTTGGGTATTTAGTGGGCACTTCCGGCATTGAAACCCAGTTGAGTGCGTCTAATTGCAAACCACAACACAAGATAGTCAGACAACTTTGTCGTTGTCGGCTCAAAGCTGTTGCTAAGTTGTTGCCACAGTCATTTCTACTTAGCCTCCACAGTCTCCACTTCCACTGACACTGCCACTGCCACAACACAACACACTCAACGCTACGCCACGCCACGCCACGCCACGCCACGCCACGCCACGCCACGCCACTCCTCTCCCTGTGCCAACCAGTGACAGTAGAAACTTCCAAGTGAAATGCCTTAAGTCAGCTAAACAGAGACAAACAGAATGCCACTGCCTCCACCCAGACACACGGACACGAAGACAGACATAGAGAGAGAGACAGAGACAGAGCAAGAGACGAGGACGGCAACGGGGACGGCAACGGGGACGGGGACACATATTCGCACACATTTCGAGGAGCTGTGTACACAGCTGCGGCTCATTTGATCGCTGGGCTTGGCCAATTGGCGGCGGAGAGGACTTTGTGGCCAAATATTTGCCAAAATGTTTGCTAATTTGACTGGAGCTGCTTCTTGCACCGTGCCCTGGCCAGTCCCAGTCCCAGTTCCAGTTCCAGTCCCAACATGCCATGCCATGCCATGCCATGCCAAGCGACGCGTGTCCCTCCCTGTCTGTGTGTGTCTGCCTCGATGTGTCCCTGACGAAAAGTTGCCAAGCTAACTTGGGCAAAGAAGCCGCCCCCCCAGGTCTTGCTTGTTCGTGGTGTTTCTTTGCATCGACATAATTAAAAGCGGAAGGAAGCCCGTGGCAGGAGCAAGGGAAGGAGTCTTCAGGCTTCAGTCGGCCACGAAACTGTTGCCTACTTATGCGGGCCCGACACTCCAATAAATATAAATCCATCCGCACATACAGCCCCGTCCCACGTGCAGGTGGATGGTCCGCTGGGCGCAGAGTCGATATTGAAAAGTTCTGGCATAAAAGATCATTTTTGCGAAAGAAAAGAAGACCCAGCATCAGTCGCAAAATAAATGCATTTAATCGAGTTATTTTTGGGTTGTTGCCAGCCAAGAAATTGCACTCCTTATTGCTGTGAACACGGATTAGATGCCACAGATCTGATGGTCGCTTAGCCCCCCGTATAAGTGCCGCACAAGGAGAAATCAGCTGCACCTCAAATATGCCCCAAGTGCTGGGCCAAGTGCTGGCCAGGCTCAAGACTACATTTGGCCACTTCAAGGGGCTGTTGCCTGGGCATTCCGGCTGGAACTTGGTCCTGCTAGGACCTGCCTGGACCTGGAGTTTGGCTTCGAGTTTGGCTTCGAGTTTGGGTTCAAGTTCAAGTGTGAAAAAGTTTCGGTTTCGTTTGGCAGAAAGGCAGGCAGCTCTTCAGCCTCATTTCGGCACATAAGCCGGCAACTTGTCTTGTGTGGGGTGTGTGGGTGCGACGGAGCATGCGAGCGAATGCCTCGAGTGCACAAATTGCTATTTAATGAGGGTGTCTGTGTGTGGGTGCGGGCCCATGTGCTGCATACAGACATACATATACAAGTTGGACTCCATTACTGGAAATATTTCGCTTGTCAGCCCCGAAGACTTTGAGCCTGGCTAACAAGTTCGTTTCGTTTTCGAAGGCGGCTGACATTTTGAGTTATCAATAAACAAAGTGTCACACGCACACTAGTGCAGCAACACCCACCCACCCAGCCACACACACACACACACACACACACACACACAGATTTGCTGGAAGTATTACCGAAAGTGAACGGTCGTGTTTTTGAATCCTCCAGTGAAAGTGCCAAGTTGCAGGCGATAAACCACCCTAAAAAAGGGAAAGAGTAAGAAGGAGGAGTCCAAAGGGAAGGGGTACGTACCGAGCCAGCCTACACGCCAGGGGAACATCTCCGAGCGCTTCTACCAGGCGGAAATCGGTGCTCCATCCCGGGAGGAGGGGCGGGGGGGACACTTAACACTGTTCCACGCTCTCTCCTGTGTTCTCCGAGCAACAACAAACAAATTTCCACGCGCAATTTTGTTTTTCTTTTCCTCGCCGACTCGCCAAACAGCTGACTGCGATCGATAGTGCTGGGTAGTTCACCAATCTACCAGCTGGCACTCATCGGCCACGACTCCACCGTAGCAGGCAGCAGCTGCCAGGGTGCAAGAAACTTGCAGATCACGCAAAAGCCTTGCATACCCCCAGGCTGAGCGCGAGGCAAACAAGGAAGTGCATACTTCGAGGCGTAACCAGGCAGCACAGGTGGCACGTGGGAAAAGGTCACGGACCCGACCAACCTCCGATCCCCCGCTCAGGCGGTGTCCCGGTCAACGGGACGTCGGGGACCGGGGAGGGGCGGTATATCCCCCATCGTGAAGCCAAGGGGAAATCTGTGGCCAGCGCGGGAGCCACCTTGTGCAGACCAGGAAGTAGAAGAGATGGAAGCAGCGAACCCGTTCGCGGGCAGCTCGCTCATCCGTTCGCCAGCATCCACGCCAACTCCATCAGCGGGACTGAGAACGGACCCGGACCCTAGGGAGACCCCTAAGAGGACGAGGGACCCCGCAAGCCCGGGGAGCTCGCAGAGATCGACGCCTCCAAAAAAGTGCAAGGCATCGCAGGAAGCTACAGATCAGCAGAACTTTGCAGAGCTGGGTAGACTTCTGGAGGAGATCACGTCTCGGATGCTGGATAAGAGCACGCGCCATATAAATGAGGCGACCAGAACCCTGTTCGTGCGCATAAAGGCGCTGCATTTGGCCATGCAGGATGCAAACCAGGCAGCCGCAGCGGGCAGCAGCGACATTCAGGAGGGCGCAGCGGGCGTAGTCCGGTGCTCGAAATGCTCACAGAGCGTTCAGAGCGCGGACAAGGAGCAGCAGACAACGACCATCTGGAAGACGGATGCCGCATCGCAAACCGAGCCGTGGCGAAGGCTTAGCCAGCCTGTTGTGTCGGATGGCCCCGCTGGGGGCAGGCTCCAACGCTTATGCGCCCAGCAAATCACAAAGGCGCACCCACGAAGAAACAGAAGAAGGCCCAGATAAAGCCACACGAGGAGAAGGCGACGCACAATGCCCCCAGCCAACAAGAGAGCCTCGGAAACCGCGAAAGCGGGTGGAGTTTAGTGGCCAAGAAGGCGAGGACAGCGCACCGCGCACGCCCTGACGCGGTCGTAGTGCATGCGGGCGGCAAGACGTATAGCGAGGTGCTGGCCATGGTGACCAGGAGGGAGGATAACCAGCTGTCGGACCTGGGAAGCTGCGTTTCCAGGGTACGCCGCACCATCAACGGCAACCTTTTGCTGGAGGTGGCAAAAGGCAGCTCAGAGAGCGCAGAGGCCATGAGAGAGAGCATCGCACGCGTACTTGGCGACGCAGCGGCAGTGCGTGCACTGACAGAGGACTCGAAGGTGGTCGTCTTGGAGATCCGCGATCTCGACTCCCTCGCGACAGAGCGTGAGATTTGTACCGCCATCGAGAGCCAGTTCGGGATTGAGGAGGGACGAGTCAGGGTGCGAAGCCTGCGACGCGGCTACGCGGAGTCTCAAACGGCGGTGGTCAGCTTGCCTTTTTCCCTGGGCAAAGCGGTAATGCAGCGGGGACAGGTGCGGATCGGCTGGACCGTTTGCAGGATCCGCGAAAGAGGAGGACTCCCGAGGTGCTATAGATGCCTAGAACCTGGGCACATCGCGAGCAGCTGCAGGAGTGCAATAGACAGGAGCGGCTGCTGCATCAAATGCGGCGAGCAGGGGCACAAAGCCGTTGACTGCACAAAGGAGCCATTATGCTTCATTTGCTCGGCAGCGGGCAAGAAGGAGTCCAGGCACCAGGCCGGCAGCAAAGCTGCCCGGCAGCGTTCAGCGGGGTCGGTCAACGCAGCAAGACATGCGGTTGATCCAGCTCAACCTGAACCACTGCAGGGCCGCGCAGGACCTCTTGCAACAGACGGTGCGTGAGCGGGGATCGGAGGTGGCAATCCTCAGCGAGCCCTATAGGGTTCCCAGCTGCAGCGACTGGGCCACAGATCGCTCGGGCAGAGCTGCGTTGTGGACTTGCGGGAGTGGAGACGCCCCAGATCTGCGACATAAAGTCGGCCGATGGGTTCGTCCGAGGCAAAGTAGGCGGTAAGTGGGTCTACAGCTGCTACCTGGCGCCCAGCCTCCCGCTGGAGACGTTCAGCCGAATAATCGACGAGCTGATCGGAGACCTGCGAGGACGAAGCGACGTCGTAGTCGGGGGCGACTTCAATGCCTGGGCCCAGGAGTGGGGGTCCTCCCTAACCAACGCTAGAGGACGCACGGTGCTGGAGGCCTTCGCTACCTTGGACATGGTGTTGCTCAACGAAGGATCCCGACAAACGTTCAGCAGGGGAGGCACGGGGTCAGTCATCGACCTCACATACGCCAGCAGCGCGTTGGCCAGAAACTCCAGCTGGAGAATCAGCGACGCCTACACCGCTAGCGACCACGAGGCCATCGAGTGCGTGTTTGGCGGACCGGATCGGGTAAGAGCAGCTCCTACTCAGCAAAGGAAGGCGTATCGGCAGGCCACGCTGAGGACACAGTCCTTTGCAAGCGCCCTCCGGACCTACACGGCATCAGAGTCTGACGGAGCCAACGAGTGGGCGACCCAGCTGGGGGAGGCAGTGGAAGCGGCGAAGTACGTTTGGGAAGCACCATGCCCCAGTCTTCTGGTGGAACGAGGGCATCGCCGAGCTCCGCAAAATCTGCCACGGCGCGAGAAGACAGCTCCAACGAGCCAGGGGAACTTCGCGACTGGTAACCTGTTGCGAGGCATACAAAGTCGCGCGGAAGGAGTTGAAGACCGCCATTAGAGACAGCAAGAGAGAATGCTTCCTCAAGCTGTGCGACGCTGCCGAGGAGGACCCCTGGGGAGGCGCCTACAAGATGGTGGTCAAGAGCATCAACGCCGGAAGCAGAGCCCCAACGGACCCAGTAGTGTTGGATGGGATCGTTGGGACCTTGTTCCCGCAGGGGCGGCCCATAACCACATCCCCGAGCCCCGAGCACAGCCTGGACGACATCTGCGAGGTCACGGAGGAAGAGGTGCTGCAGGCAGGCAGAGACCTGAACCCCAAGAAGGCACCGGGGCCGGACGCGATCCCTAACCGTGCGACGAAGCTGGCACTAGCGCTGATCCCAAGCGAGGTCACGGGTCTGTTCAACAGATGCCTCCACGAGGGTACGTTCCCATCGAGGTGGAAGAGGCAACGGCTCTTTTTGCTGTCCAAGCCGGGGAAGCCGCCGGGCGAGGCGTCCTCCTACAGGCCCATCTGCCTCCTGGACACGATAGGGAAGGTGTTCGAGAAGGTGATTGCCACGAGGCTGAGTGCAGCCATCGAGGCAGCAGGCGGCCTCTCCCCGGAGCAATACGGGTTCAGGAAGGGAAGTCGACGCTGGACGCCATCTCCAAGGTGGTTCAAACGGCAGAGGAAGCCTGCGCTGGTACCAGATGGAGAGGAGGGTCCAAATCCTACTGTCTCGTGGTGACCCTCGACATAAGGAATGCGTTCAACTCGGCCGATTGGAGCCGCACGCTAGAGGCCCTTCAGCGCTTCAGCATCCCTGGATACCTACAGAGGATTGCACGTAGCTACTTCAGCGACAGGGTGCTGACTTACGAGACCAGTCTGGGTTCCAGGGCATACAAAGTCTCAGCCGGAGTCCCTCAGGGCTCCGTTTTGGGACCCCTGCTCTGGAACGCCATGTACGACGGAGTCCTGAGACTTCCGTTGCCAGCCAACACCAGCATGGTGGGATTTGCGGACGACGTCGCCATAGTGGTGGTGGCCAAGCACCTCGCCGCAGTGGAGGAACTCGCCAACACGGCCGTCCGAGCCGTGGAGTCGTGGCTTACGGTCGCCGGATTGGACCTGGCAGCACAGAAGACCGAGGCGGTGCTTATATCGAGCCGGAAGGCTGTAGAAACAGCAAGTGTGCAGGTCGGTGGCACCACGATACGCTCGCAGAGGTCAATCAAGTACCTCGGGGTGCTCATCGACACACGCCTCTCCTTCAAGGAACACTTGGAGTACGTGCAGAGGAAGGCCAGCGGAACCGCGGGAGCGCTCTCGCGAATGCTTCTCAACACCAGAGGCCCGAAGCATGCAACGCGGAAACTCCTGACGAGCGTGGTGACGTCGCAGATCCTGTACGCTGCGCCCGTGTGGGCGAAAGCCGCTCAGGTGAAAACCTACATGCGAGGCGTGGAGGCGACGTACAGGCTGTGTGCCTTAAGGATCGCGTGCTCGTTCCGGACTGTGTCGGACGAAGCAGCGCTGGTCATAGCCGGGCAAGTCCCACTCAGGGAGCTGATAAGGGAGAGAAAGGAAGTCCATACGGCCACGCAGGGCGGAAGCGAGGCGACAAGAGCCGAGCTGAAGGCTACCGCAAGGAGGAACAGCATCAGCAGATGGCAGACCCAGTGGGACAGCTCAACCAAGGGGCGCTGGACACATTCCCTCATCCCGAAGCTGCAACACTGGATCGAGAGGAAGCACGGCCAGGTAGATTTTTATCTCACCCAGGCGCTTAGTGGACACGGCTGCTTTCGCAGCTACCTCAAGCGCTTTGGCCATGAGACGGAGGACTGGTGCCCAGCGTGCGGCACCGGCATAGTGGAGGACGCACAGCACGTCCTCTTCGAATGCCACAGATTTGACCGCGAGCGTCTCCGACTGGAGGCGGTAGTAGGCGACAGGATCGCTACCGGGACCTTGGTGCCGATCATGCTGGCGGAGCCAAGTGCATGGGAAGCGGCCGCAGAGTTCGCCTCTAGCGTCATGCGAACTCTGAGAGTTTTGGAGAGAAGGCGTAAGCAGGAGACGGAGTAGGAGCCTTCAAGCGTGCGAAGCAATGCTTTGCGGCAGTACCGCGCGCGTTGGGCGCCCACTCCCAAACACGGCCTGCACTTAATTATACCCAATAGTAAGACTGTAGTATTAAAAGCAAGAAATTAGAAACTAGAAGAAATAAACGTATGAATACAAAAAAACACACACACACACACACACACACACACACACACACACACACACACACACACACACACACACACACACACTGAGTATATGTTCTTCCATATTTACTTTGGTAATTGATTTGCATGGCCAAAGAAATTGAATTTTGTTGCTTTCTGCGCCTCTTTTTTCTCACACCCACACACACGCACTCTACTCTCTCTCTCTCTCTCTCACTCTCTCTTTGTCTCTCTTTATGGGCCCTTTTTCTCTGGGTCTATGGCTCTCTGCCAGTCCATTTTCGCACGTTAATTTGAGCTAAGCCACAGGCAAGTCGCTGGTACAAATTTATTGCACAGCGCACTAAGCCCATTGGAGATGTCTCTGAAATAATAACATTTTGCCCATTATCCAATGCGATTGCTTCTGGCAGATCGCTAGAATAGGCTCGCAGCGAATGCATTATTAGAAGTTCAGCAGAGTTTTTGGTAAAATCGAAGGCATGGCATAGATTTCGTTTGGGATTTTGCAGGGAAAATTCGTGCGAAAAAACTAAAGTTAAGATGCCAATTTACTAGAACGCATCCCGCTGGCCGTTGCCCCATTCAAGGAACATCCTGCTGACTGAAACGTTATTTTCTGGTCGCGAATTGAGCGATGGGCAGAGCCACAGCAATGGCGGCACTTGATTTTAGGAGTGGAACTCGCACCAGATGGGGCTTTGCGTAGCAGAAGAGACAGAACGATTTGGGCACAAGTCGCCCCGCAATTGTGTTGTCTCAGTGGCTGTGGCTGCCGCTGCTGCCTCTGCTGCTGCTGATGATGATGGCTGGCAGCTCTCTGCCAGTTTTACGGCACGAGCAAGCCGCAGCACTCTCCTGTGGCTGGCCGGCCGGCCACTAGCCCGAGGCACAGAACTCATTAAATTACAATAAATGGAATATGCCAAACACACAAGTCGAGAACGACTGCCGAGTCCACACCGGAAACCGAGCGAGGCGAGCCCCCCTCCGCCCCCGGAGCCCCATGAAGATGCATAAAGGACACATAAATAAATGAAAAATTGAAAACTTAACGGCCAAAAGAGGCCGCGGGGGCTGAAATATTTCATTTATTTGAATATTACCACGATATGTACGAATATATTAATTAAATATTTAGCCCCTTGGTGTCTTTTGATGCCCGTGCGGGGCCTTTGGAGGCACCAGCGCTGGATGTGGGCAAGGGTATCGAAAGCTGCGACTTCCCTTCTCGTTTGTCACGAGTCTGCTGGACAGTTGTTTGTCTTCTTTTATATTGCTTTAATTCTTTGTGGCGCTGTGAAACAGATTTGCCCAGCGGCTTTATTACTTTTTCTGCCATGGCAGGGCAGACGAACTCCACGGGCGGCAGTTTTCTCAACTGCAAAAATATTTCATTGCCATTTCATGCAAAATATTTAATTAAATGTCCAATATAAATTGAATAAATCAAACGAAATGAAAGAATTTCGCCTGGACATTGCAATTTCAATATTTCCCAGAGGGAGTGCCGCCCAACATATTGCTTGGATACCTGCACATAAACAATTTAATTGGCTGCTGAAAATCAATCTGAGCATGGAATTTATTAGCCAAATGCAGGCTCAAAGCGGACAAAGGCTGCTGACACTTTTTCGTAGCTTAATTTGCTTTCAAAATTTACTTGAAAACAGAAATCAAAATGCAAACAGGCGCACGAAAAGTCGGCATTGCTGTAGGCTGCATAATAAACAATAATTATTGCCTCGTAGTATCTGTTTAGTCAATATCTCTGTTGGTTTTCTCGTAGCATAATTGGAACTTTACTGACTTGAATTCGTTTCAAATAATTGAATAAAAGAAATGACAACCGGCAGAGGAAATTTGCGGATTTGCTCCAGATTCAAGCCAACTGAAAGAGAGAGATGGCGCGGCGAATGGGTCTGTGTTTTGTATCGATATAAATAGTCTATAAAATGCGCAAATTATTCATATCGCATGATTCGCTCGCACGATTGAATATTCTCCAATTAAATTATGCAGCACAAAGGACTTTGTAATATATGTAATATATGTAGTATATTTGCTGTATATTTGAACAAAGTGCAGCACAAACTCGCACCTAAAAGCGATAACTGGCTGGCACTAAAGCCAACCGAAACGCCACTCTGCCTCGCATAGCCCCATGACATGTCAAAGGGCACATCCTATCGCATCCACCACCCACTACTATCCACTAGCCATGCCCCCACCGCCCGTTCAGTCACAGCTGCATGCCGCATAAAGTGAAAGAATTAACGCAAAAAAACAAAACAAAAAGTGGCCGCCTGCCTTGCTGGCTTTCGGTCCAACTGTGTCAATATCCGTGCGTGTAAAAAGCAACAAAATCATCATTTAACATTTGTGTACACAGCGACACGAGCACAAAAGCTCAGCTGCAAAAAACATTCATTTTACGAGGCATTAAAAAAGGGACATCAAAATTACATAAAAAAGAATCCAGCCCCAGGGAGCAGGGAGCAGGGGCGGGTTGTGTGCTCAGCGTAGAAAACTGCATCCACAGATATAACAACAGCAGAGCGAGATGATAACGATAATGACGACGATGATGATGATGATGATGCTGCTGCTGCTGCTGCCCCAAAATATACACAAAATATACACAGAATTGCTGGGGCCAATGAGGGCAATAAGAACTGGGGCCCACCCCAGGCAGAACTCCAAAATCAAATGAGTGAAAAGGGGTGCAAAAGGGGTACATAAACAGCCGCATACCGAATGAGACTATATATATCGCATATGCATCGATATGTAAGCCAAGATGTTGCCTGAATATACAGCAAAAAATAGCCCATAATTAGCCAGAACTGAAATCGCTTTTGATTGGTTTGCAAAACTCATTCTCATATTAAAATAATAAATAAAATTATTAGATATTTCCTATGCGATTTGCCAACTGGTTCGCAGATTAACGAATATTAATTTAACTTTCGTAGTTTCGTATTTTGCCAAGGGAAGGGCATATTTTAAAAGGTTTCGAAACTGCTGCTCAATGGATAAATCCATTGAAATCTGTGGGCTCCATGCAAGTCACTCGATCGTGAGAGGAAAAACAAACGCAGGGCTGCGCTGCCACAAGTCTTGTATATTTTTGTATAATTTTCTTTGCAAGCCTAATTAGTTTGTTCGATTACAAAAAACAAAAATAAAACGGAATGTTTCAGTAGCATAAATGTGCCAAAAATTGTGTGACAAAGTCTCCGGTGAACTCCGGAGCCCATTGGCAATCAATCGTAAACGTAATAGTAGTCGTAGTTTAAATATTCCCCACACCCCCCATTATAAAATCTTCATGTTTAAATGTTAAATCGGGATCCAAAATTTGTACAAAGAAAAGTCTCTGGTGAACTCCGGAGCCCATTGGCCAATCAAAAATAATCTCAAACTCTTTGACTATTTGCATCAATCGGCTCAGCGATTATTTTTAAGCCTGCTAAATTGGTTTTCGTGCAAGAATATTTAGTTCCCTAGGCTAATCAAAATATATACCCACACATAGATATTTATTTGTATTCAATGTGCTGAAATTCGTGCAACAGAAAAGTCTCCGGTGAACTCCGGAGCCCATTGGCAGTGGTTCTTTTGTTTGGTTTTTTGGTTTGCCTCATTTGTTGACTTGGAATGCCTGGAATGCTGTCTCACCTCTTAAGCGCATCCATATGTGTGTCGTCTCGAATTCGTCTGCAACTCGTCTGCGGAGATGTACATAACTGTAGAACTCATTGGATAACGAGCTTATTGTTTTTCCGCAACTATCCCGCCACTGTGTTTTTTTCTCTGTGGCTCCTGCTTCTGCTGCGGCCGTTAATGGTGTTTCATTGCCTCGGACAATGCGACATTCAACATGCGACAACGGCGCCACGAATGACGGCAGCAGGAGGAGCACCAATTGTAACAAAACTAGATTGCGCCGCCTCACAGACTGCATCGAGCTACTGCCCATCGGCTCCAGTCTGAACTGTAGAAATCCTCTCTGCAGACCATCAGCAGCATCCATAGCAGCAGGAGCAGGAGGCGGAGGGAGGTGGAGGTGGAGCAGAACGCGAACGAGAAGAGACACCGACAACATCGAGCTCAGGTTCAGCAGCAGGACAACGGCATCTTGAACCATTAATGCTGGGCGCGCCTATGTGGACCATCGCACAAATGGAGGGGGCCGCTGCCATGGACAGTCTCTATCGCTCGAGGAGCTTTAATAGTGAGGAATGTCTGCTGGACCTGGAGACCGGGGAGGAGTTCGATATAGAAACGCACCAGCAGCAGCAGCAGGAGCAGGAGCAGCAGAGGGCAAGGGAACTGGGACAGGAGCACAGGTAGTTGTTGGTTCATTAAATACGAGCACACAAAGAATCACAGAAACAACAGATACAACACCAAAAGACACACACCACACCACACCACGCCACACCACAACACACCACACCACAACACACACAAGAGGAGACACTGAAGCGGATGCTGAAACAGGCCCTGCCCTGCCCTGCCCTGCTCTGTACGACTGCTCGTAAAGCGGCGACCAGGCCACTCGGGCGTATGCTTAATGTGCTGTTAAGCAGCGAGGCGAGGCTGAACAGCAGCCACAGCAATAGGCGCAACAACACACACACACTAAGACACAATAAGCAAAAAGACAGCCACAGCGAGGATACGAGACAGCAGAAAGCAGGAGCTGAGAGCTGACAGCTGCGACCCGTCCACGGATCAATCGCTTTTAACCCACATACACATCTCGCCCGATCCAAGTCCTCCGATATGCAAATTCTGACGCACCTCTGTGCTCAGTGGCCATCCCTAAAGCAGCTACAAAGCAGCTGACGAGACTCTCAGCTAATAAGTTCAGGGCATAATTACAAGGGCGGTGCTGCTGGTGCTGCTGGTGCTGCTGGTGCTGATCAAGACTACACACACACACACGCACACCCATTTACATATAGTATAAGTACCACTTGCACACATACATACACACACACATACGTATATATATATGGACTCTGTAGGAGTCCATCAATTATGCCCGAAATACTCACTGCAGTGGAGTAACGAGGCACTAATGCCGCCACTTAGAATGATTAATTTTGTGTGTGTGTTCAGCTCCATTATATCCCATTATACACACACACACACACACACACACACATGCCCGTGTGTGCACATACTTACCATAATATATATTCCAGCTGCAATCTTCATCTGGTCCATCTACAGCTAAATCTTTGGGCAGCCGAAGGGTCTCGTCGCTCCGCTTTCTTGGCCAGCTCAAGGGTGCCAGGGACTTGGTTCAAGTTAAACTCGAAATCCACTCGGCAAATCAGCTCACATAAATCAAGGCCCACAGTGGGAGGGTGCTGGCAGTGGGAGTGGCTGTGGGAGTGGGGGTCGTGTCTGTGGTCTCATTAGCTTGCCACTTGTTGCAGTCTGAGAGTGGAACAACAATGCGCACTTAATACCAATGAGACAATGTGTCAAGCAAAAGTCAAAGTTCGCATAGCAGATGGCAGTGGGAGTGTCAAGGGAAGTAGCAGTGGCAGTGGGCGTGGGCGTGGCACTTACTTGAGCACGCGACTTACCTTCCGCGGCTGCTGCTGCAGCATCTTCAGGGCTAGCGGCGGCGGCTAGCAGGCTCCTAAGCCCACACAAATTTGGCCAGCGAAGCAGAACGCTGGATGGAAGGAAGCCTCCCATGAGCCGTAAGTGGATTAGGTAGCCACAAGTAGTGCCACACTCCGCCACGTTGGTGCGGCGGAGCTGCTTGCCCCAAGCCGCGCTAATTGCCCGTGAAATTTCAATTGCTATTTTCCTGAATTCGGAATTGGTATGCGCTTTGTGTTCTCCTGTCTCCTGTCTCCTGCATTCAGCGAGGGGGCTCGAGGCTTGCGCTGAAAAGTTCAGACTTTGCATGTGGCAGGTGGCAGTGCATTCCCCTGACAGCTGGAATTGGACTGACTCTCCGAGTAATACATCCTGCATGTCAGCTTGTCAGCCTGCCTGCCTGCCTGCCTGCCTGCCTGACTGCCTGCCTGCTAAGTGGCAGGACAAGCTGGATCCGTGTTTGGTCCGATTCGCCACTGGACAGCAACTGAACCTTGAAGCAGCAGTGCAGCAATGCGCGTGAGCAGTGTGGATTTACTTGAGAGGTTTAACGAGCATCCGACAGCAGCACGGCAATAACCCGTTCGATAATTTGTGTTTTGAGTGACTGTCAGAGCAGAGCGGAATGCATGGGTCAGACAGGCAGACAGGCAGGCAGGCAGGCAGGCCTGTGGTTCATCGAAGTGCTCATAATGAAGCCACATGTGACAGATACTCATGTGGGGCACGCAGCCACAGCTATTTGGCTGCTGTTGCCCATTAATCACCGAGCAATGCCACCGAAATTAATTAATTGAGACAGAGGAGCAGGAGCAGGAGCGGGAGCGGGAGCAGGAACAGCAGCGATAGAGGGACTGCAGCTGGCTAATTGCAGCTGAGTAATAAATATTCAAAGCACACGAGCTGCCAGCTAGATTGATTGACAAGCAAATCAATCAAATTAGCCAGGAGAATTTCAATCGCATTCATCTCCATTTCCAGCTCCATTTCCAGCTCCATTTCCAGCTCCATTTCCAGCTCCATTTCCAGCTCCATTTCCAGCTCCATTTCCAGCCCCATTGCCATGTCCATTTCCAACTCACTCAATCCACTGCAATGCAATTAAATATGAAGAAAAGTACTGGGGGTCAGCTGACTGTCAGCACTTGCCTTCCATTTAGCTGGCAGCGGGCAGGCAATTACCTGGAGGACACAGGACTCAGCAGGACATGTCCTTGGCTCCCGTTGACATTGTTTTCATTGGATTTGCTCAGCCCCCATCACAAATGGCCCATTGATTTCCGCATTATCCTTGATGCACGACCTATGGCCAAGTCCCTGAGCTGTTAATTGGCTTACAACCGAATCATCAGGCAGGCAGGCAGGCAGGCAGCAGGGGGGCCAAAGGACCGACCACAGGTGGCCAGTGACTAGCGGGCTAAAAGGGTTGCCACGCTGTCCATTGGCAGCGATCCAGTTCAGCCCTCTGCCGGGGCTAATCGATTGCCGCGACCTTGACAAGCGGCATGGCCACGGGCCCAGTGCATCAGCCGGACGCACTGCTGACATTTCATTGCATTTACATCTCCCACTCGCCCCACACAGGCAACCAAACAAGTCTGCTAGCAGCTCCCAGCTCTGGTTAATAAATACCAATAACAGACGCCATTGCCATCTGCTTTGTGGTACTTCTAGGCCGTCCTGCCTGCCACTTGCGACCCCTTTCCTCGGCGGCTAAGTGGCGGATAATTAAATTGCAATTTAAATCAGCTAAACAAAATACGAGCACGAGTAGGGGAGGGGTAGGGGTAGGGGTAGGCTTGCAATAAATTGCAGTTGACAGCTGCCTTTGTGCGAGTAATTTGTGGCACGCAAAAGCCTGCCCCAAAGTCTGATTTCTGGCTTCTGTAATTGAAAGACGTTGCATAAAAGCTGAAGCTCAAGCAGCGGTCAAAGCGTTCCTCAGTTGCTCTCTTCCCTTCCCTTCCTTTCTTTTATTTTATTTTCTTTTCTTTTATTTTCTTTTCTTTTATTTTCTTTTCTGTTGTTGCCGCCTTCCATCGCAGCGAGAACAATGCCAATTCAGCCGTGGCAGCGCAGCAATTTGTGGGCTGCTTTGCAACGGCAAAGTCTCGGCACTTGCCAGCCTTGTCAGTTCATCAACTGACGAACTTTAGTTCGGAGCACTTCGAACACGGCAACAGCAGTCAATGTAATTAAAACTTGCCTCTGCATCCATGCCCAGGATCTGTGTCCAGCTCTGGCTCTGGCTCCGGCTCTGACTCCGACTCCGGCTTCGGCTCTGACTTTTACTTTTATTTTTATTTTACGCTACGCACTGCGCGGGTGCTTTTGCATCGGTACGGATGCACTCAATCCGCAATGGAGAACTAAAACAAACACAAAGGCAGCTTAAAGAGCGACTTTCTCTACTTGCAATGAGGCAGCAAATCAAATTGCAGTTTTTTCTTTACCTGCCGCCAGCCAGCGCGCCATTTGCTTCGATGAAATTATCCTGGATTTGGGTGCCGAGGCGTGAACCGGCGAGCGCGGAGTTGGAGGCCTCCAGCCAGGAGTAAGCCGCAAGCTGAAACTTGCCCAGTGGCTCACAGTTGGCCGTTCACAGTGCCAAGGTACTCAGCTACCAGCTGCCAGCTACCAGAACAAACCAGGCTCGCAAATTACATTTTAATTATGCCCATTCGCGGGGCATCGCCAGGCGATCTCTGCGCTTTTAAGTTATCCCATTCCCATGTAGCTGTGTGGCTGAGCCAGCCAATGAATTATTTGCCATAGAAAATAACAAATAGAAAATAAGAAATAACAAAAAATAAATAACAAATAATACTAGCAATAGTTTTAAAGGATGATTGTCTGGAGTTGTCTATGCGCATCTATCGTTTATTCAATCAAATTATTAGCTACTTGTATTGCATTAGCTGTAGCACAGTTTCACCTAATTACCCAACTCAATTGCACGATTCACGGGTCCGCGCAGGATCTGTGAGAGCACAAACCACCTCTAGAAGAACTCCCGAAATAAGTAGAACCATTGCATTGCCATAGCGTAAGTTCCAAGCGAAACTAGCATTTATTTCATTTATTTATTGCTTATATATAAAGCTGGCTTGTAGCATAATAGCCACGAACTGTGAACTGGCTGGGCGTGCTGCTTGGGCCTGCAGCTTGCTGGCTGTGCTTAGTTGCTTAGCTAATTAGTTTCTAGAGTAAGTTGTGAACATAGTTTTGTACGCTCAACTAGAGCTTAAGCTTCTGCCACAGTTTTGTCATCTTAGCGAACATTTTGAAAGCATTTCCCTTGCATTTTATTCACATTTAATAGCCACTTCATTGGATATGTTGGACACTTTTGCTATGCTTGGCCAATGTACCGAGTAATTCGATTTTTGTGTGTTTTTAGTTTTTAGTCTTTAGAGAAGTATCCTTAGAACTACTTGCCGCAGTATCTGCTAGTAGTGACGCCCCCCGGTTCGCCCTCGGAATGTTCTTTGGCAGGCAAATTTCCATGGAAACTTTGCTGAAATTGAATTTACAGCATTTGGATGGTGCAAATCAGCAAAATGAAACTAATTAACACAATTAGGCCAAAGAGCTCTGGCACTTAATTGGAGCTTCTTGGTGCACTTGTCACAGGCTGTCCCCTCTGCACCCCACACCAGCCCAAGGGTGGCCAGCCCGCCCAGGTGCTGTCGCTTTTGGCAGGCATTTTAATTGAACATTTCTTGGGCTGGCATTTGCTTCACAAGTGGCCAGCAAGGCCAACAGGATGAGTCCGACTCTGGCTCTGCCAGCTCTGCCAGCGGCTCTGTGGCATTGACTGTGACTATGCCACATCTGCTGCTAACTGCCCAAGCAAACTGTGAGCCTGCGGCAGCTGGGCCGGCCAAGCGAGACCCGCTCAAAACGATAGCCCCTACACCCTACACCCTACACCCTGCAATTATCTGTTTTATGCTCGTGCCCAGCTGTGCAGCTTTTTTGCATGTTTCGGCAAGGGCAGTGCCTCAATTCCCTGGATGATTCAGCCGGACAGTGCACCGCCGTGTGGCAAAGTCTAAAGTCGGCAGTGGCTGCTTGCGATTTCCAATTCCCTGACTGTCTGTCTGTCTGTCTGTCTGTCTGCCTGCCTGCCTGCCTGCCTGTCCCCTGTCCTGAGTGGAGCGGACAAGAATGCAAAACCGAACAATGCCACGCCACACCGATTCGAATGAATGGGTTGCCCGCCCTGCCCTGCCCTCCCCCGCCCAGCCACTGGAGACGGCCATAATTTGACAAATTGACTGCATTTTAATTTTTGCTGCAGGTCCTTGCTGAATTCTCCCGAGTCGTGTCGCACGGCTGGCTGTGCGCGGCATGGGAGAATTTCGTGCGGGACATGTGTGCCCGGCTGGCCAGCTGCGCTTGTCGCCGACTTTTAATTGCACACATCAATAGTTGATGAGGCGGTGAGGCCCGAGCTGCACCCTGCACACCGCACACCGCCAGTCAGTGCGCGAAATGCGCCACTTAGCACGCATTAACCAATCAATATCGATACTGAGATGTGTCCCCTGGCCTCACGCACTCTCGGCTGAAGCGTAGTCTAAGGGGGAGAGCTGGGGAGCTTAGGTTTCGCCTGCAGTTCGCTACAGCCTCTAATGTGTGTGTTGTGTGTGTTCTTTTTGACATTCCGCACAGGTCGGCCGCCAGGGACGAGCTGGGCACGCAGCGCGTCTACAAGAAGACATCGCCGAACTGCGTGCTGACGCTGTATCTGCCGACGCGCGAGATGACGCTCACCGGGGACAAGGCAGCGGTGCTGCGCGGCATTCTCTTCGTGGACCCAAAGGCCATCCAGGGATATCGTGTGTATGCCCAGCTAACGCTGACCTTTCGGTAAGGCTAAGGCCATGGGCCCTGGCACCGCTCTTACGTACAATAAAAGCCGCAGCCGCAGCAGCAGCAGCAACAGCAGCAACAGCAGCAGCAGCAGCAACAGCAGCAGCAGCAACAACTAAACTACGATTATTGTAGGATCAAAATTAATTAATTGAATTTGTATTTGCACTCGCTCTGCGCCCAAGCGACAGACAGCAGACAGCGACGGAGACGGAGACAGTCGGGATAGCCGACTGCAGACTGACTCCGAACAGCCGGACTGCTGAGCTGACTTTCGACCCCCACTGACTGCTGTCCCCGTGCCTGTCCCTGTCTGTCACAGTCTGGGATAGCAGTTGCTTCGCTGTTGCTGTTGCTGTTGCTCTTCCTGTTGCTGTTGCTGTTCCTGTTGCTGCTGCTGCTGCTGCTGCTTCGCTGTTCCCGTTGCTGCTTGCCATGGGTCCGACTGAGTGTCCTTCTAACTTCGTGGTTCCTGCAGCTATGGCCGCGAGGATGAGGAGGTTATGGGCCTGCGTTTCTGCAACGAGGCCATCATGTCGCTGCATCAGATCTGGCCACGCCTCCAGGAGCCGGCCCCGGAATCGCTTAGCCCCTTGCAGGTAATCATCGTAATTGAAACAATGCATCTATCTGCCCATACCGCCTCCTCCTCTAGCCACAGCTACTGCCCGCTGCACTCTCCTCCTGGCCGCGACAAAAAGCCAACGCCAACGCCAAAGCCAACGCCAAAGCCAACGCCATTACAAGTCCTTGGCCAGCTGTAGAGTGCAGTGCGGCAGATTAACGGGAAGGTTTGCCCGCCAGTATTGGCGGCGGGCTGCAAAATTGATGACGGGAATGCTGGATTGGCTGGCCTGCAGGATGCAAGCTGCCCCAGGGCCTGCCACCCCCGCTACTCGCCACTCTGCCCTTCCGCCACTCTGTGCGACCGCCCTCCATCAATCCACTCTGGCCAGGACGCCTCACTGCACAAGCCCATAAATAATTGGACAACTTTCAAAGCTTTGCAACGCCAGCACTGGGCCAGCACCTTGGCACTCGGCCGACCCCGCCGCAGACTCTCTGCCAGCGAGTAATTGTGCCCAGCGCAGTTCAAGGCCAAGGGCCGTGCAGAACAGAACAGAGCAGTGCAGAGCAGAGCTGAATGTCTTCAGTTTGAGGCCAGCTGCTTAGTGGACCAGTGGCAGCATTTCCGCCAAGCCAGTGCCAGTCTGCGCTGACAGGACAGCTGCAACATGCAGCTACTGGCCTTGCCTCCCAGGCTCCCGGGGAGGGCCAGGCACTCCCTTCCGGGGACAGCTTTGCCACTGCAAACCAGTCCAAAGCAAAGGCCTGCCCCTTGCCATTTTCCCCTGCACTTCACTGCTGGGCCAACTTCTCTGGCTGCTCTCGAAACGCTCTCCGGGATGGGCTCAGTTCTATGAGCATCGCGCAGCTGTCAGCTAGGCCCGGAGTGGTGCAGCGCCACGGCCTGGGTGCGCGTGTTCGTGCTCCGTGCGGATGCACTTAGACCAATTGGAAATCAATTCCATTTAACTAAAAGCCCAACAAATGTTTGCGCTGCCTCGCTGCGGATTCTTTGAGCATTGTTTTCGGACTGCCCCGCCGCAAGGGGACGCGCGGGTGCGCGGCGGTCGAACAGAAAAACTTTCAAATTCAGCTTTCGATTTGCTTTTTCGGTTTGTTTTTTATTAATTTGGACATTCACATTTCTGACAGGCCCCACCACCCACCACCCACAAGCCGCGCCGCTTTGGTTAGCCAAATGGTTTTACACCCCCCCGAAAAGCTTTTGCATAATGGACTCTGCTCCGCTGGGGGCTGGGGGACGGGCTCTAGACGGGAGGCTGGCTACACACACAGACAGACAGACAGACAGACACACAGACAGCTGCTACACACACAGGCACACGCATAATTAAATAAATTTGATTTTAATAACGTGCCGACCGGAAGGAAGGCCCAGCCATAAATAGGCCTCGGCAAACAGGAATGTTGACAGGCAGCGCAACTGGTTGAGGGATCAGTCAGCCCTGGGCCCTGGGCCGTGTCCGAGCATTGATAGATGGAGTGGAGCGCCAGCAGAAAATACACAAAAAGAAGAGAAGAGAAGAGAAGAGAAGGGAAGAGAAGAGAAGATATTCCCGAATGATAGATTATAATTTGATGGCAGTGGCTGTTGGCCCGGAAACCAACTGACCCAAGCAGGCGGTCAATGAAAGCAGTCCCCAGGATGGGCAGCGAAAGGTGTAGGAACTCGAGGCACGCAGCTCGAGGGCTGTGGGGCAGTGCCAGTGGCAGTGCCAGTGGCAGCAAGGCTATCCAAGTTTGATAGTTCATGAACTTGATTTGATTTCCAGCTTTTCTGCCTTGGGCGAGTCTGCGCCAATCCGACTTTAAACGTCTTTGTGGGTGGCTTGGCGTGGCTCTGTGGCTCTGTGGCAGCCTTGTGGTTGCCTCTGACGTTGCCTTGAGCAACCTGAATCTGAAGTACACGCGCCAGCGATTAGTCGTGGATTTATATAGATGCCCAAGTGAATATACAGATGTACACTGGAATGAAGGAACACTGCGTAC
Organism: Drosophila tristis; assembly: GCA_018150885.1. Classification (NCBI taxonomy): domain Eukaryota; kingdom Metazoa; phylum Arthropoda; class Insecta; order Diptera; family Drosophilidae; genus Drosophila; species Drosophila tristis. The sequence goes on along the minus strand of JAECWT010000215.1, from coordinate 4,169,348 downwards.
CCGCAGATTGGGCTGTGCAATCGATTCCGATGCAGACTCCCCATGGGAAAAGTTTCTGTAAACGAATTTCTGTTCGAAATAAAATCTAATCAAATGCAAATGGAATGCCGCTCGAGTGCGGGGCTCAAGAAAAAATGCAGCAAAGCAAAACAAAGACTTGGACAAAGCCAGCGACACAGGCGAAGATGCAGACAGAGTCAGAGGCAAAGACACAGACAGAGTCAGAGATACAGTCACAGACACAGATGCAGGCAGAGCCAGAGTCAGAGATACAGTCACAGACAGAGTCAGAGATACAGTCACAGACAGAGTCAGAGATACAGTCACATAGACACAGACACGGACACAAAAGACGCACCAGAAGACACAGCCGACAGAGCCGACAGGGCTATCATTTTTCCGTTTCACGTTCGAATTTGTTTAGTTCGTTTTAATTTTGGTATGTTGTTTGACTTGTTGCCTGCCGATTGAAGGACTTGGCATTACATGAATTATAATTGCACAATGCATAATTAAAATGAGAAATAAACGAATATCTATATCTGTCTCAGGCACAGGCACAGCCGCCTCCTGCACACAGCTCTCCATGCCAGCTACATACATACACATACACATATGCATATATAGTACTTGTATATACATACATGCGTGTGTGTATGTGTATGTGGAAGATGTGTCTCTTCGCTGACTTGCGCATCGGGTGCCACCAGGCACCACACTGGAGACCAATCGAGCCGCTGAATCTCCATAACATTACGGAATGTCGCCCGCCTAACTTGATCCATCTTTCTATCCCCAGGAGGCCCTTATGAAGCGTCTCGGAGCTGGCGCGCACGCCTTCACTTTGGTGCTGAACGCTCACTCGCCACCGAGCGTGCAGCTGGTTCCGGCCAAGCGCTATTACGGGGCCCCAATCGGCACCAGCTACGATGTGCGTTGCTTCATTGGTAAGTGATTCGCGGGCGCTGCGGGTAACCACGGGTCCAGCACGGGTCCAGCACGGGTCCAGCACGGGGGGGCACAACGTGGCACAGGCAGGTGACAGACGGGAACAGACTGCGATACGCACCTTGGGTTGGGGACTTGCTTTGGTTGAATTTATATATTTTTTGCGCGTAGCGACAGCCACTGGGAGCTGCCTAAACATCATCCAGACACTCACTGAACTAACAATTTTAATTGGATTCAACTCAGGGGCCAGTCTAGTGTGGGCCTGCATAAATAATGCATTTCAATTTGCTTTAATTCAATTTGTAAAATTAATTTTTGAAAATTAAATTCGCTCGGATTAAATCAAATCAAGTGCAGGCGCAGGAGCAGGAGCAGGAGCAGGCGGGTCATGTCGTGTCGAGTCATGCATAATTAAAGCACATTGTTAGGCAAAAGTGGCCAGGGATAAGGTGAGGCGCGGACAGGCACAGTGGAACGTTTATGTGGTAGAGCTAAGCAGCAGCAATTGGTGGGACGTTCGCCTAGCTGGTAGAAGACTTGGGACTGATGGTAGATTAAGGCCAGGGACAAGGGAGAGGATCAGGGACAGGAACAAGGGACAGGGACAGGAACAGGACAGGAACAAGGGACAGGGACAGGAACAAGAGACAGGAACAAGAGACAGGGACAAGGGAGAGGATCAGGAACAGGAACAAGGGACAGGGACAAGGGAGATATGAAGAGACAGCGGCGATTTGGACTGGCTACGCTTGCAGCACTCATTTGCACTGTTGGACACCCCCGTTCGTACTCACCTCAATCGACCCTCACTCATGTGCCATCCAAGAACGAGACGCGAGACGCGAGATGCGGCGCGAGCGGCTCGCTGCTGGCACGCACAATCACCTCGTGAATGCGATCGATGACTGCCGCCAACTTTAACTTTAACTCGAACTCGAACTCGAACTCGAAATGCTCGCCAAATATACATATATCTATCGCTATTGTATATATTGTGTACTCGTATCCCTGCCTGGTATTCGGCCCGATGTGCGGCAATGAATGTTAAATGTTTGTGATTGATTTTTGTTCGTTCGTGTCGTTCCATTCTGGCTATTTATTTTGGTTTTCTGTTGCTTCTGGGCCTGGTTGTGGCTGGCCAAAAATAATACAAAACAAAAAGAATACAAACAAAAATATAGTAATAATAATAAAAACTAAATCAATATTAAAGGCTTCCCCAAGGAGAGGCCGCATTCAGCTACAGCTACAGCTACAGCTACAGCTCCGACTCCGACTCCGGCCTCGACTCGTGTGCTCCGATGCAAATTCCGCTGGAGATTCCGTTGATATTTTTGTGTTTTTATTTTCGATGCGTGGCTCCGTGGCCAGGGCCAGGGCCAGGGCCAGCGCCAGCGCCTGCGGGCTGCCACGTTGCCAAAATGTATTATACATTTCCGATTCGTTTTCGAGGATATGCAATATCCTGTTGGATGGCACTGGCCATGGCCAGTGGCCGCCAGCGCCAAGACTGATGCGAGTCCATCTGTGCGTTGGCTGTGGCTAAAAGCCGCTTGCCCAGCCGCTGATTCAATTGTGTCAACCTGCTGAACAGCTAGCTACAGCCAGCAAAGTCCTCGCACTGGGGTTGCCGAGGGGCAACTGCCACACTTCCGCGCTTCCGCACTTCCGCACTTCCGCACATCCGCACATCCGAGGCGCAAGACCAGTCCAGCAAGGAGGCAGACTGGCAGACTGGAACCGTGTGGGTAACCAGATTTTGTTGCAGCCTCCTCTCAGCACTGCCGCAACTGCTGCACGTACTGCACGTGCTGCACGTATGTGGATGACATCTGTCAGGTGCCTGAGTGGGCAGCGTTCGCATTTCCATTCGACTCGCCCCGTCTTTCCGTAGGCCTGGAGAACGGAGCTGAGCACGCAGGCGGAGGACACGAGCTGTCCGATGCGGTGGCCATTGGTTTGTACAGTGCGTTTCACAACTTGAAGGCTTGAGCTTCAATTAATTGATTGAATTGCCTCCACTTTTTTGAATGTTCCGCCTAAATATTCGGCCACCAAATTGCAGAAATTTTGCGCAATTTACTTAGAGTTTTATTGAGCCTCGCGTTAGTCGGATGTGATGATGGAATCGATCCAAAGCAATCCAATCAAATCAAATCAAATCCAATGGCTCTGCCATGGCGCAGTGTTTGCAGCAATTGCCAGCATCATTCCACTTATCGGAGGACTTCGGCACTTGCTGCCTGCTTGAAGCGCACTGTACTACATTTGTTTTCGTTTTGTTTTTGAATTTGAACCAGCTCTTGATCGCTCCCCCTCTCCATCCAACCCGTATCCGCAACCCATAGATGTCTTTGTCTACGAAGAAATGTTAAGAACGGAGGCCGCCCCTCAGAACAGGCAGAGTCGATTCACTCGCCTTTGCGAATGCTGTTTTGCCTGTATGTGCACAGCATCCGACGAAGGTAATTAGATCGTCGGGGCGGATGCGGAGCTCGGCTCTGATCGGCTGCGTTTCGATCAGATCGGCTCCGATCGGTGTCGTGATCGTGACTGTGTTCCGTTTCGTTTCCGTTTCCGTTTCATTCCGTTTGGTGTTGTTGTTTTTTTGCCTTGCTCTCCCAACCTCTCTCTCTCTCTCTCTCTCTCTCTCTCTCTCTCTCTGTCTCTTGTCTCTCTGTATGTCTGTCTCCCGCTCTGTCTCTATTTTGAATTCTCTTGTATTTCTGTTTCTGTTTCATTCTCATTTCGCTGTGTACCCTTGCAGCATGCATTCAACTAATTAAAGTCCAACAGAAGTCCGTCCGTTGTCGATGAAGCTTAGGTTTTAGGGCAGGTCTCGGCACGGCCCTTTCTATTGGATAAATGTCTTTTCCATGCTGCCGCTCAGGTACCCAATGTTCCGTTCTGCCTGCAAACCATGTGAGTGTGTGCGTGCCGAGCACGGGTTAAGGGCTAAGGGCTAAGGGCTAAGGGCTAAGGTTATCCATCTGCAGTTCGATATATTCGCTTAAGTATTATATGTGCAATCTGCACACTGTACCTGGCGCTGCACTCTGCAAGGGCACATTCTCTCGTATTTGCAGCTTCGGCAACCGAGGCTAAAGTTTTTTTTTTTTTTTTCTCTCTTTTCCGAATCTGTGTGCTATTCGTGCAATGAGTGTGAATGAGTGTGTGTGCGCTTTCACCCCCTCACGACTCATCCGTATCTATGCTCTGGATCTACATCTTTCCATCTTCACAACCCGCCCCCCACCTCCAGTAACACTTCCATTTCTATGTGCGTGTGCGTGTGTGTGCCATTTCCATTTGTTCCATGTTCCAATGTGTGTGTTTTTTTTTTTTTTTTTTTTTTGCACTCCGTTCTTGTGGCCGCTCGCCAGCACCCAGAAAATGGCATTCCACAAAACTACAAAATAATTAAATTATCATTTCTGGCATTCGCACAATCGACTGACACTTGAACGGACACGCCCCTCCCACTTGCACTCCCACTCAGGACACGACCGAAACGAAAATTGTTATCATACAAACAAAAAACAGACAACAACAATTGGGCAACATTCTTTTTTGTTCCACCAAAATTTGAGCATCGGCAGCGGCAGCGGCAACGACAGCGGCAGCTTCCAGCAACTCTTCCACGCTGCCAAACCAACTGAAATCGTTTCGTTTCGTTTTGTTTTGTTCTTTTTCCCCGGCTGTGTCTGTGTCCACCGTGAAGCTGACAAGACCGACGAGAAGTTCCATCGACGGGCCTCGGTCAAGATGGGTGTTCGGGTCATCTACCGCACGGACGTCTTTCAGCACGCGAGCACCGAGCACTTTGCCACGTGCTCCGGCTGCCACCATCAGGCCGGAGCCAAGACGTCGCCACCGGCCGCACCATCCAGCGCCACGCTGCCGGTGAACCGGGAGACCAGCGAGCAGCAGACCCAAACACCGACCCATTCGCTGGGCTCCGGAACGAAGGCGAAGGGCAAGTCCGAGCGGGGCGACTCGTTCCCGAAGTTGCGCCTGTCGCCGAAAGCATTCCGGTTCAGCGGCCGCTTTGGGCGCAGCAAGAGCGAGATCGAGAAGTGCCCACCGGACTCGTTCCACAACTACAGCAAGTCCTTCCAGGAGGTGAGTAGCCTGCGCGCAGGTGGCCCGAGTGGCCCTGCTTCGTGCTAACCTGTGTCCTCACACACCTGTATCGTATCTGAACAGCATCACTGCGACTGCATGCTGGCCCCATTCAGCGGTGCAGGCGTATCCGGCGGCATTGGCAGCATCACCCTCGGCCCCGACGGCGGCCCCCAGGGCTCGGTGGACAAGCCGTTCCTGCTGCACGACGGCCGCGTCGGATTAAAGGCCAGCCTGGACAAGGGCTGGTACACCCATGGCGAGGATGTCAATGTGACCATTGAGATACGCAACGACAGCCGCAAGACGGTCCGCAAAGTGAGGGTGAGTATGGCGCACATTTGCCTTGTGGGCTTGCCACTTGCCCACTTGCCCACTTATCCTCCTCCATGTCCTCCATGTCCTCCATGTCCTCTTTCCACTTGCCCCACTCCCGTGCCACTTGTTCGCTTTCCTTACGTTTGCCATGCGTAACAATGTGGCACGCCTGACCATCGGATTCATATAACGCATACGCAGTGTTGCCTTTAGTTGCTCTCTGGTCTGACCGTAAAAAACACAAAGGAATAATCAAAATGGCGCCCTACTGCTGGCTCAGGTGCTGCTTACTCCTCACTTCTACCCTCCCCCGTCTGTCAACTGAATTATGTGCATCCTCGCCAGGGCACTGGGACTCTGATTGCATAACACACACAGCAGCAGGCACAAAAACGGCATTGGCATGGCATGCATATTGCTTTTATGCATAACAGCATAGACTCGTAGCACAAGGCCTGCGATTGATCCAGAAGGCCTGAGATTGAGCAGTGACAAGACATTGAAGGAGGCGGAGAAAAAAATGTGAAAGGAGCGCCAGGAACAATGCGAATGGTTAGCCACTGGCCAGACTGTGTCCAGGGCCAGGGCCCTGCTTTGACAGTGAATCAACAGTCGCAACGGGGCGTATGTCAGTGCCCAGTGCCAGTGCCCAGTGCCAGTGCCCAGTGCCAGTGCCCAGTGCCAAGGAGTTAAGCAGGCCAGAGTTCAGCTCAGTTGCAGCTGCAGCTGCAGGACTGTGTCTACGTACCGAATAATAGCCATCAATGCAAAGCGGATAAAATGGGCACTGCATCTGCCTGCAGGACCTAAGCCAGTTATTGTTTTCCAGCCCAGACGCACACGCGCTGCTCTGGGCTGCTCAGCCAATTACCAAGATAATTCTCACAATATTGCACGTAAATGCCAAAACAATGGCGTGGCGTGGCGTGGCGTTGCCTGGTCAATGCTCGCAGCATTATTGTAATTTCATTATTGTTTTGTGCAAGCAGCAGCAGAGAGCAGAGTGCTGAGTGCAGAGTGCAGCTGCAGCAAACTTTCTGACAATGGACAATCTCTGATTGAATTGATGCAACGAATGACGTGCCAGAAAATGTGAATTAATGCTTCATTTTAGACGGGAGGTTTCCATTATGGGCCAGGCCTTAATTAAGGCGCCAGGCTTTTAAACTGTGAGCCATGAAATTGGTTGAGCAAGCAACGTGAGACAAGACACTCGTAGAAAGGGGGGGGAGCGGGCAAGCAGCGCCATGTGTCTGAAGATTATTCAAAGCAGCTTAGGCAGCTGCATTTTTACGGAATGCTGTACATACTCGTACGTGAAGTAACGATGCCCAAGACACGGATTATGTGTGGGCCATGCACGACAGGCATGTCAGACAGCAGACAGCAGACAGCAGACAGCAAGGCGATCAGATTGCAATTGCATATTCGTCACTGCCAGCGGCAAAATAATAGCATGGAATTTATTGAAAATTATGTGGAATGTCAGAGAGCAGGCAGCGCAGGCAGAGCCAGTAAATACATGCATATGTAGGAGTGTACCTTTGAGTACATTCATCCGCCCAAAGGTTATTAAATGACGTACCAAATGAAAGGCAGAGGCGCAGGTACATCGATGCGCCTCAGTTATGCAATTAGCAGCAGTCTCTGCTGCATTGATTATCAAGCAAAATGAAGATGCGAGTGCGAGAGCGAGTGCGAGTGCGAGTACTCGTATTATGCAACAAGTTTGCATACCTTTGGGTTTTTGCGACAGTCATAGGCAGCGATTACGATTGCTCATACGCACTGACGGACAGGCAAAGTGCTTCTCCAGACCTCCAGACCGTTACCCGCATGAAATGGCAGAACGGATGAAGCTGCAGGACAGGACTGGGACTGGGACAGGCACAGGCAGGCACAGGGACTGAAAAGGATAAGCCAGGCTGGCAAAGCCAAAGCTGCAAAGCTGCAAAGAAAATTGTGTTTCTACACTCGTTGGGATTTTTGTTTCACATAAACAAACAAATATGCAGATGGTTTTTCTCTGCCGCTCGTAGATTGCGCCCCGAAGGGCGTTGCGTTCCATGCGGCACTTATGTACCTTTTCGGCAGTCCCAGTCCCAGCCCCAGTCCCAGTCCCAGTCCCAGCCCACTGCCCCAGCCTAGAGACTCGCCTTGACGCTCGCAGAAATTGAAAGCAGCCAGCCCAAGAGCTGTTGGGTTTTGCCTGCTGTTCGATGCTACCTTTTGCCATGTCTCCTTTTGGCCGAATTTCCTTAATTTGTACACATGAGCACAGTCATCAGCACAGGCAGCATCATCCGGGGGTACAGTTGCCTCTGCTGCTGACTATTTTCGTGCAACAATCGATTGCATGGCATAGGCAGCTACCTGCACCTACAATTTCCTGCATTACTCGCTGTTCTGGCTCTGTTTCTGGCTCTGTTTCTGGCTCTTGCTCCCATGGTTATTGGGGCTTACTGTGTGCCAGTTCCGAGGATTATTGGCAGGTCGGAGGACTTTATTGCTGACTGCCCGCAAATTGGTTGGCAAGAGGTGAAAAATCAGGTTGCCCTGCCGGTCCTTAGACTTGCCTTTTAATTACGCACCGGATATTACGCATTCAAAGAGCGAGCAGACACTGGGCTGGGCTGGCTGGGCTGGGACACGGCTGAGCAACGGCCACAATTGAATGACAAAAAGGCAACTGGCAGCTAATGCAAAATGCAAAATGAAAAATGAAAAATGCATAATGCAAGCACAAGACTCAAGTCTGAATGAAGAAATGGCAGCAGGGCTGTCCGGCTGTCCGGCTGTCCGGCTGCCAGTGGCACGAAGCGCTGAGCAGAGCTGAGCTGAGCTGCGCTGACTCTGGCCAGGGACTTGAGTGCGCCATGGTAAATGTTTTATGGTGCCGGCTGTCAAATGTTATTGTTTATTTTTATTGTGACCGCAGTGTTTTCACAGCGCATTGTTCATTGATGAAATTGATGAATGGGACACATGTATGGTGCATGCATGCAGACGTGCGCGGGCCAGGGGCACAGACACAGACACAGGCACAGACCAGCCACAGACCAGGCACAGGGAACTGGCAACAGGGAACAGGGAACATACGAGACGACACAGACATTGACATCGCCATCGATAAAGTCGGGGACAGATACAAGTTATGACATTTGCACATATGGCATTGACTTGCCAGCCAGCCAGCCAGCCAGCGTAAATAATTCACAAACTATCAATCGTAAAAGGTTGCACAACATAACAACAACGTGGGCACTGAGCGCCAAGGCCAGACCGAACTCGAATAGCTCCAGTGGCGCTCGTTGGCTCGACTGCGTGCAATTAATGATCGAACGCTTAAAGAACCAGAGAAAAGCCCACTCGAACTAAAGCTTCAATCAAACCAAAGTGTAGGCGCTATAGGGGCGGGCTGGGGCAGAAGGAACACGAGAATTGTGCAACCCCAACGGCAGGGAAGTTTGTACATTTAATTGAGTTTGAAAGGAGAGTTTGCGGGCAAACATTTGGCCAGAAGAAACAGGGATAGTGGCGACTCCCATTGAGATTTATTGTACGTATTTATGGATTATGGATAATGGACAACATCGATCCCTGTTCCACGCCGAGTCATGGCTGGCACAGAATCGAAGTACGGACAACAAATAAATGGTACTTTCATTTGCTGTTGCTGGTTGTCCTGTCGTGTCCACTCACAGCTCCCAGATAAGGCCAGAGGCCATCTCTTATGCAGTCGCATGATTCGATTTGTCCTTTCATCCTTTGTCCTCTAAGCAGCGGCAAAGTATGCTATACTTTTTTTATTTCGTGTGCCGCTCATTCCACTTCCACTTCCACCGCCACTTCCACTTCCACTCGACTCCACTCCACTCCACTCGTGCACTTTGCGCTTTATTAAATATGTATGTTTATGGCTGCCTCTGTGTGTGTGTGTGTGTGTGTGTGAGTGGTGGGGGAAATGCTGAAATTGCTTTGTACTTTTTCGCCATTAAATGTGAAAAGTTCGCAAAGGAACAAAAGTCCAATGAAAGCAGCTTGCTGGCTCTTTGGCTAGCTCGGACATTTGTTATTCAATTTTGAAATACGCAAACGAACAGGGGGGGGGGGGGGGGGAGAGTGGAAGTGAAAGCGGAACGGCAGAGAAGCCACAGCAACAAGTCCTGCCCGGGGCAGCCAAAAAGTCAATCGAATACGAAATGCTTCTGGACCTGAGCCAATTGAAAGTCCCGCAAGTTAGGCGCACAAAAGGAAAATACTCCTCGCACTTGTGCCCCGCCGCAGCAGCTGCCCGAAGTGGTTGGGCGCGGTGTGGGGTGTCAGCACATTTAAATGTTGCATGGAAATGAGAAATGTGTATGGAAATAGTCGCTGAAAGATTGTGATTTCTCGCTTCGATAGGGCAACGTGGCGAAATGACCCCAGAGAAATGGCCAACCCAATGAGGAAGTTTGTCGAGCCATTCGGGGCCCATTTCGGCGGGCATATTCCCGATTAGATCTTGGGCCCGCCCGCCCATTCAGCCATAGCAGCGGGCCCGAACAATGCACCGTGGGACCAGTGACTGCCCAATGAAGACATATTTCTATGTTCTTAGTTCGGAATCAATCCCCTTATATCTTAAGTCGGTTTCAAACCAGACACCGAGGATTCCGCGACTCAGCAGCCAATAAAATGTGCATAAAAATATGCAATAATAAAGGGCGGGAGCCATAAAACATTTCATGCCGTGATAATGGTAATTTAATGGCTTCAGACAAGAGATTTGGCCCTTTCCAGACATATGGCCAGACATTTTGGGACATCTGCCATGGCACGTAAAACATATGTAGGCACATAAATATGTATATGTATGTGTACATATGCATTCATGTATGCTGTGCTCGCTGCTTGAATTAATAATAAATGTACATTGCCTGCCACGTACATACAAGCATACATAAATATATTCTGCAGCTTATTTTCTTCGAGTTCTAAAACTTTCTGGCACTGCAGCCACATTTCAGTTCCACTTTTTTTTTTTTGGGTAATTTTTAGGATTTTTTGTACTCGAATTGTTTTCTTTTCAATTGTTTATAATTTCTTTTGCAATTTTTGCATTTCCATGAAAAGGCTTTAACTTTTAGCTTTATCGCAATAAGTGCCAGTGCCAGTGCCAGTGGCTGGCTTTGCCTTAAGACTTTCAATGTGAAATGCATTTTAACAGGAGTTAAATCGCCTGCAACGCGCATTGAGGCTTATGCTTGGCATCGGCTGGCCAGGTTTATACACGCAAAACGATGAGAAGAACAATTTCTGCTGCTCAAAACCGAACACACACCAATTACAAGCCACTCTGATCGGACTGAATCAAAAACGTTTCACTTAAACGATTTCATTTGACAGTTTGGGGCACTTTGCAGTTGCAAAACAAATACTTGCGAGTTAACAGCACCTGCTGCTCGCCAGCGAACAGCGCTGTTAGCCAGTTGACAACTTAACAGCGCGGCGCTCTGTTAGAGGTTTTGCTGGTGCCCAGCTAAAGGGGTCGTTGGTGCCCACGGTGCATGGTGCTTGCTTGGGGTAAATGAAGGCAAATGGCATGGAACCAAATCAAATCGGATTGAAAACAGTTTTTTGCCTTTGAGGTTTTTGCTAAGTGTGGCAGCTCGAGGGAGCTGGACCACTCCAATTTTCGGTACCAGTTGCTTAGTTGCTTTGGGTATCCAGCAAGCTCTTTAAGGCGCTCCCAGAAAACTCCCTTCAGCGTTACAAAATCGATGAGCAGCCGTAACAGGTTCGTTGCTTAACCAAAAAAACCACAAAAAAACCCCATTGATAGGCCGTCAATAAGTGGAGACCATTGCGGAGTTTAATTTATTTTTCTGCAGCCCCCAGCAGCGCCCTGTTTGTGGCTGGGCTGTTTTTGCTGCATGGGATACTCGCATTATTACATGACCGCTTCAATGGACGGTAATTGAGTGCATTATCGCTGATTGTGCGGCAGATTGGGCCACGGAACCAGAGAGCCATTTGGGCCGGGCCAATAAAAGAATGTTTGACATTGTTGGCGCTTATCCAAACAGGACAGCACACGGGCACATGGAGGTGACTGCAGAATGCTCTTAACGATGGAGGAGGCTGCTCATTAACAGACGTATCCATTATTTGTGGCCAGCGTCTGGCCAGAGGGACTCCACATAGAGTCAGGGCATTCGCAATCTGCAATTTCACGACCCTGTCAGAGGGACGCTGTTTCTATCGCTGGCGCTGTCGCTGGCCTCCCTGGCGGCTTATGTGGCTTTGCAATGACTCCTGCTACACAGCCACAGCAATGGCCTTCCCACACAGCTCCAATGCCCCAGCTCACATGCCCCAGCTCCCATGCCCCCATCTCCCATTCACATCTCTAACGTTCTCTCTGTTCTGTTCTGTTCTTTTCTTATTGTTGGGCGGGCGTGGGTGGTACAGGTGTGCGCCATTCAGCATGTGGACGTCTGTATGTTCAACAATGGGAAGTTTAAGAACGTTGTAGCTGACTCGGAGCAAATCTCGCCGCCGGTGGACCGTACCGTAAGCCCGGGTGCCACGGTCAATTCGGTGGTGGTGTTGCGGCCCCAGCGCGGCCAAACGAAGAACTGGATCGCGCTGGAGGACTCGCTGCAGCGAAGTACCGAGCCGGACGAGATCACTGGGGAGATCGCCGCCTCGGCAATACGTCCTCCCCACTATGTGGTGCCGAATGTGCAGCAGTCCGGGCAACAGTCGCTGCCCAGTCCGGCCATGGCCCTGCCCAGTGCCGACATGCCACCACAGCAGGGAAACGCCACCACCACGTCGACGGAGGATCGGAACATCTTCGCCATCTATGTGTCTTACTACATCAAGGTAAAGCTCACTCTGAGCAGCATGGGTGGCGAATTGTCGTTAAAGCTCCCCTTCGTACTGGTGCACGTGGATGAGACCAGGCGCCCGGGCTTCGCATCGGCCACCCTCGGCGAGCTACGCATCGAGATGGAAAAGCTGGCGCTCCACGACGCACCCACCGGGCGACGTGCCAACCGCCGAGAGCCCCCCACGGGGGCTGAAAGCGGGGATGGGCCCTCCACCAGTGCCGCTGCTGCGGCCGCCCAATCCACCGCGTCCGGCGGAGGTGGAGGCGGTGGCGTTGGCGGTGGCGGTGGCGCCAGCTCGTCTGGAGGTCACCTCGACCGCATCGAGTCAGCGGACGATGAGTTCCATATACACATCCCCATTCCAGCAGCTGGCGGGCAAAAGAACGCCCCACAAAAGCGGCGACTGCAGCGCAGCGAGACTCTGGCCAGAGATCTCGAGGGGAGCGACGAACACCTGGCCCAGCCGCATGACGACCGCGCGGAGCACATCGTCCAGATCCACCTCTCGCAGGAGCCCACCAAGGTGGAGCGAGCCCAGCAAACCGACGACGAGCAGGAGCAGGAGCAGAAGTCCGAGCTGGAGCGGGCTGGGGCTGGGGCTCGAGCACCCGGCGCCGAGACTGGGGCCGTGCCCAAGTCTACAGATGTCTGATTCTGATTGTGGTCCCAGATGTTTGCCAAACGCAAGAGAAAGCCGTAGGGGTTGGGTGCGGGGGGGGGGGGGGGGGTGTGTATTGGCAGAACGGGAGTAGCTAAAGGGGGAGACGGTGGAGTAGCGCACGAAGGGTAAAGCAGAGGCACAGCAAACGAGGAAGAACCGTCTAAGGCTGAGGTAAGCAGAAGGGATAAAGATGGGGATCAGAGGATGATCAGAGGATGATAGTCTGAGGCCACAGAGGATTCTACAGTAGAGGAACAGTCAACCAGAGCAGTGGAGGAGCAGAGGAGCAGAGGAGCAGAGGAAGGGTTGAGAACGCACAGCGGTGGGGCGGTGGGGTGGGGGCGCGTGCAGATCTAAACAGGGGTAGTAATTAATTAATTCTTGATTATATTTCGAGTAAGTAAAAATAAAAAAGCAAAAAAGTTTCAGTTTCGGTTTCAGGAGCCCAGGAATCGAAAGAGTCCCGGGCCAGCGCCCAGCTCAAAGGTTGAGAAATAAATCATAATAAGAAATTAAGCAGACACACGGTTTTCAGACGCGATCGAAAGACTAAGAGGGAGTAGATTAAGCAGCAGAGAGAGAGAGAGAGAGAGTCTTTGATGCCAGGATAAAGGGATTCATGGATAATGGAATGGGAGTTGCTCAGAGTCGCTTTCGGAGTTAGTTATCGGAGTATTAATCGGAGTTAGTTATCGGAGAATCGGAGAAAATCGAACCAGTCTCCAGAATGAAAGCCAGGTGAAATTTGTTTCGGTTCAAGCTAGAAGTTCATGCAAAAGCAGCAGGCAGGAGGCAGCAGGCAGCATGCAGCATGCAGGATAAGGGATGAGGCATGAGGGATAAAGGCAGTTCTTGGATTGAAGGTAGATTGTAGTCATAAGATAGCACCTACATACGGCCATAATATATAGGTATAGAAGTGTAAGCATCACTGGATGCTTGATATTAATCCCCCAAATGCAATGCCATGAATTTATGATATTTGCCGACAAGATTTAAATAATTGCGAATTGCAATTGAATTGGAATTTGAAATCGATTGGATCTAATTAACGATAAATGGACACACATACATACATACATACATACCTAAATTACATACATACATACCTAAATTACATACATACATACCTAAATTACATACATACACACATGTGTGTAAGTAATCTGCCCGCCGTACGCATGGCATAGTTAAACAATTTGTATCGAATGGAAATTGAAGAGCATTTGGTGGCCAACACACACATACACGCACACATATGGTAACTGGTTTTTTTTGCGTAGACTCGTAAGTGAATGTGTAGTTCAATGCAACCGATATACATACATATATATATATACACCATACACAAGAAAGAAAGAACACAATTAAGATACAAATACTACCTACCCATATACAAGTCCCACATACATATGTAGCTACTACACGTAAAGTATTCTATGGATATGAATGTCTACAACACATACCCACAAATATGCGAGTATATTAATATTTGATGTGTATTTACAAAGCAGCAGAACGGAGGCAGACAGCGCCAAAGCAAAAGCAAAAGCAAAAGAAAACCAAACACTAATTAAGAAATAACCAAAATACCAATATTCATATTCGTATCCAATGTACTACTCGTAATGTGCGAAATACCTAAATCTAAATGTGAAAATCTTGTTGCGGTTTCAAGCAGAAAAACGTATTTACAATATACAATATACACAACACACCATACATACGCTCCAAAGCAACCAAAACAACACAAAGGACACAAAGTCGCATATCTGTGACACCAGACACCAACTGCCCCACTCCTGCAGAGATGTGGTCTGGCAGATTGAATGCAGTCTATGCATTAATTAATTAAATTAAGAAATGCAACTCAAAGCACAATCCAAATTCAAAGCGCGTGGAGGTCGACGGGGCAGTGACAGATGGCCGCCCACATTCATATTCCGGCATGAGATTTACCACTGTGCAGATCAGATCTCTATATCTGCAAGTACAGCGTCCCACTGCAGCGGCGAATCATTGGAGCAGCTCCATCTCGGTGTACTACGACTAAATAAGGCCAACGTCTGCAATAGCTACGATTTTTTTGGAAAGTTTATTGATGCTGCGCGATGCCTCCCCCCATATGCCCAATTGAGTCCCTATATCTTGCCACGGGGCCTGCTGGTTCTCCGCTGGTTCTCTGGGCCCGCACTTTATGCAGCCAAAAAGGGTCCTCTGGCAGATATAGTCTGGGCATATGTCGGGGTCTAGACCAGCATCAATGAAGCAAAACCAAAGCTAAATTAATAACGATTTTAACAAAGAATATTCACGTGAATTTATAGCTAAAGTACATGCATACATACATATATGTATGTATCTATGTGTAAGGGCAGCAGCAATAATTAAGTTGAATGTGCCAGAATTAATGAATTTAGCGAGGTTGGCGCGCCTGCAAGCGGAGTAAACTCCACAGATTTGGCGACAGCGGCGACCGAGATACTCACATTAAATAAATTACACACATACTCGTATATACTCGTGCATATAAACATTAGAGGCAAACAGAATAAAGATGCATTAATATTAATACCCAAAAACAAAGCAAAGCAAAGCAAAGCAAAGAAAAACAAAACAGAAAAAAACAATAACCAAATATAACCATTAAACGTTATCGATGTGCATTTTGCTGTGTTGCCTTCGGGAGAAAAGGAAAGGAACACAAATACATATATCAAATATATATACATATATATAAGTACAAGTAAACATATGTGATGCATTTCTATGAGTACACCGGGAGTGGAGAATGGAGAATGAAGCATGGAGATCCTGATTCGCATGCACTCGGAGCATACTCTAAAAATAAACAAAAATTATACACCGGCAAATGCCATATATACATATACTATATGCATATGTGTATTACTATATATATTGTATACCTACCTACTATAGATGTCTATTTAGACCTAAGTCTGGATTAAATACCCACATACAGTGCATATTTACATACTCCATAATGTAAGAGTTGGACTCTAAGCGAAGCTTGCCGCCGACACACACAATTTTTTTTGGTTTTTTTGTTTGGTGTTCTCTTGCCGTTTGCTCTGTCACCAGACCCACGGCGGGGGTGCGGATAGGCCGGTCCAGATAGGAGTGTGCTGGGCCTCTTGATTGATGGTTGATGGTGCACCGCAACAAGAGGTGGCACAGGGGGGGCACCGTGGCTCTGGGCACAGACAGACCAGACCGCACTAGGACATCCGAAAACATAATACAATAAATGTTTAGCATACAATCTAGCCCGAAATTCTGCTTGTTTTCATTCTCTTTGTGAAGTTGCGACTCAGCGGATGATTGCCGAGAACTGCTGTGGCCTAGGCTGGTGGGGGAGGGGGGGACCCGCCCCCTTACCCTTACCCAGCGGGAGTTCCAAAGTATTTGGCTGCCCATCATCTGGCCGTGGCTGTGTGTCTGTGTTGGCCATTAAGCAAACTAGCGGGCTAACACGGCTTGGCTTTCTGGCAATCAGCATGGAGCTGCAGCGTGGAGGGAGACCCAGCCACCCGGCACCCAGCCCCAACCACCACCCGGCCGCGGGGCCACCCAATGCCATCGTCACACTGTCCGTTCAATAACAGAGCCAACAGACACTCCGAAGAAAGCTTGCCCTATGTCCGAAAAGCTAGTTTTCCTTGACCAAAAAGCTGCTCCAGCAACAAAAGCTTCTGTAAGTTCATGGTAGGTTCTGTCACTGGATTCTGTGCCAGGGCAAAAAGCCTTCGATAGCCTGTAAGTAATCCGCAAAGCATTAGGCCAAAAAGCTTCGCCAATATACGCCACGCAGAACTTCAAGGAAAATCTTGCCCCCTCCTGCTGCTCACTGCAAAATGTTCAACTTTGCGTGGTTGTGGCTGTTGCTGCTGCTCGACTCCTACTCGAAGATATCTGTAAATTTTCTGTATCTAAAATAAACTATGCAAAAAGTTAAAAGTTCTCACAACTCTTTTCTGAAGGGGTTCGTGGGGTATTATGTAACTACAGAAATCTTCTGTGTGCTCCTACCAGATTGAAAGCCTCTCTATAGCCTATACAATATGGAAATAAATTTTGTAATTGATTTTGACCGTGTTTTGATTGGCAGATTGATTTCACTTTGTTTAGATAGTTCAGATTCGGATGGGAATTTGTTTTCAAGAGATGTACCATTTACTACGCCAAGCCTGCAGCAAGCAGCGCTCAGTCCGTTATTCTCTTACTTCGTATACGCTGAGAGCGTGGTCTGAGAGCACAGGAGAGTCGAGCGAAATGACATCGAGTATTGCGGAGACGCCGGCACAGAGCGAGAGGATCGAGACGACACAGCCGCAAATCACTGCGCTGAGCTCAGCCCGCATCCACGTGCAAGAAGCTAAAGAAGGGCAGCCCCGCTGCCCGCCCCCAGCATATATACACACATCCACTCTGTGCGCAATATAGTCAGAAAAGACGTGCAGCTTTGTTTACATAAAGTTTTTATTAATTTTTATTTGATTTTTAATAATAAATATATTTATTTGTTTATCCCAATTCTTCGTTTCTCGTCTCTCGTCTCTATCTCTTTTCATCTCTCGTTATCGCATGGCCATTGCCATTTGTAGTATTTTCTATACCTTCTTTTAATCATATTTTTAGATATATATCTATATATATATATGTATATATATAGCTGCGGCTCCTTTAGCTTTAACAGATTATGGGGAAATGGGATTTTTGCTAATTGGCCGAAATCCGAAATCAGAGAGGATCAGAACAGAGGCTTAAATCAGAGAGAGAAATACGACGACAATTGTTTCACTGTTTCATCTGTTTCTTCTGTTATTTGTTGGTTTATGTGTAATGCAATTAATTGACTTGTTTTCCACAAGCTTTTGTTGACCCTCTTTTTACCCTACTCCTGCTCCGTCACTCACTCATTCTCTCTCTCTCTCTCTCTTATCTCGCTATCTATCTCCGCCTTGTTTTGCATATAAAATGTATACTATGTATTTATGTATGTGTATATATATATATTTATGATCTGTATATATATATATATAAACCATATTTTGTTAGTTCATATTTTTGTTATTGGTTTGTTTTATTTGTTTTTGTTGTTTTTGTTGTTTTTGTTGTTTTGGGAGGCAAAAAAGGCACTACAATCTAATAAGTTACGACGATGAAAAAAATTAGTTTTATCTCTTCATATATATATATATTTTGAATATATATATATATACAAACATATATCCCTTCGATCTGCTAAATATCTGCTAATTCCTCAAATTTTTTATATAAATAAAAGATGCACAAAAAATTGGTGTCTCAAGTACTTCGAAGTAATGCTTTTCAATGCTTTCAAAATTCGTTTTCTTTTGCTCTCCTTATTTGTTGTTTTTTTTGTGATTTTTTTGTAGTTTTTTTTTCGTTCAACATTCGTTTGTTTTTGTTTGTTGTTTGTGTGTGTGAGGCTAGAGGTTAAAGTTAAAGGTAGGTTGGATTTTCGCTAGGTATTGGATCGCTAGGATTCATGGGGGAAAACAAACAAGCCTCGAGTCGAGTGTCCTTAAATGCCCATTAACCGGTTAGCAGTTAACAGTTTTCGCGTCACTTAAACATAGTACAACGCAAAAAAAAATATGTATATGTATATATAATATTGAATTATGTTTGTTTAGGGTTTAGTTGCTTTTCCTTTGTTTATAAGTATAGTTAAAGGCAATAAATTAATTAAACAATGACAAACAATGACAAAACAAACAAAAAATAAACAATAGAATAGAACTTCATCTATTTTCGTATTCCTAAGTAAATAATAAATAAAGTACACACACACACACACACACACACACACACACGCACACACGCGCACAGAGTACAACTGTTTTAAGCTTAAGTGGTAGATAATCCTTCCATTTTATTTTCATAGTTTGTATCTTGTTTTTTGTTTGTTGTTTGTTGTTTTTGTTGTTGTAACTTTTTCTTTTTTCTTTTTTTTGTTGATAAACTTTTGTTAGACAATTTTGTAATGCACACTTAGTCAGACGATAACAGGAAAGTAGTGTGGTGGGGAGGGGGTAAATTGAAGCAAGGTTGTTTTGGGTTCGTGATAATTAATTAAGGAGTGGATAGTGGATGATGGATGATGGATGATGGATAGCATTTAACTTACAATTTTGCTGTAGTTTCGCTTTCGATTTCGCTTGCGCATTCGTTTGTTTTGTGGTGTAAGTGTATAGTATGCATATATAGAGAAGTACACCGTATATAGTATATGTAGTTTACATTAATATGCCTATATTTAAATTCATGGCTTAACGTCGCTGTACTTTTTAATTTTTTCTTTAATTTATATAGTTATCTGAATTTTCGGGATTTTCTTTTGTGGTTTAACAGTGTGTGGGTGGGGAGGGGTGGGGTGGGGTGGGGATGGGGGGTTGTTGGGGTTCGGCTGTAACAATTTCCAAGTCAACAAAGAATTTTGAAATGCAGAGGAATCAACTTAATTATGTTGTTTTTGTTTTGTTTTGTTTTTGTTGTTGTTGTTGTTGTTGTTTTCACACATGAAAATATATAGCGATAGATAGAATACAAATACAGTACATAACATATACGTTTATCCATATGCACATAGAGACAGAGATGTTAACAATATTTTCCCTGCTCCACTCCTCTCTCTCTCTCTTCTTCTCTGTCTCTCTCTCTCTCTCTCTCACACTCACTGTAGATTTTGCCATGTTCGTTCTTCAATATATATCTATATATATGTGTATGTATGTATATATGCATGTATGTATTGCATGTATGTATGTATACAAGTGTTTTCTTTCTATTTGTTTTGTTGTTGAACCTTTAAGGAAATGGAAGCGGATGGATATATTATTTCTTCTTATTGGTCGCCAGCATTGGGGCGCTTCGCTGCGGTGTAGTGGGTCGCGACGAGTTCATTCCACTGTACAAATACTTTGCCTTCTTCTCGGATGGCTTCAATATCTGAAATTAAATGAAAACAGAGATTAGCCAGAGATTAGAGCTGCTTTCGCTCTGGGTGTGTTACCTGAAAGGAGCACATGAGCGTATCGTCCACGGTCATCATGCCGCCAGCATTATCGAATTCGCCGCAATAGTTGGGCGCCGAGAATAGGGTGACCAGCTGGCGACGTGCAAAGAACTCGTAGCCATCCTCCACCACCTAAAGAGAGAAAATGAGATTATTATTTGTGGACTAAGAGCCGACCCCCGACTGCTGGCACTCACCTGATGCGCACGACAAATCAAGTCAAGCTCGTGACGATTCAAGAACTTGGACACCACATCCACACCGAATGTAAAGCTCACGCCACGATCGTTCTCGCCCCAGCCCTGCACATCCTTGTCGGGATCACTCCACAGCAGATCGCAGAGCAGCCCAGTGTCGGGCACATCTGTTGGCCGCATGAGGCGGCGGATCTGCTCCATGCCCTGCAGATCGGGACTGAGGCCGCCGTGGCAGCAGAATATCTTCTCGTCGATGATGGCGGCCACTGGCAGACAGTTGAAGCAGTCTGTGAAGGTCTTCCAAAGCTTAACATTGTAGCGGCGCTTGCACTCGTCGTAGAAGCCTGAATGGGGCGGGTGGGAGTTGGGGAATTTGCATTTAAATTGAATGTTTAAAATATATTTACACACTCACCATAAATTCTGTTAATACTGGCGCACTCATGGTTGCCGCGCAACAAGAAGAAATTCTCCGGATATTTGATCTTGTAGGCCAGCAGCAAGCAGATGGTCTCCAGCGACTGCTTGCCCCGATCCACATAATCGCCGAGGAACAGATAGTTGGCGGCCGGCGGGAAGCCGCCGTACTCGAACAGCCGCAACAGGTCTGTGTACTGGCCGTGGATGTCGCCGCAGATGATCAGCGGCGCCTCCAACTCCAGCAGTATCGGCTGCTGCAAGAATATCTCGCGCGACTTCAGGCACAAGCCGCGCACCTCCGCCTCGGTCATCTGCACCTGTTTGCCGGTACGACAGCTGCGCACTGTAAGATTGTTGGGGCGAGGGGAATTGTTCGGTTAGTTTTCGAGCTGGACTGAAGATCGGACTAGATATGGATATATAGCATATACACAGAGAGAGATATGTGTATGTGTGTGTGGGTCTGAGTGAGTCTGAGTTCTAGCTTAGCCTAAGATTTAACTCTGGCCATAATACACTGAGGAGTACGGATACGTGTACGGGTACGAGTACGCGGACGGGGGACAAACGAGCACGAAACGAAACGAAACGAACGATTCGACGAGAAGACAAGAGAGGACAAACAGTACGACAAATGATGGAGAATAAGGGATATGTGTGGGATATGTGTGAGGGATGTGTGTGGAATGGGTGTGGAATGGGTGCACTCAGATACATATAACAATGCCGCAAAACAATGCTTGCCTTGCCGCGCCTCGCCTCGCCTCGCCCTGCCCCGCTTTGCCTTGCTTTGCCTCGCTTTGCCTACTTTGTGGCGCATTATGAATGGTGCGGCAGGCAACGGCCGACCTTCAGTCAGTCAGAGCCAGTCCATGCCGTCTGCATATGTGCATGAAATGTGCAACGTACGGGGCTGCATGTGTCCCATTCTTTTGTTCTGTTCTCTGGATAATTGCAAGTTGTCTCTGCCTGAAGACGATTGCGGGTATCGGAGATCCCTCCCTGACACTTTCCTGCAATTAATTTTTTGCAGCTCTATCCCCTAACCCCTCCCCTCGCCCAACCCATCGCCCCACAAACATCTAGGTCGCATCTGTGTGCGTGTGCAGACAAAAATTTAATTAAATTTGCATATCCCCCGAAAAATGCTGTCCATGCGAACAGAGAACAGAGAACCCCCGGAGACCAGGGCGCAGCCCCAGCCCCAGCCCACTCGAAAGTTGTGTGCCAAATCTCGATTTGGGTCGAAAGCTCCAGCAGCGCCCATGGGGAGCAGAAGGATCTGCTGCCGGATGGGAGACCCAAGGGAAAACTGTGTGCATGTGCATGTGGCTAGGGTTTTGCGTTTTCC
Source organism: Drosophila tristis (assembly GCA_018150885.1). NCBI lineage: Eukaryota > Metazoa > Arthropoda > Insecta > Diptera > Drosophilidae > Drosophila > Drosophila tristis. Next base: position 4,147,387 of record JAECWT010000215.1, on the reverse strand, counting down.
GTTCGGGGCTGGGTATAACAAAGGGATAACAAAAGCGTTGCCCCCCCTCCACCACCCAAAAGCAGCAGGCAAATGCATTTTGCAGCAGATGTTTTTCCCATTCCTGGCTAATGATTCAATTGAAGTTATCGCCCGCCAGCCCGCCACTCGAGATGTGCTGGGAGTACTTTGCACTTCGCCTCCAATGGCATTGATCGTCTGTCGATGGCATGTATTTCACTCTAATTGAAAAACAAACAAAAACAAAAACAAACGCTGCAGAATGAACTTCTGTGGAAAAAGGCTCATTGCAATTAAACGGAAAGGCTGGAAACTGGAAGACTGGAAACTGGAAGACTCCACACTGCTCATACTGCATATATTAAACAGTGTCTATAGCAGTGCTGTTTTTAATTTCAGAGTCAAAGTAAAAGTCGAAAGAAAAATGTCTTTATACACATTTAAATCAATTTGTTTTGTACTCAAACAATGACAATGACATTCAGCTGTGAGAAATGCAACCTCCGCACAAAGTTGCCACAAAATGCTAGTTCCGATGGTTTTTGTGCAGCGATAAATTGCCGTGATAATTGATGTACATTTAAAATTCTAAAACAAGAAAAAAAATAAAACAAATAGTTCTAGATGCATGGCTATAAGTATTTTCTATTCAAAAAGTGTTTAACTTAATGTTTGCATTGTGTGAGCATAAACATTAACGAGTAACGAGCAAAGAGTAACCAAAAACGAGTAACGAGCAACGAGTAACCAAAAACGAGTACGACTAGTGCTAGAAAGTGAATGCATATAGTCGATTTTTATGTGAGAATTTCTCTAGCAATGCGTATACATTGTGCGTGTTTTGCATTAGTTTTATAGAATAGAAAATTTAATAGCAGCAATCGATAGTTGCAATGTTAGCATGGGAGTTTCATAGGTGATAGATGCAAAGATGCAACAAGAACCGACAGCTGATGCACTGACTTGGATGTACCGGCCATAATTAATGATCTCATGGGAGCTTTCCTACTGAATATAATTCCACAGACAATTGATAAATTATAGCTGCCATTGTGTGTGGCCAGCGGCACTAACGTCATTCATCATTCTGTAAAATCAGGGCAAAAACCTCAGCAGGAGATGGCAGATGGCAGATGGACGAGGGAGGCAGTTAATCAAATGCGAAAATGCGGGAGCAAAGTTCATTTTTGTAAGCTCTTTTTTTTGTGTGTGTGTGTGTCTCCCGCTGCAAGCAGCATCAGCAGCATCAGCAGCATGTGCTTAGCATTTGCATTAGCATTACCATATAGTCCCCATCCCATCCCCATTGCCATCCTACGGCATCCTGGGGATCCAGAACAGAGGAGCGTGAGGGCAAAGCAGTTTGGTGTCGGTGGCTGTGGCTGTGGCGGCACTAAAGCTCGTAAATTATGCAAGCCAAAAGGGGTTCATGCACTCTATCTTCGTGGAAAAGTGGAATCCATTTATGTTATGCGAAAGCCACCGCAGGACTAAAACAAAATCTGTTGCATGCTCTCTCCCGCTCTATATATCTCTCTGTCTCTGTCTCTCTCTCTCTCCCTCTCTCTCTCTTTCTGTCTGTCCCTCTGATGGCGCATAATTTAATGGCACCCGAGTAGAGGGAGATGGTATCCAAAAAATTTACTTCCGCTTGCGCATAATTTCGAGCAGCAACATCTGCTCTTGTCTCAAGATTATTCCACTCGTCAGTCTGTCGGGGCGGGCGCAGATCTTAATAATTCTGTATTCTGTAGGCAGCCTGTTTGTTAATTTTTTTGGAAACAGTGTGACCAGCAGAAATATCGCAAAACCATTTGGGAATGACGCACTATCGATAGCAAACATTTGCGAAAACCGGAGCTGGCCGGCTGCCTTTGCCCTTAGCGCCTTAAAGTCACTGTAAAACAAGCCTCTTCCGGTGGTTAATGGACGGGAATCCCTCGATGGTGTGGCACTCTTGAGTCACATTTCCGATGGTTTCCCATCAGCCATCTTCAGGGAGTCGAACGAATGCAGTTCCGTGACTTGCGTGAGTTGCAATCACAGCTACCACATGGCACATCTTCTTGTCGTCTGCTGTCGCTAGAATATTGGTGGCATGACACACATGTGGCACAAGAACACACAGAGAGAAAGAGGAACAGAGGAAGAGGAACAGAGACAGAGCAAGAGATGATAGAGAGATGCTTTCTTTATTTTTCATTTTTCATTTTTATGCAAATTTCCGCAATGTTCCACTCCGCAATCATTCTGCCTCCTGTCTGCCTGCCTCCTCCTCCCTCGCTGGCTGGCTGTCAGGCATTTGTCAGCATAAAGAAGACATCAGTAGGATGGAGGGTAGGATGGAGGGTAGGTGGTTGTGTGGCTGGGTGGTTGGGTGGCTGGGTGGTGCCATAACATTATGCGTAAGCAAAAAAGACGCGCATGTTTGTTTTTCATGCATTTTACATGAGGAGACGCTGACGCAGAGCATCACGTAACATTTAGCATGTGACTTCCACAGGAGCTGTTTGTTTGTCCTCCCTGCTTGCTCCACTCCCACTCGCCCGCCTGTGCCACAGTGCCACAGGATGTGGGGCACTGTGCAGCATCCAACTTCCGGCCTCATCTGCTCCTGTCACATCTCTAACTGGTTCATCACGATTAACAATTCTTCGCTTTCCTCTTCCCCATCCCCATCCCCATCTTCACTCTGAAGCCTATCATCCTGCCCGTTCCCGTTCCTGTCCTGTCCCCTTCCCCCCTGCCCCTTTCATTACCCGTTTTTCTTCTGCTGTCTGCTGTTTTTGTTTTTTTTTGTTTAATGCTGCAGGATGTGGCTGTGGGTCTGGTATCAATGCAACAGTTTGATGGCATCCATCCACCGACTGACAGCAACGCAAGAAACTTTCCAGCCTGATCCATGATGACATCTGGAAGGCACCAACAGCAGCATAGCACGGCGGCATATCATGGGCATCTAAGAGTCCTATCCCCAAAGACCGATCCGACGTATCCTTTCAGCACATTTCATTCATTAATTTCCGAATGAAATTCATAATTTTTGCTTGTGGCTTGCGTCTGTGCAGACTTTTGATGGACTCTTCGCAGGTGTCGGCACTTTGTGCCCCTCCTCCGCCCCCCCCAAGTCATACAAGGAACGGAGGCAACTCTGGGCTTGCCATTTTATGACCCGATTAACTCTCGGGGGCCCAGAGTCAGGAAAAGTGGAGCAGCCGCTGCGAGAAGTTAAACATTTGCCGTACCCTGCCCCCATGCCGCATGCCCCATGCCCCATGCTTCAGTGGCACTGCGTTGCGGAGGTAGCAAACTTTGGAGCTGAGCTTCCGCTCGGCAAAACTGAATCTAGAGATGGATCTGGGCGAGCAGAGGCTGCAGGGGAAGCAACTGAATGAAAATGTTAAGCCATTTAGATAGGAAAACTGCCGAGAGATGAAACTTTGTGGACACACACACACACAGACATACAGACACACAGAGGGAGGGCAAGAGACTCCGCACGGCACAAAGAGGAACAGAAAGACAGAGGGAAAAAGTTTAGCAAGAGTAAATTAAGTGCAGAGCAGAGAACATCCCCAAATGGTGTGCTGGATGGGCGGGATGACTCCAGAGGGCACGGCACTCCCATCAGGATTTCTGGGTTAAACCAAAGTCGGTGTCGGTGCAAAGGGTTTTCGGTGGATTATCAGCACCATCACTACCCACCCCCCACCCCCACCCCACCCGCAACCCAGTGGCCCGAAAGGATGTGCTATGTGCCTGTCCCCAAATGGCTCTGAAAATGTTCTGTAAATGGCTGCATTTATGCAATAAAAATACTAGCAAGCAGATAATTCTGAAAGGAGCTGTGTAATTAAAACCAGGCCAGACGAGCCTTAAAACCAATTACAAAAATCACTGAAATAGTCCCCGAATCAAGTGGGAAATGATGCATTGAACATCCGTGATTAACATCAAAGGAAGCAAAGGAAATGCCTTTAAAAAATTCCTTCTTTTCTGCTTTATTTAGCTTTGCCGCTGCAATCGCATTTCGCTGCAATAATCAAACCTTAAATTGATGCGGACACCGCACAAAGGCTGGATTCCATCATCCATGCTTTCATGCCAGACCGCAAATGGGATCCCATTTTCAGTTTTCCATTTGCCATTTGCCATTTTCCATTTTCATCGAATATGTGCGAAGGTAAGCTTAAAATTCAATTAACAGGTTGGTCAGTCATGGCCACGGACAGGGCCACAGCGCCACAACGGCCCACACACAGCCCCAAAATAATTTTATTTGGGTGTTGAGTTGTTCTTGGGGCATGCGGATCTGCAGCAGGATCAACGAGGGCTCTGGGCTCTGGGCTCGGGCCGTGGGAGTAGAAGAGGCCCTCTGATTTCTCCTTAGTCTCCTTCTCCTTCCCCTTCATGACCTTTGGCTTTAATGCTTTCACAAGCACAAAATTTCCATTGCCTTGGCACTGTCGTTGCTGTTGTTGTTTTTCTTATCCATTAAGTGCCACGCCCTGGCCTGTGGGTTCAGTTGGGGGGGGGCACCCCCCACTTTTTTGCGTGCTTAAGTTGAAATTCGAGCAAATGAAGCAAAAGATAACTAAAACAACTACAGCCAACAAATAATGAACGCCTTTGGGCCAGGCCAGGCCAGGCCAGGCCAGGCCAGGGTTGCCAGCCCGTTGTTTAAGGACAAGTGCAAGAAAATCTCATTTGAAGTTTTCCATTTTTTGTGTGTGCTGCCCTTTTTTCCATTTTCCATTTTCAATTTTCCATTTACCATTTTCCATCTTCATTGCATATCGGCCCCGCCATGGGCGCCACCGAAAATCAGACACAAATTTCATATGCGAATCGGTTCCGTAAATGTTTCCGTTTTCCATTGACCCACTTGGTCCCCCCCACCATCGTTGCGATGTGGTGTGGTGTGGTGGGGTGGGGTGGGGTGTTGCTTTGCCTTGTGCCAACAATATTGCTTCAAGTGCTCCTCTAGGAGTAGCAGAATTTTCAGTTTTATTGCTCAAATAATTTTTGCTTGAACAATTGTGACGCTTGTCCCGCAAAAAATGAGTAGAAGTTTCGAAATTTAGAAATGAAAGAAATTTCCCATTCAAATTTCATAGAAAATAGCAAGAAGGGGGACTATGACTATCAAGTGCTGCCAATTAGCCGGTAAATATTAAGTGCTGTAAATATATGAGTAATATGCAGGAGATGAACTCCCGAACTTCTCCTAGCCGTTGAACCGATTCAAACTTAACTTAACTTAGCACAGAATTAGACAAGACTTCTCTCAACCGTTTCACACCGGTAAAAAGTTCACCGTTTTGGAGTAAAAAATGATTGCCACAGCAGAGAGTCTTAACCGTTTATTCGAAATAATTTCATATAAATTTACGCCAACTGTGCTAATACATTTAAGCGCGAGAAAGCCCCTAAGTGGAAAAGATTTCCTTTCCATCAGCCAAACGGTTGTGCACGAAACGGAAATGGTTTGATCAGAATCAGTTCTATATATTATATATGTACTGCACGATACGAAGCAACTAAGGAGAGAGTGTGGCAGAGTTAGTGGCAAGGTGATGGCACTCCCACACCCACCCCAAAAAACACCCTCAATTTAAGACCCCGAAATTGTAATCCAAAATGCAAATTTTCACCACACCTTCGTGGAAAGGCGATTCCGTGATTTCAACAGATTTAGCCAACAAACAAAAAAACAACAACAAAAAAACAAAGAGAAAAAGAAAAAGCGCTCGAAATCAACTTTCGTAAATACTTCCGTTTAGCATTGACCCAGAAATAGATGGGGTAGCCCCATCTGGGCTAGTCTGGGGCAGGGGGCGAATGGAGGGACCTGGAGGGTCCCGTCCCAAACTAATTGGCTGACCAGAAAATGGTAAAGGGCCAAGAGCGAAAAGAGTCCGCTTAAAAGTTGCACCAAAATCGAACAGAAACGAACCGCACCGCACCGCACCGCACCACACCGCACCGAATGTGATGATGGCTTGGGGCAGCACTCATTAGGTAACCATGGCACCTCCACACCCACCCCCCAATTACCACAAATTCCCACCCTTCAGCCCTTGTCCATTTAAGCACATTAGCGCTGATTATAACGGCATTTACATCACAGCTAAACATGTTTGAGGGTTGCACACATGGCGTATGCGTAGTCCGGCACCAAAATAACAGAAACAAAAAGGAAAAAGGCGGCACACACAATCGAATCTCTGATCTGAGCAAATTGGGTAATTTTCTGAAGAATATTTGTAAATGAATTTGACCAGAAAACATTCGAAAACCGAAAACCAAACAAAGTGGAAATTAATTTTGCCAGAAACCAGAAGGATCTGACGATGGGGTAATCGGGTAATCGGGGCTAATTGGAATGGGTAGATTCTGCTAAAAATACCGCGACGAGATGTGCGAGTACGAGAGTATACAAATGAATTGCCGCAAATGAGTTCAAATTCCGATATAGAGGTAGAGAGAATCAATGAGGTACATACACATGCACACGTATGTATATAGAATAAAAGGAATTTTTACTGCGATTAATTTCAGTTGAAATCAACCACAAAATGTATCGATCAAGTTTTCAGTTTATCGAAAATATTTAAATATGCAAACTAACAGAAAATATTCTCGATAGTAATCGGAATAGGTCATTTGTGAATTCGATTAATTGTTAATTTATTGTTATTAAAACATTGATTAAATTATTAAATTATTATCATTATTGTTTAATAAAATTAAAACATTAATTAAATTATTATCATTATTATTTAATTAAATTAAAACATTAATTATATTATTATCATTATTATTTAATTAAATTAAAATAAAATTAAATTATTATATTAAATCAACAACAAAATGTATCGCCTACAAGCAGTACTACCACGAATTCAGTTCGATGATTGCAGTGTATTAAAGACTGTCATTTTCCCGAAGGGTGGGTGGGCTTAAAAAAAAGAAACCGAACCCCATAATTTACCACAACAGACACCCACTTAACAAGCTCAATGATTGCTGTATGGATACGGCTGATTGATTAACTTTATTGTTTGGGTGGGCAAATCAAATCAGATCAAACAGAAACAGGCAATCTATTAATTTATCAATTGCAAATTACCTATGTACATACATACATAAACTGGAGACCCAATCACACACATTAAAAGGGGTACAAATTGGTTTGAAATTGTAGGTTTTAGATATGGTAAACAGCACATGGGAACCCATGCATAGTGTCCCTCAAGCAACGGACCCCCAATAATTGACCAATTACCATTATTGCTAGGAGCGACCTAGATAACCCAGAAACCCATTTACAAATTTAATGGAACTTTCCCTTCCTTGGACTAGTAAATCAAAATCGAATCTTAATCATTAAATATTAAATGAAAACGCATTGCGTTTCCGGGAAATGCTTGGCACTCGCGGAAATTGGAAAAGTAATAGGAAAATCTCAATCGAATCGCAATTCGAAACTCAATTGAATCAAAGTGAAAAGTGCACAGAGAACAGAGAAAAAAGCAGCAACAGCAACAGCAGCAGCAGCAACAGCAGCAGCAGCACTTTCCAACTCATTTCGTGGAGTAAAATCGAAATTGAATTGAATGAAATGTGTGCAACTTTTGGTAGACACTGTATGCCATACGAGGCATTGCACATGGATCGACTCATCGACTGACGGACTAACAGAGGGACGGACGAACAGTCCGACTGTACATGTGCTTTCTACACATCAGTGCGTACCACGTTGCGTATGCGCGCTATTTATAAAAATCAATTTTCTGACTTGGCAGCAAAATCAAACAGAGGCAGAGGCAGCACCAGCGCCAGCACCAGAAGCGGCAAACGCAAACAAACACGACCAGGGAAATAAATAAATAATACTGTTTAAAGCATGGAGAGAAAAAGAGAGAGGTCGAATCCACATGGTAAATGGGATAAGAAGCGAAGAAACATATTTAAACGATTTGGGAGTTCCTTTTTCGGAGAGGAACCTACTCCACAACCTTCTCAACCTTAACAGCAGAACAAGCGACGCACACAAAAAAGTCGGGGCACGCGTTCTTCGACACTAAGATAGCCGCGAAATAGAGAAGGTGTAGTGAGAGCTGGAAATCGGACAGGGAAGCACCTATGTTCTACCCTTTTTAACAATTATCTGCCAACTGAAGACTCAGATATTTCCATTAAAATGAAATATGGGAGACAAAAATATGGAAATTTAACGATAAAAGTTATTGGTAAATATAATACGAGTACGCTACAATTGCGGTGATATTTGAGGAGGCATAAGGTAAGGAGAAACACACCCTAAAGGTGCCGCAAAGTGTGTTTGGGTCTGGAGAAAAGAGTCAAGTGAATCTGTACGCAAAGAGTTTTGTGTAGCCTGTGTACAAAAATCACAAAATTGCATATTTGGCAAAGGCAGGGGCCCGGCCCACTCTTGATTCTGGCACGAGTATGGGGAAGCTAGCATGGAAATGGCTCATTGATTCATGTGATTATTTTGGTGGTTACTTCATAACTGTGTGTGTGTGTAGCCCACCATATGATAGCCTGTGTAAAAAGCATTCATTGTGTATGGGAAAACACACGCACACACTGACACAGACACAGACACAGGTTTGAATGATTCCATGCGCTGGTAAATGGCATTCAAATGCAAATTTTATGATATTACGAATACCGTTGCCACTGGCAGCTATTAACTAATGCAAATACACATGTATGTGCATACTCGTATGTCTGTATGTTTGTAGGAAACTTTTCAACACACAAAACCATATTTTGGGGCATTTTCTTTCTTCCTTTTTCCTCTTTCCTTTGACTTCATTCTTTCCTGCTGCTGTCTCTGCGCTGCCTGCCACACGCATTTGGAGCGGCAAACAATGACAATCAGAAAAAAGTTTTCAGCGCGTGCAACAACAACCAAAACGAAACAGCAGAGGAGAGGCACAAAAGAAGAGCGGCGAACAGAGGGGAAAAACTAAAAATCTTATAAAATAAACATTTATTTTTAGCATACAGCATTCGGTTCATGTTGTTGTTGTTGTTGTTGTTGTTGTTGTTGCTGTTGTTGCTGTTCTTTTTTGCTGCTGTTTTTGTTGCCTTTGTTTCATTTTGTGTGTGTGTGTGTGTGTGTGTGTGTGTGTGTGTGTGTGCGTGTGCTGTTTATTTTCTGGCAAATTGGAAAATGGAAAACACAAAAGAAAAGCAAAAGGCAAGACGAACAGGGCATGGGGGGCATGGGGGCATGGCGCACGGCCAGCCGCACCGATTGCATTTCTCTTCTCTCTCTCTCTCTCTCTCTCTCTCTCTCTCTCTCTTTGTCTTTCTCTTTCTCAGTGTGCGATCGATTTTGTAAGTAGCGCTGCCCCTCTTAAGCCGCGCTCTTCGCTTCCCTACTCTCCTCTGCACACCACACCGCCTTCTGCTTCCTGCCTGCTGCCGTTTCTCCAACATCTGCACTCATTTGGCTTTGACTCGGACGCTGTCGCCCGTTGGCCATTTATCGAGCGGTGCAACGTTAAGGCTACACAAGCCAAGGAATGCCTAATGAATACCCCAAACCACACCACACCAGCAGCACCAGCAGCACCAGCAGCACCAGCAGCACCAGCAGCACGAATCCCCATTGGCTGATCGACCAAAGGATTACCTGTACCAATTGGACTGGGAGCTAGGGAGAGAATATTTTATATATATTTTCATACGTAAAAATACAAGTCCTTGATCTGGCATCTAGTCTAAACTAGCTGCTAGTAGCCTCCAAGATCGTGTTTTTATGGCAACTAAAAGTCCCACTGGCAGAGGGCTGGCGGACTGGAACTCTACTCAGATTGTGTCTCTGACACTTCCAGGCAGCAAAAACTCTTCAGTGATTCATTTATCAAATTTCAGTGAATATTTTCTCAAGTTCTCAGGTTTATCCGCTGCAAGTATGTTTCTTCCTTGCTGAGATTCTTGGCCACAAAATTGAGTTTTTACTTGCCGTGCGGAATGTGCAGTCCAGGGAAAACTTTCAAGGGATTCCTTGTGTATCGCGTATAGCGTAGAAATGTGGCGGTGGGGGGTGTGGGTGGGTTGTGGGATTTGCGACTGCCTTCACCATCTGCGAGTACAAATTCCATTTTATTTACTCGAAGCTTTTGCTTAATTAGCGACTCGTTATGATTGTTGTCATGGACGCCAGGCGGAAGCTTTTGCCAATTGTTGGCCAACCCGACAACCCGAACCACCCACCGACAGACAACCGTCCCCCGCCTTGGGCTGATTCATGTGTCTCTCTCTTTCTCTCCCTCTCTCTCTCTCTGTCTCTGTTTTTGTTTTATTTTTTCTTACTTTTTATTCCATTTTGTCCGTTGTAAGCGCTTTTCCAAGTTATCTTATCGCCAATAATTGGAAGACACACACAAACGCAGAACGACCTTAAAAATAGTCATTCATTCCCCATATTTAAAACAACAACAAAACATCGAAAACAACATCCACAACGAGCAGAAAAGACCGAGACAATTAATACCCTCAAACAGATCGACATGCTCAGATGGCTGCCTGAGTTCAGTATATCTTTTGACCATATTTAAAACTTGCAGTTAAGCGAGCAAAAATCGTATTAAATTAATTAATTTAATAACCGCTTTTGGGTGACTGCGTTGTTTAATAATTAACGCTCGACATCTACAAGGCCGATGGGCAATCATTTACGGCTTATAAAGAGAAATGTATTGCCTCTCATTTGATTTTTACTGCCTGCAACTTTCGTTCGTAAGCACAGATATTTTTTCTCAGATAAACATGAATTTTGTGCGATAATTCCCACAGCCAAATATATACCCTCGAGGGCACTCGGTACCGCTGTTCCTTATATTCACTTGGACATCGGGTTTCAGTTTTTTTTTCTTTTATTTTCTTGGGTCCCAAAGCAGAATGCAAATGCATGTGAAAAATCTGCTACATACATATACATATGAAGCTGGCAGCGCTCTCGCTCATGGACTGTACTGAACTTATAAGCAAAAACTGTAATAAATAACCATAAGAGGTCGAATGGTCGAATGCAAAGCATCTGATCAATAGTGTGATACTCTCCCACTGCAAGGGTATAATCGTATCGTGAACAGCCACAGCAACAGCAACAGCAACGAGGAAGCAGAAAGACAGCGACAACATATACTTTTGGCATTGTACAACATGGCGTATGAGTAATGGAGTGGACCGCTTCCACCATACGAGTATTTTTTTTTGTTTTGCTGTGGTTTTCGATTCGATACGATTCAATTTTCATTTCCATTCGACTGGAGGTCATCGATTAACCCAATTTGCTTTTGCTTCTTGCCAGCCACCGCCGACGCCGCCGCCGTCGCCGCCTTTTGCGTGGAAGATCTTTTTCATATTGAGTGAAATTTATGAGTGTCCGACAAATGGAATGCAGCTGGAGAACTGGTTAATTTTTGTAGGCTTTCATTTGCTATTCAGAACTGCTTTAAAAAATATAAAGGAAAATTGAATGGATGTCCAGGAGGAGAAGGAGAGAACTTAACTTTCTTTTGTTTATTTTATTTTTATTTGTTCAGTTCAAAGTTTGTTTCATTTTCCTTCAACTGCATTTGTTCGCACACCCCCCTCCGTTCCCACCGTTCCCACCGTTCCCTATTGAATTGTAAACACGTCGCGTAGGTGTTTTTTTTCTCTCTCTGTACTTCACGCATTCCGCCTCCACTCAATTATTCTTGTCGCTCGCTGCTGTTCAAACAATTGGACACGGAATCCCTTGCTGGGTAAACAATTGTGCAAACATTGCATTGACTATTTGCTAATTAAGAATCATAACACCAACACAAAACAATAACCAGATGCCACCCGTGGTAATGCGAGTCCTTTTGTGTCCCTGAAAATTGAGCCAAGAAGATGCATAAGCCCCGAATTTACATTTATATTTTGTCTGTTGATTCTATATAGTTTTCGTTTGCTGTAGGATTCATCTTTGACTACAATTTTGCCTCTCTTCAGAAAGTATTTCCTCTAATCACACATACCCGCATACACATGTACATACAATGTATGTAAGTAGGGGTATTCTCTCACACATCGTTGTCCCCACCCAAAAGTTAACCTTCCGTTTTCTTATTTCTCATTGAATTTTCACATTTTGTCGCTGTTTAATTTTTCAACATCACATTCAGGCGACAGCTCATGGTGAGAGCGTGAAAGCCGTGGAAGGGGCAGGTGTGTGCTGGGGTGGGAGTGTCCCCTGTATCCAGGCATATTCCCGCTCAGCCCTGACCTGTTCTGTTAGCCTGCTGCCCGCCCGTCCTTCCCTGCGGTGCGGTGCGGTGTGGGTGCAACCTTAGCCTGTCTTTTGGCCAGGGCCACAAAACGATTGAAATTTCATGAAATATTTCTTCTCATTCAACTTTTTGCGAGGCATTTCATGAATTCTCTGGCTGCAAATTGTATGTACATATCATTCCTCGGAAGCAACACGGCACACTTTCAGTTGAAATTTAAGCATTACAGAAATAGGATCTTTAGTGTCGTCCTGTGCAGCCACCATACACCAACCATTGCACCCATACACTTCCGTTTTTGCCTTTCGCACATTTGGATAATGGGGGGCTCCGCCCCGGAATCCCCTCATTTGTTTGCCATTACCAGGCCACGCCCACTTTTCTCTGATGTTTGTGTGTGCGTGTGTGTGTGAAAGGGGGGGCTGCAAAGCCTCTAAAGGTCAAGGTACATGGCTTTCTTGACCGAAAACTTTTTTGCTTACTTCATTTTTTTTGGTATAAAAATAAGCCCAGAAATGCCTCGAAAAAAAATACATACATACTTATATATATATGTATATGTATATATTCATTGCAGACACGTGCTGGGGGGGCGGTTGGGGAGGCAGAAGTCTTGTGCGCCAGGTTGTACGGAAGTAGGCGCAAAGTTGAGCAATGACTTGGCGGTAAACTGGTGCAAGGTCATCTAACAAGTAAACAAGCCAAAGAGTGCCAAGAAAAAGTGTGATTGGAAATTTCTATTGACACACCGATGGAAAAGGGGAGTAAGGAAAATCTCTAGAGAAAAACAAGATGATAACGATAGCACCACAGCATAAAGGTGTTCCATAGGAACCCAAGAGGCTTCAATAGTCTCCCCTTGGGTTGTATTTAATTCTAAGTTTATTTTATTTTATTAATTCGAATTTAATCTGAAATGTGTTTCAGTTTCACAGTTCCACTGCGGCACATTCGGAAATTGCATATGTTGATTCGCTGTAAAAATGTTTCACCAGCAATGGGATTCAGTTGTTATTCAGGTACGTTTCAGTTCCACTAAAGCTCATTCGGGAATTACGTTGATTCGTTCATTACGGAATCCCCCCTATGCGGAACGTATTCTCCATACTCGTTACGAATGGCACGAGCGAAAAATGCATGTGGTGCAGCCCCACTGTGGTTACCTGCCGGTCTATTCAAAATCAATTGAATTTTATTATTACCTTTAAAGCCTTTTTAAAAAGAGATCAAAAAGGTCACAGAAATGCAACCAATTATTGGGAATTCTCTACTAAAATTCTGTTTGTGTTCCATTTTAAGGGAAACAAACAAAACTACAAGAAAAATGCGTCTTACAATTAATTAAATATTTTCCACAACTTTCTCTTTTGCAGAGCCATTGCGGGGGGTGGCTGGAATTGTTTGTCCCTTGTACCACCGGGCAAGGCAATTAAAGGCATATTGGGTTCTGTTTTCTTTGCCTGCTGGGACTTCTATAATCGGCTTAAAGTCAGCGAACGTGCTCCAGTGCAATGGAGAAGGGATCTCCTCTCCCCGTCCTGCCCCCAGACACTTTTATATCGATGAAATGCGGGGCCAAGTAATATTTTATGCAGTGTGACTGCTGCGATATTTGGCTCCGACTGACCCCCCCTACCCCGAGACCAGCCGTCTTCACGATGGGAAGGAACTTTGTTGATTTATATTTTCAGAGGACCGTCTGCGTCTCATGAATGTTGCAAGAGCCATGGGGACATTAAAATTGCATTCACACACACAAACACAATGGAGAAAGGACCCAAGAAACCCAGAGAGAGATGACGGGAGAGAGTACCGGGCAAAGGGCACAGGGCACAGGGTACAGGGTACAGTCAGCAATTAGAAGAGCTTTCAAGAGGGGGCAACGCCTAGCTGAACACAACGGAGCAGAACTGAACAGAACAGAACAGACCACAGAGTTCCTTTTGCCCTAAGTGAAATTACACGTCAAGCCAATTGCAATCCCACATTGCGTCCACGTCAGTGTCTGTGTGGGTGCCATAAATCATGGACAACCGCACACACAAAAGTTTTGGAAAATAAGTGCGGCACAAGGGGTACGGCTACGGGTACGGGTACGGGTACGGCTACGGGTACCACCCCTTATGACGTCAAAGACTCAAGAGGCGTTAACTGCGTTTTGCGTTCTTTTCTCTTTTTTTTTTTTTGCAAAGGTAACACACACAGACACACAGACACAAGAGCGAACAAATATGGAAGCCTAATTGCAGTGAAACTTTCCACTGTCACACAGGTGTGTGACACAGGCGGCGTGACCTTTGGACTACTGTCTGCACACACACACACACACACACAAAGAGCAGGGAGAGAGATTTAGGGACTGTTGAGGGTCAATAAATGTTTTTTGGGAGATGCGCCACCTAATGGCTCTTAGAAAGAAAGAAACAAAGGAAAAATGTACTTAAATTAGATCATCCCCTAAAATCCGTTAATTAGCTAATCCAAAAATTATATAAAGATTGTAACATCTTACCAGCCAACGGCTCCTTCAGGCAGTCAAACCTCAAGAACCCCAGAAATAAATATGTACATACATATATCATTTTACTTATTCTTATTACACCATGAAAATAAAAATTCTAAATAAGCAAATATAATCCTTAAGGGCTCACATTTTACCAAATAAATAAATTAACTGGTTACATGAACCTCCCCTGCTGCTGGTGGCATATACTATTACATTTCAGCATAAATTTTCATATTCACAATCGTTCAGAATTCAACAGAATTCATTAAAAAGAGTTTCATTTTCGCGTGTAGTTTGTATTACAATTCAAAAATCCTTCCTTTCCTTTCACTTGTGGGAGATTCGTCTTTCGAAGCCATCAAAGAAGAGCAAGCAGAAAAGGAGAGAGAAGGAGAGTGAGAAGAAAGAACTAAGCCAAAAGGTCAAATGTATTATTATTGTGGGGAGCCTTTACTAGTGCCGTCGGTGGCACTCCATTGGTGTCTTGCCTTGGGTGTGTGTATGTGTGTGTGTGTGTGTGTTTTCGCCAGAGAAAATAAATGAGAAAAAATTACACTATTTTTTGTTGTTTGTTTTTTGGGTCAAATGGTCAGGTTGTATTACTTACTCCAACCCCAACCCCAACCCCAACCCGCTCTAACCTATGGGTGACCTTCGAAATTTGAGTACACCCACACACATGTCATTAGCCACAAACATTTTTACGCCTCTGGCAATTCTTGTGCTTCCCCGTTCTCCCTTTCCCTTTACCTTTCGACCACTACTCTGCCACACTTTGCATTCCTCCGACTCTCTTCCTCTCACACTCTTGCTCGCCCTCTCTATGTTTTTTTCGCCGCTATTTTGTCGCTCATTTTTATTCGCCAAGTGCACGCAATGTGACAAAAAGTGGGGGCAGGCAGGGCCGGTTCAGGGTGTGCTACAGGGTAGCGCAAAGGTGTGGCGTTCAACAAACAAAAACAGGGTGCGATCTATGGCTTACAGCGTACAGTCCCAGGGCCAGTGTGCCGAGTGGCATTCGGGGATAATGGTACAGGGCCACACCAAGTGGAGTTATATAATCCCAAAAATAAAATCTGTAGAGAAAAAGATCGCAAGACAACAGAGCACAAGAAATGTGCGCCCTAAGAGAGTAGCCAGCGGCTAATCAGTGTCCAGGTGCAGCAGGAATACCGATCATAAATAGGATAAATAGGATAAATGTGTCCTTTAAAAAGTCGAGCATTTTACATGCTCAAATTTTAGACATGGGCCGTTCCAACACACCAAACAAAAAACAAAAACAAAATACATATGTAGCTGGCTACGCGCTACAAGTTCGGTGCAAGGGGACAGGCAGGGCGGCAAGGGCAGTGCATGGGGCTCGCCCACATGGGTGAAATATGTATATGTGTGTAGTCACAGGTGCCACTTGTGGACCCTAGTGAGAATTATGGTGTCATATCGTATAACAACCGCGTTGTAACTCTCTCAAAAAGGGAAGAAAGAAAAAATGCTATGGCAGAGCAGAGCAGCACAGAGCAGAAAAAAAGAAGCGCAGAGCAGAGAGAAAGAGAAGTGAAATCGTAATTAAAAACATCTACGTTTTTTTTGTTGGATTAACTGTAACAGTAACTGCTGCGCTTAATGCCGCAACAGTACGGCTACACTCGCAGAAATTTATTACCTAAAATGTCTGAAAATGAAATGCCTCAAATATCAACTAAATTTCCAACCAAAGAAAATCGTTAGTAAATCAAGAAATTACTTTACAAATTCCTATAACAATTTTAGGCAATTTTAGCAGTGTTTAACTAGCAAATTCAATTGGCTACTTATCTTGAAATAACAACAACAAAAATCCCAAGTGAAAGGTATTTTGTTTATATATTGTAAGTACATATTTAACTACTGAAAAGTATACAAATAAATACCTAAAATAATTGAATGGACATTTTGTATATTTGTTTAATAAAGAATAAAAAATATACATATATGATATAGTATAGAAATAGCCGAAATATGGAGGGAAAAGTATTGTATTCCAAGTGTGCATTTACGTTCGCACATGTACATAATTCGCGGAGGTGTGGTGTGGGTTCTTGGGGCTTTTGGGTTCACTGTGCTCAAGCATGCATGAAGCGTGAGTTTTGTTGCTCTTTCTGTATTTAATAAACAAACTTTTTGCGCCGTTCCTGTTTTCTCGCTCATCTTTGAGTAACGCTCAAACGCCCCCTCCTCTTTGCTTTTTAATTGAGATTGTGAATGCAATTGTTTTATTTTTTATGTTTATGACACTCAAAAAGAGTAAAAAAAAAAATTCAGAAGCAACAGAAGGATAACAAGATGATAAAAATAATCAGCAAATGATCTGCACAGGGGGAGAGAGAGGGAGAACGATTTACGTAATTTTCATTCATGAATGAAAGAGCTGAGTGAATGGAAACGTGACGGCGATCAATTGAAACATTCGCGCAGCAGCTGGAAACGTGAAACCCAATTATCACTCGAAGCGAGAATATTCTTTTTTGTTCACAGTTGTGGGGATCAACGTCATTTGTCATTTGAGAATACAGAATGAGAGCGAGAGAGAGAGAGAGAGGGAGGGAGGGAGAAAGAGGGGCACTTAAGACTTACTAAGGTACTGGCTTAACGAGTCACAGGCACTACTTAGGAGATCGCATGTGAGAGAAGTGAAATAGTAAATCAAAGAGGAGACAAAACGGCTCGGATTTGTAGGAATGGTGCGTGCAACTGTAGTGGCACTCATTACTCACACACAAGCACACGAACTCACACACCAACTCACACAAACACATGCCCAAAAGTCAATGGCAAAAGCTAATCAAAAAGCACTTAAATAGAAATAGAGGCACATTAGTAAGCCCTGAGAGAGAGAGAGAGAGAGAGAGAGGGGGAGGAGGAGAGGGAGAGCAGAATCCTCCTTAGACACGCAATGTTTGGTTACCATTGCTGATCCTATTATTGCCATTGCCATTGCCATTTTCCATTTCCATTCCTCTGCACCGTGCCCCGCTGCTGCCACTTGTGGTTATTATTATTACCAGCATTACGGGTATACAATATGTACCCTGTGTACGCTGATTGACTCGAGTGAAGGTTATGACATTCAAATTCTATTTTCAATCAGTTGGCGCCACGCCGCGCCCCACAGCAAACAGACTTGATGAAGATGCCTTCATCCCAATCGACGAAAGAAAACAACAAACAAAAAAAAATCAACAAAATCACGAAAACGATGACAATACTGAGTGGCGGTGGAACGGAATGGAATGGAATTGGATTGACTACTTCTGGGCGACATCGTCGACCAGTCCCAGACCCAGACCCAGACACACACGAGGAAGCCATAGTGGAGAGAGGCAGAACCAACTCAATTATACAAATATTATACAAACATTACAAATGCATCAGAAATAACGAAGGATATTTTCCAGAGCAGGGGGCTGGGCACTGGGGCACGTGCACGTAAACTGCTGCCACTGGGACAAGGATTGGGGGGCTTGAGGGCTTGACTCTTACTCTAAATACTCGTAATATATGGCGGGAGGGGCGGGGTCGGGAGCCTTGGCACACTACTCTTCAAGGCACAAAGAGCGCCCTCAAAGTGTGACACAGAAAGGAATAGGCTCTGCGCTATCCGCCCACCCCCCCCCAAAACACTCTGGCAGGGCAATCAATAGCACTGGGCAGCCAAAACAAAAACATGGAAAATAATATAATAATATAATAATAAAAATATAATATAATATAATATAATATAATATAATATAATATAATATAATATAATATAATATAATATAATATAATATAATATAATATAATATAATATAATATAATATAATATAATATTGCAAAATATTTAATTTTATCTGATGAAATGATTATATTAATTATTTAAAAGATTTTTTCTTCATTTTGCAACTGTTTGAAAATCTTTTGTTGGACAGTGTCGTCGCCTTTGCAATTGTGTCGAAACAATGACCAGGGAGAGGGGGTGGGGTAACAGCACGAGTAGTTGTAACCTTCGTTGAATGCCCTGCTCTGCTCTGGTCTCCTTCCTCACTGCTTCAGTTCGGCAGCCCTGCAGCTGATTAGTAGTGCTGGCAGCAATTTAGCTATTTTGAGCTTTAAGTTATATCCTTTCTCGTTTCATTCGTGATGGTTACTTTTTTCATATGAACAATAACTTGCTTCCGGAGCTTAATTTATAAACTAAATGTTCATGATGCCTAGGCGAAAAGATATGAATTGAAGAAGTGGCCGGGCGGTCGCGTAAACTTACAACAGATACAAAACAATCCTACTTTTGCTATTGTACAATAATTGTTCAATATCAGCAAAGTCGTTTGATATCCGTCAACATTGCAGCCAGCAAAAAGCACGTGTCCGCGATGGTAAAAACAATTAAATAGGCTTTGCAAAATAATACACAAAAGCAGAAGAGCAGAAAGCGGCATTGTGTAAATATTTTGCGCAGAAAAATTTTTTATATAATTTAAAAAGGAAAAAAATACAACAATCATGATGAGAATATTGAAGTGGACCAATGCTTAATTTGTGGCTACATATAATAGAAACGCTAAAACCATAAAAATACAAATTAGTTGTATTTAGTCTTATCTCAAATTTTAAGCTTATTTAGCGGTGAGTCTAGCCTGTGTCGAAATTCTGGCAGCACTGTTGATTAGCTGTGTTAATGCTGACGACAACAACAATAACAATACAACAGAGTCTTCACGTGGATGAACTTGTTTGCACATGCAGAGAGAGAGAGAGAGAGAGAGAGCGAGAGAGTAAAGAGTGTCCCAGTGCCGCTATTTGTTTCCCCGCTGCTGCTTGTCATTGGTGAATATTTCTTTCGTTTTCGTTTTCTTTCTTAGTTTCGCTGGCGTTTTGATACCCTCTTTTATTGCAGTGGAAGGGTACTATGGATTTTCTTTTGCGCCGAATAGCCATTATAATAAATATATTCCCAAAGGTCCCCAGCGGAAGCCTCGTTGCTCACAAAAGAGTCTCGCAAGTGGGCAAAAAAGTCTCGCAAAAGGCTCGCTTGCCATATTTCTGGCGAATATCGTAAACGAAACCTTAAATGCCCCAAACTGAACGACATGGCAATCAAATTTTAATCTTTTTTGATCAAATTGCAAGAGTTTTGTACGCCCAATCATTTGCGAGCGTTTGGTTCGTTGGGGTATGGTATCATAGATTTGTCATAGTAAAACAAAATACGAAACAAAACAAAACAAAAAAAAAACAAATAGATAATCCAATCAAACTTTACCCGAACATTTGTTTAAAATCAAATGACTAAATCTATCCTAGGTAAGGGGATCCACAGTCCACTCTGCGAGTGAGTGTATCCAACAAATTCGTTTGCGCCGCCACTCCAATGCCAATCAATTTTTGTATAGTTTATGATTATTGTTTATCAGCGGAAATTCAGCTTTGTGCCTCCCCCACCCAACGTGTGTCGTCGCGTGTCGCATTCAACGAGATTTCTTCCTTCCTCCTTCCTCCGCCTAATTTTTTGTTTTTCTTTGGACAGCAAATTGTCTGTCTGTTCACTGCTCTCCACCCCCATCATAGAATTTGATTTATATAATATGCTTCACATTACAATTTGATGACTGTGGATTTGGCTTCGTGTGAAAACAATTAGATGAAAGCAATTTGGGATTTTTCTGTGTATATTGGGGGTGTTTTGGGGTAGCTTTTAGTGGTTGCATTGCATAACACAGGGAAGGGGGGCGCGGGGCGGCATTGTTGTTGTTGTTGTTGTTGTTTTGTGGTCAAGCGCTTGGCATTGAAATTGCAATTGCAGCTTTGGAAAAACACACATCTTTCTGTCACGGAAACTACTGCACGTGTAAGCCATACATATGAACGTACATATGTATGTATGTATGTATGTATGTGTTCTATGGATACTATGAATTCTATGCATCAGGCGGCTGTTATTTTCACAATTTTAAAGATTCAAAAGTGACAACATCGAAAGCGATATAGCGCCATGTGAGATACCCAATAAGTTGGGCCAAGGTAAATCCTGGGGCTCTGAAGTACAAGCGAGAGATGCCCCAAGAGAGAGATTGGGATTGCTGATGTGCGGGGGGGGGGGGATGTGTGTGGTGGGGTAGGGAATATTGATTTTGCGCTTGCATTGGCAACACACGATGATTGATAAATTGTGACGATTGATTTGATTGATCTCGTCAGAGTGCAATCAAGGACGAGGGGGGGGTTTTAGGTAATATACCAAATTCGGCGACGAAAAAGTCGCGCAATTTCAATCGAGATTTCTTGGGCTCCTCGCGCGGATGATGCACCGTTATTTGATCGCCATCGGCCGATATCATCGTTTCGCTGGGCGGCGATATCGAATACTGTTGCAGCAGGCGTCGCTGCTGTTCGGTCAGATCCTCCAGCGGATCGTGATTGTTGGCGGCCGAACCCAAACAACTGCTGCTGGCAGCAGCAGCAGCAGCAGCGGATGTGCTGGTGAATGACGATGATGTTGCAGCGTTGGTGACGGCAGCGGCAGCAGTAGCCGTTGCAGTAGCAACGGCAACCGCCGCCCCACCAGCAGCCGCCAATTGTTGAGCGATGAGCAGCTTCTGGGCATGCTCTTCGGCCTCTTTTTGTTTTTTGAAATCTTTTTTTTTGTTTGTTTGGTTTTTGTTGTTGTTGTTGCATAGATCACACATAGTACAGGGTACATATGTTTATACAAATTGTATACATATAGATATATATTATATAGTTAAGTACATATATATATATAAATAAAACCAAAGAGGGAGAGGTAGAGGTAGAGAGTAGGGGGCTGGGTGGCTGGGTGGCAGGGTCCAGGGTAGGCTTCGGGTGGGTGAGAACTTAAAATAACAACAACCACACACAAATAAAACTGAGCGAGCGGATGCTTTTCATCTTTGTACAAAGGATTAAGCATTGATCCAATTTGCATCTAAAACTTTCATGATTTTCCAGGATTTTCATTGTGAAAGAATATACCGTACATACATATATATGTATTTAAAGCCTCCCTCCCTAAGCGATGTCAGAGAAAGCGAGAGGATAAGGATAATGATGATGGGCTGGGCTGGGCTGGGCTGGGCCCCACCCCACTAAAGTGGGCCCTTAAAATTCAATTTCAATTTGCAATTTGACAAATGAAATTTTACCAAATGCTTCTGCTGCTTTGATGACAGAGCGGCTGATGACGCCACATACTGCTTGCCACACGTACTACGCATAGTAGATCAAAATTAATGACATTTTTGTGTAGTCAAGGATGGACGTAGGCGGCTGGGCTGTCATGACCTAGCCCACTTGGATGACCTTGGTTTTTTTTTTTTTTTTTTTTGTCTACCTTTTATCGTCACCAAATGTCCTTCCTTTTCTTCTATTCTCCTCTTTTGGGGTGACAAAAAGAAGAAGCAGAAGAGGCGAATAGAAAACTCATTGCGGAAATGGACAAGAAACCGAAAAAGAGCCATGGTTGAAATGCAATTTTCCTGTCAGCCAGAGCTAAAGCTGGATCCGTTCCCTCCCTCAACCATTTTCCCCTTCCCTCAGCCATGTATCTCCCCTAACACTTGCAAAACGAGTAAAGGGAAAGGCACTAAGCGGATTACGCGGCAACCCTAGGAGATGTGGGATGTAAGGCAGCAATATGCCAAGAGGGATGAGTAAGGCAGACGGCAAAACTTGATAAAAAGGAAAGGAAAAATGTAAACTATTTAGCGCTTTTACGCTTTCGCGGAGAGTTGCATGGCTGACGACGCTGAACGCGAGAACTCGAATGAAATGAACGATCTGTGTTGCCAGTCACCCATCTCTAATGAGAGCCATTAACTGTTAAAATTCGGCACTCTCATTATTCCGAGTCTTAGTCTTCTGTTTTACCCTTATTGATGATGGGCACAATCTTAGCCAGAATTCTTTCAGGTGGAAATTCTCACGTGCCTCTCTCTCTCTCTAATGAAATCCATCTAACGGTAAGCGTTTTCTTCATTTTCCAGCTTGACCCAACATCAACAGATGAACTCCCCTCCTATTCTATGATCTCGCTCTTTGCCGATCCGCTCCATCTCCAACGAAATCTACGTATCTAACGGTAGAAGTTCTGCTCTCTCTCTCTGCTTACCTCCCTCTCCTTTCTCTTCACCACGACTTTCCTTATCGCACTCATGTGACTAGCCATTCTCTTTGTCGTTTGGTTTCGTTTCGTTTCGGTTCTGTTCTGTTCCCCCTGTTTCGGTTTGGTTCTGGTGGGTGCTCTTTTCCCTTTGAATCATTCGCATTATCAGTTTTTCCGTTTCATTGGATAGACGGGCCACAATCGTCGTGGCCATGACGTCATCAGATTCCAACTCATCACAGAGTGTGAGTGCGAGTGCAGTGCGAATGGGAGGGGGATAGCAAAAGAGCTCTGTTAAGTGATCATAACAGAGAGATGCTGCCCGCTGGCTCTCTCTAGCTGTCTGTTAGGGTTATGTAAAAACTAATGAGACCAAAACGGAACGGAACCCCCTTCGGTGGATATGGAACTTCTGCTATTACTGCTGCTGGCACTGGGCACTGGGCACTCGACACTCGACACTGGGGCACTGTTATTGTTGTTTGCATTTTTTCCGAGAAGCAATGAAAATCAATTAAAATTAATTGATTCAAAAGTCAAATTCAAATGGTCAAAGCAGAGGGAGAGACCTTTATGGCAATTTGTTGTTGTGGTTGTATTTGGTATATGGGGCTGTTGTTGCAATTTAAGCGAACAATGTGCAATAATTAGAAAATGCAATCATTTATTATACGGCGCTCTCCCGCTCACACACACACACACACACACACATACACAGACACTCGCACACAAAATAATAAATTAAAAAATAGGATCAGGCATCGGGATACAGGGATGGGATTGTAGGGATCGACCAGGGAACGGTACTTACTTTCCAGCAGCCTCTGGATAAGACTATCCACATTCAGATCGAAGTCGCCCATTTTAGTAGCCGCTATATTTTCGTTTTGTCTTTGGCCGCCGCTCAGATGTTTTCCTTTTCGTCTAAAAAAGTTTAATAGACCCCGTTCTGATGGTCTTTTCGGCTAAAATGTTCTTGGCCGCCTGTTTTTTTTTGTTTGTTGGTGGAGCCAGCTGTTCTTCTTAGCAGGCGGTATTCCAATTGGAACGTTTCTTCTTTTTTTTTTGTTGGTTTTTGGGTTGGAACGCAACACCATACGCACACAACCGCACCTACGCACGCACACACACACGCACAGGTGCTGTGTTAACAACAATCTTTACTTGCTTCGCTGTGTGTGTTAGCTTGTACTTAATTCTTCTTTTTTTTTTTTTTGGTTTCCGCAAAAGGCAATTTCACTTTTTGTTTTGTTGTTGCGGCCGCTTCTTGCCGTCGCTGTTGGTGCTGCGTTGCGCGGGGAGTCGTCGAGTGTGCGAGGCGCGCGGTGTTTCACTGATGTTCACAGACAAACAGAAAAAAAATTGTACACTCGTACGCGAACGAGGTACATTCACTTTAAAAGGCTGGCACGATCCAAACAAAATTACGATTCAATTTAATTTTTGTTACGGTCTCCCGTAGAGATGTCAAACCATCGAGGGCACTATCGATAGTATCGATGTTTTGCTGCTATCCCGCAACTATCGACGGTCTTGCGACTATCATGATAGTATCGAGCTACAGTTGTTGCGCTTTTGATATGTTTGGATTGTAAACAAATCGGCATTTGGCATCTAATTTTTACAATGGACAAGTATGTAAAAGGTTTCATTGGTTCTTTAATATTTATTTGAGCCCGATACTAATACGATAATATCGATTGTTTTTTTCAAATCATTCAATACTCTAGTTTCAGACAGACCCACAAGATTTATCAATAAAATATACCGCCTGACCCTCAGAAATATACCGAAATATACCTTCTCATTTTCAGAATATACCGTAAATACACCGAGGAAATAAACGAAATTAGCCCACGTATCCCCACTCTGTTGAAACACCTGGAGTTATAAAGCGAAAAATAATGCATCCTGTCTGACCATTCTTTTTTAAGATCCTATCTGTACTCACAAGCAAAACTACCAAGATACTTTTCACCTGAAATTAAAAAAAAAATGTTCAAGTGTTATAATACACCTGCGTAAATTGAAATATTCACTTGTCGACAATGGGTTAATCGTTCCCTGTCCATCAACGGAAATTATATTTCTCGATTTTATGATTTTTATATCCACAACGAATTTGCGATGAATTGCTCAATCATATGTGGATCAAGTATGTATTTTTTGGAAGTATTGACATAAAACGTCAGAAAATTAGAAAGAAAAAGATCCCAGACCGAGAACGAAACGACAAGGACGTACAAAATTCGATTGGTAGCTGCTCACACCATCTGTGCAACCAGCTTAAACTTTGGTTCATTGTGATTGTTTCACCTGATATCCTGGTGGTCCTTTCAATCGTTTGAAATGTTATGCTTGAGCGTTTCATGCGCTTGCAAGGACCAGCCGGATATCACGAGAAACAATCAAAATGCATCGATGTCTACGCTGGTTGTATGGCTGGTGGGAGTGATTCCGAATTCCGATTTCGTGCCATTTCAAAAGCGAAACCCACCACGAAGGAACGGATAAAATAGAAATGGAATGTTTCCAACGGCAAAAGGTAAGTGCAATTTGGAAATACCAACAATCACCCACCCGTACAGTTTCGGTGGAAAGGTGTGTAAGCACAACGAGGTAGCCTGCAAATTCAGTTGTTTATTTTTTTATTATTTTCCATTTTTGCGGAAAATGGTACTCCAGCAGCCAAATGAAGGTTCAACATAGTTTACTCAGCTGATTATTATTAATCTTTAATATAACATTTTATTACGTAAATACTTGTTGGCATGGTGTGATATTTACGCATATTTTTCGATTGTAGATTTTTTGGTATTTTGCTGTGCAGCCCTGGTTACCGCGCAAACGGAGTCTTCCTTTTGTTTTGATTATTTTTAATATTAAAACCAGAGTCAGAGCGCAATGAACTATTTTCCAAACTACTATTCGATCGAGGATATATTTGTGACCCAGGAGAAGGTCGAGTGCAAGGTCAACACGAAGCTGCAGCGGATGGGTGCGTAAAACGAGTTATGAGCACAATTCTGCTCGATCGGAATCATTGGAATTTTGTTTCGCTTGTTTTCAAGGCTTCTTGGATGCCGGCGCCGAAGGTGACGACCTGGATCCGGGACGCTCCATCAATCTGCCGCTGTGGTATATCAAGGAGCTGAAGGTGAACAATGCCTACTTCACCGTCGCCGTGCCCGACATCTACAAGAATGTGCACAAGGCCGTCTGTGAGGCGGAGACAACGCACATCGAGCTGGGCCGACTGCATCCGTACTTTTACGAGTTTGGCCGCTATCTGACGCCCTATGACCGAAACCATGTCATCGGTCGCATCATCTTTGAGACGATGCGGCAGCGTGTGCGTCATCTGCTGGACATATCCAAAAACGATGGACAACTGGCCAAGTCCGAGCTGCGTCTGGACAACATCGAGGCAAAGCTGCACGAGGCGGGCGTGCGCACCAATACCCAGGTAAATGAATGAGCCTCTCTGTTGTTCATCCTTTAATTATCATCGTTTCAGTACATCAACTGGCTGCAGATGACGGGCAATAAAATTCTCATCTCGGAGCTGGTGGAGGAGCATCAGAAGAAGCGAAAACGTGACCGCAGCGACGACGAGGCGGACAGTTTGCCCAGCAGTAAACGTGCCACCCTGTGACACACCCTACCACACACATCCCCAAAATAATTATTTCGGTTATTTTTATTTTTTTGTTGAAACTTTTAGCAATTTTATTCTGTAACTCGCTGCACGCTGCCCAGATCAGATTCTATGCCATACCTTGTAAATACCCATACCACACTCCACACACACAAACACACACACACACAGACACCAACGCAAACACATATACGTGTGATGTTTCATTGTGCCACAAAAATACAATACAATCGGTCCACAGATGGTAGCTTCAAAATACATACAGATCGATGCGGGGAATACATATCTATGTGTGTATATATATTATATGTATATATGTCATTATTGCATGTCTGTATAGCGACAGCAGGGATTAAGTTTTTCTTGTTTAGTTGTTGCTGTTGTAAATACATAATAGCTAAGCATTTCTGACAGGACAGAAGCACAATGCACACACGGTTAGGTACCAATCTATAAACTCCTACTGCTGCTGCTGCTCTCTCTCTCTCTCTCTCTCTCTCTCTCTTGCTATATATCTCCTCTCCCGCATGCGTTGGCAATAAGCCAACGGAACAACCATCGATCGTCTTCAAACCATGCACACATATATTGTATATATGTAGATATATATATATATATAGCATTTAATACATATAAATAGGTAACTACATACACATACACATATATATATATATATATATTTATAACAATTTGTTGTAAGCTCAATTAAAACTTTGATTTCGTACACATTTCCACAAATAAAAACAAAACTGCGATCGATAGGCCGGATAGGGTGTGTGTCCTGCCTCCTCACTCTGATCAGTTACAGTAGTTATATGTAGATATATAGTTTTATATGTAGTTTGTGCATTTATCCCCGCTCCATGCCATCCATTCCTCCCCTCCCCCACTCAATAAACTCAACCACTCGCCTGCCCCTATCGATGCGTAACAGACCAAAAAAGAAACATTCAATGTGTACCATTTACCGTGCAAGAAAAGAAAAGAACACTACACACACATACACATACATATATCTTACTAATCACTTTGGCTTTTGCAAACATATACATACACATATATAATATATATATATTCAAAGAGGCAGAGGACTGATCGAATCTCTCTTTTGGTTTAACAGTTTTTTTGTTTGTTTTTTTTTAGAACATAAGCTCGCCTTTCCGTTAGGGTTTTTTGTTTTGTTTTTGATCCCATTAGTGTGGGGTTTTTGCGCTTAACAATATATATCTATATATTTTGGTTTGTTGTTGTCTGGGATTATACAATAGCAATGGGTAGAGGCAACAATTGAATGCAACATTTTACTCAACATTAATTCATTTCAACGCCTCCGTTTCGGGGCTATGTGGGGGCGTGGGGGCAAGCTCAACACATACATACATACATTGTTTACTCTCCTTTTCACTTCTTTTGGTAATTTTGTGTTTAGTTCGATTTTTTGTTTGTTTTAGTTTAGTTTAATTTAATTTAACTTTGATCTTTTCGTTTATCCGTTTTTTGTTTTTTGTTTTTTGTGTGTGTTGTTTTTGTTTTTAGTACATAATGTCTTTTGTTTAAAAACTAAATATCTGTCTACGCACGCCCGGGGGGCCTCGGGTACCTCCTGTACTGTGTGTCCTCTGTGTCCTGTGTGTCCCGTTGTCCGTTTCCGTATCTTCGGTATATCCGTGTCCGTATTTAATTCGTTGGTTATTCGGTTATATGTTGGTTTATAGTAGTAGTAGTAGTAGGATTTATGCCTGGCTCTTGGGTGGTGGAGGGGACTTGTATAGACTTGCATAAGCAACAGCTGTCGGGGGACATACATAGCTGCGCCTCAATATAAATACATAAATAGCTAGAGCTTTCCATTCGCTTAGCTTAACAAAACAAAACAAAACTAATCCTCGATTTTGCACTAGTTCTTGCCATTTATTATGGCGGTGGTGGGAGTGGTGGGAGTGGTGGGCGTAGTGGACCTTGTGGGACTTGCGGGAGTGGCTGTCGCATCCGGCGGTGGTCCATGCTTTAGTGTCGCCGGCGGCCTCCGTTTCGGCAGAAAGACCTGTGAGCACAAAACACGAAAGTGAGCGAGATGGCCACAAGCACAAGCACAAAAAGGCGAACAGGGTGGATGTGGATGTGGGTGGATTGGTTGGTTACCTTGAGAGCGCCCAATACCATCAGATAGAACCAATAGAGCTGCGGCAAGAAGAGTATGGCAATGCTGACCAGACAGCCCCGTGGCAGGCCGCTCATGGCCGACCAGAGGGTAGCCGCCTCAATCGCCAGGCTGTAGCGCCACATCACATACGGCCACATGCAGACGCGGCACACAAAGAAGGTGGCCAGCATGAGCAGGCCATTGGCGATGTACACGCGCGACTCCTTGAGCCGCATCGTGCTCAGGATGCTCCGCAGCGACACAAACGGCGTGGAGAACTCCATCATGAACATGTAGCTGTAGATGCAATGGCCGCCACCACGAATGTACTGCACCAAAAAGAGGGGAGCAGAATTGGGGTTAGAATTTGCATCAAGGGGAAGTGACTGTGTGTCATCAGACTGTGGTGTCTTACCGTGACCACCAGCAGGCCAAAGGTGCCGATGAATACGTGATGGATCATCATGACCGGATGCGTGAGCACATACTTGAGAAAGTCCCAGCGCCCGTCCTTGGGTATCTGCACACAGGCGCCGTCATAGTCGCAGATCTCGCGCGGAGTGCCCGGAGTGCTGCCATTGTTGTTGCCGCCGGCACCAGTTGCCTCCCTGCCCCTGCCATTGGTCGCCTCACAGTGGCTCCTCACATGTCCATTGACCAACAGGGATGCATGTCCCTGGCCCTGTTGTCCCTGGCCCTGGCCCTTGGTCAGGCGCAGCAGATGCAGCTTGTCGGCTATCTTCTGGGTGTGCACCTTGTACATGGACCAAATGTCGTACATGAAGTATGCGGTGCCGAACCAGCCGTAGGCCTCCATCAGGAAGTGCGAGGCGTAGACAAACGATTTTGTGCACGTGGATTTGCACACGATGAGGCCCACCAGAAACGAGAACGATGCCTGAATGGCCGAAACGATTCTGAAGAGAAATTCAAATGAAATGGCGTCAAAAAGAGTAGCAAAAATAGATAGGATATATATTAAGATATAGATACAGATGCTGGTACTGGTACTGGTAAACGAGAAGTAACTGAGAAGTATTCAAGTCACAGCACGCGTGCCGCTCTCGCTCTCCCGCTCTCGCTCCCAAGCTCACTCGCTGCCGTTGCACCACTCGCTACATTCGAAGCGTGTGTGCGCATTCGCTGAGAGGGCATTGGTACAGTCAGCTTGGCAACAGGAGCTGAATTAGCACCGATTCGCCTGCGCAGATGCGAGTTGAGTTTTTTTTCGTTCGCTTGTTCGCTTGATGCGAGTTTTACGTCAGAGAGATGTCGAGCAGTGTACGAATTAAACAAAACCTTCGACTTTCGACGGAAATCAGTTATCGGAAATAGCTCAAAATTTTAAGTACGACATCAGAAGCAGAGAGCAGAGCGCAGAGAGCAGAGAGCAGAGAGCACAGAGCACAGAGACTCCCCATCCATAGACACGGAAGATGGAAGCAAGAAAGGGCCCGCCGGAGGCCGATCCCTGCCCCGTGCGACAATATCTCGCGCGGCAGGCCGAGGCCCAGGCCAATCAGCGCCAGAGCCTCAATCAGTATCTGGAGAAGACCATGTCCGATTTCCCGCCGCCCCACCTGCCCGGCGAGGCCACAAAACTCGCCGCGTCCGCGTCCGCCGCCGGCACTTGCCAGTGCGTGGCCAGGACCAGGCCGAGCGCGATCCTGGATCAGTTTGTCGGCGGTGGCCGCAGGCCGGAGAAGCGCCTGCTGGTGCCGGACCTGGCCACCGATTGGTTTCGCAAGCAGAAGGTTTTCCTTGACAAGATCAGCCCCGAGGAGCTGGCCCAGGGCCAGGATCGCCAGGACCGTTGCTTCGGCCACCTCGATGCCTCGGAGTACCGGCTGCCAGAGACCCGTTGCGCCTGCCCGGCCACAAAACGCGGCCAGGGCCACGCAGTGGGGCAGCTGGGGTGGAGCCAAAGTCGCGTGTCGCTCGCCCGACAGCGGCACCAGCAGCTGCAGGGCAAGGCCACATGCGGCTGCCGGAGCGGGGCCAACGGGCCAGAGGATGTGCCAGCTGCAGACGAGCAGCAGCAGGATCAGCATCAGCAGCGGCTGGCCCAGCAAGTGTCCGGCAGTCAGTCCATCACACGCTGCAAGCCCCATGTGGCAGGATGCGGCGCCGAGGCGAGCCTGCAGAAGAGCAGGAGCAGCAGAAGCAGGAGCAGCAGAAGCAGAAGTAAGAGCAGCAGAAGTGGGAGCAGGAGCAGAAGCAGGAGCAGAAGCAGGAGCAGGAGCAGCAGTCGGAGCACAAACAGAAGCACGAACAGAAGCAGAGGAAGACGCCGCAATGCTGGCGGCCACAGTCCCCATCGGCGCCACCCACTGATCGTGCGGCGCAGCAGCTGCACTTGTCTGCGGCGCAGTCCCTCGTGCCGCTGCCCCGGCCAGATGCAGTTCCAGAGCGACGGCCAGCCCATGTCCAGGGAGTGCCAGCTGGCGACGCGTCGCACAGAGCCGCTGATGCCGTGCCTGCGGCGCAAATATCAGCTGCAACGGGCGCCGCAGCGCCGACTCGAGCCGCAGCACTTTCGCCGCATCTCGCCGGAGTTCTTCGGGATACTCAAGAAGTACGAGGCGGCGATGACCGAGAGCTGTCCGCTCTATGGCATCTCCATACGGCACTGGGGCGAGTCGGCGCCCTGCTGCATCTGCGAGCAGGACGAGGCCAGCCCCGAGCACCTGCAGTGCCTGGGCGATGAGTCGGTGCACGCGGCGGGCGCAGTGCCCTCCATTCAGCAGCTGCTGCCCTCCGAAGCGGACACGGAGGAGTTCACGGCTGCGGGCGAGCAGCCGAGCGTCGCGGAGCAAGGCGGGGCTCCGGCGGCGAACAGCGGCCCGTCGCAGTGCAGCGATGAGACGTGTCCAGCCCGCAGGCTCGAGCCCCTGGCGGCTCCAGTGCCGAGGGCCAAGCCCAAGGAGCCGCAGCCGCAGCCGCGAGAGCCCCACAGACCACAGGAGCCGCGCAGGAAGTCCGCAGCCGAGCCAGAGCCAGCCGAACCAGAGGAGGAGCCGCAGCCGCCCACCAAGGAGCCGGAGAAAAAGAAAAGCGGCTTCAAGTGCTGCCCCTGCTGGTCCAGGGACCCCCTCAAGGACGATGATGCTGATGCTGCCGGAACGCGGCAGGAAAAGCCAAAGAAACAGAAGAAGGAGAAGAAGGAGAAGAAGGAGAAGCAGGTGAAAGAGCAGAAGGAGAAGCCGCCGAAGAAGGAAAAGAAATCCAAAAAGGGCGACACATCCGCCGGGGACGTGCCGAACGCCATCATTCCGGCGCAGGCCTTCCTGAGTGGCTTTGCGGGCCTGTGCAGGCGCTGCATGCGCTCGGGCCGCCATCTGCTGTACAGCCACAACTCGAGCTACCAGCGGATGCGGCGCCAGAGCCAGGGCCACCGCAACGAGCAGGCCCCACCGGCAGCAGCGCCACCCCCCATGCCATATCACATGCGGGGCGTGTGCCAGCTCCAGCCCGATGTCTGGCAGTTCGAGCAGCAGCCAAGGGCCAGACAACAGACGGACACGGACACGGAGCCGGAAACTGTGTCCTGGGCAGCAGCAGGAGCAGCAGGCGGAGAAACGCAGCCCGAATGGCAGCCATCGGAGGACGAAGGCTGCGCCCTGGACAGCTGCAACAGCAGCAGCACCACCCTGAGACCCAGCAGCAGCTGCGAGGCGCAGCCCAGCTGTGGCACGCTCTGCACGACGAGACGCAGTCAGGCGGGTGCCTGCAACATCGGCGGCTGCCCCTCATCGGCCATTTGGACGCTGCAGAAGCGCAGCTCCAGACCGCTGAAGCGGCGATTTGTCAACGAGAACTTTGGCAGGCGCAGGCTGCCAGAGAGAGCCGAGAGGGCGGAGAGGGCGGAGAGAGCCGACAGAGTCGAGCAGCAGAGAACGGAGGAACAGATCAGGGGCGGGGAGGATGCCGCTCTGAGGGACAACAACACGTCGTCGTATGTGGAGGGCTTCTGCCTCAAGGTGAACAAGCACGGCACACGGGCCTGCTATCTGGCCAACGACTATCTGCAGCTGATGAAAATGGTGGCCAGAAAGCGGGCCCGTTACGACTGCCTCAAGACCAAGAAGACCACCTGCCGCCCCAAGCCGGAGCCCAGTCCCCGGCCGACGGCACGCAGTCGACGAGTTTCGCCCGCGGCAGCACCGCGCGGCAATGCAGCAGCTGCCACGCAGTCGAACCGGCCACGGAGTACCGGAGTGCGCACGCAGTCCGCCCCCGCTGCGGCGGCAGCGGCCAGGCATCCGAGGCGCAGGCGCCCGCCCAAGATGCTGGCGAACCCAGCCACAGATGCCGACTCGGAGGGGGCGAGCAGCTCCCAGGACGGGGGCAGCCGCAGGGCGGAGAGGCGCAGAGGCACAAGCTCCACGCGAAATTCACAAACAAGAAGCTCCCTCAGGAAGCGACCGGCCAGGGCCAGTGCCAGTCCCAGTCCCAGTGCGAGTCCCGCCCGCCCAAAGGCCCGCTCGGCACGCAGCTCTTCGTCCAGCAGGAACGTGGAGAGAAAGCCAGCATCGCCCACACGAAGTGCCAGTGCCAGTGCCCGATCGTCGGCGGCCAGGCGACACTCGGCCCAAAGGCAGCGGCAGTCGACGGAGTCGCATGCGAAGGCTGTCCATCGCGTGGCATCGAGCAGCGACCTCGATGAGGGCTGTCGCCCGAATGAGAACGGCACCTGCAATGCCCAGGACCACCCGCAAT
Source organism: Drosophila tristis (assembly GCA_018150885.1). NCBI lineage: Eukaryota > Metazoa > Arthropoda > Insecta > Diptera > Drosophilidae > Drosophila > Drosophila tristis. Next base: position 4,113,913 of record JAECWT010000215.1, on the reverse strand, counting down.
ATCGCGCCGCGATCTGCCACAGATATCCGGACTATGCCGCGGATGAAGCGGAATCCGTGCCGCAATTCAAGCCCTCCGATTCGTATGCGAGTGAGTGCCTGTGCAAGACATATTCCTATTCGAGGACCAATGCCACCACGGCCATGGCCACGGACCCCCAAGATGTAACAGAGCCCAGTCCCTGGGCAGCGGGGACCGCCGCACCCCGTCAGGGCAATGCCGCTGCGCATTGGACGCAGGAGAAACAGGAAGAGGGTCCCCAATGGATGGGCATGGAGGAGCAGGTGCAGGAGAAGCAGCAGCATCCGCAGCAGCTGCAGCAGCAGCCACAGCAGCTGCAGCCACAGCAGCTGCAGCCTTCAGTTGCAACGCAGGATGACACTCAGTTTGCTGAGCAGCCTGTGGAGTGGGTGGAGGAGCAGCGTGAGCCAGCGGCTGCAGCTGCGCCGGAAAATTATGCTGAGCAGCCAGCACTTGCTGGGCAGCGAGAACTGTGCCACAAGGATTGTCCTTATTGGAGGACTGTGCATGAGGAGGAGAGACTGCAACAGGAGCAGCAGCTGCAGCAGCAACAGCAACAGCAGCAGCAGCAGCAGCAGCAGCAACAGCAGCCGCAGTTCTATTCACAGGAGGGCGGCTATGATCAGGACGATGAGGAGCGACCCACAACGCGGAAGCAGCTGAAAAGGCTGTCGCGCTCGTACAGACTGCGACCGCCATGCGGTGGGCCACTGCGCTGGATTGCCAATGGATTCACCAGCTCCAAGCGGAGCTCGCTCTCGGACAGCGCGCCCTACGAGAGGGAAAGAGGACGAGGACGAGCACCAGCAGCAGCAGTTGTCAAACAGCAGAGGCCACGAGCAGCCATAGAGCGGGGACGTCGCTACTACACGGAAACGCAGCCCAAAATGTGGTACGATCAGAGTGCGGGGCTGGATGGGATGAGCAGCAGCATTCGGTCGAGCCACTCGCGCTGCTCGATACGCGCCCTCAGCTCCAACACGGACACCGTTGAGTGTCCCTGCACGCCGGCACCGTCAGTCACCAGCGAGAAGCTGCAGCCAGATAGGTGGGGCATGCAGCAGCAGCTGTTCCAGCAGCAGCAGCAGCAGCCAGCAGCAGTTCCAGCAGCAGCAGGCACAGAGGGAGACGCCTCAGATGCAGCCACAGATGCAGCCACATCACATGCAGATGCAGATGCAGCCACGGCCAATACAGCCACAGCCACAGCCACAGATGCAGATGCAAATGCAGCACGCGATGGCGCACCAAAATCCCAACCAGAACCAGAACCAGAACCACAACGAACCGAATCGCTATATGCCCTACGAGCAGCAGCAGCAGCAGCAGCAGCAGCAGGCGGCTGCTTACAATCCGATGCTGTCGATGGCTACTGCCGCAAATCCCCTCAACTTTGGCATTGGCTCGGGCTTTGCGCCCAGCAAGAAGATACCCAAGCTGCTGAGCAATCAGCCGCTGGAGCTGAAGCCGTCGCTCATCCAGAAGCTGGAGGCCAAGAAGCCCAAGTGGATGCACCACAATCACGCACCGCTGACGCTGCGCACCGCCCGACCGCGGGCGGAGGCCTACTACGAGGGCAAGATGCGACGGCGCTGCCTCAAGTTCATGCTGAGCATCGAGCAGAGCAGACAGCCAGCAATACCACCAGCCCAGGCGCCTGCCCTGCAGGAGGAGGACTGGTCCATCACCGAGCAGCAGCAGCAGCAGCAGCAGCTGCAGCAGCAGCACGAAAATGAGCCATCCGAGGAGCTGCAGCAGGAAGAGCAACAGCCACGAGAACGCGAGGGGCAGCAGGAAGAGGAGCCATTGAACGACTCATCGGAGGAACAAGTTTGGTTCGGAGAGCCCGGCTACGACGTCGATGAGGGTCCGCAGTGGAGCCAAACGCGTCGCTCGGTCTCCGGCAGCGTGGCGCTGCGTCCTGCAAACAATGCGGCCACGCGGATCCAACATCCAGCGATCAGCCATCAATGGCCGTACCCAGGTCAGTCGCATCGGCGGGACGAGCGCCCGAGTCAGCCGAGTCCCACGTACGATCCCTACTATCGTGTGGCCGCGGACCACTGGCCGCCAGAACAGCAGGGCGGCCATTGGGAGACACCTCCGTACCGCCCGAGGCAGCAGTCGCCACAGCCACAGCAGCAGCAGCAGCAACAGCCGCCACTCAATCAGAATTATCAGGAGCCACAGGCTCAGCGACAGACGCCACGCCGGCCACAGTCGCAGCCACAGTCGCAGCCACAGCAGCTGCCACAGCGGCAAGCACAGCTGCAGCCACAGAAACTGCCCCAGCGGCAGCCACAGTCTGAGCGGCAGCAGCCGCAGCGCCAGGAGCAGCCACAGCGCCAGTCACAGCGCCAGCCACGGCATGAGCAGCAGCAGCCACAGCAGCAGCAGCAGCCACAGCCACAGCTCGAACGCCAGCAAGAGACTCATCTTCATGCCCATTCCCATCGTCAGCCGCAGCCGCAGCCGCAGCCTCAGCCTCAGCCTCATGTTCAACGGCAGACGCCGCTTCCGCCCCCGCCACAGCCGGACATTAATGCCAGATGGCATTGGCGGATACCGAGATCTGTGTCAGAGACCAGACCCTTCTATGACGAGGAGGAGGAGCAGGACTACGGCCCGGAGGAGGAGCGACAGCCAACCAATTGGCAGAAGAATGCACCGCCGCCGTCGTACATGCAGCCAGTGCACCACAACGGCGTGGCACGTTATTCTGCTGACTCTGGCCGGGCGGCTGCATACCGTGGTCCGCCCCGTCGATCCAGCCGACACCGGGCGCCGCAGCGACAGGGCGGTGGTGCGGCCGGGGCCATCACCGCAGCCGCCCTGGGACTGAGGGGCCTGGTCCAAGCTCTGGGTGGGCCCAGGTATGCGAGAAAACTCTCGACGGCTGCTGGCGAGTCCGCAGAGGGCGGGAGGGAGGCGGCCATGGCCATGCCCTCGATTGCGGCCAGCCTTCAGCCCATGGACTACTCAAGGGAGCAGCTTCAGTTCACGGTGGAGCCGGCCACAGCCGGCGCCGCGCAGCAGACAGCAGCAGGGCCAGTGCGCAGCTATGGCTGTGCGTTGGGCAGAGAGCAGCGAGCCAGCTCGTACCCTGAGCAGGAAAGGCCTTCGGCATTTCTGCCCCGCGCCAGCCGGGTCAATGGCTACTCAAAGCCGCCATGCACGGACAACGAGCGGAGCTCCCCGCTGTCCCTGTTCGCCGTGCCCACGTCCAGCAGCAATCTGGCGTGGCGAGCCGAGACGAGAGCCGCCAGAACGGTAGCGAGTAGGAGAATCCCAGGCGGCCAGGAGGAGCAGCCACGCATGCCGCCTCCAGTCTCGATTCTCTCCGATCTGGACTTTCACACACACTCCACGTCGCACAACAGCCTCTGCTCCACAGCGGGCGGCTATCGGGCGCCGTTGCCGTCTCTGGCACTGTCCGAGGATGGCACCGCATCCCTGGCCGTATTCCTGGACAATCTGCGAGCCAGAAATGTACTGCTGCTGCCCGGCAAGCCCTGCCCTCTGGCGGAGCTACCGCCCAGTGGAAAGCAGCAGCAGCAGCACGGAGGAGGAGGAGGAGAAGGAGAAGGACGAACCCACGCAAGGACGTCGCTGGTTTCCAGCCACACCGCTGGTCATCCCGCCCACCTACAATGCCCTGCTGGAGGAGCAGATACTTCAGGAATATCTGCCCACGCCCAAATGCAGACGCTTCAAGACTTGATCCCACAGCAACAGTCGATCCTCCAAGTAGCCATAGCCCGGATAGCTCAGCGTTTCACATAACGAACCAATAAATAGCTCGGAATTTCCTTTAAACGCATCACAGATGATTCATTGTTTCTGGTGCACAAGATGCGACACATCTGCAGCTCCCTGAGCCATCCCAGTAGGTGGCAAGCAATGTCGTGGCACGGGGATATTTGTATGCCAAGTTGGAGTACATCGAGAGACACCTCAGTCGCTGGCAAAGCGGAACTCCTTCTCGTTGTGTAGCTGGCCTATGGATCGCAAGATCCGTCCATTCTCTGTGCATCATTTTCTTGCCCGAGCACTGACTACGATCCCGGGTGCCCTTGTGTGCCTTGCTACTCGTTACTCTGATGGCCGTTATTCTTGGCAATTGCCTATTCCACTGCCGTACGTGTGTGGGTAGAGAACTGACGTGGAGTTAATTCGTTTACTAGAATTTTAAGCAGTTTGAACAGTGAAAGACATCTGAAGGACTCGCTTATTGTGGGGGAGTGCCACCCTGCATCCGTACACCGACGGTGATGAATTCCTGCCGGTTGCGTTTGCTGGAGCTGTTGGAGCTGCGCGAGGTGCGACGTGACTCCTTCTCCGAGGCCGAGGAGCCGGCGCCCGGCGACTTGCTGGCGCGTGGCAGCTTCACCGAGTGCTTCTGGTGACTGGTTTGGCTGCCGGGGGAGCCAGAGTAACGGACCGCCGGCTCCTCGGCCGGCTTGCGTGTACAGTAGATGGGGGCGTTGCGGTCTCCACGCTTCCGGGCAAAGGCCTCGGTGGCTGCGCGGCCACGGGCCTTCTCCTTGCGCTCACGCCTGCGCTTCTGGAGGATGGCCTCCTCCTCGGTGATTTGCACGGGGCCGTAGGGCTGGCAGAAGCGCCGGCACAGCTGCGCATTGTAGAGACGAGCGGCACGGGCGTCCTGCCGCAGGAAGCCGCAGACGAACGTGTCCAGCCGCAGCATGGCGATCGTGTAGACCAGCCAGTTGAGGTCGATGCGTCCGTTGGCGCGGGCATTGAGCTTCTGCAGCATCCACACGAGGCACCTGTACTGGTCCGGCTGCAGCACCGGTGCGAGAAACATCAGGCGCATCACCTTGTAGGCGTTGTCCAGGTCCAGCGGATCGGTGAACTCTCCGCACCGGTCGTAGATGCTGTCGTTGATGGCCAAGTCTTGGGCCTCCGTGTACGGCGCCTTCACGCTATCCAGCGCGCAGCTGTTCTGCTGCAACGCCTGCGTCTCGAGGTACGCCAGCCGGCAGAGTGTGGACATCACATAGTGGACGCTGCAGCGGAAGAGCCAGGCCAGCGAGTGCAGAATGGCCCGATTGCGGTGGCAGCTGCATCGGCACGCGTGCTGCGTGTCCGCCTTGCAGTAGGCACAGTTGGTGATCGTGCAGCACTTGCGCTGCACGGCCGCCGCCATCAGCAGCTTCTCCGGCCGCTGGGTGCAGCAGGCCAGCATCTGTTCCCTCGCCGGGCAGCACTGGCCGCAGTTGTAGGAGGTGCACATGTCTCTTCTTATCGGGAATTTAGCTCAACTACGGGTTATCGCTGACGGATAAGTACTTTTAATTTTGTTCACGGGTTTTGGCTGAAAGCTCCAGGAGAATCAAGGACTGATACTGGAACTGGAACTGGAGCTGGGACTGGGACTCGATCTCTCTCTCTCTCAGGTTTCAGTCGAATCAAAGTGCAAGGCTTGCTCAGTTTCGGGCACAGCCGAGGGAGAGGGTAAACCTGTCCAGTCTCCAAGCGGGCAAGCGCAAGGGCAAGGGCATTCGCTGTTCCATCTCCGAGTCGCTCACGTTATTCTCCTGTTCTTCAGTGCTTAGCGAACGCACGCCAGAGACCATTCAACACGAACGAATGCAACTCGGAATGCAGCGATGCATGGGCAAGTTATCGATGAATATATCGCAAAGTGCCATCTCTGATATGCGTTACAGAAAAAGCTCCTCAATAAGTAAAGATTATCCGCACAAAGACATTCATCCATTAAATTGAATAACAGTCGAACAATTTACGATCGGAAAAGATAAATAGATGCGGCTGGGAGCGCTCAGCAGCTGCCTTGGGGGCCACCCAGGGCGTCGCTGGAGGACCTGCTGCATGTCCGGATATGCCAGACACTCCCCCGTGCGGGGCCCTGCTGTGCCCAACGAACCTCCGCGATGCCCAGAGGCTGGAGACTGAAGGCTGTAGGCTGGAGGCTGAAGGCTGTAGGCTGGAGGCTGGAGACTGTAGGCTGTAGGCTGGAGTGGCACTTGGATGCTAGTGGAACTGGCAGATGGCCCCATGGCGGGCACAGAGTCGCGTCGCTGCCGCTGCCTCGCATCAAATTCAGAATCCAGTTGAGCTAAAGTAGGCCGATATTGGGGCCATTCATGTCATGCCGTAGGCACAACGAAAGGCAAGTCACATTGTTAGTATTACTACGCTTCGCCTCAACAAATCAGCATGTTAGAGCATTCGACAAAACTTTCTCAAAATTAAAAGCGCTTTTATCCATTTAAGAAACATTCAAATTATACACAGAACAAAACACAAGCAAAGAGTAGAAAAACAAACAAACAAAAAGTAAAGAAGAGGATAGGAAAGGAAAAGTAATCGAAAAGCGTTCAGCATTAAATTCTGCATGTTCTCCAACTCAACTGAGATGTCGAAGGCAACAGCAACAGCAACGGAGACCGGGGCACGCAACGGGAAATTCTTTCGGTATGTGTGCCCCCCCGTGCGCCTGGGGTCGTGTCCTCCAGTGGCCGCCAGGCGGCCGCCCTTGGAGGCGCTCAGCGGGGAGAGGCGACGACAGACGAACCTGCAGAGAAAGGCAAGGAAGCAACTGGCCGTGGCAGCAGGCGCAGCAGCAGCAGCAGGAGGCACTCGCAACATTTGGTCTACAGGCGGCGCAGGTGGAGCAGCAGCACTCCTACAAGCCGCACGTCGCAGAGGCGGCGGAGGCGGCGTAGGAGGTACTGTTCCATTTCGGCGCCCTAGTCCCATTCCTAGTCCTGCGCCTGCTCCGTCCGTGCGGCGCAGGAAACTGCAGCCTTTGACGCCACGCCTGCCCCGGCTGGCGGACACGTCCGTGGTCGAATGGATCATGAGTCCCTGCCAGAACTTTGAGCAGGACAGCGACTCGAGCTCGGAGGAGGGCAATCTGCCGCAGACCAGCAGTCGAGCGCTCTCTGCCGTTGGCTCTCGACGCCACTTGGAGTCACGCACCTACATCGTCCCCAGCCAGCGGATCATGAAGGTCGAGGAGCTGAAGAAGGCCCAGGTGTGGCCACTGCTGGCCAAGAGGGAGCGCCTCCAACAGCAGACCATCGCCAAGCAGGCGGACAAGTCTTTGCTGGACCTGGCATCGATCGTGAAGGCTTCAGCCGAGCCGGAATTGGACGCGGAAACGCAACCCGAACCACAACCGGACGCTGTCGAGGCTGACACCGCGGCAGCGGCAACGTCTGGCCACATCGGTGGCAGCCAGGGCCAGAGTTGCAGCAGCAGCAGCAGCAACAGGAGCAGCGCCAGCGGTGGCAGCCAGCCCAAAAAATCATCAGCGGACGCCCGGACGTGGTCCAAGACGGGCCACGTTGCGGCCAACTCCAACTCCAAGGCCATCAAGCTGACGTCGACGGTGATCAAGATCATTCCCAACGCCTCCCAGCCAGATGCAAAGGTTGCGCCTGCTGCCACCGCCTGCAGCTCGGATGAGCGACGAGCAAGGAAACAGCAGAGGGGCGCCAGCGCCGCCAAGAAGCCAACGACAGCCAGAGCCGACCCCGACCCATTCGAGGAGCCAACAAATGTCCTATTGATGGTTTCGGAAGCACCCAATCCCCCACCCCCAACAGTGTTGCGCCAGACCCCGCAGCCGCTGCCTCGGCCTAGGCCACCGGTGCGCCGGACCGGGACCCCAAACCAGAAGCAGAATCAAGCCAGCGCGCCGTTCTCCATGGCTTTGGGTACAGCAACCACTGCCAGGCCTCAGTCTCAGCCTCAGCCGCAGTGCCAACGGTCTGCAGCATCAGCGGCAGCGGCAGCTCCGCCGCCGATCACCTCCAAAATTGTGTGCATGGCCCAGCACAAGGTGCCGCGCACAGCAGAGGACGGCATCGACATGAGCTACCAGTATTTTGTGTCCATTCCGTTGAAGCGCGGCCACAAGGCGCAGTCCGTGCGCTATCTGTACCGGCCGATGGTGAAGAGCCTCAATCCCACCGTTCGGCGGTCGAGCGTCAAGCGGAACAAGAAAAGGAAGGGCCAGCAGACCGCGGACAAGTCCGAGGCGGAAGAGGAGCCGCAAGGGAGCCCAATGGAGGCCAAGGCAGCAGCAGCGCCAGAGGCAGAGGCAGCAGCAGCGCCAGAGGCAGCGGCAGAGATGGAAACAGAGGAAGAGCCCAAGGAGAAGCCATTCAAGGTGCCGGCACTCAAGCTGAATCGCAAATACATGCCCCTGCTGCAGATGCTCTCCCAGGTGCCCTATCCGCCGGAGACCGAGCCGAAGCCCAAGTCCAAGGACCTCCAATATCACGAGTCAAAGGCAGATCCTCAAGAGGCAGCAAAGGAGACTCCTCAGGAGTCGCATGGAGATCATCCAGTGGCCAGAACCGATCGTCAAGTGGCCAGAAACGAGGCGGCGACATCTCTGGAGGCTGTTGGCGATGCCAAGCCCAAGAAGCGCCGCACGTCTATCGGACAGTTTCGGCCCATCCGTTCGGTACTGGTCGACTTTAAGCCCGAGGCGACGCGTCTGGACTCGATTGCCGGGGCCCAGATCTCCTACCATGCTCCACTGCGCTTCATGCGCCGCATGGAGGGAGGCGAAGCACCCAAACGAAGCACTTCTCCGGACGATTGCCAGCAGCAGCAGCAGCAGCAGCTGCAGCAGAAGGAAAAGCCTATGGACATGGCCCAGAGGGTGGAAAAATCCGTTAGCTTTCAATTGTCGAAGGCCACGAGCAGCAGCAGCAGCCGCAGCAGCCGCAGCAGCCGCAGTAGCAGCAGCAGCAGCAGTCTGACGGACAGCTCGGAACTTATCAACAGCTTCAAGATCGACAGGCCTCAGCCAGCGCCAGTCGCAGTCGCAGTTGCAGTTGCAGGCCGGGACGCACGCAAAGGCAAGAAGAAGGTGGCCAGGAAGAACAAAACCAAGAGCTCGAATAAGAAGAAGGCCGCCAAGTAAAGGGCCTCCTCCTCCTCCTCCTGCCATCCCATCCCATCCTGCAACGGAGATGCCAGTCAACAGCGACATTCGATTGGTCCTTGATATCGAACGAGGGGCTCGGCTCTCAAACGATTAAGTTAGTAAAATTCTGGCAAAATTTGGAGTTTCCTTTCCTTGTTTTCTTTCGAGCTTTCAACCCAATTTTGACGATGACCTCACGCCTCCAGGGGGCGCAGCACCTGCAAAGGTCAGGCGTCGGGGCTCTTGGGTTTCATTACATCAAGTTTTCGCCCCATGGGCGCCAGCTGAATGTTAGATTGCTTGTCATTAGCGTTTGTTTATGTGGAATGGGATTGGGGATTGGATGGGCGATGGGATAGTTCCGTTGTGAGTGGACAGCGCTTTGGGGGGTGTTTATATCCCCAAATGAAAGCAAAGCACTTAAAATTACCAAACAAAATAATATAGAAAAAATACTAAATACCAAAAAATACCAAAAATATAGAAAAAATACTAAATACCAAAAAAATACCAAATTTATATTGATACTAGTAGAGGGGAGTGATTCGCAGATTATGGGAATCCCATTCCAAAAAAAAACCCAAACGAAAAATACCACAATCCCGAAAAAATACTAAATGGGAATACTTAAAGCTTAATGGCTAAATCGGATTATCTATTCGTTTTCGCTATCAAGTTATTACTCTTTGTTTCGGTTTTATATTGTCGCTGGTGCTCGAGTATTTTCCCTTTCCCACTCCGTGGGACCCCGTCTGGGCGCCGGGCTCTACAGCAGCACAAATACACATAGACCTCCGGCACAGTCCATGGCATAGCTGCTGCTGTCATCTCAACAGGTTCAAAGTGGTTTTTGTAGTAGCTAATTAGACCCACAACTGGTCCCCTTTTTTGCTCAATCAAAATGTACAGTGCGTCGCAAAAGTGCATCACACTTAATTTTCATAGTGCACACATACATACATATGTATATCTGTTTGTCGTGCATGATGATGCATCGAAAAAGCTCAGAGAAATTACTTTTAATGGAGTAATTTATTGAATCTGTTGAGTCTATTATTTGTCTGCGACCCCCGCGGAACGGCGGTCTATGCACATCTAAGTAGACTTTAAGCTGAGGTATATATATATATCAGGGGCATGCATAATGATAAGGAATGGAACTATAGACTCTAGAGGTTGGAGTGAAGTGCTTATATAAAATACTTAAATAAATAATCCCAATAAAATAATAAGCAGATTTTACCAGCACAAATTATCAGAGAACTAATTTGTTTTCACTCAAATAATATTACTATAATCGTGATTAGTGTAATTGACTAGAATGATTAATAATGAATCGCACTGTAACGCGCACATGAACATACATATATGTATGTATGTACATACATATGTATGTACACATACTCAATTAGACGTGATTCCGTCTCGTAAATACCGTGCAAAGTGCCCATTGAACCTTGACGTTCGCCTGCCTGCCTGCCTGACCCACACGCCCCCAACCCACCACCCTCCACTCGAAGAAGCCCTCAAACTCGGACTCGGGACTCGAACAGAAACCGTAGAAAATGGAACTGAGGTCTCTGGCGACACTTATTGTCGTACCGTCGTATCGAATAGAGAAATTAGTTTCAATTAGAATCACCAGCCAGCCGTTCTAGCTAATGAATGGCCCCAAAGGTGGTAATGTGTGTGGCCCCCGGCCGTGCCTTGCACTACCTTTAATATAAAATATACTATATATGCACACACATATGTACATACATAGCACTTTATAGTACTTAATAGTAGGTGTCTGTGTGTTGTTTTGGGACTCACAAATTCACGACAATCAAAGGCAATTGGAACTGAATATGATTTTGATATCGGTTACTGGGTCGGGCTTGCAAATCGAGTACAGTCATAATGAAAGTAAAATCTAACAACAGCTGGCCGTCTAATTAAGATTTATGATGAATGTCAAGGCGACATTGTCGGGGGACATGGGGAAATGGGGAAAAGGCAGAGGAAAGCAAATTTTTAGTGGCACAATGGCACTTAAAGGCCCGGCCCGGCCCGGCCCTCTGAAAGCTGTTCTACGCTGTTATATACCCCCGACTTTGATTATGCCGAGTGGCACGAGCAGTGCGGTACGGGCGAGTGTCGAGTGCTTAGTGTGACGAGTGGAGGGGGTTTGGCGAGTGGCTGGGTAGCTGGGTAGCTGACTAGCGGTTGGCCGACTGCCGTAAGCATGCTTTCCCGTAAGCATCTAAACACAACGTGACGCTTATCTACTCACACACTAGCACACACTCGCACTCCCGCTCCCTCCCTCACACAAACACCTTAATCGATACCGATAAGCAAGACACTCACACATACACACACATCTGCACATTGATGGGGTTCGTTCCATGGAGCGGGATGGACAGACAGACGAACGGGAGGGACACCAGACAACAGCAGAGCAGAGATAGATAGGCAGGGCCAGGGCTTTACTGATTGTCTTATCAAGACGGATGTGAATTGGGGCTGTTGGAATTATAACAGTGACCTGTAATAAACCACTACAGTACCCAGAATTTTTGGTACGAATATTTAAAAACGAAATTTGTGTTCATTTTACATATTTTATGTGTGAAAATACTAAAATCTAAAAATATTAAACATATTCAAATTTTAAGAAAAATTTAAAATTCCGAATTCTCATATACACAATTCCAACCGATTATTCTAATGGAATTGATCAAATTTAAGTATTTTATGCAGAAGAAATGCTGTAATTTGGACAGACATATTTCTAGCAAAAATCGAATATCAAAAATTTTAATTTAATAAAAAAAATGTATAGAAAACAAATGCTGAAATCCCACAAATATTTCCAACGACTATTCCCATGGAAACTATCGATGCATAAAACGATAAATTACTGAATTACCCTCTGGTGATCTGGGTCTAGAAACCATCGAGTAAATGGAAATTAAGCTAATTGGTTCACAAAAATATACATTTTCCAATCAACTATTATAAATATCTGCACAAATGAATCATATTACAAGCAACAAAAAAAAAAAAAAAAAAAAATCTGAGGCTATGACAACACTGACGCACAAACGGATAGGGTTCTGTGCGTGAGTCATTATTGAAAGAATTATGGTGATATTTTCAGTAGTTCCAATGGAATTCTGTAGATATCTGTTCCGGAATTACTTAAAAGAGACGCAGAGAGAGAGAGATCTAAAGATTCATGTATGATTTGCCCAAGGGCCCGGCATTATCTCGTTGTGGATGATTGAACTAATTCTAGCTGCACAGCACAGAGATCGAGTTGTATAACACCAGCCGGTCGGTCCTCCTATCATCAGATCATGTAATCGCCATTCAGCCAGACATCTCTCTCGGGCTAGAGAGCGAGCATAGCGATGACAGAGCGAGCAATGGGGGGCGGGGGCTAGACCTCAATTTAAGCGCGTTAAACAATTCGACACACAGTTTAATTAACACTCAGAGCCAGGGCATTGCATTGGATGGGTGTATAATGGATATTTTGAGTGGCAACTATTCCGAGAGTAAAATCATTTCGAATATTACAGTTTGATGTAGATACCGGGTAACCGGGTAACCCGATGACGAATACCTGTTAAGAACCGTTTCCCTACCCGTACAAAAAATGATTTCATTCCGTGAGACAGATGTTTGCCTTGAAGCCAAAACCCGTTTTTGAATGCACCCCCAGCAGCAGCAGCAGCAGCAGCACCAGCAGCAGCCCCATCGGCCGCATCTCTCTCCCCCTTTTTAGGCCAGAGAGCCGCGCGTCTCCCAGCCACCCACAGACCTTGACCCGGTTGAAAGAGAGATGCGCTGCAATGCTATGATGATGAAATGAATTCGAGAGAAAAGCCCAAGAAATTCCCGACCAGAACAATTGCCGCAGGCAATGTCAGGGCCAAATGCGCATCCAGCTGGATATATATATGGATAGGGAGAATATGTACTATATATCTAAATATATACACATCCAAAATGATGATGCTTTTGCGTGTGCATGCGTGGGTGGGTGTGTGGTGTGGTGTGGGCTGCACTCGACGCAAGAAAATCAATAGAGATATGCATCGAGAGAGGCCGCCCACACACTAGCACGCACCACACTTGAGTATACACGGCACCCCCACATGGACATGGACACGCACCCACATAATGATGCAGCGGGGGCGGCACAGTCCACCCACATGGCAACAGGACTAAGCCCCTATGGACAGGGATAAGCACCCACACACTCACTTGTTGGTAATTTCCAGGACATCGGACATCATGAGGCGATACTTGCGCCGAAACTCCTGACCGCGCCGCGTCTCCAGCAGATACTTATTGCAGAAATCCGTCAGCGATACAAAGTAAATGAATCCCAGGGACGTCAGAAAGAGTCCCCGTTGCAGTGTGATCCTGTCGGTGGTGTTGGGTATCTGCCAGAGGCTGCCGCAGGCCAGACCCATCGATCCAATGGAGAAGGCCAGCGAGAAGTAGCAACCGCGACGCGGCCTGACCGGCGCTTTTGCATCGGTCCCATCATCCTGGCTGCAAGCGGCCGCGGCGGGGGCTGCTGTTGCACTACCACTGCATTGCCCCTTCACATTCTCCGGCTCGACCGAGGGCAGCGACTGTCCATTGCGTCGCAGATGCATCTTCCTCCTGAGGGGTGGGGAGGGGCGGACGATTATGTTTGTTATGGCGCCTCGCCTCTGCTTGATGGCTGATCCGGAATGGGAGATCGATATGGGGGGGTTGGCTGGCTGGCTCACAACCTGTTGCCTGGACGGTGGCTGGGCTGACTGCGGCGTGCTGGCTGATCGGGGCGGACTAGGCGTGACACGGTTGCATTGTGGCAAAAAAAAAAAAACAATTGTAAGCTATACATATGTACATATATGTCGCGGGTGTATGTTTTTACTGTGCCACCAACATGCAGCTGCCGCGATGCAAGTGTGACCGCGCACTTATCGGTCAAATATACCGTCGGAATATTCCGAAATATACCTCCTCATTTTGAAAATATACTGTAACTATACCGATGAATAAAATGATTTATTACCGTATACATTCATAGCAAAAACAAAAATTAATCTTAATTGATTCAATAATGTCAATATTGAATGCCTTGAAATGGGCATATCGTGTGTGGTTTTGAAGTTTCGAAGTCTTTGGTTTCGGTTTGAGACTTATCTTTTTGATTAAAATCGATGCTTATTATAACTTCATTTAACGCCGTCTTGCAAGTTTGGAGAATAACCTTAATACCGTAATATACCTTTATATACCATAAATTTATTGTTCAAGCCCGGTAGCTCATTTTTGCGTTTTTTTAACCAACTTTAATCAACTTTTCTTAAAACATGATAAATAATACCTAACTGAGCAGAAATTCTCCAAGTTTGATAATCAATCGAATAAAATTATATGTTTAGTGGTGAGAGTCCTAACTAGCTTGTAATATTAAAGCGAACATCATAATTGAGAAATATGATTTCGTCGGTATATTTACGGTATATTATGAAAATGAGTAGGTTTATTTGGGTATATTTTTTAGGTCTGCCGGCAAATTTGATCGGTAACTCCGCGGTCACACTGCTGGCTATCGCCGCAGTTTATTTACCAAATTTGTTTAGATGTTTTTTCTATTATCCTCTGTGCTGTTTGCTTGTTAACCGGTGTGCAGATTATAGTTACGCCCTTTGTGGGACCATACTCCAATGTAATATGCGTGTCTGTCAGCTCGCCGTGGCCGTCGGCTGCCTGCACGTGCTCCTAAGCTGCTCGGCCAGCAATCATTGGGTGCTGAAGGAAGACGAAATTACCCAAAAGCTGGACTCGCCCTTTCACATGCGCGAGCCCCAGAACCTGATTGCCTTCCTGGAGCAGATACGCTACAATGAGTACGTTGAGCGCTCCTACCTGGACCTGTTGCGAAAGCGGGAACAGATTGTCGAGCACTTGCGCTTCTCCATGCGCTTCGGGGAAGACCTGGCCGAGCAGGCCAAGTGTGCGATGGACTACTACATGCTGGAGAAGCGAATGTCCTATCTGAAGATCACACCCGATCAACTGAAACGCATCAATCTGCCGGAGCAGAGCGACGTGAATCAGCCGCACGGCAAGTCTGGCACTGGGACAAAACAACGTACCCTGGAGCCCATCTGCAGCAATTATCATAAGCTTAGTGTTGGCCCGGCCACCTACGATCATCTCGAAAGCTTCCAGCCAAAGATTATGGACTCGGCATACGTGGAACGGGAGCATGACACCAATATCGGGACGGCTACCGTCGAACTGACGCGACGGTTTGCCGTTGACGGACTGCAGCATCATCCGGCGTCATGGAAATTCCACACGCTCAGCTCCTACTACTGGCGCATGCGAGGCAATGCTCGCGAGGCTCTGCCCTGCGCCCGTCTGGCCACCTTGCTGGCCCCGCCCATCTTCAAGGACATACCGCTGCTTAGTCTGGGCACAATACTTTTTCGCATGGGTCGCCTGATCGATGCCGACCTAATACTGACGGCTGCCGTCGAGCATGCCCCCAAGGTGGCGGAGAATCATGTGGTACTCGCCTCAGCGCTGGCCATGAAGCATGACTTCAATCGGTCCCTGCAGCACTTTGATGAGGCCGAACGCCTCGATCCCAGCACCCTGCCGCGCACCCAGCAAGTGCGCAACTTCATCAGCTGCCTGGAGAATCTCACCAAGAAGACCTCCAAGATGTACAGCTACGTGAAGTACATGAAGAACGAGGTGAAGGAGTTCAAGAAGCTCAAGTTTCATATATCCCAGAACCATGAACGACTCGTGCAGCAGCAGCTGCCGCTGGGTGCGCGGCGCTTCCTCGACTCAAAGTCCAGCAACGATGATCTGCATCGTCGGGGCCAATACTGCAGCACGCGCACCCCCAACGGCTCCGACGAGCCGGTGCTCTTCTGTGATTTCTACTCTGACATGCAGATGCGGCTGGAGAGCAAGGATGTGGATATCGATGTGCTCGAGCGGGATCTGAAGGCCAACACTGATGCGGTTATTCGGCAGGTGTCGACGGAAATACGCAAGCAATTCAATCTCGAACAGCTGAAGGCAGCCAAGGCCCAAATGCCCGCCAAGGCGACAAAATCAACGTAGAAAAGAAGACCGAAGACGGGGTAGAGCAGAGGAGAGGAGACCACCAAATGCATTCCCTAACAACAAGTAGCAGTAGTAGTAGTATATATATATATATATTTCGGATCACAAATTAGTTTTTAATCTGTTCAATAGTATTTACGGCCGTGTGTGTGTCTGTCCCTGTGAGTGTGGCTGGGACCATTTATGTGTACATATATTGACAAAGATATGCAATAAGTCATCAATCAGGTAATAGCTTAATCGGCATCTAAGGCTAGGCATGTAAGATGAGTCTGAATTTTTCACATACCCAATGCTCTCGTGCATTTGAATATTCGATCAAAGGAGAGCATAGCGCGCAGAGCCGTGACTAAGTATCCGCGTCTTATGTTTAAGATTAGGCATATAAAGATATATACATATATATATATGTATGTATGTATGTATATTTGTTTCGTTTCGTTTCATATTTTTTGTACACATAAGAGCAGCCAGTAAGTTAGGCATTAAACAAAGAGAAGAAAGAATAATTATCGCATCGTCACCAGACAATCTCTTGGGTCTCGAGGGCCTTCAGAAGGGTGGCCAGGCTGTCGTATGAGTGTTTGGCGGCTCCCTCTTGTTTGTTAGCCTCTATCGGGTGCACCAGCAGTCCGCTCCAGCCACTATTGCGGGCACCGGCGTAGTCCATGTCGTACTTGTTGCCAATGTGCAGGGCCTGGTCCGGGGCAATTCGCAAACGCTCCAGGGGTAAATTAAAGATGCGCGCATCGGGTTTCATAACGCCAGCCTCGTAGGAGGTCAGAATGAAGTCGAATTTGCCCGCGAAGCCCATGGCGGTGAGTACTTGTGGCAGGGATGGATCGAAGTTGGATATGACGCCCACGCTTTTGCCAGAATCACGTACGCGCTGGACCAATTCGGCTGCTCCCTCGACATGCCGCCAACAGGCGCTGGTGCGGAAAACCCTCACGAGCTGTTGTCCAATCGTGGCCAGCTTTTCGGCCGGTAGACTGGCATCCACGCAGCTAAACGTACCCGCTACCAGCTGCAGCCACCAGGATTGCCAGTCAAGATTCGGTGAAGAGCGTCCAAAATTTGGATATTTGTTGCTCATGATTTTGAACTGTTGGCGAAAGCAGCGCTCCAGCTGCTGTCTATCGAGGCCAATCACTCCACATTCGGCTGCCGTCTTTTGGTATTGCTTTAAAGGATCTTCAAGCCTCAGCAGCGTGTCCGTTACATCAAACGTAACCAGGCGAAATCGTCGCAGATTTTGCAAGAACTGACTTTTCAACGACATTTTGCTCCAGTGTGACCAGGTTCTGAAATGCTACAAATATTGTATAGATCGATATTCTCTGTCCATTTCGCTCAGTCACAACAAAACAAAACTACTGGATCCATATAATATAAAATAAAACATTGAATTTATCAATTAATCTACCTCTAAAAAATAATCACAAGCAAACAACATGCCAACTGTAAAGCTGCAGTCCTCTGATGGAAAAATTTGTGAATTTGACTTTGATGTGATCACCAGATGCTCAGGAACCATAAGGAGTTCTGGAATACTCCATACTGGAGGATGATGAGGATGCCGCTCTGCCGTTGCAGAATATAAGTTCGGATATTTTGAGGATGGTGCGAGATTGGGCAGAATTCCATTTTAGGTCGAATTCGACTGAGAAGGAAATACACCAATGGCAACAACATTTTATCACAATAAACAAGAGCACGCTCTTTGGTTTGATAAAGGCCGCCGACTATCTGGACATCAAGAATCTGCACGATTTGACTTGCAAGGCCGTGGCCGACATGCTACGACACAAAAAACACGAGGAAATGCGCCAAATTCTTCGTGTCAAGGATGACAACGAAAACTGTTCTGAAGAAAGCATGGCCCGGTCCTCATTTCAGCTTTTGATAAATCAGTAATCCAGAATCTAAGACAACCAATGTCAAAAAATAAAGCAACGCATTTATTCGATACGGGTGCATAAAATAAAAACAAAACAAATCATTTTTAGAGAGGGTATTCCCTTGGCGAGCAAATTTTTTGAACCAGTTCCGCTGTGGACTGTTCATTCTGGTCACGTCACGTCTGGTCACATATTAAATGAACTCAATGCATCCTGTGTTGGAGTGGATCGTATGGTGCGATGCATTTCGCTGCTCCAAGAATTGCTCAGCAAGAATTATATTATATTTACCTCTACAAAATTACAAAAATATTATATTATTTGCCTGTGATTTTATAGTTGGTGGTTTTCCGTTAGAGGAGGAGATATTAGACTTGTCTTCAAAATCTTACTTTTTCCCTCAAACGATATATGACTATCGAAACAAGTCATTGATCTATCGCATCATCGATAGTACCATCGGTGGTATTGCAGCCCTGCCAAAATCTCCTGCAAAACTGCAGATTCACGGCATTTACCATACTTGTAAAACTTTTTCTTGAAACGAGTATAAATATTTTGCTTGCGAAATGACTGTGACTGCCACGCCGGTGCCCGATAATATGCGGGTTAAAGCACTGTCAGACTACAGAAAGAAACTGCTGGAGCATAAGGAAATCGAAGGGCGTCTCAAAGAAAGTACGGTCCGACATTTGTCCAATCCCGGGCAACGCAAGCATTAACACATTCATTTCCCTTTGTTTCAGAACGTGATGAGATCAAGGAACTTACCAAACTGTATGACAAGTCGGAGAATGATCTCAAGGCGCTGCAGAGTGTGGGACAAATCGTGGGTGAAGTCCTGAAGCAGCTAACCGAAGATAAATGTAATATATCTGGTTACTAACTTGATGTGTTAGAATTTTCATCATACTCTTCCTTACCCATTTTCAGTCATTGTGAAGGCTACCAACGGGCCCCGCTATGTGGTCGGCTGCCGTCGCCAGCTGGACAAGGCGAAGCTGAAGTCTGGCACTCGTGTGGCCCTGGATATGACCACACTGACCATAATGCGTTATCTGCCACGCGAAGTGGATCCCTTGGTGTACAATATGTCGCACGAGGATCCCGGTGATGTTACATATTCGGCCATCGGTGGCCTCACCGAACAGATTCGTGAGCTGCGCGAGGTGATTGAGCTTCCGCTACTCAATCCGGAGCTGTTCTTGCGTGTCGGTATCACTCCGCCCAAGGGTTGTCTGCTCTATGGACCGCCTGGTACGGGCAAAACACTCTTGGCCCGTGCCGTTGCCTCCCAACTGGATGCCAACTTCCTCAAGGTCGTGTCCTCGGCCATTGTGGACAAGTACATTGGCGAGAGTGCTCGTCTCATTCGCGAAATGTTCAACTATGCACGCGATCATCAGCCCTGCATCATATTCATGGACGAGATCGATGCCATTGGCGGGCGTCGCTTCTCTGAGGGCACATCGGCGGATCGCGAGATCCAGCGCACGCTGATGGAGCTGCTCAACCAAATGGATGGCTTTGACTCCCTGGGACAGGTGAAAATGATCATGGCCACAAATCGTCCAGACACCCTCGATCCGGCCCTGTTGCGTCCTGGACGTTTGGATCGTAAAATCGAAATTCCACTGCCCAATGAGCAGGCACGGTAAGTTGTTTGGACATTAACATCATCTGCACCATCTATATATCACACTATACTGCTGTCTGTGTACCATTTATAGCCTGGAGATTCTCAAGATTCATGCTCTGACAATTGCCAAGCATGGGGAGATCGACTATGAAGCCATTGTCAAGTTGTCGGATAACTTTAATGGCGCCGATTTGCGCAATGTGTGCACCGAGGCTGGTCTCTTTGCCATCAGGTGAGTGCCCGTGCCCGTGCCCCCCAAAAACCACATCAAATATATAATTACTCGTACTATTTCTTCCTTCCGCAGGGCTGAGCGCGAGTATGTCATCCAGGAAGACTTTATGAAGGCTGTGCGCAAGGTATCGGAAAACAAGAAGCTGGAAAGCAAATTAGATTATAAGCCAGTCTAATGGCATCAAATGATCCTTTAATAAAGATTAAATTACACACATCTAAACACACATAATTATTTATATATATATATCTGCATATCATATAATATGTTCATGTAACAGATTTGTCAAACATAGTCCGTTAATTTTGTCCGATAAACTAATTAAATGCTATGTAAAGATAAGAAGTATGTAAATTATCCACATTTTTGCTGCTTCTGCTCCTCGATGCGACGCTTCTTGCGCTCCAAGTAATCGCTGACATTGTCGAATCGTTTCTTAAACCAAACAGACAAGTCCTCGGGCATGAATGCGGTCACATCTAGATTGTCTAAGACCATCTTCAGCCAACCGTCTGGCAGGCCAGTGGCCCTCTCGCCATTCCTGCTGTCGTACACCCGCAACGTTAGACGATCATTCTCCGCACCAGTCACATAAATCCGGTCATCGGTCAATGCAAAATTGCATATATTCCATTTGCCAGCCTCGGCACGCACCAGTTGGGTGGAGGTGATGCTCCAACTCTCTTTGGTTGTCTGTTCCAGTCGATACACGCCAATCGCATCCACATGGTCATAGAAGAGCACGGCCACCTCATATGACTTTTCGGGCTCCAGTTGGCGCACCAGCATTCGGACAGCTGGAGCGGGAAGCTCGTGGAGCAGCTGCTCTTTGCCGCAAGTATAGTTCCATACCCGCAGCGTCTTGTCACCCGATGCCGAGATGATGTGCTGTTCCGTGAGCATGGCCAGGCCAGACACGAATTCCTTGTGACCCAAGCAATAGCTGTGTATATCGAACGTTGCCGGATAGTTGGTGACGCGTATCTTGTCATCGCGGTCACATGTGATAATATACTGCTGGTCCTCCGACCACAAGATGTCATACACAATGCTCAAATGTCCCAGAAGCAAACGTGGCGGAGCATCCACCTCAACACAGTCATACTGATAGCAATCACCAGTCTTGTCGGTGACCAGAACGGAGCTGCCATCGCTGCAGAACCTCAAGGCACTCGATGCACGTGCGAGTGGGCGTATAGAGAGGAGCTTGGCGTTCTCAGGTCGACTCTTGTATAGCAGCACTGCCTTCTGGCCAACTGTGGTCAGAGCCAACAGTTGGCGATCTGGAGAGTAGGTCACATTTTGTATCGATACCTCGACCTTGACAGATCCTGTTGCTTCCCTCAAGGCTGCAGGCTGTTGCTTTGAGCTGCTGGCCGGGTGGCTCGGCCCTGGGCCAGGCACGGGGACTGGCTCGACCGTTTTCAATCCACACGTGGTTAAATCCGGTGGCAGTTCGATTTCCTTAAAGATTTGCAAGTCGCCCGGATTCAGGAAAAGCACCTTACGGCCGTGTCCAATAACCAGCTCGGGCTCAGCGAAAAAAATTGTTGCCATGTTTACCGCCTACGTTCGTTCCGTATTACTTTTGCTTTCTTCTTCTTTGCTTTCTCTTTTGCTTCAAAACGCTGGGAAAAATTCTAAGAAAAATGAGGGTATGGACAACAGGCCAAATGGCCCAGAAAATACAACCTATTCAAGGTAAAATCCACCCCCAATGATAACACACCATCCGTACTCATTTTTGCGCTTAAAGTTTGAGTCACACCAGAAATACCTTAAATACACAGAGGAAAATCATTTTCGATCTGAACCAGATTCGGCAATCTTACATTTTGTGGGGGCGGAAGGTGGCGGGGCGAAATTTTGGATGCTGATCAAGAATATGTATATTTGATGGGTTCGGAAACGTTCCCTTCTGTGCGTTACACACCATTTACTTTGACCCAAATATGATGCGTCGCTTATCTCTTCGATTACCGGGCATAATGATAATAATGATGTACTGTACCACTTGGAGAGAACTCGAGTTTGAAATTAAGTAAACTTTAATAGTGAAAGGGCTTTTAAGGAAAGAACAACAACAACAACAGAACAACTGATAAATTCCATTTGCCGGCCTCGGCACGCACCAGTTGCATTAACTCTCTTTTCTCTAATATGTACATATTTTACGTAAATAAGTTTTTCCCACAAATTTTATCTTTCGACATATCCCAAATATCAAATCCCGAACGAACAGCTGATCAAAGCGCTGTACAGCACATTTGTACGCTTAAAAACACCGTTATTATATTTCGTTCCGGCAAGTTTATCTGGTGGTCAACTTTATCCTAACGGCAACCAACCGGTACCGTAACCCGAAGTCGTGAAATCATTTGAACAGTTTTTTATTCGAAAACGAAAATTAAAAGTGAAAATATAAAAACTTAAATCAAGCCTTCAACTGGCAAAGTGTTGTCTCTATCTTGTAGGGCTGGGAGGGGGGTATTCCTAAATGATTGTCAGGCTGTGGTTCAGGGATATCTTGCCCTTGGACACGCGGTTTTGCATGCGCTAAAAGAACGAAACGAATCATATGGGAAAGTAATTAACTTTAAATGAAATCATACCCGATTGAAGACATCCCGCATGAGGCGATTGCTGCGACGCCGTCGCTCCTCGCGCTCCCGATTCTGAGCGGCCACCACCTCGGGCAGCCGCTGGCATCGTTTGCTGGTCATGGCCTTCATCTCCTTCGTGGAGAAAACTCGCACGCAAGCTGCGGATTAGAGGATTGAAGGACCATTCGATTGCTGGGATGATGATGCTTACATGTGACTGGCGGTGGCAGCTGTTGCAGCCGCCTGTCCAGTGTCTCCAGGGTGCAGTCCTCACCGAGCAGCTCCTCCAGTTCGCGCCGTCGCTCGCTGCGCAGCATCTGCATTTGATTGAGTATGGCCTTGCGCTGCTTGGACTTGGCACAGAACTTGGGACGGGCGAGCTGCAGGTGATCCTGCAGCGACATTGCCTCATGCACTTCGCTCTCCCCAAACTGAATCATATACGCAAGGCCATGCGCTCCTCTGCGCTGTGTCTGTGTCTGCGTTTGCTTCTGTGTCTGGTCCCTGCGCTTCCGCTGACATCTGCTGCCCGTTGTAGCCTCGTCATACTGATGCGTGGTGGTTGTGGTGGTCGTCTTGGAGGTGTTTACCACTCCACCACCCATTGGTATGGACATCTCCGAGCTGAGGCACAACATGGAAGAGATCGAACTGCTGCTGGTGGTCGTTGTCCTCGTGGTGGCGGCGCAGCGTTCTTCGGCGCCTTCTGCTGCTTCTGATGCCACCTGCACATATTCGGCCATGGCATCGCTGTTCAAAAGGCTGTAGCCGTGGGGCACTGCTGTGTAGTAGACACCACCAGCGTCCATTCGCGATCCTGATCCTGCTGCCTGCGTGTATTGCATTTGAATGTAATGCTGTGGTGCCTGAAAATGAAAGAGACAGCAACACCAGAGGAGAATGTGAAAGGGAAGGCAACAGAAATTCCACTAGAGGATTACCATATGCTGCTGCTGCTGCTGTTGTTGCTGTTGCTGGTGCACACACGGCCCATGCCCCAGCCCATGAACCAGTGGATGGTAATGTTGATGCTCCTGATGCTGTGGATGATGTAGAAGATGTGGCATCCGTGGCAGTATACGCTGCTGCTTCTGGGGGTTCCTTTGCTTCTGTTGTTTCTGCTGCTGCTGCTGCAGCTGCTGGTGCTGTTGCAGCTGTTGCAGCTGCTGCTGCTGTTGGTTCTGATAGTGCTCCATAAACTGCCGCTGTCGCTGCTGCACAAAGGAGCACACACTTTCGCTGCGTCCGCCATCACTGGAGCTGTTGGGCGTGGCCATTTTTCCTCGTTGTGGAATGTCCCTCGGTGGTGGTGGTGGCGGGGGTGGTGGCGTTGGTATCGCCTGCAATTCCGGGGCTGCTGCTGGCGGCTCCACATCGTGCGGCGCACCAGCGTGTGGCTTTGTTATGCATCTACCCTCGTCTGGAGGCTGCTCTACGGCTCTTAGAGGCTCCTCCTGTTCTCCCTGACGATGCAGAGGCTTCTCTTGCAATCCCTGAGGGTGCACAGGCTTCACTGACACACTCAAAAGACGTGGTTCCTGCTCTTGACCAGCCCCAATCATGCGTGCCCGAACAGCGGCTCGACGCTGTGGCACCTCCCCATCCGGCAGCAGCTCAATCAGCGGCTCCGCACTGATCAGGGGATCGTACTCGATGGCAACCGTGGGACTCTTGTCATCAACTGGAACAACCTGCAGGAACGATTTGCTATTCACGATCTTGTACACCGTCTGCAGCCGCTTGATCTCCAACTCGATCCAACTGAGCGTCAGGCGACGCTCCGAATCGTTGCTGGACGAACGCGAACGCTCCTCGTACTCGATCTCGCTTTGGGTCATCGGATTGAGCCACTCCTGGCTCACCAGCTCCGTTTCCGCGGGAGCGCTGGCAGGCTGCGGTGCGGGAACAGCCTCATTGCTGTGCGAAGATGTGGCTTCCACCTCATGGGAGATGCTGCTGGCCTCCGAAGAGGGACGTTGCAGCTGCTGTGGATTCGACGTGGGTTCTTTGGCTGCTTTGCTGGCCCGTGGATTGGTCCGTGCGGTGACCATCTCCTTGGAGCTGCTGGCTGTGGAGGTGCCCGAGGAGTTGGCTATCAAAATGCGTGTCCTCGGAGCGGGCACAGGACGGGCCACACTGGCAGTGGTGTTGGTGGCCATGTCCTGCAGCTGGGCAGCGGCTGTGTGGCATTAAAGATCGATTTAAAAACGAATCAGTTGACTTTTGGCTTTTCCTGGCTTACCTTTTGCCTCTTTTGGGCTCTGGCGGGAGCGCAGGCTCTCCCCCAGTTCTATGCAGGAGATGCGCTTCGCTATATCCCGTATCAAGTGCTTCTTCTGTTTGTGGCTGAGACTGCGGGCCTGCACCAGCGAACAGAGCAGATCCACGCCCAAGTCAAGCTCTCCCTTGGGACCACCACTGCCAGGTCCTGCTTCAGCTTCAGCTTCAGTTCCCGCAGCAGTAGAGGATGAAGAAGAGGAGCTACCTCTCTGGGTAGCGGGCTGGCAGTTTTCTTTGTCCTCCTTCGCCTGCCTTCGACTGGCAGCCCCGGCCAGAACCTTCTCCAGCTGCGCGGCCGTATACTGACGCTCCTCCTCCTTTGCCAGCTGCTTCTGGGAGCTACTCTGAGCAGAGGGCAACGACGAGTGATAATCAAAGCTACTGGCCACCGAGCTGCCGCCATTTGGGGATGTGCAGCGTGACTGCGACTTGGACTCTCGCCTGGCGCTGCTGCGATTGCTCTGATTGCTGCTGCTGCGAATGCTCCCCAGACTGGGCGTGGTCCTGCGCTCGCTGCGATTCACAAACGTGCTGGAGGCCAGCGGTGCCCGCTGTGCCAGCGGCAGGGGCGTTGGCCCTTGCTCCAGCTGCAGCCTATCCAAATCGGTCTCCGAACGCTGCTGTGGCTGCCGCCAGCACTCCTCCAGAATGGAACGCTCCAGGGTGCTTATGTTGCTGGTGGACACCGCCCGCTTGTAGTAGCCCACATCCGCGGCTGGGTCCCATTCAAGGCGCTTGTGCGATTTCACGGCCGATTCGGGCGTTTGGGTATTTTTGGACTTTTTCTCGGGCGTTCTGTCTGGCGCCTGACTGCCCGCTGGCTTGGTGGGAGTGCGTAGATCCTCCGCGGACACAGCTTGACTGCTGCGCATCCCTTCGCAGCCCACAACGCGGTCGGTGGCCACAATGGGTATAATCCTGATGATCTCCTTCTCGCTTTGTGTTTCCTTTGGCACAGACGCAACTGTAACGTCAGCGTCAGCGGCGGCAGCAGCAGATGTTTCCAGCTGCTGATGCTGTTGTCCAGCTGCTGCAGATGTCCTTTTGCCCCCGCTCCCGCCACTGCAACGGGCTGGCTTTGATGGCGCCACTGACACTGAACGCGGGGTGCAGTGTAGGGGAGCCGTGTACATGCTCACATTGCTGCGACTGGTGCCACTGCTGTTGGTAGAGGACAGGGCCATGAAGCGCTCCAGCTCCCGATCGACGGCCAGCTCGGATAAGTATTCCCTGGCTTTGGGAGGGACGCGCGACGCCAGCAGACGCTTCTCGTCCGTGTGCTTGCGAAGGTGTGGGCCAATTCGTTGGTGGCCAGGCATTTTGCACCGTCTCACGTGTGTTGGCAGCAATATACACTAATATGTCACAATATCAGTTTGTGTTTTGTTTTAAAATGTAGATTGCATTTTTTGAAATGCGACGGAATTTTCGTGCATTGTTAGGCAGTGTTTCAAAGTGCTGATATCCGTTCAGTGTTGGCTAACAGCGCTGATCTCAAGGGCTAAACTGGTTCTAGTAAGTCGTTCCACTGACTCTAATAAACATAAAACAACAAATTTTTGCAAAAAATATGTCTAATGCCGTAATTATTTTGTTCCTTTTGGCCTTGGCCTTCCCAGCCTGGTATTTGATTTCCTATTTTAATGCAATCGAGAACTACAGATGAGGCAGCAGACATGAGTTCTTTTTTTTTATATGCGCTTCCCTTCCCAATATAATATATCCTTTTTAATTTAATTTCCTTTCCAGATTTCCAGATTTGAATTTGAATTGCAAACAAAAATACCGAAAATACCAAAAATACCAAACTATATCATCAGTATATTAGTGGTGACACCTGTTCAATTATAACCACACATTTTTCTTCAGTGTGTCATCACTGGTTCAATTTAACCACATTAGACGCACCCAATTTTTTTCTTCAGTGATGACACACTGGTTCAATTTTAACTTCTCAGCACATGTTTTTTACCTCTTCAGTGTGTCATCACTGGTTCAATTTTAACCACACATTATGTGGAGGACTCTGTACTCTGTGTGCGTACAAAATACAAGTAAGTAATGTTCAGAGAACGTCATCCACTAAGTGTATTGTCTCGTTGCGTTGCAGTGATATTCTACTACGCCCTGCTCCTGTATCATCCGGATTTGCCCACCAACTCTCGCAACTTGCCGCCCGACGATGTTACGTTGCCTTTTGGATAAGATAAGCCAAGCCACTGTGCTCTACTTTCATGGGACATGCAAAATGCAAGTCAATCGTATTTCATGACTTATCACCATCTACATTGCAACATTCTGATGGTAGAGTATCGGGGTTATGGCCTGTCCACTGTCCACTGTCCACGGAACGCGGCCGATGCTCGGTCTGCCATTGACTATCTCCACACACGCCATGATCTGGATCACTCTCAACTGATCCTCTTTGGGCGCTCTTGGCTCTGGCTCTCTTGGCGGCGCCGTCGTCGTCGATGTGGCCGCTGATGCTGTCTATGGCCAGAAGCTGATGTGCGCCATTGTGCGCCAGAACACGTTCAGCATACCCGACATGGCTGTCGGTATATACTCTATAAGAATAAGGTAAGTTCGTCGTGGAGCTGTATATAGGTGAGTGATGGAGCGAATTCCGACTGTATATCCTTGCATACATCTACATATGCTGCATTCCAGAAAACCCTAGCCAAGTTCGTCGTGTTTGTCGCCTTTCAATATTTTAAATACACAAGTATTGGAGCTCTATCATCTGTTTTAGAATTTATGCCGGAAAAACTATATTTTGAAACACAATTTTCGTTTGAAAACAATCACAAAATTGCTATTTGGAATTTTCAAAATAAAACGGCCAAAATTAGTTCCGATAGGTACCGACCGATAGTTTCTTTGCAGCTACCCTGTACATCGATAGGTGGAATCAAAAGTCGCGGGTATGTATATCTGATCTAGAGAATTAAACAACACGAAAATACTAATATTTGGTCCTTGGTGACATTGGTTTTAGTTCTGCTGCAGTTTTTAAATAATAATAAAACTAATTAAATTGAAATAAACCAAAAGAATGCTGGAAACCAAGAGCATCAGTGCTTTGGCATTTACTGAGACGCCGCGCAAGCGTAAAAGGGAAACAGGCGGCTGCGTGCCCCTGCCCCTGCCACAGCAGCAGCAACCCTTAACCAGCGACGCCAAGGTGCAGCAGGAAGCAGCTGCTGCCGTCACAGAGTCATGCTTCACCAACGCTGCATTCAGTTCGACGCCCAAGAAGCTGATTGGACGCCGCCGTTTGGCCAAAGAGAACAGCAATCCGTTTCCCTGTCTGGAGTTCAAGTCCATAGCGGACTTGGCACAACAGCAGCAGAAGGAGCAGCAGCAGCATCATCAGCATCAGCAGCAGCCCCCCAACAATCCCTTTGAGGTGGTGCGACATCCCTGCAAGAAGAAGAAGCGAGAGATTGCCTGCTTTGAGAATCCTGGCCTCAATCTAGAGCTGCCCGAGAAGCAATTCAATCCGTATGAGGTAGATCCATCTTTATACCCGCAAACCAATACCCAAACGACTAACACTTTGTCCTCCCCCACCACTCCCCGCTGTACAGGTGATCCGTTGCATTGCCACGCCCAACAAAAACAAAGGCTTCGTCAATGCCGCCCTCAATGTGCGTGGCAGCGATGGCCCCGCCTCGCGGAATCCCTTCGAGATTCATCGCCAGAGCGAGATCTCTGCTGTGGCCAGCAATCCCTCGGGCGTGGCCAATCCCGCCTTGGCCGAGGAGTCGCTGCTGCCCACCAGCCTGAAGATCGGTCTGCCGTTTGTGCCCACCGTGGGCTGTCGCATCGACTTCCATGGCATGTCCCTGGCCCAGTTGACGCCCAGCAAGCTGCTTGCGGAGAAGCTTGTCTTTTCGCCGGTGCCAGGGCCAGGGCCAGGACCGAAGCGTTCGCTGGGTGCCATCAGTGAGGAGTCATCCACCATGGATATTGGCAAGGAGCTGGATCGCTACCAATTGGAGCTGGAGAATAGCATCAACGAGGCAAAGCTGCGCAAAAAAGGCCTCCTGGTGGAGTCGGAGGAGACGCAGGAGACCCTGATGGTGGTGCAGGAGCACCAGGAGGGAGCCCAAGTGGAGCGACAGCTCATATGCACCAGAAGGCGCACGCTCACGGAGATTAGCGAGGTGCCCGAGATGGAATCCGCACCAGTGGAGCAGCCACCAGAAGAAATGAAAGAGGAGGAGCAGCAGCAGCAGCAGCCGGAGGAGGAGGAGGAGGAAAAAGAAGAGGAGCAGCTGCAGGAGGATGATCCCGAGCCAGATGCGGCTGCAGGCGATGTAGCCTATGCCTCAGAATCAGACGAGGAGGACTTCAAGGCCCCTGCCCGCTTCGTGCGCGCCTATCGCCCGGCAGCGCAGCAGCTGAAGGCCGCCAGCAAGGAGTCCCTCCAATCGATTGGCTCCAGCAAATCCGGCAAATCCCTGGACAAGCCACCATCCGGCCATGGCATGAAGAATATGATACGCAAATCGATACGCCGCCTCATGCATCCCATGGAGAGCGGCAGCCACACGGGCAGCAGCTCCCCGGAGAAGCCGCACAACAACATCATGCACACCATTCGCCACAGCCTGCGCCGGCGACCACAGAAGGAGGTGCCGCTGCAGGAGGAGGAGGAGGAGAAGGAGATACGTCCGGCGGACATCTCCATTGTGGACAGCAGCGAGCGCACCATGAAGCTCAGGTCGAGCATTGCCCAAACAGAGTACATGACCATCGAGCAGCTGACGAACGAACGGAAGCACACGCTGCGGAACAGCATTCGTCGATCGACACGGGACGTGCTACGCCATGTGTTCCACAAGAGTCACGATGCCTATGCCACGGCCAAGTGAGCTGGACACAAACAATCGGCCCATTCATTAATTCATTCATCATTTACAGCCTAAGACCATTGAACTTTTAATTGCACCCAAAGATTGTCATACAAAAATGCATCCACATCCACACCCACACCCACATCCAAACCCAAACCCAAACAAAAATCCAACCAAGAGGATCCTTTGGATGCACCCCCAGCCCAGCCCAGCCCCAATGTTAAAGGCGGAGCTGTAGCTCTGTTGGCTGGAGTTTCTTCGCTTCGGCATCTGTTCGAAGATTTCGAGTTTAAGAATTTTTTTTGGTTATGCAGCAGCGCTCCTCGTTTGATGTTTGCTTCGAAACATCACCTCACCCACACACATTTATGCACCATTCATGTTTCTATTTTGGATGTACTTTTAATGTTTTATTGCACGTTTATTTATATGTATGCACTATATATATATACTGTATTGCATTTGTATTTGTATGAACCCTTTATATATGTATAACATTTGTTTTTTTACATAAACCTCAAGCCCATTTGCAAGCTGTGGTTGTTCCAACTCTTCTGAAAAATGGGCACAAACAATAGACAATACTTGGGCATATCTTCGGTGTCAGCCGCAGCATGGGAATGCCGAGTAGCCCGGGCATGCGGCATGCGGCAGCGCCCCTCGGTTGGTAGTTCTTTGGGGCATTTACTGTCAAAAGGTTTCTTTGCTATTAGCAATCATCAGATTTCTACGAATGGTCCCCAATGCTTAGCCGTTTGCTAAATGTTAAACCTAATTGAAAATGCCTTGAGATGGGGACCCACAGCTGAGTTTTGCCAGCTAACAAACTACTACAATAAATGTTCTTAGATGTAAGGAAACTCTATTATAAATTGGGTCCGGATACAGAAAGAACTGAGATAATAAATAGGATAGGAACAACATAAAGCAGAACGTCAGTGGAAAGGGAATTAACCAATCGGAACGGTGGAGATATATATAATATATATAGCTGCCAGGAGGTCCAAGTGAAAAATACATTTCCAAGTCCATCAGTGAAGGCCTCTGGGCAATTCCTAGATAGATCGACGATCTGTGGGCGGCTACTGCCCTTTGCAAGGGCCATTTGGTGTTGGTTTACTTGTAGACTGTTTGCAGGAGTGGACGGCGACGCTGCTCCAGCGGCTTGAAGGCATGCTGATAGACGCTGGCCAGACGCCAGTGCTCCGGATAGCCACCCTGGCCGGCGCCGCCGCCCTGACTGCGAAACGGCGGCACCAGTGTGTCGATGTCGTAGTTCTTCTTGGCGTACGGCTGGCGGGGTCGTGGCACCACCAGCACCCGCCCGCCGCCAGAGCAGCCCGTGTCCATGCCCATAAAGTCGCCGGAGGCATTGTGCTTGGCCACACCCGCCCGGAAGGCGGCCTTGCTGGTGAGACAGTGACCATGGCCATGCCCATGGCCGTGGCCATGGCCGTGCCCAAAGGCTGGCGGACAGCAGCGTGGGGCCGGGGCAGGGCCAACCTTGTGGCAGAGACGACGGGCGGGTCGGCGCAGGAGCGTGTCCCGCTTGCAGGAGGGTCCGGCCGGGCGGCAGCCGTGCTCCATGTGCACACCGCCCGGACCATTGCCCTCGCAGCTGGACTCGGGGCCCAGATACTTCTCGCGCAGCGCCTGATACGCCTTGTCGCCCAGCAGGGGCGACGACTGGTACTGCTTGGCCAGTCGGTTGGGGGGCATGCCCCCACGGGCGCCGCCGCTGGAGAGTTCTGCCAGGTTGCCAAAGCTGACGCCGGCTGCGGGGCCGCGGCGACAGTGGGAGGCGGCACTCGAGTCCCGGGAGACGCTGCGTGCCCGGTCCCTGGGGGGCGGGGAGTAGTCGCAGGCGCAGGGATCCTCGCGATCGATGGCCCGGCCACCAAAGTCCGTCTTCCGGCGGAGTATGTCCTTGTCGAAGAAGTCCGCCTCGCCCAGAGTGCTGGTAAAGACCCCGGACGAGCGGCCCAGATCGGCGGCATTGTCCTCGCGCGGCGTGCGCACGCAGGTGAAGACCGCCGGGCCCGCCGAGTCGTTGGAGCCATCGATGTGCCGTGCCAGACGCGGCTCGTCCGTGGCACTGGCGGGCTTAAAGTCCCAGCAGATGGCCAGGTCCATGGGTCCCATTTTCTTGGCCGGTGCGGAGCCCACGCCGCGGAATGTGTCGCCGCCAAAGGCCTTGGGCACCACGCCGCCGCCTGTTTTCGGGCGGAACACCTTCATTTTGGTGCAGTGCGTCGGCCCGGCGTTGTGCGTCTTGACGCCCACGCCCGTGGCAATGGGATCGATCTCCAGCGAGAGGCCGGCATGTCCGCCCGAGATCTGTGCCTTGCGAAACGCCAGATCCGCCACACAGTCGGGCAGCGGCTGATGGTCCAGATTGTCCTGGTGCATGCGCTTGGCCAGCTCAAAGTTCGCGTAGGCCGGCACCACCGGCGAGGGGCAGCGCTCGTTCGGCTTCTCGGTGATCGAGTGCAGCGGCATCTTTCTGATCAGATCCGGATCGGTATCGGTATCGGTATTGTACCTGTAGTTCTGGCTCTGGCTCTGTGCCACTGGCAATGAGATCAGATCCTTGCCGGGCACGAAACCAGACTCGAATCCCGTGTCAAAGGCTGCGTTCAGGTCGCTGCTGCGCTCGAGATGATCCGCGTAGCGGGACTGGGCCGCTGCCAGGGCAGGGAACTGTCGCCCCGTGGCGGAGGTCACCCGATCCCGGTACTTGATCGGCTGGGTCTCCTCCCTGTCCAGATAGAGGCGACTCAGTGGCTCATTGCTGTCCCGCGCGTAGGTGGCCTTCTTCTGGTCGAGCAGCAGCTGGTGCGACGGCAGACGGTACTCCGGCTCGGTCAGTGCTCCGGGCGTATAGGACAGATCCGGCAGTCCGATTCCGGCTGCCTGCGACATGGTTGGAGGTTCACTTTTTGTTTACTTGCCAAACGATCGCGAAGAGATGAACATGAAGATGCCGTTGCAAATGAGATGCACAGATGTATATACAAATGGTTATGAGTGGTGCACGTAAATGGGGCATGAGATCGGGCATCGGGGAAGCTTGGGGGCTGTGCTGGGCTCTGGCTCTGGCCTGGAAGGGCAATTGATGAGTGGGAGCACCCTGCTATGTGGACTCCCTATGCGAACAGCTGCGTAGGTGCTTTGGGGCTACAGCTAATTGGGTTTCTCTTTAAAATAAATTATGGAGCTGTGGCTGAATGAACAGATCTGGCATGGTATGAGGCAGATAGCAACCCCCCTGGTGTAGCCTTAGCCTGTAAAGAACTTTGCACAAATGCCTTGGATTGTGTTCTTTTTTATTTGCTAGAGCCAATAGAACTTTCAACTAAATGGGACTCGACTGAGTCTGGGCAATGCGAGAGCATGCAGTGTAGAGAATGAAGAGACAAGCTGATTGTGTCTATGCAGCTGCAGATGCAGGAGTAGGCAGATTCAGGAGGCCTATCCAATTGGGCAGCAGTGGGCAGATGCAGGAGTAGGCACTAAAAGGAAATCTTGCAGATCCCTGAGCAGAAAGCTAGTGATTCAAGCAAGTGCTTCAATAGGTGCCCGGATTTATTGTTTATTCAAAGTGCAATTTGTGCATGGCCTGGAAACGAGAACTGAGCAGCTGCCTGGGCGCATCACTGACTGGCTTTTGCTTTTGCTTCCGCTTCTGCTTCTGCAGCTTTGACAGCTTCTAATTCTTTGCCTGCTGGGGGGTTTTGGTGTTTGCTTCTTCTTTGGTCAGCTTGCTGGGCTCGCGATTCGCTGTGAAGGCCGTGATGGTTCGCTTGCGTGATCTATCCACCTTGACGCAGGTTATCCGAGACTTGGCTGGCAGGCAAACCGTTCGGGGGCTCTACAGTGAGGAGGTGCGGTGCGGTGCGGTGCAGTGGCAGCAGCAGCAGCAATGGAGAACGAAATACTCACCTTGATGGGACAAATGGCACGTTTGCAGCGGACACTCAGCTGATGGAGCTCCTTGATCTGCTTGATGCCCTCGCACTTGGACTGGCACTTGGGACGCGCCCAATACGGATCTCCGCGGACGCCCAGTGTCACCCGCTTGTCGCAGGCCAAGGCGCGACGGTTCTCCCGCTGGCAGCTGCACAGATCCCGTGGAAAGTCACGGAACTTGTAGCGTCCGCTCAAACAGGCGTCATAGTGGCCGCAAAAGCTGCGCGTGATCTTCAGCGGTAGCTCGTAGGTGCCACGATATCGTCCAAAGGAGTTGCCGTCCCTGCCGTGCAGCAAGAAGTGGGGATAATGGATGGATTATGGATGGATGGATGTTGTGTGTGACTCACCTTCGGGCGGTGGGCAGCAGGTGGCCGCTATTGTCCACAATGGGCGTGGCTTTCTTCAGGTATCGCCTGGGCCGTGGCGGTGCAAAGCGTGGATACTCCCAATTGCAGAGTCCTGGCGCCTGAAAGCGGTCCTCAAACTGAAAGAGGCAGATCCAAGGCAAAAGGGGGGAGAGACGCGATCAACACCTGTTATGAATGTGGCAGAACCCTCCTCCGCCTCGGTCCTCACACTGTCTGAAGCAAGTAATTCCCTTATTTATGGGCGCTGAGCAAGCAAACCAATTGATGACAAAAAAACAAAACGCAGCGCAACCCCCATGGAAGGAGAACCGGAATCAACCCTCCCCCCGCACACCACACACCACGCACCACGCACCACGTAACTGGCGGAATGGGCGGGCAATTACACGGCGTAATCTCTGTTCTGTTGCTGGAACATGTGTAAAAAGGCATTGGGTTTAATTCCACTTAATGCCAATGTTTGTGTTTGCCATTTGAAAGCGCAGCCAGCCAGCAAGCCAGCCAGCCAGCCAGCCAGCCAAGGCAGAAGCAGAAGCAGAAACTGAGTCCCAGCCGTGAGTCTGGGCTGGCTTAAAAAACGGACAGACTTCAAACTGATCCTTAAATGAGCCAGCCTCAGGCCTGGTCTTAAGCTGAAAGAATCATTTATCAGAAGTTTTGGGCATATGCCAGCCAGCTGGCTGGAATGCCAGCAGCAAATCCACAGGAACCTGTTAAGGTGTATTGACAATGGGAATGGAGGTGAGATGAGCAGCAAAACAGCCCAAAGAGTAGGAAAACTAAAGGGTATGGAAACTGGAAATGATTATTGGGGCACTATTTTGGGTATTATTTGGGGCATTATTTGGGGCACTATTTGGGGTATTGGTAGTGGGAATTATCTAAGAACTAAGACCCTCCTGCAGCCAGCGGAAAACACTCTGAAGAGTAGGAAAAGGAACTGCTTTTGTGGGTAGAAATGGAGCAGTGGAAAGAGCATCGATGAGGACTCCATTTCGGGATTACTGGCTACTGGGAATATACATATGTACAGGCTCCTGTCGAAAGTCTTCCCACGCTTCCGGATTTCAATTAACAAATGCAAATGCCTTAGCCGACGCGCTGGTAATACGATACCGAGCCTAGTAACTTGTCAGCACTTGATTGAGACCCTTGATTGATGCGATTGTGTGGTGGGGGAGTTGCGGGTGTGGCAGTGGGCACGCGTCTTGGACGTGTCAACGTGTGCCACAATGCGGCAACTGTAATTAAATTTGTACGGCAATTACACAGGAATGTGATGAAGGGCCCAGCGAGAGGGCAGGACAAGGCCAAGGGATAGAGAGAGGACGTGTGAGTGTGGGGAATCCCCTGGATGGTTGCCATGGCTGCCTGCGATGGATGCGCTGGATGGAATGGATGCACTTGCCAAGCGTGAAATACAAATTGATTTTAAACTCAATTAGCAACAAAAGTTTGTAGGCGTTTAAGCGACACCCAACAACAATGAGGATTACGGGACACCCAGACAGATGAATGGGATGAATGGATGGGCTGGATGGGCTGCTATGGGCTGCTATGGGCTGCTATGGGCTGGGCTTATGTGGAGAGGGGCACACAAATAGATAGTTGAACGGTTGTTTGGGTTATCCACCCACCCCCCACCAATAGCCGAATCCATCGCCTGCACTCTGCTTTGTTCTGTTCCTCTTGTGTTGCTCTGTTCTGTCTGTGCGCGTCACCCCTTGGTGATGATTTTTATGGCAACCCTCTGGGGTGCAATTTATCACATGGTCTTTTGTGTCAGAGCCCAGAGAGAGGATTAGATAGTCAGAAAGCTACCGAGTGCACACGTGCACTCCACGGACCACGGGCTGGATATGCAGGCAGGCAGCGCACAGGCAGGCAGCGGACAGGCAGGCAGCACTTGTAACACTCCACTCACTTGTGCACACGCCTCCACCTCCTACTACTCCTCCTTCTGCTCCTGCTCCTGCTCCTCCTCCTACCGTACTTCTGTACTCCTTCCTGGACTGTGGCAGGACAAACACTTAAGCTAATTTCACGCTATGCCGCCGATTGCTGCTGGATTGCTGCTGGATTGCTGTTGGATTGCTGCTGGACTCTCGATGGACAGGATGGTTGTGGTGGGGGGGCAGGTCCCTGCGTTCAATTCGATTGCCGCCCTCTGCAGCTTTGGGCCTCAAAGCAGCTGTCGATTCGTGCGCCTTTTTGCAATTGAAATGTCATTAAGTGTGTCCGTCGCAGGAGCAGCAAAAAGGAGATCTTCGGATGTCGCGCTGGATGCACAGGCACAAAAAGAAGAAGGAAAAAAATACACCAAGGAAGAGCGAAAATTCCTTCACCTTTTCGCGCTTAGCCGTTACGATGGTATGTACATAATCGCATATGAAAATAGCTGTAAATAAACTGCAGTTGCGTGGCAATTTCCTGCCTGGCTGACACCAGGTGCGCCAGGGGCGGGGGGCGACGCTCCGAGCCTGGATCCAAAAAACAAAACAACGGACTGGTAACCAATCCCGTTACCAAGTAAATAAACTTTAACTGTCGCTATTTGCAGCAGCGTGCGCCACATCGGAAAACATCGCAGAGAACTGGATAGCCAAGCGCCCAAAGGTGGGCAAAGATGGGCACAGGTAGGCGAAGGTGGGGCAAGGGAAAGGGCATCGGAATTGGACGTGTGGAACTACAGCGGGAATGGGAACAGTAGCGGGAACGAAGAGAATATGGAATGGATATGGATATGGAAATGGAAATGATAGCGGGATGCGTAACGCCGCCACTCAAGTTGGATACGCCCGCAGAGCCAGTCGACAAATTGTGGCCAAAGAGAAAACTCAAGCAAGCATTAAATGAACGTTGGAAATTTATTGTTAAAATATTCCTTCCTTTGTAATGATTTCCCATGTGAAGATTGCTATTTATCGATTTCTCTTTAAATGTTATGCATAAATATTCATAGTTCTCATTAATATTGCTCTCCAAATATCATACCCCTCTGTGCATATTTCCCGATACCCCAATCAAGTTTAACTAAAGAACTGCAGAATAGTTGATTTGACCCAACCCGAAATATCCTCTAATCCAATAAATACCGGTATCACATGGGAAATGCATTCACTAAATGTTTTCCGATCTAAGGCTCTGCAAAAAACTCTGAGACAAACATTTCTGATGTCTATAACTCAAGAATATGGTTATTTGGATTCCAATTTCTTTTATTTTCTAATATTTGTCTAATTTTGGTTAATTGGATTCCCCCATTGTATTCACCCAAAATCATCTAGAACTGTTTTTTTTGGAAAAGCAAAGTAAAGGCAAATAAATATTATTTTTGTATAGAATAATTAATGTGTGTTTCTAAAGGTATCAGATTACTGCCGAGATGCCCCGCACGAGTTAAGAGATTGGTTTCTGACTAATTTGTCGCCTGGCTGCTGCTGTGTCCTATCGCGCCTATCCTCCTACTCCTCCTTCTTGCACACACGCACACACAGCCTACAAATGGCACTCAATGAGACAGAGAGAGAGAGAGAGGGGAACTTGGCAGACTAACGGAATGTCTGCTGAATGGCGGGGCTAGGGCTCTCGTTTTTTGAGTGAAACGCAGAAAGAGAGAGAGCGTGGAGTGTTTCGTGTTGTGTGTGGAGAGCGCCCATGCCATTGATTTTGTTACCTTTTGGCTTTCAGAATTATTATTATCATTATTATGGCAACCGGTTGCCACGCCCACCACCATTGACATGGCACTTGGACTATGAAATTGGGACGCAGCCAGGAGAAATGTGGAGCAGCAGCAGCAGCTCTCCCGCGTGTGTCTAGCTGTGTGTCCCTCTCTTTCAGCAAATAACGGTAAAGATAACAGCATCCCCTCATGCAGGGTTCTCTCTATGCGCACTCACCTGATTAGCACTAAAATGAAAAGCCATTGTCCACAAACAATGCAAACACAGGAAAAGATTTTGGAATTTGTGAATTTTTGAGTTTTTGGTTTTCGGATATTTGAGTTTCTGTTGATTTTTGAATTTTGTGATTTTTGAATATTTGAATTTGGAATCGAAGAAAGAATTTTGTTGTGTTGCAATGCAAACATGAAAATCTGGACAATTCTGTAAAGGGTGACCCTGTTTTCGTTTTGGCGCCAGCTATGGGGCGTGGCTACAAAAGGACACGCCTGGAGTGTGTCCTGTGTGTGCGTGACGTGGGGCAGGGGGGGATGGAGCGAGCCCTGGCATCTGGTCGCATCTGGCACTTGAGCGGAATACGGCAAAGCAAATGGAAAACTTTGCAACGGCAGATGTGGCCCCCAGCAAATGGAATAAATGGGGAATTGGGGGGGACAAATTGTGCTAAGGAATGAAAAAGAGAGGAGAATGATGTATCTTCTATTGCGGTGTATACTATAGATAATTTTCGTAACTTTAATGCTTGACTGGGATATACATATGTATGTAATTATGTATTTATGCAATTATATATCTATGTATGTTGTATGTATTGTAGTAGTTATAGGTATAAACAAATATCACGACTTAGAAGCTAGACAAAAAAAGTGTTTGGCGATTATTTCTAGAATAAAGATACTCGTACACACATACATACATATATGTATTTACATATGTATGTACTTTATAGTTTATGGATACAGGATATGGGTTTATGGGGTGGGGAGGGGTGTGGGGCTTGGGGGCTTGGGGTTCGATTCGCAATCCTATGGCGGAGCAAAGAACATGGCCTCACTGAAGCTGCAGCTGGTGTTGAAGCTAGAGGCGCTACCACTATCTCAGGGGGTCTCCAGCACGTGATTCAAGTACGCAATGTAGCAGATGGCCAGCTTGAGGATCTCGATCTTGGAGAGCTTCTTGTCTGGCGGCAGGGTGGGCAGCAGCTTCCTCAGCTCGGCAAAGGACACATTGAACGCCTCCACACGTATGCGCTCCCGTGTGGCATGCGCCGTTCGATACTTGAGTGTGGCCCGTCGCCGGCGACGTCGCTCCTCGCGTGACAAGCCCACCAGCTCGGTGGGATCCAGGTGGGCAATCGGTGTGGTCCGGCGACGTGGCGCCGGTGTTGGTGGCGGCTGTGGTGTCGGCTGGGCGGCCGTCTCACAGGACATACGCGCCTGGAAGCGCTTCTCAATGTCCAGCGTGGTGCTGGCCGCATAGTCCTCGTGCAGCAGGCCCCCATTGTTGGCGGGCGCCAACATCTCGTCATCCTCTGGCATATAGTAGCGACTCAGGGAGATGCTCTGCGGCGGTCCCTCTGCCATGTGCGTCATGTCGTAGACCATCTTTGGAGTGTGTGGCGGCGGCTCCTGCTGCCAGTTGCTGCAAGCACACAAGAGAAGACGAAGATCATAAGTATTCCATGGGTGTAGTAGCAGTAGAAGCAGTAGTCCCCCCCCACCAACCCCGCAACCGCCCTGTCCAATGCCACAAAGCAAATCAAAGAGGCTGCTGCCACTCGCATTATTTATGGTTGGTTCATTTGTGTGCATTTGTGTCAAAGGGTGCGTGTGCCGTGACCCGCACCGCCCTGCACCGCCCATGTCCTAGTTCTATTCCTTGTCCTTTTCCTTGTCCTGGGGCGCACACCCCTTTCTGTGCATGTGTCCTGTTTGCGTTTCCTATTATTCTCATTTATTTTTATTGTACTTATTGTATTTATTGTTTATTCGCAACATATTTTCACACCTACACAAATAGCAGAACAATCGGCACGTTTATTATTTGCTTTTGCCCACGGGACCTGAACACACACACATCCCACCACACCCCACGGGAAACGGGGAACCCCTCTGCGGTTAACGTATGATTTGATATTACATATTTATTTAATGGGTTTTTGTGAAAAGTCGCACAGATAGCAGCAAGTCAGTGCCCATAATGGAATGGGCACCAATGCAGGAGGGACCTGCCTGTGGCTGCCTGTGGCTGCCTGTGGCTGCCTGTGGCTGGATCAAAAGATCCCACAATTGATTTACTGAGCGGCTTTAACCATAATCGGACAGTCACAGTATCCAATATTGTACAGATAACTTCTGATTTGTTCGCAATCCGCGATCCTTAGCTTTGGCACTTAGCTTGAACTTACAATATTCAAACAGCAAAAAATTAGAATATCCGCACAATTCTTTGGTTTGTCCACGGTCCAACTGGAATCCGGAGGTGAGCTTAAAAGTTTGCCTGCTCGCGAAAAGCCTGAATGACGAACTGATGCACGGTGCGGACGATGCAGCATCCTTTATACCGAAAAGAAAAAAAAAATCGGAGCATAAACATCCCTTGGCCAACCGGCAGCCAATGGCAAGTATGCACCACCGACTGGGTAACGCCAATTGAAGAGTCGCCACGGATTACAAAATGGCGCTGGTTATGCTAGATACCCGCCCCTTGATGCCGGAAGCAACCACCAGGATGCTGGTCGGAAGGAAACTTTCAAATTTGAGTGAGCAGCGGCACATTGTGCGCCCAACAGCCCACTGTTAACTGCATGTGCACGTAACAGTGCGCCCTACTGTTAACATGCGCTAACAGCCAACAGCACATGTTACACTTGCAGATGAACTCAAATTTAAATTTTCTTTATAAGCTTGGAGTTTAATTATTATTTAAGACTCTTACAAATCGAATGTTATTTGGTCTCTGCCATGTAGGGGACGATTAAATCTAGGTGTATATATACATATGTATAAAAATGTACCATATTCTCATGCGGCGCGCCTAGGACTTCTTGGAGGACTCTAGGCGGACGCCAAATATGCGATTGCCGCTGGTAAAGGAGACCTTAAAGATGGGTCCCTCAT
This sequence comes from Drosophila tristis, assembly GCA_018150885.1. Classification (NCBI taxonomy): domain Eukaryota; kingdom Metazoa; phylum Arthropoda; class Insecta; order Diptera; family Drosophilidae; genus Drosophila; species Drosophila tristis. Next base: position 4,073,155 of record JAECWT010000215.1, on the reverse strand, counting down.
GGTTGGCATACGATTTAAGCAGCAACTCCTCTGCGGGCGGTATGGAAGAAGAGTTTTCATGGGCTCCAGACTCCTGGACGAGGCGGTCGAAGTCCCAGACGGACAGCCGGCCATCCCGGCTGCCCACAACCAGCAGATTATTGTTCATGTCAAAGTCGCAAGAGTTGATGGCTGCCGTGTGGTGTCTCAGGCAGCGGATCATTCGCTCGCGTGGCAAGTCCCACACAATGACCAGATTATCGGCGCCTCCAGAGGCCAAGAAGCGTCCGCACTTGGAGAAGGCCAGAGAGCAGATTCTCGCCATGTGGCCACTGAGCAGACGCACCGGGTGGCCCTTCAGGATGTCCCAGATGCGGACAGTGCAGTCGGAGGAGCCAGTGGCCAGGTAGTGACTATTTGGATGGAACAGACACACGTCCACGGCGCCCAAGTGGCCGATAAAGGGGCGCTCGGATTTCTTGAGATTCTGTGCCCATACACGAGCTGATCCATCCTTCGAGCCAATGGCAAAGACGTGGCCCAGGGGGGCAAACACTACGCAGTTGACGGTGGTCTGGTGCCCCGTACAGATGAACAGACAGTTCCACGAGCGAAGGCACCACAGACGCACATCGGAGTCCGAGCAGCTGAGAAGGTAGCGGTCGTCGGGCGAAAAGGCGCAGCCGTAGACAGTCCCCTGGTGGCCGTGCAAGCTGCGCTTGACTAGCTTGTCCGAACTCTCAGTGTTGAGCGTCATATCCTCCAGCGGCTTCGAGGCATCCACCGAGAAGACGTGCACCAGGGAGGCGTTCGTGCCCAGGGCCACCATGTCGAGTTTCACCGAGAAATCCGCACAGATAATATCCTCCTCGCCGGCCATGGCCGTGTATATGTGGACCGAGGGCAGATCCTTCCGACCCATTACCTCTCGCTGCTGCTCGTCCATTCGGCGCTTAATCTCATCCTTAAGACTCGGCACCCCTGGCGGGCGCAACTGATGTCTAGGCAGCACATTGGCGTTCGTGTCAGCTGCGAAATCTCGCGAACCAGCAGCGGACGACGAGGTCGTGGGGCGTTCTTCGGGCTGCCCGGGCTTCACAGTCCACAATAGGATGTCCAGCATAGGATGCCCCAGGCGAGAGCGTTGCTGTGGCAGCTTCTCACTGTCGTACATCCGGATGCGGAAGTGGATCAAGATTTTTTCCTGCTGCTCAAACGGCCAGTCCGCCAACAGGTGCAGGCACTGCATGAAGGCATCGTGGGCCATCAGGATCTCAACTTTCTGGAGTCCATTCAGCAGAATACGCGCCCTGCCTGGCAGCTGCTCTGGCCGCTGGATTTCCTTGAGCTTTGCGAGGCGCGACTTGTAGGTGTTGTCCAAGTACTTGCCGCCATTCTTCAAAAATTTCATGGCCCTATCCAACAGTTTGTTGCCGACCCGTTGCAAGTAGGTCAGCACCAGCATGGGATACATCAGCTGATAGATATCGTATCTCAAGTGGCTGGGCACCAGCCGCAGCATGCCGAAAACTGAGTAAAAGGTCTGCTCGTACTCCTTGATTGTCTCCATACTCTTGAAGACATTATAAATGAATGTCTCGGGAGGGTTCTGGTCGTCACTGGCCTCGTAGAACTCGGTTTCAAAGCTAGCCGCTTCGTCTTCGTCGGAGTAATAACAGTCAAATGCGCGTGACTTTTTCTTCTTCGAGATGGCAAACCGAAAAGCCAGATCACCTGTGGGAAATCGCATCCCAAACAAACTTTTCTCGTCTTCCTCATCGTCAGTGGTGATGGAATCATAGCTGGGATCCGAAAAGCCATTTTCGTCCTCTTCATAATCAGAGATGGGTTCCTCATTAAATTCCCTGTGGTTCGATTGGGTTAAGTGAATAAAAATCAAATGAATATCCATTATAATATATGTATGTACCGCTTTGCGGCGCTTGTGTCAGCCAACGTCCTGGTATCCTGGTTAGTAGGAGATTTGAGCTGATTTGTGTCCTCATCGCTCAGTGCCATTGATGCCATTGGGCCAATGGGCGACGATATCTCAAATACATCTTCAATGCTAATTAAGAATGAACATAAATCGTTTGATATCGCCCAAATACATATGTATGATCCCTTACCCCGTTGACTGCCATTTTGGCGATTCATTCCCACCACATTCCGGGGAAGTTGGGCCTAAGTTGAAAAATTGTGGTTCAACTGGCATCGAAGACGTACTTGAATCAGAGCTGGAATCAAAGCTGAAATCAGAGCTGGAATCATCCGCAGTGTTGTCCTGATCGATTGAGGAATCCGAGTCGCTGCTGAGCTCTTTGGGGTTTTCTTTTCCAGTTTTTTGATCGGTTTCGTCTGCCGCGTCTGGCGCCATGAGCTTTTGTGTTGACTTTTGCTTTAATTTGCGCTTTTTATTATCCTTTTCTACTTACACGTGGCTTCTTAGCTTCCATGATTATATTTTTGCACTAGTTTTTTTTTTTCCGCAGCCTCCCAAATTTTTATAATTTCAACCTCGTTCACTGCTGGTTTTTTTTTTTTACTTTGACAGTTGCCGACCAGTGTGACCGCATGCGTATTGAAACATTTATGGCCTTTTTACTCTGGTCTGGCCGAAAAGTATCATCTACAAATATGTTATCAACCACAAAAATATCGATAGATATTTACATCCCAATGTCATAACACTTGCATTTCCCCCGTAGTATTTTTAATTGCAAAACTATTAGGTAAAATGAACCTGGGCCGACTACTGACACCTCTCCAGGTGACCACTGCACTGGCCCGCAGCTACGGAAAGCACAACAAGAAGTATCTGTACAAGGATGGCAAGAAATACGAGGGCATAATATACTACCCCAGGTGAGAGGCAGAACGGAACAGTCGAGGCTTTTGGAGCCCCATCTGATGATATATTTGTTTTTCCGCAGAACTCCCGACCATCAGGATCCGCCTATAGAGCCCGCCAAACTGTTTCGAGTGCAGCGCATCAAGCCGGTGAAGGGGAATCCCTTCTGGGAGAAGCGCATTCTGAAAGACCTGGGCTTGGATGGCAAACAGAGCGACTACACGGTGGTCAAGAACATACCCGAGAACAATGCCCGCCTGTGGAAGATCAAGCATTTAATTAAGGTCACACCGGTCACGTTTCCTTATGGCGAGCCCACGGCACAGGATGTCAAGCACACGATACTCAAGGAGAATGGCGAGTGCCTGGTCACCAAGGATATTGGCCCCGTGGAAGTGCGCACGGAGGCACGCGATGCATTCGACCAGCAATCGAAGCGCCTGGACACGGACCTGCTCAGAAAGGATTCTCGTCTGAAGTGGCTCAATCCTTGGTAACGAAAAATATGCCTGTGGCTGCTTTATTCCTTTAAAAACAATAAAAAATGCAAGTTCAAGTGCGTTTTCGTTGGTAAAGCTAGTAAATGGCCATGGCCACCTTCTTCTCGAGGGTCTTGCAGCCGGAGCTGACAAACAGGCCATGCATGCGATCATAGCTAATCGAGGAGGATAGGATGTCGTTGATGATATCCCTATCGGGCGTTTTGCCCCACCGCCGGAACTCCGCCTCCAGGCACTGCACAACGTGCGCCTTCTCTAGCGGTAGGAATGGTATGTAGTGATCGATGACGTGTGCCTCAATCAGACTAGTTTTCTTCATGCCGCCGTCCATGTTGTAGGCAGCTCTCTGCAGCAGCGGCTCATAGTCGCTCAGGCGTGTATCCTCGCGCAGTTTTCCCGCCTTCATGCTATTACCCAAATGGTCGGCGATATGGGTGCCGGCAGTGTTTGACAGAAAGATGAATATGGCCTTTGTGTGGTCGGTGCCATCGTTGAAGGCATTGTAGTCCACCAGCGAGGTGAGCGTTTCGAACACGCCACTGGGCATCTTATCCACCTCATCGAATATGAACAGGGAGCGTGGACAACTCTTCAAATGAGAGCGTACCTCTTGGTTAATGCGTGCCTTGTACATGCCAATATGCTCGGCTTGTGGGAAGTCGGATCGTCCCAGGTACTTCACAACATAACCGCTATTCGATCCCCCCAAGTAGAGAGCGTTGGCAATCTGGTCGGCCACAAAGTTCTTTCCGGTGCCCGGCTGGCCATGAAAACTAAGCACCAACGGCTTTCGCGACTTGCTCTGGGCGCTAAAGTGCGCTGTCAGTGCTGGTATGATGTGCTGGGCCACAATATGCTGGCCGTATAGTGTTTTTTCCAGCGACAACCGCAGCGCTGCAAGAGTTTCGAGTCGAGAGATTTTGGTCAGAGAACAAAACATATTGCAATGGTAACATACCGGTTATATTGGCAGGAATGCTTCTGTCGTCGCAACATTCATAAAACCGACAATAGGTCTGGCTCTTGAAATATGTTAAGCCGATGGTGCTAATCCCTACGGCAGCCCCAATTGTCAAGGGCTCAATGCTCTGACAAGAGTGTGTGCAAAATAGCAAGCCTCCAAGGCACAATAGCAGGCAGTTGGTTACATTCATTTTAAGAAAGAACGTCCAATTCCAGCAGGTCAAACAAAACTTGATCGCCTATCGATAAGAGTTATACAGATGGGCGCAGTGCTGCCCACTTTTCATCCGAAAAACAAAGCCGCTTGGAGACAAAACAAGTGAAGTTCACACCACGGATATTACAAAGGTTTCTTACATTATTAACTCCATTTACTGATCTGTCTCCGCGTGACTATCTTCAGGTTCTGGCAACATAAAATATAGACGAACATATTTTTAAAATATCCAGAATCCCCACTTCCCGCAATTTTCCTTTACAAAAAGCCGGATGTGGCGAGAAAAAGCGATATGGCAGCACTGGATGGGAGTTTAACATAGACCGCGATACTAATCGATAACAATAAATCGCAATGTGGTTGCCATATTTTCTGCAAAAAGAAACGCCGCAAGAAAAATTGTCATTCAACAATTGGATTGGAAAATTAGTGCATTTATTAATATTTTCAATATATATATACCATACCAGACCATACCAGACGACTCGCACCCCCACGGTGTACGCAACAAGCAGCAGTTAACAGCAGCAGCCACAGCCGCCGAATCCGTACTCGAAAGTGTTGTCGCGTGTGCCGGTGGCAAAAGGTACAAGAAGACACAGCTTTTGGCTTAGCGTTGTGGCAATATGAGTCGTCGACGTGCACACGATACGGAGGACGAGGGCTATGGTGAGTACAGCATATATTCCACTCGCATTTGCATCCTCCAACTGAACTGGGGACGGGGTGTGGCATTCATTCACTTGCAGACCATAGGAGAAACAAAAGGAGGCGGGTGTCGGAGAACCAGGAGATCGAGGACCGCCTTGAGTCGCTGATATTGCGCGTGGGCGAGCGCAGCACATCCTCGGTGGAATCGAATCTTGAGGGTCTGGTGTCCGTGCTGGAGGCCGATTTGGGCACATTCCGTTTAAAGATCTTGCGCATCCTATCCGACTGTGCCGTGCGTATGCCCGAAAAGTGTACCGTCTACACGACGCTGGTGGGTCTGCTGAATGCGAAGAATTACAAGTTCGGTGGCGAGTTCGTCGACCACATGGTCAAGACGTTCAAGGAGTCGCTCAAGATGTGTCGCTGGGATGCGGCCAGGTATTCGCTGCGATTCCTCGCGGATCTGGTCAATTGTCATGTGATATCGGCCACCAGCCTGCTGCAGCTGCTCGACACCATGATCGATGTGTCCAACGAGGACACAGTGCCGCAGGTGCGTCGCGACTGGTTCGTTTTCGCCGTCCTCTCCACCCTGCCCTGGGTGGGGCGGGACCTCTACGAGAAGAAGGAGTCGGCCCTCGAGTCGCTGCTGCTGCGCATCGAGGTGTATCTCAATAAGCGCTCGAAGAAGCACCATCACGCCTTGCGGGTCTGGTCATCGGACACCCCGCATCCCCAGGAGGAATACCTCGACTGCCTGTGGGCCCAGATACGAAAACTACGCCAGGACAATTGGGCCGAGAAGCACATACCGCGGCCGTACCTCACCTTCGACACGATATTATGCGAGGCGCTGCAGCACAATCTGCCGCAGATCATACCGCCGCCCCACAACGATGCCTTTGTCTATCCGATGCCCTGGGTCGTCTATCGCATGTTCGACTACACCGACTGCCCGGACGGGCCGAATCTACCCGGCGCCCATTCGATCGAACGCTTCCTGATCGAGGAGCATCTGCATCACATCATCGAGACGTACCATCACGAGCGCAAGGACTGTGCCGCCCAGCTGCTCAGCTTCCCCTTCAAGCACAAGATACCACTCGAGTACTGCATTGTGGAGGTGATATTCGCGGAGCTGTTCCACATGCCGACACCGCGCTATCTGGACATCTGCTATGGCTCCATACTGATTGAGTTGTGTAAACTGCAGCCGGCCACCCTGCCCCAGGTGCTGGCCCAGGCCACCGAGATCCTGTTCATGCGCATCGATTCGATGAACACCTCGTGCTTCGATCGTTTTGTCAATTGGTTCTCGTACCATTTGAGCAACTTTAAGTTCACATGGTCGTGGGATGAATGGGACAGCTGCCTGCTGCTCGATGGCGAACATCCGAGGCCCAAATTCATACAGGAGGTGCTCCAGAAGTGCCTGCGGTAAGCAGACAAAGCCCCCGATCCATTTATCTACAAACATGCAATGTAGGTTGTCCCTTCCCTTCCTGTAGGCTGTCGTATCATCAGCGCATCACAGAAATGATGCCCACCACATATGGAAAGCTCATACCTCAATTGCCTGCCCCCAATTTCAAGTACGCCAGCGAGGAGGCAGGTGAGTCATGCAACCCAACAACCATCCCCCCTAAATATCAATGCGAATATGTATATAAGTATATCTTTATTCTGAGGGTAGGGGCTGTGCTAAAACTTAAGTAAACGACACTTCATTCTCGTCATCATCCACGATAAAGGGTATCTCCTCGCCATTATCCCCCACCTTGATGCTCACCGATCTGCTAACAGATTTCTGTGTGAGAACTTCCACCACTTCGCTGCGTTGTGGCGGCGGCAACAGCGGCAGCGGCAACGGTGTAGTCTTCAGTGTAGCTACAGCTGCGGCGGAAGCTTCAGCAGTCGTTGAGGATAATGCTGATGCTGTGGCTGTTTCTGTTGCTGGTGGTGGTGCTGCTGTTGTGGTTGAAGTTGTGCTCGTGCTCGTGCTCGTGCTGGTGGAGACATAGGCTTCATGACGATAGCTGCTCTTGGCCTTGCTATCCTGCTGCTCCTTGCGACGTCTTGCCCACTTGCTCAACGCTGGCTCTGCCGTGCTGCTTGTGGTGGATGTTGTAGTTGTCGTTGATCTTCCAGCAGTTATGCGCGGCGTTGTCCGATAGCGACTCAAATTTCGCAATGGACTAAATTGTGTGGAGGTGGAGACAAAGCTGCTGGAGCTGCTCGCAGTGGGTGCAGGCGTGCGTGTTGCTTGAGTGCTGCTGGAGACTGCAGCTGCTGTTGTTGTTGTTGTTGTTGTTTCTGTTGTTGTTGTTGGTGGAGCACTGGTCGTCGTAGCTGGGGGGTCTTCAGTTGTGGGTGAGCTGATGGCCAATTCTGGCTGTTCCAAGCTGCTGCTGGCTCGCTTCTGCTCTTCCTCCTGCTCCTGCTCCTGTTCCTGCTCGTGCTCTTGCTTCCTGTCCCTGTCTCGCTCTATTTCCAGACGATGCTCATCCAGATGCAGCACATCAATGGGATTCTGATGGACATACAGTGGATCTGGCTCCGAGTAGCGATACACTGTCTCCTCCAGCGGTTCGCTGTGCACAAACGACTTGTCGTCGTCCTCATTGGCCCCGGAGATGCCAGCATCCGCATAGATGATTAGCGGCGGCAGCTTTGCCGTTTGGTATTTGGATGCCTGGCCAAAGATCTGTGGACTGCGGACCAGCAGCTCCTGTTCGGGATCCTCATTCGATTCGTAGGACTCGTGGGAGCCGTAACTGGAGCTGGGAAAGTGCACAGGCTGGCGCTGCTGCTGTGACTGCTGCTGCTGCTGCTGTTGCTGTTGCTGCTGCCGCTGGTAATGATAGTATCCGGACGCTGCTCGAGGCGGACTCCTCGTGGTGGCGGCAGCTGGGCGATAGCTCAACTCACCGCCTGGCTCACCGCCTGAACCGCCCGGTGCCACATAGAAATGGTGATGGAAATGATGTGTGACCCCACCGCTGACAGCAGCAGAAACAGTCACAGCAGGAGCCGGAGATGGAGCACCACTTGGGGGTGGTGCACCCCGCTCTGGTGGCACCTCTGGATATCGAATGGGCGGGCTATCCAGTCCAACGTGGCCCGGGCCCGGGCCCAGCCTCACCGCCGGATAGTTGGGACGGAATGTGGTTGGTGCAATGAAATTTGAACGCAGCCCCAGATTGAAGAGTCCTCCTGCCCCTGGTAGGTCCATCAGATGAGGCGCAGCTGCCGCTCCACCACCACCCTTGATATACTCACCAATGTTGAGCTTTGGTGGCAGCTGAGGCGGTGCCGGCGGCGGCGGCGGCTGGAAGATGCCATGGATAAAGGTGGCCTGCTCCTGCTCCTGCTCCCGCTCTCGCTCCCGCTCCAGCTCTCGCTCTCTTTCGCGCTCGCGATCGTGTCGCCGCTGGGAAACAAATGCCCCACCGCCGAGAGCTTCATGGGCGAGCCGAGCGAAGCTGCCTGGATAGTCGGACTCCTTCTGGATGTAGCTCATCTGGTATGTGGGCACTGCTGTCCGTGGGGGCGTCAGTGGCGTCACGCTGAACCGTATCTCGTAGTGGAAGTGGCGTCCCTGGTCGCCATCCCGGTGGCGGATGCGCTGCACCTGCCACAGGGCACGCCGCTGGACAGAGCCGGCCGCACCGCTGGCGGTGCCCTCGACAAAGCGATAGCTACCGTTGTTGGGCAGCTGTTCCAGCCGTCCTGTGGCCAGGGTGATGATATCCCCGAACCGGGAAGGAGTCGACGCCGACCCGCCACCGCCCGTCGAGGACTGTGCCAGTGGATCGGCGGACATGTAGGGCGTCTGCAGGAAGTCATGGTACTCGTGCAGCTGGCTGCGATGGACATGAGCAATCACATGAGCCCTGAGCAAAACGGAGGAGAAGTCTGTTGGGTGGGTTCACGTTCACCTACCTCAGATTTCCGGCTGCTGCGCCCACGGCGGCGTCCGTGAAGAGGGTCACATAGGTGACATGCTTGAGGGTGCGCTCCCAGGGACGCTCATCCCGATCCCGCACATCCTTCTCCTCGTAGAAGATACGCTTGCCCGTCAGCTGCATGCCCTGCTTGGGCGTCAGCACCAGATCTCGTGCAGCTCCAACACCGACAATGGCATGCCCCGAATGCAACTGCAACTGCAATGGAGACGCGGGGTGGATAGATGGAGAGATGCAAAAGGGAGAGATGCTTCTGGAGGTCAGGCTCTCCTTCAACTTACAAATGCCATGAGAAGCAAGCCCAGTAGGCAGCCAAGATTCCTCCCCATTGTCTTGGGCTCGGGCAATCACACATCAACCGAAAAGTGCACGAAAATAATCAACAAACAGCAAAAAAACAAAACAAAAAAAGAATAAAGCACAAACGAAATATTCAAATATATTTTTGGAGACGTTTGAGCTGCGCGCGCTTGAAAGACCGACTGAAACGCGTCCCCCAGTTGCGCTCGCTAATAATCAAGCGGGAGACGATGCTGCCACTGCTGTTGCTGCTGCTGCTGTTGCTGCTACTTCTGGTGTCTGTCTTGTGGCATCCGCGACTTGGAGCTGCTGCTTTCGTTGGGGCAGCCAAGCGATGCGTCGCCGCCAGCGGGCGGCGTACGTTTTGTTTATTTGCGCAATACGCGGCCGACTTTTTGCATAGAGTAGCGTGGATTTATGCAACACTCTCGTTTCGAGGGCGGTGCACCAGCAGCACCCACTAATGCCACAGTTTTTGGTGTATCCGCCACCCGACTGAAAGGCATACCCTGTCTGCCCAGCAAGGCAGGTGCTACGGAGAGGCAGGTTGCCTCTTGAAGGATTTTCTTTCATATTAAATGTTGGTTGAATCAATTTAAATTGAATATAAATTCAGCTGAGGAATTTCTCATGTATCCCCTTTGGTTTTCTGTTCCCCAAGTCCTTAAATCTTAGCATCGAGCTGTCTTAAAAAATCTTTGTTAGCCTTTAAGCTTGTGCTAGCTCCATGTACTCAAAGCAGAAGCCTTTTAGCAGCTTTCTCTGGTCATTGAAAGACGCATTCCATGTGTGATTAGGGTTCCTTTGAGTTCCAGTTAAATATCTTTAATTTATCATTCCCATTGGATCGATAGATATATTTATTGGATTCATTTGTAAAATTGTATCTTACAATTAATAGTTATGGACAGAGCAACAACAATACCTTCCTCCCAGCCTTGATATATTCGGTTCTCGGTTCTCTCTGCTGTCGCTATGCTTTTCCCTTCCTTTTTTTTTTGCTTAGAGTACAACCAAGTTCGGCCTTTGATTTTGATTTAGTTTTGTGTGTTTGGTGCTTCTGAAGTTTTTGATTTCATTTTGGCTATAGCCTCCATTTAAGACCGAACAGCGTTTGCCTTAGATTTCCATTGAGATATACATTGGTTCGGTTCGCTGAGCTTCGGTGAGCTGCAGCGCGCCCCCTCCCGCTCCCCACCCCTGGATAGCAGGGGTTCGTTCTCTTCTGCTTATGCGGTTCCGTATGGCGATTTCACCTTGCTAAGGTTCTCCGTCTTTCCTGCCGATGATCTGAGATGTGATGGAGAGACGATGATGACCTGGAGCAGATACCTAGACCCTAGCCAATGGAACGGTCTCTGTTGTGTATAACATTGAACCACACGCGGAGTACACCCGAGTGGGGATCGCCCGCCCTTTCGGACATGCTCAATTTGAGCTGGAAATCAGATTCCCGTGAAAAGATTTCCATTTAATTCTGGCAATCAAAGATTCTGGTGTATGGGGAGGCGCGGAAAAGAAACCCCCCTCCCCCCACCCCCGAAACTGTGGCTGACTGTCTGACTGTGTGCGAATATCTCACATGATCTTGACATGCAAAGCAAACCTCTGTGGGCCAGCATTGACATTGTCTGTGGAAGAGCAATGGGAAGAAACTTAATATTAAAATGAAAAACATTCAGTGATGATTAGAGAGTACTAAAACTCAATTGGAACTGAGAATAAAGAAGGTTCTGGCTGGAAGACCTTTGACACAAAGAGATAGAAAAGCCTTGGTAGCTAAAGTTAGAAGAGAAAACCAATATCTGATATCTATATATCTGATATAATGGCTACAATTGTGTTGCCCTGATAGTCGTAATGAATTCCGCATTTGCCAATGCATTGGCTTGCCAAATGGCCGCATAATTAGCTCCGTGCTTGGCTTCTTTTGTCTGCAGTGCTTCGCCACTCCGGCACTCCGGCACTCAGGCACTTTGACATAATTGACGTAAGTGCCAATAAACTGCATGTAATGACAGAGCAAACGGGTGCAACAGAGGCGGGGGCAGAGGCAGAGCCCTGGGAGAGCTGGCGGAATTGGCAGCCAGAGCACAACCATCATTAGTAACGCACCAAACTGAGGCAGAGGCAGAGGCAGTGGCAGTGCCAGAGGCAAACTCCAGTCGGGTGTTGTGTGGTGTGGTGTGGTGTGCTGTGTTGGTGGTGCCGCTTGGTTCCACGCCACGAATCACACATGGTACGGGTAGTGGATGTAAGCAAAAGCGAGCAATGAAATGCGAATTGCAACGAAAGTGTCACCTCAACCAGATGGGAATGGGACTGGGTATGGGGGTATGGGTATGGGTATGCCCAAAGAGCAGCCAAATCCGATCCCATCCAGGCATTATATATGTCTGTTTTCTGTAGACCGAATACATGCATACATATACCATTAAATTATCTCGAATCATTTCCTGACTTTCGTTTTCTTCCCTTTCTCGCTCACTCCATCTGTAGCAAGTCTACCTGGCACTGCGGTGGCACATCAACTGGTGGTGGCCATCCGGCAAAAGTGCTCACCGGAGGAGGTGGTGAACATCTTGAAGGAGATACCCAATAGCGGCTATAGCGGCGAGGAGATGTCCGATGGTACCTTTAATGCGCTGAAAATAGATGTTTTTGTGCAGACGCTGCTCAATCTGGGATCGAAGTCGTTTTCGCACAGCTTTGCGGCCATCTCGAAATTTCATTCGGTGTTTCGTGCCTTGGCCGAGACGGAGGAGGCACAGATCTGTGTGCTGCACAATATCTATGAGCTGTGGTCCTCGCACCAGCAGATGATGGTGGTGCTGGTCGATAAGCTGCTGAAGCTGCAGATTGTCGACTGCTCGGCGGTGGCCACATGGATATTCTCCAAGGAGATGACCAGCGAATTCACCAAAATGTATCTCTGGGAGATCCTACATCTCACCATCAAGAAGATGAACAAGCACGTGATCAAGCTGAGTGAGTTGTTGCCCCCCTTATGCATATGTCATGCATATCGTTTCCTTAAACCAATTAAAGTTTAAATATAAATATATATATAATACCTTGACCAGACTCTGAGCTGAGCGTGGCCAAGGATAAGCTGTCCAAGGCGGACTCCTCGTCCAGCGAATCCGATGAGGATGCACCGACAAAGCGCAAGAAGCCCATCACGCATGCCGACAAGCCCTCCGAGGAGGTAAGTTCTACACAACAACAAACATATGCATTGCCATTTCCATTTCCATTCACTGATTGATAATCTCTCTCTCTCTGTCTACCTGTAACTTTTCGTTTTCTCTGTGGCAGGCGGTGGAGCGCATGGAGGAGAAACTGGAGGCAGCGAATGTGAACCAAAAGCGTTTGTTCCTCATCGTTTTCCAGCGGTTCATCATGATCCTATCCGAGCATATGCTGCGCTCCGATACAGATGGCCGTGACCCGGATACGGACTGGTATCGATGGACCATTGGACGTTTGCAGCAGGTCTTTCTGATGGTTAGTCCATGCCCCACATCCATATGCCTGCCTAAGGGTATTTCCCATACTAAATCTGCACTCTGACTACTTTCAGCATCACGAACAAGTCCAGAAATATAGCAGCACTTTGGAGACACTGCTCTTCACCTCCGACCTGGATACACACATCTTGGAGGTGTTCCAGCAGTTTGTGGCCTTGCGGGCCTAACAGAGGAAGACCAAACAGAGGAGGACAACTACTATAAGAAATGTCAGGAGCATGACAAGAAAAGTGCATCAACCCAATAACAGAATTGACAACCTTAACAACCCAAACACACACAAACACACACACCAACAAGGACCTACACCAATTAGCTTCATTTATCTACATTTTTGTTTTGTTTTTTAATACTTTTTTTGATATAAATACTTTATTGTCTTTATATCGTGTACCTCTCCCCCACCCTCATACATCCACCACAAAAAAACATCTATGATTAAGACTCGAAAGTTTTTTTTGGGAATTTGTAAACAGACGAAAAGAAAATGAGAATCAAGAATAAAGTCCAAAGTTAATGTTTCTTGATGGAAAATACAGATCAAGAAGGTTAGATAAAATTATGTTTGTTGAGCTACTGAGCTTTCTCAGTAGCGTTGTTTTGCGAGGTATTAACGGGACGATGGTTGTTCAGATTAAATATGGTTTATTGTTGTAAACAGTGTAGAAGGCTTTACAGAGTCAAAGGGATAGCGAAAGGTTCGAGTTAGGTTGATGACGAGTCGGTTGGAGAGTTAGCTGGGTTCAAGACGGGGTCAGATTGTAGACGCGGGGGTCGGTACAAGACGGTGTCGGATTGAATGACTAGATTCCAAGACTATGTGCAGTGGTTGCTAGACCCAGACTAAAACAAAGAGCACGCGGGCCGAATTGCCCGTGCCCTAATGCGAGCGAGTGAGGGACAGATCGAGAGAGTGATATGATAGCAAAGCAAAGGAAAGAAAGAAAGGCGCGAGATGAAGAGGCGAAAGAGAACGGCTGCACAGGCTGCTGCCGGGCGGGAGCATGAATATGTACGTAGATGACAATTTAGTACAGTGGGCAGTGCAAACAACGAACTATAATAGGGATTTACTCTACTGCTGCACCACTGACTATGATCTATGCATTTGTCCACTATTTGGCTGCGTAACCAAACAATGTTTATTTTCAGTTTATACTGCACCCCATAATAATTGAGTTTGCAAGTAGAGCGAAAAAGGATAGGATGCCAGAAAATGATTGCTATTGCTTTTGAGGTAAATGAATAAAGAGAGAAATGTGTGCAAGTGAAATCTGGGATCCAGTTGTCGGAATGATAGCCGAAAATTATAGATAATTGTAGTTATAAACTAATGAATGGGGGGACCCAGTCACAATCTAATCGAAATATACGCCTGCAGCTGGTAGATCCCTTTTATTCAATACTTTCCATCATCCATGGAAGTTGCTTGCAAGATTTGCCATCAGGTGCCATCTTTCAAGTTTCAAGTCGAATATATCTTCGCTTTCTGTCACATAGAATAAAGCGAACAATTGTGGAATGAAAGGTTACCCCATATCCAATGTTTTTCATGTCGATTCTGACAATTCGTAGCAGGCGAGAAGCAACTACTTATTAAGTACGATTTCTGTTCAAATCTATAAGGAACATAATTATTTTTTATGTGAAATTACCAGTGGAGTATTCGACAGATTCACTGTGCAAAATGTCTTCTCCCATAATCCTGTGCATCGTTTGCTTGATGGTCGTAAGTGGTACCCGGCATTGCATTGCAGTTAACGCGCTCTGTTCAACTCTGTACAATCGCAGGTGGTCTATCTAAAGATCCGAAGCGCTGAACGGCTACCAAATGGGGAGCAAGCCATACCCCCGGAGCATGATATGCTATGGCTGTCTGACCCAGAGATCGAAGAACTGACTGAGGATGAGGGCTCTGGGCTTGAGTCTGGCCCCATCGGTCACAAGCCCACGTTCTGGATGCTCTTGTAGGCAATTGGCTGGTCGCGGCAGTCCCCCCACACAGACACGTAAATATATACATTAACATGTGTTTCCATGCTGTTTCCCAGGATACTTTTACTCGAGACACGAATACGCTGAAGTACACATTTACACGTCGCAGCTGAAATACTCAGTAGCCTCCTGCAGCCCCAAATGACAATGCTACTGCTGGTTGAATTTCGATTTTGTTTGACATAGACATACTTGAAGGTATCCAATCTAAGACAGTCTCTATATCTCAAGACTTAGTACACCAGCATACATACATGTGCCATTAAATATGGAAATGTACAATTCATTTGTATTCGATGTTCTCATTTCCTTTGCTGAAATTGCACAGATACTGGTATGTATTTAAGTGCAGTTTTCGGAGTATTATAGTTTCGATCCGACGAAGTGCAAGGCTTGCCGGGCAAGCGGCAAATGCCTCCCCGCCTACGCATGACAACAAAATGCCAAGTTCATTAAATAATCAAAATATGTACCTCAAAAATTACTTATAAAGGGCCGGAGGGTCTTAGCCAGACGTTGAATGAGTCTAAGTCCTTTCACCGTCTCGAGTCAGCCAGCTCTGCGAGATCCGGCCGGTCCAGCTGCAGGGGGACTTTCGCATGGCATGGCCCAATTTGGCCCCCAACATGAATTTCACTTCAAAGAGAAACAGCTCTGCACATGTGCATGTGCATGTACGTATGTATATTATATAGACATAGTATATATGTATGTATATTTGTCTTCTGCTTGTATATATATGTATATAGATCTGTTTTTGTTGTATGCTCTAAATATATGAAAATATATGTATATATTTTCCTATTTAGTTTCCATGCTGTTGCTTGAACTTTGGCATTGGCTTTGGTTCAGGATTCAGATTCAGATTCATATTCAGGTTCAGGTTCAGGTCGGCTTCAGGTTCATCAGATCAGGTTAAGAAAAGCGGAAATATGTTGTATCATATCGATACGACTGTGCATGTAATTTATGGCTAAACTTGTAATTGTAATTGCATTTGTAATTGTAATTGCTTTGTGTAGATTTGTAACCGTTTCCATGAGTAGCTTGTCCAGGTCGGCATCCATCAGTCCCTTGCGTTTGCGTCCCTTTGATCGTCTAGGAGGAAGTGCGCGGCTGACTGGGTACGTACTTCTCCGATGGCTGGTACTGCCACTGGGCACAGATGGCCTCCTGTTCCGTTTCATTGTAGCCAGCCCTGTGGGGAGAAAGGCAGACGGCAAAGCGGCGGAAGGGAGACATACAGAAGGGAAGGGAGAGCAATAGTTATGGATAATAGTTCTCAACGAGTTTATTGGAGGCGAGGTGGCGAGGTGGACAACTAGCTAATGGATATGCAGAGCGTGAGTGGTGGGTATGGGGAATGGGGAATGGGGTAGGGGAACCGGAATCGAATCACACATGCACATCGAGGCTCGACTGACAGGGGGCTCTACTTATGACTTATGCCTACTAATACTACACGGGAACAGTCTTCTGAGCTCTCTCGGCTCCCAACCATCAGCTCCAACGGGAGCCGTAGCTACCATAGCCATATGACGACCCTGGCCCCGGCCGCTCGTAGTAGTAGCCGCCTGGCGGCGATGCCCCGTACCGGGGTGGCAGCTCACGGCTGACGGGCGCCTGCAGGCTCTCCCAGAGGAGACGCGGACGCTGGACCACCTCACGGATAATGTTGACTGCCGCCAGGCCGACGCTGGCAAGCTTGACGCCAAAGCGGCGGGCCGTGAGCTTGGCCGGGGCAAGGGCCGGTGCGGCGGCGGCCAGGGCACGACCCTGCTGCACTGGATGGGCCAGGATCTTGGCTATCAGATTGTCCCCGTGCGGCGGGACATAGAGGTCCGCCTGCCGGAATTCGGCCGGGCACTGATTGGTGCGGTAATAGAAATCCTCGAACCTCTGGTGCGCCGAGCAGGGACTGCGCTCCTGGAAGCACGTCACCTGCACCACATTGTAGAAGATTGCGCCCAATGTGTTGGCCGTCTCCGTGTTGGCCGCCTGCAGGCAGCGCCGGAATCTCGCGTCGCAGTCACAGTGAGAGCGGGTGAAGGTACCCCGGTTGCACAATCCCCGCCTGCACTCGCCCACATTCAGGACATCCGGGCACATGTCGTGCTCGCGACAACAGCGATCCTCCCGCGTATGGGCGCCCAGATCGTCGTAGCTGGTGGCCGCTGTCCCGGGGCCACACCACTTGGTCCCCGGATAGATGAAGCCCAGGGCGCCGCGGAACTCATGGCCATAGGAGCCCTGATGCCGGCACACCTCCTCCAGCTCCATTACCGACTCGCGCGGCACCTGGCGGATGCGTCGTGGATCCGACTGCAGCAGCATCCTTTGTATGTCGCCGCTGGAAAAGAAATACCATGGAAAATGTAAGATCGGAAGATGCATGTAAAATATATTTGTATGTTTGGGTGACTCACCGATCTCTGTGCATCTTGCAGAAGGGATGCCGGGACGAGAGCTCCACCATCACAGTCATGGTCATGTCCGAGATGAGCACCGCCGATCCGGAGCTGGGCGGCAGCGCCGCTCCTAGCCACAGCAGCAGCACCGCCAACGGCAGAGCCTCCTTCATCGTCCTGCCAGCTAGGAGAGATAGCGAGAGAGAGAGAACGAAAGGAACAGACAGTGAGGTAGAGTCAGTGGCAGATGTGCTTGGATGAGCTGTTGGACCGACATTGGTATGTGGGCCAACATTAGCAGTTGAATGAAGATCGCCCGCAACTTGTGATTTTTGCATTTCTATGGCCCATAGATATGGTCTGACCTCTGGCCGGCCACTCACAGAATCCGCACCGTCCGGCCCGGCACCGGTCCATGGCCCACGACGTCACACCACACTGTCGCCAGCTCCATTCGAATGGAGCGTCTTTAGTCACCCTGCGCCCTCGATCCCTTTGTCTCACACTGTTGAACCACTGTAAAGCGACGATCAAAACAAAAGACAACACAAAACAAATGTGAAAAAAGCAACGCCACAAAAAAGTCAAAACGACGAAAACAATTTGCAAAACAAGAAAAGAAGGAAGTGTCTGTTTTCGGCTACCGATGCTTTTGATACCCTTGCACATATGTATGTATATCCATCATTCTTATGGTGTTGTTGAACAATTTCCACACATATTTCGTTATGCCACACATTTTATATTAGTTTCTCCAATTCCAACAAAAGTTTCAGCTGTATGTTTCCTATGGCAGAAATACATGGGTATGTAGTCTATGTGTGCGTTGCTAACACATGCGCTCAAAATCATAATACCCCTTCGACAGGGTATCACCAAAGACGATGGATTATAATGAACGGTAATAATGCGTGGTGTTTTGCGGGTGGGAGCGGGAGCGGGAGAACGAACAGCCGATCAGTGGAGTGCCATGAGGGTGAGGGAAGTGGGTGAGAGCCCGCACACACCACAGACGCTTTTGGACCTACCCCAAAAGCCCGCTCTCACAGTCAGGAAGACGCTTGGAGGTACGGTAAGCATTATTTATGTATAAACGCTGTCGCTTGCCGCTGGCCGCTGCTTTTGTGGGTCAGTTGAAGGTGGAGGCGTCAGCTTGTTACCAATTCTTGTGCTTCTTTGCTTTTGGCCAACTTGAAAAGGTGAAGGCCAGAACCGGCTACGTCTGTCCATCTCTTGTTAATTAGTCAAAAATGATGACGCGATCCGCGAACCAAAGCTGGGATCGGTTTACTATAAGAGTCGGATTCTACTCCATGCCCCTCCACCCCTCCCACACCATTTCGGTGTTATTTGGCTACCTTTATAGCCAGGCCAAGGAACTGTGTACTATTTTACCTATCACGTTCCGCTCAAGTTGTAAACTGAGAAAATAATTAATGATGACAGTTTGTAGCCGCTTATTATAAGTATTATTTATGTTGTTTGCCCAATTGTTCGTTGTTTGCTCGGTGTGCGCCTGAGAATGACCGCGAGAGTAAGAGTGCGAGTGAGTGGTCTGTGTATGTATGCGGGGGAAGCGTGAGAATAAGTCTTGTTTGTGCATTGTACGTGCGAGTCATTGTTTGAGTGAGCTGTAAGTGCAAGTAGAGCAAGAATGGGAGAGAGTGTCATTCTCACTGAGCGTTTCTCATAAATCTTGTCGAAAATCTTGTCAGGCTCTCATTTATATTTCAAGATCTTTCTGGGCCAAAAGTTTGCAAAACGTAATTCAGGAGATTACACACACATACATATGTATGTATGTACATATGTTCGATGACAGCACTTATTGGCTCTTGCCATTTTCTGAACTCTCTTCCAATAACCAGAAATACAGGAATAACAAAGTAACAGAGAGCTTGAGTGAATTGTGAGTGCAAGGCAGGCAGAGCGGAGAGCCTTGCGAGTGAACTTGCCTGTCACTCAACCCACCACCGCTCTCAATGGTGCAAAAGGAGACAATACAGAAACGATCAATCCCAATTTCGCATTAACAATCGCCCTGACAAGTGACAACAATGTACCACAAAGATATCTATAATCTATAATTAAATCTTGATTGCCAATCGGTTCTACAAGTAAACGTAACGAATTAACAGTTGACTTAATCAATTTGCAATCACCGAAGAGTTATCTCTTCTGCTGCCTCTCTGCCTTTGCTTCTCATCTCCTTCTTCTACGGCATTGGCTTATCTTCTGAGCAATCTCCAACTGCGTCGCCGTTTGCTGGCATCGTCACCATTACCGTTTGCATCATTTTCAATGTCAATGCTTTTGCTTTTTAATTTCATGGCATAATAAGCCATGGGGCCCCATCGCGGCTGCTCCCTTCCCCCCTCCCACCATGACACAGTGTGGCAAAGAGTGCGAAAGAAAACGAAAACACAAAAGGAAGGCAATCGAAAGAAATCGAAGCATTTGATACACTTTCAGAGCAATTGAGATAAATATGTGATGAAATGTTTCGAATTTTTAATACTTTTCGTGAGCTAAGAAGAGCAAAACACACATTTTCTATGAATTTGTAACTTATGTATGTATGTTTGTAGACAAAATAGCTTCAAAGCTAAGCGACTCGCTAGTTACATTCCTTATGTTTCCTTCACAGCCTGACAGACATCTCAATAAAATCACAATATCATCTGAAAGGGTATGCAACAAGAGCTCAGAGCGAATCGAGATCGTTGCCTTTGCAGAGAGTGGTACGTGTACGGAGTGTATTTCTGGGTTTCGACTCTGACTCTGATTTATTTGTGTGTGCGCTTCAAGTACAATGACCGCTGGGTGCCTCACTGCCCTGTCTGCGCCACCCCTCCTCCTGGTAGTGAAGCACTTGAGCCGTTTATAGATCTTTTGTGTATGCTCAGACACTATAACTATTGTTTTATTGGCGCCCCCCAAAACTGTCACTCAGCAGAAAGAGATCAACATCAGATCAGACTCAAACACCTGATATGTGTGGCCAGATCTACATATCCGTAGTGTGTTTGTTTTTTGGGGGCCATTAAACCTCGGGGAATGTGGTGCCTGTACCTTGGTTTATGCCTGCCAGCAAAATGAATGAACTTTGGCTCCCACTCCACACTCGATACTCTACACTGCTGGTGCTTCTAGACCTAACCCTAAGCTGAAAGATCTTCCCCAAAACATGTTGATTCGGAGGGGGGGAGGGGACAGGCGTGTCTCTGATCCATGCATCATCAATCAATGCATCTGTGTGTGTGTGTCTCCTGTACAGGCAACACTGTCTGCAGCACTGGGAGCCCTTCACTCTTGACGCATCCGAAACTGGTTTCAGGCAGCAGCAGCAGCAGCAGCAGCACAAAACTCTGTTTGCATTTTGAATGTCACGCTGTTGTTATTGTGGTTATTGTTGCAGCCGCCAACTGATTCTGAGTGAGCGTTACCAGGTAACAACAATGCCCTCCTCCCTCCCCAGCAAAAGCACAAGGCGAGCCGTGTGTGTGTGTGTGTGTGTGCGTGTACTGTCTGCTGCGGTACGTGGTAATTGCTGGACGATGGACGCTACCACAGCCAGTCCCACAGATAGCCATCTCTGTAATTGCCGGAGCAACCGGAGACGACAACCTTCCGACGTGTGCTCGACTCTGACCCGTCCCAAAAGGAACCTGTCCTTGTCTACTTGCTGATATTGGGGTCAAGTTGAAGATCAGCAGCAGCAAAACCAGACGAAAAAACTTTCTAGGATCTGTATTTAGGTCGGGATCATAAATTCGATCGATTTATGGCATATCAATAGACAAACAGACAAACACCTCGCTTTGTACCGGGAACGAAATGGAACGAAATGGAAAACAAACCCCATCCCATCCATCAAGCGATGGTACGATCGAACGATGGGTGGATCAGACGGATAGACGGATCGTATCGGATCGGATTGGTTTGGGTTGGATGGACAGTGGCGGTCATTGAACGCCTACGCCGAAGGTTGTTCCATACCAACAGAGACAAAAGATATGCACAGTCTCGATCGGAAACTGAAACTGAAAGCGACCCCCAGGCGCTAATTGCCCTGCAATAGAGGAAACCGAATCTCACACGGCCTATACGATGGATGGGGCAGGGGCAGGGGCAGTGGCAGTGGCAGGAGAAACTTTGTGATGGCTGGGGGTAAAGCCAATCGGAAGTGAGCCAAGAACAAAGGTGTTTACTTTCGCAATTGGCCAACGACTCGTCAAAGGGGGGTCTAGAACCAAGGCACTGTACATACATACTACATATACATATGTATTTACATATGTATGTACATATGTATGTACAATCCAATGACCGACCACGAGGGTAAATGACCTTCTCATCGGCCCCCCTTAAGTCCATCATTCCATTCTACCAATGTGTGCTAATCACTGTGCAAATTTCGCAGCTTGTCGAGGTAATGTCTTGTCAAAGATGAATGTGCGAAAAACGCCAATGGGTGCTGGGCGCTGGCAGGGGAGAATCGCAGTATCTAGCCGATCGGCCACACAAATATTTGGCCACATCGGCCAGGCTAGAGTCTAGTGTCCACAATTCCGCGAGTCTAATATGGAGAAGTGTTTGCCATGCAAATGCCAGAGGTTCTGTTGGGATTTGGGGTGCGGTTTGGGTGGGGTGTTTAGATCCCAAAAATGATATGCCAACTGCTGTCATAACACCCACCTAAAGACGTACTATGCAATATTCTATCAACTGGATCAATCACATTCAATTGGCTATGTAAAAACCCCATTGATAAGATCGATCAAGCTGATTCAATCACAATCAATTACTAATTACTTTTGTCTTTTCTTTCGTAAGCTGTAAATATTCAATATAGTTTCTCTCGAATTCTCGTTCCATTTCCATTTTTGAATTTTGTGGTACAGAAAAGAATTAAATTTCATATTATGCATTCTCTGGAAGCCGAGGCTTATGCAATCTCAAGAAAAAAGAAGCTATAAACTAAACCAAAAGGAAACAAAAAGCAAAAAGAAACAGAAAGATATCCCACAGAAAATGATACCTATTTAAATAGATTTACATATGCATATCCTTCAGACTTGTAGCAGTTTTTCGTTTCTTTCTAGCAGATCTTTAGGTCCAATAGGAAATGCGACTCCCAACACTTACATATCATTCCACCGCAACAATTTGTTCATAGCTAATTTCGTCATCTTCCTAAATATAAGTTAAATATAAATTAAGAATATTCCAGATATGCCAAATATCTTTCAAAATTATCTAAAGTTCCTGTTTGGACATTCTTGGACATCAGTTTTAAATGGATTTCTTTCAGTGCTTTAGTCTTTAATGGCTTTATCCTTCAGAAGCAGAGAACAGAGAATGCCGAAGGAACACCCTCTCCTCCGCTGTTTGTACTCCCTCTCCCACAGTAGTTCCACATTTGTTCTGTTTAAATGTTTTCTCCCACAATATACGCTTTTCCGCACTCGTTTCACTCTTGCATCCCGAATGTGTGTGTTTCCTTTATTCACAAGGCCGACTGGTTGCCTTCACCTTTTGACATTTGGCCCATAACACACAGGCCACCCTCAACCTCTCTCTCTCTCTTCCTCTCTCACTCTCTCTCTCCCTACTGTTACTCTGCTCCGGCCCCCCACGCCCAGTACAGGCACCCGTCCCAGCACACCCTCGCCATGGCCTTCGTGCGTAAATGACCTTCAAAAGGCACCAACACCGCCACGAGCAGCAGAAGCAGCAGCAGGGACACCCAACAAGAAGGACACGTGTCTGCACTTCACAACACAGGAAAAACAACGGCAAGCACAACAAAAAATAAATAAAACAAAATGAATACGCATATCCTTTTTTACCCGTTTCAACCGATTCTATTTACCTGATTCGGTTTAAAAAAAAAAACAGTTGCCAAACGGGTTCTTTGATTTTGAATGGTTTTTGTTCGCTTTTTGTTGATTGAATTTGGTTTCCCTTTTTCTGGGGAAGACTGCCACAGGACAGCAGGGTCTACGGGACGGCGGAGGACGCGTTAGAGGTGGCGACGATGCTCGGAGCAAAACATTTCCGCGACGCGTTTGCGGCGCAACTGAACTTGATTCTGGCGCGTCGGGCCATGTTAAACTTGGACTTGGCCAAAAAAAAAAAATAAAATAAGAGAAAAATACAAATTGAAAAGCAGCCGCCGACGACGACGGCAGCGGCGGCGGCTAAGAAACAAATTTACAAAAACAACATCCGCCGCAGCAGCAGCAGCAGCAGCAGTAGCAGCAACGGCAACGGCGGGCAGCAGCAGGCAGACCAGACGGACTAGAAGCTTGACGCCGCCGCCGCCAACTGCCGACGCGATGGCTGCTTCAGTGGGGACATGTCATGGGCGTAGCCAGAAGGATGTGCAAAAATTATCCAAATATTCTTTCGGAATCCTCCCAATTCCACCTCTCTCTCTGCTGTGTGGTGCTCCGTTTGGGTGCCCTTGGGCCACGCCCATGGACTTGCACGCCCACAGGCACAAGTGCAAAATCGAAGATGAAGCGCAGCGTCCGAAAACGGCCCCAAAGCCAAAGAAGTGCAAAGCCAATCGAAAGCTCAAATCAACACTCAAAACGAGATGATGAAAAGCTTAAGACGACACAATACAAATTTCAAGGTCAAGCGGAAGTTTTGCATTCAAGCTTATGTTACTCGCGGTGGGTTCGAGTCACCGCTAAGGCTTAACCGTTTCGATAACCGTTTGGCGTGCTTAAAGCTTTCTTTTTATTTTGAACACATCTAAAATTATTATTACTGTTTGTAATGTAGAGTTTGATATATTTTTGCTGAGATCGTTGTGCATATCGGGCCAAATACGACAGTGCCCCACGGTCTGTTTCGGTTAGGTTAACATGGGTAGAGCCACTGACGCAAACATATGGCACTCTCGGGACATTACTCAGTTCATATCCTCCGTGAATGTTGCATTTATGTTTTCCTTTCCATTTGATTTCATATATTAATTCCAATTCCATTAAAGACCCTTCACAAGGATATTTGCCCCATTTTCTGGTTTGGTATCTCCATCGAATAAGACCACAAAATGTTGCAGTTTTTAAGGGCAGAAGGTGAACTTATAGAAGCTGTATACATTTATTGAGTACACAATAAAGTTCGGTGTGGAGGTGTACATATGTAGGTGTGTACATACATATGTATGTATCGGATCCGTATCATGCTTGACATTTACAGAAATTAAAGACATTTTGTTTCAATTGGGGGACAGTTTAAAATTGTATAAATTTATTCAATATACAATATATAGTGTATAAATGTGTGTGGTTGCTGTTGTATGTGTTTTGTTTCATTTTGTTGTTTGGTTGTGAGGGTGTACTAGAAAAAAGCAAATGCATACGCCGGATAGTATGCTATTGCGGGGAATTAAGTCTTAGAGGCTAGGCAAAAAAAAAATGAAAAGAATATATATATCTATATATATATATATATATATATACATACAAATGTAGTTTTATCAATTGTCTTAAAAATAGTGTTTACCAAGTTAAGAAAAAAAAAAAGGAAAACCAACAAAAAAAATTCTAAATATATCGCATATAAATTTTCTTTTTTACGAATAACAAATCAAAATTTTAGGCTTAGACTTGGTTCGGTTTCAGTTCTTGTTTTGCCTTGGGATGTTCCCATCATCATCGATTGCCTTCTTCATCTTCTTCTTCTTCTTATAAATGTTGCTAAGTGTTAGACCTTTCTATACAGAGACTCTTAAACTAAGGACTATAAGCTATTGATTGGTGTTAGTTCTCTTTTATTGTTACTGTTGCTGTTTCCATTGCTGTTGGCTATTTTGGTTTATTGTGGCAGATATTATTTAAACAAAACGAATTTTGATTAGCAAATCGACAAATGAACGATTGAGAGGTTAGGCTTCTGTCTGGGGATGTACTATACCACATACCACATCTCTCTCTTTCTTTCTTTCTTTTGGATAATCGAAATCCGTAACTAAATGAACACTTTCCAATAATGTTTACATTAAATTATGGTAAATCTCTATTCGATTTAACGCTACATTGCTTGTTTGTCGTTTGCTTGGTTGCTTGATTTGCTTGATTGATTGATTTATTGGGTTGGCTTCTTGTTGCTTGTTTGCTGTTATTCCTTTTGTTGCTTGGTTTTGTTTTGGTTGCCTTTGGCGCCTCTCTCAGTCTTCGTGGCAGTGTGGTGGTGTCCCACCACCTGTCCAACAAGCCCCCACACACAACATGTTGGCGAATGTGGTGTGTGTATAAATGATGTGTGTGTGTGTGTGTGTGGTGTGTCGTTTAGTGTGTGTGTGTGTGTGGAATCTATCTGATGTTGGCAAACAAGTTAAGGACAGACTTGTTCTCCTTCTGGCTGCGCGCCTTGCTGAACACATTCCAGAAGCGCAGCGTCTCATCACCGGCGCCCGTAACAATGGCCTCGCCATCGGGACTGAGCGCCAGATAGAGCACACGGTACGAATGGCCAGTCAATTTGGCCACCTGCGTCAACGAGGGGTACTTCCACACCAGTATCTGGTTCTGGGAGTAGCCGTGCGTGGAGACCAGCTCCGAGGAGTGCTTGGACCAGGCCAGATTGCACACCTGTGATCCAGTGTCCACGCACTGCATGGGCTGGCCGGTCAGCGTGTTCCAGAATCGAATGCAACGATCGGCCGTCCCGCCGCCGCTGGCCAGCAGTCCGTGATGGTGCGGGGACCAGGCAATCGCCTTCACAGCGGCCATATGCTCCGTGTACGATTGCACGGGACTCACCGAGTGCTGGTTCCACACATACAGACGATTGTCGTTGCCGCCGCTGGCCAGGTACTGGTTATCGGGCGACCACTTGAGGCCGCACACCTCCTGACGATGGCCGGCCAGGCGTCGCTCGGACTGCAGCTGTGGTGTGCGTGTGTCGCGTTGGATGATCCAACGGTCGCGCGATCCGCTCGACAGGATGTCACTGTTCCAGGCCAAAGCGCCCACACGGGCCGAATGGCCATTGAGTTTGTTGATCTGCTTATTGGCGGCCACATCCCAAACGGTCACATAGCCATGATGGGTGCCCACGGCCACTGTATTGCCGCGCTCGTTCCACGACACCGAGGTCACGGTATTCGAATCCGGACTGAGATCACACAGGCGAGTTACCTAACGAAGGAGAAATTAAAGCACATTAGTGGGATTTCATTTGGAGGTTTGCTTCAAGGACTCACCTGACTGGTGCAGGCACTCCATAGATAGACACAGCTGCCCAGGCCCACGGCAAGGACATTCTGCGAGGACCAATCGACCAGATTCAAATAGAAATCATCCTGCAGCTCCGGTGCGTCCAGCACCTTGAATGGAATGCGAGAGATCTTGCGTGTGGCCTTCCGGGGCGAACGCAGTAGCTTCTGGCTCTTGGCGCTCACCGGCGACAACGAGTACGGGCATTCGCCATTGTAATCCTGCAAAACAAGAGAGAGAGAGAGAGAGTGAGTGAATGTTTTTTTTTGCGGTGATCTTTCTTTCATCAACGTATTGTCGTTCCAGTTGCAGTCGCCCGATAAATTGCCAAAGCAAATTTGTATCAATTCCGTATCTACGGACCATGGTAAAAAAAAAGGTAGTCGCTGATTTTGTTTGCTTCGAGCGTACTTGGGGCGACAATTAACGCCTCGGCGCTAAAAGCTACGACCGCGACTGCCCCTCCCCTCCCCCCTTTAACAACCACACAGATTCCACAAGTAACGAAAACTATTACTAACTGGCATTTCAATTTACATTTGGCACGCATTTCAATTCCGTGCCCTTCCACACTTGGGAGCCACTTCGGGGAGCCACTCTTTACAATTTCATTTCATTTATTTGTTGTGTGTTTGCATAGAAAATGCGAGCAGAATGTGTGTTAAGCGTATGCCTAGGCCTATGTTTATGCGTATTATTGCCCTTTTCCCCCCACCTTCACATTCCAGCAGCAGCAGCAGCAAAAGACGCGCGACCATTTACTTTACGCAATTCTCGCATTTAAAATGCGTGAGAGCTAGAGAGAAGTGGCGGGGGGGGGAAGAAGATAGACAACACGCACTCTAAAGCTAAATTGTGCGTGTTTGGCGAATGCAATACAGAAAGAAGAAGATGGCAGTTGGAAGAAGAGCTTGCTGCTGTTATTGTAGTTGTGGCTTAACTGTAAATAGAATGCAATCTACGTATGTATGTATGTATACACCAAGAGAAAGAGCGAGAGTTGACTAGCAATAGGAGTGGGGGGGTAAAACAGTTACGAGTACGAGAGTAAAGAGCGGTTTTGCGGTTCTCGAGTGGAAGTGGGGAGCAACTGAAATAGTTAATGGTGCTATGATCAGTGGAGTGGTAGTAGGGAGTAACAGGAACAGTCGGTGTTCTGATTAGTGAGTGGAAGTAGTGAGTGAGAGGAACAGTTGAATTTAGAGTTCATGAGTGAAAGCTTCCTATTGCATCCAGTTAATAGTTCAGGGAATGGAACTGGGAGATACGAAAACAGCTCTTAGCAAGAAAAGAGCGGCTGAGTAGAAAAACGTAAGAGAACGAAAGGCACATTGAGTGCAATGATTACTGAGTGGAAGTAGTACGAACAGTTAGAGACGTGCATGACGTGCGGTAAGTGAGTGTTTTCGGGTTAAAGGTATCCTAGAAAAGTTATTGAAAACGAGAGCTAACTTAGCATTAAAACCACATATTTTATTTCCAACTTTTTATTATTTAAAAAACCTCCACATATTTTCTTAGCTTGGTTGGATCCAACTTGGAGATAGTTTCCACATACAGCCCACACGCCAGCAGAAAACTAGTTACATTTTGTACATTTCCCCTTTTCTATAGAACTCTCTGTCGCTTACATCATCTACCCTTTCATTCCACCCATTCCATCCATCATTCGAGTCTGAATCATTTCAAATAGCATTTGTCATTGTGGGTTTGGTCAGGTTCCACGCCTTTCACGATTCCGTTCTCCGATAAAAGAGAGCAAACATCCCGACAAACACAAGTGCCCCCCACCCACCTCATTCCACTCTGTTTCCAAAAAATACACTGTTTTTCCCTCTCCAAAAGATAAGCGAAAACATGGGGGAGCTTTGACCTGTTCGGCTGAAGAGGTGACCAACATGCCACATGCCCCATCCCATACCATGCCATCTATCCAATCCAAGTGGATTGGAGTACAGACGTCATGCCAAGGCTCTTAATTCGTTTAACAAATTAAAATTTAATTCAATTAACATTTGGCAGAGAGACGGAAGGAGGAAAAGAGATCCACAGATGAGACAAACAGAAACTTAATTACATTTTTTTGTTTGTCTTTTCTTTTCAGAAAGACTTCGTGCGTGTATGGATAGCCCTTTAATGGTCTCACTTTACACTTTAAAAAAAAACCACAAAAAATACACAAAAACACATAATGGAAAGGAATGCTTTTAGATACCCTTTCCATTCATTAAATGGCTTTGCTAAAAGCAGATGTTTGATGTTGATAGAAACTGCTAGACTGCGTCTTTTGATAAGACTTGCTCCTAAGAATACCCTTCCCCTCTGAACAGCAATTGATTGTTGTAGATTCATCAAGGAAAAGAAGCCTCACATCTCAGGAATATCATTAAATAAAGCCTAGGAATAGCTTTAACAAAGTTCGTTCCAAAAAAGTAAGTGATTCTCTGTTTTATAATCGAAAATATATACACACAAAAACCCATAACACCCATATGTTCCCAAAGGGTATATTTGTGTGTGCATATGTATCTACATATATACTTATGTACATAGATATTTAATGGCTCTCTTTTCGGCCTTTGTGCTTCCATTTATCTGGGGAATGTTACACACTGAAAAGCAGTTAAAATAGCTGCGTGCTCCTCCTTCTCTCCTTCCTCCCATAAAGCGTACAAGCAACTGCCATTAAATTTAAATGTTTTTCGATGCCACCGAAAACCGAGAGGAGACCGGGGGGGACTGGAACTGAACTGGACTGGACGGGGCTGGACTGTCGGTAAGCCTATTAGAAATTCAATTGTTAAAACGCGTAAAGCTTATGTACACGCGGGGGGGAGGACAGTGAAGAACGGGGGACATACAGACATTTCTGTGGTAGTAGCAACCTCTCTGACAAATGGCAAAAGGAAATCCAAAAGCTTGTACCTGATTAAAATCTCTTGCAAAACATTTGCACACACAACTCCAATTTCTGGATGCCCTTTTCAGCATACACACACACTGCATACAGAGAAAAATGAGCTGAGATTTAAATATGTATTTATTTTTAAATGTATATTAATAGATTTGCCCCGAGAGTGGAAATTGTACCTAAATATTTCATACAAATTTATTCTAATATATTTATTTTTAAGTGTTTTGTATTAAGATTAGTTACGGGCCATTTTAAAAATATGTATTTCTTTGATACATTTATGTTTAATAGAAGAAACCTGATTTATTTGTAGTTTACATATAAAAAAAATACTGCAAATATTTGTGAATATATTTTGTGATATTCTGCCGAAAATAGCAATCAATGTTCAAGGGTATCTAATGCTTCGGCCCTTAAAAATCTAATGAGAATTTACCCTCTGGCCCTCACGCATTTCTTCTCTCTTCTTTGTAGGCCTTTTTTAGTGCTATGTATTTATGTTTTTGTGTGGGGTTTTCCCCCTCTTTTGTTGTGATTCGTCTCTTATTTTTCTACACAACAGCGTTACCCCTCTCTCTGTCTCTGATAGCTAACAGAGGTGGGTACTGTACTTTACAGTGCACTCAAGTACAAACCTCATTCATTCATTCACTCAAACAAAACATTCAAATTTTTGAGCTTGCCGGCCGGCATTTGTGTCTCCTCATAAACTCTGTTTTCGGTTCGGTTATACCCCTCTTTTATTTGTAGTCTGGCAGAGGGGTTGCATGATTTCGATGCACAGAATGGTATACATTTTTGAGCCAAGTGAATGTATCTGGTTACCGGATTAGCATTAACATCTAAAAACAAGTTTGCATACGCATTAATTACCACAGTTCCATTAGCATTGCAAACATTAATATAGGCCTTTCGCTTAGGGACAATTTACGGTATGTACAGCGAATCAAGCGATTTGTGTGATCTACTGGTGCACAATGCATTTATAACCAATAGATCTGTTCAGGGATATCAAACGCTGCGTGGCCAGAAACGCCTCAACAAGCCTTTCTCTCTGTCTGGTTGTTGTTTCTGTGGGTCTGTGGGCGGCGCTTGGAGCACAAGCTTATAAATTAAACAAATAAACAACCAACCAGCGCAGATCCGAGAACACTTCGAGAAGACGGACTGGGGAGCTGGTAGAGAGAAGCCCAACCAATGTGAATGAAAAAGCGTGAATCCACAGACAGACAGAGAGGTGAGGGAGAGACAGAGAGAGAGAGAGAGAGAGAGAGCGGTGGCTATGTTAATGGTAATGTGAACCTGTCGCGATCTCGGACCAACTTAATCACTGGGCCAGCACCGCCCGAGATAGAGCCACCAGCAACAGCAGCACCAGCAGCAGCAAGCACAACCACGAAAATAGTCATCGTTAATGCGATGTTAATGCAAATGTCTGCTGCATAAATTAATAATTATAATAAAAAAAATTCAACAAACAATAAAAACGAACAGATTTTTGTTGGTTTTTTTTTTGTTTTTTTTGGGCCCATGTGGAGAGTGGTTTTTCTATAATTCTCTTAATGGCTATTCGAAATGGTCGGACACGACACATAAAGAATGGTGGGGCAATGAACAGGTGCACGAAATAATCGGGCGAGAGGTGTGGATGGTATTTTTATATTTCATTTTAGTTCAAGCTCAGAAT
The DNA here is from genome assembly GCA_018150885.1 of Drosophila tristis. NCBI lineage: Eukaryota > Metazoa > Arthropoda > Insecta > Diptera > Drosophilidae > Drosophila > Drosophila tristis. Next base: position 4,041,956 of record JAECWT010000215.1, on the reverse strand, counting down.
GGTTGTTGGATCGTGCAGAACCGTGAGTGAAGACTGAAAAGAAATACGCTATGGAATTCTTAGAAAAACAAAGAGATCAGGATACGTGCGGAGACGAGGTAGCTCAGTTCGGTCACCAATAAATCTTCAAAAATGGGAAAAAATATAAATTTGAGATTGCGTACGGCAGCGCCCATCGGTCTGGTTTTCTGGTTTCTGCATGGAATTTAAAGGGGTTTCGATATTTTAAGACTTTCACTCAATAGAATTCGGTTGCTCTAGTTCTTAGTCTCTGAGATCTATGCGCTCTTCAAGACGGACAGGCAAACATGGCTATATCGACTCGGCTATGGATGCTGATCAGGAATCATACATATATACTTTGTGGGGTCGGAAACGTTTCCTTATATGCGTTACACACATCTGCCACATTTACCACAAATACGATATATCCCTTAACTCTTTTTGAGTACGGGTGACAGATCGCTTACACCACAAATACATACAATTATATCACTGAAAACATTCATTATCGGATTGATATCATAACTTAATATGATAGATCAAAAGCCATCTATCATATTCAATTAGATTCCGATAATGGATGTATTCCATCTTAGAACACGCCCCCAAAATGCCCAGAGAATAGCAATATTTAAAATGCTCGATGAATCCCCAAAAGCCCAAGCCCAAGCCCAGGCCCAATCCTCAATGGCCAATCCCCCAGGTCCAATCAAAACAATAGCACAAATGTCCAAAAAAGTGTTGAGACCATTTATTTTTCGTGGCCAACTACTGTTGTGGGGGCCTCGTGGCGGTACGTGTGGCAGAGAAATGGTGGTGCCGGCTGTGTGCCCCCAAACCGACAAACAGACAGACAACCGACCATTATTTATGACAATAACATTGCGACCGCACATAATTGAATTACATATTATTTGTTATGACTCTTATGAGCGGCAGGAAGGCCCCCGCAACACCCGCCACAGCCGCACGGGGTTGAGTATATTGGGGTGCGGCCCCCGGAGATAGATAGATAGATAGATATATTCGTGTTAATTGTGTGGGCGTGATGTAGATGAATGGCCAAAGATTTCAATGACTGAATGGAGTGAGTGATTGTGGCCCAAAAGCCATCGGAATCATTCGACAGTTGCCAAACATTTGACCACAAAGAAAAAACCAAACAAAAAATAGAAACCAAAGCAACGGAAACCACTCTTAGCCCCCCACCCATCTCCAGCTTCTTCCATTCCATTTGGCATCCATTCGGGTTAAACGAGTACACCGCCACCGCCGCCGCCACACAGATCTCCACAGCTATTGACTCAAGTGTCGTTTTAGACCACTGAAGTAGTAGTTGAAGTTGATGCTGGTGGATGATGGTGGAATGCCATCGGCTACACATCTTCGCTACGGTCCGGTTCGACTCGATTCGATTCGATGTATACCCTCCCTTTCATTGCCATCACATATTATGGGGAGCTAGCGAAGTCTCTTTCCATGATAATGAACTGACCGATGGGCGCTGCTGCATGACACGCGATATGTAATCTTTACTTTTCCCCACTACTTGAAGATCTATTTGAAATCAAATCTATTTCAATTCAAAAATTCAACGAAACTCATTTAATGGCAGTTTTCTTTACGCTTGAATATTTATCTATAGTTCCTTGCATATCCTGATGATCCACCCTCCCCACACACACACACACACACACACAGAGAGAGAGATGGAGAGAGAGTATTTCTAAGTTTTTTTACGTGTGTGCTCCACGCTTTTGTCTTTCATTTAATTTCAGACTTATTTGTTTTGCATTCAGCGGGGAATGCTCTTATTGTTGTTTTTTAGGTGGCGGCTGCTTCTGCTGTCATCCGGCAACGTGTCAACTGTCAAAAATTAGTCAAAGCAAAAGAGAGAACAAGGGCGCAGGGCAACACAGAGAGACAGCCTAAGCAAATGGTCAGCGCAATTGAAGAAACATAAATCTGTTAAGCGGGCAAATATGTCAGGCTTTCAGTCAAAATAATTACGAATAATGTTGATGATGACCCGAATCTACAAGACAAGTGGCAACAGTTTTTTTTTGTTTTCTTTTCTTTTTGGGGTATTTCATTTTGGACCCTTGAACACTTGAACAATCAGTCCATAGATGGGAACCGACTGCGAACAATGGAAACGGCTGTGGCAATATACACACATCAGAAATAGATAGATAGATGGATATATCTATCTGTCTGTCTGTCTTTCTGTCTGTCCGTAAAGATACGAAAGAGAGCAGCAGGCAACTGGCAGCAGCATCACGCACATTGAAATCAAAGTGTGTTAACCTCGAGGTTTCAGTTTTGGTTGAACAACTTTTCCCTCGGACTCTGGTCTTGGCTTAGGCTTAGGCTTAGGCCTAGGCCAAACGTAAAACAATTTTCAGCTAAAAACCGGTTACCGGTCTGCAGTCTATCCCCATGGGTATGGGAATCCATTCCATAATCAATAGAAACTATATGAGTGACGGCGAGACGAAGACCTGTTGTCCCACACTTGTGGTTGAAGAAAAGGCTTTTCCAGCAAGGCAATACAAAATTTCCAAAAGAGAAGCACTGGGAGAAATGGAAGGGAGAGGAAAAATCGAATTTCCACAAGGAGTAGAGGAATTCAAGGCACGAGGCACCACTTGAATTGAGATGAGACATTAGATACGTGCAGAAACTTTCAAAGAGGAACACTTTGAGCGGGAGGAGTGCCTAACAAACGAGAGCTAACCGATGGGCGCTGCCGCATGACATCCAAACTGAAACGCAACTAGGACAAGGCTTGACCCGGAGCTTTCAAAGAGGAGCTTAAGCCCATGGGGATGTTTGAGATTAAGGACAATAGTAAAGAAAAGAAAAGAGACTAGGCGAGACAGCGAGAGAAAGCTTTCAAGCAGGATTCCACAGAGATACAAATACAGAGTCTTGGAAGCAGCAATGATGCCAGGCAAATCTCTGCTTTCGGTTCATTCAACTGTAGAGTCTGGGAAAAATTAGAGCCGACAGACGACAGACGACAGCGACCACCAGACACCGAAGAGCGGGCCATTGGTCACCCCAATTAGCACCGGCTGCAAATTCAATTAAATGCATTCTGCGATCGCCACAGATACACAGCTACAGATACAATACACCGCCAATCAAGAGACACGACACGAGAGCTGCTTCACAAAGAGTTCGGGGTTCAAGTTTAGTTCATGAGTTCATTGGGAATCATGGGAAATGGGGGGAGGGGCGGCGGCGGATGGGACAGCGCTGCGGCGACTCACCTGCTTTGTGGGGGATTGATATTTGAAGAGACTCCGCTTTGCTGCTGGTGTATAGGCATTTTCGTTGCGCTCCTCACCGGCGGTCTTCACATCATCTATGGCCGTGCCAAGGAGCTCGTTCTTCAAGAGGCACGAATAGGCCAGACTATCGCGTGCCGTCTCCCCACAGTCCCGCTGCTTCTTGCTCGTCTGTGGTGAGTTATCATTCGACTTGTTGATCGACGCAAAGTTTGTCTGCCAATTGTTGTTGGCCCTGCAGCGCACACGAGAGGAGAAAAGAAATGTAAAAAAAACACGAATTAAATTAAAATGTTAATTGGATAAAGAATTAATTGTATTCATATGGTGATACGTTGCGAGAGCGGCAACGGCTAGACAATGGCCAAAGAACAAGAAATTCCAGACAGATACTAACTACTTTTAGTTGAATTGTACATTGATATTTATCCAAGGATATCATCTTAATGTCTCAATATAGTTCTAATATACATTCATGGAATGATGATGAGAACAAAATTCCCATAAACGAATGGACACATTCCTGACGATTTACACGAACAGAGACCGACCAGCAGTTAGAAGTGATTTCAACGATGAGAGCTGCTAGTATCTATCCCATTTATCTATTTATCCACATATTTTCTATACCTCTTTATGTCATTTATCTATCTAATAATCCATAATCTATTTTCTATCGTCTATCCTATCGATCTATCTATCTGTATATCATATAGCATTTCAATAGCATTCAATTCCAAACGCAATTCCTCAAATCGAGTGTAAATTTCAAGTAAAATAAACATAAAACTGACCTTTATGTAAATATCATAAATATTTATTTATAGCACCATATATGCACCACTATTTATTATTACAATTGCTTTTATTCACTCTGCCAACGACATCAAAGATACATAATATTTGTGGGATTGTAACTGCCAATCTGTCGGTCGGTCAGGGGGATATGTGCATATGGGATATCACAGATATTGAGCTGATTTTTTGTCTCGCCCGTGTATGTTTATGGAAGCGTGGAAACCTTCGATTCACTTTGCAGCGAAATTATTTCATTCCCGGCCCCCCTCCAACCAGACAGCAGTAAATAATTTTATGCAAACGCGTTCAAATTCCACTCCACTCTGGAAGCGTATTGTTATTATTTTTTTGTTAGCCCATAAAAACATAAAAAACGTGTGCAACGTGCAAACAAAATTATTGACGGTCAAATTGTGCAAAATTCGCACAAAACAAAACACATTTCGCAAAAATGGCAGCAACAACAAGCACAACAACAAATAGCGTTAATAATTTGCCATGAAATTTTTGGCCAAGTGTGAGAGAATTCTAACCCATTGTCCCCCAAGTTCCAGACCCAGACCCAGACCCAGCCCCAGCCCCACCCCACGGATTGCATTGCACTCTTCGTGTTGAAAAACTGTTTACGAATGCAATAAGCGTCGGTCTCCCTCCGTTTTTGATTATCTGACAAACGCATTTCAAGTGTTCACTTCCACCTCAAATAAATCAAATTTCATGAACGGATGAGCGGATGAGCAGCAGCAGTGGCACTCACAGGAGGGAGGAGCTGGAAGGCAACGTCCCGGATGGCAGGGTCGAATGACAATTCCATCAAAACGGAAAAGCTTGAGCGGGGGCAACATTGTAGCGAGATTAGATTAGATCTCAATACTTCCCAGCAGTAAAAGAAAGTTTTCTACATTATGGTAAACTAGTTCTCGATCCCTCTAGCATAAATAGACGTTTAGCTTTTACTTAGCGAGATATTAAACCCAGCTGCTATAACTATAATAATATATCCCATGCACAGAGGGAAATGCTGATCAAAGAGCTAAACTCTTGAACCTTAATTGTATGGACGTGCATGTAAAAAGCAGACGAAAACCCACAGTTGGGCCTTCAAGGCGGAACAGATGAATGGCGGGGAAAACACTAATTACATTTTGCAAGAAAAATACAAGCCTTTGACATTCGTTTGAACAAATTAACAAATGTGAGTTACGACGAAAGTTGTTACGATGCACGGAGGCTTCTCTTCCAGCGAACTCTCTTGCCACTGCCATCCCGCTCTCTCTGTCTCTATCATTCCTCATCTCTCGTTCTTCCACCAAAAAATAAAAACTTTGCTTCACTAAAAGCCAAAGTTCAGATTTACTTGCTTCCCATGAAGTAGAATATTTTTGTTATTGTTAGAACAATGCTCTCTGCGCTCGTTCTCCATTCGCTTCGCTTCTCTTCTCTGCTGCTCTGCTGTACTCTCTACGCGGAACTCATTAGCCAGTGTAAGAGAGGGAGAGAGAGACCTGCTGTTTTTTTTGCTGTTGTTTTTTATGGGCGGACAGAGAGTCACCGTTATAGCCCCAACGAGGCGCAGCGAGGCGGGAAATTCATAGTGCAACCATATACGGTGGTGCCCCTCCCCCACCTACTCTTCCTTCAGCAGTGTTTGTTCTTTTAATTGGAACACCCTTTGATTTTCAAACTTACATTCACTTTTATGAGGCACCTGAAACAAGGAGAGGGTAAGCGCACCCAGTTCTTCTTACTCCACAGACTATCACAGACTACCACATACTACCTATCCTACCAAAAAACAGTCAAAGTCTATGGGAACTTTTTTTTGTGCGACAAAACTTAGTTTTTTCTAAAGATACTTCAATCAAAAAAGTTCAGTTTTAGGGATCTCTAGTTATTTGATTAGAATTGGATCTGGCAGCAGATCGCTGCGATCGGTCAGGGTATCAAACGCTTCGGTGACTAGAAGTTTGAATTATTCTCTCACGTTTTTCTGCATAAAATTTCAAAGCGGAAAACATGACGTAGCAGAACGAATAACGGGCTCAAAGACTGCAAGAGTTCATTGAGCTCCTCACTGATTTTCTCGCTCTCTCTTTTGTTTTCACTCTATTAAATCACTCACTTACTTTTCCACTCAATCTCCTGTTTACCCACACACTCTCCTAATGATTCAAACAATGTCCTATTCGCTCACTTTCCTCTCACTTACCTGCAGGGTATGAAACGATCCAGCGATGTTGGTGTTGTCGACGATTCCAAATTATCAAATAGATTACGTGCCACCGGACTGCAGTGCTTCAGGATGCGCTTCTCATATTCCGGACTAAACATCTTTACGCCTCCTCGCGTCGTCTTATGATTGGGGGTATTTTTGTGTGCAAACAAAAAATTTAACGCAAAAATGTAACCAACGCAAATACAAAAATTGTGATGCAAAAATTTAACGAAATTCTCCAAGTAGATCGATTGGTAACAAAATAAATGACTTGTTTGATGCGAGGATGATTTCCTTTTGGTTTGAGATCCAAGTATTAATGGTAAAAATATATATACGTAGATGGAAGCTGCAAAAGAAAGGAAAGAAGACGGAGGGGAAGATAGATAATTAATTTGAATAGTTCTTTTGTGGCTTTCGAATTTGAATAAAATTGTAATTTATTTTTGTTGGTGTTTGGTTCGACGACAGTTTGGGCCTGTTGTTGGGCCATTAATCAACGTCTGGATTGTCTGGATTCCAGTCGCGATTCTGTTTGGCATGGATAATCCAGTCGGGCCAAAGGCAATTGCCTTTCTATTTTCTTGTTGTTTTTTTTCCCCCTCACTCACTCACATCATGGGGGCGTATCAATCACGGACACAGCCCAAAGCCACAACGCCAAAAGTTTCTATGTACGAAAAGAACTGAGAACCGAAAACAGTGGAGTTCTTCTGTTGGCTGTCATGTATTTTTGGATGGATCTTCTCGGTAGTGCGTTGTGCATACGAAAAAATAGGCTTTCGACCCTTTTCGGCCCGCTAATTAGATCCGCCCCATCATATCACGAAGCCGAAGCCAATCCCCTGCCCTGCCCTGCCCCCCGTTTGTGGTGGTGGTGGTCAATGGCACGCGGCCACTATGGGTTGCATCTGTGTGGCGTGTCTAGACCTAATTAATTTATGGGCGTTAAGTGTTGCTTGTTTGCGGCATGGGATCGCCGACGGGTGGTTGGGGGGGTTGGTTTCTGTTTGGGTGAAACTTACTCAGCTTAGACACTTCCGCATTGGGTCCCTCTCTCTCTCTCTTTATTTCTCTACTTCACTTTGTAGTTGATTATTTTCTACAATTTCCTCCTTCTACGGTTTCCTTCGGTTTCATAGAAAATATATAATACTATTTGGAAGTATGACGTGACTGTTTCGGGTGAGCAACGATCTTAAACTGATTTGAAAATATAGACACAGTCTACTCAAAAGCAGCGGCTAAGGCAGCTATGACTAAGCCGGGTTTTCAATTACAAAAATTTCATTTTTTCGGTTTGGGTTTGAGTTCGAGTTTCCCGTCAAAAGGGGCAGATAAGGTAAGGTTATTGATTCGCAGGTACCGCCACCAACCACCCTCCGAAGTGGCAGGTACCCAGCACCAGTCACACGGGGCACCCAAACGACACGACTGATAACGCTGGTAAACATTTGTGACTCAAGTCCCGCAGAGTAGAGAATATTTATATTTTTAAGCATGCACGAACATGTCGCACACACACACGGGACCCCACTGATAAGGAATTGGGTGCCGCTTCCCTGGAAGGTCCGAGCTTCAACTGTAAAGGCAAGGGGAAACGTGTGAAAGTTCATGATTAGTGGTATGCATGTAGATACCGTTAACCCGCTCTCTTGGAAGTTGATCGAATGTCACATTTCATCGGAAAACAAATCACCCACCCGCATGGACTGCCTCTTGCCTCATGGTTAATCTTTTCACTCACTCTCGCCGCCACGTTACCACTCCTCCGCTCTCCTGCACGCACTCTGCACTCTCTCTCTTTGAGGCTCTGCTCATTTAGGGTTCAATGCACACACACACACATAGGCATACGCTCTGGGCTCTCTCGCTGTCTGACACTAGACAAATGTTTTCTTTCTCCATCGATCAAGGACAATGAACCTTGGGTCTCTCTTTCTTGCAGCCATAATCCAACGATCCCAAAGCAACGGCACTCTTCTCATGTTGGTACTATTTTTAGTCCATGACTTGGAAAAGATTCATCAATAATCGAGCGCTGCTGTGGCGGCTGCTGCTGTTGTTTATGCCACATATATACATACATATGTATATATGTATGTACTTACGCAGAAGGTCAACACACAAGTCGCCAAGAAGACTGGAGTGCGGCTAGCGTGATAATTCTCCAAAATGGAGCTCTGTGGGAGCCACAAGACGACCGACTATAAATATCGTACAAAAGGCGGTGGGAATGCGGTTACACCTCCATCCGTTATGTGGTTGGTTCTTATTCCTGTTCCACCTTATCAGCAGCAGAGGCATGGCCATGTGCAAAGTGTGATAAGAAAGAGGGCCACAGACAACAGCAAGGCAGTGCAGTGCATGGCAGGGCCCGTCATCCCTAACCCAGAGAGACAGAGAGAGCGAGCCAGAAGGGAGAGCACAGGCAGGAGCCAAGTTATAACTAATTTAAAGGTAAAGCAGTACAAGAGGAGCTTGCTTCTTTCATAAACATGTGACATAAAGAGAGCAAGGATTGTACATAAATATATACCACAGCAGGAGCCAGAGAATCCAGATCGTAAGAGAAAGAGGGTGTGTGATGTGGCGTGTGTGTGTGTGTTGGTGAGAAACAAATAATCGATGGTTTTGCGCCCCCAAAAATGCATGACCAATAGCAAATTATGTCAAGGACATCACTTACACACACACACGTACACGGAGGGAGGGAAGAACACACACTAACTGGGATACACACAAGGCCCAAATGCAAATGCTTTGGCTAAATATTTAATTTAACAATTTGCAGCAATTGCTAGTAATACTATTATTTGTTGTTGCTTTTCCTATTGTGCATGTACAAACGCACTCGCACTCACACTCACGCAAGAGAGCGTGGAGGCTATAGGCAAACAGATAGATAGAGAGAGCGTCGTGGTAACAGCGGCAGCGACAACTGCGACCCGCGACACATGCTTGCCTGCTCGCACACAATGTAGTGGTACAGCTAGGGTAATAGTGCATGCCGTAAAGAGAGGAAAACACAGTTACGTTACCCATGTGCCAGACCTAACAGTGAACTGTGTTTAGTTCGCCCGTTCTCTCTCTCTCTCTCTCTCACTAAATGCAATAATCTTCACTTCTTTTGGGGGGAACATTCTTTTGTTGTATCACACACCAAACAAACACACACTATTTTCCAATAACTTTTCGCGGCAAACACACTAAAAACGGTTAGGTTTGATTTCCATAGTCGCTTAGAGACAGCTTGCCACTGCACTCAGAACCGAAGAAGTTTTGCCTTAGCGTTTGTATGGTTTATTGCTGCTTGTGCATTGCCGGCCATTCTATTCAAAGTTGCAGCAAACCACCTATATTGTTGTTACGACGACAAGGCACTTCACGACTTACAATTTATTTTGTTATGCTGGTTGTCTCAGCATCTGCGGCTAGGTGCGCGTTTTTACAAATAATTTTTACGCAAGCTAGGGATGCAGTGTGACCGCGCCGATAACGATACAAAATACCTTCCATTTCAGTTTCGAGAAATACCATTTAAATACCATGCCATAAAAAAACCAGGGCAGTGCGGCGATCAAACGAGACTTAACCCACTTAACACCACTCCATTTAAAAAGTTGAGCGCCCTTTGTTAAACAGCTGAAAATAATACTGTTTTTAAAGACTCCTTGTAGCTCCATCCTCCTCTTTACTTACAAAACAAAAATGACCACCGACATCTTTAACCTGTAATGCGTAAAATATTTTAAAGTTACATACATTTCGTGGAAATATTAAATTGCCCCCTGGTCGACAATGGGATAGCGTTCTATTCTATTGATTGAAATCGTATTCCATGATTTTGCTATTCAGTTTAATGTTGGCCCTCTCAGATAAATGTGGCTCACAGCACGAAAAAGAGGGAAAAGTCACCACGAAAGCGCTCTCCTCACATCGAAAAGAGAGCAAATTTTGAAAAACCACCACCATTTGCTCACGAACGAATAAAGTGACCAAGTCGAATAATACCAATATATACCAGGAAAAATGCCATAAACAACTTAAAGTATATTTTGAAAATGTTAAGGTATATTTCTAAAGGTCTGATGGTATATTTATTGCCAATTAATCCGGGGGGTCACACCGAAATACAGTATAGCTGTCAAACGATTGATAGTTGAGCATTCGATAGTTTTGAATGTTTTGAAAAAAAAAACAGTCGATACTATCGTGATAGCTCTAATAATTATTAAATAACCATTGAAACCTTTTACGAACTTGTCCATTGTAAAAATTAGATGCCACCTGTTGATTTGTTTACAAATGTGTCTTCGTATTTTATAGCAGTCAATCCAAACATATTAAAAGCGCAACGACTGTAGCTCGATACTATCATGATAGTCTCAAAACCATCGATAGTAGAGGCTAGCAGCAAAATATCGATACTATCGATAGTGCCCTCGATGGTTTGACACCTCTAAAATACAGTACAGATCCGAAAAACAATTTAAACAAATCGAGTAAATAACTTCAATTACCTCTTTCCGCGGAGAGCCACACCATAGTAGACAATGTTATAGAGATATGGCAAGCGCAGTTGTGGTGCTCGACAATGGAGCACACACAGCCAAGGTGGGCCTGGCCAACCAGGAGGAGCCGCGAGTGGTCCCGAATTGCGTTATGAAGGCGAAGAGTGAGCGACGGCGGGCCTTTTGTGGGCAATCAGATTGACGATTGCCGCGATACCTCGGCCCTGTTCTACATCCTGGCCTTTCAGCGCGGCTATCTGCTCAACTGGGACACACAGAAGACCGTGTGGGACTACATCTTCAGCAAGGAGGGCATCGGATGTACTCTGGACAATCGGAACATAGTAATAACGGAGCCGCAGATGAACTTCCCCAGCGTGCAGGAGGCAATGCTGGAGATGCTGTTCGAGCAGTATCGGGTGGCCGGCATGTACAAGACGACGGCAGCCGATCTGGCGGCCTTTAATTATGTCGCCGACAGTGAGGAGCGCACCACGATGCAGACCCTCAACTGCATTATCATTGATGTGGGCTACAGCTTCACCCACATTGTGCCCTTTGTACTGGGCAGGAGGGTGCTCGAGGGCATTCGTCGCATCGACATGGGTGGCAAGGCGCTGACCAATCACCTGAAGGAACTCATCTCCTACAGGCAGCTGAACATGATGGACGAGAGTCACGTGGTGAACCAGATCAAGGAGGATGTCTGCTATGTGGCCGAGGACTTCAAGGAAGAAATGCGAGTGCATCAGTGCGAGAAGAAGCGCAAGGAGGTGGCCGTCGACTATGTCCTGCCAGACTTTACGACCATCAAGCGTGGCTATGTCCGGATCCCGGGGCGGCCCCGCATGGACGAGGCAACAATGCAGACAGTGCCGTTGTGCAACGAACGCTTCACCGTGCCCGAGCTGCTCTTCAATCCATCGGACATTGGCATTCATCAGGTGGGCATACCGGAGGCAGTGGCCGATTGCCTCAAGGCCTGTCCCTGGCAGGCGCATCGGGAGCTCTTGCTCAACATCCTGATTGTGGGCGGCTGTGCTCAGCTTCCCGGCTTCCTGCCGCGCCTCAAAAAGGATCTGCGCGCCCTGGTGCCCGACGATCTGGAGGTGTCGCTCATCTGCCCCGAGGATCCAGTGCGCTATGCCTGGTACGGTGGCAGGGAGGTGGCCACCAGTCCAAATTTCGAAGAATTTGTCTACACGCGAGACGATTACGAAGAGTTTGGCGTCCATGGCCTGAATCAGCGATGAACGGTGGAGCTGCTCCAACCCCCCACCCTGAATACCCTTTGTGGATGCAATTCAGTTACGTGAGACAGATTTGTTCTAGAACATTCCTTGTTTGTGTATTCAACTAGGTGTCCGAGTCAAATAATGTGCAAAATAGGCGCGGGCCACGCGAAGCAAACCAAAGCGGGCGCACTTATCGTGCAGATTGAACTATGTAATTCGCCTAGACATTGGATGATTGCCTAGAGCCTACATCCTTTTATCAATATACAACTAAATTTGAACTACAGAGAACACAACTTAACTTTAGAATTCGTTTGCGAAAATAGAATTTACATAGAGTATACAGCCTGCCAACAGAAATGAGAGATGCTTGGGGCATGCTGGGGGTAGGATCTGCATCTGATCTTCGTTAGGCATATGCTTTGGGGGCGGGGGGGCTGCGAGGCGGGTGTTGCCGGCTCCAGAGCCAGAGTTTACATGCTGAACGACTCGCCACAGCCGCAGGTGCCCTTGATGTTCGGATTGTTGAACACAAACTCGCTGGACAGCTTGGACTCCACAAAGTCCATTTCAGTGCCTACAGGAATAAAGAAATGATTCGCCGTTGGCGATTATATAACAATGTGTATCACTTGCCTAGCAATGAGAGCTGCGCCTTCTTGTCAATGAATACCTTCACGCCGTCCTGGACCACCTCCTCGTCCAGTTTGTCTGCTGGCAAAATCCCGAAGAAACAGAATCTTAGTTCGTCGCTATGTTCGCGCTGTGGCTGTTGGCGTGGACTTACCTTTGCTGCTGGCATAGTCCAGGGTGTAGGAGAGGCCGTTGCAGCCGCGCTGTCGCACGCCCACCTTCAGGCCAATCTGCAGGAGAAAGGCTTTTGATTGATGGCATGATTTCGTTGTTGCGATTCACTTACAAAGTCTGGCTTGTCCTGCAGCAGGCTCTTAATGCGGTTCACTGCAGCCGGGGTCTGGAGGGGGCGAAACGGTAAGCAATGGATAAATAACAACAAATGCTAGGTAGCTAGCTAGTTGGCCGGACTGTTACTTCATCAGCACGCAGCACGAGCGTATTTCATCACGTTCTATCGGTTCTTACCAGGGTCAGGGCCGCCCGCGTGGGTATCAATTTGCGTCCCTTTACGGCGCGCACCGTTGCCGTTGCCACCACACGTGTTGCCATTGCGTATTTGCTTTATATAATTTGTTTTTCTCCCTGAAATTCCAACGACTTGCGATTCGAAAAATATGTGATTGCGACTGTTTTGGTAGATCTGACAGAAATTTCGATAATCTACAATGTACGTCAGTATTGATTGTTGGAATCGTAGAACGATAGTTGCCAGCCGATTGTTTTGCGGGTTAAACCAAAAGTCGTGACAGAAACAGTGACTGTTTAATTTACTTTATCTGATTAAATTCGGACTAAATTTAGTCACTTTAATCCGGTATAGTTCATAAATATGTGTAAGTGTTGGTAGTTTGTTTACAGTGATTACGGAATATTATTTCAGAATATAAATTTATCGTTTCACTGCTGCTGCGCTGCCAGTCACGGCTTTTCAAAGCATATAAATTAATTCCATCACTAGGTGGTGCCGTAACAGCTGTGCAAAAGTCCATCTCTAATTAGTGTATTTCGTATACTTCTCTCTCAATTAATAATATTTTTGGGCAAAATGAGCACTTTCAGGCAGTTGTACAGACTTTCTGCTGGTGTGGGCCAGCGCGTGCTACGAGTTACAACAAGAATAGTACTAAATGAGGCACACACGCACAGGCAGTTTCACTTGCAAGTGCAATTTCCCACTTCGAGACTGGCCTCCACCACAACAGCTGATCCTGTTTGGACCGGCACGAACAGATGCACGTGCAGTGGCAAGCGATTCCAGACCAGCAGCAGCAGCAAACCAGTCGTAAGTCTTGAAGATAAACCCCCTCCCTTTGGAGAGCATTCATCTATATCATTGTTTGCGTACCTTTCAGAAAGATGCAGGAGACAACAAGGCTACCAACAGCATTCCCCTGGGCGAGCTGCAAACGAAAATGCAGCTCATTTACACCTGCAAGATCTGCCAGACGCGCAACATGAAGACCATTTCAAAAGTTGCCTATCAGCGCGGCGTCGTGATCGTGACGTGCGAGGGCTGTGCCAATCATCACCTGATAGCCGACAATCTGAATTGGTTCACGGATCTGAACGGCAAGCGTAATATTGAGGAGATTCTGGCCGAGAAGGGCGAGAAGGTGATCAAAATGGTTGATGGAAACTGCGAATTTCTGCCCAATCCCGATTCCGAACACAATAAACCAAAACCGAATCCATAACTGTACACAAAAGCAACTTTATTGAGGAGCTCCATCAGCTGGCTGGTCATGGCATGTGGTCGCAATTGCAGATAGAATTTCTCGCGGCAGGGCGATCGTGACGTTAGCAGGAGGTGGGTGAGAAATGTCACTTCGTCTAGGGGCAGCGGCGGGCAGCCGCCGACGGGGGGTGGAGCATCGGCCGTGATTTGCATGTCGTCCAGGTCCAAGTAGGGCATGTGGCGATTCCAGTAGCCAATCAAGTAGGCAATGAGGCTCCCGGGCAGACGGGCATGGTCCAGGCAGGCCCAGAATCGCGACTCATTGGCTGGGTTCGCCACAAAGAGGTACATGTTGTGCAGGAAGCCACAGCAGGGGCCAGTCTGGGCCTCGCCCTCTGCCAGCATATCACAGATCATGTGGCGCAGCAGACGGCAATCCGAGTGTATGTTGCTCTGCCGTGGCTCACGGAATAGACACAGCCACACACTGAAGCCGACCAGCTCTAGGGCACGGTGCAGGGCAGTTTCCATTTTCTGCAGCGTGGACAGACGACAGATGCGCTTAACCAGGCGACGCATTTGCAGGAGATCAGTGCTGACCATTTGCGCAGGGTCGAATGCAGCCGGCTGACCCATTGCTGCCCAGTCCAGCTCCTTGATGACGCTCCACGCCGGTTGCACGTCCGCAAAGGGCTTGTGCATCAAGTGCAGCAATGCGGCATGTGCCTCGCCCTTTCTTGTCTTTACTATGCCGGCACACAGTTCCTTGATGCTCTGTTTGCGCTCCGCCATTGTGGAGCATGTGGCGTAGAAACTTTGGGAGTTGCAGCGCTCCGCGAGAGCCTCGCCGAAGCGGTCGTGGCACTCGAACAGGTACATGGTGGCCTTCATTATCGATTCGATTAGATTTGGCGTCAGCTTGAGGAGCTTCTGTTGTGATTGGATCTCCACCTGGCAGTCCAGCAGCCAGTCCAGTAGTTTGATGCAGTGCGGGGCGACATTTTCGAGGCTTGTGCCAGCATTGAGGATCAGCTCCTTTCTAATAAACGCATCCATGCCCAGTCAACGCCAGCGGCACCATTTTTTAAACCAAGAATTTGTTGATATTTTAATTTTGGCGCTGCCAACTCAGCTTCCAGAAGATATCGGCTAGATCGATATCCTGCCGCCTGCTAGAAATCGAATGCACTCCCTTCGTTTGCTGTTTTTCGTTGCTATATTAAATTAAATTCATTAATGAGATGATGCGACACGAACTATTTTATTTCCTACCAATTCCATTTTTGCTTCAGCGAGCGGTGATATTATTTCAGCAAACCGATTGCATTAAAGCGATATCGATAGCCAGATAGTGCTGCGGTCTTTGGCTGGAAAATGGCTGGCCGCGACTTTCAGCTAGTTATTCAAATGATGCAACAGATATTTGAGATTTCTTTGAAATTTATTACGATAAATGAGCTTACTTCTTGACTCCACCACTCTCTGTGAGTTACATTTACGGCTCATTGCACACAAATAAAATGCATAACACATAGACTTATATATGTAACATCGAGATATTTGAATCCATTTTTAAATATTCTTCTCCTGCGTAGTCCTCGTCCGCGTCCACGTCGCCGTGTCTTTGGATTCATTACAGATAAACTAGAAACCAAAGGCGTATACTGTGAATTTCCTATAGACTATTGTATATACTAGGGCTTTTGTTTTATCTTCTCTCTCTCTCTTCTTTTTTTTCTCTATTATAATAAATAAAAAAATAATAAAAAATAATATTTTGTTTTGTATTTTTATAATTGTATTTTTCTTTTATTGTTATCTTGTGTTTAATGGGAAATGTTTGAATCGACAGAAAAAACGAAAATTATATAGTTTAAATGATTTACGCATACTAAATTTAGATCGTTATTCCTCTTTACTTTCTTTCTTCTATTCTTTTGTGTGTTGTTCTGTATTGTAATTTTCTTCTTTCTTTCGTGTGGTTTATGTTTGTTTGTTTTGTTTTGGGAATCTATCTCTCTCTACACTTCCTAGATTTTTTTCGCCATCTTTCTTTTTCCGTTTTTGAAAATTTAAGAAAATATATATTGTATATATATATAGGCGCGAAAATTAATAATTAATTCAACATTTCTTATATATACTATTTAACTATATGTATTGTATGTTTATGCATCTTGCTGTTTGCGGCTTTTGCTGCTTTTTTTTTCTTTAATGTTTCTTTCCTCTTCTTGCTGCCTTGCACTCGCTCTCTCACATCTGCAGTGGCTGTTCTCTTCTCTCATCTCGAAAATATATATTGGGGGGGGTGGAGGGTGCGGTGTTCTTAAATTAATTCAAATTTCGTTTTCGTAGGCGCTGCGCTCCATGTCGTCGTCGTTTCGTCCTCGTCGTCTAGGAATCATCGAGTAGTGTGGTATGTGGTGTCGCGTTTAGGCGAAACCAAAGCCCTCCGAACACTCATGAATGGCCTTCAGCAGGCAGCTACGCAGTTTATCGTATGACTTGTACATCGGCAGATCCAGTTGGTTAAAGCTAAGGATCCAGATCCAAACAGATCGAATCGCATTCGGAGGGGTAGAGAAATAAATAGAGATAATTGGAAACATTGATTAGTAAAAGAAGTCCAAAAGTATTGTGGGATAATATAAGCAAGGACCCCTCCGGCCCTAAGAGTCAGTCCTCTATTCAAGGTAATCAGTTATCGTCTCATGGAATGCTCGTAGCTGTCCCCCGCCACTTCATGCTGCTAATTCACTCACCAAGTGTGTGCACATGGCAGGCGATCTGTGGAACGATCGTCGCGATGGATTTGGAATTTTTGTATGCCGTTCATGCCCTCCAATGAGCCAAAGCCCTGCAGTGGGACCTTCGAGGTGCCGGTGACAAATTGCAAGAATTTGGCCCTATCCGCTTGGTCGAAGCTGCGCAGCGCACGCCAGAACCATTGGATCTGAAAGGGAGAGAGCGAGAAGGAGAGAGAGAGAGAGATAAAAACATGAATTAGAAAGAGAGATACAAGGGGAGTAGGGGGAGTAAAAGGAATAGGCGAAGAAGGAGGAGGAATCTCTTACCTGTGCCGATTTCGACGTGTACTTATGATATTCGGTATTGGCCTTCAGATCTTCTATATCAATATCTGGCAGGCCGGATATGAGAAGTTCCAGTTCCTGTTCGTTAAATATCGAGATTAAATGCTTTGGAATTATATCGTAGAAGCCCTCGAGGAATGCATCCAATCTGTGGAAGGGGAATACGAACATTTAATTATGGATCAAATGCGGGGGGATTCGTCAATCTGTCTCTATGGTGGTATGGTACTCACTGCTGACGTATGGAGCCGCTCATCTTTAATTGGCACACCAGCTGCACATACTCGAATTTGTTCTCCTCGGTGACGGGTGTGTCGCGTCCATTTGGCTTGAGATCACGTATCTGGGTGACGCCAAACTCCTGCACTTCGGTGGAGAAGGTCAGCTCGTAGCCCAAATTGGAGATGTCGTTCTTCATGAGATAGTCGAGGCCCTTGTAGAATTCATAGTCCTGTGATTCCATGTCCGTGTGCTTCACCTGCTTGCCCAGTATATGCTTGTAGAAGGAGCGCGTAAAGTAGCATTCCAGCAGCTTGTTGTCGTGCACAGCCTTGGCTATAATGACAGAATATAGTAGTAGTAGTATTAGGAATGAGAGGCGGCTCTGCGGCTGAGTCTGGTGGCTTACCAATCACACGTCCGACAAACTTAAAGTAGCTCAAGTGATTTGGATTGGCATGGCTGGAGGGATTTATCATGTAGGTGACGCGATCGCCCGGCGATACGCAGAACAGGGCATACATCGGATTGAAGATCTCACGGGATATGATCACATACCATTCACGTAGCAGGCCGCCAGCGTCCTGACCCTCTTCATCTATTAACATTAACAGGGGCGGAAAGAACCAATTATATCAGTAAAGGAGAAACATCGAAGGAAGGAGGGAAATAAAGGGGGCGGATTTCAAGCTCACCTTCAAACACAATGTAGAAACGATTCTTCCACTCCTCGGGTCCCAAACGATACAGGACACGGAATGAATCCTCAAAGACGGTGACACGACGAACGCTGACTGTGTGCTCTTCGCGGCGTATGCCCTCGTCGAGGCGCTCCAGTTCGGTCTGGAAGTACTTGCGCTTCACATCAAAGTCCAGGATGCGTGTGTGGTCCACGAGAACGGCAAAGGGGCCGTCCGACAGGTGGGTGGGGGACTGGCGCAGGATCTGGTTGAGCACAGTTCGATGCTTCTCAGCGAACTGAAGGAACTTGTGGCGATCCTGCTTCAGCTGTGCCTCGTGGGCACTCAGACCGGAACCGCAGCCGGTTGCAGTTGCGGCTCCAGCATTGGGATTGGGATTGGCATTACCGATGGACGTATTGCTGGCATCCTGGGCATCATCCGAGCTAAAGGCTGTGCTGCCGCTGCCGCTGCCCTCGTCCATCAGTGGTGAGATGTCCTGCACCGATGATGATGACGTATTGCTGACCGATGCGCGACTTGATGCGGCCCGCCCGCGTGCCCCCTTCTTGGGTATGCGATGGGAGGCATGGATCAGGAAGAAGGCCTCCACTGTCGGCTGCAGCACGAGGACGGCAAACTCATCCTTGGACTCCTCCAATGCCACCAGGCACTCGCTCAGCGTATGCCACAGGACATCGAGGCACAGGATCTGGCTGAGCGTGGGCTTTCCGGGCTTGCTGCTGTCTGTGCCGCTGGCACCAGCGACGCCACCGCCGACGCCGCCACAGGCGCTGGGCGATCCCCCCAGTGGCATGGCCTCCTCATCATCCTCGTCATCGCCATCTCCATCGCCATCGCCATCGATGGCTCCATCCGAGGGCTGATTCGTCTCCATGCGCGCACGGAAACGTGAGGCATCCGAACTGCTGCCGCTGGTGGCCCCGCCATCGCCTAGGATGTCAATAAAGTCCTCCTCGTCGTCGGAGGCCACCGTCTGGTTCTCGTACATGTCCCGCACCTGCATGAAGATCTTCAGGGTGCGCAGGAAGAACGGCTGCGAGGACGAGTTCGACATCAGTTTCTTCATCGACGGCAGCTGCAGCTCGCACGTCGGCTTGGCGTTCTTCGGGGCCGAAATGATGACATGCTCGGCGGTGAAGCGATCCTGCATGATGCCCTCGTGTACGGCCAAATTGGGCAGGAGGCCAGCCGAAGTGGAGGGTCCTGCCGCTGCCGCCGCTGCTGCTGCTGCTGCAGCTGCTGATGCCGCAGCTGCTGCTGCTGCTGCGGCTGCTGCTGCCGCCGCCTGTTGCGAGGTGCTGGGCAATCCCGCATTGCTGTTGTACGCCCGTATCTCCTCGAGCAGCGTCTCTATGGCCTGGCGCACCTCCTCGGCGAGGCCCAGAATGGCGGCGGTCAAGTACTGTATGAAAATGGCATTCGATGCCTGCGAGCACTGCGTGAGATTGACAATCAGCTTGGCCACATTGTCGAGGCCCTCGGTGGTGCCGCACTGATGCGTCAGCACTTCGATGACCAGCTGCAGCTGCGAGAAGTTCTTCGCGTAGATCTTGCGCTTCGGCTTGATGGGTATCGGGAGTGTCAGCTGCGGTGGGGGCATCTTCTTTAGCTCGGGCAGGGGACGGCTGGTGTGACTGTCGCCGGAGGCATTGGCCCCCGTCAAGGCGGCCGCTGCCTGGGACATTTCCTGATTCTGCTGCGCCTGCTGATTGAGCACCGCCTGGTTCATGGGTATCAGCTTGGGCATTTGGGGCTCAATCACCGGCCCCGGTTCCTCCTCCTTGGGCAGCTCGGTGCTGAGTGAGGCCAGCAACTTCACGAGCATATCCGTCAGATGGGGCGACCGACAGATCACCTTGTACGGCAGCATGGCCAGCAGTTGGCCGAACGGCGAATCGCTGAACGATAGAAAGTCACCCGTTTTGGCCACCCACTCCCATGAGGGCTGCGAGACGATGGGGAAATTGGCCACATGCTTCATGCGCTCCTCCGTCTGGCGGTCAATGTTCAGGACCACATCCCAGAAGTTGTACGAGTTCGTCTGGTAGCCACTGCCCCCGTCAGTCGTTGTGGCTGCCTTTGCTGCCTTGGCGGCCGCCGCCTTCGATGTGGAGGGAGCCTCATCGAGGGGCGACGTGGCCGTGGCCGTAGCTGTGGCCTGGACTGGTTGCGGCGGTGTCGGTGGGGCCAGCATCCGCGGATTATCCTCGAGCATGGCACGCATCCGATTGGCCACCTGATAGCGATAGAAGCGCGAACGAAAGTCGAGGGTGCCGCCAGCGGGTGGGGGCTGCGGCTGCTGTTCCTCGATGCGTGCACCCGGCACGGGTGGCGGCATCCCAAACACGACGCTGAGCATGCGACGGGTCTTGGTCTCGCGATGGTACGGCACAAAGCTGGACGGATAGTGCTTGGCCAGGACGAACAGCAGATCCAAACAGTTGCGGACAATCATTTGGGCCGCCTGCGGATTGATGCTGATGCTCTTGGCACTGACACTGCCGGCACTGGTGGTCTCGTCGTGCAGGTGATTGATCAGAAAGATGTTGCTCTTGTAGCCAAAGGCGGCGTCCACGCGCAGCTTCAGCCAATCGGGCTTGCTGCCCTGCCCCTGTCCCTGTCCCGCCCCAAAGTTGGCGCTCTCCTCGTTCGTTTTCTGGACAATGTTAATCAGGGCGTTGATGATCCAGTCACGCGTTGGCTCATGGTGGCACAGATTGCGGATGACGCGATGCAGCCGCATGCTGTTCACCTTCTGGTCCTCCACGAACAGGAACAGCAGCAGCGTAGCCAACGAGTCCGGATCGAGGAGTATATTCTCATCCTCCATCATGAGCAGGGCCAGCGGTTTGCCCACGTTCGGGGAGTGGTGATGGGCATGGTGGTGCACAATGGTCGTGTGCTGGTGATGCTGCGGCTGGGCATTGCCGCTGGCATCGTACCAAATGGAACTGTGCCAGCGCGCCTCCTCCAGGCTCTGCAGCGTGTTCTGGAAACGGGCTGTGGGCGCAAAGAATCAAAGATTGGACATTAGAATCTCTCGATGGAACAGTTAGATGTAGATTAAAAAGAGCAGAGAAGCAAGGGATCATATCACAGCATATCATACTGATTTCTATGGATTTGGCTTTGGTTATGGCTATGCCTATACATTTTCGTGTTATTGAAAAGCAGCAGAAAATCAACTACCACATTCCTCCGTTGCATTTGGTAGCCACAAGTAAAATTACCTCTAAGGTTACATGGATAATTAAATCTTTCCAGTGCAGTGAGAAGAGAGAGTTATTTCTGATTAGCTGGGTATATTATTAGATTCCTATTAGATGCCTGCATTTATCCACATGAGCTTTACTCATGTCCTTCGATCATCTCTAAGTCTCTCTCTCTGAAATGTAGCGCAAAGAAAACAGGCAATGGCCTACTTGCTTCTGCCCTACGCTCTTAATTTCTGGTGCTGATACTTGGACGAGCGTCTGGATGGCAGGAGAAAGCTAAGACGCCGCCGATTCTGACTGACCAAACGAAGCGAATATTAAATTGAAACCCACCGCATCGATCCAATAAATAATGGATATGTTATCTAGCTTTCGGTGGGTTGCTTCTTCGTGCACTGAAAGTAATTCTGTTCCTGGGGAATATATTGGACTTACATAGAGCATTGCTGGGGGGATGGGCATCCCCCAGGCGTGGGCCATTGCGTGTCTCCCAGTCGCGACGCAGGAACTGTGCTTCGGCGGCCAGCTCTGGCGGCAGGCTTGCAATCTGCGACTCCTCCATGTCCGAGAGTATCTAAATGAGAGACAAGAGACAGAGAAATTAGCTACCAAATAGAGGGGAGGGTGGAGTCCACCCATTTGGTCCATTTCCACTCACCACTTGACGCAGATTGTCGGGTAAATTCTGGAAAAATGCAGCCGTATCCACTGGATCCTCGGGATTGGCTGTCTGTGCTGCCTGGCGCTGCTGTTCGATGCGCTGCTGCATGAGCACCTCCGACTGGATGCTGAGCGGCAGGGCGGCCAGGAATTCGGGATTCACTTCCACGAGCGAATCGTGTGCGATTTGGATGGCATTCTGTTGGGCCCGCTGGCGAATGCGCTGCATGCGCAGATGCTCCTGGATCACCTCCTCGCGCATCTCGCTGGGCAGGGCTGCCAAAAAGGAGGGATCGACGCCCTCTGGCACCTCCAGATCGCCCAGAGCGGCGCGCACTTCGGGGCTCATGTCTGTGACGGTTCGGGTTGCAGTTCCCGATCCCGTTCCAGATCCACTCGCACCAGATCCTCCTTCATCTGAGCTGGAAGCAGCTGTAGGTGGAGCTGTGGCGGCGACGGATGCGGTGGAGGAGGAAGATCCTCCTCCGGCATTAGTGGGAGACGATCCCAAAAAGAGATTCCCACTGCGACCTCCAGAGGTTACAGCAGTACGCGATTGCTGCTGCTGCTGCTGCTGGGGATGGGCTGTGGTCGGACGGGGGGGACGGGTGAGTATGGCCGCCCCCCATAGCGGCTCATCGATGATGGCCACCTGAATGGGTGGCGTTATGCTAGCAGTGGGCTGCGGCGATGGTACTGGGCGGCTGCTGATGTGCTGGACTGACTCCGCCTCATCCTCCTGCTGCTGCTGGCGCTGTGCCGCCTCTTGCTCGGACTCATCAAATGTCCCGGGCCACAACAGATTCACTTCCTCCTCCTCCTCCTCCTCCTGCACATTGTCCTGGTCGGAAGCATCATCCCGGTGTGGTGGCTCCAGATCGAAATCTAAGTTGATCGGTTGCATCTCTGCGCCGCCGGACGCGACGGCTGCCGCTGCAGCCGGATAGAAATCGAGCACCGAGGCCGGTGCCGGGGCCAATGGGGGCGGCGGCGGTGGTGGTGGTGGTGGCGCCGGGCCACGGCCCGCATGATTCGTCCGCTGTTGGCCGTACATCAAACGATGTGTGCGTCCATTCAGCACACGTGGGGCATTCTACAGAAGGAACAGAACAGAGGAGAGAAAGACGTTAGAGAAGGCAGACGAAAGACGACGGGTGGAGCAAGGGAGCTGTACCTGTCCAAATTCATTAAATATATTTACATCCTGTACGCGCACATGGAGACGCGGTGGCCGGCCACTGGCAGCTGGCAAATGTGGCACTGGCGGATGACGTGGCGCCACAGCCAATGGTTCCGCTGGCGGCAGAAACATTGACGGATGTGATTGAATTGCCACTCTGCCAATCGGTTGGCTCGGTGCGGCAGCTACAGCTGCTGGTGCAGCAGCTACTGCGCCTGTGCCTGTGACTGTGCCTGCGCCTGTTCCTCTGCCAGCTGGCTCTACATCATTATCATCGTCGTCAATATCCGGATCGTTGGTCAAATCAATTTCTGCATAAATGTTAAAGGGCGCCCGCGGCTCGTTGCGGCGTAGTGTGGCATTACGTATCGGTGCACGCACCGGACGCGAACGCGCTGCTGTGATATACGGCTGTAGCTGCGCCTGACCTTCAGCTGGATTGACAGCTGTGGCAGTGGCTGCCACAGTGGACGCCGCTGCTCCGGCTGCTGCTGCTGCTGTTGTGGCCACTGTCGTTGCAGTCGTTGTCGTTGTGTTGGTGATGGATGTTCCGTCAGGGTTCACTCCTCGGGCGGCCAATGCTTGTGCTGTTGCTGGCGCCAGCGAAGAGGGTATCAGCATGGGGATCAGTACGGGTATAGAGCTGCGACGATTGTTGCTGCTGTTGCTGCCTGTAGCTGTGGCTGGGGCTGCGGCTGTCGCTGCTGTCGGTGCTCCTGTGCCTGCTGCAGATGTCACTGTCGCTGTGGCACTCGTAAATGTCGATGTGGGTATCGGTGTCGGTGTCGTGGCCGTTGGCGTTGCTATGGTGGTGGCCGTGGTGGCTGCCGCGGCGGCTGCCATGGCCGCCTGGCGTGCGGCCTCCTCCTGCTTGCGCTGATAATGGGCCGCCTTCAGTTGGCGTATCAGATGCGGCAGCAGAAAGTGCGCCGCATACAGGCAGGCATCCGTCTGGCTCTCCATATCCAGGGCCTTGGCCTCCTCCAGCCACCAGTGGAGCGCGTCCTGTGTGAATATCTCGATTTGGGTCTCCTCCGTGGGGTTCTGGTGCGTGGGCATGCACACGCAGTACTGCTGGTCCAAGTACATCAGGCGACGGCGCACTCCGTTGTTGCACAGCGTGGAGGAGCCGGAGCCGCCTCCACCGCTGCCACTCTGATGGCCTCCGCTGGCCACTGTTGCGCCGCCACTGCCGCCAGCTCCTGCGCTGGCCACCTGTTCGTCCAGGAGATTGCTCATGTTCTGGTTGTTCGATGCGGTTGCTGCTGCCGCTGCTGCTCCTCCGCTGGGTGTGTTGAAACCACCGCCGCCTCCTCCTCCGCTGCCTCCTCCCGCCTCGTTTCCGTTGGCGGCGGCATTGCTGCCGCTCGCGCCCTGTGGTATGCCGCCAGCGGCGCTGATGAAGCTAAAGTCCGGGGCAATCCAGGAACGCGACGAGGGACGCAGGGCGGAGGCCGCAGGACGTTCGCCGCTGCTGCTGCCGCCAGCTGCACCTCCGCTCGAGCCACCCCTAGCTGCGGATGAGCCTGCAGCTCCGCCGGTGCCGCCGCTGGAGCCACCTGCACCACTGGCATTCCCTGCTCCTCCTGCTCCGTTCACATCAATGTCCAGGGGCTGGGCAATGGAGCTGTTCATCCGCACACGGAAGCTGGACGGCGGTGTGGGCATCAGCAAGGGATTGTCCACCACGAGACGCTCGAACAGGAAGGCTTCGGCACGACTGGCCGCCTCATTGACGGCCGAATCATCATCGTCGTCATCGACATCGTCGTCGTCGTCATCGTCATCGGGTATCGGATCGTCGGGCACCGGCTCGCCGGATGCCGTGATGGCTGCACTGCGTCGGGGACGATTGTTGGAGTTGCTCAGGGCCAGGGCAATGTCGATCTGGTTCTCCAGTTCGGGATCATCGATGCCGGCGGCACGATCCTCATCATCGTCGTCGTCATCCGCATCGTCGTCGTCGACATCCTCATCATCGTCATCATCATCGTCGTCGGCATCCACATCGGCGTCATTGGAGGCCGTCTCCGAGGACTCGGGCTCGTAGATGTGATCAAATACCTCGATGAATTGTCGCGGACGCTCCTCGTCGACATCCGTCTCACTGTGCTCGTCCGCATCCTCGTCGGGTGCATCATCGTCGTCGTCGTCCTCGTCATCGTTCCGCTCATCGTTCTCCGAGGAGCCATCCGAATCGGAATCCGAGCTGCTGGCATCGCCCAGCATCGAGGCATTCATCTCGCGTCGATTCTCCCGAGCGCCCGTATCGGAGGAGGTGGAGGCGCCATCACTGTTGCCACCGCCCAGGCCGTTGTCGTTGCCGCTGCTGCCGTTGCCGCCGCCGCTGCTGCTGGCGTTGGGTCCATCGGGTGCCAGGTGTCCATCGGGCTGCGAGCTGCGCAGGCGGGGATCCACATTGATGGAGCTGCCAGAGCCAGAGCCGGCGCCAGCTCCACCGCCGCCAATCGCTGCACCCGAAGCGGCTCCGTTTTGTGGGTGTTGTTGCGAGGAGCTGCCGCTGCTGCCGCCGGTTCCAGCGGCGCGCGAGGCCAGACGCAGGCCCTCGCTCTGCAGGAAGTCATCCCACAGCTGGTCAAAGTTGAGCACGGGACGCACGGGCCCGCCGGATGAGGAGCCACCTGCGGCACCTGCCGATCCCGAGGGTCCATCGTTGGGTTCGCCGCCGATGCCGCCTCCTCCGCTGCTGCTGCTGTTGCGCTCTCCCACCACATCGATGACGGAGGCAGCGGCGGCGCTGGTGTTGCTGCTGCTCGATCCCAGTCCGAGACCCAGTCCCAGGCCCAGGCCAGCGCCTGCTCCTGCGCCCGAGCCAGCTGCTCCCGAGCCGCCTGCTGGCGGTGCCGCATCCTCTGGATCCACGGCCATTTCGTCCGAGTTGAAGATAAACTCAAAGGCGTGCCGCCTGTCCGACAGCACGTTGCGGATTATGTCCCGCAGGACATGCTCCCCGCCCATGCCATTCGAACGCTCGACAGCAGCGCCGGCGGCTGTGCGTGCGGCGAGGCGTGGATACAAGCGACGGTTGATGATGGCGCCGTAGGTGTTGTTGCCGCTGCTGCCGCCGCCGCCTCCTCCGCCCAGGGAGGACATGGAGGAGGATCCGCCAATGCCTGAGCCAGAGGCATTGTTGCCGGCACCCGTGCCTCCGGCTCCGCCAGTGCTGGCGCCGCCAAAGAGTATCCGCTTGGAGCCGAGGGTCGTCGTGGAGACGCTGAAGCGCAGCAGGATCTCCATGGGCCGCAGGATGGAGGCCAGCGTGCAGAGGGTGTTGTGATTCGACAGATCCTTGTACTGGGCAATCTTGGTGAGGTACGTCATGACGCCCTGCCGCAACAGGACGCGGTACATGTTGTTCCGGTGCATGTGCACCTTGTCGAACAGCATCGGCGACTCGATTAGGTTCGGGAACAGGCTCATCAGCACCTGCAGCCGTGTGTGCTTCTCCGAGGAGTCGGGCTGGGCCAGGGCTCTCGCCACCGCCGCATGCAGCTCCTCGGCCACTTG
This sequence comes from Drosophila tristis, assembly GCA_018150885.1. NCBI lineage: Eukaryota > Metazoa > Arthropoda > Insecta > Diptera > Drosophilidae > Drosophila > Drosophila tristis. The sequence continues at coordinate 4,014,989 of JAECWT010000215.1, read as the reverse complement.
CACCTGCACTCCGGGCATCTGGTAGCAGTCGGATATCGAGCAGATGAGCACGCGGGCCATGGTGCTCACCTCGGGCACATGATGGCGCTTCGTGATGGGCAGAAAGCGGTCCAGCAGCACGGCCATGAATGTCATTTGTGGCTCCTGTATCAGCGGACTGTCTGCGGGCGTGTACACATGCCCCAGCAGGACCTTCGGCAACAGCGACTGGTAGGCCCGTGTGGCATCGGACAGCAGCTTGAGCAGCGTCGCCCGGGAGAGTGTGGGCTTCGAGTGGGTGTGCACAGCGGTGGGCACATGCCAGGTGCAGCAGCAGGGCTCATATTTGCCATCGCCCGTGCCAGCTGTGCCAGCACCAGCGGCTGCAGTAGCTCCTCCTCCGCCTGTTGCTCCTTTCTTGCTGCTGCTGCTGCTGCTTGTCGCTGGCTGGGCCGGTGCCTGCTGCTGTGCTGGTGGTTCATCCTCTTCCATGGCCCCAAATTGTGTGGTGCCTGGATGATCTGTTTGTGGCAGTTCGGCAGCTGCCTTGGGATGATCATTTGTGGGTATGGCAATGCTATAGTGGCAGCATGGCTGCACAAGCGCCAGCAGCAGCTCCTTGAGGACGGCGACCGCCGATTGTACCATCGGATCCTCCCACATCTCCTCCTTGACGGGTGCTGGTGGCGGTGTCTGTGGATTGGGTCCCCCGGCGGCTGCTGTCGGCTGTTGGCCGAACTTTGACTTGACCATCACGCGTGCATCGTCCGCCAGGGCATTGCTGCTGGAGCTGTTCGAATTCATGAGATACTCGCCGCGCAGCATCTCCTTGGCGGCGGCCACAAATATCTGCGGATTGCGCGACACTGCCGTCGACACTTGGGTGAGCACAAAGATCAGATCACGCTGTCCCACGGGCACGATGCCAGCGGCACGCATGCCCAGCACGCGCTCCATGGCCTCCTGCAGCACTGGCGGCGCCTCCAGAACGTGGCGCAGTATGATGATAGCGTAGGTGGGGAAGCCCATGAAGCTGCACGACTGCTGCAGCTGCAGCAGCATCTTGACCCCGCCGCGGCGTATGAATGTCTGGGCGTTCTCGTAGTTGCGCGTGAGACGGGCACAGAGGCGCAACAGCGACAGTTTCGTCTCGTGTTGCAGCAGAATCGGTGGCTGCAGCAGCGACACAATGCTGCCAATGATGCGGGCGCAATCGAATTTGCTCAGACCCACATTCTCCTCGCTCAGCATGATCCTCTGCGTGCGCTTGGGTATCGATGGTGTGGCCGCAGCAGCCGCTGCACTACTGGCCGCTGTGGGTGTCTTTGCCTTGGCAGCCGCTGCCGCAGCGGCGTTCTTCTGCCTCGACTTGCTGCGCGTTGTCATGGGTGCGGGTGGGGAACGGGCACGTGATCTGGCCCCCCCACTCGTTGATGTGGTGGTGGTGGTGCCGCCATCATTGGAGGTGTCATCGCTGGTTCCTGTCGCCGCCGCTGCTGCTGCCGCAGCTCCAGGCTGCACCACTGTTGGTGTCTGTTGCCCATCGCCGAATGTCATCAAATGTCGCAACGATATCAGCTCGTCCGTGTGGGTTGTGCCCTGGCCATCGGCTGCGGTGCGCATCACACGATTCAGCAGATGTTCCACCTTCGTGACGGACACGGGATTGTTCAGATTGGAGATGGCTTCGCTGAGCTTGAGGGCGGGGAACACCGGACGATGGCTGCCGGAGGCCTCGCTCACCTGCGTCATGCAATTGAAGGAGACGGTGCATCGCTGCCGCCCAATGTTGATGTGCAGCCAGCGCTCGCCCGAATTGTAGGCATTGCGGATGAGCTCATTGTTGGCATCCGAATAGGCATTCCACTTGCCCGTGGAGGCATCGTACCAGCGCCACACATCACTGCATACCGCACGCATGTTGGACTTGCGCTGCAGAATGTGACTGATGCTGTCGATGGCATCGATCAGGTCCACAAGATTCTGCACCCAACGGGGCACGGTTATGCGCTCCGCTTGGGGCTTCTCCGACTGTTCCATCATCCACTGGGCCATGTTGTCGAGCAGCTTGACCAGCGACACCATGGCATCCTGGGCATTGATCGCCTCCACCAGCGGTCGATGCATATCGCTAAAGTTCTCGTCCAGCAGAAGCGTTGAGGTCTTGAGGCGCACAAAGAGACGCGTGGCCGTCATACCGGTGAGGCACTCCTCCAGGCGTGTGCCCCTGGTGGTGGCACCCGGTTGACGTGGATTCTCGAAGAGCTGCAGCGTAAAGTCCACCCACTGGATGACATTGCGCACAAAGTTCGTGACAAAGACCTGCTTGTTCAGGTGATTGTGGCGCCTGTAGAGCACCGCAATGAGATCCGAGGCACTGTTCACCACATCTGGTATGGCCTCCATGAACTCAAAGGCTCGGCCAATGGCCTCGTCGCAGAACCGATCGAAGATCATTGGCGGCATCAGCTTCAGATGCTTGTAGTCGTAGCTGGATGGATTTCCGCCCGATTTGTACTGACTGAATGTGGGCGTTGGTGTCGGTCCCAGGCTGATGGTGGAGCCCGAGCCCCCGCCGGATGATTCGCCACCCTCCATGCCGGTGCCATCCATTCCGATCTCCATTGCCGTGGGTGGAGGCGTGGGCGCTGTGGGTGCACCGCCGCTCGCACCAGCACTGGTCGTGGCGGCATGCGAGGAATGGGCACTGGCCTCCGGATTGTTCAGCAGATAGTCGGTGGCCTCCTCCAGGGAGCCATTGTTGCGCAGCGCATCCACCACATGATAGTGCGTGAATCCCATGTCCGTGAGCGTCTTAATGTGCTCCACATTGAGGCCATCGTCCGTGCTGCGTATGTACAGATTCTCGAATTTGATCTCCTTGAGGCGCGTGTGATAGCGCTCCAGGAGCGTGGCATGTGACTTGACCAGATGCTTCACAATCAGGATCATCGTCTCGAACATGCTGGCGCCATAGTTGGCAATGGGTCGTCGGGCCCAGATCCGGCGCAGGGCCTGCATCGCCAGCTGATGGATGTGTATCAGATAGAAGACCGGCTCAAAGGGCACCGTGTCGGGCATGTAATTGAGGCGCGGACTCATCGTGTAGGGCGAGTCCAGCATTGCACGCGGATTGACCATCTTCTCGAGCAGCTGCAGCCAGGCGTCGAGAAACTCGCCAGTGCCCTCCGGGCAGTCACGCTTGTCATCCTCATGCGACTGCATCAGATCCTCCATGGAGGCCCATTGCTTGAACTCGAATTTCTTTGACTCAGCATCGAGGGACAGCGCCCAGTAGAACATCTCAAAGAACGCCTTGAGGCCGTTCTCGGCGCAAAACTGCGAGATCATCAGATGGAAGGCGGAGCGTTTGTCGTCGAACAGCATGGGCCCGGTGAATCCCACCGAACAGATGAGGAACGTCAGCTTCAGCTTGGGCACGGGCTTTGGCAGGATGCTCTCGTGGCTGAATCCATTCACCAGAATGGAGCTCAATATCCGCGCTATCTCGCGCGCCTCCGGTGTAGGAACTTTGTTGATATTACTGATCAGATCGTTGATCCGGCGCTGGCGCGTCTGTGGGGATCCCACCGACAGCTTGACGAGCGTGCCCAGCAGCTCGGCGAGGGCGCGGCCCAGCCGCGAGCTGGCCGCCAGCAGGCTCTTGATGTACCGGAACTGCTCCTCGGGCGTGTACTTTGTGCGAAACTCAGCGGCACGCTCCAGCTTCCTAGAGAGCTCCGCTTCGGTCAGGGGATCGTCGGTGCCGGCAGCTGCCGACATCTGGGCGGCAATCTCATCCCAGATGAGATCCGGATTCTGGGTGGGCTCATCGGAGCACAGATTCAGCAGTATGGTGCTCTCCCACACCAGCGAAATGTACAGCTGGACGAGCTGCTGCAGCAGTTGGACGCCCGTCTCGCGATTGACGCCCCAGCGCTTGAGCAGAATGGCCCGCATATCCGTGGAGGCGTTGCGGCACAGATGCACCAGCATCACCACATAGCCATGCACGAAGCTCATGTTGTGCAGGATCGGTGTGTATTCGGCATTGGCAAAGCCATCCTCCAGCCGCTGGCAGCAGACCAGCTCCGTCAGCAGGACACTGCCGCCCGGGAAGGTGAAGTGCTTGATGAGGGGCTTCAGCTTGCCCACAATGTCCGCCAGCTGCTTCAGGGCCACATCGAGCACCTTTGTTTCCTGCGCCTGGCTGAGTATCGCCTTGCAGACATTCGCCACAGCCTGCGAGGTGGTGGACACCGGCGAATCCACGGGCAGATTGGGCAGCGACAGCAGCTGCAGAATCGGTTTGAGGCCGCCGTGCAGCACAAACTCGCGGCAATGGTCGCCGTTCGGGCTGTTGCTGAATATCGCTTCAATGAATTTCATCACGTTGAGGATGTAGTCGATCAGGGGTATGGCCTCGCGCTCTGGCGGCGTCACCGAGGCACGAACCAGAGCGGAAGAAGATGAGGAGGCGGAAGTGGTGGCCACCGTCAGGCATCCTCCTGCTGTGCCAGTTCCCGAGGATCCTGCTGCCTGTGAGGCGGTGCCACGTGATGTGGAGGCCACAACTACGACGCCGCCTCCGCCCACCACCGTGCCTGGTGGCTGCTGCTGTTGCTGTGAGGCGGAACTCATCTCGTCATCGTCATCGTCGTCATCGCCGCTGCTGTCGTTGTTATCATTGGCCGCACTCTGCAGCACAGAGGCTGTGCCGCCTGCACCCGCCACCATCACCATGGGGGAGGCCGTCACCGAGGGCAGGACGCCATGTGAACCGGAGCCATGGGAGCCGCCGCCCGAGCCGCTGCTCTCCTTGTTGGCCCGCCAGCAAATGAAGCTGGGATCGGAGCCAAGACGCACCAGTTCGTTGAGTAGCCGTACAATCGCTTCGGTTGCATCGGCCCTCAGATACGGATGATGTTTGATGAGATCGTCCATGGCATTGCCCAGATTGGTGGCCGTGTCCCCCAGTGGATCCGAGGAGCGGCGCCTGCGCATCGCCACCAGATAGTCCGGGGAGAGCAGCACCTTGAGCACCTTGTCGAACGGATCGTACGAGAGGAACTCGAATAGGCCGCGCTCATTCAGGCATAGAGCCGAGAAGACATTGGGCAGGGAGCCGAGTACTTCGCGTGTGGCTGGGACATCCTTCTGGAGGAGGGCCTTCAGCATGACGCTGGTGATGCCCAGATCCTGGAGGGAGGAGAGCAGCGAGGGCTCATTGAATACGTACACGGTGACCACATCGGTGGCCAAAAGGAACAGCGAGGGGCCATAGTACTCGGCGTTGGCGATGATGTGCCTCAGCGATTGGGTCAGGCTCGTCTCCATGATGTTGCGCATGTTGCTGAAGTGCGCATGATCCTGGATGCTCTTCTTCAGGAAGTTCAACATCGATTTGAGCAGCGCCGCACGCTGCGTGACGCACGAGGGCTTCTTTGGCTGCACGCTGCTCGGCGGCAGCTGTGACTGTGACAGTTCGGCCTTACGTTCGGCCAGTGGACGGGCATAGTAACTATTGGCTGGATATACGACCACAGCGAGTCCTGTGTCGGCTGGATCACTGCTGCTGCCTGCCTGGGCGCTGCCCTCTGTGCCAGCCTCATCGCCAGAGCCGGCGACAGCCACTATCATGTTGCTGGAGCCACTGGGTCCTGGTGCCGCCTCAAGATCCTGATCCTCGTCGTCATCGGGCGGATCCTCCTCTTCATCATCGAGAGTGATGCCTCCCAGATGATCATCGGATGTATCGCGATGTGGGGAGGAGCCACTGCCATCTGAGAACGCAAAGAAAAACGTGTTAGAGAAATTGGGGGAAACGAATTAGTGGGAAATCTCTGGCTACCTTCGATATCCACATCGACTAGATCCAGTGACATATCCAGTTTGCTCTCATCCCTGAGGGTGGACTCTTTCAGGGTGATGCCAATGTCCGCCAGCGCCTTGCAACAGCTCTTGATCTCCTTCTCCAGGCGATCGATAAACACATTCAGTCCATTATTCTGATGGAAGCGGGCAATATCAATGTTCGTGATCAGATCAATCACCCGCACGGCGCGCGTCACAAATGTTATGTGCTCCAGATCAACACCTGGCCAGCTGATCACGCACAGCAGCGACTGCATCATGCCGCTCTTGACGAGGGCAGAGCCACCGAGCTCATAGCTGGCCAAATGGTACAGCAGCGAGAACAGCGATGTGGCCAGAATCAAGGGATAACGCTCCGTGAGGCCGTGTGTCGTCAGATTATTGATGCAATCGCGCACCAGCAGTGGCAAAGTGCCGCCCTGTCGTTCGGCGCCTGTGTAATGCACAATCTTCATTAGCCGCGATCCGGCCCTGCTGCAGAGAAACACGCAAAAAAAGAAAAGAAAAAAAAAGGCGGGGGGAAGAGAAAAAAACAATCAACAAATTATTGGAAAATCATTTGTGGGGCTTTCTGCTGCAGCATCGCACCTGGGCACATTTGGATTGCGATCAAAGTGCAGCATCGATGTGAGGGTGCGCAAGACGGCGGCGCGTATCTCCACCAGGATCACATCCTCCTTGTCAATCAGTTCGCAGAGCTCTTCGCCAAAGCCGGGATACAGCACCTTGTCTGTGTTGTCCTGCAGGGCATTCGAGTAAATCAAAATGGAGACGGCCTGCAGGCGAGCCTGGACAAACTGCAGGCGCAGCTTGTAGTTGTTAAAGCCAGAAATAAGACGCACACGATGGGCAATGCGCATCTACAAGAGAAAAGATAGGGAGAGAGGAGAGAGAGAGCGTAAGAAGGAGCGTAAAATGAATGTATAAAATGGCAAAGACATACCTTTATTGCCTCACTGGGCTTTGAGATCTGTCCGGCAATCGTTTTGATCACCTCTGGTGCCGATGCCGTGTGGCACAGGTCCATCATATCAGGGATTTCCAGCTGAGCGGCATGACCATGCTCGTCCACATAGTCGATGCACAGCTGATAGAGAAACTCCAGCTTTGGTTCGCCAATGCAGCAGTCCTTGAGCGAGAGTCCATAGTTTGGATCGCCCCAGCGCTACAAAAGAAAAGGATCAGAGTTTGTATGGCTATGGCCTATGGCTTTATTCGTGTCTCTTACCTCTGCTATGTTGAACAGTTTAACAATCAGTAATTCCTTCTTTTCAAAGGGTAGACGCGGTATAAAGTTACTGCGCTTCGAGAACATATACAACAGATTCAGTACGGCCAGGACAATGTCCATGTTCTGTGAGGAGAGCAGCTGTGTCAGATGCTCAATGGAGTTGTACAGATGCCGCGAGAACGAGTGCTCAATCAGGAGTGTCGTAAAGTTCAGCACATGCAGCAGCAATGTTACATCCTGTGTACATCATCCATCCATAGATTTATCCATCGAAAATGGAAACGAAAAAGATTAGAACTGTGCGTCTATGGTGTGTTTTTTGTTGAGGGGGGAAAAACCTACCGTGGGACCTACCGTTGAGTGGAATTGTGTGTCACATTGGAGCACAAATTCATTGGAATTCACATGTCTGGCTGCCTCATCCAATATTTTGTCGAAACGATCAAGTATCTCGATCCAATGATAGAGCTCGCACTTGCCATAGATCCAGACGTGGATTTTGTCGAGAAACTCGAGCAGTTCGGCGCGTGTGCGACGCTTTGTCAGCTCATCGATCAGTTCGCGGCACTCGGAAGTCAGCTCCGAAGAGCCCTTCTTCAGCTTGACCGTGTCCACCTTCATGGCGATGTCGATGTCGATGGCGACGGCTCGGGCGCGAATCGCCTCGCCTCGCCGCTCCGGCAGCTCCTGCTCCTGCTCCTCTTTCTTGCTCTCTCTTTATGTGTGTGGGTGGCGTTTACTCTGGTGGTGGATGGTGTGTTATACCCTCCACCTACTCTCGTCTCCTGAAGTCGGTCGGTTGTTTCGGTTTTCTATATGTCTCGCCACTGATTATTCATTGAATTTTGCCTCAAAAGATATCGTCTGCGTATTTAATAAATAAACTGCAAGATTTCACCAAAAACACACGACGAAACAAAAAGAATAATTAGCAAATTGTTTTAAAGTCATTGAAAGGATTATTTTGTTTAAAAAAAAAAAAAAAGCTTTCGCATAAAGAAAAATATAAATACGTTCATATGTGGTAGATGGGGCGAACAAAACAAATAAACAAATAAATGAATGAATAGTCACTGAAATTTGATAGGGAAGAAAAATGCAAACTCTGCGAAAAAATATTTGTTCTTTTCTTCTTTAAAAGGAACTGCGTTCCGCACACACTACCACCTACGCAGCAGAAAAAGAGTAACTGCACTGCTGTGCGAACGAGATGCGACGAGACGAGATTGCAAATCGAAATGTTGGATGAAGGGTCCCAGATTATATATATCTATCAAAATAATGGAAAAACGTTGTGAACGCACTCTCTCGGAATTATGGAAGGAACACAGCCGAAGAAGTAACTGCACTTGTCAGCTGTGAAAGGAACGAAATGGAACGGCACACGGGACTACCACTACATTAGCAGAAATGCTGCATCCCTTCCACACACAAACACACACACACTCACACATGCCAATTGGACGCACAATAAATTTCCAACTGGCAACAGCCGCAAAACAGCATACAAGACACGAAGCAACTACGCGTAAGGTAAATCGGCAAAAGAGCGCGCGCGCATTAACAAGAACTTTCGATGCGTTTGGATATAGATATAAAATCAAATGCATTTGTAATTGTATCAATTTTGACAGACACTCACACCCTCCCACCAACACACACACACTCAGGAACACTCACAGACCGGACAGGCACACACAGGCTCAAACGCAACATGTTTGAGCGAAATGTCAAATGAGCGCCAAGCGGCGCCGAGCGATGCGTCGAAGAGTGCAGAGTGATGAAAAGGGGCATGGGCGATGGGGGGAGGGAAAAGGAGTTGCGACGGTGGCCTGTGCGTAAGTCAAGGTTGGCCTGCGACGCAAAACAAACGGTGGGAAAGGGGAGGGGACAGCGACTTGGGAACGGACCCTTATGCAGCTAGTCGCAGAAAATGTTCTTTCCTTTTTTTCACTATAAAATTTACACTTTGGCGTCTATGTCTGGTGGTGCCTTTAGGTGCATACGTTTATGTGTGTGTGTGTGTGTGTGTCTTGCGGAGCACCCCGATTTCTAGAAACACTTGGGCATTATTTTTCCGTGCGGCATTTCCTAAGATTTCTACCGAACCAATATGCATGTGTATGCATGTGTATGCGTGCGTGTGGTGAAGAAGTCTGTTTTTTCTCCCCAGCAACAAAAACAAAACCAGCTCTGCTCCCTGTCTCGCTCGATGCAATGCATTTTTTTTTTCATTATGCCTTTTTTCGGTTCTTTTTTTTTTGCACAAACCTTAGCCCATTTTGCTAATATAACGTTCTTTTCACAGACAGACACACGCGCAATAGCAGTGCATGAAATGCAAAAAAAAATAGAAGAATGATGAAAAAACTACCGAGAAAAAAAATGAAATTTCCACAGTCAGAACGCAGAAACAATTACAGTAGACTGTGTGTGCGTATGGATGGTTTGGTTTAAGACAAAAAAAAAACTCTGATGCAATACTTACATTAATATTAAACAGCAGCAGCATTGCTGCTATGTTATTTTTTTTTTCTAAAACGATCTAATTTGGTAAATTTTTAACAAATTGCTTGGTTTTTCTTGAAGTTTCAACAGTGTGACCGCCAGCGTGACCGCGCCGATAACGATACAAAATACCATCTGGCCAAAACATATATACCATTAAATACTTTTTCAGTTTCGAGAAATACCAGTTAAATTCCATATCATAAAATACCAGGGAAATCCGGCGATGAAATTAGATTTAACCCACTTAACACCCCTCTATTTAAAAAGTACCCTTTGTTAAAACACGGAAAATAATACTGCTTGTAAAGGCTACTTGTAGCTCCATCCTCCTCTTTACTTACAAAACAAAAATGACCACCGACATCTTTCAACTGTAATGCGTAAAATATGTTAAAGTTACATAAATTTCGTGGAAATATTAAATAGCCCCCTGGTCGACAATTCCCATTCCCGTTCTATTTTATTGATTGAATTCCATGATATTACTAGCTAGTTGGCCCTCTCAGCCCAAAAAAAATTATTTTATCCGATAGATACATCACTTTTCTACAAGATTGGCTAGTTTTCAAAATTCTATCCAAATACTCGAAAAAATCTGTGACATCCACAATGTTGTAGCTACGAGAAATCATAATAATGGGATTCATCATGAATTGCAGTACTACCTGTTAATTAAGTCATTTCTTTACTATGGCGATGAGGCAATTAGCTTGAAGCTCCCGCTATTTGGCTGTAAAAAAGGCCAGTGAGAATCGAATGTGACCAGATATTTCTGTATATTTTCATTAAATCTATTTCACAATTCATAATTTGTTGATTGTATTACATTTTTAGATATATAACGAATTTGATTGCTGGATATATTTTGAAGGCATGTATAAACGCTCCGCTCCGATACGAGACTAACTATTTAATGTCAGTGCTGCAAAATGATGGACGTCGCAAGACTTGTTACATGACACTATCAAAGCGCCAAAATTAAAAAACTTTCGACTTCTCAAATCTTAGTATGTGTACTTGGTTACAACTAAATGAACTATTATACAATAAATGCTTAGACTTAATGTGTACGAATGGAAAATTTAGATGTATATTTTGTCTTAGTTCTTAGCGATTTAAGCTTACATGAGCAGCTTGGGCCCGTGGGTCGTCACTCCACACACAGAATAACATTATTCCTAATAACTACCATAACAGTACAATTACAAAACGATACAAGTTCGGACTTGGCCATGCAATCTGAGCTTCGATTGGCACTCTTTTCTCTTGTATTGGATTGATTGTGTGTGTGTGTTTGTGTGTAGGTGGGTGTGTGTGAACTTGCGTGCTATGGCAAAAGTGTGTATTTGAAGCTATAAGTGGTGCTGTGTATCGGTTTATTTAAAGTTTCAGACAGCATGCCAAAAGTCCATCCTAATCATTCTGCCTATACATACTAAGTTTAGTGAGTGTTTCGCTTGGCACGCTCGACATGCAAGTCATATAGCATTTTGTTCTTATCATAGTAATAGGGATTTTGGTCGGCACTTAGCTCCGGATTGTATCCATATATGGTTCCGTCTCCATTTAGGATATCAATCGAATTAGTAGCCCCGGCCGCCGCCGCTGCTGCTGGTGTGGCGACGGCTGTGGCTGCAGCTGCTGCAGGTCCACCAGCGATCACAGGCACTGTATTGTAATTGTTGTGGTCATTTATCTGAGTCGGAATACTGCAGCTGCTGCTGCTGCTGCTGTTCCCATCGTCGTAGTTCAAATGAAGATTGTTGATTCGCTTGGAGAGGGGCGTGGACTCGCATGGCAGCTCATCTTCACGACTGCGTTTTCTAGGGCAGAAAGAACAGATATTCAAATCAGATATTGGGTATATTTATATTTGGGGTTTCATTGCAGGCTCATATGAAATCAAACTGCGCACTCATTGAGTCGCAGCCATTTAGTTTACTCAGCAGACTCGTCGACACTCGATGGTTTTTAATATCCACAGGATGCACTTGCACTTGGCCAACACCCACCTTGTCTTTAGAAATCCAGCCATTCCGTTCTTCAGCCAGAAAATTAGCTGGTCCCCTATCTTTATTGTTCTTTTCACGGGCTGCTTTGGCAGTGTGACTGCGTATGCCAAAGAACAGTGTTGCATAGTTCTTGACACGATGATAAAAAAAGATCGAATATATAATTTTGCAAAAGCTGCTGAATCTAATACTGCCTCAGCTAGACTGTGCTTTTCTAAAATGATCTGTGAATAGTTAACTACTAGATAATATCTAACTATACTAAATGTGCCGGGTGGGGTGGAAATATTTCGTCTAAGTGCTCGACAGCTCGCTGGTGTACCGTATATTAACGGTATATTTTGAAAGTGAGAATGTATATTTCGGTATATTTCTGAGGTTACAGTCACACTGGACAGCACCGACAAAACAAATCAAATATTTATTTTTCAATATATTAATATACTTTTCAAAATGACCGCCAAACTCCATTTAGCGCACAAAAAATACTGACATTTGTATGGGAAAAATTTCTGCAACATGAATTAGCAGCATTGTTGTGCAACTTTGACACGGAATGAGCAACAATCTGCATACCTTGGGAAAATGGATATTATGGACTTGAGATATTGTTTGAATTTTCAGGCTCCAATTAATGCAAAAACCATTCCGTCTCTGTTCTAAAGATATTAAAAAAGTTTTGCAGCTCACGGGTTCCAATAATGGGTATCAGAACTGGGATAAATGTATATATAAAACACAAATATATTCATTAAGAGGTTAAAAACATGTCAATCTAGGATCAAATCATAAATAATGTTTCCATGGAGCTTGGAACAAAACATTTAACATCAATTAAAAGAAATAAGGTATACAAAAGTACATACGCATAGAAGAAACTTGGTTGACCAGCAACACTGACGTCACACTTGGTCAACATTTACGGTTTATGCTTTGGCCGTTTTTGTTTGAACCCTATTATCTAAACAATCCCATTAAAAATAGTTCCGAAAACTAGCCAATCCTAAACAAAATTCATTGAGGAGTTCGATAAAATAATTTTTTTAGGGCTGAGAGGGCCAACTATCTAGTAATATTAAACTGAATATCAAAATTGACGAATTTCATATCACAAAATAACATGGTATGGCAGCCCGCTGCAACTACGAACTGCACGAGTCAGGCAACGCCACAAAACGACGTCACACTCGTTTTATGTTGTTCTGAAAACTTGCCAATCTTGTAGAAAATGTGTCTATCTATCGGATCAAAATTATTTGTTTAGGGCTGAGAGTCCCAGCTAGCTAGTAATATTAAACGGAATATCAAAATCGAGGAATATAAACGTTGAATGATTTGAAAAAACCATCGATACTAACGTGATAGTATCGGGCTCAAATAATAATTAAAAAACCATTGAAACCTTTTAGGAACTTGTCCATTGTAAAAATTAGATGCCACCTGTCGATTTGTTTACAAATTTGTCTTCGTATTTTAGAGCAGCCAATCCAAACAAAACATATCAAAAGCTCAACGACTGTAGCTCGATACTATCATGATAGTCTCAAAACCATCGATAGTAGAGGCTAGCAGTAAAATATCGATACTATCGATAGTACCCTCGATGGTTTAACACCTCTAAATAGTAGTTTTCCGTACAAAAAATTGAGCCCAACCCACTCCAAAAAAGAAAAGAAATAGAACGGACGTCTAGTACGTACCAGAATTACAATAAATTGTAAGTAAAGTCTGTGTGGCAATGCAATTAAGTATACCCGGTAGCCAAGCTTCAAAACTGGCAAACTTACGATCCAAAAGAAAGGAGAAAATTCTGAAGTGAAAAGTGAACACGAAACGTTATCGATGACTGCTTCTTGGCTGCTTCTATGGGCGTGCATGCCTGTGTGTGTGCGCGTGTATGTGTGTGAATGAGATGGTGTGTCTCGGTGACAAATGATTGGTTCCAAATTTCATTCTATTCCTATTTTTTTTTTGTTTTTTGTGGATCCCAATCAATGCGTCGTTAATTTGTAAATAGTGTGCTGGGCTTTCTATTGATTGTATATGGCAGCCAGTGCATGTGTGTGTGTGTTTTTGGCAAAAAACAAGTTTACATGATGGGTACCCACACATATGCAGATGGTCGGTGTCGGTGTCCAAATAAATTAGCATATTGCCCGCTCTCGCAAATGCAGTTACAGCCGCTGTCGAAGTAGCTTGTCGGCGACAAGATATACATGTATAAAAAAAACTGCATTTAAACGCATTCATACACGCAACATCGCACATGAACACACACATAAAAACACAACGAAGTTATGCGACTCTGGCTCTATACGGGAGTGTGTGTGTTGGGTTTCACATTAGAATTTTTCTGCTGTCTGAGCTTATCTACATTGTATTTCGCTTTTCTGCTTTCTGCTCGTTCTGTTTGAGTCATCGCTGGCGCGGCGATTGTGCGGTCTGCTGCTCTGCCAGATACAATTCCTTCGCGCCCCGATAAGGCAGTAAGAGTCGCCGTTTACGCAGTAAACAGCTACTACGACCATCAAGCAGTAACACTAGCCTATGCTAGAGCAGAGCCCACCCTCGCCTCGATTCGGAGGCGCGCTAGTTGTTGCAAACAAGGACCACACCCCGGCCCTGTTGTAGGGCTGTTTGTGGAACAGGAGCGGACACCCTACTCCAAGACATTAGTGGAAATACATTGCTTTAACCTTTGCCGCCATTGGATCTTTGTGATCGGTAAATGCTTCTGGTCTTAGTCCTAGCGAAAAAGCTTCGAAACGTTTCCGAACCCTATTCGTGCTCGACCGAACAGATTTATCCATGAATCCTTGCATAAACACCTGTATACAGAACCATAAAAGAGCTGAAGATACCAATTCAGGATATTTTTCTTTGCTCAATGTTCACACATTCTCTAGCAAAGAGAAATTGGTCGTTGTCCTTTCTCTTAGAGCTTAAAACGATTGTGGGCAAGCCATATTTTGTTGTCTTCAATACATGAAAACCCCGCCGCGGATGTTCCGAGTCCCCGATGGGCTTCCGTTCCGTCCCTGCCTTGTGTGTGTGTGAAAGTAATTAAGACGAAGCACCATACATAAGTAGCTAGCACGAGTGTCGATGTGCTGTGTTGTCTTTGTGTTCAATAATTGAGCTGGAAGTAGGGTTGCTGGTGGTGGTGCTGGTGCGGGTGCGGGTGAGCCGAGTGTCACCAGGTTCATTCGATATGAAAACACTTGATTGTCCCGGTCATTCGGGCTATGGTCAAGGCTTCCGTCTACCTACTGATTTGAAAAAGAGTTTATAATCGTTTGCAATCATTCGCAGGAGTTTTCCACAAAATGCAAACCATCAAGTGTGTGGTTGTTGGCGACGGAGCTGTGGGTAAGACCTGCCTGCTCATCTCCTACACAACCAACAAATTTCCATCGGAATATGTGCCAACTGTCTTTGACAATTATGCGGTGACGGTGATGATTGGCGGCGAGCCCTACACACTGGGTCTGTTCGATACGGCCGGTCAAGAGGATTACGATAGGCTTCGGCCTTTGTCCTATCCGCAGACAGATGTCTTTCTCGTATGCTTCTCGGTGGTCAGTCCCAGTTCATTTGAGAATGTTAAAGAAAAGGTAAGAAGTCTCAAGCATAATGGAATCAACTCTCAACTAAACTGGCCCCGCCTTTATTTGTATGTAGTGGGTTCCTGAGATCACGCACCATTGCCAGAAGACGCCATTCCTGCTGGTGGGCACACAGATCGATTTGCGCGACGAGACCAGCACACTTGAGAAATTGGCCAAGAACAAGCAAAAGCCCATCACCATGGAACAGGGCGAGAAGCTGGCCAAAGAGCTGAAGGCCGTCAAATATGTCGAGTGTTCGGCTCTCACACAAAAGGGTCTGAAAAATGTCTTCGATGAGGCCATACTGGCCGCCCTGGAGCCACCAGAACCAACCAAGAAAAGGAAGTGCAAATTCTTATAATTCTTTTTTTTCTCTCTTTCTCTCATGTCCTATATATGTGTCTGTTTTTTTTCGTTATTTCCACACCACAATGTCCCTGTCTCTTACCCCCAAGATAAGTTTTAAAGTTTTAATTGTAGAATTCTACACTAGTTGCAGTCCCCCTTCCCCCCAGTCCCAGTCTCTAGTACTTCAGATGGTTCCTCTGTGAGCCATCCGTCCGCATATCCTATCATTTTATTGGGTAAAGCTGCTGTTTAATTTGAATCCAGTCTAAATAGTATCTTTTTTTACACTATGGATAAAGGCTTCCGCCCCAGCCCAGACCCAACCCCAAAATCCAAAGCTTTGGCAAATGGAATCAAATATAAATCAAAAAAAAATTCTTCGCCCGATCCCAAAGCCAGTCGGGTCGGTCCCACTACTCCATTTATGCACCCACAGTAGTCTTTTTTTTTGGCGAAATTTCTCTAATTAAGTGAAAAAAGTAAATATGATGAAACACAATAACAATATAGCGAAACAAATTATTTATATATAACTTTATATATACAACAACAAAAGTCGTAAGTGA
Source organism: Drosophila tristis (assembly GCA_018150885.1). Lineage (NCBI taxonomy): Eukaryota > Metazoa > Arthropoda > Insecta > Diptera > Drosophilidae > Drosophila > Drosophila tristis. Next base: position 3,998,860 of record JAECWT010000215.1, on the reverse strand, counting down.
AAAAAAAAATAAAACAAAAAACTGAATGGAAAATATAAATAAAGTGAAATCAATCCAGAATAACAAAAAACAAAAGGATTAATTAAATGCAATTAACTTTTTGGTTATGCAAACAATTTTCAAATCGAATCGAGTCAGTCCCAAGCTAAATAAAATGCAACTAAAGAATGCAGCTTAAAATATAAAATAAAGTAAAATCTGATAATTCAACTGCAACAAGATTGAAAACCGAAGAATGGCGATGCGTATTGTGTACAACTAAGTATGAGTATTGAAAAATATGATAAAAAAAAACAACACATAAATATAAAAAAAAAGATGTGAAGGGAAACGAACACACACACAGAGACAGAGACAGACGGACAGACAGACGGGCTCCCTACCCGGTGACACAACTGAAGTCTACAATCTATATAAATATATACATATAGATATATTTAATAATATGTATAATCCATAAAGTATAACAATAAAAACAAAACAAAAAACAACAACCACAACCAACAACACAACAAGCAAAAGAGAATATTTGTATTGTTGTTGTTCTAACAGAAGAGCAGCAGCAGCAGCAGGCAGCAGCCGCAAAACAGAAACAGAAAGCAAATACGAACTATAATGCATTTTTTAATATTTTTATATGTATACATTATCAATTTTGACAGTGTTTTTTTTCCTAGACCTTAGAGATTTAACATTATTGATTTCAGATAATAATCTTATAAATAAAAACAAAAATTCAAATATTTAACATTTTAACATTTTCTATGCCTTTGCATCGCCGCTTTGGCTGGCTCTGCCTCTCAAATGGTCGAGCGGCTTAATCCACTTGCACTTGATGGCCGATCGGGTCACATCCTCAACGGAGGAGTCTCTGAACCCAGCCGAGCCCTGTATGTCAATGTTTTGGTAGTCGAATCTTAAATTCTTTGCACTATTCGCCAGCAGCTGTTCGATGCCATGCCAGGCAATCATCACACCATTGTCCGAGCAGTAGCGCTTGAAGGGTCGATAGCTGCGGCAGTTATACTGCCCGGCCAGATGCTCAATGTTCCGGTAGATCACATCGTTGTTGGCCACACCACCGGACACCACCAGAGTGGGCGATGCATCGCCAAATAGCCCGTTCGCCGGGTGCAGGCAGTACTCGAGTGCTCTCTGGGTGCGGTGCATGAGGTGGCGACTGACGGCCTGCAGCAGGCCGGCACAGAAGTCACTGTAGTTACTGATGATGCCGTCGGGTGGGGTCTGCTCGAGCCTTTCCTTCGCCCGGATGGCACGGAACGAGTTGTTCTTGATGCCCGCAAAACTGAAGTTGCAGTTGCGCTGCTGGGCAAGCGGCAGGGGGAAGTCGTAGGCATCTGGACAGAGAGCCGATTGAGCGGCATGCTCGATGGCCTGCCCCCCATTCCATGTTCTATATTGTGGCAACACATACAAGCGCAGGCGGCGGGCAATCTTATCAAAAGCCTCGCCAGGGGCATCGTCAAGTGTCTGGCCGAGCAGGGTCAGCCTGCCGGGGCCGTGGACCAGCGCCAGCTGGCAGTGGCCGCCGCTGATGAGCAGGCAGAGAAAGGGAAAGCTGATGGCCGATATGTGCTCCATGCGTGCCTGCAGAGCATGCGCCTCCATGTGATGTACCGGCAACAGTGGCTTCTGCAGTTTTCGCGCCACGTGGCGGGCGAACCGCAGGCCGACCAACAGACTCAACGGCAGGCCGGGCCGGTTGGTCACAGCAATAGCCGTCAGCTGCTCCGGCATGAGATCCGCCTCGACTAGACAACGTTTGTAGGCATCCTCAATACGCGCTCGATGCAGGTCTTGAGCCCGTGGGGGAATTATGCCGCCATAGCTGCAATTAGAGCAATGCGCTGAGTGCAGCTCTTCATAAGCATGCCAAGCCATGCCACTTACCGCGTGTGGAACTCCTGTTGGGAGTACAAGACATTTGAGTGCACCCGGCCGTCGGTGTCAACAATGGCAATGCCCGTGTCATCGCAGGAAGTTTCGATTCCCAGGACATAGCTTAAGCGGCGCCTGTGGATCAGCAGTCTTAGCTCAGTGGCGAATCTAAGTCGGATCGTGGCGCTGGACAAAGCCATCATCGCTTTTTACACTGGGCTCATCATTGGATTTTTCCGGTCAGTTCGGCGATCACACGAGACTTAACCCACTTAACACCCCTCTATTAAAAAAGTTGACAACCCTTTGTTAAACCGCGGAAAATAATGCTGTTTGTAAAGGCTCCTTGTAGCTCCATCCTCCTCTTTACTTACAAAACAAAAATGCCCACCGACATCATTCACCTGTAATGCGTAACATATGTTAAAGTTACATCAATTTCGTGGAAATATTAAATAGCCCCCTGGTCGACAATGGGATAACGTTCTATTTTATTGATTGAAATCGTATTCCATAATTTTGATATTCGGTTTAATATTACTAGCTAGTTGGCTTTCTCAGCGCTAAACAAATAGTTTTATCCAATTCCTTAATAAATATTGTTCAGGATTGGCTAGTTTTCAGAACTCTTTCATTGGATTGTTTACATAACAAGGTTCGGGCAAAAACGGCCAAAGCATAAAACGTCAGTGCGTACGGAATGTAACGTCACTGTTGGCTGGTCAACAAAGTTTCTGCCATGAGTATGGACATTTGTACACCCTATCATACCCTTTAACTAATGTTAAATTTGTTTTCCAAGCTGCATTAAAACGTTAATACAAAACTTTCCTTCTCTACGTCTTTTCATTCTTTTTATTATTAAAAACTAAATAATAAATTATAATTGATTTGAATGCATCCATCTCCAGGGCCACGACTGGGAACTAATATGTATTTTTGTTTTGTTTTGATTTTTGGAGATGGATGAACGTATACCCACATAGATATACATACATGCATACATATACATACACCAACACCAACACCCACACAGACATCGTAATGTTTTGGACTTGCACAAAGAGCCTTGCAATGGCGGCTGCTTGCACACTGAATATTTAGATAGTACATATGTATATGTAGATAAAATAGATTTCGCTTAAGTAACTGGGGTATGGGGTATTCTTATTTGGCCTCTTAGCGCTCGTAATAGACGCGATAGTACAGGGTTTTGGAGCGCCAGATGCTGTAGCTGTTGTCGAACTTCAGCAAGTAGACGCCCTCGCCGGGATAGGAGTGGGAACCGACATAGACCTCGTTGTAGCACTCGCGCCGATAGATTGGCACAATAATTGAGATGGGCGCCTTTGAGGCAGCAATCGGATTGTTCAGGCCATTGTGATCTTGCGACAATGTGCCCGACTCCAGGTCCTCAGTGGTGGACAGGTAATCTTCGTCCACACAATCCTCTTCCTCATCGCTGTCGCTCACGTGTACCGTCACCTCGTTGGTCACCGGCTTGGCCCACTCGAAGTAAATGCCGAAACCAATGTCGTAGCTGTCTGTGGCAAATTCCCAAAAGATGCACTTTCCGTTCATATTGGTGGGCACACGAACCTGCAAATAACCAAAATGTTTTCAATCTCCAAGTGGGTAAGTTCGCGCTGACGAGATTACGAGACCTACCGTCACCGTGTCGCCATGTCCGATGGTAATGACGCCATCGCCATCGCCTGCGGACACTTCAGTCTTGAACTGCTCGATGTCGGGTCGCGTCCAGATTTTGGCCGGACGAATCATCACATAATCATCGTACTCATCGTTCACATGGTTGTGCTGCTCCTGTCCGTACTCTCCGCCTGCCTGTGTCTGTGCCTGCTCGACGTGCTGCTGCTCATGCTCGTGCTGCTCCTCTGTCTGCCGCTCAAAATCACCCAGTTTTAGGCCCTCCATGGCATTCGCCAGATCGGTGCTGCTATTATTGTTGTTGGCCGGAGCCATTTCCTCCTTTTCCTGATGTGCCTTTTCCTGGGTCTGTGTCTGGTTCTGATTTTGCAAATGCAACTGCTGCATATACTGATGGTAGTGCTCGCGCTGCAGCTGGTGTATGAGTACAGCCTGCTGCTCTGGATTTCCCGGAAACTGTTTCTCGGCATAAAGCTTAGAAGAGACACGACAGGGAGACAGAGAGAGAAGGTATGAGATACGGGAATGAGAAATTTAACTGACCGATAAATTTGTTTCGAAATTGGGTCACGACCCCTTTGTGGGCCACAGGGCACACCGTCAAGGCCACTGCCGACCGGGCCCAGACACTAATCGTGAATTATTGAACCCAACAACAGGTGCAAGGGCTCGCCCTAGGTTGGGTAGGGAATGGGGGGCGGCGCCATGGGAAACCGTGGAAAATCGATTGTCTACCTTGAACTGCTGGTATGTCTGCTTGTTGAGAGCGTCCTGCAGCTGACGCCGTTGCAGCTCCTCTTTGTAGCCCTCCTCCAGCAGCTCCTGCTGCTGGCGCTCCTGTTTCTGTGCCACCTCCTTCTCCAGCTCCATGCGGCGCAAGTCTTTTCGCAATGTCTCATCGCGGTCCTGACGCACCGCCTCGATATAGGGTCGAAATGCACTGCACATCGTGTCCAGTAGATCAATGAACCCCTCCATGGCCTGCTCCCGGCTTATGTCGCCCAGAAGCTGCCAGTGCTGCTGGCGGTCGCGGCCAATTACATCGAGCACGCCCAAAGCTGGGGCATCGTTCGTTTTGAAGGGTCCGAGGGAGGCCTGCTGCTTGAAGGCGATTAGCTTCAGATTGTCCTCGTAGGACAGGTGTATGGCTTTGCCCGAGTTCTCTGTAATGCATGCGACTACGTGTTAGAAGGAAGCCCACACACAACTCAATTGGCTGCGGTTTACATACGTTTGTAGAATGTGAATGCTAGTCGGTAGAGTTCTTGCAGCGGAAATCCCCATTTCTCTGCAGCTGGGACTGAGGGTGCGGCTGTCGCTGTTGGTGTGTCGCTGCTGCTTGTCGCGGTCTCCATAATTGCCGCCAGTGTTTTCCCGATGTTTTCAAAGTCTGTTTGCCTCTATAAAAAATTCGCACAATCAAAACAAAAAAAAATATAATTCGTATGTGACGTTTTCTTGAAGTGTGACCGTCGATCCACAAAATATCAGGGTTTTCCAACATTGATTGCAGTTATTGGTGCCGGCATTTTTAGCTATTTTTTGGCTAGTTTTGTTAATTTTTATAAAACATGAATCTGCTTGTCTCTAAACAACATTTATGTATATATATACATAATTTTTATTTTATTTTATTGTGCTACTGTACTGTAACTCAGTACTCATAATGTCCGCCATGATATTTACAGCCATTTAAATACTTCAAATTTTAGCTTCATTTTTTCCGACCGTGTTTAGGAAGCTAGTTGCTCACGCCAATCGGCGCGGGCAGACCTATACCACATACTACACGTGCACTGAGCTCCGTTGAATTGATGTCCATTTGAATAACGAAATTTAACTTAACGATGAGCAGTACGCGCTTCTTTCTGGCAGATCTGCCAACCAGAGCAACCGAATCGGATCTGCGGAGCCTGTTCCAGGACTATGGCCATGTGGAGCAGGTGGACCTGAAGCGGAAAGAGCAGGAGGATGGCCCAGACAAAATAATCGGATTCGTTACACTCCAGACGGATGATGCGCACTACTGTGAGTGGGTTACACATTATGAATGGGAAGCCTATTTATGATCATTCGACTTCTTGCCCGTAGGTCTGAACGAGCTCAACTGGCAGAAGCTGCACGGCTCCAAGCTTAGGATATCTGTGGCCAAGGAGTCCTTCCTGGATCGACTAAAGCGTGAGCGCGAGGAGAACCAGCAGAGGGAGCAGGGCCAGCAGGAGAGCGAAAGCTTCAACGAAAGCACCTCGCGGCTACTTAAGGAGAATACGCAAAATAAGCGTCGGGTGTTTGGCGAAGACGAGGAGATCGGCGATGACGAGGTTGGGCTCGAGCTGCTCATCACCAAGAAGCGTGCCGCTCACTCCATGCACAATGGCAAAGTAAGCTGTCGGCCTTGGATTCATCCTGTATCAAGTATCAACTTAATTTCTAAACCGTATTTCTTTTCAGATTGTCATTCAGAAGGAAGACGATGTGAAGCCGCTGCACATCATCGAGCAATACAAGAAGCCGGCCAAGCAGCAGCCGGATGCCAAGGTCAGCCAGGCCGAGCAGAAGCGTAAGGAGTCGCTTAACAAAATGCGGCAGGAGCATCTGCAGAAGAAGTCTGCCATACAGCAGGCTCTGTCCGCGATCACCGTGGACGGCAGCAGGGCGAAGCGAATCAAATTCAGCGATGCCGAGGAGGATGAGCACGAGCCTGAGCCGCAGCCGAAGAAGCAACCCAAGTTAGATCTCTTCGACGACGATGATGAGGATGGCGAGGAAGATGATGAGCAGGTCATTATTCCCCAGTATGAGGGCAAGAAGGGAGAACGTTTGGTGGAAATGCAGAGCAAGCAAAGTTTGGATCCCCGTTTCCGCATCACAGCCACCTTTGTGGACGAGGAAGAAGGCGATTACGAGCAGGCAGATGCAGGTGCAGACGATCCAGATCATGCCGCGGACATGCCACAGGAAAGTGAACGCAACTGGCAAATGGGCATTCTGGAGCAGGTAGTCGGACGAAAGCTGACCAACACCAGTGAGAACGAGCGCAAGGCAGCCAAAAACAAGAAAATGCTCCGCTTCGATCCGGCTAACGAAGGTCATCAGAAACTGGTGCGACAAAAGGTGGTTCAGGAGAAGGAGAACAATTCCACGACTCCACAGACAAAGGATGCGAAGGCCAAAGACAAAGGCACTGTCCAGGCGCCTGTCTCAAAGGAAGCCTTCTACGTGGTCACCGACAGCCTCACGCAATCCCTCAATATGCGCGGCGAGGGCTTCAGCCTGCTGGACATGTTTGGCAGTGCCCACGACGAGGAGGTGGCCAAGCGCCAGGACCAGCTGGAGAAGCTAGGCAGCGAGAAGATTCTGGTGAGCAAACCAAATGCAAACAAACTGGGCCAACTGGCCACCCAAAATCCCTTCAGCTACGATTCATCCGAAAGTGAGGATGAGGTAACGCCGACAGCTGACCCAGATCTTGAGCCAGCGAATGAGGAGGAGCCAGCCAAGAAGAAATCCAAACAAAAGAAATCCAAAATCCAAATGGAATCTTTCTTCATACCCAAGAACGATACCAGACTGAAAGGTAAGGCTGTTCGTGTGTCGTGTCTCGTGTATCTCTTTTCCAACTCTTTTTGGTTACTTCTTTTGATGTTGCAGAAGGGGCCCAGTTCTTTAGGACCACCAAGGCAGAGGTGGATCATGCCGACTATGACAAGGTGAAGAGCCGCCTTAAGCTCCTGATTGGCAATAAGATAGCCAAGACCCGAAAGAACCTACCCAGCAAGGACATCAAGCAGCCCAGAAACAAAACTCCGAAAATACCCACCAAATAGATGCATCCCCACCGCGTAACAGATACTCCGGCATCTATCTTGTACCTATTTTAGTTAATTAGTTATAGGCATAAAGTGGTTTTTTTTTCTTCTCAAAAAATTGTGTATTTATCTAGATTACAGAAGGACAAAAAAAAATATAGAGAGTGGTAGTGGGAGTGGGAGAGAGAGATGATTATGTGAATAAGTTCCTGCACAAATGCATTTTGAGCCCCATTTCAGCTCGCAACTAGATTATCATAGAAATTTTCGATTGCTTATAAATCATGGCAATTCGGCCGATCCGACCCCGCAGCAGAAGCAGGAGAAGAGCGATGCAGATGCAGAACTTTTTCTCCTCCTCTGATTTGAACTTAGACTAAAATAAACGTTTTTTAAAATTATTTCTGGCACAAACATTGCGATTCGCAATATTCCAATTTGGGGGACTTCCTCCGTTTGGGGCGGTGGTGGGGGAATCCTTAAGCACATTTGGATGTCATGGATGACGGGGATGTGGTGCTGCGTCCCCGGCTTTAAGTAAACGTTGCAAATCTCAATTAAAATTCGAGACGTAGCTCGTCTTTGGTACTTTGGTAATTCTCCGATCCGGGTCTCCTCCATCCGGTCTACGAGTGGTTTGTTTTTTTGGTGGATATTGTGGGCGTATTAAGTAACCTACGCATCCGTGGATGCAGCACTCGCTGCCAGTGCCTCCGCCTGAGTCTCGACATCCGGTTCATCGGGTACCACAACAACAACAGCATCAGCAGCAGCAGCAGCAGCGCTGCTTGGTTCATCCCGCTCCAATGTCGGACTGCGACTACGGTGGCTGGGTGACGTCTTGACTGACAACAGGGGGCTGGTCTGCTCGGTGGCTATCAGATGAGTGGAGGATGCTGGTGGTAGCGGTGAAGCTGCTTCTGCTGTTGCTGCTGCTGCTGCTGTGGTTGCTGCTGTGGCTGCTGCTGTGGCTGCTGCTGGCGCTGTTGCTGCTGGCGCTGTTGCTGCTGGTGGTGCCTGTGCTGAGGGAGAAGTAGCTATTGGCTGACTGATGGCACTGGTGCCCAGATGTGTCTCTGGGACTGACGTCCTGCCCGCAGCCAGCTTCTCAATGGCAACCACCGTCCGATCCAGAAGATTCATGAATCGCTCCTCGCGTGCATCCATCCGTTTGAGGAGCTCTTCGTCGCGCTTCTCGCGCCGCTTCAAATACTCGATCAGCTCGTAATTGGTGCTGTCGCCATCGGTGGAGGTGGACAGCTTGCGCTTGCTCTTCTTCAGCGAGGTGGAGGAGCTGCAGTCGGACAGATTGTCCGTGTCCACGATCACATCCGGATGCAGGATGTTCTGGTCGATGCCCGGCGAGTAATAGTTCTGTGTCCTGCAAAGAGATGCGAGCATGAAATTTTTGGCAAAATCTTCGCTTGAATCCTTCCTCCTCCCCCGCCACTCACTCACCCATTGTAGTTGGTCTGCATCAGCTGAATGTCATCCGGATTGAATTCCCCCTCCGAAAGTGGCTCCGATCTGTGAATGGCAGGAATGAAGTTCCGTTTGGTTTGAGTCGGTTTCAATAATGCCTGAAGAATCCCCTTGGATCCGCCTTAAAGTTTAACTTTTATCTGAATTTGTCTAATTTGTTTAGCGTTCAGCAAAAAAAGAAGCAAAGGGTGCACGGACTCGCAGAAAAGTTCGCTACGGTAGGTACGGCAGGATTTTAATTGTATTATGTTTAAAATAAATATATTTCATATTTAAATTAAATATATTATATATATATATATATTATTCATATTTAAAATAAAGCCCGTATAAAAAATACATTTATGTGCAAATCAAAGTGAATTATTTTTAAGTGAACCTACTCGTAGCAAATGTTTGTATTCAAAAATTGAATATTTAACTTAAATATGTATTTTGTTGTGTTGTGTTTCATTATATTGCGACTTTATGCAATGTATTTTCTAGAAGTTCCAAGTCAATCTGTCCCCTCAGTCTAGAATTTATCTACCTGTCTATCTGTGTTCTTCCTATTGCAGCAGGATGATTAACCTGTTAATCTTAACTCTGAGTGTAGGGCCTGACAACTGATGGAATGTAGATTTACTCACTTCATGGATATGTTGTTGTCGTTGTTGTTATTGTTCTGATGGTGCAAGTTGAGGGCTCCATTGCAGTCCTTCTCGTAGTCGGGCGTTTCGGCGGTGTCATCCATATGCCCATGACCATGAACAGGACCAAGGCCATGTCCCAGATGAAGACCATGCCCCAGACCATGGCCATGCCCCAGGCCATGGCCATGGCCGTGTCCGTGACCAAGTCCATGGTGATGATCCTTAAATGCAGCATTCTGTGGCTCGTCGTCCTCGTCCTCATCCGGCGGCAGCTGGACACAGCCGCCATTGCTCAGGTGCAGTTCATGGCTCCGCTTTTGGGCGGCCACGGCAGCGGCAGCTGCGGCCGCCGCCACAGCGCCGGCCACATGCAGCTGAAGGGGATTGGGATTGTCGTCATAGACACCAGTGGGCAGGCCCACCGTCAGACCGTTGCCGTTGGAGCAGGGCACGTCGTTCAGCTGCGTCTCAACGAAGTGGTTGGGCAGGAAGCGCTCCAGCTTGCTGGCACCGCTCTGCGACGAGTCCGTGGAGTGGGCGTGGCTCTGGCTGAGGCTCTGCAGCAGGCTGTGCTGGTGGGGCGTGAGATTGTCCTTGTTCAGCAGGACGCCGAGCTCGGCCGCCTGTCGCCGGCGCTGGTAGTAGGAGAGCTCGTTGTGATTCTTGGAGATGAGGGCCAGACGCTTGCCGTTGGAGCCCCAGCACTCGCCGCGCTGCTCCTCGATCTCCTTGAACAGGAACATGTACGGCCAGTTGCGACGCACGTGTCGCTCCGGATTCTTCTTCAGCTGCGTGTAGATCTTCTTGAGGTTCTCGTACCGATTGCAGCACTGCTTGGCCGTCCGCTTGCGGGCACTGAACCGATTCAGCACCTCGGCCACCATCTCCCATACGCTGGCATGGTTCTTCCGGTTCGACTGGAACGCACTCTGTATGCGCTCCGACTTGACAATATTCAGCAGAGCCACCGACTCTGGCACATTGAAATAGCTTTCCGGTGTGCGCGGCGCCCGCTGGTGGTGATAGTTGCTCGTCGTCACTGGGGGTGGGTTGTTCTTCGTCTCCTGTAAAGATCGTTGATCGAGGTATAGTTTATTATTAGATTAAAACGTTCCTAATCATCAATCAGTTGGCTAAATATCACACTTAGTAGGTTCTAGGAGGGTGCTCGATATGTCGATCACTCGATCCCTTCCATCAGTCAAGTGGATTCAAGTGTCGTATTTTCAGAATCAAGTTTCCATTGATTAAATTATTGGATTCTTCTTGACTTTATTATTATTTTTATGTATTTATGACAAGTACAAAAAAATGCCGAACATGGGAAGCAAACATTATGGTGTCGTATTCAAGAGTCAGTACTGAAATTGTGCTGAAATTGGAGCTTCCTCAAATCGGACATTTCCAGATTGGACTGGAAACAACATTTTTAACAACAAATTATGGAAAATAGAGTGGTGAATATCAACTGAATACGTACATTTCTATTGGGATGCAAAGGAAAACGCCAAGCCCTTCCGATATTATTAAATATCCGAAAACAAAGGCTCGTTTAATCTATCTGGCTATAGCATTACATAGACCCCATGAGTAGGTAATATCGATCGGTAAATAAAAAGATCCCCTGACGGAATTATATCATATGATGAATATAATCGAATTGCTATATAATACTTCAACCGAATGTTGTTGAATAATAGACATAATAAATAAAATTTTAGTAAAAGTAAGAGAGTTTATTTTTTATTTATTTTTATATTTCGCTCTACAAATTTCAATTAAAGTTTCTTTAATTAAGTGTAGCTCCTAGTAAACAATCGCTTCCTCATTATATTTAGTTGTTTTTCCAAAAACAATAAACATATTGAAATCGAATAAAAATCTTTAAACAAATCCAAATTGCTTGGAAATTGAAATAACCTTATCTGATCATTTTCATCGAAATGTCATGTCATGCTTTCGGAATATCTTTTAGAGTAGACAACTGTACATAGATCAACATATGTATGTATGTATGTATGTTCATATGTATGAATGTACATATGTATGTCTGTATATTTGATTGGTTGGAAGATCAGTCATCTCATGGTCTTTTCTAAGAAAAACGAGTATGACTAACCTAAGTCAAAGTCCAAACATTTTTTGACAATCATCACGGAATCGTATAATATCACATTAAAGTGCATACTCGTACATACATACATATGTATGTATGTAAATATATACATAGATCTCTGATCTCAATCTTCGTTTTATACACTGCAACTGTAACTGCAACTGCAACTGCATTTGGCATTGGAATTTCTAGTATTCCTAGCCGAACCGATCTTTAAATCGCTCTCTCAGATTCTTTTCTCTTGCTCATTTCTCTCTCTCTCTCTCTCTCTTATAATGTAATTTTCTCTCTGTTTTCCTGACTCTCTCTTGTGTTCACTTCATTCATCTGTGCTTACCATTTGAGAATTTTTGTTGTAGTCAGCCGCTTTTTCGTTGCTCCTCCTTCCTCCTGCCGCCCACCCGTTTTTGCTGAGTAGGCGCTACGCTGAGATCTCTTCTCTTCTCTATTTTTGCTCTTTATCTTTATCTTCTTTATCTGTGTGTTTGTGCATGTGTGTACGTGCTTCACGCTTTTCAATGGTTGTTCCTATTGTAACTTGTAATGGCCGCTCCTGCCACTGCGTTAGGGAAGGGTTCCTCTTCTTCTTGTTGTTTCTGTCTAACGGTACTTTGCATTTCAAATATAATGAAACGGTTCGCTGCATTTACCGCTTATAACGGTAACGGTTATTCCATGCGCTGTTCTATTCCCCATCCAATTGATGTCTAGAAAAATGACACCGCGAAATGGAACGAAACGGAAGAGAACATTAAAAATCGCATTTACAGCAAAAAAAAAAAAAAAACACAAAAATTAAAAAAAAAAAAAAAGAGAACACACAGACAAACAGAACACCAAAACCGAATCAGAGACAGAGACTAAATAAACAACAACTGAAAAGGGAAAAAGCGGGCGAATAAAGGCGATTTTTGTACTTGTGTACTTCTTTGTTGTTGTTGTTTTTTTTTGTTTTATTCTGTTGTTGGTGTTACTCGGATTTCGTTATTTCGTTGTTGACAACAAACCCCGACAACGACTATTAATATTTAGAAGTTAACCTTTTAGCCTCAGACGGCGGCTCATCGGCTACGGACAGGGGCAGCAGCAGCGTCGACAAAAAACAAAATACAAAAAAAAGAAACAGAACAGCAACAAAAATAAATCACAAAAAAAAAAAATTTATATGCACATGTGCCCCTGTTTATACCATTCTACATACAAAGTGTACATGTACAGATGTACATAAATACATATGTTTGTATGTACATATAGTACCGTGCATCTACTGTTAGACGCTGGGCTTTAGCCACTTGTCCCCGTCGCCCGCGCGCACTCTTTTTTCCACTCGATCACATTCACGCACGCACGCACGCACGCTCTTAGTCCTAATCCACTCACGGACTGTCTTTCAATCCCTCCCAGGTGCTTCACGCTCTCACACGCGACACTTTCACTCTTCCACTCACGCACATCGTTTGATTGCAATTGCAATTGCATTTTTGCTTGGAGCTGTGTGCAGTTTTTGTATATCCTTCTGTTTGCAGGCGACTCTCGGGCACTATAGCTCAAGTTCAAGTTGGTACTCCACTCACGGTCTTGTCGTCCCACCACTCACTCACGCGCCGATTCATCCATTCTTTCGCTCACGCGCAGTTTCTCAGAGTATTTCACTCACGCACGTTGGAATGCAATTGCAATTCGCTAGATTGTTTAAGACGGCGGCCGGGGGACTATAGTACGGGGGGTATCGATCCGACAGATCGATACGATGGCTATGTACGAGTATGTACATATGTCCGTTGTCTTGAGATTCAACTAACCAACTAAAAACTAACCAAACCAAACAACAACGAAACTGAAACTGAACTTTTTCGTGGCGATCCCGTAGTCGATACTAACGGCAGTCGAATCCACACACACACACACACATACACACGCTCGAGCACACATGTGGACACACCAACACACATACATTCACATAGTGCTACGGTCGTTAGGCGGACGAAGACGCCGCCGCGCCACTCGGTCCGTCCGATCACAAGCACTCTCCTCTTTCTTTCGGGGCTGGCTGCCGCTGCCTGCTCTAACTTAGTAGATTGTGAGATGGTGAGGGTGATGAGGAGCAGAGAAGAGGCACGGCACGTAGCTGCTGGTGCTCTCTTGCACATGTGTTGCGCATGCATACACATATGTACGTGTGCGTGAGAGTATAAAAATATACATAAATACATATGAATGTATGTACCGCTACTTATAGAATCGGGCAGAGAAGAGACGACTGCGGGCGCTGCCAGAATCTCTGAGATTCCAATTCCAACAATCTCTCAGCCATAAGAGCAGGGGAAACAGTTACTCCGATTCCGATTCCCACTTCAGGAACAGCAAGGCAGTGCATCTCCCTTTGCAATCTCTCATTCTCTCTCCCTCTCTCTGATCATATGTACCATAGGTGTGTGTGTGTGTGTGTATTTGTGTGTTGGTGGTGGGGGTGGGGCTAGGGCTAGGGCTAGGGCTAGGAACCAGGGATCTATGATCGGACAAATGGGAAAAATCGTAGCCTAAAAATAGATCAAAGTATGCAGTCGAGGCACCCCAAGTGGATTCGAACTGTTTTTTCATTCTGACTTTTGGGTTGATGATCTTTGGGCGATGGATGAACCACAGCTCAAGATACATACATACATTTACAAATAGATTCAACAGGATATTGTAATACTCGTATGTATACACTTACATATATTCCTTGAACAATCTTGAATAACATCACACACAAGGATGATCATAGAATAGATCAAAAATATTGATCATGATTCGTTGGAAAATTTTACTCTTTAAACGAATTACGACCACGATTCATATGCGTAACATCTAATAGGAACATCATTAATAAAACAGGATTAATGTATTACATTTCCATTAGAAATTGAAGATCATCAGCGTAACTTCTAAGTATATGCAAGCGCATAAATATCACGAAAAATCAAATAATCAAAAATTAATCACGAAAAATATAACAATTTAAAGCCAGCTTTCGAGTAGACGATCTTGTTAAAGATCACCCAGGATGCAATTAAATATCAACATGTACATCTATATCATATTTATAGATTCCAAATATTAATTCTAATCTGATGATAATTCAATAGATAGTAGATCCTTTTAACTTGCTGGGCTTGGGTAAAGTTCCCAAAAGCAAACGTTATCCATGGAATGGAATCGAGTGGAATAGAGTAGAGTAGAGGTATTTATAAAGATAAGTAGATGCTGATGTATGCATGGTGAGCGATCGTCGATCGGGCAAATGTTTATACATAAAATCAAATTACTGGCGGCCTCGCTTTGCCCAACCGATCGTTATATTGTCTTGGGGTCTCGTTTCGCACCTTTGACACCGTGTCTACTATGTCGCCTTTCCGCCTTGTGTGTGCCGTGTGTGCAGTGTATTTGGTTTGGCGATTTTCATTGATTATTTTGTAGCGGCTATCGCTTGGATTCAAGATCTACCGATCGGCTGAATCCATTGGAAACTGCTCTAATGACTTTTGACTTCGCTTGACTTTCGTTTGGTAGCGTTGGGATCGTTGATCGAGGGATGTGAATGTGGATGGGATGGCGTACAACTTTTACTCATGGCCCCACCGTTATTTTTAATTTTTAGAACATACGTACAAATGTATATGTACCACACACACACACACAAATGTAAGTATACTCGTATACACACTGGCAGAGACTGGCAACGATCGTATTCTATTTGTAATCCAAAATAAGTGTATGTATCTCTGTATCTGTATCTGCATCCGTACTACGAGTATGTGGTTCGCTTTACGATTTCTGTGTTGCCCACTCTCTTTGGGACTTATTTGCGTTATACTTGGTATAATTCCGTTCTGTTCGTAATTTTTGTTTTTGTTGGTTTTGTTTTTTTCATTTTTTGTGCTGTGTTCCCGTCGGGTACAGTACAGCCCCCTCCTCCCCACCAGATCTGGAGCGAACATGTAAATGGAAATACCATTCGTTCTAGTACTTGTTCGTATTCCGATTGCTTTTCAAAAGAATTTCAATCGAAAGAAATGATTACCAATCTGCCTCTCGTTCGCTCCCACTCTCTCTATCCTCTATCTGTTTTAGAGTTCTGAGCGTAGTTACGATAATCTCTGTACACCCCCCGAAACAATGTTAGACGGGGTTATCGTTTAGCTCTGGCCAAATGAGCTATCACTGCAGTTTGGTTGGTTAGCTCCCACCCGTAGACTCGACTCAACTGTGTATCGAGGCAAGCTACTCTCTTCGAGCGCGCGAACATATATATATATATTATATATATGTACATATGTATATATATTAATAGTGTACAGTTTAGTTCAGATTTAGTTGCTGGCTCATTGGCTACAGTAAGGAACACATCTTCAATAGTAATAATAGAGTCTATGGATTCTTTATAAAACATACACATTTTCATAGAAGATGATTCGAACGAAATGTTTTTTTAAGATGAGTAAATCATTTTCAACATCCTTTAAATTATTTTATTCTTCAAAATTGTTGCATCGAAATTTTGAGAAGAAACTTTTTGAAGCTTGAAGCGTTCATTCGGTGTTCATTTTTCTGTTCATTCTTCGAGTTCATTTTCTTAGAATATGATCTATTTGATTTGGATGTAAAGAAAAATATAACCTGCGCTAGTGCCAGGGAATTCTTGGTGCTTTTTACCAAGTTTATGAATGGTGAAAATACATTTTGTCTTTAAATTACTTTTGATCATTTGTCAGACTTAAAACGTGCATAATTCGAAACTTTGTTAATTGGAACTAAGTCGAGATCAGTATCAGATATTTAACCCATTTTGATATTCCCTTTATCGTTCTTTATTCTCGTAAGTATGTGAGTAATATAAATTTATTTTTTCCCCCTCATTCCCTCATTTTACAGTGCCAAGTTTCTTTTTCAGCTGCAGCTGTATCTGGCTTATGTATTTTTGTTGTTGTTATAAATCTGTATCTGTACGAGTATCTGGGCCCATTGTGCAGAGTGCAGAGTATCTTAGTATCTTTGCGTTTTATAGCTATTGGTTTTTGGTTGGTTTCTTGTTATATTCCGCTGCTCTGAAATGTCGGCCGCTTTCCGTTTTGAAACGAAAATGAGTACAAGGGTTATTTTTAGAACTAAAATTTTCTTGATTTTTCACTCGTTAACATTGCCTTACGCTCCGCTCCGTTCTGTAGTTGCCGTACGGGCCACCACCACCACCACCACCACCACCCCGATTCCCGTGCCGGCATCATCGTCTTCGTCTTTGCCATCGTCACGATCGTGGCTGTATGGTTGTATGGCTGTAGTATGTCTGTATCTGCATCTGTACATTAGTATCTGTATGTCTGCATCTGTAGCTGTAGCTGTTGCTGTATCTGGGTCTGATGTGTTCAACAGGGACTGTAAGATCTTTTTCTCCCGCCCCCCACCACCATCAACCACATTGGCAACTTAAGTAACATTAGTTTCGATAGTTTCCACCCAGACACAAACATGTGTACGGGGGACGGACGGACTGGCAGATGGACGCATGAGAGTGAATGCATGTGGCGATGCTCTTACAAGAACAGCCAGCGATTTTTGTTTTTTTTTGTTTTGTTTTTGTTTTTGTATCTCCTCTAGAGATCGTCGAACGTTGAACATCGACGGGGGAACGTTTCAGCGAACGTTGTATACCAATGACGACGACGGCAGCGACGAGTATATAAGATTTATAGTTGCTATTTTTAAAAACGGCATATTAACAATCGTAGGCTAGGGATCGGAGCAGTACCGAACCGAACTCAGCCGAACTGAGCCGAACGGAACCGAAGAACCAAAAACTGTTGGCCAGAGCGAGATGATGATGTACAGAATTCAATTTCGTATAACGAACGTTACATGGGCCGCGATCGATGGATGGATGGATGGATGGAGTGTCTGCATGCCTGCCTCTGGTTCTGGCTGTGGGTTTATTGAACTCTATTCTTTAGTCGGACTGAAAAGCACGTACTGAAAAAGCCCCAAACGACAATTTAGAATAATTTTTGTAGGTTTGGGTTCTTAGAAAGAATTAAATGAATCTTTTTTAGTCCTTTGATGTCATACCACCGTCGAAGACAGTCATTAGAACAAAATGTTTCATAATAATTTACAAGAAGCAACGAAAATTATAAATGAAACAAATTTATTTGATTAAGTCGTGACTAAAAAGTTGTATGTATGCTATGAAAAAAATAAACTGACGAATTCTACATGCATCCGAATTGGTAGCCTATTTTCTTTTTAGAAATAATAAAGCAATAAGAGCTATTATTACCTGGCTGATTTCATCAAATAGGAATTCTCAAAAATGTGTCTGAAACGTTTGAAGTGAAAAACACGGTTCTCCGGTTTGTTCTTCACTCATTATCACTTAGCTTCATACAAATCTAAATATAATACATTTATCTAATTGCATTTCTTCAGCAAAAAATTCGATTTACAATGATTTTTTTAATTAAAGCTGAATAAAAATTGGTGTTGAAATTATTTCTATGAAAGAAACTCTCGAAAAAGTTCATACACCATATCTACAAATCTTCTAGGAAGCCGAAAAATGTCTTTATCAGCATTATTTGTCCTGGTGAACTACAGAAGACCGAAGGGAAATCTGCATAAAAAAAGACCCGCCATCTAGCGGCAAAGACAACCAGCCAAACACATCGCGCAAGAGGCACGATTATCCTTTCTGATGGGGATTGGAAATGGGCTGGAGGGGCCTTGAGCAGCTGCGACTGTAAATTGGTTAACGGTAACAACAAAAGGGAACAATCAGATTGCACCTTTGGTGTGAATGATGGGTGGGGGGGGAGGATGATAAGAAGATAATAACATATTTGCTTTTGTGTGAGTGCATGAGAGAGCTACTGCGCGTGGGTAGGGGTAAGAGACAAAGGCACAGTGGTAGCGGTAACAGGTGCACACGCATAAGCTTCTTGTCCTATGATACACTCAGATAACAGTAGCAGCTCTACCCTTACTCGTAATACAACATCAGGTCTCTGGGGGCGCACATGTGTACATATTTACATAAACATTTATGTAGGTATGTATGTATGCATGCTTGTACATACATATCCTTGGGAAGAGGGGCTTTCGACACACTCTATTACTTACACACACACACACACAAACACTCGAACAAGTAAAAGCATTGGAAAAAGCGAAAGTAAAAACGCCTACGCAAACGTGTAAGGGAGCGTGTGGTCGAGGGGGCGGGGCGGGGCGGGGAGTCAAGTTTGTGCGTCTGCGCTCTTTATGGTTGCACTTTCCATTGCCTACATTCGTGCGTGAAAGAACAAGAGAGGGAGGGCGGCAGTGACCGCGTGCTTGTGTGGCTGTGTCTGTGTGCGCTCCAGAGAGGAGAAATCGAAAGTTGTGAAACTTGTAGCTTTTGGGGCAGCAGAGTAAACTCTGTTATAGATACAGGAAGTCAAGATGTAGCATGTTTTTGTACGAGGTGAGTCATAGCCATTGAGCGATCTTGTAAAAGTTCCACAGCACATAAAGGGAAAGAGAAAGTGTGTGAGTGGCGGGAGGGGACTTTCAAAGGGTAAGAAACGGTATATTTAACTTCTGGGAGTCAACATTATTTCACCTTGCATAAATATATCCTGCAGGAAGTTGTTCGCTGGCGTTGCCAGATCGTGGCTGCTATCTCTCAACTCCCATGCAGCCTGGCAACGCTGCAACACACAGACACACACACACCCACACCCATACACAATGTGTAACGAAAGCTCTTTCAAAGGCCAAAAGCGAATGAAGAAGAAGAAGCAGCAACACCAACAGAAGGAGCAGGCAGTCACAAGAACCGAACCCGAACACATTTTTTTTCCTTCATTCTTCATCCGAAAAAAAAGCGATACACACGGAAAACCTGGCCACCGTATTCATTCACGGTATACCGTATACCGAGGCGAGAAGCATAGGCAACACCGCCAGCAATCATTCTTTTTTTTTGTTAAACGCCACAAAGCGAAAAAAAACACAAAACTCCTAAAAACTTTAAGTTAATTATTTCAGTTTCGGTGTTGAATGAGAACCGCAGACGTTGGCTTTTATATTATTTTTGTTTGTGTGCGTAAGTTTGTGCGTGTGCAACGGTGAAAAAAGAATAGTACATACATATATTTGCATTTAGCATTCGTGTGTGTGTGTGTGTGGCAGTGCGTGCGTGCATGTGTGTGTGAGCCACGTGAAGGTAAAGGCGCGCCAACAACACCAAGTGACAGCGGGAAAGAACAAGGAGGAAGGACAAGAGTCAGTGGACAGAGTCCGAAGGGCAGCGGGCGGCCAAAGGTAGAGAAACTGAGAGAGAGAGAGAGACAGGACAGTGTTGGGCAGAGACAAAAACTGAAAACGAAACTGAAAAGAAAGTGAAAATTTGCCTAACGCGGAAAAGTGCAAAATAAGGGAAGAGAGGGGTGAGATCCTTCAGACGTGAAACTGTTGAATATAGAATGACGTTGCAGAGAGAAATCAATGTGGAAAACAACAAAAAAGCAACAGTAGCAGCACCACCAGCACGAGTAACTGTAAACTTATCGTCAGCAACAGCCACAGCAGCAGCAGCAGCAGGCGAAGGAACAGTAGCAGCAGGAGCTGCGAAAACAACAGAAGAAGCAACAGCGACAGCGACATCAAGAAGCTCACCACGCACGCAGAGATAAAGCGAAGAAGGTCATCAAGCTGCAAAGCAAAGAATAGGAAAGCGCCTGAAAGAAGAGTTAGAACTAGGGGCAAAAGGGCAACAGCCAGAACCGGAAGAAGTGAAAAAGAAGCCCAAGGAAGCAGCGGTAGATCAGCAACACACAAAAATACAGCAAGCAGCACCACACACACACAACAACAACAACAACAACAACAAAAATAACAAATCATCATCTCACTTTGCCATTTCATTGGCCACTCTTTCACCGTTCCGTTCGATTGTTGGTGCTGTTGCTGGGTCCTCGATTGAGTTTAAATAGAAGAAGTTGTGCTCAACGCATCTGATTACTGTTACTGCATTTGGCTAGCGGCGGTGGAAAGGGAAGGAAGAAAGAAGAACGCAATGAAGCCATCGGATTTGTTGTTGGTGCTAGAGAAGGTAAGCAAAATCACCTTTTGTTGTTACAATCAAAAATAAAATACCAAAACCAATAACGAACAAAAAAAAACACGGCAGAAAATACCGTAAGTTGTTGGTAGATTTCTTTTTTTGGTCACTGCTAAAATTAAAGCAGCCCGCTCCCCACACCCCTACCATACTTTAGCACATGACTCGGCGCTACGTACGCATATGTATTACTGTTTGTTCGTCTGTGTGTATACGTTTATGTGTGTGTGAGGGGAATGGTGGGTGGGTGGAGGGGGAGAGGGGTTGATGGTATGGCCGTAAAAAGGTCATTATGATACTGAACGCCGACGCAGACATACATACATACATACAGACTAGTGCGTAAATGTGTGTGTGTGTGTGTGTGTGTGAACTTATGCAAATCCATTTAATAGAAAGAGAGGGCGAGAAACCATGAAGTTAAGAAGAAGCAGCACCACCACACACACACACACAGGCTTACAGGGTCACTTGGGCAAATACATACGACATAAAAACCACAACAACAGCACCGATGTGGGTGTCGATGGGATGGGATGGGGGATGGGATGGTATGGGAGGGTAGGGTAGGTGCTGCAATGTGGGAGCGTAAAAACCACAAAATACAAAGAAATAGTAAAAGAAAAAAAAACAAGAAAATATGTACATGTACATACAAAGGTACATAATATTAATACCCTTTCAGAGACAATGTTTCCGCTCCCAGACATATGATATAGCTATTCGATTGATATGCACTTTGTCTGAGGATGGAAATAACCTTAAGAAACTGCAGCTGATTAAAGTTCGGTTGCTTTATAAGTACTTTAAATGACAACATTAAATTTTCATGCTATTCATCTATTAATTATTCAAAAGTAGCGGAAATTGTGTGCCCCATTCTCCCTTTTAATCTTCAGAAATTAAGTTTTTCTAGTGGCTAGCTCCTATCAAAGCTGAAAGCTGAAGAAAATCTGAGATCTGAGATCAGCAATGCTGGCGTGGTAAATGTCTCGTCCCTAGTATAATACCCAATCTACCATGGCATAAAAAAGAGCATCAGCAAACACACACACGCGGACAGACAGTGGATGCAAAAGAGATCGTAAATGGGGAAAGCACAGAGCCGCGGTGAGGGCAGGGTATGATAGGTTTGTGGAGTGGGCGAAACATTTTTGGCTTTACGTTATCTTTATGGCCACTTCTGTCTACCTACCTACCTCCCTCCCTTCCCACCGTTACGAGCGCAGCTGTAATTGGAGCCGGAGACGGGAGCCGGATACATGTCCCCAGACCCCTGGAGCTCTAGAGCCCCACAGCCGAATCCCTCCCACAGAACAGCTAGTGTCCAGCTTATCCCCCAGTGAAGGGGTGACGAGGCAGAACGAAAGAGAGACAGTGAGGGAGAGAGAGAGAGAGAGGTAGAGGTCTATAAATAAAGCATCTGTTGTTGGGAGGATTAGGTGGGAAAGGGATGCGAATAGAGTCGCAGTTCTATCATCATACGCCGTGTGGCGGACCAACCTAAAAGTATGCTTCTCATTATGACAATGACTGTCCAAAGGAATACGGTAAATAGAAGATGGATGATAGCGGAGCGGAAGAGGCAGAACAAAATATGAAATTCTAGTAGTTTGCCAACTATATTTAATTGAAAAAAAATATATGTACTTATGTCCTACCCCATAAGGGGTACGAAATGTTATTGAATCAGAATTATAATAAACTTAACACAATGAACGATGAACACATATGCAGATACATAAGTACATATACCATTATGGCAAAAGAAGATACTCGCGTACGTGTACGAGCACTCGGGAAAAGCCGGAATCATATCTGTATGCCCATTTAATTTATATTTAAAGCTCAGCTAATCCAGCACATTTAAAATAGCGAAAGGAAAAGAAACGGAAGCCAACATAAATGCACGGAGGACACCTGCAACAAAAGGGTTTACATTTCGCATAAGCTTAAATCAAAATATAAAAACAATCCGATAATATATTTATGCAGAATAAGCTAAAGATATATGTATGTATGTATGTATATACGTATAGGAACTAAGAACCTAAGCATTCATCTCTTAAGCATTCACTGCTTTGAAAGATAAACGGAAAACGACACAAAACGGCTTTTTCCAAGTTCCAGCAATCCTCTTCTGGATGGGATTGGGATTGGGGTGGTGGTGGATGGTGTTGTGTGGGATGACCTTCTGTGCCGGTTGCTTCTACTGCAGTTGTTGCTCCTCCCATCTTCTGGGTGCACGCGCCCTGGTCCCCTGTTACTTGCGAGCCATTAATAACGACAATTCACTCAAACACAAAAAAAAAAGAAGGAGGGTGGGGGGGGCATAAAAAAGAAATGGGGACGACAAATGTCGCCGCAGCATGCAACTTGTTGGAGCAGAACGGATGGGAGATTGCAGAGAGGGGGAGTGCTGCGGTGCGGTGCGGTGGGATGGTTAATGGATATGATTGCTTGTTGCACTCGACTGGGGAACAGCTTCAGAACTGGGTCTCGGATGAGGCTGGGGCTAGTGCCGGAACTGTGGGAACTGGGGGAACTGGGGAAACTGGGGTGGCACTGCTCGGGGTCGAATGAAAGGACAATACAGCATGTAGGAGAGTACGAGTCTGCTTTGATTGCGTCAAAACTGCTGCTGATGCCATCGTTGTGGTTGCTTTCCTGGAACAGAGCCAAGTCCGTCCTACACTTATCACCGAGCAGGACAGACAGAGGCACAGCGGTTGGCTTGGCCACCCGTTGAGTTGACATTAAATTTAGACCCAACTTCAGTTGGCCCTTTCACGAGGCACCGGGACGAATAAAAATCCATTCTAAGTGAATCGCATACTGAGCGATGGCTTAAATTTTATTGATTGGTAGGCGAAATGGCTAGTGGCCAATGAATTCTCCCATTCGAAGTAGCCCGACAATCAGATCTTCAATATCCATTTAATTACCAAATAATTAGCTCCAACTAATTTGCTCTTATTTAAATCTGCAAACTGAAATTCCACTAACGTATTTATAATTTACATATCTGCTTGGGCCATTAAGCTTAATTTGTTGTCGTTGTATTCGTGTTGCGCGACGTGCGGCAGCGCCTCTCGGTCGTTGCAGCTGTCGGTATGCACTTAGTTTTGCATTTGAAAGACTTTTCTTACGGTGTTAGATACACGAAGCATAGACAGGCCCAACCAGCCACTTGGCAAGGACACCAGAAACTTGTTGCAAATATCGATTGAGTGCAAATCATTTTTCTTGCTTCGCTTGGCTATCAGCAGAGGAGGGCACTTGAGAGGGTGGTGGAGGCGTTGGGAGGGGCACTCAAATGGCACTCATCTTTCAGCAGCAGATGCTGGCTGGCACTCCACAATTAATTGCTCTCATTCTCTCTCTCTGTCTCTGTCTCTGTCTGCCATTTTGATTGCAGGTCAAGTTCAGGGTGCCATTGCCGCCTGGCGTTAGCTCGACGACGCTCCTGCCGAAGCTCATACGCACCAAGGATGTGAGGCAGCTGCAGGACGGCAATGCACAGCCACAGAAGCCCAAGCTGACGGTGAGAGATCCCATGCATAACCACCTGCACATTATTATCACCCATAGGAGCATAACAAACCGATTTTACTTGCAGAAATGTCTCAACACTTTGGACCTGACCTCGCTGGGCATCGGCTCCTGCTGTGGCACTGGCATGTATCTGGTCGCCGGTATGGTGGCCCAGAAGATAGCCGGACCCGGTGTGATTATTAGTTTTATTATAGCCGCCATAGCGAGTATTTTCTCAGGTAAGTGATCGATCTCTTTAGATGAATGATCTAATCTACTGTACTGTACTGTACTGTACTGTACTGTACTGTACTGTATGTATGCAGGCGCCTGCTATGCGGAATTTGGCGTTCGTGTGCCACACACATCCGGCTCGGCCTATATGTATTCATATGTGGCAGTTGGCGAATTTGTAGCTTTTATAATTGGTTGGAACATGATATTGGAATATCTAATAGGTGAGTGGCGTGTGGAGTGTGGAGAGTGGAGAGCAGCTACAGCTACCCATTGATGGCACTTTCTACTGATTCTTTCTTCTTACTTCATGTAGGAACAAGTGCCTGTGCCTGTGCTTTAAGTTCTAGCTTCGATTCCCTGACTGGCAATGCCATTGCGCGCACGATAAGCGAGTCCATTGGCACAATATTCGGTAGGTAGACTGCAACTACCATTGAACCATTGCACCATGCTCTATACATTTATTCTCTTTTTGGTTTCAATTTTAATTTTCAGGCAAACCACCGGACTTTATAGCCTTTGGCATAACGCTACTCATGACCTGCGTATTGGCGATGGGCGCCAGCAAGTCGGTCATCTTTAATCATTCCCTGAATGCCGTCAATCTGGCCACGTGGGTCTTTGTCATGGCTGCCGGCCTTTTCTATGTGGACACGAAGACGTGGTCGGAGCATCAGGGATTCCTGCCCTATGGCTGGAGTGGTGTAAGTAGCCTTCTATACTTCTTTGCTTCCCCAACATTCCTTCCATGAGTACTGCCACAAAGTCGTACATCAAATTATGTTTATTGTTTTCCACAAACCCAACGAGCCGACATTTTCTGATTGAATTTTTAATGAATTATGAAAATAACTTCATAAAAGATTATAAATGCAGCCACCAATCGTCCTTGATCGACTGTACAGCTTAAGTTTACCTGCTAAGAAATATTCAGCGCTCAAATAAAAAATTGTGCATTTTGTAGTTAAAATTTGTACCTTCAAAAATCTGGGAAAAGTCGAATTAAAGAATATGCTTTTTCTTTTATAATTAATTTGTAAAGACGTGTCAATAAGGCGACTCGGCTTAGATGCTGATAAAAACTATACGATTATATACTTTATGGGGTCGGAAACGTCTCCTTCTCCGCGCTACACACAGCCACTTTTAGCAGAAATCTAATATGTCCCTTAACTCTTCGAGTATGGAAATAAAAACGAGTATTTACTTTACTCAGGTGTTCTCTGGTGCCGCCACATGCTTCTATGCATTTATCGGATTCGACATAATTGCAACCACCGGCGAGGAGGCGCACAATCCACAGAAGAGCATACCGAAGGCCATTGTGGGCTCCCTGGTTGTGGTTCTGATTGCCTATGTCAGCGTCAGTCTAGTCCTTACTTTAGTCGGTAAGTGCTCCGGCTGGGCATCCAGCTGCTCATTATAATTATTAATTGAATTTGCTGTACCTTTCAGTGCCCTATGATCACATCAACACGGGAGCGGCTCTGGTCCAGATGTGGTCGTACGTGAATGCACCCAAGTGCCGTGCGGTGGTGGCGATTGGCGCCACAGCTGGTCTGTCCGTGGCCATGTTTGGCTCAATGTTTCCGATGCCGCGCGTCATCTATGCCATGGCCCAGGATGGCCTGATTTTCAGGTGCGTATCAAAAATGTGCTTTATGTGGGAAATCTTCACCATCCTCCATCCTCCATGCTCCA
Organism: Drosophila tristis; assembly: GCA_018150885.1. Lineage (NCBI taxonomy): Eukaryota > Metazoa > Arthropoda > Insecta > Diptera > Drosophilidae > Drosophila > Drosophila tristis. The sequence continues at coordinate 3,972,646 of JAECWT010000215.1, read as the reverse complement.
TGCTCCATTTCAGACAACTCTCGCAGCTGTGGCAGCGCACCAATGTGCCTGGTCTGGCCACCATTGGCAGTGGCCTGGCTGCGGCTCTGGTCGCCCTCACCATACGCCTGGAGATACTCGTTGAGATGATGTCCATTGGCACCCTGCTGGCCTATACCCTGGTCTCGACCTGTGTCCTGGTGCTGCGCTACCAGCCGCACAGCACCTCGTTGGTGGAGCTGTTGCCCGCCCAGCTGCGTACTCCGGTGGCACCGGGCACCGTCAGCGATTCGCATGCAACGCCCGCCGAGGTGCTGGAGGTGCCCAATAAGTTGACCATCAAGCGGGTGACACGCGGCATGTCCGACTCGGATGACTCCTTCATCGATGACAGCCCCGAGGGCTATCTGGGCGGGCGGGACGATCAGTTTCTGGTGTCGGATCGCTCCGAGAATAAGTTCTATGGCAGCGTTCATGGCGCACCCACCGGACCCACGGGCCAAGCGACCGCCTTCGACACGATGGGCTTGAACTTTATCACACGAAAGATCCACGACTATGCGTACCTGTGCCCCGGCTTCTTTCCCTGGATCAATCCCGGCCAGGCCACCACCGATAGTGGTACGTAATATGCGATTTGACTGTGATTAGAGTGGGATTCTAATCGATGGCGATGCAGATTCCAAATTCAAATTTTAAATGGAAAATTTTACTCTTTTGCTTTTGCTTTTTTCAATCCAAAAACACAAAACCAAAACCAAAACCAAACCAAACCAGGCATGTATGTCACGAAACTAGTTGGAATCATGTTCGGTCTCATATTCTTCTTGGATTTGTTCGCGGCCATTGGGTGGTCCGGTGGCCTAGCCGTCTTCATTTATTTCATTTTGTTTATCGGCATATTTGTGATATTATTGATTATATCGAGACAACCGCAGAATAGGTAATAATAATAATAATATTAATAGTAAAAAAGAAAAGCAGCAAGTATACGGATGACTCCACCATCTCCTATTCCACCACACACACACCATACATAATGCCCGCAATCTCCCCTCTCTCTTTCTCTCTCTCTCTCTCTCTCGCTCTCTTTCTCTGTCTGTTTGTTTGTCTCGTTCTTTGTGTCTCTGATAGATATGCACTGGCCTTCCTGACGCCCGGACTACCCTTCATACCAGCCATTGCCATCACCGTGAACATCTATCTGATATTCAAATTAAGCATCCTGACCCTGGTCCGGTTCACCGTCTGGATGTCCCTCGGCCTTGTCATGTACTTCTACTATGGGATCACGCACAGCAGCCTGGAGCAGGCCAGCGATGATCTCGAGCTGCATGTGGACAAGGATTATGTAAGTTTTTTCTGTCTGCCATCTCCATCTCCATTTTCATTTGTCATTTTCTCTATAAATTCATAGAGCAAAAACGTTGAGGAGAAGGCCGTCTGGGATCAGCAGTCGTATAATCAAACCCACGAGCCAGTCTGGGCCAGCAAGGAGGTGAAGCAGCCATCAAGTGAGCTCTGATAAAGATATACATATGTGCACATTGTACTAGATATATAATGCTCCACTCTTTCCCGGCATAGAGCAACGCTACAACTATGGAAAGTCTTCGTCGTCGTCTACTCAGAGCAGCTCCAGAAATGCCCAAAGCAATGCGGCGACAAAGCCCCCAGGCCGCAGCTCAACGGGCACACGGCCAGTGGCGCCATTGCCGCACACAGGCGCTGGTCAGGCGAAGGGTTCTGGCAAGGGAACGGGAACGGGCACAGGCACGGGAACGGGAACGGGAACGGGAGGACCGCCCATGGAGCGTCAATATACCGGGCAGTTTAGCATGTTTGTGGATGAGGGCCAGTTCCCGTCGTGGGAAGACTAAATTGGAATATTCCAACCCCCACCACCCCCCACTCCGAACCTATAGTTGTTTTCCCTTTTCCCAATCCCCGCTCCTGGATCCTCGGTTGATATCCCTTAATGTGTCCAGCAGTCAAGCAGGCCTTAAGGCATTAAGCAGGCTGCTCAACCCCAAATCCCAAGCCCACGTTTCGAATCGGATAGTCCTGGCAACAAAAACTGGGCCGCTCTTCAAGGCGTCGATCTGTGATCGTAGCCGTAAACGCTTGGGTGTCCCGAACGGAACCAGTCCCCAGGTAGAGCTCACTCAACTTGTATATACAATTAGAGATGTTAAGTTTACCGGAATATGTACATGTATACGTATGCTCGTTACATACATAAATACATACATACATACATACATACATGTTACGGTTATTGGGAAACGTGACGAGACGAGACGAGACGAGAGGAGACGAGCGAGCGAGCGAGCGAGCGTTTAGCGCTGACCGCCGTTATACACTTATACCATTATACAACATTAGTATATACAGATATATATATACACAAGCATATACATACATACATATATACATATATATATACCTATGCATATACTATTTACAAAACATAGATTGGGTTATTAGTGCAAAGTTATCAAAATCCTGTGTATCCTGTGTATGCCATATACTACATATTCAACGCTACGCCCCCACCAACCCCTCCCTGCCACTTGTGCTCAGCTTCGATTGGCGAGCGTTTTGGGTGACGCTGGTCAATCGGCATTCAGCACAAGGGACAACAAGAGGACAAGACGATCCTGGGGGACACAGTAGGACGACAGATGAATATGAAGCAAAAACTACGCGTAACTAAAAAGAAAATATACAAAAGCATCTCTCTGTGTGTGGGTGTGTGTGTGAGAGTGCCGGGTGTGCACAACTGTACATTTTATACACTCAATATTCTCACACACACACACACACACACCCGCACATGATAACACATGCACACATGCCTAAGCTTATGGCAGGAGCGATGGATCAGTGAAGACTTTTCATGCCACCCCCCACAAAAAGATAAGCGCTGACCGAACGGAACTTTGCATTAAGCTTGGGATCCACACACAGACACAGGGAACATCAAAACACTCGCAGAGACACACACACGGACACACAATTCTTATGTATTTATGATTGTATTGTTGTTCAAATATTTATGCTACATGCTATGCTATGCATTTTATATAACATTTTGAAATTTGACCTTTTTGATGTATTTATGTATGAATACAGTTACTCTCTCTCTCCCCTCCAAGCCACCCCCCCATCACAATCTATCGACAATTTTATTGTTTCCTGATTCTAGAGGCTCGCGCTAAGCTAAACCACACATTTTAAAGCGGCATTTCGCATTTGTTGTAATTCAATAATTCATTTTTCTTAACAAATACCAAGCAAGAAAACAAAACAAAAAAAAAAACAAATTACCGAAGGAAAAGTAAATAAAAATACATACAAGAATATTTATGAGGAATACAGCATAAAAAACAAAAAAAAAAAAAAACTTAAATGAAGGATACCAAAAATATTTACTTATCGAAAAGAAAAGAAAACTATTCAAAAACCTATACCAAAATCATAAATACAAAAAATTATGATGTACTATAAACGAAATGTGGAGTCAAAAACCAAAATGACAAAAAGAAATGATGACAAATATTATATAACAAAAACAAACAAAGCAAAGAACATTTATGTACAATGCATACTTTTTTCCACTTTATATACACTATGTACCGGCAAAGCATACATATATAACTAACTATTTTTAACTAAATTTCAAAAAGCATATGGGAAAATGAAAACCAAAAAAAAAACACAAAAAACTCAACATTTTTATGAATATTAATATTTCTTGTTACTTGTGTTATTTTATTCTTTTTGTATTCCACAACTATGTACATACACAAGCATTTCTGGCACACACACACACACAGACAGACACACAAAAAACAGAAAATATTATCAAAAAAACAAAAAAAACAAACATTTCAGCAGAATTAAACTGAACGTAGGGCCCTAAAGCTGGAAGCAGCACCCCAACAGCAGGAGACAGAGCGAATACAAGAAAAATTATTCCTAAGAGATTCGACAGTTTTGATTGTAATTTTCTGTTTTTTCTTTTTTTAATTACTCTATGTTGATCCATTAAATTTCGAGTGCCAAATCAATGCACATAATCGTGTAGCCCCTCCACAGAATAACTAACAGATGAGAACCGATCCGATCCGATACGATCAGCACACTTTCAAACATTCTCGTTTTCGAAAAAATAATCTTTCTGGACCAACTACTTAATATACATACATATATACAGCCACAGAAGTGGTCCCGAACTAAATATGATAATTCGTACTCGTACGTACATATACTCGTGTATGATTTCCATCATTAGAAATTTGTTTGAGAATTAAAGCAGGAAACCGATTTGTACATACGCAACTACTTAAACCAACCAACAAACAAGCAAACAAACAGACAGACAGACATGGAAAATTGAATACTATTTAACATATAAATACACACATATATATTTTTGTGAAAGTTAACACCAAAACAAGCAATTAAGGAGAAATGAAACTCATGCAAGAGCAAACGTAAGGAAAAAGAAAAAGAAAAAAGAATAACATATCCAAAAACACAGCTTAAAGTTGATATTAAAAACAAAAATCGAATCGAACATCAATCGAGGCAGCAGCTCCAATAACGGTATTTGCGATTAGCGATTACTGATTACCGATTGCCGATTAAAATTTAGATGACAGCACAGACTGGACTGGAAAAAAAGGCACTGTTAGTTGAGAGAACTGGGTCACAAGTATGAAAATTTGAAACTCAACTTCAGAATCGGTACTCAGTGATGGTTGATAGCTGGATCCACGCTGCTGTTCGACTGACACGTACTACTAAAACAACAACAAGTACTACTACTACTACTACTACTACTACAATATATGACAACCAACAGGTAAAATGCAATCCAATAACTGCAGGCTGAAACAGTTTGCTCTTCCACCTTTCGGTTCTTTCGGTACCACCAAGTTAAGAAACCTAACTGTTATGGGAATATGATAGTTTATAATAGATTTTCTACAGTTCCAATTTGAAGTGAATAAAAAACAAAAACAAAAACCTATTATTAAAATACGGAATATCGTTAAATATAAAATGATGAAAAAAGAAACAAAACAAAACCAAAACCAAAAACGAAAAGCTTCCGTTACCAAAACGTATGCATTTTACTAATACATATATTATTTATATACCCGTCTCGTACCTTTTTGATCTAAACAAAGAAAACAAAACAAAAAAAACAAAAATGTTGGAAGAGACAGGGAAGGGGAACATTTACGAGTACACTCTACACACTGTCTATGCTCACTATAACTGTATTTTTAAAACTGTAAACGGAACGAAAATCAGAGAATCAGAATCAGAATTAGAATCAGAATCAGATCGAAGAAGCACCATAAGCATCAACAATAATGCACAGCAATAAGAGGAACAGCAATAGCAGAGAATAAAAAAATTCCAATGCCGAAACGAAATGAAACCCTTAAAATTAACTGAAAAGACAAGCATAAATAAGTAGTAAAAAAACGAAAATGAAACAAAAAATACCATATTTTTGATTGATTGCATTAGACGATAATTTCATTAGTTGATTGATTGCTTGATTGATTGCTTGATTTCCCAGCTGAATATAACGTACCTAAGTTTTTGTTTATTTCATAAGACTGAATTACTGGAATATGATTTGATTTGAAATGTGTATATAATTAAGGGGTAATAGCGAAACTTTACAACTATTAATAATGGAGCATCCAAATTTTTGAAATTATTCTGTACTTATTTATCAAAAAGCGAACAAGCGAAACAAAAATAAGACAAAACAAGGCGAAGGAAGCGCGTAAAAAAAGGTTGAACTCTCGTCGAGAGCGAAAGAAGCTAAAATACAACTATTAATATATTATATATACGGGAAAGTCCCAAAACGATGATATATATGTATATATATATATATATATATATATTTCAATGGATCGGTAACACAAAACAAGCAAACCAACGTGAAAATGGGGTTAAAATATATGACAAAAAAACATTTTTTATTCAAATACTACTCTTGATTTGTTTTATGTGTTAATAACTTATTACAAGATATTTCTTGAGAATATTAAAAGAATTAAAATATAAAAATTGTTGGGATATTCAAACGTGGCTGATACTGGTTTTCTTTTCTACATGACCTTTCTGCTTAAGAACAGCGGAGCAACGCTTTGGCATTGAATCCACAAGTGGCTTAAAACTAACGGACAACACGGGCCAACGCAAATATCTTAAGCCACGACCATCGGATAGGTGATGTTGCCTATCTATTATGTCTTTACTTTTTGGCGGTTTCCAATACTTATTTTCTTCTTTTCGTGGTGATAGTTTTGAATGTTATGAAAAAAAACAGTCGATACTATCGTGATAGTATCGGGCTAATATAATAATTAATTTTTTTTTTATATTTATATTTATTTATGATTAAATAGAGCGGGGTTAAGCTATTTTTTTTCTCGGTTTCTGAGGTTTCTGAGGTTTCTTCCAGTCACACTCAACAAAACAAATCAAGTGAAATATTTATTTTTCCATATAGTAAGACACATTTAAATTTGACCGCCAAACTCAATTTAGCGCACAAAAAATACTGACATTTTTCGCTCTCAATTCGTGGTGGGTTTTTAAAATTTGCTATTGTTTGTAATTTCAGGCTCCAATTAACGCAGAAACTACTCAGTCTCTGTTTTCAAGATATTAACGAAATTTGGCAGCTGACGTGTTCCAATAATATTTATCAGAACCGGGATAGATGTATATATAAAACACAAACATATGCATTAAGAGGTAACAAAATGTCAATCTAGGATCAAATCATTAATAATGTTTCAATGGAGCTTGGAACAAAACATTTAACATCAATTAAAAGAAGGTATACAAAAGTACATACGCATAGAAGAAACTTGGTTGACCAGCAACACAGACGTCACACTTGGTCAACATTTACGATTTATGATTTGGCCGTTTTTGTTTGAACCCTATTATCTAAACAATCCCATTAAAAATAGTTCTGAAAACTAGACAATCCCAAACAAAGTTCATTGAGGAGTTGGATAAAATTATTTTTTGTAGAGCTGAGAGGGCCAACTATCTAGTAATATTAAACTGAATATCAAAATTGACGAATTTCATATCACAAAATATCATGGTATGGCAGCCCGCTGCAACTACGAATTGCACGAGTCTGGCAGCGCCACAAAACGACGTCACATTCGTTTTATGTTGTTTTTTTTAACCTTAATATGTAAATAATCCAATAAAAAGGACTTCTGAAAACATGCCAATCTTGTAGAAAATGTATGTATCTATCGGATAAAATTATTTGTTTAAGGCTGAGAGGCCCAGCTAGCTGGTAATATTAAACGGAATATCAAAATCGAGGAATATCAACGTTGAATGTTTTGAAAAAAACAATCGATAGTATCGTAATAGTATCGGGCTCACATAATTATTAAAAAACCATTGAAACCTTTTAGGAACTTGTCCATTGTAAAAATTAGATGCCACCTGTCGATTTGTTTACAAATTTGTCTTTGTATTTTAGAGCAGCCCATCCAAACATATCAAGAGCGCAACAACTGTAGCTCGATACTACCATGATAGTCGCAAAACCGTCGATAGTAGCGGATAGCAGCAAGACATCGATACTATCGTTAGTGCCCTCGATGGTTTGACACCTCTATTGTGCCCGAAAAAACGAATTTTACAGGTAATGAACGGTATTTACGCAGAAAAATATTGTGACACATAAAAGAATAGACATTGGGTAGAACAGATCGCAAAAGGACTTGCATGTGGACGTGTTAAATGTGGTTTATGTTGACTTTGAAAATTTGAATTTGAGACGTGTTCAAGCTCTGTATCTGTCTGTGCGTCTTCTGGTATGTACATATGTGTATGTGCGCCCACTACGCCCCTAGAGGGAATGAAATGCCGCTGCAATCAATAAATAAATAAATTATTTTGTTAATCGCTCTCTCAGTTAACGCACGATTTGTTTTTGTTTTCCATTGCATTCCCTGGCGCCGAAAGACCTAGCTAGTTCGTAGAGCAGAACTGACAAGATGACCGATTCAAAGTATTTCACAACCACCAAAAAGGGCGAAATCTTCGAGCTCAAGTCCGAGCTGAACAATGACAAGAAGGAGAAGAAGAAGGAGGCTGTGAAGAAGGTGATTGCCAGCATGACCGTCGGCAAAGATGTGTCCGCCCTCTTTCCCGACGTCGTTAACTGCATGCAGACCGATAATCTGGAGCTCAAGAAGCTGGTCTACTTGTATCTGATGAACTACGCCAAGTCGCAGCCGGACATGGCCATCATGGCGGTGAATACATTCGTGAAGGACTGCGAGGACTCCAATCCATTGATCCGTGCCCTGGCCGTGCGCACCATGGGCTGCATACGGGTGGACAAGATAACCGAGTATCTGTGCGAGCCGCTGCGCAAGTGTCTGAAGGATGAGGATCCCTATGTGCGCAAAACGGCGGCTGTGTGCGTGGCGAAGCTGTACGACATATCGGCCACCATGGTGGAGGACCAGGGCTTTCTCGATCAGCTGAAGGACCTGCTGTCCGACTCCAATCCGATGGTCGTGGCCAATGCGGTGGCTGCCCTCAGCGAAATCAACGAGGCCAGCCAGTCGGGTCAGCCGCTGGTAGAGATGAATTCGGTGACCATCAACAAGCTGCTGACGGCCCTCAACGAGTGCACAGAGTGGGGACAGGTCTTCATCCTGGACTCCCTGGCCAACTACAGCCCCAAAGATGAGCGCGAGGCGCAGTCAATCTGTGAGCGAATCACGCCTCGTTTAGCCCATGCGAACGCTGCCGTGGTTCTCAGTGCCGTCAAGGTGCTGATGAAACTTCTCGAGATGCTCTCCAGTGACAGTGACTTCTGTGCCACGCTCACCAAGAAGCTGGCCCCGCCCCTGGTGACTCTGCTTTCCTCGGAGCCAGAGGTCCAATATGTGGCCCTGCGCAACATTAATCTAATTGTCCAGAAGCGTCCCGACATCCTCAAACATGAGATGAAGGTGTTCTTTGTAAAGTACAACGATCCCATCTACGTGAAGTTGGAGAAATTGGACATTATGATCCGTCTGGCCAACCAGAGCAACATTGCCCAGGTGCTCAGCGAACTGAAGGAGTATGCCACCGAAGTGGATGTCGATTTTGTGCGGAAGGCGGTGCGCGCCATCGGTCGTTGTGCCATCAAAGTGGAGCCATCGGCAGAGCGCTGTGTCTCCACCCTGCTCGATCTCATCCAGACCAAGGTCAATTATGTGGTGCAGGAGGCAATTGTTGTCATCAAAGACATCTTCCGCAAGTATCCCAACAAGTACGAGAGCATTATAAGCACCTTGTGCGAGAATCTGGACACCCTGGATGAGCCGGAGGCGCGTGCCTCGATGGTCTGGATCATTGGCGAGTATGCCGAGCGCATTGATAACGCAGACGAGCTGCTCGACAGCTTCCTTGAGGGCTTCCAGGTGAACACAAACGCATAAACACACACACTATTCCCATTTCCAAAACTAACCCCAAATGAAATCTTTGTTTTGATTTATTTTCAGGATGAGAATGCCCAAGTGCAGCTGCAGTTGCTCACGGCTGTGGTGAAGCTCTTCCTTAAGCGTCCATCGGATACCCAAGAGCTGGTGCAGCACGTCCTCTCGCTGGCCACTCAGGATTCGGACAATCCCGATTTACGCGACCGTGGATTCATCTACTGGCGTCTACTCTCCACTGACCCGGCCGCCGCCAAGGAAGTTGTGCTGGCGGACAAGCCTCTCATCTCGGAGGAAACAGATCTGCTGGAGCCGACGCTGCTGGACGAGCTCATATGTCACATCAGCTCGCTGGCCAGCGTGTACCACAAACCACCAACGGCCTTTGTGGAGGGACGAGGAGCTGGCGTGCGTAAGTCTCTGCCAAACCGCACTGCCGGAACCGGCGCGAGCAGCGGTGCAGGAGATCAGCAAGAGACGGGAGCCGGTTCGGAGGCTATGGTCATACCCAACCAAGAATCGCTCATTGGGGATTTGCTGTCCATGGACATCAATGCCCCCGCTATGCCCGCTGCCCCAACTGCCACAAGCAACGTGGATCTGCTAGGAGGTGGCCTGGACATACTGCTGGGTGGCCCACCAGCTGAACCAGCACCGGGCGGCGCCTCCAGCCTACTGGGCGACATCTTTGGGCTGGCCGGCACCTCCCTCTCTGTGGGCGTTCAAATTCCGAAAGTCACGTGGCTCCCAGCGGAGAAGGGCAAGGGCCTGGAGATCCAGGGCACCTTCTCCCGCCGCAACGGTGAAGTCTTCATGGACATGACGCTCACCAACAAAGCCATGCAGCCGATGACGAACTTTGCCATCCAGCTGAACAAGAACAGCTTTGGCCTGTCGCCAGCCTCACCGCTGGCGGCGGTGCCCTTGCCACCCAATCAGTCGGCCGAGGTGAGCCTCGCCCTGGGCACCAACGGACCCATCCAGCGCATGGAGCCGCTGAACAACCTTCAAGTGGCGGTGAAGAACAACATTGACATCTTCTATTTCGCCTGCCTGGTGCACGGCAACGTGCTGTTCGCCGAGGACGGTCAGCTGGACAAGCGGGTCTTCCTGAACACCTGGAAGGAGATACCGGCCGCCAACGAGCTGCAGTACAGCCTGAGCGGCGTCATCGGCACCACCGACGGCATCGCCTCCAAGATGACCACCAACAACATCTTCACCATCGCGAAGCGCAATGTCGAGGGCCAGGACATGCTCTATCAGTCGCTGAGGCTGACGAACAACATCTGGGTGCTGCTGGAACTAAAGCTGCAGCCGGGCAACCCTGACGCCACGCTCAGCCTCAAGTCACGCTCCGTGGAGGTGGCCAATATCATTTTCGCTGCCTACGAGGCCATCATTCGCTCACCTTAAACTCCAAACACAAATCGAAATAAGATACCCATGAGCCACAGAATCGTTTCTTAATGTTTTCTGTAGGCGTTATACCCTATAGCAGATACAACAAGCGAATTGTAGTCTACGTATTATATTATAACTACTATTATTGCATTGCGCGTATATTGGGAGTTGCGAATTGTTCATGCACCTACATATATACCTATATACAAAACATTAATACGTGCATACATACACACACCATATGTAATACTGATCCTAATGAATGACGCGAGAAGAAGAAATGTTAATTGTTATGAAACGTTGCATGCTCCGTAGAAACTAAATCCAATCGGTGCCGGAGCATCGGTTGTTAGTCGCATTCCAAAATCTATAATGTAACCCCCCCAATGCATGCATCTATGTATATGTATGTATGTGTGTGTCCTAGTAAAAATGTATGACATATAACGCACTAAATAATCGAAACATTGATATCCTGTTTTTTTGTTGTTCATGTCGAGAGAAATGAATGGTAAATGCTTTTGACCAGGGATACATGCCAATACAATCCTGTCCGCAGGACGAAGCTTTGGGTCGTCCTTAGCTTAAAGCTTTTGTAGTGTGGCTTTCAGCTGTTTAAGGGTTGTTTTGTTTACGCAAGTCGTCCTCTATCGTTCCCTCTCTAACCAACACTGCCACCGCCTTTGACGTGGTCTATCCATCCCTGTCTCGCACCGCTGATCCACTGATGCGCCGTTGTTGCCGCCGCAGGAGTGTGTTTTGTTGTACCACAAGCGAGTTCGTCTTGGCCCCGATTATAACAGCACACGTCCATGCCCCAGCGCCACCAGCCATTGCCATCGCCTCCGCTGCAAATATGTGTACACAAAATAATAAAATTGCAGCACATCTAAATTAAAAATTTAGTGGTAAAACAAACCGTTGATTTGCATTCCCTCCCGCCCCTTTCCCATGCACGGATAAATAGTTACAAGTGAAACAAAGGCGTCGACATTCGAATGAGACAGACTCGAGATGCGAGGACGGTAAGAGAGTGCTCCGCCCTATTTTGAGGCCTTGTTGCAGGCGCTTGACACACAAAGCGGAGTGTTGTGGGCAGAAGAGAGAGGAGGGATGCGAGGCTGAAGGTGGTACAATGTACGGTTCAGTGCTGGAATGCGTGGCAGAGTGAACAACAAATAGCTGGACTCTATCCACAGCTATCCAACTCGACGGCCAGCGTCCGAACCGTTTTACATTTCATAAAAAACAACAAAAACACGACACCAAACGCATTCTGCCGCCGGAATGAGGGTGGGGGCGGATGTGGTCTACGATGGCCACGACTATGGCAGTGATGATGCCATGGGCAGTCCCCTGGATTGGCCATTTCTGATAAAGGTACGTACGCATGCACATACATATGTACATATTTATGCACATATTTGCAATGTTTTTTTATAGGTTAAGTCGCACAATATGCAAAGTGTTAACTGTAAAGAGTACAAGTGGAGGCTGCTTTTTTGCCTCACGAAAAGTAACGAGAGCGATTTTAGCTTAGTTACTGTTATGCTTTGATGGTATTCCAGTGTTGACATTGTTTGTATGTACGTTACAGTTTGTATGCACTCGACAATGCATACATAAGTTAATGTACGCACATACGTTCCAAATGCAAGGAGCACATTTGCATAAACATAACATAACATAACATAAATACATATGCATGTATGTACATTAATGCATGCACAAGGTATCATAGTGAGATACCAAAAGTAAGATGCCGCTCTCTTAATTTCAAACCCACAAACAAAGCTTAAACCTGCAATGCACACGTGAAAAAAAGGGTAAACTCTTTCTGAGTGCATTACCTGAATATAAGCAAACCTTTGCAGTGCATGAGTCAGACGCGTGCATATGTAATTGCATATATACGTACATATATATATGTACATAAGTAGCCAACAGCTAAGTGGTGCCATCGTTGTCGACACTGGCGATGTGTGTCACATGTCCTTGATCGAATTACGCAGAGCAGGCCAATGGTTTTTTATCTCTCTCTAACTCTTTTACACTGTAATTTGGTAATTAGGGCATCTTGGAGAACCAGACATGCACCCCAACCGCACCGGATACCCTGGCCGCCATACTATGGGCCATTTTCGCCGTATTCGGTATCGTGTACGCCCTGCTCGGCTACCGCTGCCTTCGAGCCGTGGGCTTTCTGAGCGGCCTAATGGTGGGCGCCAATGGGATATTTATACTGCAGGACTTCCAGATCACATTCCTGGGCAAGCCGGCGGACTCGGCGTTGGCCATTGTGGCCGGACTGCTGGGCGCCGTGCTCGGCTCCACATATCCAGTAGCCTCGGTGCTGATCAGTGCTTTTGCCGGAGCCCTGCTGTCCGGTGCCGCAATGGCCGTTTGTGTGGCCACAATGCCGGACAACGAATTTGGGGTAAGTGGAACGCGCAATTATCCAACTATCGCCTTTATTTTTCTGATTTTCTGTTTTCCGGTTTCGTTCAGTACCGTGAAATATATGTGGCCGTGGTTGGTGGCGCCGTTATATGCTCGGTGCTCACCCTGTGCTGTGTCAAATACGTGACCATACTCACCTCTAGTATCGTGGGCACGGCCATGATCATTGGAGCCATCGATTTCTTCATGCACGGCCTGGAGACGATCAACTGGGTAAGTAAACCAAGTGCGTCTTGCTCTGTTTGCCCAACTCAAACTAAATTTTGATCGGCTTTGCTGTCGTTGCTGCAGATACTCAATATGAGGCCGCATCCGTTACCGCCTCCGTGCTATGGCGGCCTCCTGATAGCCGCCTGGCCCGTGACCATTGTGCTCAGCATTATGGTGCAGTGCTTCATAACCGCCTGGCGGGTGGATCATCGCAAGCGTGTCTACATGCGGCACCATAACCATCCCAATCATCCCCATGCTACGCACTTGCCGCACAGCCAGCAGCAGGCTGGACCGGGCCACGCCCATGCACCCGTAAGACGCTCACAATCGCGCACACGCGAGACCCGCGAGGAGGCCAGACAGCGCAAATTCCGCTACCTGTACCAGGTGCGAACGGCACGGGGCGACATCATATCACAGGTGAGTGTCAGCCACAAGCACACCACCAACTACTTGGAAGATAATCTGTAACTGTTATCATGACTCTTATTGGCAGAATTTTGTGTCGGCCCTGCAGAAGCGCATCCAACTAAGTGGCACAGAGACGCCCTCGGAGAGGTCGATCAAGACCAGCTCGAACGAGCGGAACACTTTCAGAAGCGACCGCACCCACTTTACCACCATCCACGATCCGGACTCGGAGCTGTGCGACAAGATTGAAATTGTGCGTGACATTGGATAACAAACAAGCAATAGCTACATGTAGCTATACCCGTAAGGGGGGACTACGGGACTGTGGTACTCTGAAAAGGCTTGAACACGGGTCGGGGGAGCTATCGCCTTGAGCGAGCGACAGAGCGAGGGAGAGAGCGAGCGAATTGAGCTCCAAATGAGCAGCTGGAGTGTTTGGAGTACACAGACGGACGTACGGTTACATGTTGAAGCTATGAATCTGGCGCAAAATGCCTTACACTTGGACAAGAACGGAAGCAGAATGGAAGCAGAGCACAAGCCTTGATGGAGTTGTTAGAGAGGCTCGGCTCTAGAAAGTAGCTCTAAATAACTATGAATACACGAAGAATTTTGAATGGAAACCGCTGCAGATCATATTATGCAGATCAGAGGAGAGATTTAATTGCATTGCATACGAAGGTGCAGAAACCATAACCAAACCCTAACCTTACTCTACTTATTCGTGCACAGCTAGCATTTAAGGCCAAAATCCATACGCAGCAAGATGTTGCAGTGCAGATACGTCATTTGTTCTCCTCACTTAACTTAATTAAAATGTACAACAGAATATACATACATATGATATGGCATGGCATGATTGAGATTAATGAGGAACGTATTTAGACTACAATAAGTTGACTGCCGCGAGTGAGTCGAGTGAGTGATGAGTGATTCACGATGAGTCATAGGTATTTCGTATTCCTGGAACTAAAACTAACTTAACTAAAAACAACAAATACTAGTTACGCTTCTCCTTCTTCAAATATCGCAATTTACTAATCAGTTAATATCTGTGTTATATTTATACGATACGATAAACCAAGTTACGAGTTGGGAGATATTTATATCAAAACTTGAGACGATTTCATGAATCGTTTCAGTGGCATTTCGTTCCATTTTAACTATCAAATAGTCCTAAGAACACGTTTGAAACTCCTTATAGAGACAACAGGCATATATGTATATTGTACATATGTATATGCCAGCTGAAGCCAGGCACAACAGAAAAAAGAAAGCCAAGAAACCAAACCAAATACAATTTATAAATATAAAAAAAAATACCTACTAAGTACAATAAAAAAAACAGTGAAGGGAAATATGTACTAGGCTTAAGCACATGTCCTTGTATTACACTATATATGTACACTATATACATGCGAGAACACTGTCCTGTCTAGGCAGCTGAATTTGGATTTTAGACCTGTACAGCTAAACGTAAATGTATCCACTTAGAGTAAGACACATCTATATGTATATGTATGTATGTGTGTAGCTTTAGCAATTTAATAAGCCAAAGTTAAGACGATATGTCGTACAGATATTATCGTGAATCCCCATTGTATGTGAAAAGGGGAAAACGAATACCGTTTTGCTCCCCCCATTGAGATGAACCCAGTAACGAACCGCTCGTTCAGCCGTCTTAGCATTAGCCATAGGATTAATATTATATTATTATGATCTAAGATCCTTTCAAACTGCGGTACAAACTAAAAACAAAACAAAAAAACAAACAAAAAACAACAATTCCAATAGATTCAGGCGATCAACGCAAGTTGAGGATATATGAAATTTTAGTGATATATAATGAAAAATATGACACACACACAAAAAGCCTTGAAAGCCATTAGACACATGCCAGACAGAAACATATGTACTTCTATATCGAATCGGTTTAATGAACGCCAATCAATTGTTTCCTTTTCCATTGTGTTCATCAGAGTTAAGTTTCTAGCAATTGCTGCCGTCCGCAATTTGTTGATTTGTTACAACTACATAACACCTTGATATTTTATTAACCCTATATTGTTCCCGACTTCTGAGTTACTATGTCATTTCTGATGTATCCTGGTTTTAATGTTTAACAGCAATGTCTGATACTAGGCTAGTAGTGAACACACAAAAGTCGCTTTTGTGGCTCAGCATTTAAGAGCACTCTTGTCAGACAGGGGTTCGTACATATTTATTTCCATTTTAATGTATAAGAGTACTAGCAGCTGCATACTAAAGTAGTAGAAATCTTCAAAGATTTAACAAACTAAAAAAAAACACATACATACACACACACACACACACACACAATAATAATTCGGAGGCTAATGCAAATGGCCCGTCGAGAGCACTCAATAATGTTCAGGCCTATTCTGGTTTTCGATTTCACTTTGAAATCGCCAATCCAATCCGTATCCGAGTACTAGACATAAGTTTACCTCTAAGATGGACACTTTTGTAGAGAATAATTTGATTTGAATTTGCATTCTTCATGATCTTAACATCTCTCAAACTATCTAGCAAATCTGACGAAGTGAAATCAAAGCTTGGAATGGCCTCCACCCTGTATTCCAAAAAAAAACCACTTAATAATATTCAGAAAGAATACCAATTACAATAAATAAACCATGCAGGCCAAACTGAATATATGGACTTTTGTTTATAAGCAAGAAACGTGGCAATGATCATAAAAACTGGCACAAACTTCTCTATTTTCAGCTCCCCTGCAAGGAACAGGTGACTGGCTTAGACGAAGTATCTGTCGTAAATCTAACTTCTAATACGATATTCTGGACTTTGTGAAGTTTTGTCTGAGAGACTCACATTTAAAGGAAGTCGTTGAGCTCTGCTTTGCTGACTCGAGATATTTAATTAAAATAATGGTATGAATTATTTGTTAATGTTTTTTTATTGCTTAATTAAACATTAACAGTGAGTAACATTAAAATTAATCGGTATTGAACAGAATTGAACAATTGTGAACTTGTGTTTTGTCAATGCTTTTTACCGCCGAAAAAAAAAAAACAAACATTGCGAAACTATTGTTGCGATTGCTAGATGTCCTGGCTCTGTGATGTTGAATGCGACCCTCGCTGCTGTTGTTTTACGTGTCTTTGTTTGAACAATTAAATCGGGGATATTGAAACATTATTTAAAAATAGTGAATTGGGTATTAAAACAAAGAGTTTGGTGTGTAAAATTATGGCTGCAATTGCTAGATATTCAGGCTTGGCTCTTACATGTCTCTGGGTGTTTTTGGTTCAGGTGGTTTGACTGGCGGTTTGCGCTCTTCAATGAAATGCAAAAAACGAAACGTACTTAATGTAATTCGAAACGAATTTGAGTAATGGGAGCTGAAATTCAATAATTTAAATAAATATTTGTTTGTCAAAAAAATCTCTTTCTTTCACTTACTGTTTTTTTTTTACATTTTTTACTTTTCCTCTGGTTTCGGGAATTTCATATTGTAGAGTGGAATAAAACCGGCAATTAACTTTCAATCTGTGTGGGAAACCAGAGCCTGTAGCGACAGTAGAAATATAACATCTTCTCGTTGAGTTTTATTTTTGAATAATTTCTTGAGTATAAAAATCAATATCAGCCCTTGTCTGATCATTCGGTGACGAGAGAGGTTGGTTATGTATTGTGTCCAATGGCAATCAATCAAATGTAACCACTTTTTCGAATTGGAAAGAATTTCGATTAAGTCTCCAAATTACAAATATTTAAACACACTTACGAATAAAACAATTTGGAAATCAAATAGTAAAAAATTAAAGTTAACTTGGATAAAAAAGTATGCTGGAACATAAAGAAGACTCGAAACAAAAAACAATTTAGAAATTTTTGTTGTAACTCGTGAATTAATTCAACTGACCAATAAGCAAAATAAATTATTAATCAATTACAAATAAATTTGAACTATAAATAAATCAGAACTTTGCTCGCACTATATATTTTTTATGCACTTTTAAAGAAATATTTTTTACCAAACAAATATTTCTTTTTCACTTTAATTTTGTTTGACTTTTACCGAAATATTTTTTTCCACTTTTGCAATTTAGATGTGTTCTCTACTGCTCGAAGCAGCTAACTGAATATGTTCGGAATAAAATCCAGGCTCTACAAAACAGGCAAATGTCGACCGATCTCAAGGCCTGCTAGTTTCAGTTATATTTTTTTTTAAACTGAGATTTTTGTCAACCAGACTTGGCTGCCAACAGTCGATCCGATTAACATATATCCATACTTCATTAATTAGATATCGTGGGCAACGACTTAAATGCCAACGATGGTTTCTCTTGGGCTTTCCTAAACTTTCCTACCCTCGCAGCTCGTAATCTTGCATGCATCCATGGAAATCCAATAAAATCCATTCGACATATCCGGCTTTTTTTCCCTTAAGAATGAAGTGAATGCAATCCTTTTTCACTGAGCTGGTAGCCTTTTATTATGGGTTTGGAAGTGCCTTTACCTTTGTTCGAGCGACAAACCTGATGCGGTTTGCGGAAGCGGAATTGCGCCAATTTATTTGTTTTCTTTTCATTCTTCTTATAACCATTAAGAAACAAGGTCACACCCTACCATTTTTATTTGTATTTATAGACAAGAATAAGTGCAAATAATAAATCGAGAGCTGATGTAAAGCATCTATGACTCCAGCCACTAGATACGAAATTTTTTATATTGTCTATAATGTTGTGTTCGTGTGTCTCTCTACAATGGGTCCACTATACATACTCTGAAGATCCTGAAATAGGGTTGTACTATGGGCTATCCAATCCTACCTAACTCGGCCAAATACGATCAACATCAGATTACTTACCATTTAGCTAGCTAGAAACGGAAACGAAGTTCTTTCGATGCTGCACCATTCTGCTACTCAGAATGCAATCAAATCAAATCGTAATAGCATCGTTTCTAATGGTTTTGTTTTTTTTTTTTTTTGGTTAATTACACATTAACAGCGTTAAACAGTGGCCCTTGTCTGCAGCTCTGCTGTTCTGTGGGTGTAGCATGCTCCACAACAACAATAACAGCGAAAAAGAAAGAAATTAAATAAACAATCGAATCGAATTGGTATTCACAGAATTGAACAATTGTTTATTTTGTATTTTGTCAATGCTTTTCACCGTCGGCAACTAAAAACATAAACAGTTTGGTGACAGTGTGACATTACTGCTGCAATTGCCAGATATCGTGGCTCTTGGATGTTGGAGACAACCCTCTGCTCTGCTCTGGTTGGGTTGTGTTGTTGTTTTTACGTGTCGTGTGCACAGTTCTGTGTCTGCTTTGCGTGTAGGTGTTGGTGTTTTTACTCTGCTTCTGCTTCTAATTTCTGGGATTTTGGGGCCAGGACCGTAGGGGCTTAGATGCGGCCCGGGAATGTGCCGCTCTCGCGCTGATCGTCCCACTTCTCCACCCAGGCATTGGGGCACATCGACTTGTACACCTTCTGGAAATAGTTGCAGGGTGCAAAGTTCTCGCCGCGCTTCTTCTGGCAACGATGGAAGTCGATGTACGACTGGTAGCAGTAACGAGTCACGTTCTGGTTCGGGAAACGTGGATCAAACGGGGCGGTCTCCAGCTTTAAGGCCGACATGTTGCTGCTGTCTGGTGACTTGTCGCTATTTTTGTTTTTGGACATGAAAAATTGCATATAGACTTTAGTTAAGAAAACAAAAAAAAAAAGGGGAAAACCACAGAAATGAAAGGAAACCAAGCAAATTGTAAACCAAGGTAGATAGGTATACAGAGAGAGAGAGAGATATATATGTAGACAAGACAGATAGGCGGGTTGATAGTCGGTTAAGATTGGAAGGAACGTGAAGTTAGTTATAAAAAAAATAAAACATAATGAAATAAGGAACAGGGTTTCGAGTCGAGTTGAGTTGAGTTTTTGGTGCATGAACGGAGACGGAGAGGAGAGAAAGAGATAGATTATAAAGAATCATATTGGTTAGTTCCTCATGTTTTTGTCGATGCTGAATGTGCGCTTTTCTATGCACTAATAATATGCTTCTTACATATGTATATGTAGATGTATGTATGTATATAATATAGAAAGTGACACACATACAATTCGTATAAATCCACTATACTACGGCCTTATGAGCTATTCTATGTTTAATCGTTAATATTCTTATATTGAGGCAGCGGCTACGGCTTCGTCCCTTAACGTGTACAAAAGTTACATACATATTTACTATATATATATATATATATATATTCCGTAAATAGTATATATAAAAAAAAAAAAAATCCATCGATTTGTCGTAATTTACATTTCACAAACTACATTTCTCTCGCGGATCTACCATCATTTGCATAATGTACATAAGTAATTTTAATGTGAGCTTGAAGGCGCGTGATGCCCTGATCGGATTGTGTGGTGTGGTGCGGGGAATAAAGCAAACCAAACGGAAGGATCGCTCCTGAAGGGAGCGTCTCCATAGGGAGTGTCTTCTGCGTTCAATTTCATTTTTCCATGCCCTACTTGACCAACGGACGCTTGCCATTGTCCGTATCGCAGGCATTGCTCTTGTACTTATTGACCTCGGCTAAATATAGTGACCAGAAATCCTTTGGGTCCACTTCCTGTTCATTTTGTGTCTTCAATTTGGCCACCATGCCGGTCTTCAGGACCTTGCCGCCGCGCCGCCTTCCCACCATGGGGGGCGGTGGAGCTGATTTTCCGGCTGCCGCAGCGGCAATGTAGGGTGCTGTCGCACTGTTTGCAGCTCCCACTGCAATGGCGGGCAGGCAGGGTATGCCCGGATGAGCCTCTATCGGTGACTGCAGGTCCGTACTGCCAGATGCGAGTGCACTGTTCTCCATTTGATAGTCCTGGCCGAGCTGCAGCTGCTGCCTCTTCTCCTGCTGCATTTTCTTGAACAGCTCCATGAACGAGCCATCATTGGCAAAGACAGGATGCGACGGCGGCTCAGGCTTACGTGGCGGATAAACTTTGCCCTCTCTGGCCAGGGCTTCGCGCAGTTTCTCCTCCATTTCACGATGAATGCGCTCCTTGTCGAATGGCTCCTCCGTGTCTAGGTTGTAATAGGCTCCCACCGCGGACATGGCATTGGATCTGTTAGCTGGCTGGGCCTCATTGTGTGAGTTATGTGCGGCATTCGGTTCTGATCCGCCTCCAGATGTTTGGCGATGGCGCCGCTGACTGGAACTGGAAGTGACTCCGCCTCCGCCACCTGATGCAGGCGAGTCTGAACGACGATAATGGCTGGAGCGTCTGGAGTAGTCACGGTCGCGATCCCGCTCCCGCGAACGCTCCCTGGAATCCCTTTCGCGGTGGTAGCGTGTCGGCTGCTGTTGACGTCGCTCGTCGTTCCGTTCGTCACGTCGCCGCCGTTGGCCCGAACGCTCTGCGGAACGACTGCGGGATCGAGAGCGTGAGCGGCTGCGACTGTAGCGGCGGCGTTCTACGGAGCGGCTACGGTCCCGTCTATGAGAGCCGGAGGCGTTGCGGTCGGAATAACCACGCTGGCCGCGTCCACTGCGCCGCTGCTTGTCCGGCGAATGATCCTGCTGATAGTAGGGCAAGCGAGCCGCCGACATGTCGGGTTGATCTGCAATTCGAAACTGTGCCGCGTTAAATCAAGCAGTTGCAGTTTTCGCTTTTACGGAATACCTATGCATACACAATATTTGTATCTGTTTTCTTTTCTGTATATCTGTAAGTTCTGTGGTTCAAAATCGAGCTTATCGTTCCTTGTGGGTCGTCAAGCAGTTTCTGGTTTCCTCCGACCTGGCTGGAGCTGCAGCGTGCAGCGTGCAGCCTGCAGCCAGCAGCTTAGCAGCCAGCACCCAGCCAGATGAGGCAACGAGAATATACTGAATAAGAACTGAGCACCACCTCACAAGATATACCCGCACATGGGGATTCTTATGCAATTTGGATACTTGTACTTGGATTTAGTAGACTCGAGGTGAGTCCTTGATTGTTGATTTCTTGTTCTGGTTATTTTTCGATTCTTGATTGACTTGATTAAAATGAGATATGGTAAAATTTACTTGTTTGCGTTGCGTCCACTAGGAGAGATGACTGCCGGCCAAGATCAGATGATGTCTCTCCGCGTTCGCTCCTGTGGGCTGCGTACTGTATTATCCAGGCTGTATTCTCCGTAGTTCTGGGCTGGGCCGTTTGATGGCTTGCCTGCTTGCTTTCTTGCCTGCTTGCTTGTGTGTATTTGTGCTTGTTATACTCTGACTCTTGGATTGTGAGGACTCTGAAATCGTATCGGATATTCGGCCTGCATGGAAAAATGACTTGAACGCATGAATACAAAACGTTACTTGAACCAAAACGTTGTGCAAGGAGGTTTGTCTTTCTTTTCTACATTTGTTTTGTGGTTAGGAATATACTTAGGCTTTCGGGGGGGCACATCGACTTGCGATTGGGTGGTATTTTCGAATCGATTCGATTCGATTCTTTTCTCATTCTTTTTTTCTTTCGGTCGCCACTCTTAAGACTTATGTAACTCAATGGTAAAACTTAGATGGCTCGCTTACTTATTAACTTACTTATGCAGATGATGTAGAATTTTTTACCTCAAACTACTTGATGTATATACAAATAAACGAGTTATGTAATTTACTTTGCACTTTTTTTTCCTGCTGCCAAAGCCTCAACAGCGGAGAGATGTCAATGCGTAAGTGCGTGTGTGTGTATGTGTGTCGGTTCGCCACAAGATTGCTCGTGGGTATTTTGGGTATTGCTTTTAATGCGATTGGAATCAATACCGAGGCTTACAATTTGCTTGCAAATGCAATTAGTATTGCGTTTCTGGGTCGAAAAACATACCTTTGTTGTTCCGAATGTTAGACGAAAAATTTTCAACTGGCGAGCGTATCACGAACCCCTGACGATAGTGATGGAAAACGAAGGAAAACCGAGATTGTCAAAGTGACAGCTAGTGCCAGGCTGCCAGATCTTGGAAAAGCTGTGTTGATTAATGAGCAACAATCGTCTGTCCGAATACTAGTAAAAACACCGCACCACAAAGAAAGTAATGGGATATAGTTAATCTACTTTGATGATGGAAAGTAATGCGCCTGAGCTCAGGGCCAAGCCAAGAACAACGAACAATAGAAACGGCCACTCTAGGCGAAACCAGGGCGACAGTGCCAATCACAGAGTGGTTCGCAAGGTACCGCCTCGTGCTGCCAACGACCGCTGCAACATCTACATTACCAGCAAAACAGACTTCAAGGTGTGTATTAGATTGCGTTTAACAAATAATAGTATGATCATTACACACACACACGATCGAGCAGGCACAGCAGAAGCGATGCGAGGAACTGCTTAATTCGGGCGTTAAGGAGATTTTCTTGCATTGCATGGGCTACTCGATCACTCGCGGCCTCAACCTAGCCCTGCGTCTTATCAAGAACTCGGAGGGCGCCTTGGGCTACACCATCAACACCTCCACCATACAGCTGGTGGACGAGCTGCATCCGCTCTGTGATGAGGACGATATAACCTTTCGGCAGCGAAATAACTCGGCACTGCACATCAAGATCTTCAGCAACAACCTATTCAATATTGATGTGCCCCAGCTTCCGGCTCAGCCTGCTCTACCAAAGGTCAGCCAACGCGAGCCGTCAAAGCCCTACCAGCAGCAGCAGCAACAACCACAGAAGGCAAAGGCCAAGAAGCAGCCGCCCAAAACACAAAAGTAAGAGTAATGTTCAAGCTATCGGAGCTAGTGCGCTGGCTGGGCCTGACCGAGTTCGAGATCCTGGTCAACCTGTGCGGCCTGCTGGTGTTCACCATAACGCTAGCATTTAAGATATCCGGCACCTTGAATGAGGTTTTCCCAGAGCTGATGAAAGACTGGTTCACCGTCTTCAGTCCCTTGTTCTTCATTGACATCTGCAATGCGTACTTCTGCGTCATTGTGGGCATCCGCATGTATCTGGACTCTGACAACAAGCGCAAAGCGCTGCATCGCTTCATGTGGAGCACCTACTTCCTAGTGCTGATTGCCATCTTCAAGTATCTGTTGTGCCTCAAGCTGTCGGGCAGGAATACGGCGCTGGAATACAGCGAGGTCTTCTCGCCGATATTCGTCTTGTTGCAGTTGGTGGCTGTCCGGGCCTGTCAGCTGCCCAATTCTATATAATCTATAGAGTTAGATTAGATTCTAAGTAAACCATTGTTAAAATATAAAATTCAAAGGAATCTGCAGTGTTGGGCAATTCCAGTGCATAGGCAATCTGCTAGGTGGCAACCCGCAGAGAAATTATTGGAAACAATAACATAAAAGTTTGCTTCGAAATCGTTTGTTGTTTTGTTTTGTTTAGTTTTTCACCGTCGCCATGTCTACTCTCAGTCGTCCAAAGTCCCCGCACACGCCCACTGCAATCAAAAAGGGCGAAAAGGAAGACAGCTTCTGGGACAAATTTAGCACATTAGGTCGCAAACGCGGCACCCGCGAAGGTGAGAGAGAATATTTTGCTAAAAACAGTTTAAAATACATCATAACTAGCATCTGAGATTGTGTTGACCCAACCAAATCTACTGTTATGCATCAAACTATCAAAATGCGATGTAAAAGTACCCGGACAACGCCTTCCAGAACATCTAGGGAGCGTTTATGGGAACAGATGTGGTTCTGCCTGTGCTTGTGCCTGTGTGCTGGGCCCCCAGCCATTGAGAACATTGCGTCATTTGTGACTCACACAAACAAGTTGTGATCTCTGTGTGCATGTGTATGTGTGTGTGGGTCGGGGGCCGCAGACTACCTCATCAAAGGGTGGTCATTGTGTCGTCATCAGTCATTGCCCGCTATATACTAATACTCCCTTGTCTGCCTTCTCGCCCACGTAGTGAAGAAAATCCAAGAGGAGGGCAAATACGCGATCGACTCACCGGGATCGCCCAACCAATATGACATACCACCCGAGGACTATGCTCTGCGTAAGTAATTCTGCTAGAAAAAGATGATCATCGTCACGCATCCTAATTGTTCTCTTCAATCCTTGCTCCTGCAGGCGAACACGAGCAGCGCGCCGTCATCGATCCCCAGTCGATAAACGATCCAGAGGTGGTGAAACTGCAGAGGATTCTGGTCGACTGGATTAACGATGAGCTGGCCGAGCAGCGCATAATAGTCCAGCAGCTGGATGAGGACATGTACGATGGCCAGGTGCTGCACAAGCTCTGGGAAAAGCTGACGGGCAAGAAGCTGGATGTGCCCGAGGTCACACAGTCAGAGCAAGGCCAGCACGAGAAGCTCAATATAGTCCTGAAGGCCGTTAACCATGTGCGTTGCGCTTCTTTTCAACCTAGATCCTGCAGCGGCTAAAACAGTTCATTTATTAATCAATTGCTTCCTTCTTTCAACAGACTCTCGGCTTTCATCAGAAAATACCTAAGTGGTCGGTGGCCAGCGTTCACTCAAAGAACATTGTGGCCATTCTACATCTGTTGGTCGCTCTGGTGCGTCACTTCCGAGCGCCCGTACGCCTGCCGGAGAACGTGTTTGTCACTGTGGTGATTGCTGAGAAAAATGCGGGCGTTCTGAATGCCCAGAAGTTCCAGGAGCAAATCACATCCGAGTACGATGATCTGGGCATGCGATGTGAGAAGGATGCCTTCGACACCCTGATCGACTGTGCGCCGGACAAGCTGGCCGTGGTGAAGAAGTCCCTGATTACGTTCGTCAACAAGCATTTGGCGAAGCTGAACTTTGAGATAACCGACTTGAACGCGGACTTCCGTGATGGCGTCTATCTTTGCCTGCTAATGGGACTGCTGGGTGGATTCTTTGTGCCGCTGCACGAGTTCCATTTGACGCCCCAGGATCTAGACCAAATGGTCAACAATGTGGCGTTTGCCTTTGACCTGATGCAGGACGTGGGCCTGCCCAAGCCGAAGGCCCGGCCAGAGGACATTGTCAACATGGACTTGAAGTCCACCCTGCGCGTTCTCTACAGTCTGTTCACCATGTTCAGGGACTATGCCTAATCCTAAGTCATGTACCACACCCTTCACTTTTACTCTACATTTTATTATAATTTTTTTTTTAAATGTTTACGCGATTATTTATGTGTATTGCCTAACCACTGTCAGCTGCTCAGAGCTAACCCACTCCATGTTCACCCGGCCAGTTGTTGTTAACTTGTCTTTACAATGCCCGTAGTTGTTACTAAATGAATTTTTACTCTGTATCGTATTAATAATAATAAACTAAAAGTGTGCCTTTGGAATTATAATACTATACGACAGACACAAGTCGTTTTCAATTCATGTCACAACACATTTCGAAAATTATATAGTCGAATATTGTAAATTTTTAATTATCAAAAAATCATAGGTTCCCGTACGCGCGATTCTGGTACTGCCTGTGCACCCATAACTCAATCGCCGCATCTCGACTCCACTCCACAAGTAAGTAATATTTTTGGGGCAATGCTATTCATATATATTTTTTGTAGATGATTTGATTTTTGCGCGCGCTTTGTGTCTATCGATTTGCATATTATTATACTCTTTTAGTATTTTTGTAGTATTTACCAGACTCGCCATTGCTACCAAACTAGACTTGTTGCTTTTCAGCCGACAAATAGCAATATTTTTGTTAATAATGAGATGAGAATAGAACACATTCTAACACACGGTTTTCTATTGCCAAAATTTGTATAAATAATTGGCCAAAACAAAAAACTGTTTCTATAGAATGTGCAATTTTGAAACAAGGTGACAACCATGCGATTGAATTTTAGGATTTTCACAATAGTTCAGCGAAGTTTCAAGATTTCAGGCGGCCTGCTGACAACTTCATCATTATTTATTCAACGTGAACGTCACTATTTCGAATATACCAAGCAAGAGCTCATTGAAGACGCTGCCCGGCGGTACGTGCGACAAATTCAACGAAGCATCTTGCGACTTATACGAGAGCCCCATTCAATAATGTCCGAGACGGATCCTTCTTCATTCCGACGGCCGCAGCCACAGCCGCAGCCCGAGCATAGTTTTGGCTCGCACAGACAGGGGAAGCCGGACTCCAATTGTCGCACTTGCAACGACTTTAAGTCATGGTCCAAGCAGCAGCGCATAATCTCAAATGTGCAGAACTCCAAGGTAACGTAACGCCAATGTTGCCCAAATTGTCATAACCGACCAGTATCTTCTAGGACAAGCACATGGCAGCGGCAGAGAAGTTGACAGTAAACGCGGCCCAGTTGCCCCGTGAGGATTGCCCGTTGGACAAAGTCAGCCTGGGCATCTCTACCTGGGGCCTGCTTCACACGATGGCCGCCTTCTACTCTGAGAATCCGACAGACAACGAGAAGCGTGACATGAAATCCTTCTTTGAAGTACTATCCCGCCTCTATCCGTGCGATTTCTGTGCAAAGGATTTCCGCACTGAGTGAGTATGCTTTAAAGAGCCTGTTTCCGCCTCCCCTCTAAGTCGTGCGTTTCCCTTTCAGTCTGACAGTGAACCCAATAAATGTGAACTCGCAAAAGGAATTGTCTTCATGGCTGTGCATGTTCCACAATCGAGTCAACGACAAGCTCGGGAAGCCGCTCTTTGATTGCTCCAAGGTGAACGAGCGATGGCGTGATGGCTGGTTAGATGGTTCCTGTGATTAGATGGATTCAATCATAAGGTTACCTACCCCTAACCGTCGGAAAGCCGTTCCATTCTCCCCACCCCCTTCTGACCCACGTATCTATGTTGAGAAGACTTGACTCGCATATTGCTCAACATGCACACGACTCCGGCTCCTCCAACATCTATTCAGTGTTCAGGCAGTACTCCACTGGCGCGCCAAATTACCGCTGAGGCGGTTGCTTAATTTTCCTTATCCCCAAGCAGATGCTTAAGCAATTATTGGTAAATGAGAAGATGTTAAATTATATGTATCAAACCAATTCAACTTTATTGTGCTGTGTGTGCTTCAGCTGGATTCAAACCACATCATTTATATTGTGAGGGCAGATGATGCGAACAAATTTCAAGTTTCACAACTCTTTATCTGTATCGTGACGCTGCAGTCTGATAAGAATAGAATGAGGCCGCTGGCCCTTATGTCGGATAATACGGGAAATAATTTTAAAGGTTTCGGGTAGCTTTATGTATTTTCCCCTTCTATGAATCTATTAATCTCTGGTAGAAGTATACCAGGGCTTTGTTTGTAGGAACACACAGGGATAATTTACCCTGCTTAACTTAATTTGTTAATTTTTTAAACTTTAAACCCTTTCTCGGTATATAATAGTATATTTAATAAATTTGTTGGTATATTACGGTATATTTCTGAGGTTCCAGTCACACCGACAAAACAAATCAAATCAAATATTTATTTTTTAATATATTACGATACTTTTCAAAATGACCGCCAAACTCCATTTAGCGCACAAAAAATACTGACATTTGTATGGGAAAAATTTCTGCAACATGGGGAAAGGAAATGAATTAGCAGCATTGTTGTGCAACTTTGACACGGAATGAGCAACAGTCTGCATACCTTGGGAAAATGGATATTATGGACTTGAGATATTGTTTGTAATTTCAAGCTCCATTTAATGCAGAAATTACTGTCTCTGTTTTCAAGATATTAACGAAATTTGGCAGCTGACGTGTTCCAATAATAGGTATCAGAACCGGGATAAATGTATATATAAAACACAAACATGTGCATTTATAGTTAAAAACATGATAATCTAGGATAAAACCATATAAAATAATAATAATATAAGATAAAATAATGTTTCAAAGCAGCTTGGAACAACAAATTTAACATCAATTGAAAGAAATAAGGTATACAAAAGTACATACGCATAAAAGAAACTTGGTTGACCAGCAACACATTTACGTTTTATGATTTGTTTGAACCTTATTATGTTATCCAATGAAAAAGAGTTCTGAAAACTAGCCAATCCTGAACGAAATTTATTGAGGAATTGGATAAAATTATCTGTTTAGGGCTGAGAGGGCCAAATATCTAGTAATATTAAACGGAATATCAAAATCGAGGAATATCAACGTTGAATGTTTTGAAAAAAACAATCGATAGTATCGTAATAGTATCGGGCTCACATAATTATTAAAAAACCATTGAAACCTTTTAGGAACTTGTCCGTTGTAAAAATTAGATGCCATCTGTCGATTTGCTTACAAATTTGTCTTCGTATTTTAGAGCAGACAATCCAAACATATCAAAAGCGCAGCAACTGTAGCTCGATACTACCATGATAGTCGCTAGTAGCGTCGATAGTAGCGGATAGCAGAAAAACATCGATACTATCGATAGTGCCCTCGATGGTTTGACACCTCTAGAACCAAAATAAAAACAAACTTTGGCACAAACTTTAATTATAACGGCACGTGGCTTGCGTGTTAGTGTCGCCCGTATTGACGAATAGATCGGGCTAGTCAGTTAAATATTAAAAACCATCCCATCGCCGTTATTATGCAGAGACTGATGTAAGATGAACGCATTGCGCAACATCTTCACATCGCGTACTTTGAACTACTTGCGCCAGAATGGACAGAACGCGATCCTCAATGCCACACAGCAGCCGGCGGTTGTGGACCCCAGCCTGCCCCTTGCCGATGCGGACAAAGCGCTGAAAGATGCCCGCCCATCGCCGCTATCCATACCGCGTTCCATCCTCGACGCCTGTCAGTTTACGGCCAAGCCGTTCGACATTGGCCGCTCGGCGGTTGCTCAGCAAAACGGTTCACTATCACCCACAACGCTGAAGCGGTTCCGCCGCATGCAGCGTCGCATGGAGCTGGTCTACCGCTGCAAGCTGTGCAACACACGCAACACGAAGACCATTAGCGAGGAGGCCTACTACAGCGGCGTTGTGATTCTCCAGTGCGACGGCTGTGCGGTCGATCACCTGATTAAGGACAATCTGGGACTGTTCGCCAATAGCGAGGGCGACTCCAGCACAAGTACCGGCAAGAATATCGACCAGCTGCTCTCCGAACGTCATGCCCGGGTGCGCATAATCAAGGTGAATGAGCACGGAGAGCTTATTTAGGAATCTAGTCAACGATCGATCAACATCTCCGCTGATCCTGTCGCCTGTCGCTTCAGTTTTCTCTGCGTTTTTTGTTCACGCAAAACGTCCCAACACAACACGGACTGAACATTGAACCTGCAGTCTGGAGCCGAACAAACCTGAACTAATTTCTCATTAATTCTGTTCTAAATTTGTTGTTGTTTTCATATCGATTATATGAGATATAGCCGCATGCTAAACAAACGTTGCACTCGAATTAAATTGTTGATGAGTAATGCAATGATTAAACAAAAAAAAATATGCACACCAAATCGAAAGCAAATTTTGAAATCAGTTTTTTTTCACTATTCCTAATCTAATCTATGTGCGTACATACTATATGCTTATACGCACATGTATGTATGTATATATTCGCTGATTAATGTGTTTACCCGAAATTATAGAAATTTCAGCTCGTACAGTGGAAGCTCTCCCAGAATAGATGGTCGCTAAAACAGAACTTCCAAGAGATACAGTCCAGAGAGAGCGAGCCATGGAACTGGCCGGGCAGCGTCGAGGGGGCTTGCCTGTTGCTAATTGATCGAATCGATCGAAACAGAGTCCCGACGGTGCTAATTATCACAGTAAAAATCAAAAATTGGCACACTGCTTCCCCAGAAATGGTGAAATGGGTGTGGTGGGGAGGACGCCTAGGCACCATGGGCTGGCCCACGCCCCATCGGTGTGATCGTTTTCTACGTCTTGGCCTAAGGCTGGCCAAAACTTTAGTCTCCAATTAGCGATAGCTGTTACGCAGTATGGAATTAACTCTGGCTAGCTCTTTGACTTTCCTGTGGCGTTTGTGTTTCCAGGAACTAAAAGCATGAGGAATCGTAGTAGTAGCTGCTAGCCAGCTACCCAGACGTGCGACAACAACGATATACAGCAGCTGATTAGAATCGGGCCTGATCATGGTTCGGTCTGTATGCGGCCTGCTGAGGGTATAAGTCAGTGCCATAAAAGCGTAAAGAAAACAATTAATGTGTGTGGGTTTTTTTTTTTTTTTTTACTGATTTAAACCTATTTTATTCGAGAATGCTTCGAATATTGTATGTAAGCTTGTACATTACATTGGTATGTATCTCATTCGATTCGATATTGCTAGTATAAATAAAGATGTAATTTCATTTGTTTTTGTTATTCTTGATTTACATTTACATAATCAGATGGCGCCGCGCCGCGCCGTTTCGCTTCTTACACCTAATGGATCAAATATATTCTCATTCATATTGTTCGTCCCTTTTTCAGACAGATCTAGGATTTAATTAAGGTTTGTTTTGCAATGTTTTGTTGTATGTTGTCTGGTTCGTATGGAAGCGCACTTTTTTTACCCATTTTGCTCTCGTATTTCTCGTAATTATGATCCCCCAAATCATATGTAAATGTTTTCCTATGGGCAAACTACTTGTTGTTTGCTTTCAGCTATTTCACAACTTATCTTGGCATTATCCACAAAACAACAAAAAAAAAAAACCAGAAAGACCGAGCCGAATTATACACCGCAGAATACACCGATGGAGGAGTGCCCCATTCGAATTGTAAGCAAGGATACGAAATTAATACAATAAATAAAAAATGTATTATTTATTTTGCTGCAGTAAATGTTAAGTTGAGATTTGCGCTTGGGTTTGAAATTGAAACTCAGAGACTAGACCGTAGTTAAGGGCTATTAAAGCATCCGGCCTCAGCCTCCCCTTTCCTATCAATTACGCTGACCACGCCCCCTTTTGATAAGCCAGAGACGAAGTGATTCATAAATATTCTACAGGCTGTTTTCTTATTAGTTTGAAAGCGAAATACAAAAGCGCATGAATCCGGGGGGAAATTTGGTTCAAAAAGTCTGTGAATTGTGCTAAATGAAGAGGGTCCTGGTCCTACTCATGCCAATGACTGTATTCCAGTAGACAAGACAGAGATATAAAATACATAGAGTTTAGTTACCTTTCAGTTAGTTAAATCAAGTTTAGGGGACTACGGCCATTAGTTGGATTTACTTATTTTATTCTACATATTGTATGCGTGTGTGTGCGTGTGTAAGGGTGTGTGTCTCGGGATCTGATTGCTTAGGGTACATATATATTTATATATAGGCCTATTTAGCTGCCATAATCAATTAGCAGGTGGTGTACAGCGTGTGCATAATCTCAAATTACATATTTACATAGTTATGTTTAGATTGAACCTTGAATTTCCCTACGCACTGTACTCGGGATTCAGTCAGTCGTTGGTTGTATCAGTGAAGATATCAGGAGGCGGCCATAAGGCATTCCATTACTGCGCACATTTGCGCACTCATCACGTATTCATATTAATGGTTTATTAAACCATCTAAACACTGAAGCTCCTTTCCTGCTCTGTCTCTAAAATGGTAGACATTTAAGTTATTTTTTTTCCAGTTTCCAGCCAGTTTATCCCATTTATATTTGTAATAGCATCGAATTTTGTTTTTTGAAGGATTGTTATCAAACTTTCTCCAAGCCAAAAAAAAAATGAATTAAACTAAATGTCAATGTTCCAAGCCGTACCCTTAGCTCTTTGAAGACCCAGTTCCATTATCCTAAACAAATTGTTTGGAAAATTGCAAACATTTTTGACTCAAGTAGTGTGTGTCCAAATGTTTGATTATTCTTAGATTATTTTTAGTAAAATGGAAGTCTTTCGGTGAGTCGAATGATGTATAAATAATTTTCTGGAAACTGCAGATATCTTAGGATTTATTTTCTAAAAGTATAATTTCTCTAATGGCAGATTTTGGGGGGGGCGGGGGTTGGAGTTTGAGTTTTAAAAAAGTTCGACTGTAATTCAGAACCGTCCAAAAAATACTGATTAACAAGATGAGTACTCAGGCGAAACAGAATTTAGGAATATAATTTACAAAGTTAACTGAAAAATTTCAAACTATAATTCTAGCAATTAATTTAAAATATTTCATGCTATGATTCTAAAATTTAATTCAATTGCAATTCCTTTTGTGATTATCCAACAGAATGAATCGATTCGAATCTCCATCTATTCATCTGAGGCTCTCTCCTTTTGTGTAATTTTGATGATGCCTTTTGGCTCCCTAAACTTTCTGTACATGATGTTGTGTGTGTTGTTTGTTTTGTGTTGCTTTTGTAGAACTTATTAAATTAGATATTGCTGGTAATTGTTAGAGCGAGGGTCCCGTCCCATCCTCTGCTGTGGATGGAACCATCGCTCGTTATACATAATACGTACATAGTTACGATACATAGAATACTTTATATAAAATACTTAGTTCTGGAATGTTTCGACGCGCGCGCACACACTCAGCGATTTTACGGGGGGGTGATCCGGGGGGGTGGCATAGGAATGTGTATATAATAATTAATTCGAATCTGTCAAGGGAGTTTGTATGTCTACCCAACATGGACAATAAGTACAATATAGTGTCTGCCTGATGCTGATGATGATAATGATGATGACGATGGAGGGAACAAGTGTACGACTTTAAGCTTAAATATAGTTAGGATTGGGAATTCAATATCCTTGATTTGTTGGTTTGTATTGTTGTTGTGTTGTGCTGTGTTGTGGTGCTGGTGGTGATGGTGGTGGGAAATACTTTTCGTTTAAGTACCGCAGGTACCAGCGCTCAGTTGAACAAACTAAATGCCTAATTAAACTAATATTAAATAAGTCTAAAGTACATGGTAAGTGGTAGCTAAGGTTAAATAAGAAAAAGCTAGCTAGCGGCCTTGTTAGTTGGCAAATTGAAGGACGTTGAAAGTTGCTTAAGAACCTATTTGACATGACGACCACTGGCGCTTCCTCGACCCCGTCCACGATTGCGAACAGTTCCAGCCTTGGTTTTGATCCGATCCCGCTCTCGTCCCTCTCACAGACTACTACGACCCGATCGGCCAACAGCACCAACAGCACCATTGGGCCGATTGTGTCGTCTCTTGTGGAGATAGAGGCCGGCGGCCTGGGCAAATGCCGAGCCGCATATCTGGCAGACATATCGCTTGACCTTGTCGTGGATCTGTTTGTGATTCTGCAGATTCTTTGTGGACTTGAAGGTCTTGCCGCAGATGTCGCACTTGAACTCCTCGTTGCTGTAGTGCAACTTCAGGTGCTCGAAGAGGCTGTTGCGAGCCATAAATGACTTGTTGCACTGCGGATAGTCGCACTTATACGAGCGTTCCCGCTCATCCTGATGCACAATGCGATGGGCATTCAGGTGGCCGGGCGTCGCGAAGCTTCGTTGGCACACACCGCATCCAAACGGCTTAAGCTCTCCGTCTGCTTGTCCGTCCTGCTGGTCATCCTGATCCTCAACATTCTCGTCAGACGATTGGACACCGCTACGGCGGCGCCGCTTGCGAGCATTGCCAGAACCAGAACCAGATCCCGAACCAGAATCGGCGGGACCCGATGACTCCAGTATACTGTGATTGAGATTGAGCGCCAGCGTTGGCAGGAACAGCTCCTCGTTGTGGCGACGCAAGTGCTCATCGTAGTTGGACTTCTCCCGGAAGCTGGCCGTGCACAGTTCACAATTGAATTTGCCCTCGGTGCCGGCGCCCAGATGCAACTGCTTGTGGCTATCGAACTCCTCGGCACTGGTGAACTGAATGTTGCACACATTGCAATAGTAACCGCCGCCGAGGCTCGGCTGGTGGGTGAGCATATGCAGGTCGAGTTCGCGCAGCGTCTGCACAATCTCTGCACAGTGCTGGCACTTGAACGGCGGTATATCGTCGTCCATGAAGTTCATCTGATCGTAGTAGATGTAATTCGGTATGAACTTGCGACCAGCCCGATCGCAATTGAGGCGCTCCAGCTTCTGCTTGGAGTAGTCAAAGCGCAGCTGCGAGATGCGCTTCGATATCTGAATGGTGCTCACATCAATCAGCTGCTGCAGCTCCATGGCCATCTGGTGCAGTCCCTCGCCGCGACGTTCCTTGCTGCGGTAGTCCGGATCGAAGCGATTATAGAAGCACTGATATCGCTTCACCATGCTCAGCAATTTCGCAGTCGATGTGTCGTTCCAAATGGCTGAAAATCGGCGACGGTATGACGTTTCCTAAATCATAAAGAAGCACATAGAGATAGAGAGAGAGAGAGAGAAAGACAGACGGATCCAAACACGAACGGAATGGGCGCAGGGAGGCGATTTGTTATTTGTTATTATTATGATTATTGTTTATAGCAAAGAGGATGTTTACATCTATGGCTCAAGTTTCTAATGGAAACACAGGGGCTAATCTTACAAGGGCGGGGATTGGAGTGGGGTAAGCCAACACTCACCTTGACAACAGCATCGGACATTTTGGAATTGTAGCTGTAGACCTCGTTGAGGAAATGCAGCTCCTTGAAGTACCACAGCGTACTGATGTTCGTCTTCTCGAGGGCCATCCGATTGCATTCGCGCTTATAAACGGTGCGCAGATTGTCCCACTTCCTGGTGATGGCATCCTTGGCCAGGGAGATGTTGAAACGACCCTGAAACTCGAGTACAATCCAATCGAGGAAGCGGGCACGCTTCACACGATCCCGGAACTGGGCATCGCTGTGGTCCCACAGGAACGGATTGCGCTGATATGATTGTATGAGAAATTGGATCATCTTGCGATCCTTGATGTGCATCGTAAGCTCACGATCCCGCTAAGTAATGGGATTAGGGATTAGGACTCTAATTAGAATCAAGTAGTTCGGAAATGCTATGGTGCATGCAACGTACCCCTAGGAGGGACTCCTCGACCATTTCGTCGTAGCTGAGAAAATCGGATGATTCGTTGCCGGGGAAAGTTTGATTCGGTGCTGTATTGAAGCTGCTGCTGCCGCCGCTGTAGTCCAAATATTCGCCCGAATTGTCATTATCGTTGTCGCCCATATAGCTCTGATCGTGGTCGGCAAAATCGTCCATCGACGAGTCACCGTCGGCGGTGATGGGTTCGTTTTTGACATCCACGCGCGGCTTGGTCACCTTCATGCGGGGCCGAGGTCTCGGTATAATTTCAGGCATATCGCTTTCGGGTAGGATGGCCTCTTCGTCGTCAATGGCCTCCGAGTCGTCTTCGTCTGCGGGCAAACGGAGCAAATCCTCATCTTCATCAGGATCAGCGTCGTCGTCATCGCTACAGGGCGGTTCGGGCAGCTCCTGTTTGATGACCATTTGTGGCTCTAGCAGTGCTGTGTCCGCATCGGTCAAGTCTTCGATCTCGTCAAAGTGGTGGCCATTTCTATGATGTATTCCTTGGTGCAGGGCATCCTCGTCCATCGACAGGGACATGGGCTCACCAAAGCTGAGGGTGAGGCTGGCTGCTGTGGGTACGTGCCCCTCGGTGCCCAGATGCACCGTTTGCATGTGGCTGATGAATGAATCAAAGTAGAGAAACTTTTCGCTGCAGAATATGCAGCGCAGGGCGAAATACTGGAAGTCCTCCGTGGCCGTAACGACGCCACAATCCTTTGTGCAGTGACGAAAAATCTCCTCATCGTTTGTACGTGGATACGCCAACACGCTCATGGTGCCGCGACTATGGGTTTGCTATAGGGACGGGACACACACTCGTAACTGAAATCGGATTCGGAAAGCTCCGCACTGCACGCTGCGCTGCGCTTAAGGACTGCACTCTTTCGATTTATGTCCTATTCTTGGATCTAAAATATTTGCCAATAAATAAAAACTGTGTTGTTAGTAGAGGTGTCAAACCATCGAGGGCACTATCGATAGTATCGATGTTTTGCTGCTATCCGCTACTATCGACGGTTTTGCGACTATCATGATAGTTTCATTGATACCGATAACTGCGTTTCATTATTTCATTGATACCGATAACTGCGTTTGTGGCGCTGCCAGACTCGTGCAATTCGTAGTTTCTGCGGGCTGCCATACCATGATATTTTGTGATATGATTTTTGATAATCAATTTTGATATTCAGTTTAATACAGTGCTGGCCCTGGCTGCTGTTTATAAATTAGACAAGGCCTTTCCGCTCGTAAAACTCCCTTTTACGTTTGGATGTCGTTCTATCGTCTATCGATACACACTCGTCGTAATTTGACTCGTTGATTGTGCATGAGCTGCTCCTACTCGTCGCATTAGCTACACGCGTTTTTCCCAAATCGTGCTTTTTTTTGTGAAAAAATTAAATTAAATTTAATTTAATTAAAGATGTTTTGCGACACAAATCCGTTTGGCAGTGCGTGCAGCTAAAATGATTTGAGAATATCAGGCCATGCGTTGCGTCTCTGGCTGTTCAACTCAAGCATTTTGAAACCAAATGAGTGCGTTTGCTGCAGGCGAATGCCATAGCTGGGTATCTCGCGCGCGTGTGTGTGTGTGTGTGTGTGCTGTATAAAAGAATTGCAAAAGAAAAAAACAAGACGAAAAAAAAACCAAGCGATTGTAGGACGAAATCAAACAGGCAGGCGGTAGGGCAAAGCAAAAAGGAAAATAGCAAAAACGCTCTTAGCGCTGCGTGCGGTTAGTGTGTTATCCGGCGCAGCGCCAAGCGTGGATCCAAGCAACAGCAGTCGACAGGCAGCGGCCTCCGCCAAGCTAAAAAAAAATATATATATGCAAAAAAAAGAACCCCCCGCCCGTTTTGCCATATTTGGTTCACTGATGAAATTGAGTCCGTAATAAACATAATCCTAATTTGATCGAGACGTGAAAAACGAACAATTTACCACATACATATGCACATACATCATATATGTACAGAAGTTTCTTTACAATTTATAATCCCGATGCGATTCTCATTTAACCGCGTCTCTTGTGCTTGCAGAGGAATAAACATATATTTGCCGTGTGATGGATGGATAAATAAATAAATACATTCAGAGCTGCTGCACTTTCTGGCGCCAAAGTGCAAAGACACACAAAAAAAAGATCGAGAGAAAAAAATTTAAAAGAAAAAAAAATCGCCGCGTGTGTGGAATCTCGTCGACAGAACACGAATACAGTGACACGGCGTGCGTAACACACACACACATTGAACACACTCACCCAGCATTGCAACAGTGTGTTCCGTTTATATTTCTTTTTTATTTTTTATTGTTGTTTTGCGCGTTAGCGCGTGTGTGTGGTGTGTGTGTGGGCGTGTGTTCGTTTCTTTTTGGTTAGTTTTCATTTTGTGTGTCGTGCCGTGTTTCATCGCCGGCTTAAAATCCAATAATGTCGGATAATGAGGATAGTCCACACAAAAATAACCAAACAAAAAAACAACTGCAGCTGCAACGAAACCAAGCCACAACATTCAGCACGAGATCGGGAGCGAGCACACATCCGCTCACGCCACTTCAGGAAGCGACCGAGGCCGAGGAGGGAGCCGAAGATGATTCTGCTGCCGGCACACCCCTCGTCTCCCGCAAAGTAAGTACAGTTACAGTTTACCAGTCGGAGCAGAGATCGAAATTCGCGCAAAATTACTTAATTACTTATGCTGGAAATGAACCGTTTCGTTCCAGACTCTCATGGGAAGGGTGAAGCTGCGCGTTTCAAATATCCTGCCATCGTCATGGTTCTCGCCAACCTCCAAGGCGGGCTCGGAGGCCGAACAGGAGCAACAGGAGCAGCAACAACAACAACAGAATGGAACAGGAACAACGTCTCTAACGAAAAGGAAACGTGGACGCCGTCGCATAGAGCTGGCCGAACCAGATGGCGAGGATTCACCCGCTGGAGGCCTGCTACCCGATGTGGATGATGGTGCCGCTGCACGAGGTCTGGACTACGAGGAGGTGGCCCTGGCCGACAACATAGCCGAGCATGACTTGGTTGCCGAGGATGAGCAGACGCGCCGAAGCGAATACAATGTGTTCCTCTTGCGTAAACGGCGCGCTGCGATTGCCGCCGATGATGATTTTGATGACGACGACGATGATGTGGGAGATGGTGACGAAGAGGAGGAGGAGGATGACGATGGTCCAGCACAAGCGTCCATCTCTGCCCCGACTAAGCGTCGACGTGTGGAAGTGAGTGATATCCCCCACCTCCCCTCCCATTTGATGTTCCCTATTCTTTATATTCTATTCATAATCACGAATCTCAAATGATTTTCCAGCTGGAGATGAGCGTCAATTTGCCAAGCATGCGGCGACTGCCATTGCCACTGGTTTCCTCTACACCCGCCGCTGCCGCTTCCGGCGGCCAACTATTCACCTCAAGAAACTCTCAGACAGTGGAAGGCACCCGCAGCCATAGCCGTGGCTCCAATCCGGGTGGCGTCGCCCCGCATCGCCGCACCCACTTGAACCTCTACCACCAGCGGCAGCAGCGTGAGCCGGGCTACAATTTCTTTGCGGGCAACGAGACGGCCGCCGAGGCCACCACAGGAGATCTGCCAGTCAGGTGAGCCTCTCCCTATCCCTGACCAAACCCCCTGTCCTCTGGCACCTGCCCGTTGTCGTTACTAACTAGAGATTTTACCATCGCTATTCCCCGCTGTCCTCGTTGCAGTATACGTCGATCGCTGAACATACCAGCCATAGAGCATCCACGCAGTCGCAGCTTCAGCTTTGGTCAAACGCAAAATAGCAGCAATTTGTCCGCCATGCCATTGGCTAACCACAAGAGACCCCCTCTGCTGGTGGGGCAGACGGCCACGGTCCGTGAAACATGTCGCGATGTGGTACAGTCGGAGAATGAGCGGATTGAGCGGCTGCTGAATATCTGCAAATCCAATAATAATATCAGCAGCAGCAACAACAATAACATTATCAAATCAAAGAGAGGCGCCGCCACAGCGACAGGCGCATCAGGAGCAGCAGATTTGGAGAGCGAACTGAATGAATATCCGGAGGGAGTAGAGGGTGGCGACTCCTATCCCTATCATCACAACAGCAACAGCAATCTATCGTTCTATGGGAATTTGCAGAGCGCAAAGTCAATATTTACACGCGGCTCGGCCCAGCCGCCGCACCACAACTCGACGTGTTCGCTGAATTCGCTTAACAAGCGGCAGCGCTTCAATGCCTCCATTTATGGCAGCTCCTCGGCATTGAGCGACAGCCGGCTGTTGACGCGCAGTGCTTCCGCCTCGGCCTGTGGGTCCGGTTCAACATCTAGCTCGCCCTTCTACAAGGGCCAGACCACATTCGGCGGCAATTCGGCACAGAATCGCATCTTTGGGCAGAGTGCTGTTGGTGGTGGTTCCTCCTCCTCGTTGGCCATGAACTCCGGCGGCAGTTCGCCGGCCGCCCATCAGGTGACATCGGCAATTGGCAGTCCCGCCAGCACGGCGGGCATGAAGCCATTGGCCATGCAACCCATCAGCAATCAACCCATCATCAAGCAACCAGAGATAACAAACGAATCGGTCGTGGACAGCATGTCCCTCTCAAGCACCACACGTCGCATCCTGAGCCTACTGGAGAGCTACTCCACGCCACTGATTGATGTTAAGCGGCTTGGCAACACCCTAAAGGAGCAGCAGCAGCTGCATCGTAGCTCCAGCAATCCGTATAGCCGGCCCAATCGTTCTATGCTACACACAGACCAGCAGCAGTCCCAAAGTCTGCTGGCGCCCACCATGCAGCACATACTCGAACGACGTCGCCTGCATCGTGTCAGCCAGTGTTCGAAGGATTTGGTCTTGAATTACAAGCCAAATGCATCATCGGCCGGTGGGTCCACCTCAATGGCCGTGGCGGCTCTGCCAGCCCGTCACACCAATAATAATAACAATAATAGTCACACGAACAAGATGCGTTCCCGACTGAGTCATCAGTCGGCGCGCAAGGAGCCGCGCGAAGATACCGAACTGGCACCCGAACCCCTCGACTTGCCGACGATCAACTTCCCGGCCATGGCAAATACACCGACATTTGATTTGGTCATCAAGCCGCCGCCGCCAACGATGCCATTAGTGGCAGCGAACACAACGGCTGATCTTCAGATGCGTCCCAAGCCGCCCCAAACAGCATTCCCCATGCCTGCGGTTAATTTCGTGTGTGCCAATGTGAATTCTGGAGCAGCAGCACCAGCTACAGCTGCAGCTCATGCCAGTGGCAGTGGCAGTACTGCCTTGCAGCTTAGCAGCGTATCAGGACGTGGTTTCAATTTTGGTGAACCCATACCCATACTGGAGGAAAGTGCAAGGACTCAAGGTGGAACGAGGATCACGCGCGATTTCTCCTTTGCAGCGCCAGATTCATTGGAGAGGCAGCAGCAGCTAGAGGCGCTGCCATTTATGAACGGTCCCACCACCGCAGCAGCTGCACATAATCCAAGCAGCAGCCAGCAGCAGGTATCATCCGCATTCATGGATGGAGGCTTTAGCCAGCAGTTTAAAAAATCAGCCACTGAATGGGAGTGCGATGTGTGCATGATCAGAAATAAGTCGGAGCTGGTTAAGTGTGCAGCATGCGAGACGCCAAAGCCTTCCAAGACTACTCTACCAGCTGCAGCGCCAGTTCCAGCTACAGTCCCATTCTCGGGTGCCAGTGGGTTCGGAGATCGTTTCAAGAAGTCATCGAGTGCCTGGGAATGCGACACGTGCATGGTATCCAACAAGAATGAGGCGAACAAGTGCGTGGCCTGTGAGACGCCACGCCCGGGAGCTGCTACAGCCGCCAGCAAGACCACCACCACCGACTGTTTCTCAATTACAAACAGCCCGGGATGCGGCTCCGGCTCTGGCTCTGGCTTCGGATCGGGTTTCTCTACATCCAGTTCGAGTTCCGGCTTTGGGCAGGCCTTCAGGCCCAAGGCCAACACATGGGAGTGCCAGACATGCCTGGTGATGAATCAGACGACAGCCGTCGAGTGCGTCGCCTGCCAGTCGCGCAATCCCAATGCCAGCAGCGAGTCCAGCTCGAGCTCCTCCACAAGTAATCCTCCAACCAATGTCTCTTCAAGCACCAGCAGCAGCAGTAACAACACCAGCTTCAAGTTTGGCTTCCCCCCAGAGCAGCAGCAACAGAAACAACAGCAGCCGCAGCAGGCTGGAGTCAAACAGGATGCCGGTTTCCAGCACCTGGTGGCTGCCCAGAAGGCAGCCAGCTGGGAGTGCGAGACGTGCATGGCTATGAACGACCAGTCGCTCTCCAAGTGCTGCTGCTGCGAGCAACTGAGGCCGGGAGCCGAAGACTGCAAATCCTCATCCAACGCTACTCACCCTGTGCCCACGTTTACGTTCGGTTTTGTGCCAAAAGCAAAGGAAGCAGCACCAGTCCAGCCAGTACTGTCAGTCCAACCGGCTGCCGTCCTGTCCACATCGAACATCGCTGCTCACCAGTTCTCGTTTGGCTTTGTCCAGAGCAAGGATGTGGCAGACAGCAATAACGCTTCAATGGGAGGATTCAAGTTCGGAGCCCCAGCCGCCGCCACCACCACCACCACCAGCAGTCAGGAGGAGGCAAAGTCGATTGATCTAAGAGCTATGCCGACGGCCACAAAGGCCACATCCACTACGGGAATCGAGACGGCAGCAGTTGTGCCAGCAGCGGCTCCCGCTCCCGCTAGCCAATTTTCATTCAGAGCCCCCACCACCACCACATCGACAGTGCTGTCATCCAGCAGCGACGCTTCCATCGCTCCCGCTACCGGTACCGGTACCGCCGCTACCATTGCCACTGTCACGAGTCAAGTGTTCAGCTTTGGTGCCCCGTCATCATTACCTTCATCATCATCGGCCGTGTCCAGTTCGACGCATACTTCGGGCAGCAACTCCAGCGCTACCAGCGTGATCAGCTCCAATGTGAAGCCAATGTTTAGCTTCAGCGCTGCCGTCTCTGCCTCCGCCACGCCCAGCGGCGTTAGCAGCAGCACCAGCCAACAGCCGACGGTGACGACGGCATCCGTGGGCTTCTTTGGGGCTGGGACCACCACCAATCCAGGA
This sequence comes from Drosophila tristis, assembly GCA_018150885.1. Taxonomy (NCBI): domain Eukaryota; kingdom Metazoa; phylum Arthropoda; class Insecta; order Diptera; family Drosophilidae; genus Drosophila; species Drosophila tristis. The sequence goes on along the minus strand of JAECWT010000215.1, from coordinate 3,929,776 downwards.
GGACCAGCCACAACAACTAGCACATCGTTTGCAGCAACACCGGCTCCAGCATCGGTTCCTACTGCTGCTGCTGCTGCTGCCGCTGCAGCGCCAACGCCAGCGGCAGGCTTGTTCAGCTTTGGCAGTCCATCTTCAGCTAGCTCCACAACAAAAGCTGCCCCCAGCAGCAACAGCAACACCTTCTTCTTTGGCCAGACTCCGACATCAACAGCAGCGCCGAGTTCAAATGCGACGAGCTCCATCTTTGGCGCAGCAGTAACTTCAGTAGCCTCGGGAAACAATAACAGCACGTCCATTAGCTTCAGCAGCAGCACCAACGCAGCCTCAACTGCTGCACCAGCCGCAGCTGCTGCTCCAACTCCGGTGACGTTCAGCTTTGGGGAGAAGAGAGCGGCATCGGGTGCTCCCGCAAACAGCCTGACAAAGCCCGTAAGCTTTGGCTGGCCCAGCCCCAGCCCCAGTGCCAGCGCTAGCCCCATACCCAGTAATGGCAGCATAGCTCCGGCCACCGCCACAGCTACTGACAGCAGCAGCACCACCACCAACCTCCCGACGGTGGTGTCCAGCAACTCTGTTTTCGGCAGTGGATTTGGGTCAGCTTTCCGCAGTACATCGACCGCCAGCACGCCAGCATCAACGCCGACAGCAGCGACTTCAGCTTTTGGCGGTAATGGAGCACACCCCAGCACGGGTTTCGGCTTTGCGGGTAACTCCATAGCACCCCAATCTTCGCCTGCGCCAGCGCCCGCATCAGGCCCGGCTCCTATGTTTAACAATGCCATCACGCCTGCCTTTGGTGGCAGCAATGGGGGTGGAGGTGGAGGATTCGGCAGCGGAAGCAATGCAACAGCTGCAAAGCCAGCATTTAACTTTGGAGGCTCCTCGGCTCTTTCCCAGTCGGTGAGTATATCGGAATCCCATTTGATAACTGATCCTCTCTAAATGCATCCTTTCTGCTCTCTCTCCCTTCTCTCCGCAGACGGCCTCATCTGGACCCTTCAACTTTGGTGGCGGCGGCACCGGGGCCAATGCGACGTCCACTAAGCCGGCCTTTAATTTTACGGGCTCGGCTACTGTGTCCGCCGCAGCAGCAACACCACAGGCGACGACTACCTTTAACTTTTCCGCCGGTTCGGCGATTGCCAATCCCTAGCATCGGGCGATGTAAGTATCCCATATATATATCACCTCCCCTCACCCATATCCATTCAGCCATAGCGCAGAGAACATAATTTTTGACACGAACTGAAACTACCTGTAACTTAATACGTATACATATATATTTTTATTAATATATCAGTAGGGGCGGCAGTGCCAATATTTATTATATACCACATTAATCGTAGTTTTTTGATAGAGCTTCTAGATGGCCGAAATTAAGTCCCAACTTTTCTTTTGTGTGTTTCTGTGCATGATAACTCCCTGCGGGAGACCCATTTTAATTAAGGATCTTCTTACACTATGTATTTATTTATTTCTTTAATTGTTTATATCTATATTTATTTATTTGTATTGTATTTATATTTATTCTTCTCTTTTTTTCTTTCTCCTTTCTATTTTCAACAACACAAAAACCAACCGATATCAAAACAAAATCTTCATGTTGTCGCTGTTGTGTGTGTGTGTGTTCTTTGGCAAAAAAAAAAAAAAACAACCAAAAACAAAACAAAATAATACAAAAACTAAACGTACTCCATGTATGTATTACTACTATGTACACACTGTACCTACCCCCCTCCCCCTGTACTGTAAAACCTCTATGGCGCACGGGCACACAAAATCAAATCAAATTAATCAATCAATCAACTATATCCATTCTACTAATCACCACTGAAACAATCTCAAAAACAAAACAAAAACAATATAAAAAAAAAAAAATATATATATATAAATATATATGGCATCGGTGCAGCGCGTCTTTCAGTTCGGTGGTGCTACTGCTGCTGCTCCACCTTCTGGCGCAGATACCGGGCCCGGTGCTAGTGTGGCAAGTGGTACGGCAATGTTCAATTTTACCGCCACATCGCCGCCGCAATTGCAAATGCAGGTAAACCCAAAATTATGGCCTGGCTATACAAAAAAAAATGATTCTAAAGCCAAACCGACAATGATTTTTGTATCACCTATGCGCACTCTTAATACGCGAGTATTGTAAATACATATGTAGTCTATAGTTATATATAAAGTACCTGCTGCATATAGAAGAAAGGTATTGGTTTTAGTTGTTTCATGGCCCCCGTTTTACATTCCATTAAAAGTAACATTTACATTTACATTAACCCTAACAGTTACATTAACATTTAACAATATAACAATTGCATTTACGTATGTATGTAGCTATCGATCATTTGAGAGGTAGTGGGAGGAGGGTGGAACATTTGCTACGAGGCCGCGATATACGATCTACATATTATACATCTACGTGTGCTATTGAATCTGATCTGATAAATATCTGAATATATGCATGCCGTTTTTATACATTTTTTTTTTTTTGGACAGCACTGTATGTGTGACCTCTAACCCCACACAGACACACAAACTTGTAACACACAAATAGACGAACATTCTGCACTCTCATAAACACTGCACACACCCTACCGACACCCACCTACCCACCCACAACATACATATGTACATATGTATGTATGTACAACATCCCTATGTCACTTATCATTTGAGAAAGTAATTCGCAATCTCCCAATCCCCAACCTCCCCCTCGTCCATTCACTCATCATGAACAACAAAAACTTTATTTTTGCTTTCAACAAAAGACAAAAAAAAACAACAAAAAAGGAAGAAAAAAAACAAAACCGAAACCGAAACACGAATTTTTTTTATTTGTTTGTTTGCAGTCAACGCCAAATGCCAACGCACCGTTCCAATTTAGTGCCGGTGCTTCGGCGCCAGCCAATATGTTCGCGTAAGTAAAGGAGAGAGAATGGAGAGAGAGAGAGAGAGTACGCACTTGCGAATGCTGCGTGAGCGAGCTGTAGATACGAATACTGAGTGGAAAAAGTGATTGGGAGAGAGAGGATCATTATCATTGGTGGTTCTCTCTCTCTGTTTATTGCAAATTTCCAAAATGATTGGCCAATCACCCAGACACACACACACACAGACAGACACCCACACAGCTATACACCTGAACACAGATGCACTATTCACCGTTATTATTGCATTTACACAACTAATTTGTAAAGATACTTGTTGTTGTGTTTGTTTGTTATGTATGTATGTATGTATGTTAACAGAAAAGCAAAAAACAAAAACACAAACAAATAACAAAGCAAACAACAAAATCATACTCCGAATGGAATTACATATATATAGCTCTGTTCTGGAGAGATGCCATCCACCCACCAAACACTGCATACATCTAAATGTTTTGTCAATGCTCAACCAAATCCGTTTGCTATTAACGTTTAACGATCTTTGAGTGTGTGTGCGCGCGCGTGTTTTGGCGCTCACAGTCTTTCCATTACGTTGATATTTTACGTTTCTATGTTACCGCCAAATTTGCTGATCCGTTATTTTTTTATGGCCGCAAGATTTGAATTTCATACTCGCTCCGCAGCCCCCGCGTGCTGCACAAACACGGAAGTACTTCCGATTTCGAATGCAGAGTACCCACACACACACTAACGAATCCCGTTACATTCACAGCTTCAATCCACCGCCAGCCGGAAACGCCGCCCAGAATTCACAGATGGTGCGCCGCAAGATGCGCGCCCCCGTGCGCCGTTTGCCGCCACGGTAGAAGTGGCATCGCAGGCCTCCGAAACAACATCTACTGAGGCTGCCACCGCCGTCCTCGCCATCGCTTTAGGCGGACCACACTACAACCACATGAATGAAGAACAGGAACAGCCACAAGCACAACGAATGGGATTGGATCTAGAAAACGAAAAGCGAACCGGACAGGCGCCGCAGGAGGAGGAAGACGAGGAGGAGGACGAGGATGAACTGGTGACGGACAACGAAAGCAGTGACAGAACTCTTGGGGCATCATCCGTTGATTTTAGCAGTCGGAGTGACCGCCTCCACGAGCAAAATCAGCAGCAGTTCCCCCACGTTTCCAAATATCGTTTCGTGCGCAGCGTCACGGATACCGCCTCTACGGGTGGGAGCGACACAGTACAGGATGGAGAAACCACAGCCACCATGTTCAACACGGCAGCCGCCAAACTGGCCAGACAGAGGCGGTTTGGAGTGTTGCACAGCAAGCGGCATACACGCAGCAGAATCACCACCATCATGAGCAACAGGAGCCACAGAGGAGGTGGCAGAAGTATCAGCTACCGTCAGCGCTACAACGATAACGAGGGAGCAGGAGGCGGTTCCGTCGCTGCGTTAGGTGCCAAGAGCTCCCCCCATGTCCTGCGCAGCCGCTACAAACTGGTGCGACGCCGTAGCAACAATGAAGCAATAGCACCCCTGACTGATGCACAGCAGCCGTGAAGGATCGCTGGAGGATGATGATGAGACACGCAGTCACGCATACGAAACTGGTAGCCGGAAGCAGATACAGATACGGCACGGAATCGGCAACGGCAACCCATATTTCGTAGCCCTCTCTCTAAAACACACACAAAATTTTATTAAGTTATTTAAATTGTTGGTTTTATGGGCACACACATACTGCGTCCTCATCAAGCAGCTCTCGTGTCTATTCTCTAGTTTGTAATGGATCCTTTTTTATACTAGTTTTTTTTTGTTGATTTAAATTTAAATATATATCTATATATGTCTGTATATGTATATATATATATATATATATATATATATATGTGAGTGTATGTATGATGATGGCCGCAGGCAAGCCGAAAGCGTATGAAAAACATAGAGAATCAGGGATCCGGAATAAAGGATCACCATCTTTATCGTCAGAGTGTGTGGTATTCGGGCAGTGTAGTAGTGTACAGGTAGTCCTCGAATCAATCCAAAAAATAACAAGGACCATCCCATACACCTGCCAGTACAGTACACGCGACAGAATTGTAAATTTCAATTTAATTGTATTTTTAGTCATTTTATTTGCAACTATTGTTTCTTGATGCATACATGAGATACATATATATATATATATTTATAAATATAATTAGTAACCTATAATTATGTAATAATTATGTTGTGAAAATGTAAAGAGAGATAGAGGGAGAGAACGTAGAGGAAGATGCAAACTGAAGAAGACGAGGGATATAGCGCAAAAGAAAGTGAAGGAGAGTAACCTATATTATTATATACATATATATTGCAAACCGAGAAAGACCATCCTCTGCTTAGATATGTTTTTGAAGCATTGGAAAGGTTAAGGAAGAAATAATGAGAACCGCATTACTACTTTTGTGTTAGTTTTTGTGCTTCATTTTTAGATTTATCAAAGGAATTCACTAACGAATTCCGAATACAGAAGCAGATGCAACAGCCACAACAGCAGTACACCAACAAAATACAGAAAACAGAAACTATTTAGAAACGTAAATGAAAATAAAAGAACCTATAGCTAACGATAAGTAAAAATATAGAAAAAAAGATTAAAATAGAGAGGGCCAAGATGCAGAGTGGCGATAATAGTGAGCAGAGGAAACAGTTATGATGATTATACGCATGTTTTATATATACATACACACACATACATATATACATATTGAAAAAGTAATAATATTTTAATATAATTTTTAATTGATCATTTGTAAGTCGCGGGAAAAACTGAGTTGTGGAAATCGGAGAGAATTCGTTTTAAGAAACGGTATCGTAATGTAAATAAGTAAATATATGCGGTATGATAATTAAAAAAAAAAAAAAAATATACCTACAAAAATCTGTGAAAAGAATGACCTATGATGCCTTTTACTGTTTTATGTTTCTCCAATTTAAAGTAACAATCTAGGGAATCTACATATACATATGTGTGTATGTACATATTCATATTGTGCTTTGGCGGAAATATGTATGGGGTTATATCAGCCAAAATTTTCAGAATTCAGAAAAAATATAAAAAATATTGAAGCCAACGAACTAAGGACCAACGGCCAACGAATGAATGGTTCATCCGAAAATGTTGCTTCAGTATTTCGAAGTGTTGACTTTACCCACTAAATAAACAAAATAAAATAAAAATGAAATCGGTTACTGCAAACAGGATGCCAGGATGTCAAAAATTTCATCAATCTCCTCATTCCTAATGAACCATGAAGAAAGTTTATAAAATGGCTTCGATATAGTCCGCGATAGCAAATTCTCGGCGGTGGAACTTTTCCGATAGCACACCGATAGAAAACGTAATATCGATGTAAAAATAATCGTTGTATCGCACAAAAATATCGATGGAACATGCCATGCAGAATTAAATAATATATTCAAGATCTGGCATCATCGGGAATTAATTTCATTTATTTTTTTTTGTTGTTTCTCCAATTGTGTTTGTGTTTTTCTATCCGTTAACTTGTGCGCCTCCAAGCCGCAAAAAATGTGCTGACCAGTGCCTTGGGGCAGTCAGAGCCAGAGTCATCGAGAATTCCGAAATTCCGAATCGCATCCGCTGCGCCATGCGTGTGTGTAGGTGATTGCGGTGGTTGTGTGTGTGTGTTTGTGCGTCTGCGAGAGAGCTGGAGAGACATTGTCGGGTCGTCGGGCAAAAGGGCGGTAAAAGAAAAGTCAACAAACTGCAAGGGGAACGGGAAAGCGAACGCGAACGGGGCTACGGAACGAGTAAAAACTATTAAACGCCGTGCAGTAGCAGCAGCAGCTAATTTCCCTGCAAAATGTTCACCAAGAAGAAGAAGAAACCTCTGATCTCGATGCCCAGTAATTTTGAGCATCGCGTGCACACGGGATTCGATAAGCGGGAGAACAAATATGTCGGGCTCCCACTCCAGTGGGCCTCCATTGTGGGCAACAATCAGATCCTCAAGTCCACCAATCGGCCCCTGCCCCTGGTCGATCCTTCCGAGATCACGCCCACAGAAATTCTCGACCTAAAAACGATTGTACGGCCCCACCACAACAACAATAAGGCAGACACCACATCGCTAAACAGCAGCAGCACCATGATGATGGCCTCGGTTGGAGGTCCCGGTGGTGGATCGATTCCGGGTACTCCAGGCGGAGTGCACGGCTCGATGGGGATGCTGGGTGCTGGCGGGCAACATCATTTGATGGATCCAATGACCGCGTCCGGCATTGTCCTACCCAAGACCTCCCATGTGGCGCGCTCCAATTCGCTGCGGAGCTCGAGTCCGCCGCGTGTGCGTCGCGTGGCCAATGTACCGCCCTCCGTTCCCGAGGAGGAGTCCTCGGCGACGGCGGCGACAACAACAACGCCAGCGACGGGCTTCAAGCCTCAGCCACCTCTGGGCCATCCAATGCTCTATTCCAGTCAGAATGCGCACGTCAATGGAGCGGCCACAGGTCCCCTGGCCGTGCGAACGGATCAGGGCGCGAATATGCAGTACCGAGCCATGGGAGGCGTCGGACCGCCGGGCGCCATCCCGCAACAGACATCGCCTGTGGGCTCGGTGGCCAGCGGAACGCGATCCACCCACTCACACACGAACAACGGAAACAGCACCAGCTTCCCACTGTATCCCCCCGCTTCACAGGCGCACCAGCCAAAGTCCGTGGGCGTGGGCGACCAGAATCAGAATCCCTTGCACAGCCACGCCCAGACGCATCCGCACCCACATCAACATCCACACAACCATGCCAAGTCGGCGTCCCGTGCCTCCAGCTCAAGCGGCGGGGCCAGCAGTGCCACCCTGGCCGCTTCTCAGGCGTCCGCCCAGCAGCAGCCGAAGCAGGATCAGCGACTGACCCACGAACAATTTCGGGCCGCCCTCCAAATGGTCGTCTCCGCTGGCGATCCGCGCGAGAATCTTGATCATTTCAACAAAATCGGCGAGGGATCTACGGGCACCGTCTGCATAGCCACCGACAAGTCCACAGGTGGGTGTGACGCCTCCTCCTTCCTCTTCATGATAGTCTTGAATACAAACGGATTTGGTGATTTGTTTGTTTTCTTTTTTTGCTTTGCTTTGCAGGTCGCCAGGTGGCCGTGAAGAAAATGGACCTGCGCAAGCAGCAACGACGCGAGCTGCTCTTCAACGAGGTGGTCATCATGCGGGACTACCATCATCCAAATATCGTTGAGACATACTCCAGCTTTCTGGTCAACGACGAGCTCTGGGTTGTTATGGAGTATCTGGAGGGCGGCGCCCTCACCGACATTGTCACCCATTCGCGCATGGATGAGGAGCAGATTGCCACTGTCTGCAAGCAGTGCTTGAAGGCTTTGGCCTATTTGCACTCACAGGTGCGTGACCAGCATGCAGACAGACGCCCCATTGTCTGTGGCACCACCCTGCCACTGCCCCTGCAATTGGGGGCTTTCTTTACTGTACTTGCTGCGCCTTTCCTTTCCCTTCCATTCCATTCCATTCGATTCGATTCTTTTTCCCTGTCGCTGTCGCTGCTGCTGCTGCTGCCATTGCCATTTGTAGCGCTTTCTTTGGCCTCCGCTTTCGCGTCGCTTAGGTTTCAATTTCTAAATGTTGTCACCGAAGTTATTGTCCGTCCGCACAGTGGAATGAGCACCCGAAACTAAGCGCAGCAAGCAAAAGTGAAATCGTAACTGAAAAATAGCCCATCCCAGCCCTGCCCTGCCCTGCCTCTACGATAAGTTCTTTGGGTTCTTCCTGTGTAAAGAACGAATCATTTGTGCACAGGTGAGCGGCGCTTCAGGCCCACAGTGGCTGTTGGTAATGCGATAAGGGGCTGGCTGGGAGAAAGGTCGCATCAAGTGGGGCGGGGTGTGGGAATGGTGGGTGAAAACCACAAAGAGTGAGCACATTTAACTGATTGTCTTCTCTCTTTCTTTCTTTCTCTCTCTCTCTCTCTCTCTATCTCTCTGTAGGGTGTCATCCATCGAGACATCAAGTCGGACTCGATACTACTGGCCGCCGATGGACGGGTGAAGCTGTCGGACTTTGGATTCTGCGCCCAGGTGTCGCAGGAGCTGCCCAAACGCAAATCGTTGGTGGGCACACCCTACTGGATGTCGCCGGAGGTGATTTCGCGCCTGCCGTATGGGCCCGAGGTGGACATCTGGTCGTTGGGCATCATGGTCATTGAAATGGTGGACGGCGAGCCACCATTCTTCAACGAACCGCCGCTACAGGCGATGCGTCGCATCCGGGACATGCAGCCACCGAATCTGAAGAATGCCCACAAGGTCTCGCCACGTCTGCAATCGTTCCTCGATCGGATGCTGGTGCGTGATCCGGCTCAGCGGGCCACCGCCGCCGAGTTGCTGGCCCATCCATTCCTGCGCCAGGCGGGGCCGCCCTCCCTGCTGGTCCCGCTCATGCGCAACGCGCGACACCACTCATAGAACGGAATCCATTGATAGATGTGGGGACATACCAGCTCAACGCAAGTGCATCCAAAGCACACACACACACACAGACAATGGCCATCGATCCATCTAACCATCGATTCAATGGTCGATCTATTCGATTGCTTCGGCATTAAGCTCTAGTATTAAAAGTTTTAAGTTTGGCATCTGTACTTAGACCCGACCCAACCTCCTCACCCTAACACCTGCTCGAAAGATCTTGTAAAGACATCTAAGCCATGCCCACATTTTAATGCATCGTTTGTCCCCTCCCCATATATATGTATATGCCTAGGAAGTATGTACACCATTCCCATACCCATTCCGGAGCATGCTCACTCACTGACGGGTTCCCTTTTAGCCTGACTGATCCGCATATCCGTCATTTATTCAATCGGATCTGCTCAGAGAATGCAATGTGCCTTTCACACACACACACACACATACACACACACACGCCTATAAAAAACCGAAACAGAAACCGAAACAGAATTGGATCGTATCCAATAGTGCCTGGCCTCTGATCGATCGTAGCTGATATCTATTATTATTACTACTATTATGTATTTGTATATGTGTACTCTGCATTTTATTGCTCTCTCTCCTGTGTACCTCCTCCTGACCATCCTTTTATTATGGCATGGGAGCGACGGATTCCCTTCCCCGTTCTTGTCAGTGTCCGTGTCAATATCAATGTGCGTGTGTGTGTGGGTGTGTTAATCATTTTTTTTACAAATGCGTAAACATTGTTCGAATATCTATTTACATATAAGAAATAAGTTAACATATGCATTACATATATTTTTATTAAAAACAAACAAACAAACAAAAAAACAAAGCCCTAACCTTAAGAAATGCAAAAAACACAACGAAACAGATCATAAAGAGAAAGAAATAAGCATAGGAAAGAGAGGAACGGAAGAAAGAGAGAGAACTATAAGTATAGGAAAAAGACAGAGAGAGAGAGAAAGCAGAAACCATGAGCTCAGAAAAGAAGACAAAATGTAGCAGAGATCTTTAGGAACGGAAAGGCATATATCAAATTTGGACACATCGATTAATATATAATAATAATGATAATAATAATTATAATAATAACAAAGTCAACATAATCCACAGCCGTGCGGTGCGGTTGCTTCGTCAACTTACCCAAAATAACAAAATACGAAGCAAGCGGGCCCGCCAATTATTATTATTGAAGCACATTCCCATTTATATACGTTTTAGAATTTTTTATCATAGTCGATTCTCTGTTCTGTTCTGAATTTCCACCCGTGTAATTATTAAAGAATAAACATAAACATAAATCATACAAAATGTCGGGAGATCTTTACATCTTTCTGGGCACTCACCTGATGATCTGTGGGTCTGTGGTCTGGATCCGGGACTCTGTACGAGAGGCAACACTCTCCGTTCTCCAACCAGACCCCAAAGACAGCCAAGCAGCATAATGACGTAACTTTCGTGGCCTACTCGTACTTACAAACGAACGCATGAAATTTTCACAACTCTGCCCATCCCAGAAGGCTAGCAACAAAATCCAAATCGCAATCGAAAGTGAAATTATTTTTTAGTTGGTTATTTTTTTAGTTAGTTATTAGTTAGTTAGTTATTTTTTATATTTCGTATCGAACACAGCTAAAAATTTGATTTGTTCGCGTTGAGTGTCGGATAATCTCCCAGTCTTTTTGCGTGCGCTTGCGCCAGGGGCAGGGGCGGAAACCGCTGCCCATCACGCCTTCACTTCACTTCTCGCGGTCAACTAGTTGGTGCAGCTCCAGCAGATGGAAATGTGCGCTGCGCCGCCATCGCGCGGACTTGTGATCGGGGGGTCACCTTTGCCGACTGCATCAATGAAGAACTGGGGACACACTCAGTCAGTGGCATATTCCTTTACTGGATATTTATGCCCCCAAAGACGAGGTCTGAGACATAGAACGCTGACGCCCTGGCCTGCAGAAAGCAGCAGCCCAGAACCTCACACATGAGCTGCAGGAGCTGTCATCCAATCTGCAAACCCCCATTGCCTTTGCACAGAATGTCGTCAATATTCTCTGCAAGTTGACTGTCAACATGGAGGTGGATGTAAAGGTCAAAGGCTGGGCCGAAAGTCAGTTGATCACCCTTCCTGACTGCGTCAAAGGCCTCGTGTAAGCCGCCCTTCTTCGTGGAGCTGAACTTTTCTGGCACCTGAAGAAGAACAATTAACTCTACCAGGCAGGAACTGCCGTTGTGGCTGGATTGCGTTCACCGGTAAGTGCGCAGGGTAGTAATGATAGCTGACAATGAGCTCCTTGTATAATAATAGTGCTGTTCTTAGGTCAACATTCGCGGTGGAATCTCGTGCTCTGTAGCCAGGGGATGGATGAATTTCGTGAAGTACAGGTGGAGGAGCTTTATGAGGTCTTTAATATTGAGTCTTCGACCTTCCCAAATATGATGATCAAACAGGCCTTGATGCATATGTCACCTCTCATATATTTTATAGGCGTTGAACTTAACATCTCTGCTCCACATTGGACTCCGCCGGACTTACGCAGCAACTCCGTTCACGACGTTCTGGACGTTCAAGGAATTATCCTGAGGAGCAACCCGTAAACGCAGACCAGCCACAGCTCCGGTAAGTCGCCACCATAACGCCGGTTCTGGCCATTGCAACACGCATATTTATGTATGGTGCAGCTCATTGTTCTTCTTCAGGTGCCGTAATAGTTGAGCTCCACGAAAATGGGTGGCTGACACGAGCCGTTTGCCGCAGGCAGGAATGCGTGCACCGACTGCCTCACGGCCCAGCCATTGATCTTCACCATCACGTTGACGTACCCGACTCTTAGAGAATTCCGACGACAACATCTGTGCAAAGGCGGTGGGCGTTGGCAGATTGGACGCAGCTTCCGAAGTTCATGTGTGAGGTTCTGGGGGGCTGCTTTCTGCAGGCCAGTGCATCAGCGTTCCATGTCACAACTTCGTCTTTGGGGCCATAAAAATCCTGTGAAGGAACTGGTACCTCAAACTAGAGCATTGTGTTTCGCAGCTGCTGCTACTGATTGAGCGTGGCAGGGTCCAGCTCGGTGAGGACCCAGAACGGCGGATCGACATCGAGCATCTTGAAGGGAGTGCACTCCATGCTCATTCTGACGACAACCACCGGATAGTAGGAGATGGGCTCCGGCTCCGGACCTATCTCCTGAAAGTGGCCTTGCTTTTGGGATTAGCACAGAGAATAATTTTTAAGGCTCTATGATGATCTTACAAAGCACTTTTCCAATAAAAAACAGACAGAATAACAGACATCTGGAAAACCTATCTAAGAAGACACTGCCGCCAATATGGGCCAGAGCTTTTTACCGAACAAAATAACAAGCCTAGCCGCTTCGTCAAGTCAGAAAATTATTTTGAGGCCAGAGCTGCCATCTTTTGCAAATGTAAATCGGTTCGGTTCTTTTGATTCGCTTGGTGGTTCAGACGTTCGGTTTGACAGTTCAGCTTTCAAGCAGAAAAGAAAAAACCTTCGACGAAGGAAACTGTAACCAATTCGTAAACAAATTCATTGGCATTGTTACGTAGACGGCAGAAGGTAAGGCCTCCAAGAACTTGAGAACTCTCTGCGTAACCAGAACCAGATAACTGCAAAATTTACTCAACTTAGAAATGCCGGTGCGCAAGAAGAAGCTTCCACTGGACGCTTGCAAAGAAATCCTCGTGGTGCTGTTAAGCAAGAAGCACCGGGACTCTGCGTGGCCCTTCTACAATCCAGTGGATGCGGAGAAGTTTGGCCTGCACGACTACCACGACATAATCAAGAAGCCCATGGACCTGGGCACCGTGAAGCGCAAAATGGACAATCGGCAGTACAAGAGCGCGGCGGAGTTTGCCGAAGATATGCGATTGATGTTCAGTAACTGCTACAAGTACAATCCGCCAGAGCATGATGTTGTGGGCATGGGACAGAAGCTGCAGCATGTATTCGAGGCACTCTACGCTGGGATACCCGACGAACCGGTGTCGAATGTGGCATGCCACACAACACTGACCCATGCTCACACGCAGGGGAATGGGAATGGTAATGGGCAGGGGCAGGGGCAGGAGCACGGTGGCAATGTGAGCGCCTCCCTCAATCAAGACGGCAGCGACTCGGAGAACGAGTCCCGCTCGGACGCAGAGTCAAGCTCCAGCTCCAACTCGGAGGACGATTCCGCCAAGCTCAAAGTCCTCCAGTCCAAGTTGAACACTACCTACTCGAAACTGCGCGATGTGATGGCGGAGAATCGCAAGTTGATACAGGCGAAGAAGAAAGGGTGGATCGTCGGCAAGGAGCTCATTGCCAAGGAGAGAAGCATCGATAGCAAGCAGATTGATCTTGACAAGCAGGTCCAGAACCTCACCGATGAGGTTTATGCCTTGAAGACGAAAATGAAGCGACAGAGCGAAGCCCCCGGCTCCAGCTCGGCACTCCACCAGGTCCAGGCCTCGACACCGATGTCTTCAACTCGTAGCGGTGTCTCCAGCTACAAGAAGAGTGGAGGGCGCAGAAGCAAGCGCAACTAACGATACTGAAGCCTGGGGGAAAGGCAACAAGGGGAAGCCAATACACAATACTAGCTGTGGTGAGTGATGGTGCTTATTCGCGCTGCTGCTGGACGGCTCCTAACCTTTTGTTCATTTCTTACCCATCTACAGATAACGACGAGTAAGTGCAGCTTAAATACCCTTGAAGAGGTTTTCCCCGCGTTTAACCCAGTTTTTGAGAAGATGTTCTGTAGGAGAAGGACCACATCTGTGCCAGCATAAACACCGGACAAATATTAAATATAAGAATCGAAGTCCAGCTTAGTTTTATTTCATTATATTTAAAACATTTTGATGTGAAATAAGTTCTACAATTAGATTTGAACGATTTGTAGCTTCAATTCCGTGGAAGTGTAAATTTGAATTTGTAATTCCTAAGTGCCTTTATTGGTGGCCAGATCGGTCCAAGTATCTAAGACGCAACTTCGCCACATCTGTCATTGTGTCTTGGCATTGGTCTCCCCATGCTGCAGCTTCTGTCCCATGCTCACAACATCATGCTCTGGCGGATTGTACTTGTAGCAGTTACTGAACATCAATCGCATATCTTCGGCAAACTCCGCCGCGCTCTTGTACTGCCGATTGTCCATTTTGCGCTTTACGGTGCCCAGGTCCATGGGCTTCTTGATTATGTCGTGGTAGTCGTGCAGGCCAAACTTCTCCGCATCCACCGGATTGTAGAAGGGCCACGCGCACGAGGATTTCTTTGCAAGCGTCCAGTGGAAGCTTCTGCTTGCGCATCGCCATTTCTAAGTTGAGTCAATTTTGCAGTTATCTGGGTTTATCTGGTTCTGGTTACGTTACCTTCTGCCGTCTGCGTAACAGTGCCACTGAATTTGTTTACGAATTGGTTACAGTTTCTTTTCTGCTTGAAAGCTGAACTACCAAAACCGAACGTGTGAACCACCAATCGGATCAAAAGAACCGAACCGAACCGATGTATAGTTGCAAAAGGTGGCAACTCTGGTCTTTGCTTTGCTTGGGAACGGGAACGGAAAAATTTAAGTCTCTGGCTCCTGCTATTTTTGTCCGACAGATTAGACTTGAAGTCTGGTACACGACTATTATGACCATCTTTGTCGTGCAGTTGGTCAGGTACCAAAGTCTAGTGCCCAATGCCCACTTTCACCATTATTCCCGTTCCCTTCTTTGAACTTATGTTCTATGGGAAAACAAATAATTCGCAGAATCGGATGGGTTTTTTTTATGAACTTTTGTTTATTTTGTAGTTCTTTTGCAGATTTTCTGTTTTTTGTTTTCATTCTGCTCTGCTCGTTTCTCATTGTTTTGAGAACTCTTTCATTTAGTTTTTAATACTAGACATTGGGTGCACTCGTACGCATTAATGGCAAAGTATGTGCTACTCGTTAATTGGTTTCTGATCATGGTTTCATGGCTCATTCTAAATAGACTTACTCAAAAATGTTGTATGTATGTGTGTGTGTGTGTGCAATCAATGGATCAATAGTCGTGCGCAAGGCTTGGCGGGTTAGGACAGAAGCCAAGTGGAGGTACAGTTGTGTTCTCTCTCGCTAAAACTTGTTGCTTTTGCCAACATTTTTTCTCTCTGTCAGCTGTTACCATCTTGTTTTCCCTAGCTCTGTTTTCTTCGCTTTTACTAGTTGTTAGTTTGCATGAGGTGTTCTCTGTTCTTCCTGTCCCCATCCCCATCCCCATGCCTATAGTAAATCTCGTATATTTTCACTATATTCATCTCTAACTGTTGCCGTTATGTAACCAAAAAAGTCCAACAATTAATTTTTAAATTGCCAATTGGTTAAAAATCAAATGCTTTGCTGTCCGTAATTAGCATATATCAGAGATACATATATGTATTTTCACATGTAGGTATCTTTATATATGTTCAATATACTTAAGTATACACATACATATGTACATATTTACGTACTGGAGTGTCCGTCCATCTGTATGAACTATTTTTTGTATGGAAAATTCATACGTCTTGTCTTGTCGTCACTGTATGAGGGAGGATTTTGCTCTGAATTAAAAACTTGTATTTTTTTATGTTGTTGTTCATTTTCGGTTTATATTTTTTTGCTCTCAATTTTTCTTTTTATACAGTTTTCATTTTATCAATTTTTATTCTCGCGTTCTTTTTTTTTATGTGATTTTTGTTTTGTTTTTTGTTTGTTTTTAATTAAATGCTAAAATTAAGTATAGAAAAAAAATATTTCTCTTTTTGCATATGTTTATCCGATGTCACCATATGCATATGCATTTGCATACATTTACAGTACTTGTAGAAGATTTTCAAAACGAATTTACAATAATCAAATGACGTTTCTTGCGGGGGGGTTTAACAACATAAGGATGTGATGCCGGAGGATACACATACCCGTAGGTATTAGTTACACACACAACGACTCTATATATACATACAAGAACATACACACTGGGGGAACTTGCACACCGCACACCACACACCACACACCGCACACCACACACTCGCAGACAGAGCGTAAGAAACCAACCTATTCACAAGCAGAGACCCTTCGTACTAGTACTATCATATCATCCACTATGCACTATTACTAGGTTTACAATTTGAATTTTCGCTAAATATATGTATGTACCGTACAATTACAATTAGAATTACAATTACAATAGTAAGATAGTATATAAAGTCATCATCTTAGTCGGTAATATTACTACATACACATATGTATACATATACCATATGGTCTCGCTCTCTCCTGCCTGGCACTCGCTACAAAAACTGCTTCACAGGAGTGGGGGGAGAGCTCTACCTGGCATTGGGAGCCCAAAACTTCCAGTTCAGATCAACATGGAAACTTTATATACATGTACACGCATAGGGGGGAGGGGGGGCAGCAAGGGGACTACAAACGTTTTTCTAGCTTAATGTTTTAAAAGAGACAATTACGAACACAGAGACGGAGACGGGCGGACAAAGGCAAAAACGGAGACTGGACCTGGACATGGATCTGAATCGGAATCTGTACTTGCCAGCTAGTTGAAGAGCTATGGAAGACAGCAGGGACTAAACATAGATATACATATATCGATATACATACATACATACATAATTGTCACTGCAATTTCTTTGAGGGATCATCCTGCATTTATATAATCATCTTACATTATCAAAAAGAAAATTAAATAGTGTGTGTGTGTACAGAAACGTTTTATTTTCACAACTAAATATTGTTGCTGTTTCTAGTTTTCTTCTTCTCTTAATAGTTTTTAGTCGCGTCACAATAGAAAAATTTCGTTGTCTACTTAAGAACTACATTTTTTTTTCTCTCAATTTTATAATTTCTAGAAGTGGTTCGGGCTCTAGTTTCCGGGTTCCGGATTCTGGCTTCTGGTTCGTGTTTGGGTTCTGGTTGAGCTGGGAGCTGAGCTGAGGTGAGGGGTTCTTCTGGCTGGCCCTATACATTATCTCAATGTATCTACTATAAAAAAGCCATTGCATGGTTCTGGTGCGTAGTGTGAGTGTGTGGTGTGTTTGTTTGTGTGTAAATTACAGGTGTAAAAATAGACTTGGGTCGCATATAGTATGATGTCTATGTAGGAGCGCACCTCTCAAGCCTTTAAACAGTTAAGGGGTGCGTGGGGAGGGAGAGGCGGCGGCAGCAGCGGCGGCTATTACTGAATTAAGGTAATGAACATAATCGTATTGAAGAACCTGGTTGTGCAATCCCCCCACCCCCCCGATAACCGCCCACCCGACCGCTTGGATAGATAGATCGATAGATAGATACATACATTGATTGATTTCGTTTCTTTAAATTAGTTAACAACTCTAAGCATATGTGTTTTTTGTGTATACTTAAGACAAACAAAAAAAAAAAAATGATTTATACGTAATGTGTAAAGAACTACAGGCTAAACTTCCCTAAGCAATCAATATAATAATTAACATAATAAGATTTGAATCGTGTTCGTTAAGGTAGTCGGATATTGATCATCATCGTCTCATCATCGCTTAAAATATTTTAATCATCATAATCGTAATCGTAATACAATACACAATCGCAAGTGAAAAGATTACAAATAAATGTATTTTAGATATATATATATATATAGAATAATCGCCGATTCAATTGAATCCTAAAAACAATTTTTTATGAACCAAAGGAAATTTGCCTTTTTTATCGACTCTGCTGCTGCTGCCTTGCAGATGCTGATTTATGATTCTGATTCTGCGTCTGCTTCACATGTTGCGTGTTTTTCTTTTCATCTTGTTGTTGTTGTTCTTGTTGCTGTTGCTGCTGTCGCTGTACATGCAGGATCGGGCAGCGATCCTTTGTATATGTATACGCCCTATAGAAAGATACTTACTAAATGTACGTATGAAGATTACGCCTTAAAACACTGCTTAATTGTTTTTATGTTGCTTTCTTGTTTTGTTGCTTCTTTAAATTGTTGTCGTCGTTATTTCTGTTGCTGCTGCTGCGCTGCTTGTGGTGACTGCTGCTGCTGCTGCGGGGTTTGTGGTGGCTGCTGCTGCTGCTGCTGCTGTGCTTGTGATCGTGATGGTTGCTGCTGCTGCTGCGGGATTTGTGGTGACTGCTGCTGCTGCTGCGGGGTTTGTGGTCGGGATTACTGTTGCTGTTGCTGCTGCTGCTTTGCTTGTTTTGGTCGTGGCTGGTGCCGCTACTGCTGCGTTTATTATCTGGATTGCCGCCACAGCCACCGCCACCGCCACCGCCACCGCCCTACTGCTGCTCCGTTTGTTGTCCTGTTGAGTGCTATTGCAACTGCTGGGCTTGTGGTCCTGGTTGGATGTGCTGCGTTTGTCTTCGTTGTTTCGGCTGCTGCGTTTGTGGTGGCTGGCGCTACTGCGTTTGTGGTCGGGGTTGCTGCTGCTGCGCTTGTGGTCGGGATGACTGCTGACGCTGCTGCTGTGTTTGGGGTCAAGGCTGCTGCTGCTACCGCTGCTGGCATGTTTCTTATGGTCTCTGTTGCTGTTGCTGGTATTGGTACTGGTGCTGCTCTCCATTGTTGTCTGTGTTGGCAGAGGCTTTGGCGTCCTCGCCGCCCGCCGCTTTGAAAGCGACGACGGCATTCTCGGAGCAGCAATGAGGATGCTGGTTCTGGGATGCGTATATGTCCGTTGCTGTCCTCCGAAGGCCTTGTCCTACAACGTCTCCTCAAACGCTGCCATTAGATCACTCTGCATGTTCATGTCGATTTGGCCAGCCAACTGGGGGAAAGAATAAACAAAGAAATCTTAGCTGGGGGAGGCGGGGCCAAAGGGTATGCATTTTTGGGAGCCACTTACCGCTTCGCGTCTGCGTCTCTCCTGCTCCGCTCTTCGCTGCTCCGCACGCTTGGCCGCGGCCCGATCTTGCGGCGATTGCTGTGCCGGCGAGCTCTGGCCCTGGCCGGGCGATGCCTTGATGTCCTCGACACGCGATATCTGGGACTGGGTGTCATGCACGCTTTTCCTGTGGTCACAAGTGGATTATTTTTGAGGTCAGAGGAGACATAATACTGGGCAAGAAAATAAGGCATCAACGATCACTTACCTGCCACTCTCCATGGCCTCCAGGGGCGAGGAAGCCAGGACGGTCTGCGCCGTCATTGTAGTCGATACGTGCTGGGCCTGGGCATTCGCCGCCGCCTGAGCGAGGACCACCACCTGCGGGCCGTATTCTAGGAGTCCGCTTCCCATCGTCCCGCCCCCACCGCTACTGCCTTGGCTATTAGAGCCGGGCCCCCCGCTCCCGACCACTCCGCCCACACTGCTATTGCTGTTGCTGCTTGTGGCCCCGCTGCCAACGCCGCTGTTGCTGTTGCTGCCCGTATTTGCCAATGGGCCGATGATGCAGCCGCCACTGTTGGGTCCGCCGCCACTGGCCAGGCCGCCACTGACGGGGCCCCCACTGCCGCTACCCGCGCTGCCGGGTCCGTTGCTGTTGGCAGAGTTGCTGCTGTTGTTGCCATTGCCGGGTAGGAGTAGACCGCCGTTGCCTCCCCCACCGCTGCCCATGCGGGTGGCATCCACAGCGCTGCTGGACCTTTCCCTATCACTGCTGATCTGTCCTGCCCCAGACTGAGGCGCATTTCCGGTGGAGATGTTTGCTGAGGAGGCTGCCGCTGCCGCTGCGGCAGCTGCTGCTGCGGCGACTGCTGCAGCGGCAGCGGCAGCCTGGACCGCCTGTGCGGCGGATGAGGACGAGGATGACTTGTGATGCTTGCGCTGCTGCTCCTTCTCGGCAGCCTCCTTTTGATGCTTCTTCTCCTTCTCGGCCGCCTCCAACAGCTTGAGGCGGTCGCGTTCTTTGGCTTTGTTGCGGAATTGCTGGAATGAGTCCATCGCCGGCTTGGGCTTGCTGCTGCTCGAACTGCTCGAAGTGTTCTGCGGTGAGCTGGCTGATGCCAGCGACGACCACGAGCTGGCATTCTTCAGGTTCTGCTCGGCCGCCTTGAAGGATTGAGCCAGCATACTCTGGGCGGCCGCCGCCTGGCTTGAGTGCAGCTTCAGGTCTGAGGGCGATTGGGATACCTTCAGCATTACCTTCAGCTTGTCCGGCGGACTGGGCATCATCGACTCGATCGGCTTGATGAGCAGCATTTTGTTGGCCAGCTGCTGCTGGTGGGCATGCAGCTGCTGAAGCGACTGCTGTTGGTGGTGGTGCTGCTGTTGTTGCTGCTGCTGCTGTTGCAGCTGCATGTGCTGCTGCTGGAGTGTGTGCTCCAGGTCGAGGAATGCTGTTGCCGTCAGATTATCGAATCCTGGCATGCCAAAGTCCGCCACATTGAAGCCATTGTTGTGCGACGCCTGTTGCTGCTGCTGCTGTTGCTGCTGCTGCTGCTGCTGTTGTTGCTGCTGCTGCTGCTGGGAGTGCTGGCCATGGTGCTGCTTCTGTTGGTAGGCCGCCGCAGCTGCCATGTCGAGGTTGAAGTTCAAAAGGTTTCCGTTCATGCCGGGCACGTTCTCTGTACCCTTTGTCAACAGTTCCGTCATGTAGTCCATAGGGTGGTGATGCTGCTGCTGCTGTTGCTGCTGCTGCTGGTGGTGTCCAAAGGGCGGCTGCTGCTGCTGCAGACCAGGTTGCTGCATTAGGTGTCCCTGCTGGGCCATCAAAAAGTTATCGGTTAAGCCCGACTTGCCCGTGGAGGCCGCTGCCGCACTGAACTCCAGGGAGGCCAGCGACTGCTCAACGGGATCGTCGAACTGGGGGATTTGCTTGAGACCCGATGCCAGCGAGGCACCCGGCAAACCATCCCCCTGGCCACCCATTGTGTTGGTGTTGTGTGTGTGGCCCGAGGCGGTGCCACTGCTGGTGTTGCTCAGGCCGGCGCCCACTCCCACACCCGCGCCGCTGTTGCTGTTGACGGTCGACGTCAAGGCAGCGGTCAGCGCCGCGTTATTCTCGACCAGGTCGCCGCCGGGCAGATTGGGTTGCTTGTGCAGATTACTGGCTATCCGTATGCCCCCTCCGCCCAGACTTGCGGCCTGGGTGGGCACGCTGCCGGCATAGCTGTGGGGCGGCAGGGAAGCGGCTCCGGCAGCTCCACCGCCAGGCGGCATTTTGCTAGTCATTAGGTGGTCGTTTTGTCCGTTCTTGTGGTGCGCCGTTGCGCCAACCTGGCCGTGCAGCATGCTGTTGTTGCCGCCCGCGGAGGCGCCGCCGAAGCTGCCGCCGACCTGCAACGTCGTCTTGTTGTTATTGTTCAGCATGGCAGCCGCCGTCAAGGGATTCGGATTGCCCAACAGATTGGCTGCGAATGGAATCGATCGGAATGGAGCAGGATGGACCATGGAGGGTGGAGGTGGTCGGTAGACAGCAGGACAGAGGGTAGAACACACACGAAGGTTAGTTAGGCACACACAATCGGATCGGATCGGGCGTCAGATAATTACCCATTTGTGATGTGGGTGAGTTTGCGTTCAGCACGTGGTCCAGGCCCATGTGAAGGAGCGTCGGCGTCAAGCCGCCACTCGGCAGGGTTCCTCCCAAAACGACGCTGAGGCTGGGATTATTTACCTGTATTTCGGTGGATCGATCGTGGATGATGTACACACAACGATAACAAACGGCGAGCAGGAGAAAAGAGAGGGGGAGACAAGAATGGAGACAAGTAAGCTGGTGTTACGACACATGCCACAATAAGACTACAGATCTATTTCCTGTCGCTTGGTGTTCAATTTAAATACATAATGAATTCGAACTCCAGTAGGGGAGAAGTCTAAATCGGACTGCCACATACCCAAGCATATACGCATATACTACATATGTATGTACATAAATATGACCGATTTCGAATGAATCTTTTCATTCTACATGTGTGCAAAATTTCATTAAGCTGGTTACAAAAACTGAGAGACTAATTTTACATACAAATGCGCATTGAAACAGACAGACGGGCTCATATCGCTAGATCGATGCACCTACTCTATGGGGTTGGTGGATATGCTTTCCTGCTACTTCTACTTACATTGCTGCCATTCGAGTCGCGTGGCTTCTTTTTGCGCGGAGGTCGTTCGTCGCCATCACCTGTAGTGGGGAGAGAAATTAGAGAGAGAAATTAGGAGGCGGACAGACGCTGGAGCAGGCAGAGCAGGACAAGGCGAGAGAAGGAGAAATCGTAAGCAAAGAAAGATACCACACAAAAGCCAACAAGCCATTCTCAACCTCACACTCACAGCGCACACCCAGCTCACAGGTGTTTAGCTGACATCAGCTGGTGTTGGCTAATGTCAGCTAGTGTTGGTTTGGCTCGGTGCTGCTCGGGTGAGATCTGTGAAATGCGTCGAATGGTTGGTTGGCACTGGTTAAACGAGGCTGCAGCTGATTTGCAGAACAAATGCTTTGCCTCGCTTAGGCAGTAATTAAAAACAACCAAAAAAACAGTAATACTTGAGTGGGAAAAAATAGATATAGGGTGGAGTGGGGTGGGGGTGGTATACATGTGGATAAAATGTACATGTAAAATAGAACATATAATATGTGGTACATAGGTTTTTATATAGTAGTAATAGTAGTAGTATGTGTATTAAAAATACCTCTTACAATGCCGATCGATGAAACAATTGTGTTGTTGGTGGTGCCGGGAGTGGAGACTGGGGCGTATTGGATGGGTTTCGGATGTACGCGCGCTTCTCTCAGACGGAGAGAGCGCACGCGCCCTCCCTCTTACTATAGCTCTGTTTCTCCTACTCCCACTCCCTCACACTCTCTCTCTCTGTCTGTCTGTATCTCTCACTCTCTCTCTCTCTCTCTCTGTTTTATCTAAACTGTAAATGAGAAGAACTACAATCGGGCGCAAACAGAAATGAAAGCACCACAAAGACCACACCACACCACGCTCCACCACACCACTGCAGCCGGCGGATGGGGGCGAGGGGGCAGCCATTCGATCACAACAAACCAACCATCTTCTGTCTAGGTGTGTGTGTGTGTGTGTGTGTGTGTGAGTGTGTACTGTACCAACCAGCTGCTATGCACTGTACCGCATTTTCTCTGCTTTCGTGTGGCACTGTACTTAATTTGTTGTTGTTCAAAATCTATAGTATAATTTAATTTTATATTTAAAACAAAAAACCGCAAGCAAAATGCCAAATTTTTTTTGGAATGAGGAAGAACACACGTTTGGTATTTTTTTTTCTTTTTTTTTTTAATAAACATTTTCTTTTGTCAGTTTTGTTGTTGGTGTTGTTGTTTGTTGTATTCATTGCTTTTTGTTTAGTTTTAGTTTAGTTGTTGGTTTTGTTGGTTTTTTGGCGCTGCCATTTGTTAATAATAAATATTATTATTTTTTTACTATAAATATTTAAGTGTATGCATGTGTGTGTGCTTGTTGTGTCTGTGTGTGTGTGTTGTTTTTATAATGCTAAATTTGTGTGTGGTCTTCGTTACGTCGCGTTGCGTTGCGTTGCGTTGCCTTACGTCAAGTTCCTTCAGTTTCTTTTTGTGTGTTATGTCTTGCGTCTGGAGAATCGAAGAGCCGAATCTCCGTCTCTCTTCCTTTCCCTAAGATTTGTTGCTATTTATATTATTTTATATTATATTTGATTTTATTTCCGCCTTCCCCTTCCTGCCATTAGCTTTTGAAATGATGAAATTTCTGTTAATTTTCCATGGTTTTTCGTTCGTTCGTTTCCCACTACTCCCATTATACGCCCAAGAAATCAAACAAAATTCTATCCGAAATATAATCTTCAATCTGAGAAGTATCAAAATCTCAAAGATTAAAAGTAAAAACTTGACAAAAGAATGGAAACGTACAAAGAATTTGCTACTTTCGACTGTCGATGCTTTTTTTTAAATGTTGTCGGCCTTTTTTGCTATTCACACCATTTGCATCGTAAGGCCAGTCGGTATTTGTCGTCAGTATCATTCGGTACCCTATGGCAGTAACTCTCAATGAATATAACACAAAAGAATTGACCCAAAAACGTACTAAGAATGTGAATGGCGGCTAGTTGAATAGAACGTAAATTAGCTCATCGGATTTCTGGCTGTGAGATGCATTGATAAAAAGGAATATCGGTGGAAAACGATCGTCAAAGCTGTTGTTCTCTTCCTGCCTATCTGGTTTCCTCCTTCTGATTTTATTCTTTCTCACTATGGTCTGCCCTTTGTTTATGTCTTGCTTTCATTGTGTTTTTGTTGTTAGTTATTATTATTGTTTCTGTTGTTTGTTGGTTGCTGTTTGTCTTCCATCATTCGTTTTCATTTGATTTATTTAAAATAGTAAAAATTTATATAGTTAAATTGATTCTTTTATGCAATATTTTTTTTTTAAAAAATTTTTTCTTTATTTCCATTGCATTCTCATAATCATCATCCATTCCATCCTTCTCTTCTATATGCATTTCTTCTTTTGTGTATATATATATATTTGTATTTATTATTTTTCCTTTTTTTTTTCTTTTTTTTTTTGAAAAAAACGTGCAAACAATGTGTAAAGGGGAAAGCCGACAGCCGAAAAAGATATAATCAAATGCTTTCGGAAAACATTTGTTTGTTTTCTGTTTTCTTTGTTTTTTTTTTTGTTTCTTTGTTTGTTTTGTTTTTGATACCTTCTGATCAGTATTATCCTATATAGCAGTATTGCATATATCTATGTACATCACTATATCTAGTTGGAGTTTAGCTATAGAGAAAAATACTCTATATGAAGTTATTTTCTGGTTTCTGTTCAGTTTCGTTTCCGTGTCCGCTTAGCCTTATCCCCTGACATTAACCGCTACTACAGATACACAGGCAGTGACAGAATGAAAGAGAGCGAGAGAGAGAGAGAGTGACAGAAAGGGGGAGGCCTGGACCGGACACTGACACTGACACCCGACACTGGGCTTCCCTTGCCACGCGCAATTTTCTAAATAACCATTTTCAGTTTCTTCTTTAAGTTCTCATGTTTCGCATGTTTTTTTTTTGTGTGTTGTTTTTATCGTTTATCTTTATTGTTTATTGTTTAGCTGCCTTCTTGAATTGAATAGGATCGAATGAACTGAGAGGAGATATAGCGGGTTGTTCCCGACTTTAAGGGGCATGGAAGCCATGTCTGTTGGAAGAACCGTTTCTTCATATTTTGTACAAATACACATACATTACATATAAGGGAGTGGAAAAAACAACGCCACAAATAAACGTAACACGTAACTTATCTCTCATGTATTGTACAGCTGTATGTACACATATATAAAATATAAAATAAAAAACATGACGTTTACGTTATTCTGAATTCTAGATGAAAATGCGATGAATTTATCGCGAATTGTACTACTTGTGTTTTTATTTCAGTTTCAGTTCATTTAACACACAATAAATAATATTGATATTTGACCATACTAAAGGGTAGAAATTGAGTCGAGTGTGCCCGCCGTTCCACCCTGTAAATACCCTGTGGTGGTATCAAATTTTCGTTACTCCCTGAATGGAGTCCGTCCGTCTTCCTGTCAAGTCATCATTTAAAATTTGTCCCACAAGCTGGACCGCACCCAAACCTCCCGCCCGGCTCGGCCCGGCCCCTCTCACTCTCTCTCTCTCTATTTCTCTCTCTGTCTGCGTCATCAAGAACTGCACCTCTATCCCGATGTCCCGATATATTTGTACAGTTACGTTCGTCCAGTTCTTTTTTCTTGTGGGCTTCTTATAGTTTTTGTTTTGGTTCATTGAATTCTTGTTTTTTTTTTTTTGTTTCTTGTTCTCTTTTCGCTTCGAAGCTTTTCATACCTTCTTTGTTTTTTACACATTGTCTGCAAGTGTATAGAGAATTTCAAATATATTTTTGTTGCATATTGGCTTTTTGCATTTGCATTTGCTTTTGGTTTTTTGTTTGTTTTTTTTGTTTTGTTTTCTTTCATTATTTTAAACATACTATATTGGTAATTGTTCAACATTTGGTATTATTAGAGGGGGGGTTATAGTTCTGATTCAATTATTATTATATTTTACACATAGTTTGTGAGTGTGTGTGTGTGTGTGTGTGTTGTTTCCTGCCGTTGTTGTTTTGGATCCTGTTGTTCCATTTGTGTTTTTAATGGATGCTACGAGTATATATTCTAACGGCGAATGCGAG
Source organism: Drosophila tristis (assembly GCA_018150885.1). Classification (NCBI taxonomy): domain Eukaryota; kingdom Metazoa; phylum Arthropoda; class Insecta; order Diptera; family Drosophilidae; genus Drosophila; species Drosophila tristis. The sequence continues at coordinate 3,903,294 of JAECWT010000215.1, read as the reverse complement.
ACCACGGATCCCAAGAGCATTGAGACACCCAAACATGAAGCCATACAAATGATATTCAGTATATTCGACTGTGGAAGGACACCCTGGACCAGGGATCAAATCAGATCACATTATGGCAATGTGGTGTATGTATGCATGTTTGTTTCATTATGTGTGCGTCTGTATGGATGGCATGAATGGATAAACGGGTGTTTGGACGAGAAACTCGACACTCGAGATGGAATTTGCACTTGTTGAAGCGGCGCTTGCTAATGTAAGCAAATATGAAAGAGCGAGCGGGATGAGCAAGAGCTTCGCCCGGCCTCACACTCCCCTCTCCCACCCGATTCTACAGAAAGAGAGAGAGAGAGAGGGAGCCCATTGTCCAAACTGTGAGTACTGAGAGTCGCGGATGGAAGCATGGAAGAAAGCGCAGCTCAGTCGCGTGGAAGGAGTGGGAGGGAGTAGATGGAGTGCGACAAGGTATTCGCACTGGCAGATAAATGGAGCGATCCAAACCCAAACAGAATGCAGCAAAAGGTAGCTCAGAAGCCAGATCGAAACTAGCGCTACTTCTGTTGTAAATTGTACACTGCTTCTAAGGGCTGTACGAAAATTTGGAAATATGCCGAATTTACACAAAGTCATGGCCAAAATCTACTGCTGTTCTATGTCTGCTGCTTCTTAGATCAAATCTATGGACTTTCGAATGACTCAATTGGCTCTCAACTTTGTAAAAAAGAAGCTCGTTAAACAGTAGTCGGCACAGCCCTATCTCATGTGTATACACGCGCACGTGTATACCAGTGCTAGGCACCAGTGCAATATAATTTTCTGTTTTATTTTTTTGTCGTTCTGCCTGCTGTCTAAGCCCACAAATGCACTGCAAAACATCTGAATGAGTTCGTGCCGACCACCGTTGTTAAACCTGTCTTTGCAAGAACCTCCAACTACGGCGACTGCTTCAGCCTGAACTGGATGTTTGAACGCGTACGCTATCATGTAAGCAGAACAAGCTGAAGAATTACAAATTTCTATTTAAATTTCTCTATTTAACAGCTCCAAAGAATTAAAGAATGAAGGACCATTTGTTTCTTCATTCAGCACTGAAAGATGAGGCATTATTTTCGTCGCCCACAGTATGTGCTCCCAGGAACGAATGGATCCAGGACAGTGGCTGCTGAGGAGCTACAGCTTCGGTAAGTCTGGATAGGACTGAAAAATGAACGGGGGACTTTATAGTGACAGTAGTAAAAATTTCATTTGATGGAGATGGTGGTGCTGGTGGTGTTGTAGTGTGGTGGTGTCATTATGTGGATGATTCGTTTATAGCTCGATTTATTCGTTGATCTTGGCTGTCCATGTAGGGCTGCTCTTATGGCTTTATAAGACTTGATGAAAAGTTGTTGTTAAATCGACTGATTGATTGGTTGTTTCTGATTTGTTTGATTGATTGATAAGTTGGTTGGTTGGTTGGTTGGTTGGTTGGTTGAAGTTGGAATCATTTCTTTCTTTTTGAAATTGGCTGCCCCCAATACACAATTGCTTCACGATTTTTTTCAGCATATTCTCATAATAATAATAATAATAATCATAATCATAATATTGGTAATAATAAGGTTTACTTGTTTGTTTTTTCATTTGTTTTGTTTTTCTTTCAAAAAAGACTTAAAGTAAAGAGCTTTTGTAAGCGATTTCTGTTCTGTTTTTTTTTTTCTCATTTTTGTTTTTTAGATAGTTGTGTGTGTAAGATTTTTGTTTGTTTTTTTTTTAGTTTTATTCAATACAAGTGTATATATACATATATATATATATCTATATATATATACACATACATAGAATTGTAAACGGTATATGTATATTCACATTATTCTTGTGTGTTCTGTTGTGTTCTGCTTTTTTGTTTTTCAATTAAAAATACAATTCGTTTAATACCTATGAAATGCTTAAATATAATATCTATATGCATATATATTTTTGTATATATATTTATCTATATATATATATATATATATATATATATGTATGTATGTGTGTGTATGGATGTATATATAATGAAGTATATATATATACGCTAAACTAGACCTAATTAGTATTTATATATATATATATATATATATACATATATATTTTTATAAATATATATACATTAATAGCTTAAAACGTATATATATTAATGTATATATATATATATCGGTAATAGAAAGGTTTGCAGTTGTGTGTTCTTTTTGTCTCTGTCCCTATTTCGGCTCGTATGTCTGTTTGTATATATCATATATCTGTCTCTGTTTTGGGTGTGTGCGACTCTCAGGGGCCAGCTGAAAGAGGGGTCTTTGCACACGGTGCGTACATTAGGTGGGACATCCCCCCATTCCCCCCTGTTGACAGACTTGGACCAAAATGCATAACTTTATAATAAAAAAAAAAAAAACTAAAACAAAATTAATTTGTCAGCAAATTTGTTTAACAATTCTGCATAAATCAGTGTGTATGTATGTGGAGGTGGATCGTCTGTATTTGAGTACCATTTGATAAAAGTATCTAATTATCTACCACAGAGTATACAAGTATTTTGGTTTAAATAAAAAAAAAAAAAATTCTCCAATTGATTTATAAATGGATCTAGTTTTGCTTCATCTGTGAATTTTTTCCTTTTGTTTCCTTAGAATTAAATGCGTATTGCACTTTTTCGCGTGAACTTGGTTCTGGGGCATTTCTAACAATAAAAAAAATGAGTTATTTTTTTTATAAATAAACAATTTCGAAACCGACCAGGAATAGAATACAAATCTCTCTTTTTTAACATAATATCGCACTTTTATATTGCCACGTATTGCCAGAATCCGTTTTCCTTTCTTGTTTAGTGGGGAACGGGGGAACTATGGAACGGGGGATGGGGGGCCTGCCTATTGAACGTAGGAGACTTTTGCCAGTTGTATTGTTTTGTTCACTTTCTTATTTTGTTTTGTTTTTTAGCACACCAAAACATTAACAAAATGCGCTAAATTCAATAAATTGAGTTGAGTTGAGTTTGTGTGTGTGTGTGTGTAGAGGAGCTGGATGCTCAGTCAGTCGGACTCTCTCCATTTAACAACCATTGTACAGTGCACCCCCCCTTCCAGACGCCCACCCATGAACGATCATAATGAACGAAGAAGAAGAAGAACTAAGCAAAGCATTCAACAGCAACACACTCTCTCTCTCGCTCCCTTGCTCTCTATGTATCTCCTTTCTGGCACTCCTTTTTTTATCTATCCTTAAAAAATTATAAACTAAAAACACCTAATTTATATTTATGCGTGTGTGCTACTACAAGATATACATAATTATAGGTATATATAGAACTAGATAAATCTATATCCAAATTCAATTAATTATGCCCAAAAATTACAACAATTTGCAAAACTGCTGCCACACCAATTCCCATATCTTTTCGCTATATTCCGTCACACTACACAATTTATGAGTTTTTCTTCATATTTTTACACAATTCAATACGAGCCCGCACACTACACTCACTGCTGCTCTATCTAGCCTTTCTAAAATGATGTAGTTTTCGTTTTCAGAAAAGGGTTTCTAATCTGTTTTCTATGTCCTAAATAATCCATCCCAATCTGCACACACTCTTGTGCAACACTGCCTATTACTTGTATTGCTATTCCTACTCTGCTTCTGCTGCCTGCTGCCTGCTTTGCTATCCCTCTTCCTCTACCGCACGCTTTTAGTTTCGTAAGCTGTAAGTTACTGTCGGTTACTGTCGTCGATCTGTTCGATTTTGTTATTTGCTGCTTGACAAACGTTTCTATACATATATATTTATATTTATATTTATATATTTATATATATATATATGCATACGTATATATGTCTATATAAACTAACAAAAAAAAAGGCTTTATAAGGTAAAACAAACAAACAAAACGCGTCCTAACCTGCTTCACTGTCGCTCGAGTCACTCGAACTGCTATCACTCGAACTCGAGGACGATGAATCGCTGGAACTGGAACTCGACGACACGGGATTCGCTGGCTGAACAGCTTCCACTTTGTTTGAGGTGGAATCATCTGTGGGAAATGATATTCAATTGGTTATTTGTGGTATTAGTTAGTATTTTCTTTGGGCCCATTCTCTCAAGTCAGTAAATGGAGTAAGAAGAGTATATGGAGCGCAGCAGTATGGCAGGTGGGGAGGTCGTCTCCGACTTACCTTTCTTGGCGTTTTTCTTGCTTGCACCCAGCTGGCCGGTGACGTCCTGCAGGCGCTTCTCCAGCTCCTGCTTCTTTTCCGCCATTTGCTCATCCTTCGATTTGCCGGAAGGCTTTTTATCTGCATAGGTTGGGAGAGACGGACACAGAGTGTTCGTATTAGTACAGTAGATCAACTTTCGATCAATCAGCGCGGTAGGCAGGGACAGGGAAAGATAGATAGATGGTTGGGTTGGGTGGTTTGCTGGGTGCATGCTTGGTTGTTTTGGGGATAACGAATCCTTCTCAGAGACAACAACATCAACAACAAAAAAAAAACACAGCATTCTCAAGCTACGAAACAGGTAGGAGGACAGAAGGTTCATGCATTTTCTCATAACTACAGACAAAAATCAGAAACAGATTGAGAGAGATACGGATACAGGATACAGACGAATACGGAGACAGAGACAGACAGAAATATAGATAGACAGAGAGAGAGAGAGAGAGAGAGTGGGGGGTGGGAGAGCATTTAAATGAAAACTTAATGTACATAGTTAAACTTTTTTGTTTGTTTTTGTTTTTTTTTCTTGAGAGTTTGGCTAACTAAAACATGACCACTCGTTTTTTTTTCAAATAATGTTTGAAATTTTTTTTACAAAAATTCAGTTTCGAAATGGAAATTTAGAAAATTTTGGAATTGTGCTAAAAGGCAAGGGTAAGAGAGAGCATAACAGCAATAAAGCTTCAACTTTTCTTCTGTACTGTTTTAATTCTAATTCTAATACTGCTGCTCCTTCTGCTGTTGTTGCTGCTTCTCTTCTTGGTGCTGACTGTGACTGGCATTTTGTCTAAAAATCAAATTCTGCAAAGAGCATAAAGGAAAGCATCTCCGAACTCATAAAGTACATATGTATATTTATGTATGTTCCTATTCAAACTGGACAATTTTTGCGAAGAGACTATGACTATTAATTTTCCTGCACGCGTTATGTTGTTGTATATAGAAATTGCAACTCCAAAATGGATCAAAATTATGATAAATTCACCCCCGTTCTTTTTGTTTTTTTTAGCTTTAACTGTGCTTTCGTTTCTACTTCCTTTACATAATCCCTTTGCAAGTGTTGTCCTTGCATTAGTTGTGCACTTGTGCCGATTCTGGTTGTAGTTATGGAGTTTTGTTGTGCTCCCATTGTGGTTACAGACTGACAATATATAGTCAGCCAAAGAACACAACCAAAATGCAATAAAATTCGCAACGGATCTACTTCTACTTGTTCTTTTGCTGGATACTCTTTGAACTAATTGTCGAACATCTCCTGCTTTATATTCATCCTCTTCTCCTTGCTGTTCTTGTGCTTGCTCTTGTTCTAGATTTTGTGGTCCCGGTTTAGTTCCAGACTTACAACATGGCTTACGTGTTTTTTTGCGCAAACACGACGCCACATAGCTTTCAAGCTCGCGCAGCGTCGACGGCTTCAGCGTCTCAAAGTCGATCTCTATCTCGTCCGGATTGGAGTCCCGCAGCGATGGCTCCCGATTCTGGATAATGTGCACCACTCGCCCCAGCTTGTCGCCTGTCATGGGGAAAACGATCATTGATTAGTTATTGACATGGTTAACGGATGGATGGGATTGGAGATCTCGATGCTGCATCGAGAATATACAGAATTGTGACTCCTACCTGGCAACTTGTTGATGTCCAGTGAGAGTTGTCGCTTCTCATCGTACGACATGGGCTTGGCCGTGTCCTCCTCCTCGGAGTCAAAGTTCATCACCTGGCTGGGCTTCTTCTTGCTGCTACCGCGCGCTCCGGCACCGGTCGCACTGGTGGCATTGGCCGCACTGCCACTGCTACCGCCGCCACCGCCGCCGCCGCCGGCACTACTGCTACCCTTGGCCCGCTTTGAGGAATTGCCGCTGGGACCAGTAGCCCCACTGCCACCGCCACTGCCAGCGCTGGACGCTGCGCCAGCACCACCGATTCCGCTGCCCGCATTGACCGTCACTCCAGAGGATGCTCCGCCCGCTCCCGCATTGCTCGAGCTTCCCTTACCGCGCTGGCCCTTGCTCTTCGATTTGCTGCTGCCGCCGGTTCCACCAGAAGCCCCAGGTCCCGCTCCCGCCGCAGCCATGGCGCTGGCCATGTTGGCCCCCTTGCCGCCTGGCGCTGGTCCCGGTGGCGGTATGCCGGCCGTAAAGCCAGCTCCGGTCGCTGCCGCATTGCCCGTCAGTTGGTTCATGGCAAGGGTCATGTCGTGGGCGAGTGAATGAAGGGCCGAGACGTTGGGCACTCCGCCGCCCGCTCCGCTCGCGCCCACCAGCGAACCGCTGAGTAAGGCCGATAGGTTAGGTCCCGCTGCTCCGCCCGCCGATAGGGCAACGACGCTGGCCGGAACAGAGACGCCACCATGGCTGGCGGACGGACCACCTGCGCCACCTCCAGCCGAGGCATGGGCATGATGAGAGGCCGATCCGGAACCAGAGCCCCCGCCGATGCTCTTCTTCTTCTCTTTGAGTTTTTTCTTGGCCTTCTTCTTTGCGGAGGCCTCCTCGGAGAGCTTTCGGATCTCCTCCTGGAGACCGAGCAGCTTGGACTCGAGCATTTTCAGCTTGGCGCTGCGCTCCTCGTCCGAGTTCGACTCGTTCTCTGTGTCGCTGGAGTCCTCGCTGGACGAGTCGCTGCCATCGTGCTTGAGGGAAGCACTCGAATAGCCACCGTGCCCATGCCCATGCCCGTGACCGTGACTCTGGCCGTGTCCATGGCCGTGCCCATGTCCGTGCGTATGTGCATGATGATGGGCCGCATTAGAGACCGGTTCGTCGGGTATGTTGGCGTAGCGCATCTCGAAGACGTCTTGCAGCTTCCGGCCCATGGCCACAACATCATGATCTGGCGGATTGTACTTGTAGCAGTTGGTGAATATTAATCGCACATCGGCCGCAAACTCCGGTGCGCTCTTGTACTCCCGATTGTCCATTTTCCGCTTGACGGTGCCCAGGTCCATGGGCTTTTTGATGATGTCGTGGTAGTCATGGAGGCCCAGCATTTCCGCATCCACCGGCTTGTAGAAGGGCCAGGCATAGCCCGAGTGCTTCTTGCTGAACAGCTCCTTGAGGATCTCGTTGCATGACTTTAGTGCATCCGACAGCTTCTCCTTTGACTTGGCCGCCGCCACACTAGCGGCAACACCCGCCGCCAATCCAGGCACGACACCCATCGATGGCGACATCGCATATCCCGAGCCCTGGAATGTAAGATCCTGTGGTTCAGTGCGGTATTCGGATGTTGTTGACCGATGATGATGATGCATTTGTTGTTGTTGTTGTTGTTGGTTGTTCGAGTGGAGTGCAAAATATAAACGAATAAAAATCAGAAAAAGAAAGAAAAGAAACAAGCAAAAAGCATTGGATTAGCAAACGTCTTTCGTCTTCTCATACTAGAAGAGCGCTAGTGTTCCTACGGTGTGGTGTGGTTCCTACATATAAATGCGTACAGTACAGTGCGGCCTCGAAAGAGTGAACCCAGCACCAATTGAATAACTCTTTAAAGGCTCCTTTTCTAGTGTAAACTATCGAATCACTACAATATAAATAAGAAAACTCTCCTTGAACCATGGATGTTGCTCCAATACAAAAATCTACACATACTGTACTGGAGCGGCTTTTGCAAGTAATCAAAATCTTTCCCGATGCTTTTTATTATTATTAGATTTTAGATTTAAAAACCAAGTCATAAAAGTAATAACTAAAACAACTATTTAAGTATATAAATGTATTCCCAATGTATTTTCAATTCAGAAATTCTTTTATATGAATCCTGCTCCTTCGAATCGAGTCCGAATAACATCCGAATGTTTATGTAAGTGTAAGTATATTTTGTAACCAAAGTACAGCCTCATACAAAACCTATTTATCACTCAATAGGTCCCTCGAAAGGTTTCCCTCACGTCACTAAATATTTGCGACTTTTGTTTCGCACATTTTGGATTCCCCCACCCACCCACTCGCACATCTCGTGTTTTCAGTACAGTTCTCCCTACACTTGTTCACTTTGGCCAGGCTGCACTGTAACTGAACTTGTACGCAACTTCGTTTGATTGTTTGCTTATATGTAAATGATATGTGTATGGTATGTAAAATGAAATCAGAGTAAGAGGCAAGGAGGCAGCGTGTTGTGTGTTGATTGATTGATTTAATATTTACTATATATAATCGTACTATTATCGCAGTATTGTTCCACCTACAATTCTTCCCACCCCCCCATTCACCATTTCGAATTTCGCATATCGCATTTCACATTTGGCACCCAAGTCTTTCAATGAAGTAGAAGGAGCTTGTGCTTACCACTCGGCATGATCGTGTGTGTTGATTGGACACAATTAAGGAGGATTTTTGTTGTGGGTTGTGTTGGCGTTGGGTAGCTTAATGTGAGTATTTTTTGTGGCTGTGTTATATATGTTCATACATGTGTGGTGCATGTTTCTATATACAAACTGAAGAATAATGTGACGTCCAACCATGCAAGTAAATATTTTAATTTGAAAATTTAAATTAAAAAGCCCGAAGCCAAATAGCAAACACAATTTAGAAGATTTCGAAGTTATCGAAGATATAGAGATCAGCCCCCATTTAGGGGCTCTTGGCAGAAGCATCGGGCGGGCAGAGGTATCTTGAAGGGATTATTTAGAGCGAATGTTTATGTACATTGTACATGCACGCACATGATGGCGCACTTTGGAGGTAAAATTGAACACATGTGTCCACTGTGGACGGCTTGTTGTGTGGTGGTGGTTGGTGGTTTTTGTGGGGGGTTGCAAAAGTGTGTGGATTCTGCATGTGTGAAGGAGGAGGGAGCAGAGGCATCACCTCAAAACATATGCGGAGAGCATTGACTGTGGGATGCAGCAAAAATGATGAGCACAACGTCTGGCAATGCCCATTTACCCCTTACCTTTTTGCCCTTTACCTGACGATTCGATTCCCTTCGCGTCGCTATCTTGGCCGACTTGGAGTCCATTTGGGCGTAGGGCGACTCAAATGCATTGGCCGTCGGCGTCGTTGTGTCCGCCTTCCGTTTGACGCCCTTCTTCATTTTCGCCGGCTGTTGGGGCGGTATCACCGCATCCACACCAACTCCGACGCCCGCCGTGCTGTTCACGTAGGAGGAGTGCACATTGGTGGTGGTATTCACGGATGGTATTGTCACACCACCCGCCGTACTGACTGTACCGGGAGCTCCCGCTCCACCGCCAGATGATGATGCTGCCGCCGCCGCTGCTGCTGCTGCTGCCGCTGCTGCTGCCGCCGCCGCCGCTGTGGTTGCCGCAGCCGATGCCGCCGCACTGCTGCTGCCGTCCAGTAGGGAGGAGCTGATAACCGCCTGGGTAGCACCCGGATATGCGGCCTGGCTGGTATTCTGAAGGCCGGCTATAATGGCGTTGACCATTGTCGTGGCCGTCGTCGTGGTGTTGGTGCTGCCGGGGACTGTGTGCGGAGGCATTGTGCTAATCGGTGGTATGGACGGTGCACCGCCGCCGCCGGCCGTCGATGAAACCGTTCCGCCCATCGCTGATACGGGTCGGGATGTTGTCCCCGACCCCGTCGCTGATCCGTGGCCTCCTGCACCCGTTGACTGTGCCGCCAGGCCGCTGCCCATGCTGGGCAACTGTTGCGCCGATGGTGCTACCTTATTGACAGATCCGCTGTTACTGCTACCAGTGTTGCTATTGGCTACAGCTGCACCCGTGCTTGATCCCGTTCCACCTCCGCCTCCTGATCCTGACTTAGGCGTGGCCGGGGCACGTGCCTTCTTCTTGCCACCCTTGGCCGTGGCCGGCTCCAGTTCAAGCTCCTCCTTGGGCATCGTCTCGATCTTCTGCAAGAATACCTTCTCCAGCGTCTGGGCCATCACGACCACATCCTCGCCGGGCTTGTTGTAGACGTAGCAGTTGTTGAACATGGTGTTGAAGTCATGGATGGTCTCCTTCGCCGACCAGTAATAGTTGTTCTCCAGTCGTTTCTTGATCGTGCCCATGTCCATCGGCTGCTTGATGATCTTGTGGTAGTCGGGCAGGTTGAGCTTTTTCGCGTCGACGGGCTGCTGGAAGGGCCACGCAAAATGGTGTTTCCATATCATCTTCATTACGGTTTTGATCAAGAATTGCAATTGATTTGTATTGCGACCGGGTCGATCAACTGGAGGCACAACCGCTGGCTGCACAATGCCATTGACCGGCTCCACAGGCGGCTCGTAGCGAGGTGGTGGTTCGTTGGACGACATGTTGTTGATGATGGTGATGATGGTGACACAGTGGTGCTGCGGCTACTGCTGCTCCTCCTGTTGGCTGATGATGAGGCTTCTGGTTGTTGCTTTTGTCCCTGCTCCTGTTGCGGTTGCTATTAAGGTATCTGATCCTCAAGTGGATGCTGGTTGTACTGCTGCTGCTGATGCTGATTATGCTTGACTGAGACGGCCGACACACACACACACCACACACACGACAAACACACACGCCCGGGGCCGTCTCCGTCCGTCTCCTCTCCGGTGCGGCGATCGCCCGCTCGTGGACAAGTCCTATTATGTGGCTAACTTTCGGTAAATCCGCTTCTTCCTACTGGAAAATTGATCAAGGCCACCAGTTCCGCCTTCGGCTAGTCCGACTCCAACTCTGACACCGACTCCTTCAGTCGTTGCTATTGCTTCTGATTCGGTGGTTTCCACTGCCTCTCCTGATGCTGTAATTGTCTCTGCGCTTCTCCTTGATAGTAGTAATCCGCTGATTGATGGATAATGCTGTTGTGTACTCCGTTGCTTCATGCTAAGCAATGTTTCTCAACTGTCAAACGAATTCGAGGATTAATCAATTACCATCAAAATGCCAATCAATATTCCACTTACCAGATTCTCCAGATACTGCATGCGCTCCTGTTCCGGCGGCTTTATTGGGCCGGGCGTATTAAGGCTGGTCCAGCTGGCATTTGGACGACGTGGGGCGCAGCGTTCCGTATCCTTCTGATGATGATTATGCTGCTGCTGCTGCTGCTCCTTTTCCTTTTCTTTCTGGCTTTATTGCTATTCCAATTCTACGGCCTGACGATGATAATTTTTTTTCTATTCCTACTATTCCTAATGCAAGTGCTCCTCCTGCGTTTTCTCGCGGACAGAGTAGTGGTGGGTCGTCCTTTTTTCTTTTCGAGCTTGCAGCAAGCCTTCAATCTGGAATGGAGATGGGAAATTGTTTGTCAAATGAAAAGACAATTATTTTTTAGCCGGCAACACTGTTTTTGACAACTCTGGCCTGGGAGGAGGTCCGGTTCCATTGCCCAACACTGATTCGGGGGTTACATAAACAAAGGTAGTAAGCACGCACAAATAGTTTATAAACAAAAAAAAACTTTGTGGCGCCACACGGCACACAATAATGGCTAGAAGAGAAGAGCGAACAGAGCAGGAAGAGGACAGAGGACAGATAACGGAAAGCAAAACACGGAGAGTATAAAACCGAAACAGAATGAAAAAAGGGGGGCCAATAAAGAGGGGTGGAGAAATGAGACCACGGGCACTGCCACTGACACTCACATCACGGAAAACACACGAACAACACACGGAATAAAACACACACAATCTGTTTCCGTGCACTTCTTTGTAGATCCCGTAACATAGTGTAAGTGTATATTGCTTTTATTTGCGGACTTAGGCCATGGCTTAGGTTTTGATTTTTATTCTGTTTTGACGACGCCGCTCGTCAGGCGTTTTACGTTTAAACATTTTCATGTTTTTGCTTCTTCCACCGTGTGTGTTGTAGTTACTTTGCCGCCGTTTTGCCACTCACAGCAACAGCGAGAATAGAGAAGGCCAAAGAGAACCAGAGCCGCCTCCGTTACCAACAATGCCGCTCTCTCGATTCGAATTTCGAAAATACCTCAAAGAGAGAACCGAATCGACAACACAACATATTCACACGCTGCGCTGCCACATATAGAGTCGTCCCGCTTCCACTCATCTCGTGTGCGTTATCAAATCTCCAAGGGGCAAAAGGCAGACGACAAATGGCGGTTAGACAGACAGTATTTGACAAAATTAAACTTTATTTTAGTTCCCACTAAATGAAATGAAAATCAATTATTGAAACACACAAAAGAGCGTAGAATACAAATACAACGAACACAGGCACTTTGCACACACACACGACATAGTACGGTGTACGTGCTGTGTGGCGTGTGTTGTATTTTCGAAATTCACCACACTATGCACACCACACAGCAAGCGCGCTGCTCTCACATTTTTGTAATTTTCTGTCGGTTTGTCCATCAAAGCATGATTCAACAAAAACTTGCTTTGTTTGTCGCTGCACACCCACACCAATGTCGGAAAAGACAACAAGTATGTAGGTAATTTTTAAGTAGTTTTTTTTAGCACCCTCTATCCCTGTTTTATAGTAGAGGGGAGGTACGCGAGCGAGGTCCTAAACCGACAACTAACAACTCATACTAGTGCACTAGCCCCCCACACACACACACACACACACACACATAAGTCGAGCACGCTCGCGCTCACCACTTTTTGCCGATATCCCAGTGCCGCTTGACAGTGGCACAAATAGCATTCAAATTGCACACTTTAAATACATAACATGAAATACACACATATGCATTGCATGTGGATCAAGGCCTCATTTATTTATGTTCATTCATTCATATGCGTACATTTATTTACACATGTGCGTATGTCTGTATAGTCTGTGCCGGCCGGCACTAGCTCTCTCTCTCCATTTCCATTCCCATTCAACGCTTTTCACACTCGTCGTATCAGCTGTCTGCTGTGTCACGACTCCATCAATTATTTGTGCGCCCCGTTCAAATTTCACATTTGGCCCACTGTAGCCGCCGCCACACGACTAGCTGTTGTTTTTGTTATTTGCCAAGTGTACGGCATACATGCCCATGTCTGTGACAGAGAGCTGCTTAATTGTGTGCGAGATTTCGTGTGACTTTTTGTGTGACGCAAAATAAGACGAAGGAAAGGCGTCGCAACAGAATCTAGATACAGTGAATTGCAACAAATAGAAAATGGGGGGAAAGATACAAAAAAAAAACATGGATGGCCATAAACAATATCTTTCATTATTTCTAAATGGGAGAAAAAACGGCAATAGCGGGCGGCTGGTTATCTTTAGGTCGGTCTCCCGTTTCCCGCTTCCACACTCGCAACAAAACAAAACATTAACTGTCACTCACACACACACATTCATACTTGCTCTCTCAGAGAGGACGAGAGAGCAAAGCGAGCGAACGTGTGCGGTTGTAATTATGTAGTACAGTAGACGACTTTGAGTTTTCAACAGAATTTCCGTAGAACCGAATCCCGAAGCAACCACGAACATCGGTGCCGAACGTGAACAGGCCGCTCGGCTCTTGGCATCATCATCATGGCACGCTATGTGCTTCGTAATGAGAAATTCAAGGCAAAGCACAATGACGATGACGTAGAGTGTGATGTTGTAGAGACAGAGAGAGAGAGAGAGGGGGAGGCGGGAAGAAGCAGCGCACAGCAACGGCATGCAATAGGGGGAACAGGAATTGGGAGTACGATTCGGATTAGGGGGACTAAAATGGAAAGATTAAAGAGCCAGGCGGCGGTTGATAATTTAAATCGAAATAATTTTCCAATGATTCTCCCTTCTGCCCGCCCTGCCTGCTGTCTGAGAGTTTTCCCGAGAGAGCTCTCTCTCTCGGATAAACAAAGGTCAACAACAAATGTTTCCTTAACGTCGACGGCGCTTAAAGAATTGCCAATTTCATTAAGAATACATGTATCTAAATTCCTTTTGTTACACTTTTGCATTGGACTTGAACTATGCTCAAACTAAACCAACCCAACTATTCAAAAATTAAATATTTAAATAAATAAAATGCTCACACACACAAACACATATTCGAAAAGTTGCATCTGCTAGGGGTTTCGGCATGTGCTAGAGCGAGACAACAATATGGACCTACGTAATACGTAGCCAAATGCAAATATGGCGGCATATCGACAGACACGAGACACAAGGCAAAGAGAGAGAGAGAGAGCGCACGAAGATAGAGAGACTGCCGAAATAGAGAGAGGAATCTTTTTCGAATGCTGCCGCTTGTGTATCTGCAAGTATGCCGAAAATCATTCGGATAGTACACACTCTCTCTCTCTCTGTGCTTTGCTCTGCCGCATGCCTCTAGGTTAATAAATCGTGCTAATAGTGGCACGAATTTAAAGCCGGTTTACATGCGGCCCGAAACAGCAACGAAGTCAACAGTGACGCCGGCAGCGAATGTCAGCAGCGGGATTCACCAAAAAGCATCAATGAAATTTATGGGACGCTCATCTCAGAGACCTCTCCCACTCCCCCCTCCAATAACAATCCCTAGTGCATTTACGCATTTTTCGTTTATTTACCGTACAATTGAGGCTTTATTTACATTGTACTCTGTTGCTGACTCCAAGTTCCTACTGCTGCTACTGATGCGCGTAAATAAACCAAATACTTTTTTGCATTTGTTTGGGCGCGAAAGTAGTTCTAAACAAATGGCAGAAAGAACAATAAACAAACAGTAAGCAAAAGCAAAAGGCAAACGCAAAGACAAAAGTAGCCGGCAAACTGACATTAACCCAGAGAGCGAGAGAAAGAGAGCATCAAGCGGGCGCGCGAGAATAAAAGGCACGGCACGTAAATAGGAGGAAAAGGTACTTTGGGGCGGGTAGGCGCCCCCAACGTTAAAGGTAAAACTAATGCCAAAGAAGGATATTCCTTAATATTTCAATATTTGATACGATTTTTGATAGATACAAAATAAATCCAATCAGTTTTTGGTTATCACATAACGCATGATTTTTGGATATTGCATCGCGACTCTGATGAAAGAAACCGATTGATAAGCCCTTGTTCGTTTTCATTTGAATTTTGTGGGTGAATTTCATTCCTGGAACGATTCTTGTTGTACCCAATAATAAACCATTGGATTGGGACAGCTGACAGTGAGAATGTCCCCATATCACCGATGGAAAACCTGCTTAATTTGATCCGTTTGGTTTGGTATATTAGTGTACCAATGCATTAACCATCCGTATAAAACGTATAGTGTAACACCAGCAGCTTTTGTGCGATTCCCCGTCTGCCAATGGCCGACTCAAGAGGGTTGGAAATGCTGCTTGGGAATGCAGCTGCCGCCTGCGGACCCTTTGGCTCTTATTCTCTTCCTCCCTCGCTCTCTTTTACGAACCGACACTGACATCCAAAAGGTTTGGATCCCATGGAAGGGCCTCCCACGTGCTGGTGGCTTTAACTTACATTTCTTACACTTTCAGGGACTTTTTGTTTTGTTTGGTGTGTTTTATCCGAAATGATTTATATGGCCGCTGCTTCCGATAATGCTGCTGCTGGTGCTGCGCTGGTGATCTTGCCGGTCTATAAAACAGCAATTTTTTTCCGGTACTTTTTCTGTGTTTAATCCTTTCTTTTGCGCTGCCGCTGCTGTTATGCTGTTATTGTAACACTGTTTTGTTTTGTTCCATAAATGATTTTTCAATTTATTTCCACTTAAGATTCATTCGGTTATTAGATTTGATTGGTAATTAATATTCTTGAGGCTGCATTCAATTGCGAATATATATGTACACAAATGCGCCAATAATCCTTAAACATGTTAAAAAGAAAGGCAACTGCAGATAAACGAAACAACACACAAAAATTAACTTGGGAATCCTTTTTCACACACTTTTTCCCACAACGTAACCGCCATACGACAACGTCACGTCATGAACATACACTCGCGCGAAAACATAATATTAATAAAAAAAAATTCACGAAACCATAATACATATTCCATATAAATATTTATATATACATACGTAGATGTATGTATGTTTCAATTGCCGCAAAGAAAACAACTAAATTCATGAAGGATAAGAAGAGGGACGGGACGAGAGGGAGAGAGAGCGAAAGAGAGCAGTGAAACTTTTTTCGCATTTGGCGCGCGCGTCTCTGTGTTGCGTGTGTGTATGCCTCTCACTCACACACAAACACACACACAGCACTCTTCTTCTTCATCTTCCTCCTCTGCTTCTTCATTTTGCTTTTGTTCCACCACCAAAAAAAAAAAACCCAAATGTTCATGTCCATTGAAGTCTCACATTTTTCAAATGCATTTTTGGCGCTAATTTCACATTATTTTCCATTATTTTTTGGATGAATATTTTTCATTGCACCACACACTGCACATTGATCACAAATTTATATAATTTTAAGCGATTTTTACCAATATTTTTGAGTAATTTCTACACCGATATATGTACGTACCGCGCGTACGATTTTTCGAGCGCGTTTCTTGTGAGTAAAGCAGCTATACAAAAATTTTTTCGAATTTACTGAAAATGCGAATACACACATACACATAGATATGCCCCGACAAGCACGCGCCTCGTCTATACGCTCATCTCGCTCTGGCGCATGGCCACGACGCCATGTGTGCAACAGAGAGCCGCCAGTGTACTCAGAGAGAGGGAGAGCAGAGCATGTATGTGTATGGATGTGTGAGCAATCGAAAATGTGTTCGTGCTGAGAGAGGGAGAGAGCCATATTGTAGGGTGGTGAATTTTCACAATCGACGTGTAAAACGAAAAACAACGAAAAATGCACGATGAGGAGCAGCGAGTAACAGCGAAACAAAATGGCGATGCCGCAATAGCAAGCACCTGATCAGCTTGGTTTGTTCTTCGCAGCCGCCGGGCCAGTCAATTAAGAAATAGAATATGTATCCATATCTACGGATAAGATTGTCTCTTTTCGAATGCCTTGGCTTGTTTTCATACATTTTCTGGCCTTCTCACTGCGATATTTGCCTCATATTAACTACATTTATGCAATTATAAGAAACAGTAGCGAGATACATCAATGTAGAAATCGTGTAGAATGTAAAGTATTTATTTAGCGTAAAATCACCAACCATACAGTATATAGATGGCGCAGCTGAAGTTTCAGCGTACGGTCCCAGGTCTTCGGGTCTGGGATCGACCGCGTTCGGATCATGACGTGACACGAGCCGACTTACAGAAAGTGCATGTGCGTACGTGCAACACTCCAAATGATTGATTGTATGCATAGAATAATTTTTAGCTGTTTAGTCAACATTTAAGTTTTATGCTTTGGCCGTTTCTGTTTGAACCCTATTATCTAAACAATCACATTAAAAATAGTTATGAAAACTAGCCAATCCTAAACAAAATTCATTGAGGAGTTGGATAAAATGATTTTATTAGGGCTGAGAGGGGTAATGTTAAACTGAATATCAAAATTGACGAATTTCATATCACAAAATATCATGGTATGGCAGCCCGCAGGAACTACGAATTGCACTAATCTGGCAACGCCACAAAACGACTTCACATTCATTTTATGTTGTTTTTGTTTGAACCTTAATATGTAAACAATCCAATGAAAAGGACTTCTGAAAACTAGCCAATCTTGTACAAAATTTATTGAGGAATCGCGTAAAATTATATATTTAGGGCTGAGAGGGCCAACTAGCTAATAATATTAAACGGAATATCAATATAATGGAATACGATTTCAATCAATAAAATAGAACGTTATCCCATTGTCGACCGGGGCTATTTAATTTTTCCACGAAATTTATGTTACTTTAACATATTTTACGCATTACAGGTGAATGATGTCGGTGGTCATTTTTGTTTTGTAAGCAAAGAGGATACAGCTACAAGAAGCCTTTACAAACAGTATTATTTTCCGCGACATAACAAAGGGTGCTCAACTTTTTAAATAGAAGGGTGTTAAGTGGGTTAAGTGTCGTGTGATCGGCGGATTGCCCTGGTTTTTTATGGTATGGTATTTAAATGCTATTTCTCGAAACTGAAATGGTATTTATTTTGGAAAGTATTTTGTATCGTTATCGGCGCGGTCACACTGCATCCCTAGCTTGCGTAAAATAGTTCTTGTTTTATTTTTTTGTTGCAAAAACGCTGACTAGGTATAATATACCTAGCTGTGTATATGATATTTATACATAAAACTAAGTGCTAATAGTAACAGTTCACTGAGCTGAGTCAGCTTCTGCTGCTGCTGTGCATGCGTGTGTGTGTGTGTGTTTGTGTGGGAAAGCAACTCCACAAGTGTGCGAGAAAATCAAAATAAAAGGCGCAAACCCGCCCCTGATGGAAATATATTGTTCGAAATCCAATTGAAAACGCATCAAACATTGATTTCAAGTGCTGCCAGCAGATAGAGTGCGAGTGAAATATCTATAAAGTAGTGGAATTACGTAAGAAATGCTATCAATTTCGGCTGCAATTGACCAAAACGAAGTCATCCACACACAAAAAACCGTAAAACTGGATATGTGCTCTTTTTGTAGTGCTTTGATGATTTCATTCGCAATGACGACACACGCACACAGACACCTACACTGACACCCATGTATATATTTTATTTGGTTTGCTGAATCCTCAACAGGGTGTACTCTGCCTGGTGCGACAGTTTTTATTTTTTTTGAAGTTTAAAGATCGGCCGTAAGCCTCGAATGTTGACGCAGTTGTTGATTACTCTTTATCTCCATTGCGATCCCCACTCCACATCTTACCCCCTCCCTGCTCAGATCCAACATTATTTTCCAATGAGAAGGAGACAGTGTGCGCCCTCTGGCGGCGTTGGAACTAGTACGCCCACATATTTATGTGCCACAGATGTTGTCTATTGGGTCTGTGGGCGGGCAAACACAGTGGAGATTCGGTGGGGTGAGCTGGCCCGTAGGCTGACCTGATCCGCGGCACTCCTCCCAGATGTGCAGATGTGGGCTTCGGTTCAGTTTTAGTTTTTTTGGCGCTGGCGGCAGCACGAATCTTTCAAAAAGCGTCTCCACTGTGCGTGGGGGGCTATATATAGACCCACTCACCCACACGCATACATATGTGTACGTAGCTGCAGGCTATGGCTAAGTGAGAAGCCCTTTTCAGATTGCATTGAAAATCTGTTCCATTATTGAATTGGAAATGAATCATTGCAGACGCTTTCGGCGACTAACCGGATTCATCATGCGCGTGTTCCCGGAAGACATGCTAAGCAATTCGGAAGTGGTCCGAACCCCCGTAATACCCTTTTAGGGAATGTGTGTGCAGTGCATTAACAAAGAGCTGGTATTGTCTGGGGTCTCGTCTCTTCGTCTCTCTCTTTTACACAACTCACACTCATCCTCTCTGCGTCCGACCTTTGTTTACGTTTTGCATTTCCTAATGGAGAGAGGGGATAGTCGGGAATGAGAGAGGGAGTGACCAAATGATGAATGAGAGGGCGAGTGGAGCGGATGGACGAGAGTGAGGGAGCGAGTGATGGAATAAGGAATGTGAAGAGGAATGGCCAAAAGAAAAAGAGGGAATAAGGACATTGTGGAGTGGTGTTAGTGATAAATGAGAGGGGGTGGGCACTGTGCGTGCTAGAGGAGGGAATTATGAATGAGAGGGGGAGTGAGCAGGTGAGCGAGGGAACCATGAATGAGAAGGGGGAGTTAGCGGCAGAGAAAAGTGAGCGAATGCTAAATGAGAAGGGGAGTCAGTGAGTGGCATTGACAGCTCCAAGGTGTTTATCACAGATTGTCCCCATCCTCTTAAGCATAAATATTGAGTGGAGCAAACATACACACACACACAGGCTATATTTGCAAATGGGAGAGCGAATGCTACTGAGTATGTGTGTGCGCGTGTGTGTTGATGAGTCATCTGGCCGTGATGATGTTCCATTTCATATGAAGGCACGATGACGGGTCGGGGGGTTCAGGTCGAGACAAATATAATTAAACGCAAAGGTGGAAAGAAAGCAAAAGACGAAAACAAGTGGCAAGTAAACCACAAACCGGCTTTAGCAATACCCTCTTAGACGGAAGTGGAAAACAGATTAAAGTGAAAATCTTAGTTAAATTTTCGCACAAATAAAGAATCTTGCCAACAATCCGTACATCCGAAGACCACAAGGTATGGATATCACACGAATGCATGGAAGATTAAAGGAAAACTCGCGAATGCAAGCGGTGTGAAAGAGTGCGACAAACTCCCCACACACACACGCATACACACACACACATACCATGCACACCCATACGATGCAATTCCTAACGGATATACTCCAATTGGAAAAATACTCGATTACTCAATTGCAGATATTTTTGTTGTTGTTCTTTTGCAGCTGCACAAAAGTGACAGAGAAAGCGGACAGCGACCAAGTGAGAGGTGTGACAGAGACAGAGAGCCGATCAACGGCCAACAATAAGAGCAGCAGCAGACAATACAGAGAAAGAGAGAGAGAAACAGAGACAGAGAGACAATGGCGATGATAATGAATGTCGCAGCTACAAAACGAACCTGCCATTTGGCGGTGCTATCGGTCCTTGTTCTGGCCCTGATGCACGCCTCCCTGGTGCAGTCCCAGCTGTCGGGGAAGCTGGTCCAGAATCCGTGCAGCGGCAAGGACAAGTGCCACACGTGCATCCAGACCCAGAGCTGTGCGTGGTGCATGCAGCCAAACTTTGAGGGGCGATCGCGCTGTTTTCAGCACACCTCGCCGGATGTCTGTCTCGAGCAGTTCGTCTGGAATCCCGACACCTCGGAGCAAATTCTCATCAACAAGAACCTGACGCTAGCTGGCGAGAGTCAAGCCTATGGCTCAGCCGGTGGCTTTGGTGGTGGTGCTGCCGGCGGCGGTGGTCAATACATCTCTGGCGGCAGCTCCTATCATCAGAGCTCCTCCTCCTCCAGCTCCAGCTCCAGCGCCAGTTCCTATGGCTCCCAGTACTCTGGTTGGTCGGCCAGTTCCGGCGAGATTGTCCAAATCAAACCACAGTCTGTGAACCTGAAGCTGCGCATCAGTGAGTCATTCCCGGATCCACACAAGAAGTCGAATCCCTAATCCGGCCGCTGCCTTTCTGTTTACAGACCAAGTCCACAACCTGAAGGTGAGCTACACACAGGCCGAGGGCTATCCCGTGGATCTCTACTACTTGATGGACCTTTCCAAGTCCATGGAGGATGACAAAGAGAAGCTGTCCGCCCTGGGCGACAAACTGTCGGAGACCATGAAGAGTATCACGTCGAATTTCCGCCTGGGTTTCGGTTCGTTTGTGGACAAGGTGCTCATGCCCTATGTGTCCACCATTCCCAAAAAGTGAGTACCATCCATGATGGCAATTATGTTTTAGATTTAGTATTAGGAATACCAGTATAAAGTAGCATTTAAGAAGTACCAGTCAGCTTTTTGATGCACCTGCCATGCCAGATGAGTCACGAGTATTTTGCTGGAGTCGACCGATGATTGTATAAGACCGCGATGATTGAATCCTAGCTATGAGTAATTATTGAGTCACTCACCATGACCGAAGGCATCTTTAAGAGTTTTTGCCATAACAGCCAGCAAGCAAAGCCACTGCCTTTTGGTAGAATTTCCATTCTATAAATTTCTAACCAAAAATGGTCGAATTTTTAACTGGCTTCAATTGAGCTGCTGTAGGATGGATGGTTATGAATATATTCTTATGAATATATTATAAACTCATAGTATTTACTTATGTCTAAGCCTTACATTTTAAACGGACTTTGAGCCTAATCTAATTTATCTAATTTTATTAAATCAATTCACTAACTTTTGATAATTTATATATATGTATATATATATATACCTTATATATATATATTACAACAACAACATCATGTACACCAACAACAACAACAAACTACAACAACACCATCCAATGAACGAATCTGAAACCGAAACTGAATCTGTAGACTCGAGCATCCCTGCGATAACTGCAAGGCTCCCTATGGTTACCGCAATCACATGCCACTCAACAATAACACCGAAAGCTTCTCTGTAAGAGACAATTAATCAATCTATAATATACATACATATATACTAGCTATGCCTCTGCACCAAATATATCCATATCCTTCATATCCGTCTACTCATTTCTTGCTTCTGTTTGTGGCGTCTCACTAACTCTATAACTAATATACATATTTATATTACTGCTTATTTTACTTTATCCGTACATATATTTATCACTATATTTATGATATTCCGCACCTAGATCGTAAAAACTACATATATACTCGTATCATTAAGTGTCTGTGTGTGTGTGTGTGTGCGTGTTTTTGTGTGGAAACTCCCACCATTCAGGCAGATGGAATGGGTGGGGATGGGGGGTGATCTATATTATATTACATATGTATACAAACCGTATTGCATTCGTATCGTATTATTTATCGTAATTTAATGCACTTTCTCGATGTCGTCAAAACATTTTTATACAATTTCTCTTTTGTGTTTCTCTCTCTCTCTCTTTATCTCTATCTCTCATTTATATCACTCTTTCTATACCGCTACGTCACTATATACTCCTTTCTAAATATACAAAATTATATACAAAAAAAAAAAAAAAAATTAAAAATTAAAATCAAAATTAGCCTGGAGGAGCCATGCCCCAAATGCGCTGCTCCCTATGGCTATCGAAACATCATGGGCCTGAGCACGGACACATATAGATTCTCTGTAAGTCGTCGCCATGCGCCAGATCCAGATCTAACACACGTCCGAAACAAAATAATACATACTATTTGGCATTGCATTAGCACCCCACTCATTTAACATACTATTTGATTTTATTTGATTTTATTTATTATTTATTCTAATTCTAATTTGGATAGTTTGCACATTGCATGGGGCTTGTATTTGGTTTTTGGCATGCAACTTATCTACATACATATATCTCTAATTCTATATGGTATCTGTATCTATAATATTGTGTTCCTTATCTGCATATACTATTTATACTTGATAATGTACCTACCTGTATGTTTGGGCATTGGCACATATCTTATTTTGCATTGCTTGCAATTTGTTGTTATCTATCTAACAGCTTCATATATCGTTTTTCTATTTAATGTATCTATCTAATGGCACACTCCCATGGCACTACTCTATCTATCTATCCGAATTGTGCAGGATACCGTATGCAAGGCTATGACCTGTCGAATGCTCCCGAGGGACTGTCCCTGTGTTGGTTCGCTTGAAGTTCAACAAAGGGCATTCCATTCTTGCTATAGATATAGCATAATTCTAACTCACAGACTGGCCCAGTAGATCTTTATATAAATTTTAATTTGTATGTTCTTTATTTACAACCTCTACACATAATAATCATAGTTTTATGCTTATGTTTAGAGTTTAAAAATATGAACACAATGAAAAAAAAACAAGAAATTATGTTTAGAGATCTATTGTGGCCCAGCGACAACTATTTGCTATTGGAGATACTTCAACGCAAAGAATGGGGCAATTCTTAAGTGGTTCGACTCGTAACACCCCCCTGTGTGATCTGGAAACGTTAAAAGGGCGAATATTATTATATTATTGGCCTACATTTGTGCTCGTTGTATCGCCAAGAATATGAGATCGATTGACAGCTACTATGATGTCATGAAACACCTAAGAATCGATTGAATTTCGAATATCGTAAAGGTATACACAAATGTACACGTGCATATGTATGTATAGAATGTATAGCTTCTATGGAAAGCCTTGTTTCTTGATAATAGAACCTTGAACAGAGCAACAGTTCGTCATGTATGCATACTATATCTTATCGGGCGTAGAGTCAAGTCAGCACACACACCCCTTATCTTGACTAATATTGATAGAACCCAAACGGAGCTGGTCTAAAATTCCTTCTACTACTTCTCCTCCACATCTCTCCCTCCCTCTCTCTCTGTCACTCACTTTCACTTGCTTTCTCTTTGGCTAACTGCTCGTATAATTGACCAACTGCCTAACCCAACCAAAACTAATTACTTTTTTTCTATTCGCCTGTGTACACAGAACGAGGTGAAAGATGCGGCTGTCTCTGGTAATCTCGATGCGCCCGAGGGCGGTTTTGATGCCATTATGCAGGCCATTGCCTGCCGTCAGCAGGTGGGATGGCGTGAGCAGGCCCGTCGCCTGCTCGTCTTCTCCACGGACGCTGGCTTCCATTATGCGGGCGATGGCAAATTGGGCGGCGTGATAGCGCCCAACGATGGCGAATGTCATCTGGATCTGCAGGGCATGTATACGCATTCGGTGATACAGGACTATCCGAGCATCTCGCAAATCAACCAAAAGGTCAAGGAGAATGCCATCAACATTATCTTTGCGGTGACCAATTCACAGTATACCGTGTACGAGAAACTGGCCGCTCACGTTCAGGGCTCCTCGGCGGCCATCCTATCGAATGATTCGTCCAATGTGGTCGATCTCGTACAGAAGGAGTACAATGTAAGGAAATTATGCGCTCTTTTGACTCTTTGAATATAATTTCACGCTATAAACAATTACAGAAAATCTCGTCGTCGGTAGAGATGAAGGACAATGCCACGGGAGACGTGAAGATTACATATTTCTCGTCCTGTCTGACAAACGGACCCGAGATCCAGACATCCAAATGCGATAACCTGACGGTGGGCAAGCAGGTGAGCTTCACGGCCCAGATTCAGGTGTTGAAGTGCCCGGAGGATCCACGTGACTGGAATCAGGTCATCCAGATCTATCCGGTTGGCATCAACGAGAGCATGGTGATCAACCTGGAGATGCTGTGCTCCTGCCCCTGCGAACATCCCGGCTCCATTGGGTATGAGGCGCTGTCGCCGCACTGCAACAACTACGGCACCTACATGTGCGGCATCTGTGACTGTGGCGAGCATCATTTTGGTAACACCTGCGAGTGCTCCGTATCGGATATGAACTCGACGATCAACAACGATGCCAGCTGTAGGGCGGACAACACCACCAATGTGGACTGCAGCGGGCGCGGCAATTGTGTGTGCGGCTTTTGTGAGTGCTTCAAGCGGCCCAATACGGAGGAGGTGATCACCGGCAAGTTCTGCGAGTGCGAGAACTTTAGCTGTGAGCGTAACAAGAATCAGCTGTGCTCTGGACCCGATCACGGCACCTGCGACTGTGGCCGTTGTGTCTGCAAGCCCGGCTGGACGGGCAGTAGCTGTGCCTGCCAGGCCTCCAACGACACCTGTATGCCGCCGGGCGGTGGCGAGCTCTGCTCCGGTCACGGCACCTGCGAGTGTGGCGTCTGCAAGTGTACGGCCAATGAGCAAGGCCGTTACTCTGGCCGCCACTGCGAAAAGTGCCCGACATGCTCGGGCCGCTGTCAGGAGCTAAAGGATTGCGTACAGTGCCAGATGTATCACACCGGAGTGCTGAAGACAGTGGAGGAATGTGCCCGCAACTGTACGGCCTTCACGCCGGTGGGCGTGGAGAAGGTGACCATCGATGAGCACAAGGATGAGCAGATGTGCACATTTTTCGACGAAGATGACTGCAAGTTCATGTTCAAGTACAGCGAACAGGGCGAGCTGGTGGTCCATGCCCAGGAGGAGAAGGAGTGCCCGCCCAAGGTCTTTATGCTCGGCATCGTGCTGGGCGTCATCGGCGCCATTGTGCTCGTGGGCCTGGCTATTCTGCTGCTCTGGAAGCTCCTAACCACCATTCACGATCGCCGTGAGTTTGCCCGCTTCGAGAAGGAGAGCATGAATGCCAAATGGAATGCGGTAAGTACCCGAAAATACTTAACATGCTCAGTTTGCCGTTCGCTCTTCTAATAATCTGTTTGTCTTCTTTTCGTTTTTGTTTTAAGGGCGAGAATCCCATCTACAAGCAGGCCACCTCCACCTTCAAGAATCCCATGTATGCGGGCAAATAATCGATTCGGCTGGATCCACTCTCCGCCATCTAACTAAATATTAGTAACAAATTCTGTGTCATCCATTGATGGATTGTTTGTGCCTGGGAAGAGACACGAGAGACCTGTGCCTGTGTGCCTGTGTCTCTTCCCCAATTAAATCTAAATCTAAATCTAAATCAACGAAAGCTGCGCCCGATAGTTTCCTGTTGAAGTCAACTGCCACTGAAACGCGTTCTAAACTAAGTCAAATTTATATATACACAGATATAGAGATATATATATATATAAATATATACCGCCTCGCCCCCAGACACCAAACACCCTAAAACACTTCGAGGGCAGCCTTCATATACAATGCGTATACTTAATGAGCAAACGATGTGTGCGAGTGCCTTGCTATAAAATGTATTTAGACTGGTAAAGTGCATATATTTGTATACCCATACCTATATCGTATATTGTATAGAGAGAGCTTCCATCTACAGAGAGCCAACAGAAACAGACAGCACAAACAAAACAGCCAAGAAAATGAACTACGAAACGATTATTATTAGGGATATATATGATTTAATGTGTGACATCCTGTGTTCAGCCAACCGCCCCCGCCCCCGCACACCAACAATTGTCCAAACAGCACATCAATTTTGTTTGTATTTTATTTCTAATTTGTTTCTTTATAATTTTGTATTTCATTTTTTTTTTTGATATTCTATTGATTTATTTTCGAACACGTGTGTAGTTTTAAAGCGCAATGTATTTTTGTACGTTTTATTTACATATATACATATATATTTATATATATATATATATATATATGTATATGTAATATTTGTATGTGTATCACTCTTTTTGAAAGGCAATATTGCAAATTGTATTGAAAACTTAACTCCCTCCCTGCTTAACCGCACCGAAACGGCCCCACCCTCTGATGTCTAAATGTGTTTTCTTTTGTTAAAAAAAAAAAATAATAAAATAAAAAACTAAATAATCTAACTTTACAATTTTAATATTTAAGCGTATATTAACATTTAAGCTTTTGTAATTGTTAATCTAAAATCTAAAATGCAAGAGTGCGACCGGGACTTTGACTTCTATATGATTTTTTTCATTTCGTTTTGAACTCATTTTGTACGTTTTTATTTTTTAATTTGTTTATTTTATTTTTTTTGTAATTTTTGTATTTATGAGAATTTATGAGAGATACGTCGTCTCCTTTGTGTGTGTTTTTGTTTTTAATCGATTTTCGTTCATTAATAGTAATAAACTACTATATAAATATTATATCTTTTGCCATTTGTACTGATTACTGATTAACATTTTAAAAGTAAAACCAACAAACGAACGAAAACATTTGTATAAGCAAGCAACAAAAAAAAGAAGCATAAAAAAAGCGTAAAACATTTTTTGGAATATTGTTATTTAACGAATACACCAATACACTGGCAATATACAATGGGATAAGTTGAAGAGCAAATTTAAAATAAAATCAAAATCAAATTGTTTGACGCTAATTTTAGAGCAAATAAAATAAAACGAAAAACAAATAAAAATTCAAAAGTCAAAAGAGTCTTCGTGGGGTGTGGTGGGGGGAAGGTATGCACCATTTTAATGTGTCGATGTCCAGTCAAGACAGCAAGGAAGGGGGAGGGGGAGTGGAGTGGAAACCCATTAACTATACATGCTCGTGTATAAATATGAATATATATCAAATCTGTATAGATTAGATATTTCCCCCTGATCCAATGTAAGTAAGTGGTAGAGTATATTCCTGCTCTCTGTGGGCGGAGGGGAAACAGCCATCAGTTGGGTGGTTTCGGTTTCAGTTACGGGCGTGTATGTGTACGGATACATATGTATGTATGTATATATTTACAAAAAAACACATGTATATGGTATATATGAACATTCTATACATCAATCGATCAGTAGGGGTGGAGGGGGGATTGGGGTAGGTTTGTTTTCAAAACAAGTCTCTGCAATTGTACGTACAATATGTATGTGTATATGGTTAATTTTAAGGGATCGGCTGTGCTCTCTATGTACACCATAGCGGAGGATATCGGTTGAGCTGCCATGCCGCACGATCTGTGGCATGGCATTGGCAATGAGTGTAGAATCTCGTGGGCATGCTAACGCGCTGGCGTTGGTATAAAGCGGATGAGCGCTGTGTGGTGAGAGCTCAACTTAAGTACGGTATAAAAACGTCTGTATATCCGTGTAGGTGTGTCCCTGTCCCAGAGGATTGCACATGGGACACGGTGTGGATCGGTGTGTATCGGAGAATCAAGGTCTCTTGGAGCACCTTCGCTCTCTCCGTTCGTATTCCTGTTGCCTGTTACAATATTTCGACAACTATTTGTAAACTTGAATGTTGTTGTTGTTGTTGTTGGAGGCACCCATCCATCTTCCGCTTTAACCATGGTTGCTGCGATGCCAGTGTGAGTCCGTGAGCGCATTCCCTGATTGTTAACTTGACTTGGATTGGTTTGTTGTCGTCGGCCTGAGGGCTGTGGCTGCTGGGCGTCTCAGTGAAATATGAGATCCGCATCGGGGGCGCCCTTCTGGTGTTTGAACTTGTGTCTGTTGGGTTTCTGGTAGTAGCTCTGAGTGAAATTTCGATGCTGCGGCGGCAGTAGTGACTCCTGATAGTCCTCCTCCTCAATGCGCTCGGTGATGTTCAGTGTGAGGCGCTTCACCTTCTCCTTCTCCTCGCGTATTTTCTGCTCCTGCACCTTCAGATTGATGGCCAAGTGCGAGTCCGAGGCACAGACAAACGTTTTAAATTGCTGCTTTCCGCCCCTGTTGCCGCGCACCATCAGCACAAATGGAACAGCAGCCGCTGCAGCTGGCGTTGCCCCTCCCCCTCCTGCACCCGTTCCACCAGCATTGCTGGCCGCTGTCTTGCCGGAAGAGCTCTCGGGCAGATCGGGTGCTGGCGAGCGGGGAGGCAGATCTGGACAGCTGGCTACCTTTGAGATCTGTGATCCGGCTGTGATCTGTTCGTATGACTTCTTCTGCAGACGCGCCATCATGGGTACGGGTATGTCCTTGGCGGTAGCCTTGACGGGCTCCTTCAGCCGTTCCTGATACGAATCTGTCGTCATTCGTTCGTATTGCTGCTCGAAGTCCAAGTCCTCCTTGGACCATTCCGGCGGCGGCGGTGGTCCCATTGGAACATCTGTCTCATTTTCAGTACATTCGTTGCTCTGCTCCGGCTCCAGGCCGGCAACCTGACGCTCTCGCTGATCGTTCGAGCTGCCAGAATCCTCGTCAGTGGGCTGCGAGAATAGTCGCCAAATAAAGGAAATGCAATGCAAGAGAATGCCAATCTACACTTACCCCTTCGTCCAGCTCACTGATCTCATTGAGGCTGGCCAGATTGGGATTGCTGGCATGCGATTTCAGATGGGGGAAGAGTCGCTCCTGCAACTGTTCAATGGACTCCTTGGCCTGCTCCAGGCTAGTATACAGCTTCAGCTTGGGCCGGACAGCGCCCAGACAGTCGCGATATGTGTGATCGACCAGTATGGGAAAGAGATCCGCCGAGCTCTCATTATCCCTACAGAAGACGGGATGGGACTTCTTGAACCAGTAATAGTGCTGGAAAAACATCAGGAAATAGTCCAGCCTGCAGAAGTCAGAAAGAAAGTGAGTGAGTGCCGTGTCGTGTCTCCCTTCGCTCCTTCTTGGCTCTTCTACTTACTTCTTGCGCGTGGCCTGGCTGGTGAAGTAGGGGCCGCAGGTATCGAGTAGCATGCAGGCCAGCTTCAGGCGAAACAGGCTCTCCGGTGGATCCAACGGCGACACCACACTCTGATCCGTGGACACCCCCAGCGAGATAATGGAGTACAGGGTGTTCAGTATGTGTGTGGACTCCACCAGCTTATAGTTGTACATTTCGCCCAAATACTTGGCCATGGCAATGCGACGCTGTGCCATGCGCGGCGAATGGATCTCGAGGCCGGCGCGTATATCTTCGAACACATTATCAATGACAATGGTGACGGCCCGTGGCTGGTAGGAACTGAGCCCGGACACCAGATCGGCCAGGCAGCGGATGAGTGGGAAACGCAATAGAAATGCTTTGCTCAGGCACTTGATGGCATAGCCGCTGGTATCCGGATCCAGCCAATCGATGCGACGCAGCATTTTGATGCAACGCTCAACGTTCTGCTTGCACAGCTCCTCGAAGATCAGGTGGCGTATGTACTCGTGAATGACGGGACGTGGGGCTGACTCGCGCTTCGATGACTCTGGCGGCTTCACCAGATAGTAGACACTTTCAATTTGGGCCGCATGACGCGAGTCCATGGCGGTGGCCATCTTCAAGCGCAGCATCTGGTCGAGGAAGACGTTCATGAGCAGACGGGAGTCGCGACAATTGTACAGATATACACCAGTCACCTCCACAAATGCGCATGCCATCTCGATCTGATGATGCTGAAAGTCGCGCAGCAGCATCTTGAGGCATCCGAGGGCGTCGAATTTCTTGAACAGGCCGAATTTCACCTGCTCGCCAATGAAGCGCACTATCTTCAGCTTGGACTCAATATTCAGTTGATTCTTTTTGCGTATATGCCACTTGAACTCCTTGCGCAGCAGCTCGGACAGATCGGCGGCCACGTCCGTGTTGCACATGTGAACGACGGCCATGAAGCGCGACAGATAGGGCAGAATATCCAGGCGGGTACGCTGCACCGAGAATATCGTTCGGGTCAGCTTCTTGCGCTGATGCTTTGTGTTGAAGTTGAGCAGAAATTCGATGGCGGCCGAGTCGATAAGCTCCTTGTTGACGCAATTGAAGAGATTCACGAGAAATATATCGAATTGCTGGCGTATCTGTTGCTGTGTCTGGGCCGTCGTCTGCGGCTGGCTTTGCAGCTGCTGGCGTCCCAGTTCCATCAGAGCGCTGCACATCTTCTGCGGCTTCAAGTCGTTCGGCGAGCTGCCCGTGGGGGCCAGCAGCAGCGGTGGAGTGCTGCTTGGTGGCGGCTGGTCGTCGGCAGTGTTCTCAGACGGCGGATCCGAATTGGTGGAGGGTGGATCATCGATATCCATTTCGGCATCTAGATTGGCATCGATGGCCTCTTCGGTCAGTTCGCTGGGCTCCTCCATGGTCTCTAGGTCCACCTTGGGGGCCGAGAAGTCGGGTAGGAACTGGCGCAGATCGGGCAGATCTGTGTAAAAGGCACGTGTCTCCTCATCGCCCCAAGGATCGAGCACCCCGAAGGCGGCACTGTCCAGCATATTGTCAATCACTGTGCCCGGACTGCAGCATTCCGACTCCTTGGCCAGCTCCGGCAGCGGCTCGGCCAACAGTTCCGAGAGCGTCTGGGCAGAGGCCAGCAGCTTGTCGAAGCTCGCCTGCATCATTTCGCACTTTTCGCGCTTCTCCGAGGAGATCTCGCCCTTGCACTCCATCGTGCGACGTATGTTCTTCGTCATGTTCATCAGTTCGGTCTGCTCGGCCAGGACATGCTTGCACAGGGCCTTGAAGTAGCCCTTGAGCATGGTGCGCAAGTTTGCCTGCTTGTCCGCTGCCAGGAAATCGGATTTGGGCACTTCCACGTCGTACTTGAGAGCCAACTGCTGCATTTTCTGCGGCACCAGGCCAGCGTACTCCTCGCCGCAGTGACGGCAAAACGAGAGTATAATCGAGAAGTTGTTATGCCCGTCCTTGTCCTGACCGATTAGCTGCACCAGCACCATTCCCAGCAGGGCCAGGCCGGGCTTCATCTGGATAACACCAGAGCTGATGAGCTCGGCGAAGAGACGCAGATCGACGCGCAGCTTGCTCGGGTTGCCGATCTTCTCGCCCTTGATGTTCAGCACCTTCTGCCAGGCCTCCAGGAAGTGTGTGTCGAAGTCCACATAGGTGGCGTGCAGGCGCGAGGATAGCATCACCACCGAAGGCACATCGTTCATCTTGAGCTTGGCCTCCGCCAGGGCGGCACATATCTCCGAAATATACTTGCTCAGATTCAAGGCGGACAGCTCGCGGAGCAGCGGCTCCAGCTGCGTGGTGGTGAACATTTTCAGCTTCTTCACAAACGCCGTGTTCTTCTTGAGACTGGAGTCGAGGCGGGCAAAGAACTCCTCGCCGGGCAGCTCGATGTTGGCATTTTGCTGACGCATCAGCCGCTTGCTCTCGATTTTCTCACCCAGCTCTTGGATGAACAGCCGCAATTCTTCGCGCTCCTCTGCCTCTTTGGCAGCATCATCGCCATCGCCATCACCGTCATCGTTTGGCGACGCCTCTGGGACTGCTTCTGCTTCTATCTCGGATGTTGTTGTGGCGGTGGCGGCTGCGGCTGCGGCAGCATGGGATGAGTTTGTTGTCGCGGTTTCCGGTATCTCTGCCGGTCTCTCTGCCACAGTTGGGCCCGACTTGCTAGTGGGCATGGCGGCAAATGTAAGTAATATGATTTGTCTCACGCTAGCCTCGATGTTGTTTTGTAATTACAAAACAGAAATATCAGAAATATCTGGGAAGTTTCAGGCAAATTTGTTTCATTTGTTGGATGTAGTGTGACCGCGGATTAATCGTTAACCCACTTAACCCCCTCCCTCTATTTATGCAGTGAAAAACCTTCAATTAAGCCGCGGAAAATAAAACTGTTTGTATATTTTTCTTGTAGATGCACCCGTCCTCTTGATTGAAATAAAATATAACACAGTTATCGTTCACTTCAAATGCATAAAAAATGTTTCAAGTTTCATGAATTTCGTGGGAATATTTAATACCGTGGTATTATCCGTGGTCGACAATGGGCTAAAGTTATTTTTAGTTGATCGGAAATCATATTTGCCGATTTTGATATTCTTTTTAATATTATGAGCTAGCTGGGACCCTCATCACTAAAAATATAGTTTAATCCAAAAGTCGAATATATTTGCTAAAAGATTGCTTATATTTTAGTGCTCTTTTTCATTGGAGTAGAGGTCGTAAAATAAGTTATAAAAAATAAGGTATTTTCTTAAGTACAAATACCGTAACCGCGAGTTGGCATACATCTCTGGCAACTAAAATCGATTACAAAACATCGGTTAGTATCGATTTTGTGAATTGTTGTGAATGGTTCGCGCGCAGTTCAAACTTACTTTCCACAGTATTTCTGAAATGCTTGTTAAAAAATGTGAAATAAACTCAGCTTTGCTTTCGTTTTACAGTCAATCAAATTACGATATTTCACACCAGTAAAATCATTATCATTAGACAGAAATCGGTAGAAGACAAAACATTATCAAAAGGCCAGCCTCAGCCCCGTCATCGTCATGTATCAGAACCAATTTATTTTTTCGCGTGAGCGCCGCCTCTTTGGGCGCCAGTGCCTGTTCCAGGATCGCAATGAACTGATGGTCAGTGTCCATCCCAGTGGACGGCTGCGCCTGAAGTACATTTTACGCGATCCGGCAGTGCATCCCACACAGCTCAGCGACCAGATGGCCCTGAGCATCATGGAGACGGAGAACGTGACCCACGATCAGCATGGGATGTTCCACTACGAGGGCGGCTGGCCCAGGGAGGTGAATATCAACGACGAAGAGCAGACCGTGCGCCATCGCAAGAAGGTGGAGCGCGAGGACAGCTGGGGCGAACAGGTCACCGACATAATCCGCTGCATGATGAATGTGGCCGAGCAGAACAACGCCATCAACATTTACCAGAACTTCTTTGCCGATCTGAGCCCGGAGCTGGGCCAAGATCTTCGCCAGCGCTTTACGGCGCGCGTGGTGAATGTGTTCCACGACCTGTGGGTGCCACCGCGCCAAATGAATGTCGTCGACTGGATGCCCAACAACGAGAAGCAGTTTATGGCCCAATTCACGAACCAATATCGCTTGCGGCCGGATGGGGAGAAGCTGGTGCCAGGCGATGCCTGGAATGGCGGCGAAAATGGCTTCTACATCTGGGAGGTGAACAATCCGCTCAAGCCGAAGCTCTTCTACGACAGCAACGAGGTGGTTTCGCGTGCCAAAATCTGTCCCAAGGATGAGAACAATCTGGCCGGTGGCACCTGGTCGGGCAAGGTGTGCATCTGGAACACCTTCAAGAGTGGCCCGCCGCTGCGCATCTGTCCGCTGGAGACGGCCCATCGCGAGAACACCAAGGCCCTCTGCTGGGTGCACTCCAAGTCGAACACAGAGTTCTACACGGGCTCCCTGGACGGCTCCATCAAGTACTGGGACACACGCGATCTCATGATGCCGGTGCACGAGCTGCTGCTGGAGCCGATGCCGCAGGAGCGTCAGAGTCGCCAGAATGCGCACGGGGTGATGGTACTCGAGTTTGAGTACACCATTCCCGTGCGCTTCATCATTGGCAGCGACATGGGCTGCGTGTTTGTGGGCAATCGCAAGGGCATGACGCCCCAGGAGACGCTGCTCGCCCACTATCAGCTGTTTGCCGGGCCCGTGTGCAGCATCAATCGGAATCCGTTCTTCGTGAAGAACTTCCTGGTGACCGGCGACTGGCGGGCGCGCGTTTGGTCCGAGGAGTCCAAGGATGGGCCCAGCACAATGTATTTCCGCAAGAAGACGCAGATCGTCTGCGGCGCCTGGAGCACGGGCCGCTGTTCCCTCTTCGTCACCGGCGATAAGAAGGGCGTCGTGGACTTCTGGGATCTGCTGTTGCATCAGCGCCTGCCCGTCTGTAGCATCAATTTTGGTTCACCCATTAAGGACGTGGTCTTCCGCCCGGAGGGTTCACTGCTGGCCATTGCCCTGGAGAATGGCGATACACAGATACTCGTGCTGGACGATGCCATGAAGTCGGGCACCGGCAAAGAGAAGGCCCTTATAGCAGCCGTAAGCGTTCTCCGGCGTATTCTATTTTAATATCAGCTAAATAATTGTCCCACGCCCCCCCGCCCTACCGCAGATGTTTGAGCGTGAGATCTCGCGTAGCAAAATCCTGGAGGCGCGCGTCGAGGAAATGAAGCTGAAGCGTCGCACCCAAATGCTGGCCGAGGAGGAGCGCGCCAGAAATGCTGGTGAGGTCCCCGAACTAGATCTGGAGCTGGATCCCGACAATCCCGATCAGTTTGTGCAGCTAATCGAGGGCGATGATCAGTTCCGTCTGGCCATTGCCGACTTCCAGGACATGCTGCTCAATGTGGAGCGCAAGCGATCCAAGCGTAACATGATCATGGAGCGCACAGCCTTCGAGCAGTGGTACCTCGAGGAGAGTCGCGAACGTGAACCCTCAGTGGGCTCCCAAGATACTGTTAACCCAGAGGAGGCCAAAAAGAAGGCCAAAGAAGCAACCGAAGGCGGTAAAACCAAGTAGACACTTGGCCACACAGGCACACCTGTGGCACTCCACCGGAACCACACACTGAACCAAAGTGCTCAACGGGTCTGTCATATTTATGGCGACTTTTATTACGACCCCACACAATTAGCATTTAAGCATTTAAGTAACAACCTTTCTGAATTCACATTCCTCCAAAGAAATGAGGCTACAATTAGATACACACAAAGCAGTTAGGGGAAATTAATTACAGACAAAATTAAAAAAAAAAATTAATAAAGCTCTAGGACCTAATGCAGAGTGTACGGCAGAGGAGTAGTAGTAGGAGGTGGTGCTGCTGCTCGCTGATTCTCGTCCTGTTCTAGTACTTGTCCGTGTCGACGCCCGTGTCAATGAAATCGTTGACCAGTCGCATTGCCTTGCGGGGCACAAGTCGTCCGATCTTCTCCAGCGTCAGATAGCTGCGTGGAACGGCTGCCTCCTCGAGACCCTCGCGCTGTGCCTGAATAATGGAAGCGGCCGCCACATCGGGCGAAATCAACTTGAACAGGCTGGGGAAACGGTAGCGGGGATTCTTGCACAGTCCCGTGTCGATCATGTACGGATAGATGGTGGTCAGTTTTACCTGCAACAACATTGAACATTGAATTCAACTCAAGCTAGAATCACGCAAAGAGGGGCGGCGTGGGGGGTGGGGCCCAACACTTACGTTATTCTGTGGATTCTTTTGGCGCAGCTCCTCGCTGAGGGCGGCCATGTAGCCGCGTACAGCGAACTTGGTGCCGCAGTAGGGCACCAGATTGATGAGACCAAAGAGTCCGGCACAGGAGGAAAGCGCCACAATGCTGCCTTCGTTGCGCTCGATCATGTCGGGCAGGAAGGATTGAATCATCTATAGAATGAGAGGGATTAAGAAGGATTCCCCACATGCAGCAATTCGTAACGAGAAAATGCTTACCCAGAAATGAGAGATCACATTGATTTCGTACATGAGACGAATCTCGTTCTCGGTGTGCTCCAGAATTGGATGGCAGGGCATAATGCCGGCATTGTTAACCACCACATGGATGAAGCCATGCTCCTTGCGCACCTTCTGGGCCAGCTCAATCAGCTCCTCGCGCTTTGTCACATTGCACACATAGCCAAAGGCCTTGCCGCCCTTCTGCTTGATATCCTTCACCGTCTGATTGTTGGTCTGCTCGTTCACGTCCCAGCAGATGACGGTGGCCCCCAAGGCGGCGTACTGCAATGCCATTTGCTTGCCCATGCCATGCCCTGCGCCGGTGATCAGCACAAATTTACCGTTCACATTCTCCTGCGGCTTCGTCTGGAAGAGGCCGATTATCGATTCGATTATCGACAGCCAGAATTTGACCAACAGCATCACAATGTCCACCACTAGCAGCACAATGTTGTAGATGTCGCTGCTGTTGGTTGTGGTACCGTTACCGCTAGCATTGCCAGCGCTAAAAATTGGAGCGGAGAGAGAGAGTGAGAGAGAGAGAAAGATCAGTGGAATGTTCATGGTGGCGGGGGGCGGGGGCCATGGGAAGTTCCAGTTCCAGTGCGAGTGCGTGACGTCTGCTAATTAGGCTCTACTTTTGATCTTTGCATCATAATTATTAAATGGGGAGTCAACGCGAATGGAGTGAACTCTAATCTACTGCTGTGGAGTGTGTGCCTGCTACGAAGTACACACACTTAAGTTTGAGTGTGCTTAAAATCGCATTGCGGCAGTTCTCCAAGTTCCCTCTTCTCGCTGAGATACCCTTCCTTTGCTTATAAAGGGTATTCTAATAGATAGTAAATAAATAAAAAAATACAGTATGCGTCGGGTATCTACATACATATGTACATGCACATATAATTGAATTTTAATTTTAATTGTAAAAACTGAACAAACTGCATTTTAGTTCATGTTTTTGCTTCATCCCAAAGCTGCTCTAGAAATGTTTGATCTGCCAGAGTATCGTATGCTTCGGCTCCCTTCTCCCATTACTTGTGTCTGCCGCTGGTCTGGGCTCCACGCGGAAGTTATGAGTCGGCGTTGGCAGAGGTTCATCTGTGGTCAGCTTTTCTCATGTATATACCCCCAGTACTCGTATTACAATAACAATTACTGGCTTGCAGCTGCGTGAGATCTCTTGATAATGCCGAAACATTTTTGTCAGATGTTTTTTTTTGTTTTTTTTTGGTATTTTTTTTGTCTACTTGTGACACACATTCATAGGCACTCGAACGAAGATCAGCCAAATATGATATATGTACATATTTAGCCACGGGTATGGGACAGATGATCGTGCCCTGACCGTGGCTCTAGATCTGCCCCCACTGCCCCCAACTGCTCCCTAGATCTCTCTATCGCTCATACCAATGGAAACCGCTCTTATCGCTGCATTTTGTTCACATTCTATATTTAGGCAATCGCTCCAGCATTACCATATACATATA
The DNA here is from genome assembly GCA_018150885.1 of Drosophila tristis. Classification (NCBI taxonomy): domain Eukaryota; kingdom Metazoa; phylum Arthropoda; class Insecta; order Diptera; family Drosophilidae; genus Drosophila; species Drosophila tristis. Next base: position 3,865,662 of record JAECWT010000215.1, on the reverse strand, counting down.
TGTATGTATGTACTTATGCAGCTAACTGAAAGCCAAAATGAACAATAGTTTCAACAATTTAAAGCAATTTTCTAAGCCACTCGAATCGAACTGTTTTGAATTATATATTTTATATGAAATAACAATTTCCATAATTGTTGGATGACTGCAAATAGATAATTGCATGTATTCCAATAAGCTATGAATGAATTTGTTCTGTTTTTAAATTGTTGTTTAATATTTACACCGAGCTCTACTATTTCCATGCACAGCAGATTTCATGGGTCATGTAGGACGTGTCTCAAAAAGAGTCCATAAGTACATACTTATGCACATACAAATAAAATCAAGGGATCATCCTTAGTAAATGCAATACGAGGCACTCGAACGGAAGCCTTACTTAGCCTGTGATCTTGAGGGGACCAACAATAACTTATAGGAACCAATATCCTGTTCTACCGTGAATATTGTGTGTCTCATATTGCCAGCTAGTATCCGCTTATCGTGTTTGTTTTTCTTGGTCCAATGGGCAGCATTACCCCGTTTAGGGGGTATGTAACCAGAGCCTATCGGAACTGAAGCGAGACCGATCATGATGCCCCCTGGGGGCGTGCTGCACAATGGCGCACAGGCAAAGGTTAACGAAATACGCCAACCGGTTCCATAAGCTGCTTGGCAATTAATCCGCCAGTAATAATAATTATTGGGATAATCGTCCATCTCTTAAACCCGACAACTGAACCCATTGGACTCTGCGAACCCTGGCCCCAACCGAGGCGAGGGATCGGCTTCTGGCTTCGACACTCGATAAGGAACGGACTGCACGGACAGCCACCAAATACGTGTGTACATAGGTGTTATCTGGTAGAACAGACCATAATTTATATTTATACAACAAATTCCAGTGTTCATATTTTTTTAGTTTGTTTTTTTTTCGCGATGATAAGATTATTTTGCAGTTGCTAACAGAGCGATGTCCTCCTCCAAGTGTGTGCGTCTCTTTTCTTTTACTTGCCACCTTGTACAATAATTACTCACCTTTGCGACACTTTGGACATGTTGGCGAGGATTTCAGTTCTGTGAGTGGGCTGTGTTCAAGGATCGGTGGGTGGTGGGCGGTGGGCGGTGGTCGGTGGTGTCGTTGGTAGATCGTGGAGCAGAGCAAGAGCAAACCGTTAGCGGCTGTTAACGAATTCGGACTGAGTTTCGACAAAAGTAAACACTACGCACAGCACCGTGTGCGGCTCTGCGAGTATGCCGTATATATGCCGTATAAGTTATTATTTCAAATATACAATCGCACTGGCACACTCATACTCAGAGCTGGAGCAGACTCACATTAACAGTCGCACTCATAAGTGGATGGCACCAACACCAAAACGAGCACCGCTGACGCGAGCTACGAGCAGAAGCGCAGCAGAAGCGTTCTATACTCCGCTCCGACACACATGTCGATCCGATCCGATCCGATACGATACGAGACGTTCAGATCCGATCTATATGGAACGACGCGTTGGCGACAGCATGGCATGCCATGCAACAATAACACCAACAGCAACAACAACAACAACAGCGACGTATGAATGGGTTCGTTCGTTCGCTCGTTCAGATGAGTCCAGTGTGTGTGTGTGTGTTGTGAGTTAATCAGAGTCCGATATTAATAGTACACAAATGTGGCGTAGTGGTGGGGGGCGGCTCTAACTAGTCCCCCGCTCCAATCATCAATCATAAAATGCAGCGCAATCCAAAGATCTGGAAAGAGTTTACGAGGCCCACGTGGAGACGCACACATACTCCTCATATGCACAGTTGTGTGTGTGAAGAGATGTAGCAGCACCCCCAACGAGCACACTTCTATCAGTAAGATGTGAGGCTGGCTAAGCCTTTGGCATTTGACCCAAGTCCATGCATTATCTGCCAAAAAACGGAGTGGGTAAAGTGCAAGTGCTCAGAAATGAAAATGAAGCATTAAAATAAAGTATATACTTTTATATATTTAAGCAGCAGGCACAACCCTCCGCCGCCCATTCATTAACTGTAACTGTAACAAAAAAAACTCGGCTAATTAGTACTTACTTTGAGCACTCATTGCATCATACCAGTTTCGGCAGCAGCGATAAGATTTCATTTGAACAGGGTCCTAACTGCCTATGCTTTTAACTGTTAGTCATGCCTCATGATGATGCAGCATGGTGAATCAGTTTTCTAACAGGGTTGGGGTTAAGGTACAAGCGCAGAACGCAACGCTCCAGAAGTGTGATTTAAATGTACGGCTAGCACTTGCACAGAACGCCATGGCAATAATGTTTACAAAATCGAAGCTATAAATAAATAAACAACTTGGACAGAGCAACCGAGAACTGACACACCCGATGATTAGAAGTAATAATACCCCTTGGAAGAGTCAAGATAAAAAAAAACAAAAGGGCTGAAATTTCACATAGCCCTCACATCTGTCGTTCGTTGGGAGGAATAGTATATACCTGGCATACGAACTGTGCTTATCAGATGTGCATTCACACTATCTGTGTGTACCTAATAGGAACAGATTCGAATAGTTACGATACCTACGATACCTTGAAGACAAAGAGCAAGACGCGTGAGTGCTTTACAGTCTCTCAAAATATTAGATATAAATATATAAGATCAAAGGTTCTGGTTAAGTTCCTGCAACGAAATATATGTAGATAGTATTGGATTCATTGGATTCTGGTGACCGACAAAAGACCGGCCACATTTTGCTGCTGATGCATTGTCTCTATGTTCTCTATGGGATGCTGAAATGGCAAAATGATTCTGGATTTCCTTTTAGCGGTGCCACAAATATGTTGACAACCTTGCCTGGTTCAAATTCATTCAATATCAACAATTGAATGCCAAGGGCAGTGGCGGTAGCAATGGCCGAGTGCAAGCTTCTTGGTTCGATCCGTATCAAATCTGATTCGGTGCGGCCTTCATTTCCTGCTACTCCAAGAGTGTGTATTCAGATATTATGCAATGCCGCCATTGTCTGGTGCACTCATTCCGGTTCTATGGCAAATCCGGTCCACCTACCCCAGTCATATTCAGTGTTCGGGCAGGCAGGCAGGCAGGCAGGCAGGCGGGAGGCTCACTGGCAACTGGCAAGTGGAATGTGGCAGGCGGGGCAGTGCGCGTCGCGATGGCCAGTGGAATGGGAAGCAAACGTATAAACAATGTGATACTTGCTTTGGGCGGGCGGGCGTTGCATGAATGCATTCGATATATAAACAAGATTCGTGACCATTTCGGTTATTTCTATAGCTGTGTCTCTGTTTCTGTTTCTGTCTCTGTGTCTGTGTCTGTGTTTTTGTGGATGCGGCTGGCTAATCGAATAAATTAGCTCACATTACCGGACCGCTCGACTACTCACTCACTCGGCTTATTGTTTCACTTGACGCTTGCATAAATATGACGACTAATGCTTGCAACTTGCCGGCCGGCCGACGCCGACGCCGACAGTCGCCGGAACTCGAACCATCCAAGACCCAAACGAACGAACATCGAGCGATGGTGCCGTGCCCCATCTCAGTTGATTTCTTTAGATTGTGCGCTACTCGTACGTGCAGATTGCACTTATCACACATCTGTTCGCAGAAATGAATTGCATGCCTCTGGCATTGGTCGGGGTCACCTTCTGGCACCTCCGGGTGGCTTCTCACTCTAATCAAGTGCAGTTACTGTCGGTTCGTATGTGGTGACAGGCACCACACAGAACCCTTGCCTTCCCAGCAATCTCTAAAATACGTTGAAGCCACAAGAGATCCCCATGGGTAACATTAAATGCGATCTAATTTGGGCGATGATTGAACTGCTTTTGAAGCTCCAAGCAAGAGACTTGACACACAATTTTAATAATAATTACAGGGCTATTTTAGTGTAGTTGTGCTTCGGGGAATCAGAAATCAATTGCCGTTTAACGTACTTTATTTGATTAACTCACGAGACAAGATAAAAACTATTGCTTGTTCGATTCGATTTAGACCTGCAGCGTTGAGAAAAAGGAGCCGACAGCACTGTCCGTGGGCAGGCACTGGCCAAAGGCTTCAATCAGCAGCGGTTCGGCGGTGACTGTGGCCATGAAGTCCTCCAGCGACACCTGTGTGAAGGGAGGGCGGGGGGCAGTAAATAGGGGCGTATGGAGGTGAATGGCATTGCTCTTTACCTTGCCATCCTTGTCCAGGTCAAATTTCTTGAGTACGATCTCCACCAGATCCTTGACACCCTCGTCGGGATCCTCGTCCTGCGGCTGCTTGATCAGACAGTTGCGCAGCAGCGTGAACATCTCATCCTTGGTAATGAATCCGTCCTGATTCAGGTCGTACACCCGAAAGCAGAAGCCCGCCCGCTCCGTGGACGTGCCGCGCAGAAACGTTGAGAGGCCGATGAGCCAGCCCTCGAGCCGCAGGGGCAGGCCCTCGTGTGCCTTGTCCCAGCTGCAAAAGATGCGCTCCATCAGTATCTCCTCGGTGACAATATCGAAGGTGCTGTGCAACAGCTCACGGAACACAATTCGGTCGATGCCCTGCATGGATGCGGTTAATGTGAGAGTTGGGGGGACGGGGGATTGGCATCTGCTGCAACACTCACCTCCACGGCTGCATGGGGCTTCGCGATGGCTGCACTGGAAGAGCTGGAGGCCAGCGTCTTGGCCGCATACTGGCAGTTGGACACGAGCTTCCGATAGATACGGCACAGAGCATCCAGTTCGTCTCTGTAACGGGATTGGTTTCAGGGACTGGTTGGAACGGAATGGAACGGAACGGAAAGGGAACAGCAACTGGAATGGGAACTGGGAACGTGCTGGGAACGAGCTGGAAACTCACTTGCTGAAGCGCGTCTTCTTGCGCAAGCTGTCCAGCAGCTTTGGATTGATTTTGCCGCTTAGCTCCTCCATCCTCCTTTGGCGCTGCTGCCGCTTGTTCTGCAGGGCCGCCGCGGCGGCTTTTGACTGTTGGTTGCTCGAGTTACGTTTGCCGCTGGCGAGGAATACCGAGACCGTTTTCAGTATCGTTTTGTTCGCATGTAGTGTGGACCTGCCGGCTGTTGTTGCTCCGGCACCGCTTGATGTTGTTGCACCACCACCGGCTCCCCCTCCAGCTCCAGCAGCGACTACGACTCCGGCTCCAGCTACAGTTCCGCCCCCAACATTATCACGATTGGGTGTCGGCGTTGGCGAACGACCCTTGGTGGCGCCTGCTTTGCCTGCAACCAAACAAATTTCCAATACATGAAAATGTTGGGATGGGGATGGGAATGGGATGGGGTTCCCTTCCCTGTTCCTCTTTATGTGTCAAAGCCAACACGCTCATCCAACCCCCCCACTTGGGTTCCCCAAGTCACTTCCAATATGTACAAACTATGCACGGCAGTATGTGGAACAAAGGGATAGAGCAAACAAAAGGCAAAAGGCCCAAAATGTAAATGCCTGCTCTGCCCTGCCCTTCACATCGCATTATTCGTACATCCGAATGGGTAATGGCTAATGGCACATTCACATTGTACCCAGTCAAAGCGACTGCAATGAGCGTACACTGAGCGAAAGTACTGAGAGGAAAGAAGGAAGACCTAATTAATTCTAAAAGTGTGGATGGATGGTTTGTACATGGATAGAACTTAAGAAAAGTCGATCTAACGATAACGATCAGCAGAACCAATCTAGAGACAAGAATTGGGAACATCGGAAGGAGAAAGGGGAGAGAGTGATGGAGAGCTATAGCGAGAGGGGCAGAATTTCTGCGAGTGCACGCGTTTACTCTTTTGCTTACTTTGATTAAACTTCAACTCTCTCATTCTCTCTGAGAGAGTGAGAGAAAGAGTGAGGGGGAGGCGGCTGGCATTGTATTGTTGTATCGTGCCAGACCTGGCGATATTTCTCGGCTCTTGTATGCAATTTTGTATGCGCAAAATGTTATTATCTTGTGATTACCCAAGAAGAGGGAGTAACCCCGACATACATACATACTCTGTCTGTCTGTCTGTCTGTCTGCCTGGTTGAAACGGTATAGTTATATATGTATGTATTTATGGCCGTCTCCGCCCTCGGCACTATAATTTTATTAGCATTTCCATTTGCTACGGATGCGTGTCAGTGTCGGGGACGAACCAAAGTACATATGCAACGGGTCTCTAAATACATACATACAAATGTAACTCTTGTAATTTGTTGATTTTTAACCATTTGCCCCGACCCGTCGTTGCCCGGTTGCCACACAAAACAAATCACGGATTGGGGGGGTGTTTTGCTCGAGTTGTTCTTTGTCATGTTGCACGTCCACTGACAGCACCCGAATGGAGCAATTCAAATATGTTTGGACTTGGCAGTCCATCAACAGCAGCTCCCAGTCCATAACCCCATCACTCACACACACACGCACACATACACGAGAGAGAGAGATGCACATGAACTTGGACTTGCCACTTGCCGTATGGTAATGCAACCGATAGTTGGCCCCGACCGCTCCATCCAAACAGTTGAGGTTATCCTTGAGCGCGGAACAAAGCTCTGAGATAATGGCCAAAAAAGGAGGCCCCTGGTCGGGCAAGTATTTTGTATTTTTGTTCAACACTTTCAGCATTTCTTGGAATCTGTTTTTCCCAGATACATATCTCCCACAGATGAAGCACATAATGGAGGAGTGTTATATTTACTCTAGGCTCTACTGCTGCATCGGATACCATTCTCCTTTATGACTAGATGGTATTTGCCCCATCATTGTCATTGCCAGAGAAGGGACACACACACAGCCACAAGTCAGTCGCACAGTTGCGTCTCAGCGCTGCGCTGCAATGTATGCTATGGAAATTGACGTAATTAAAAGTTTAAATTGGTTTGCGTTACACCCACCACACAGACACACACAGAGACACACACACAGAGGGGAAAAGAGAAAGAGAGAATTGTTTTATAGATGTTTAAAGTAGAGATACCCATGTCTAGGTTGTTGTTATTTTGATTGCCCCGATAGACTCGACGCAGAGGCGTTAAAGCGTGTCCCTTGGCCCTTTGGGCACATCCACAAATGGCAAACGGGCCAAAACAAAAGGAATCAACAAACTGCAACTTTTCTTCAGTTTCCAAGGCGAAGACAATCCACGGCGCCTCCCAAGGGCTTCAAGTGTGTGCTGACAGTCCCCAGGCATTGTCAGTTGGAATAGGCAACGAAGAGAACTCTATGAATAACCGCAAAGCAAAGGGCGGGGCGGGGCGGGTGTGAAAACTATTGATAAAACAAGGCCAAGACAAGACGGCATACAACTTTCAGCACTCACCACCCATCGGCAACATCGCACCAACATCGTTACGAAGATTGTATTTGCATTTATTTCAATTTCCTTTCAATTACTTGTTAGATTTCTATTTCTCTGTAACAACATTTTGGTTTTTGTTTTTTTTTCTTTTTGCTTTTTTCTTTTGAGGCTATATATGGGATAATTGATTGATCCCTCCTGCCGACTGACCACTGGACCACTGCCTCTATCTACCCAACGATTTTGGTTTCGATTGCTTTCAATTACGTTTCAATTATTGTATTTTCTGATAGATAGTATCATGTGTATATTTTGTGGGTATATTGTGTATACAATCACCAGATTACAATGTGCACTCTTTTATTTGCTCAGCTTTTAGTGTAAACTTAGGCGTAAAATACGGTTATACATACGGTTCGTAGTGCTAGTTAGTAATACCTAAAATATGTAGTACAGTAGATCAATCGGTAATGCCTATAGCTACATATGTATAACTATTGTATGTATGTATGTTTCGCTCATCATTTCTCTGACTTGCGATGCACTTTGATTTGATTGGATTTGATAAAGCCCCTGCACTGCATTTTCTGCATCCATTTTGTGTGCACAACACTGCACACGATTCGAACAGAGAGAGAGAGAGAGAGATAGGTAAAGGGAGAGAGAGCGGTAGAGGGATCTCTTTCTCTCTCGCATGTTCGGCTTGGACCCCAACTTAAGGAACCGACCGGATGGCCGATGGCCAAATAGCAAAAATAAACAGAATAAATACTCGTAATAAAAAAACAGATTTTGTTTTGGCTTAAACACAGGTGGCATAAGTTAGACATAAAAGTTATTGCATTTAATTACACGTTCAATTAGAATCCTATTTTTAAAACATTACATAATAACCGTATGATAATATTAATTAACAAGAAAAGAACTGCAACGTTTATTTGTATCTCATAATGCTTCAATTCTTTTAGGATTTGTCTTGGTTGTCTACTAGTTCTATGTACGTTTCGCGATCGTTTTGGGGCAGGGCCAAGGCTGCTAAGTCAGATTGGATACTGCGGATTTTTGCTCTTTCAAACCGATTTCTTTTCTACATACGATGTGTGTACCATGCTTTGTGTTAGATATATTGCGAAATATTGTTGAATTGGAAAGTCCCATAGGCCAATAAGGCAGGCAAAACACACAAACGAAAGCATACACTTTAAAATACTCGTACTCGTACATTTCGTTGATCTACTCGTAGTATTCAGAAGCAATCCTTTTTCATGGGGTTTCGTTAAAATATATATATATATATATATGGGATTGTGTGGGATTTTTGGGGGATGTGGGATAATGATACAGAACTGTCTGTTGATGGTGGTAATTGTATTTCATCTCGATACGTTTGCACTGTTTAGCTTAATTGGTATATTTTGAAAGATCGGGCGTCATTCTCCGTTATCCTTTATGGTTAAGGTTATTGGTTATCGTCATCGTCTGTTTAGTGCCAGACCAAGGCCAAAAGCAATTTTGGTTTTATCATTATCCGATTTGTTCCGATTTCAGTATATTTTTTGTTTGTTTGATCCGCTATTTTGTTTTTGTTGTTGCCGTTGTTGCCTTTGTTTCTGTCTGGCTCGACTCAACTCGACTCGACTCGACTCGGCCTAACTCCCGACATTGTATTGCGTGTGTACTTTACTTATTAGAACCATTTTATTCCATTTAATATTCATGCTCCTCTCCGTTATGTTCTTTTCTTAACTGATCCTTTCCGTTTCCATTTTGATGCGAGATCCTCTGCTCCCTGGTCAGATCTTAAACGTTTCTTTGTCATCGTTTTTCATGTTGTTGTTTTTTTGTTGTTGTTGTTGTTTTTTATCAGCTACTAAATGGCTTAACTAAGAGTTTTCAAATCTTGTTTTGTTTGCGCTTACATTAATAAATATAAATTTATATATATATATATATTATATATATTTTATGTATATGTATATGTATATATATATATATATATATCTATACATATATATGGTATGCATGTGCATCACTTTCTATCTTAAAATTCAATTATCATTCCTATATATATGTATATATGTATGTATAATTTTGTTGCCGTTTGCTGTTGATTTGCTGATTTGAAAGATCATCGTCATATCCAAAAAAGGCAGAGGATGCAGAGCGAGAGAAAGAGAGAGAGAGAAGAGCTGCGCTAAAGCATTAGTATTAGGCATTTGTCGTTAATGTTAATGGTATTTGATTAGAGTTAAACCGATATTATAACTCCATGTCCCGTGCCTCATCCTCACTGTAGTCGGACATGCTCGACTCGCTGTCGCTGCTCTCTCGCTCCTGTTGCGCCGCCCGCAGCGCATCTTCGGTGGCATAGCGTTGCACATAGTCGGCCACCTTGCGATGGTACTCTTCCGGCTCGTGCAGGTACAGGGCGGCAGCATCCCGATTGAGCGGATCTACCGGATTCGGATATGTGAGCAGCTGCGGCAAAAACGACTCGAATATGTTCGATAGGTCGTACAGGGCCGTCCAGGCCTGATTGATCACATCGAGACAGACCGTCCCAGACGATTCGTCAATGTTCGGATGGTAGATCTTGTTCACGAACCCAATGCTCGGCGACTTGAAGGGATAGTTATCGGGCAGATAGACGCGAACCTTCCACACACCGCCCTCGTAGGGTGTTTCCGACGGGCCGAAGAATTTCACATGGAACTCGTTGAGGCCCCCGAGAATGGTGACCTCATGTTTTGATTCAATCAGTTTGATCACGTCATTGTCCATGCGACGTTTTCCAGCACTGGGCGACGACATTTTTGTAGCTGTAGCTTTTGATTGACTTTGTTTTGTGATTAGATACGGATTGGATAGTGCTTTTTGATGACGGCGGTCTCGATCTCTATTGTCCGCTTCTTGTCGTTGTATTTCACTAAGGCTAAGGCGGTGTTTATTTATTTGTTCCTTTCTTTCCCTTCAATTTTTTTTTAATTTTTTGTATAATATAAATGTTGTTATTGCTGTTCCAGTTCCTGTTTGTGGTGCTATTCTCCTGCTTTCCGCTTCCTGTTGCACGGCTCCTTCATCCGCATTCGTCAACTCTCACACACACGATCCAGCGCAATCAGAAACGTCGCAAGGGGGTTGCTGCCTAGAAGAGCGAGAGAAAAGAATTTGAGTATGTGAAAATGCAAATCTACCTCTGGGGTTATTTAATGGATTGATTAACATTTGAGTTGTTCTGCAGGAGCAGCAGCTTTGCCCCCCAACATGTATGCACATGTATTTATGTATTAATCTGTACATATACTTCTATTCATATTATCTGGGTCATTCAAGCCCCAACTTTTCTTTTGACTCTCTTTTGCACACATACACACACACCCATGGAAATGCACGTGGCCTAACTAAGGAAACTATGTCAGCCATCTGTGACGTCGCTCTCCTTTCCATTTCCACTTCCACCCTCCTTCCCACAAGCCTCTCTCACAGGCCCAGCAGCATCCCTCTCTTCTCGTCGTGGTCCTACTATGTCTCTGCCATTTGGTTGCAATTGGTTGTCCTTCAGTGGAAATTCTATCGGATTCCGTTGAAATCTAAGAAATTTCCCAGTGTTGCATACTTCGGGGATGCCGCAGCGTTCAGTGTGTCCCCCTAAAAGTTACTGTTAATTGTTGGCAAATGTTGTCCTTTCACGAGAACTTCTGTTGGCCGTTCCGTGCGCTGCTTCGATTCGATTTCATTTATACTTGTCCTCTGCCTCTGTCCCCATTTTCATGGCGCACCCATACTAAGCTGGGCGAACGAAACGGGGTTGGCTGTTGTTTTCAAACAAACTCAGCTGTTTAATGTTGTTGCTTGAAAGAGACAAACGAGAGAGAGAGCGAGAGAGCTCGCGAGAGGAAACCAGCTTGAAGTCAACCCAAAATCATCTTGAAATCAACAATGTACAGTGGGCTCGGCTCGGAATCTCTTCAGCTGGTCCCAGTCCACACTGAAGTTCAATTCTATTGCTGCACACGAGTATTTCGTTTAGTTTTTGAAAATAGTTAAAATTGAAAATGTTTGGTCAAAATGTTTATAGGCTGGATTTTTTGACCATATTATGTACCACATGAAAAATTACTGTTACCGTGTATCGAGTAAAATAAAGCCTAATGAGCCCCACTGTCCCTATGCACTTTTACTGTGTTGTCTCCTCCTCTCTCTATCAGACTGTTGGATGAGCTAATTCTGCTTTTACTTTGACCCTCTCCGCTCTCACTTGCTGTTTCTCTCACGCTCACTCGCTCCGTATGACTTTCTGTGCCTCTATTCCTATCCTCCTCTCTATCGCCTATACCACTCGCATGCTCCACGGTCTGGCTTCGTTCGGTTAAACACAAAAAACTGTGAAATTCTCTTTCGATTTGCTTGTGTGGTAAATTGGTTTTGGGCAGCGAAGTAATACTGTAGGTTGTTTAGGCTTCACAGTGGGGCTGCTTCTGCCGTTTTTGTTGTTATTTGCGTTGCTTTTGTCAGACATTTGTCTTTTGGCTTTGGCTTTTGCGTATGTGTACATATCTATATACATACGTATGTACATATGACTTTTATGTGTGCGAGATGCGCCCACGGTTCTCTTGTCACATGGAAGATCGTCACCAGCAACAACAACAACAACAATGAGAGTCAGCTGCAAATTAAAGCATTTGCTGTCGCTCTCCTTGCCACTGCTTATATATTTTTGAAATGTTTCACAATAAAAAAACAAACAGGAAAAATATCTTCAATAATTTATCGCGCACTACCGTTTGAAAGTTTAGAACTGTTTTTTGGTTTTGCACAAACACACAGCACATATGTACAGATGTACATGTACCATGTATATGGATTTATTTTGTAGTAGATTTTTTGAGTCCTACATTTACTTGCGATTACTGCTGCTCCTGGTTTTGTTGTGCCTCCCTTTTAGTTTGGCCTGCACTTACATATGTACATATATACTTTTTCTTTTTGGGTGCTCTTTCTTGTTTTGTTGTCTACTTCAACTAGTAACTGAAAATTAAATGGCATCTGAGCTGAAGCCCCCAGCGAGCAGAGCAGAGTGGAGCAGAGACACTGGCAGAGGCAGAGTGGCGCGTCTGAGAGCAGCGGGCGAGCAGCATAAGAAGTGAAGAAAAGCAGCGATGAACGAGGAGAGCAACGCGCATGGTATAGTCAATAGAAGGTGAGTCAGTGTCATCCAAACATGTTTCCGATTTTTTCCACGGATACCACGGAGAGCACCAATAAATGATAATAGAAATTGAGCCAACTTAGTTTACAACTTTAAGAAATAATATAATTCGATTGGACACTGAGGAAAGGTTTTTAAAATTAAAAACAGCGTTTATTAATTATAAAAAAATTGTTAATCAGATGGGTGAGAAAATTACGCATATTACGAATTATGAATATTAAAATTTCAACATAATCATCATACACGACTGTATGTGAGTAACATGTCCTAGGCTGCTAAGGTTTAATGATCAATGATCATAAAAACCACTGTGAGGCATGGCGAGTGTCCAGTAGTTCTTGGGTTTATAGTATAAATTCTATACTATAGAAGAAGGATACAATCCACTGTCTTAATTAGGAATGACTAGCAACGTGAGAAAAAGAGAACGGCGCTGTCAGCTATCAGAAGGTAGCACATACTTTATTATTTGATATACCATGGTAACGCGCACAGAAACGAAAGAGAGCACGGGAGAGTGTCAGAGAGAGAGCAGCCAGAGCAGAGCTGAGGGCAGAGCACAGTGTGCAGTGCAAAGTGCCTGCTTGCTCCCCCACGCGCTTACCTTACCCTTCAACCCCACCATATGTACAAAAGCAACATCATAATAACAAAGCGAACACAAAAAGCCAAAGCGATAGCAGCAGCGCAGCAAGCAACAACAAATTAGACGGAAAAGAGCGCACAAGCAGAAGCAGCAAAGCAAAAGGCAAAGCGGCAAAAACAACAACCACTAGTCAGTCCACGTTTCTGCCAAAGCTAAGAAAAGCTATAATCAAGGACAGCGACAGCTAGCAGCAGCAGCAGCTGTAAACCAAAAACACAGACACAAACACACACACGTCTAAACATACACATGCATGAGAGAAGAGAACCGAAATGCAGCAAAATGCAATAAAGGCAAAAACCAAAAGCAAATGCAAATGAAATGAAACAAGCTAGAGAAAAGAAATGGGGAAATAATGATAATATGTATGTACACATATTTATGTACGAACAACACACAAAAGTCGAAGACTTCATGCCCTTTCCCATTTTCAAAATAATGACAGTATCATATTCACAGGGACGCCAACAAAGGCCTGCACTCCAGGCACGGCACCCACATGTGCATACATACATACATATGTATGCACTATGTACGGATTAGGTATGTACACCTACGTCCTAGGAACAGGGTTAATTGATTTGAGTACAAAAGCTAACGAGGTCACATGCAGGGGCAACAAGGATTCCAGCAAAAATCGTTTCCCAATGGATGAAAATGTTTTAGGGGGGTCGTCCCTTAGACATAACCACCCACAAATACCACAGCCAGCGTATTCTGGACGGCTACCCACAGGGGCAGGACACAAAAGTGTGCGGTCGTTGACTGCGTACATATGTATGTACATACATACATACATACATATTCAAGTCTTTTGCATAGTTGATGGTGTGATGGAGTGCTGATAATGTGAGGGGAGTGCGGTGGAGTGTATTTGGCATGACTGTTTGGCAAGGGGTTTTTGTTTATGGAGGGGAAATACACACACACACACACACACATACATACATACTTACACACATGCATATATGGGCTAAGGCCAAACGGCAGTTGAGAACTGCGTTAAAGAAACACGACACATGATAATATACATATGTACACACATACTATACTTATTTATGCATGTTATGTGTTATTGTTTGCTGATAAGATTTAAAACGCAAAAGCAAAGGCAAAGCGAAAAGAAATCGGTAGGCACAACGCAATAAACGGGGCCAAAACCAAAGTGCGTAGTATTGGTTGGGGAGATACGAACTCTGGTCAAAATAGGGGAGGGACAACAGCAACAACACAGAGTAAACTAAATTGGCATAGAGTATAAGCGTATGCTGCCTTTAGTTATCTCAGACACGGAATAAAGAAATTCTTTAGGGAAAAATAAATTCATATATGAATATGTTTATACACACCGACCACACAGGCGAGCATGAGAGCGCAGGCAGGCATGTGTGTACAGAAACGTTTGAAACCAGGACTAACGGTAAACATGCGAACTTTTATTGCAAACAACTCCCCCATCCACCTCCACCAGCACATTGCCAAGAAAAGCAAACTGCACACACGGCTATATAAACAATTGAGATCGAAAAAACTAGGATATATAAATGCAAAATTTGCATTTTTTTGTTTGAACAAGAAAAAAAAACAAACGAAAACATTCACAGCTGAGTGCTGGCGGCGGCGGGGGTGGGACAACGTCAACCCCAGTAGAAAAATGGACCCCCTCCACAATGGTTGTTGTTTTTGCCATCACTATCTCACAATTTTACACAATCACAAACAGAATAGAGTTACTGTATTTAAATATATTTCATTACACAAATATACACATGCACACATACGCTGTACACATCTTGTAATACCTTTTATTATGAGTTCTCGGTTATATATTTTTGTTTTCTGCTGCTGTAGTGTTTCTATTGAGGTGTTGGTGTTGATGGCTGGGGCGGCCGCATTGGTTTTTTTACGCATCGATACTTCTCCACATTGTTAAATGCACTGGCCACGATCTCTGCATTTTTCCACGTCTTGTCTTCCCCTTTGTCCAATTGCTGGGGTCTTTGTTAATTTTGATTGCTCAACATTTAAAAATGTACTTCGATGCCCATACCTATGTGGGTATGTGTATGTGGGTACGATACATCGGTCTTCAGCAAAAACACCCCTGCAGCTTATCGATAGGTATTGCACCACAGCCAGTACTGGGTAAGGCCATTTTTTCACTCCGATGTCTTATCGTTTTTGTTAACAGAAATAACTCATAAATAGCAGAAAAATTGCAATGAAATACATTCACCATTTCGTTGAAATATATATAATGGCCTGGCCTCTATATTTCAGCTCTAGCTCCGCCGTGGTCTCGGAAAATAATAAAGCATCGCATAAATACATCGACTTTGATATTTTGGCAAACAAAAAATTATATCATCGATATATACATGCACACATAATTTATCATCTCTAATTTGTTAATATTTCTCGCTCGGAAAGGTTGTGGTTTTCGCGGGTTTGACCATTTTTTGTTGTTGTTTTTTTTTGGTTACGGGCTAAGCGGCATCCGTTACCAGTTCATTAGCTGATTTTTGTTGGTGTGTGTATGTGTGTGTGTGAAAGCGTTCCTGCTGCCATCGCTTTACTTTTTATGGCCGAATGTTAATCTTATCGCAAATCAAACTGCGAGCATGAGTCCACAGACGAAATTGTAATTGAATTTCAGTATCGCATTCGTACGCCCCTGTTGGAATTCAACTTTTTGTGGTCCTGCTGCTGCTGATCCTCGCAAAATCGCATCGACCGACCACAATAGCCTATTGAGAGATCTCCACCCAACCCCACCAACATGCCTGTGAAGACGGTGTCACGGCAGCAGAGCCAGACGCCCGCCCAGCAGCTGCAACAGCAGCGTCAGCGGGATGTGGAGAACGGCCTTTATCCAAATATCCCACCCGAGCGAAGATCGCCACCCTCGCGCCCACAAACGCTGCGTCAGGACACCATCGACATGGAGGAGATACCCCTCAATCAGGCAATATCGCAGGAGCCGGAGGATCGACGAAAGATGAGGGAAATATTTGACAAGGTACGGATCACAGGAAAAGGGAACAATTAGATTTGTGTGTGTTGCCTGTTGCTGGGGAATTTCGTAAAATTTCGTAAAAGCCATGGGAATTTTATCTGCACTTGAACCGGCAAAACTATTCTCCGTCTTCCTCTTTACCTACTTCTTCATCTTACAATACGTGTGTGCGTGTGAATGAATATTTTTCTGGTTTTGTTTTTGCCGGCGTTGCCATTGGTGAAAGTTGGGGACTAATGAATGAATCATCATATATGGCATTGCATGTGGACAACACTCTTTTTCCTATCCCCCCTTTGTGAGCCTGGGAGTGACTAAATTCGTGGTCCCGCTCCTCCTTTCGTGCCTGCCACTCATATTCGCACCTTGCCTATTTACCGCAAACATACATAGCTGTTTCTTTGATTTTCCCCTTTTTTCAATACCCTATACTTAAAGGAGCATATAAGTTATTCGTTGTGCAGTTTCCATGGGAAAACGTTTCTGTTGCCAGTTATATAAAGATTTTTGAGATAATTGAATTGCATTTTCATACATGGATATATTAAACAGCAGGTTGAGCGATTGCTCAAAAAACTTGTTTGTTTTTTTTTTGTTTCTGACAAAAAGACAACCAACGTCTGCCAGGGGAACGATCGATGTGTAAGGGTATCAAAAGGTTCTGCTACCTTTTTGCTGCATTCTGTTTTCTTAACATTGATATGGGGAGAGAAAGAGAGGGCGACAGAGGGTGTTGTCTTATCGCTGACAGCTGTGGTGGAGGAAGTGAGAGAGTTGGGGCAGCGAAAGAACCGGTTATAAATTTTTGTTTGCTTTGTGTTGAGTTCTGTCTTTTGGTGGTATTGAATTGTTGTTGCTGTACTGACGTTCGGGGTTGGCATTCGGTGTGGCGTTAGTCATCTTGACCCCCCTCGCACCTGTTTACATGTTCCTGTTGTCGGGTGTTTTAATTTTACTTCCACAAAACAGATTTGTAGAGGATTTGTCGTCTTTAAATGTTCCGTTATGCCCCGATAGAGCAACAGTTAGCGAAGTATAGTCCCGTATTTATGTTCCAATAGGATTCAAGTGACATGGACTGGCTTGGCTTGGCTGTACTCTACGAATTTCCCACAAACTAACGGGTGCATTCTTTACGAATGACGTGAAATTAAAAATGAGCTATTCATGATTAAATATCTTCTTAGGAGTTTCAAATATAGATCGATAATACCAGTCAACTTTTAATGAAATTGTGGGCAGGGCTTTATGTCACTTTTTTGTGGGCCTTATGACAATTAAATATGTTTATTATACAAAGCAATTCAGGTTAAAATTCAGTTATAAGCCTCCCTTACGCCTAGCCTATTGTAGGGATAACTTTTAGGAATAGAGCACTTATGCTTGTCTGAACTGTTTAATGTGGAAAAGTGCTGAAGTAAATGTTGAGATTGAATAATATTGACTTTATAATTTATTGGTCAATTTGTATCTGACTTTATTGTCTGACGAGTTATTGGAACGTTGTTGCAAAGTTTTGTAGTACTGAGTGCATACTTTAAAGTGCAAGTAAATAAACCGACAGCTTATACTAGAGGGAGGATTCGGCGGTTCCGAAGTTAATTTTTTTTCATGTGTTCTCTTTTCGTCCCAAGAAAGTTGTAGAGAAATGTTTATGATATGCCGTTCGGTTGTGTTCTGTTTTCTAGGAATTTGTCCACTCTTCTAATCTAATGCGATCCCAACCAGATCAGACTTGAAAGCGAAAAGAATTTCGGTTGGCATTCCACAATCGAAATGCTTCATGCAGTCTGCCCCCTCCCATGCCATACAGCACACGCTCCCTCGCAATCTAATCGACTCCAGCGGTCGAAACGAGCCGTTCGCTCTGCTTCCATTCCACTGGCAAAGAAGCAGAAAAAGCACCAGCAGCAGCAGCAAGAGCAAGAAAAGTGACGTTGCTTAAGCTTCTATTCATGCATTTATATGTATATACATATGTACATATATATTTTCGTACTCGTATAAAACAATTCGTCCATTGTCTGGCTATGACTGGGAGTGTGTGGTGACTAAACCCCATTCAACTCTTTCTGGACTTTACGGAGGAGTAGTGAAAGCTCCCTCCAATGGATAATTCTTGTTTGTACTTGTCGATCTGTGACGTGCTACTCCATCCATATTAATGGAATTTGGTGGCGGCCCCAGTTGGCTGGCTTTCAATTAGATTTCGTTTAACCTCGTTTCGGATGCAGCATTCCAATGTGACCTGGTCCTGGCAACGGGGAGCAGACCGGACCGGCCCGTACATGGCCACAATATGTTTGCAGTTGACAGAGATGACCGCATTTGGTGGTGTTGTGTCAGAGTTGGGTTGCCACATCGATGATGGATGCATGATGCATGCTGCAGGTGTGTCTGTGGGGTAAAACTTTTGCTTTTTATATTTCATTTTATTGTACATTTATTGTGCCGCTTATTGGGTTTGAATTTGGAATTTGGATGGCTATGGGTGCGGATCAGCGCCTTCAGCGTACGACAGGGTGTCAAAGTAGAAGTCGCCCTGCTGCTGATCCTCATCCTCCTCCTCCTGCCCAGAGGGGTCCTGCCAGACATCTCGATCCGTCGATCCGTTCTCCTCTGTGCCCTTCCTCTGGAGCTTGCGCGCATTGACTGTGGGACGACGCCTGCGTGGAGCAATGGAGCGATAGCGCAACGAACGCCCTCTATGACGGCGCTCCTTCTTCAGGCGTGACTGGTGCTGCGTGTGCTTGTCGGTGATGGCGCTGATGCAGAAGAAGAGCAGCCCCATTCCCAGGTACAGAAGGCAGAAGCTCATTAGGCCGGATGACTCCTGGTGCAGGGTGGGCTCCTCCTCGTCGCTGTAGCTGCCGCATTGTGGCTCCATGGATCCGCCAGAGAACAAGCTGCTAAAATGTTTCGTTGTTATCTGTTCAAGCGGCGACATTTTGCCAGTATGCAGAAGGGGGCTGGGAGGGGCGGTTCGTTGATTTGGAAGGAACTGGGGGGAGGGGTGGGATAGCCGGGATGTGTCTCCGTCCGTTTTGTATTTGTATATGGGGAAATGATTGATATGCGATTGATTGCTTTGTTTTGATTGATTGCTGCTTGTTTTCCCAGCACGACTCGGACCGCGACGGCCTGATCGGCACACACGAGCTGAAGGAGCTCATTTCGGATGGGTACTGCCGGGACATACCGGCCTATATAGCCGAGCAGATACTTCGCCGCAGCGATGTGGACAACGATGGGCATCTGGACTTTGAGGAGTTCTACACGATGTCGCTGCGCCACAAGTGGATGGTGCGCAATATACTGGCCAGATATTGCCGCTTTGTGGTGCCGCCGCCCAAGCCGCTGGAGGGCGATGAACCGGACGGTGCCTACGAGAAGCAAATGTCTATCTGCCCGCCGCCCCTCACCATGGTCATCTTCTCGATCATTGAGATCATTATGTTTCTAGTGGATATTATCCACTTTCAGTGAGTTATATGCTGCAAGCAATCCGCAACCTGCAACCTGCAACCTGAAACCTGTTGATAACCTGCCTCTTTCCCCCACCCCCACACACACAGGGACGATCCCAACTACAACGATCGACTGGGCGAGAGCACAAGCGGTCCGGCAGCGACGCTCTTTATCTATAATCCGTACAAGCGTTACGAGTCATGGCGCTTCGTCAGCTACATGTTCGTCCACGTGGGCATCATGCATCTGATGATGAACCTAATTATTCAGATATTTTTGGGCATCGCCTTGGAGCTGGTACATCACTGGTGGCGCGTGGCGCTGGTTTATTTGGCCGGCGTGCTGGCCGGATCCATGGGCACATCCCTCACGAGTCCGCGCATCTTTCTGGCCGGCGCCTCTGGCGGTGTGTATGCGCTCATCACAGCGCACATTGCCACAATCATAATGGTGAGTGGATCTAAAATGAATACTGATGCTGATATCTGGCTGCTGCTAACATTATTTGCCTTGCAGAACTACTCGGAGATGGAATACGCGATAGTCCAGCTGCTGGCCTTTCTCGTCTTTTGTTTCACCGATCTGGGCACGTCTGTGTACCGCCATCTTACCGATCAGCATGACCAGATTGGCTATGTGGCGCATTTGTCTGGGGCCGTGGCCGGGCTGCTGGTGGGCATCGGGGTGCTGCGCAATCTGGAGGTGAGGCGCTGGGAGCGCATCCTCTGGTGGGTGGCCGTCATATTCTACTTTGCGCTCATGACCACCGGCATCATCATACACATCTTTGTGCCCGACTACTTCCCCAAGCAGGAGTACAACTGAGGCGGTCGTCCGCTGTCGTGCGCTGTCTAGACCACAAAACATATAAGCTTTAAGTCGTACCCTTAGCCCTAGATCTAGGATGTCCCCGCCCCCACTCGCTCTCCACCAAAGTGCACTTGATGTGGAAGATTGCCGCGGAGCCGCTGTACAGCAGCACAAGCACTGCCGTTTGCGTGTGTGTGCTATATAATTTATTTTCTTACGCCTAATTTTGATGCCCTTTTTGCCGAGAGTCGTGCCGATCCTCTCAGAGGCAACCGTCCACCCAGATGGAGTCTGTATGTGCAGATGTATGTACATATGTGTGCATATTTATACGTATTTTATATATACATTTATATATTCTCGATCTTCATGACGCAACGAAGAAACGATTTGAATGCATCCCCCTCCCGCCCCCCGCCCACATGGGCGTGTATTCCCATTCCCGTATTCCCAACAGAGAACAAAACTCAGCTGCATTTTAATTGTACAATTTGCCTTTTATATTTTATAACTATTTTATCGAACAATAAAAAATATAAATATATATTTTTAAATATGCACACAGATCTATTTATTTATTTATGCTATACCATATCCGCAAGCTGCAAGTTTTAGATTATTATTCAATTTGGAATTAATGTAGAAATTTATTTACTAAAACATTTGTTTTCCACTTGCTATAAAAGATTACATTATTTTAATTATAATTTTAATTTAGCAGATTTATGATTATTCGCAATTTTTTAAATTTAAATTTAAGTTAAATATAAAAAAAAGATAGCGTTGGCTGATTTTTTTAGGTTTTCAGAACAAAGTGCATGAAATTAGATGTCAAAATTAATACCCCTTCAGATCAAAGTAAAGTAAAACGATGATTTCGATGTCAAAGGATCGTTTCAGGGGTCTTGTGATCCGGAAGGGCACGGCCCATGCTAGAAATTACATCTGCAAGAGGAGCTTCAAGGCACGCCAAGTGCCAGAGACTTTGGAGGCCCAGATCCGGACACAGACCCCGCATCAAATGCAGCCCGAAAGTAGATATCCGGAGATGAACTTGGCTTGCAATAAGACAGCAGGTACAGCACTAGCACTATGCTGCAGGTATGACTCCACATTCTACTCCTCTCGCTTGCAGCTTCATTCAAACCAGCCAGAGCCAGCTTTTCCGATCAGCGGGAGAAGTGGATGGCCGCGGCCAAAGAGGTGCAGCTCAAGGCCATGCTGGCAGCCAAAGGCAGTGCTGCGCGGGCCACTTGTCCCCCCGGCAGTCGTTGCAAGGCCACAGGAAACCAAAACCAAAGTCCCGCAGACGTATTCGGATATTCCGGGAAATCCAACTGGCAGCAGCAGCAGCAGCCTCCGCCGCAAAAGAAGCCAAATGGCAATAATGAGATCATCTCCTCCTCACGGATGCAGAGGCAGACACGACGCGTTAAGGAACTGCAGCAGGTCTCCAGGATAAATTCCAAAGCGTTAGCATCATCAGGACCAACAGCGGGAACATCTTTAATCGCCAATCAATTTGCTGCAGTGCCCGAAAATGCGCAAAAGAAGTCGCCCGACCGTTTGGCTTACCTGAATGCCATCCAACAGTTGAACAGCTACCACGCCTTCGACCCGGTGCCTGGACCTGGAATGTGCGTGCAGGCAGATCGGATAATGGAGCATACCCCGGAGAGCATTCCCGTCATACAGATAACAGGATCGAAGGGCAGAGCAACCACATGTGGCCTTGTGCAGCATATCCTGCTATCGCATGGCATCCGGACAGGGCTACTCTGCTCGCCACACCTCTCCTCTTCCTATGAGGGAATACGCATCGATGGGGAGCCCTTGAGTGAGGTTCAGTTCACGAAACTCTTCTGGAAGATCCACTCGAGGCTAGACAAAATGCAACCACCGCCGGCCTACAATCAACTCCTCACGCTGATGGCCTTCCATGCGTTCCGCCAGGCGAATGTCGACGTGGCCATTGTGGAGTTGGGCAGTGGAGACGCCAACGTCACCGCCCAAGCGGAAACCATCGGCATCAACTGCCTGGGCTCCCTGCCGGACATTGCTTGGGCCAAGGCGGCGGCAAGCATATACACGAATGTCAGCCCAGCGGAGTGCTGCGAGATGGGCGTCAAGCTCCATCGAGTGCCCACATTCAGTGCCCTGACCGAGGCAAATCCATGCCACAAGCGTTTGCTCTCCAGGGCCAACAATTGCGTCAAATTGAATGGCTCATTGGGCATCCAACTGGCACACGACTATCTCAGGCGACACAGGCCCGAGCTTGTTGTGGAATGGGGGAACACAATTCAATTATCCCCGGGTGTAATACGCGGCATTGAGACCTTCCAGCCGGCGGGACACTTCGATGTGATCAAACATGACATCCTGAATGTCCATTTGGACCCGGCTGATTGTGTCGAATCGATGATGGCCTGCAGGGAGTGGTTCCACTCGCGAACTCGTGCCACCCGCTCGCCAAAGCTGCTGCTATACAGCAGGGCGAATGCCAAGGGCATTAATGCCAAGGATCTGCTAACGATCCTCCGCTGCAATGTGCGCTTCGATGAAGCTTGCTTTGTGCCCTGCCCCAACTTTATTGAGGGTGAATTTGTGGCCGAGGAGCAGTCCACGGCCATGGTTTGGCACGATAAGGCGGAGCTGCACCGGGCAAAGCGCAGTGCCAGAATCTGGCGGCATCTCTGCGAGGAATGCGGCAAGAAGGACACTTCCCATCTCACCATTTCGTTGAGCTCATTCTTTGATCACGTCCTGAACAAGTACGGCCAGCAGAAGTCCGGCACAAGAAGTGAAGTCGATGTTTTAGTAACTGGCTCCCGACAGTTGGTGGCTGCAGCGATAGCGACGCTTAACAAAATGAGCGCCTCAACCCACAAGCGTTGTTAGCCACCAGAGTGGGGATTGCATTTAAATGTTGTGCAACCGGATGTGGAGTACCTTTTAAGGGTTCTAGTCGGCTGTTTCGTACTGCGAATCTACGTAAATTAAATTGAAAAATCACTTGAGATGCCTTGTCTCCAATGCTTGATACTGGCTGCCATATTTCCCAGAATATTTATTATATAAGGAAGGATATCAAATCGGCAAATATAAATTTATCTATTTGGCAATCTATTGCAGAGCCCCCTCTCTTAAATTCCAATAGTTTAAGTCGCAT
Source organism: Drosophila tristis (assembly GCA_018150885.1). Taxonomy (NCBI): domain Eukaryota; kingdom Metazoa; phylum Arthropoda; class Insecta; order Diptera; family Drosophilidae; genus Drosophila; species Drosophila tristis. The sequence continues at coordinate 3,842,087 of JAECWT010000215.1, read as the reverse complement.
TCCACAGATTTATACGTGGTATCGGGACTGCCACCACTCCGCAACGACGAATATGGCCACTTGCTTGCTGTTGAGTGCTGCAGGAGGAAACCCAGTAAAAACACAGTTGCAGTTTGCAGAAAGTCACACAGATTTTAATAGTAATATACACAAAGGCCAGCGCCAGTCAGTCCTCCACAGTACACAAAACAAACTCGTTTTCCAGAGTGGGACTGTGGGCTGTGAGAATGCCAGCCTTGATAATATTTACACTACAAAATCAATAGCTATACACGAGAATAGTTTATTGTTTGCCTCGGGCCTAGTGAAACTAAACAACTCTTCCACAGTTTGGCTTAGGTTTCCTTTGGAATACCCAAGCCCTTTTTTGATTATCTTTCAGTTCAGTGAACTTTAATATAATTCGCCATCAATACAAGCTACTTATTGATGCGCTCATTTGATATTGACTTTTTGAATGTTTGAATGAAAAAAAAACAAAAAAATATCTCTTCAGTTGGCTGGCTTTGGGCAAACAACTCTCTTTAGTGTATTTGTATTGTTAGTACGAGTTCGAGTACTATATACACATTAAGTCGATGCATTACATTGAAACAGTATGTAATACTTATACATATGAATCTACACATTCAGATATTTAGAAACTAAACGAATACGGGTACAGATCTTTTCTTCTTTCTTTCTTTCTTCGGTGTGTGTTGTGTGTGTTTTGTTGTGTGGTCATCAGTTGACTCTTCACGTTAGTGCAGCGTTTAAAACGCGCCTTAGTTAAATGTAGTTAACAGTAGTTGAGTAATGCATAAATCAAATTAATATTAGATAATTAATAGATCATTTCCATTCCATAGCCACTTTGCAGCTACGACACATGTAATACGAAAACATAAAATATAGCCGACCGTAATACTTCTTCTTCTTTTTGTCTTAGTGTTTTAATTTGTGTAAGTCCGTGAATTAAAATTGTTGTGATCGCTCTCGAAGACTCAGTCTTGACGTTCTCTTTTGTAGGTGCATTCAGTTGGTTTGGTGGGTGGGGGTGGGTGTGTTTGTAGGGGTAGGTGTAGTGTGGGGTTTTGTGTGTTTCAAAAGTTTGGGGGCTTAGCATCAGGTGGCAGACGCCCAAGTTGGATTGTGGGTGTCTCCATCATGGCCATGGTGACCACCGACGGTGAGGAATTCGGCATCAACTCAGACATTATAATCTGTAGGCGCTCAAAGGGCAATCCGGCCACACACGTGTCATGGTTCAGCTCTCGACATTCCTTGGAGCAGGTGTTCAAGCTATCGCCGAGCGGTATACCGGGTATAGGACGGACTACGGGTACCATGGGCACATCGGGATTGCGCAACATGGCGCCCGTTGCGGTAAGCAGCTGGGTGATAAGCACAAGCTTAAATTGCTTTAACTGAGATCCATTACGACTGATTCCCATTACGGAGTGGATCATGATGGCCGTGTTGCTCTGGCATTTGGGTATCAGCAGCAGCTCCTCCACCGTATTGCAGTTGGACAGCAATTGGCTAAATTTAGAGTCTACATCCACGTTGACCAGCTCCAGGCGACGCACGCCACCAGCTTGGGCGAGTCCCTTCATGATCTCGTCGACTGGGAACGAGGTCTTCTTACGCGGATCTGTTTCTATGCGGAATCTCTGCAATTTTGTGAGTGTCGGCAGCACATCGTTGGCCAGCTGTAGACGGTGCATGCTCTGGCAGTAGCCCAGGTTGAGAGTCTCCAGATTGGGCAACTCCTTTAGGAACAGCAAGTTACCCAAATTCTTGACGCCGCGCAGACTCAGGACACGCAGATGCGTCAGCTTGCCCACGTGGGGCAGACCGGTGATCGATGCCTTGGTATCGGTCATTCGAATGCGCAGCTCATTCAGGTTCTCCATCTTATCGATGTTGGTCATGATGATGCCCGAGCTGATGCATGTGCCGATCAGCTTCTCAAGTTGGGGCAAGCAACTGAATATCTGGTGTAGAAATTCCGCTTTCGTATCATTGGTGCGCACCGTGCGCATATCTGTTAGCACACTCATGTCACCGGCGATGAGGGTCCCAGTATTGGGTATAATCGCACCCATCATGTCCAGATCACGTGTGCAGTTGCGTGCCATCTCGCGCACCAAAGCTGGCCAATTGTTGACCTTTGTATCGCGCAGGGATACTGATTTCCATACATCAGCATCACGGGAGCCCAAGTGCCACAACTTGCACACATTCGAGCAATTGACACGATCCTGAAAGATAAATTCGAATCGATTGGATTAGTCAGTCTAGGCTTGCGTTAGTTCCGTTTCGTTTCTTTCGGTAATTACTTGCTGATTGAGTGTCTTCATGAGGCTGAGCAAAAAATGACAGTTGAAGCCTTCTCCGAGCGCTGCTCCCCACTGGCTAGTGGGTGAAGCCAATTTCTTGGGTGCAGCAATGCGTTTGCCGTAGAATTCTTCGTAGCTGCTCAAGTCTGGTGGATTTGGCACAATGCTAGTGGAGGTAAGGCAAACAGGCAAAACATTCATTATGGGTATGTACAGAAATAATAGGGGTAGGGGGGTGCTAATCCATTCATAATAATCTAATCAGACCTCAAGGTCTCGAGTGACCAAGGACTCACACTTTGGGTTGACTTGTGGTCGTTGGTTCTCCAACGATGGAAATCGCCTTACGCCCACCGATGACCACAACCTCCTGGGGCATGTATAAATCAGTTGGCGTTGTCACTGGGGATTTGTCTGTGCTGAATAGCTCCGCTGGGGGCATCTCGCCGGGCGGCTCGATCATTTTTGTGACTTTTAGCCCATTGCTCACAGTGCCCGCCTGGTAGCTCTCTTCGCTATCTTCATCGTCCTCCAGTTCTTCATATTCGTCCATCATGCGCCCAGCATTTGGTCCCTCCTCCTTCGCCGACGACCGCACGCAGCTCTGCAATCAGATTATACATATGTGAGATGTGCCAGAACAGAAAACAGAACAGAACAGAAGCACAAACACAAACAGAAACACTGACCTGGCAAACGCTACCCTTGATGAGCTTTAGGCAGGATCCACAGGTGGCGCGCTTGGCATGGCTCATCGGGGCGACACTACAGGGTATAGATAGAGGAGTCAGAGTTCGTTTAGGAATGGATAGGCACATGTATTTTATTTGCTTACTTTGAGCTGCCGCTTGCATTCGAAGATCCAGCAGCTCTGGCGTTCCCATTGCTGGCGGCAGCCAGGAGGCGCGCATTTCCCTTGACGGCCATAGTGGAAGTCCAACCCACAGTGGGAGGGCTGGCGCCCTTTGGCACCTTTGGCTTGGGTACGCGTTTGCCTGTTACATGAGCCACCACTTCGCCTGCCAGAGGTTTCGTGGATTGGACTGCCATCGGCTTACTGGGTTCGATGACCGACTCCGCTGGATTGACGGATTTGCGACGTTTGCCGAATTCCTTAGAGGCAGGTGCCTCCTTCGGAGAGGATTCGGCTCCCATCGTTTGACGACGTTTGCGCTCCACCTTCATTGTGACCGACGCTGTCGATTTGTCGGCCGCCAGCGTTTGGCGGCGCTCCTTTAAAGCGGCATAGTGCATCTCCCTGCTCAAGGCCTGACGGCTCGTCTCGAACTCGGATCCGGCACCCAGGAGATGCGTCCCAAAGATAAAGTGCTCGACGGTGAGTTTATTCGTCAGCAATGGTACAATATCACTGATTTGTCGGCACTTCTTGCCGCAGGGCGATGTGTAGATTGTGTGATTCGAAGTGTTGGACAGTGGGCTGGGAGTCACCACCTCACGCTTCCAACCAAATTTAAACGGCAGACGATAGAGCTCGTCGGACAAATTTGGCTTCGGCTTCTTGGCCGCATCAGAGTAAGTACTTTTGCGTCGATGGGACACCTCTGGCAACGGATCGGGCAACGGATCATCACCACAAATTAATTTTCTGGGTATGAAAACACAAGGAGTCTGATTCTTCTTCTTTTTCTTTGAAGAAGGAATCGATGCAGCTGACACCTTCTCCTTGTTTTCCTCGTTGTCGTCGTTTGTCTTAATTCCCATTCTCGACTTTGGGCGTTTTCGGGACAATTGGCTGGAATCAGTGACAGGAATCATCACCTCATCCTAGAGGGGACAAGAGGAGTGGAAGAGAAGGTCAAAGGTTAGTGTGTCTTCGGTCAAGTGTCTGCGTGTCTACAACGAGAGCTCTAAGCATTAGTTTATAGTTAGTTATATGTATATAGTTAGTTGTTATTATTCTTATAACTGTTTTTGCTTTGTTTTATTTTTATGTTTAATTGTTTGTCACCACCTTCTTGTCTAAATCTGTTGCTGTTTGCTGACTTGCAGTTGCTGTAGTTGTTGTTGTTGTGGTTGTTGTTCGCGATTCTGGGTCTGCTTCGCTTGTGATTGAAGCCACAGAAGAGTGGTTTGAGATGTTCTCTGAGGAGTGGTTACTGTTGTTGTTGTTGGCTGATGCCGTCGGTGAAAATGTTGGGCTGGGAGGAGTTGTCGGAGACTGAAGGGTTGTTACTGGTGATGCAGACGATACTGGAGTCATTAAATTAGTACAGGAGGACGTTGCTGGGATGGTGCTAGTTGAAATTCCTGTGGTCGGAGTGGTAGTTGTCGTTGTTAGTTGGATGGAAGGTTGGGGTGGTTCTGTTGCTGTCGGGAGTTGTATAGTTGTCTTCGTCTGCTCCGTGCGGGAGAATGGTGATGGTGATGATGACATCTGTGAAGAAGTCGGAGTGTCCGTGTCCGGGCTAGCCGGATCAGCCGGAGCATCAGGAGCTGCGGCCTGTACTGCTGAGTCTGCCGTTGATTCTGTCTGTTGTTCACGGGGGAATACCCTCAGACCACTCGTGCAAAGCGCCCTGATTTCAGCTGGCGACTGTTGTGGCGTATAGGAGATAGATGTAGAGAGAAAGAATATAGAAAGATCCAAAAAAAAAAAAAAAACCCCTCTCTACGAACTCAACGGAAATTCAATAAGCTGACCACATACCCGAGTATCTTCATCGGAGTCATCAGAGATTTCGTTCTGTAAATACGAAAGGGAAGGATTTCTTCCGGAATATCCCTTCAATCCTGTTTGTGACTTGCGTCGACTTGACTTCTTCTTTTTCTTCTTCCTCTGGTTTTTATCGTTGCCTGTGGGGGGAAAGGCATAAGAGTCTGGATGGAAGTTGATAATATTTCACAACTTGCTTACCATTCACCATGCTGTTTGTTTCATCAGTGGCCATGGCGTTAGCCACCAGCAATCGGTCTCTCAAGCTTCCCCCGTTGACGACGTTACTACTATGTCGTCCAAAGTTTGACCCACTACTGGAATTACTGCTTCGGGACACGGACTTATCCCGCCGCTTCGATCGGGACTTACGTCCATTTGAAGGGCCAGGTTCATCGGGAGAGCTCATATCTGGAAAATACAAATTTTTGTTCTGTAGTGTTTATCAGACTTGTAGCTTTTTGTTTGTATCCGATTTCTCTCCGAAATCTAATATTGAAAAGCTCATCTGCCAATATTTATCTAATTGCCCGACTTCTCCAATAACAAACAAACACACACACACACACACACTTGAACTTGTGCTGAAATGCATAAAGACGCATCTAGCGGCCGTTTTTCGTACTACGCGTGCAGTGCCGACGAAGCGTAATTTTTGCGCGTTCGTGCGTACACATGTGTGTACGCATGTGTGTACACACATACACACTCACACAATTGAGACGCTCTTGACGACTGCCGGTCGGATTTCGCGCTTTGAAAATGGGAATGGGAACTTTTCTCAAGAATAAAAAAAAATAAAACATCCAAACACTCGAATTACAGATGAATCAATATTCTCAAAATGCGCTGTTGTTGTTTTTAAGCTTTTATAAGAGTTTAGAAGAGTTTTAGGAAACCACACCATACATTTGCATGTAGACACAAACCAGACCAGCAACAAATATACTGAGCAGTAAAACTAGACGCGCTTTCCTATGTCTCAGGCGTTTGCGTTTGTTTTGTTTTGGTTGCCGTCTTGTTTTCTGCCCGAAAAATAGTTTATGCGTGCACACAGACACAACACACACCACGAAAGTACACCGCTTCTCTTTGAGACACCACTCTGTACCACGGCGCGGTAACGAACCTCATTTAAAGTACTCCAACAACTTTAGAACAACTAAAACTATGTACACATAGTCGTGGAGTATTGCAGTCTTGCAGTTTCTGCTCATTTCAGACAGCGGCGCCTCAAATTTTGCGTTGGTATGTGTGCGAAACTGCGAAATTTACTGTATTTATTGCGCCAGGCCACTCTGCTTAGCTGCTAGCCAAACGGAGCTACGAACATTCCATTTTCGACGCAAAATTGTGCTGAAAATTAATATTTTCTGGCATTTTCCACTTACCTGATGATTTGCACAAACGTGAGCCACAAAATTTTAACAAAAAATGACGGCGGCGAGGGCGCTATGTATCGATGTTATACTGCTAGCCTCTACTATCGATGGTTTTGCGACTATCATGATAGTATCGTGCTACAGTCGTTGCGCTTTTGATATGTTTGGATTGGCTGCTATAAGATACGAAGACACATTTGTAAGCAAATCGACAGGTGGCATCTAATTTTTACAATGTTAAAGTTCCTAAAAGGTTTCAATGGTTTTTTAATAATTATTAGAGCTATCACGATAGTATCGATTGTTTTTTCAAAACATTTAACGTTGATATGATATTCCTCGATTTTGATATTCCGTTTAATATTACTAGCTAGCTGGCACTCTCAGCCCTAAACAAATAATTTTATCTGATAGACACATAAATTTTCTACAAGATTGGCAAGTTTTTAGAAGTCCTTTTTATTGGATTATTTACATATTAAGGTTCAAACAAAAACCACATAAAACGAATGTGTCGTCGTTTTGTGGCGTTGCCAGACTCGTGCAATTCGTAGTTGCTGCTGGCTGCCATACCGTGATATTTTGATATATGAAATTCGTCAATTTTGATGTTCAGTTTAATATTACTAGATAGATGGCCCTCTCAGCCCTAATAAAATAATTTTATCCAATTCCTCAATGCATTTTGTTTAGGATTGGCTAGTTTTCAGAACTATTTTTAATGGGATTATTTAGATAATAGGGTTCAAACAAAAGCGGCCGAAGCATAAAACGTAAATGTTTACTAAATGTGACGTCAGTGTTGCTGGTCAACCAAGTTTCTTTTATGCGTATGTACTTTTGTATACCTTATTTCTTTTAATTGTTGTTCCAAGCTCCATTGAAACATTATTTATGATTTTATCCTAGATCCTACATCCTATTTAAATGTATGTGTGCCGCGTGCTCTCACGTACTGTGCGTGCATAGGTTATATTTAATTTTTGTCTTCTGAGCTTACATACCCTTTACCTTTTAATTTTTTTGATTATTATGACAATATTTTAAGAAGCTTGCCCATGTGCTGTTATATTGTATAACCTTTTTATGCTAGTGTACTTTTAATATGGAATTAACAAATGGATATTACCAATTGGTACTGCAGGGCACACATACATATGTACATATGCATGAAAATATCTAAAATTTATATTCTAAATACATACATACATATAAAAGGGCCGCCGCAAACTTTTTGTCATTTAGTTTACGGTGTTCGTGTAATATAAAACCTATTAAAATACTTACTTTACATTTATTACATATTTATTTAAAGATGAGTAAACCTGCGGCGGCATCAGTTGCTATTGCTGATACGGTTTTTTCTGGAGATTCCTGGAAAGAGTACAAACTGCTATTTTAGCACTATTTTATTTTATTTTATTTTTAGTGCAAGTATTCGAGAGTATTAATTTAGTGGCAGAGGAGAGGTGAAGGAGGAGAGAATACATCGAATGTTTGGGGGCAGAGAAATCTGATTATAATCTATAATCTGATTAACTGCAGTAAATGCTCGACCCGAAGCCGACCTCAACATGGCATCTCATTGCGTAGTTAGGGTTAGGGGCATGCCCCAGAATGTACATATGCACGTACGAGATATTTATTCATAATTCAATAATCCAATCTGTCGAAAATTGCAAAAAAACATCGCACGAAAGTTTTACCGAGTTAATTTCATTTTTTTTTTGTGGTTCGACAAATCATTTAACCTGATAAGGCATAAAGATAAGGACCTGCTAAAAGTATCCAAGGCTAGATATATACACATTCTATGCACGGGTTGTATTCTTTTCTACATATATAACAACTCATGGCTTAATCGGATTCAATGCTGGTGCCAGACGATCGGAGAAGGCACTACCAAGTGGACAGCTGCGTCTGCCATCATGTAAGGAGTTAGCCCAGATGATGGATAAAGGAATGAGCTTCGAATAGCGGAATTGCGGAGTCATTTCTTCAATCTATACGTACCAAACCAGACTCCAGACTCCAGCCTTCCATTTTTCAGATGAGTCCTTCCTGCTGGCCACCCACTGGCAGGAATACATTTATTGGCTTTTTTTTATCGGATTTCGGCATCGGCTTGCGGCGGCGGTGGCCTTCGGTAATTGAATTTTATTAATTGGCGACTTTGGCAGACCTGCCCCGCCCCCGAGTGTGCTCCTTGCCCCGTGCCAGTGTCGAGTGGGTGTGAAAATCCATTTATCCCCTGGCCTGCTCTGCTCGGCTCTGCCCACTCCCAGTGCAGCTGTGGCTGTCGGTCACGTGTGGTTGTTTGCCGACGCTTGCCTCTTATCGGTGTCGCCACACACGCGCCATTCCCCATCCCCCAGTCACCAGTCACCATTCACCATTCACCATCCCAGAAGCCAGTTTGCTGCCACTGAATGATAAAGAATTAGCCACCAACCTGCTGCTAATTTGAGTTTGATGCTCGCGACGGGTGGCGCTGATTTTTGACTCCTTTCCTTTTTTTTTTTGGGTAGTTTTGATTTGATTGCCGCTAAGCTGCTTAGTGGCTTCCATTTGAGGGTTGCTCCATCTATCTGCCTTCCAGTGTATATTCTGTGCGCGTTCGAGCGACTGAGAGCTGGATTAGGATTGGGTTCTCAGGCCCCTGCCCTCTGTCCCTGGCCACGTTTAATGCCAAAGTGATGATGATTATGCGAATGTGGCGCGTGTTACACTGAGCACGACCTGCTCATGAATGAATATCAGTGGCGATTAGAGGACAGCTGGACATTCCGCTGGAGACCAGCAGGCCATGGCTGTCAGGCAGTTGTCATAGGCTACTCATCGTTTGTTAGCTTCACATAGGCAATCATTTCGGTTCGCATGGCAGCAGGAACACTGATGGATCATGATGGACCCACCAAATGACACTGCATATAGCCGCAATCTAAGGGATCACCGTTTCCAGGGGCGAGTGCTGGAGCTGGAGAAGCAAATCATACTCGGCAGCTACGCTCGCCGCCTGGAGCAGCCGCATGGAGAATGGAGCCATCAGTTCCGGATGTACATCAAGAGCATGCATGGAAATGGTGGCCATCATATATCCGAGTTTGTGGGCAAAGCTGTCTTCCGGTTTGTCGGCTCGTGCGCCGAATATGTGGAGGTCGTTGAGCGTGAGCCCTTCATTATCAGCTCCCACTGCAATGGACGCCTCCAGGTGATCATCACGCTGATGTTCAAGGCCCGCTATCAGACCTGCAGCATCGTACGCCACGTGATCACAGTGCCAGACGACAATCAGTTATGCTCCCACCACGAACGGATGCAGACCATCATTTTTGTGAATCCGTCGCGCCGCATGAGGCAGATGCTGCACCTAGTGCCAAAGCGGTTCGATCTGACAAAAGATAACCCGGATCCCGTCGAAGAGGCCGCACACCTACAGCGGGAGCTGAAGCGCGCCCGCAAGGCACTCAAGAAACATCCGAGATACCTGGTCAATCCGCCAAGTGACTCGACATTCAGTCGACTCTGAGCTGTGGTCTGGTCTGGTCTGGTCTGGTCTACCATCAACACTTGTTCCTGTTCGCAGCGCTGAAATTCTCAGTCATTCAGTCCAAATAAATCATCAACTTTAAGGTGCAAACAATTTATGTATATGGGTATTTTGTAGAGTTTTCCGCGGTGGCTGCCTGGCTGCAGATTGTGGGGGTTGCTGGCGTTGCTGGCGTTGCTGGCTCCGCCCACGCGAGTCTGCGCACTGTCACGTGCCCCCATCCATGGGAGTGTGGGGCCATTAGGCGTGGCATGGACCGTGAAAGAAATCCATCCGCGTAGGCAAATTTCCGTTGAAATTTTCACGCTTTTGGGTAAAGTTTTGCCGGACCAAGTCCTTTTTCTTCTTCCTTTTTTTTGTTTTTCTTTTCCTTTCTTAGGAGCGTGGGACGAGGCCTAAGATGGAGCCCAACCGTGGCCTTTGGCTGCTGATAAGATCCCAATTCCTGCCACGCCCTGGACATTTCCCATTCCCCTTTCGGCATCCAAGTTGCCTGAGAGTTTAGTGGCCAAGTTCCACCCCCCAAGTGACAATCGTCATTCAGTTCAGTTCTCAACCAACTTCTCGAAATGTTTCTAATGTTTCTCTAGACTAAGACAATTAAATTGCAAATTTTCGGTTCATTTCACACCACACAAAGGACACATCCTCACATCCTCCACACATCCTCCTGAAGATGATTAGCTACAGGAGCGCAATGCGGCACCAGAATGTGGTGGACGATTGCCAGCGGATTAGCTGCAATAGGGGTCCGAGCAGCGCTTACTCCCAGCTCTCCGGACGCTGTGTGATTGTCAAGGACATCGTGCTGGGCTGCCGCATGGAGTGGAGTGACCCCGACGTGCCACCCATGTTCGACCAGACCTGGTGCGTCTATCTGCGTCAGCAGGATAACCTCGAGATGGAGAAATTTGTGCGCCGCGTCACGTTCCGGATGTCGCCGCGATTGCCGCTGCGTCTGCAGGTGGCGGACAGCGCCCCATTCGAGATCACCGAGGTGCTGGTCACCGATTTTCCCATCGAGATGCAGGTGGAGTATACGGACCCCAAAATGACGGCCACAACGTATGTGTTCAAGCCGCCCCGCCTCGCGGGGCGCACGCCCGAGGAGACGCCAGACAAGATGATCTTTGTGAATCCGTCACCGGCCATGCGGCTCAGCCTTTCTGCCGCCGACAATGCCTCCACACTGGCCACGGCCATGGCCACGAGCTCCACATCATCGCTGCCATCCAGTGCCGGGGGCAAGGGGCTGGATGGGCCGGTCGGGGATGGGGCGGAGAAGCCCCAAAAGTCGTCCGGGATGGCCGCCGCCAGGAAACATTATTACCAGTGAGTTCCCCCAGCCAGGCTGGGCGCAGCTCCGCTTCCCTCCCCATTTTTATATACACAGCTTTTGCTGCTCGGGGGGTTGTTTGTCACTGGCTGGCTGGCTGGCTGGCTGGCTGTAGTCCCGCCTCCTTCACACGGGGGAGGGTTGATTGCGCGGACCCAGTCGCTGGCTGCCAGATTCTGGCTGCTTCGATGCTCATTTCCCTGCTGGACCTTGTGCACTCCGGACTGTGCACTCCTCAAAATGGCCTGGCTACCGAGCAGCTCGAACGGATCGGACAACGCAGATGAACGGAGTACGGCGTCCAGCGCCAGCGCCAGCTCGGCCGCCGGCAGCAGCGGAGCCAACGGCTCGCCCAGGCCAGCAGCAGGAGGAGCACCAGCTACCGCTTCGGCTGGGGCACGCCAGCCGCCGGCCCTGCTGCGGCACGCCACGCCCTACCTGCAGCCCAAGACGGAATCCATTTCGGACGGAGATGGTGACCTGTCGGACTTCTCGCTGAACGACACCGAGGAGGATGAGGAGGATCTGCGCGACTATATCGTGCTCAACGGCAATCAGGCGGACGGTAAGTGATGGCCCTTGTCCCTGATCCTGACCCCTTATCCTCATCCTTCACGCCTTCCCGCAGGCTGTCGCTCCCTGTCCAACTCCCCGCGCAGCGGCAGTGGCTGTGGCAATCCTTTCGCTAGCTCCCGCACCTCGCCCTGTCGCAACGGACAGCTGTCGGGCAGCACAACAAATGGCAACGGTAATGGAACCTCCGCAGGGTCTGGCGGTGTCGGTGGCGTCCGTAAGGTGTTCACCAACACCCGCGAGCGCTGGCGCCAGCAAAACGTGTCCGGGGCCTTTGCGGAGCTGCGCAAGCTGGTGCCGACTCATCCGCCGGACAAGAAATTGTCGAAGAACGAGATCCTGCGCTCGGCCATCAAGTACATCAAGCTGCTGACCGGCATCCTCGAGTGGCAGCAGCGGCAGGACGGGCACGGGCACGGGCACGAGCAGAACAATAACGACAACCACATGGCCAATGGCCATGCACCAGCGCCGGACAACGCAGTTGAAGTTCTGTCCGCTTTCCGGCACATCAAGTGCGAGCGCCTGGACGGACATCAGCGCAACGGAACTGGCAACGATCTACTCATGATTGCCCCCGAAGCACTCATCAAAACTGAGCTGCAGCAGCAGGCCAGCACCTACCCCGAACCCCCACCAGCGCATCCATCCGCATCCATGGCTGTGGCGGTGGCGGTGGCCGAGGCCCGGGTTCTTGCCGCCGTGAAGCCGACCACAACTACCCCGTCCGGCGGCAGGAGCAGCAAGCGGCGGATCAAGATGGGCCTGGGGCTGCCCACCGACCTGAGTGTGGTCAAGCGACGCAGGACCTGAGAGCAAAGGCAGGGGACAGGGCACAGCCTGAGAGGCTAAGATGCCCATGCCAATCCGTTTCGGAGAAGATCGGAAGCAACCATCAGATAAATAATCTAATCGTATACACAAATACATAACAATCCTTTTTTTTTTGTTAAATAAATTCGAGTGCGACTATAAAATACTCGCGTATGGGCATGGAATCTGCAGTGGGGGCAACATCGGGCCAACCTTCGCATGGATGGAGTATCTGCACACTTATCTCCCCTGGATTTCCGTAGCCCTGCCCCTGTCCAAAGACATCTTGCATGCTGTGTTTTAACGCCTATAATGCGGTGACCAGAGTACGTCTCTCATTCGCACCATAATACGAGCAATCTTAAGACTCTGTGACTATTCTCCATCCAGCTACTTTCTTTCGGTTCCACTGTGAGCCCATCTGTGTCACTGGGCGGTGCGGTGGCGTACCCTAAAAAGTATGCTATATACGATTATACCAGAAACAAACTGTGTTCCATGGCCCTATCATATTATTAGCTTAATTAAAAGAGAAAATTAGCGTTGGCAAACCAGTCGCTTATGTCGCATTCTTTGAATACTCCAATAAATCGAAGTTCGAACAACACTCACATACTGGGATCGTATTCTGAATATCCTAAATCAGTCTCAAGGCATTCATTTGGAACTGAACTCAATCGATTCGTTCATGTAATATCCAGTTCGGTTCCCTGGTATAGCTCCAGGATGAGGACCCACCCACCCACCTATCAGCACCAATAAAAAACAAATAACTTTAAATAAAACCCATTTAAAAAACAATCGTCATTTATATATATTTTTGTTTGTAATTTTTATTGTTGTTTTTAAATTAAGGTTTTTCTTTACGTTTTTATATCGTGTTGTTCTTGTCACCATTTCATTTTCATTTTGTCAAATAATGTTTTCGGGGCTTTCTTGATTTGATTTTTCACTTTTCCTTTTTTATTTGCAATTAGTTTAGGTTTTCTTTTCTGTGTTTATTTGTTATAATTATTAAATTTAAGTTTTCATTCTTTTTTGTTTTGTTTTATGTTTTGTTTTGGATTTGTTCCTTTTGTAAGCGAAACGTTGAAATTGTTCTTCATATTCTATATATATATTGTAGGCATATATGTGTTTGCATATATATACTATATCTATACATATAGTATATGGCATATACATGTATACACATATATAGCATATACATATATCATACATATGTATAGACCTTTGTTTCTTAAATGTTTTCCAAATTATATATTATTATATTCTATTTGTTCATGTATTACATTGTTTCTGTTTGCGTGTGTGTGGGTGTGTTAGTGTGGTGTGTGTGAGTTACAATAGTTTAAATAAAGTGTTTTTGCTGTATTTGGTTTACTTAGATTATTCCGCTAAGGTGTATTTTGTTTGTTGTGGGTAGGGGAGGGAATTGGAACTTTATTTATTTATTTTTTAGTTTTAGTTTTGTGGAAATTAGATTTGCAGGTCTGTTGTGTGTGTGTGTGTGTGTTGGTAAGTGTTTGTGTGTGTGTGTGTGTATATATATGTATTGTATATAATTAATTTTAATTAGTTTTGATGGATACAAAACTCAACGTTCATTAAATTTATAAATGTATCTTTTAGTTAGTAAAAAAAAAAATATATCTTTAATATATATATATATATATGTATGTATATATGTATATATATACATACATACATATATGTACATATGTATGTATGTAGGGAGCTCTATGGAAATACATACAAATAGATTTGTTTGTTCTATTCAATCCTTTTCAAGCGAAATCGGTTGTTGGTGATCGATGGGATGTGGGCATGGTGTTGCTATGGGACTTGGATTTTCGAGTGAGGGGCGGTCGTATGTGGAGATATCTTTCATGCTAAGTGCTTCTGTTGGGCGGGAGAGTGGAATGGACGTGGGTGTGGAGTCGTTATGGGTGCGCTACAGCAGGTGTTTAGGGGGTGGGTGCGTATTAAAAACCAATTATAGAGCCTTGAGTAGAGGGTATGGTATGTATGGGTGGAGACTGAGATGGGTGGAGTGTGAAGTGAATGCTCGAAACTGCCTTACATCTAAATTAACTTCCGCTTGCGCTTGTAACCGTAACACACTCTGTCGTCGTCGCTGTGTATTGCATTTAATTTCATTTCAATTCATTTCCGTTCGTATTCAATTAGTTTAATTTGTTCAATTGCAGCTAAATGTTTTATTTGTTGATTAGTTGTACACATAAGTATGCATATACATCGACATATGTAAGTCCCTCCCACTTTCAACCTTTAATTAGTGTTTTTTTTGTTGTTGTTTAATTTAATGTTATGGGTGGCGTCGCGCGCTAAAAGCGTTTTTTTTGTTGTTTTGTTTTTTATTACTCTCATCAATTACCAAGAACCCGAGTACTCCTTCTCTTCTTGTTTCCCCCCTCCCCCCCACCCCACTGGTCGGTCTGTCGTGTCATTATTATCGTAAACCGATGTGTATTACGATTATAATTTTTGTATATTGTATATTGCGTTTTTGTTACTCTCTCTTCTAATCGTAGTTAATGCTAGATTTTACTTTAAGAACAGGCCACCGAAAAAAACGTTTGCTAAGTGGGGCAGGGCCTTCCAATGAGGAGGCAGCTGCTTTTTGGAATGGGGTTATTGCTACTAGGATTACGACTGTATGTATATATTTTGTTGTTGTATATATATATATATTTTTTTATGTATATAATCTATACCGTGTGGTGTGTGTGTGTATATAGATGCACTTGCGCGAGTTTAGTAAATGTTTTATCATTCGGTTTCATTGTTTTATTTTATTTTTATTTTTTGCTAGTTTCTTTCTTCTTCTGATTGCCACCTTTTCTTAGCCTTTGCTATTGCTTCCCCCCCACCCCCCACACTTGCCTTCCCACTCTCTCTCTTTCTCTGTATTTCTCTTGCTATTATGGAGTGCTATGCTATAATTATATCTGATAGATATCTGCATAGATATACTATACTCGTAAGTATATGATGGTACGTTAAAGGGGACAAAAAATTTTGATTTATTTCACTAAGTACGAGTATTCCTCTCATTTCTTGCAGGCCTTTTGTTTAAGATACTCCGTCTGTCTGTATATTACGATACCTGGAGCTTTTTTTTTATTTTTGTTTTGTTTTGTTTTGTTTGTTTTTTTTTTTTTTGCCATTTTCCATTAAATTTGTTCTCTACGTGGATGGGGGTATGGGAATGGAGAATGGATTTGGGGGGGCTGGGACGAAGAAGAGCGGGTGCTTTCGCTCCTCTTTTTGTAACATTTTCCATTTCCCCTGGGGTTATTTTATAGATAGGGATTTTTGAATATTTGGATTTGTTCAATAATACAATATTATACTCGTAATTAGTATTTAAGCATAGTTTTAAAGTTGATTTTCTTGTTGGTTTCTTTTTGGAGTGTGTGTTTTTTTTTGTTTGGTTTTTATGCTAAATAATTTCTGCCTTGCCATGCACATAGTTGCTACATATACATACATACATGTGTGTGTGGCTATGTGTGGGTATGTCAGTGTGGTTGTGTGTGTGTGAGTGGCTGAGGCTTTGGTTGCCATCACGCTCCGTTACCTATGCTGAATGCTGCGGAAAAAAAACTAACTTAGGCCTGCTCCAACCCTGAGAGCGAGCGGGCGAGCGAGAGCGAATAAAACATACATATGCGAATAACAGTACAGTACGCTGTAGAAAGAGCATTTTACATTAACAGAGCGCAGCTGTTGCGCTAACCGGACGCTGCTGCTGCTTCTGCCTCGGTCTCTGCTCCTGCGGCTGCTGCTGCTGTAGCACCATTTTCGTCCCCACCTGCAGCGGCTGGTGTTCCGGCGGCGGACCCGGAAGCTCCTCCTCCTGCTGCAGCCTCGCCATTTCCGCTGCCGTTGCCATTGGCCGTGCTGCTGCTGTTCAGAGCGCTGTTAGACTGCGAGCCTGCCGATGATTTTGGGTATGTTAAATATCGATATATAGATATAGGGTATTCTGTTTTAGGTTTTAAACATATTGTGGGGTAGGTGGGGGATAGGATATATGTATATATATTTTGTGCTGGGCGCAAATTGGCTAGAGAGTATTTTAATATAATCCATTAACAATCCTTAATTTACATTTTTGGTATAAAATATCAGACACAAATGTGATTTGCATGCTAAACGCATGTGCCAAAAGAGGATACGGTCAGAGACAAGGTAGGCAGGTAGCATTGCCATTACCACTGCGATAGTTGCCTCTGATGTGACACAAACTGAGCGAGGGTTAGAGTGGAAGAAGCTTTCAGAATGCCTCTCACCTTGTACAAACACACTTTGGCCATAAATAGTGAGAGATAGCGCTAAAGAGAGACAGAGAGAGAGAGAACAAACAGCCACCTGACGCAACGGTTCCTTTCGAGGAGGAGTGTGGTATTTGATTTGATCGGCATTGTCATAGCCCGCCCCAGCCCATGCACCACGACGACCAAAACAATGAAAATTATCGCACATACAATAAAAATAATATGGGTAAAAAGGAAAGGCAACAAAATGGGTATACTTTCGTTTAAATATTGTATTTGTTTTCTCTTTTTATTTGTTTTATTTGTTGTATTCGTTTATTATCGGTATCATTTTACGGTTTTCATCCACTTCTCATTCTCATTCTTGCTTTCGCTCAATTATCATCAACGGTTCTATATATTATCATGATTATTACACCATTACATGTACAATGTCATAGTATGCGTGTGTGTATATGTAGCTTTAGTACCTCTTTTCTTTCCAGCTTATGCTCTTGTTTTTATTTAATTTCTTTTCGTTTCTTTGCGTTTGTTTACTTTTTTTTCTTGTTTTATGTTATTAGGAATTTTAAAAATAATGCATGTAAATGTGTTGAGTTTTTGTTCTTCTTTGTATTTTGTTTTTGTTTCTTTTTACTTTTTCTCTGTTCTATTGTAGTGGAGTACTAGGAAAAGTGTGTTTTTTTAGTTTTTTTTTAGTTTTAATTTTGTGTGTTTATAATTAGCGTAATCATTAGTTTAAGGTCGGTTATAATAAACTATATAAATAAATATATACGGTTTTTAGCGGATTTCTCTTTCGCACATCCTTATGTTTTCTCGCTTATGTATGTATATTTTGTTTTAAACAATTTTGCCTGTGCAAATTGTCGATAAAATATTAAAAAAAAATATATATTAAAGCAGGTTGGCAGGGCTAGCCTAGACCATCTCTGACTGTACCCAGTGCCTCGGTTGAAGCAGTTGGGCGTAAGGCCTTAAGGGGAGCGTGGGCGAGGAGGAGGATGTGACGAGGCAAGGCGACACT
The DNA here is from genome assembly GCA_018150885.1 of Drosophila tristis. Lineage (NCBI taxonomy): Eukaryota > Metazoa > Arthropoda > Insecta > Diptera > Drosophilidae > Drosophila > Drosophila tristis. The sequence continues at coordinate 3,824,107 of JAECWT010000215.1, read as the reverse complement.
GACTACGAACTAATGGTAGCTACAATTAGGTTAGAGTAACAGTTACAGTTTATATATTCAGCGAACGGCTATTAACGGTCAGTCATCGATCAATCCAACAATCAGACAACAATCGACCGACAATTTGACTTTATCTACATATTGCAACTAAACCGCTGGTTCTCGTTCTCGGAAGCCTATACGGACTCACACATGGGATATGCATACACACTATGTATACGTTCGATCCCTATCTACCATCTGGATGATCTGCTCATCTGCCCTTTACATATCCATTTCCACTTCTATTTCAATTCCAATTAAACACAATTCTGTCGCGACTAATTGCTAAATAATAATACATACATAAGTTAAGATATACCGGCGTATAAATGTATGCATATATACGTATGTATGTATTCATATACATGTACATGTGTCTGTGTGTATGTGCGGAGGTGCATATTTGTTTAAAAAAGGGTGAATATCGTATATCTTCAGATCTTTTGCTTGTTTTTTTGTTTGTTTTTGTTGTATTTTAATTAATGAATTGTATGTGTTTTTATTAATTACAAAATAATAATAATAATTATTTTAATAAAAATAAAAATAATTTATTTATTTAATCTGTATGTATACATAATGCGTTTTGCAAAAAAAAATTTCTTTATATTTATATATATATGTATGTATGTATATATATATATATACATATATAGATATAGTTTGTGTATGTATAATTTTTGTTTTTTGCTTTTAATCAGTTTTTCATTAACTTTAAGATTTAACATAACATTAACATTATGCTTCTGTTTTAGCTTTCTCTTCCTCTTCCTCTTCCATCTCTGCTTTGTCTGTTAGTTTTAGGGAGGGGTTTGGAGGGGGTGCTGTACTTTTGCTGTTAGCAGTGTTAGTGAGTCGTCGCTTTGTGTCGTTTTATATAGACTGTATTATTACGTTTGCCATTTGCACAGGCCTTTCTTTCATATGTATGTATGCATGTAAGTATATCTATTGAATTTGATTAAAAAGTGGCTTAGTTATCTTTATTAATGGACTTTCTTCTTAAAACATACTAAAAACAAATTGGTAAAAGTTATACACAATGACTCTGTTCAAAATACATATATACATATATATATATATATTGTATATTGCAATTGGTGGCCAAACTTACTTTGATGTAGTTGCCAGCATTATTATGAGTGGGTCATATACTCTATCATCCCTGTTGCATAACTGTTTTGTTCAAAATCGACACTTCAAAGCATTACGTGGGAAGGAGCTGCTCTCTTCAGCTGCCATAAGGACCACGGCGAATCCGTTTGGCCACCAATTGCAATATACAATATATATATATATATGTATATATGTATTTTGAACAGAGTCATTATGTATAACTTTTACCAATTTGTTTTTAGTATGTTTTAAGAAGAAAGTCCATTAATAAAGATAACTAAGCAAGTTTCGTAGCGAAAGTTAACAATACGCAGAGCCACAAAGCCACTTTTTAATCAAATTCAATAGATATACTTACATGCATACATACATATGAAAGAAAGTCGTTTACAATTGATTCTAGGCTTTGTCATTGTATTAAATAATGTTTTTATATGTAACTAGCGCGGCATCAGGTGATCAATGATCCTCCCAATTTACTGTGTTACAAATTACATTGGCATCACATCCATTGTCGTTTATAAAGTAAATTAAAAACTTTTAATGGTTTAGAAGCCATACAATGCAAATTGCCCCTTATTTATCATTGCAGTCCAGCACGGATACGACCTTAGAGGCGTTCAGGCATACTCCAACGGACGTAGCGTCATACCACTGTTCGCTCGAACAAGTATTGTGCCATTGGTCCGTACCTGCGGTTCCTCTCGTACTACGCAGGAATGCTGTCGCAACAACGTTTTGTCATTAGTAGGGTAAAACTAACCTGTCTCACGACATATATTTATATGTATGCATCAGTAAATCTGTTAATCATTTCTAGTGTTTCAAAAATTAAAAAAAAAAAAAACAAAAAAAAATAGTACAAAGATCAAGAGAGAAAAAGGGAGGAGAATCTTTCGATTAAAAGATATCAGCACGATAGGTGGTCTGACTGAATCATCAGGGATTGATCGATCATTCTCATACGGGGGATGATCAGTGATCAGAGCTTTACTATTATAATTATGGGTGTTTTGTATAATCATCATCATCATTATCATTATTTGTATGGTATATTGTTGTATTATTATTTTTATTATTATTATTATGCTTATTAGTTTTTATTTTAGATTTAAAATAAATTTAATTTTACCTAGGTAAAATGTTGTTTTCTCTTTTGTTATAAATTGCTTTGCTGCGTTCTTTTTACGATTTACGATTTACGTTTTAGTTTTTATTTTTAATTTAACTTCTACTTCTACTACTTATTCTTCTTCTTCTTCTTCGGCTTCTTGTTCCTTTTCAGTTTCCGTTTATGTTTCTGTTTCTGTTTTTGTTTCTGTTTCCTCCTCCTCTTCAGATCTGATGACGCTCGAAGCGGGGGGGGTGTGGGGGGGGGCTTGAGTTCTCGTGTATTGGATTGGATTTTTCTCAACGATTGCAATTTATTGAACATTTATGAATATAACTTCTATGTATAATTGTGTATTTGTTTTATGTTGGTTTTCATCCCTCCGTTATCGTTTATAGTTATCTCATATATATATATAATTGTTATTGTGGTTCTTGTTGTGTGTTGTGTGTGTGTTCATATATATATATATTTATTACTCTATATATATATATATACACATGCAGATATATATATATATATATAGGTAGTACATGTGTGTGTGTGTGTGTGTGCTTGTTTTGTATGATACTATCGTCCCTATGAATCTGTAAATAAAACAAAAAAAAGAACAAATCAAAACAAAATTAAAATTATAATTGGTTTTTTTTTGAGTTAATTAAAAATCAAAACTTTAATTAAAACACACATCATACATCATACATAATTGATTCGTTCTGCATCCCACAAATGAAAAAAAAAAAATAAATCCACCCACGAAAGAGTTTTAGACGGATGATACTTAATCGTTGTGCCCAAATTTAGAGACAGGAACAGCCCAAGGACCACGATCAGGAAAGAATCGATTAAATGTTGCCAACAATCAAAAACAGTTTATTTGGTGGGGAGGGGGGATGGGCATTGGCAGCATCCACAAGCCTCTTAGAGAGCGGTGCGGGGGCCATTGGCATACAAATGGGAATGGGAAGGTGAATCTTGTAATTCGAGAACTTCAAATAGAAAACAAAAACTATTGATTGGAAAACTTTAAAATTTTGAATTTAGAATGCAGGCGGCAGGGCGAATATGGGAGCTGGCGTTTCAATGTTCTTTCCCGATTGAACTCTTGAATTGAGTCCCCCTCTTGGAAGCTTTTCTTTTTGGTAAACTTGAACTATGAAACGAATGCGTCTTGAACGTCCAAACGAAATATTTTGCTGCCCATTCTCTCTCCCCTCCTCTGTTGCTCTGTCTGGATTTTCTCGGATTGGATCGATTTGAATGCTGATGTGTATGATGGATGGACCATGGTCCATCGCTTATGGTTCCCTGGCTATTGATATTTGCTGATCTGGCTGGGGCGTGGCGGCTTCAGATGCTTGCGCGGCACCCTTAGTGCGGATGCATTCAGCGCATGCCCCACTAAACGCAGGTGAGCATGCAACCAAACGGCAACGGGAGGATGGGAAGGGAAGGAATACAGTAGGGGGATGGGACAGGGCGAGGGATGGCCAACGCTCACTCACCTGTCACGTTGGCGCCACCAGCATTGGTCGCAGCTACGGAGCCGGCTGCAGTGGCAGCGCCCGCCGCACCACCTCCGCCGCCACCACCGCCGGCGGCTGCAGCTCCGCCGGCATTTGCCTGCTGGGCAGCCGGGGCAGCTGCCACAGCGGACGGCGCACCGGAGCCGGGATTGCTATTGTTTCCTTGACCGCCGGCATTCGAGCCGGTCGCCGGTCCACCGGCGGCTGCAGCGGCTGCTGCTGCACCCGATCCCGATCCGGAACCGGCTGCTGATGATCCGGCTGTCCCGCCTGCCTGAGCCTGGGCGGCACCGTCCGCAGAGGCGCCGCTGCCCGTTGAGGAGACGCTGGTGGAGCCGCTTACGGCACCGGCAGCTGCTGGGCCCCCGCCCGAGGAGCGAGTGGCCAGATGCTTTGGCAACAACTGCGGCACTAAGCTGGGCTGTATCGAGAGCTCTGCGGAGAGTGTCGAGAGAATAAATAATGTATTAGAGGGTTCTGCATCTGCATCTGCATCTGAATTGGGTTCTCGATCTGGATCTTACCGTGATCTGTGAAGTTAAATAGCGGCGGCATGTCGCGGCCATTGGGCAAGGTGTGGTTCCCCTCCATGCGCAGCTCATCGAAGAAAGGATGTGCACAGGCCTTGAGCGGTGTGATCCGAGCGCTGGGCGTGTACTCGAGCAGCAGGGACACCAAGTTGATAGCTTCTGTCGGAGTGCGTATACGGAAAACCTGAAGGAGAATGATCGGATTGGATTAGCGATTGTTGGACTATTGATTGGATCGACAAAAGGCGGCAGGTAGATGGCACAAGGTAAGAAAGAGTCTTGCCTTGAGGCGGGACACAAAACAACAAAACAGAAACAGAACCGGAATCCGCAGGACAGGACAGGACAGGACAGGACAGAGCAAGGCTGGGCAGTAGCACACACAGACACAATCATCAGAAGAGGACACATTTAGGGAGCTAAAACAGCAGTGGTACAGTGGGTCAGTGGGACAGTGGGACAGTGGGACAGTGGGTCTGTGGGCAGTAGGCGGGGGCAAGAAACGAAGAAAATACAAAATACGAATCAAATAAATATTCAATATTTAAATCTAAAAAAAAAGCACCGTTCACAGGTGCCAGGAGCAGTGCATGAAGCTTGAGCCGAAAACTTGAAAGCAATGAAAATGCATTTTCCAATGGCTATGGCTATCCGTGGGCTATGTTTGGCTGATACTTTCCGGCCTATACGCTTGTGTAGGTTCAACTACGCTCAGCATGCACCATTTAGGGTTCTATTTTACAATTTTAATAAATATTAATAAAGCAAAATAAAGAACTACAGGCTAGGTTCTATCTGCTCCTACGTTGCCTGAACTGGATGCTTAGGCACCTCGAATTGTACCCTTCTGTGCTGCCATTGTAGCTGTAACGATATCTTCTAGTCTGTACTTTCTCAGCCTGTAAGTGTTGCTTATCCGATTGCCAGACGTGCTCAGAGGTACATCTGAAAGCGGAAAACCTTTTGGGTTTCTCCTCTCTTTCAACTTCTTTCAACAATCCTTATTGTCGTGAACAGAGTCGAACTGCTTGCTCGTCATGCCCAAGACATGTATTTTGTTTTCCTTTTGTTATTAGATATTTTGAAGAAAATGATTTGCAGCATTCGTTTGAGCGTCTGTCTGGCGTCGATTGTCGATGAACCATTGCCGAACAATGGAATTGGGTATTGGGTACTCTCGTTGCAAAAATACTTTCAAAAAATCTTATAGACAAATGGTGTACGTATGGATATCCATAGACGCAACAACGTAAAAAGAAGCCCAGAAATGGTGGAATGGTTTGAATATGTACAATATGTAATGCAAATGTTATATGGCTGTGCATTCTGGCATTACGGGTCTGGCATTGCGGGCAATCTTTGATCATTATGATCTTTGAATTTTAAATTTGCATTTCAATGTTTTGGTTTTGGTTTGAATTTTGATTTCATTTCGTGGCTTACTCTCAATCGTTGTTTCTGGTTTAGGGCGTTTGGAAATTGGGTACGTTCGAGTAGTGACTGCAACGAGTTTTTATGTACACTTTGATTATATATTTGTGGAAACACACAAGCACGCACACAGCAGAGATGTGAGAATTAGCTGTCGGGGTTCAGCGTCGCTTGAACTGATTTAAAGAGGTGCAGGTGGACAATGATCGAAAGCGAGAACCCGAGCAAGAGGACTACAGTAGCAGCACCTCGAGCACCCACGAACGAGGGACAGCTGAGGGGGAACTGAGATTAAGATGGACATCAGGTCGGTTCGGTTTGGATCGGATCGGATCGGATCGGATCTGAGCTGATCGATTCATCGATATATCGGCACTTACTTTCTGCCATGGATGACTCTTAATTTGTGGGAACTTGAATTCCGTATAGTTTGGATTCATTTCGCGTATTTGTTCTCTTGTCGGTGTGCCCAGGACCTTGATGACCTCGACCAGCTGATCGACACCAGAGTCGCCAGGGAAGATTGGCTGGCCCAGCAGCAGTTCGGCCAGAACGCAGCCGGCACTCCACACATCTACAACGAGAGAGAACATTAATGTACTTGTTGGGTTGGTTGGAGTAGCTAAGTCAGTCACTTACCGATCTTTGTTGTATAATTAATGGCGCCGAATATTAGCTCGGGTGCGCGATAATACCGGGAGCAGATGTACGAGACATTGGGCTCACCGTGTAGCAGCTGCTTGGCGCTGCCAAAGTCACAGAGCTTCAGCACGGCCGTTTCGGGATCGAGCAGTAGATTCTGTGGCTTGATATCACGATGGCAAATGCCCAGCGAATGGATGTAGGCCAAACTTCTAAACAGTTGATACATGTAGAGCTGTACAGGATCAATGGATTAGTATTATAGTTAATTAATATCAATTCAAATACTTACCCGAATAAAGTTGATTGGTATCGTTTGCTTGGTTTTGGCATATTGGCGAGCCACTTTGTATACGGTTTCTGGTATATATTCGAGGACTAAATTCAAAAATACTTCATCTCGCTGGACATAGACATGTATGGATACAAAATATAGAAAATAGATTAGTTCAGTTAATGGCGGCTCATCTTAAAGAGTTGTCTGCGAGTGTCTGTCTGTGTGGCTGTGTATGAGCGATGGATACATCATGGATATCGATAGCATACACACATACAGAGGGGGTATGGATGGGAGATGGCATTGGTTTTGGGATCGGTTTGGAATTGGAATTGGATTTGGATTTGGATTTCGACTTGGGTATTGGAAAATGTAGGTTGACCGATGAATTTGCGATTTCGCATGCGTCAAGAGAGGTACAATAGGTACAGTTGGTGACAAAAAACACACACATATGTATCTAGCAGATAGCACATAGCAGAGAGAGTAGCGGAGCAGGGTATAGGGGGGCGGGATAGAGAGAGAGATACCATGCGGCGTACTCTTCTGTATAAGTTCACTGTACGTTTCTCTTTCTTTTCTTTATTGCATGTATATATATATGAGAGATAGAGATAGATAGATAGATAGAGATAGATAGATAGATAGATAGATAGATATACATACATACATACATACATATATATATATATATATATAGAGAGATGGATGGATTGAGGAGGGATATTGATAGAGATAGATTGATTGATTGATTGATTGATAGATAGAGAATTGTATGACCAGTGGAATGAGATCGAGAGATCAGAGAAAAGGCTCTTTCCAGAATTAGAGATTACGAGAAAAGATACCTGGGGCTTGAGCACACTGGCAAATATACCCAAATCGATGGGAAATTCAGCCAACTTGAGCAAGTTTTTCGGTTTTTGGAATATGAAAATGAAAGAGATTTATATAACACAATTCACAATTTTGTAAGACTTTTAAGATAGATTTTATAGAGCGCTGGCATTATTTTTTTTTTGGTTCTTCTTTTTGTTGTTTCTGCATTATTATAATTTTCATATATTTTTGTTGTTGTCAATTTTAGGTTTTTAGCTCTCCCAACCATTTTTCCACCACCACCCCTCCCCCCTTCTATATAGCCACTAGCCACTTGCACTCAAGGATCTCCAAGGATCGCAGGAGTAGGATGATGCGATAAGATACCGCGACACTCACCTTTTCACCACTCGAATAGAAAAAGTACAAAAGCTTTACAATATTACAATGCTCCAGCTTCCGCATTATTTGCAATTCGCGATTCTAAAAAGGAGCAGAACAGAAAGATACATAGGAAGAATATTATTATATTATATTAGATCATTGACCGGCGAGATGTGTCTGCTTACCTTAAATCGTCTGTCTTGTAAAACTTTTTTGATTGCCACCAGTTCGCCGGTATCGCAGAGCTTGGCCTGGAATACCACACCGAAGCTGCCATTGCCGATGACCTTTGTGTCTGTGTAGGAGACCTCTTGTACGCGATCGGTGCCCTGGCCGGGTGTTGCAACAACTGTTGTAATTTTGGAACCATCGCGACCTGTTGGAGAGAGAGAGAGAGAAACAGAATGTTAATCATGTTAATCATATTCGATTATCCCCTAAATAAATATTCCGGTAGATTCCAATTGTGGTTCCTATAATGTGTTCCCGAAAAAAAAACACACATACAAATAGAGAGAGTAAAAGAGAGAGAGAGAGAGAGAGAGAGAGTACCTGTCGTCTCCCAGGCGCCCTCCAGTTTCTCCTTGCTCTTATCGACCTCCTTTGGAATGGACAATGCGACGCTGTGCTCTGGCCACAAATCATTCAATTTTCCGATCAATTGCTTCATGCCTAATCGCAGGGATCGCAGGATGTATCAGATATGTATATCGAACAGATCAGTTTCAAATCAAATAGGAAACACAGGAGAAGCGAAAGCATGCACAAGACATACACAAAACGAGACAGAAGAGGCGAGGCGGGGGGGGGAGTCGATTATTTCCACCATTCCAGGGAACATTCGTATGTCTCGCTTTGCTCAAATTACTCATAAGCGAACGGCCATACTCCACTGGAACAGTGGAAATGAAATACAACGAGTGGGCGTGGGAGAAAGAGAGGAAGTCAACTGCATTTGGGAGCTGAGAGTAAGGCTGGGCATGGAAAAGTGAGAGCGAGAGTTAGGGCAGATGAAAGTTTTCCAGTAGGATATAGAATAATCTTTATACCCTTACGTCTGGTCAGATCATCGTTAGACATACACACACATATGTATGTACGAGTATATACATATGTACATTGCATGATACGAAGGTTTTCCTTTTGCCTTTGGATTTCGATTTGTATTTGAGGTGTGCTGCCTTCTGCCTTCTGGCTGGCTGCTGGCTTCTGCCTTCCGATTCTTTTCGTATTTTTTTTTCTAATTAATTTTGGCATTAGCGCCAAACTGTCGACGGTGGCAGCTGCTGCATGGCATCTGCCCCCAAGCATTCAGCAGTCAGCCTTTGCATCTGCCTGTGCCGGGGCGAGGATAAAATGAGATGCGACACATTTCAGGTTCAGGTTGTGTGTGGCAGGGATAGCGACAGCGACAGCGCAATACAGGAGGGAGCTGTGATGGACTAGGACAAGAACGCAGAGGACTAAGGATAAAGGTTACAGAGTGGCGGGGTTCGGGTGCTGCTGGGGGTTCTCCTGTACTTGGATCCTTGTACTGCTTGCCACCAACACTGGTCGTGCTGGCGCTGGCCGAGGACGAGCTCTTGGTGCTCTTCTTGAGGGCCGCCAACGACGAGGAGCAGGTGGAAGCCGCCGCAACAGCTGCTGCTGAAAGTGGTTTCTGTTTTTTCTTGCCATTGGCGGCAGCATTGCGCCTCCGTCGCACATCCGACGGTGACGAGGTGGAGGCGGAGGCGGAGGAGGATGCTTCGGTGGAAGAGGAGCACCCCTCCTCCGACTCTGACTCGCCTGACGACGAGGTGGAGCTTGAGGCTCCAGAGGAGGAGTGACTGCTGGAGCTGGAGTTGCTCGAGGAGCTGTTGTCGTCGCTGTCATTCGAATCACTCGAGGAGCGACGCTTCTTGTCCTTCCGCTGGCGCCGCTGCTCGGCCTCGGCAGCTGCCGACGCTGCCGCAGAGCCTTTTGCAGACGCGGCGCCAACAATGGAGCCATTGCCACTCGCACTCCCGCCTCCGCTTCCTCCGCCAGCTGATGGCCGCCGCTTGATCTTAGCCGCCTTAGCGGGCGGCTTACGGGGCGGCATCGGTGTCCAGGGTCGACTACTGCTGGCTCCCGCCGCCGAGGCTGCTGCTGCTGCTGCTTTCGCCTCGATCTCATCCATCGAAATTGGTATGGAGATGGAGTTCTGTCTGCCCGACGCTGCGCCCGAGCTGGTAGCCGTATCAGCGCCCGCACCACCTCCATCCGATTCGCTGGCATCGTTGATCGATGCAGATGATCCTGTCCCAGTGCCCGTCGCTCGCTTCTTTTTTCGCACCACGCGGACCACTTTGCGGACGCGCGGCACCGCCATGGGCACCACCTGTGACCTATCCACCTTGAGACCGAGTAGCAACGCCGCACGACGCTAATACACTGAGCCACTGCTGCTGCCGCTGCTGTTGCTGCTGCTGCTTCTTTGGCCTAGTTTTTCTTGCTTTTCTCGCTTTAGTCACTTGACTTGACCAACTTTTGCACCACCGACACCGACACCACCGCTGTGACCGCTGATCGGTTGACGTTTTCTTTCGCTTTGTTCTGATCAATCGATCAAAAGATACGATCCGATCGATCTTCAAATAGAAAATGCAAAAAAAAAAAAAAAAAATAGAAAATGTGTAAAAAAAAAAACAAAAGCCAGAGAGAGAGACAGAGAGAATAGATACAATTAAATAGCACGAAGTCGAATTCGGGTTATTTTCGTTTGAGGCTTTGTTTCACTTTTATCGATCTATATCTACATATATTTATATTTATAAAATATATATCTCGTATCTATCGTTGCGGCTATATTGATACGATCTAAACCGTTCTGTTCTTTTCTGTTCTGTTCTGTTCTGTTCAGTTCTGTTATGTTTTTTTTTTGCGTTCCGATCCGATCCGAACCGATCGCTCGAACTTCCGTTGCACAATTGGCCAAAGATCTGCCATATCTCGCTGTCAGTATCTCTCTATATCTCTCTATATATTCACGACGAAGCACGACGCTCGGGCAGCGGGGTTCGGTTTTGGGCTAGAATTCGGGTTCGGGCAATCACACACACACACACAAAACGGAATCCCCAATTCAAAATCATTCGTTCTGAGTGTTTAAGCTGCGGTACGGTACGGTACGGTAAGGCACGGCACGCACCCCAACCCAAGACTTTGTGTGCTCGAACAAAATTGATCATAATTATTTCGACAATTTGTTGCTTGCAAAATTTAATTGCAGCAAAATTGCGAATCTGGGAATGCCAAAAAACGATAAGACAAGGTCGGGGAGGGGAGGGGAGGAGGCGATGGGATGGGTCGGCCAGATAGATAGATAGATAGAAGGATAGGCAGACAGACAGACAGACAGACACCGAAGAAAGGCACAAGGCAGAAGACGAACAGCGGCAGTCAGGTGTAGCCAACCATGCGACATAGCAGCCACGCCCCTTTGGCCACCAATCTAGAGGGAGGCTACTCTGACAGTTCAATGCAAGAAAAACAATAATAAAAAAGAAAAAAAAAAAAACAAACATTAGCAAAGAACAAGAGGAAGGATTCAGCTGAAGACGCAGAAGAAGAAGTAGAGAGGGAAAAGCACAGAAAAAAGACTCGGCAGAAGATAAAGCTTTAGAAGGCGGAAAGCAGTAACGCGAGAGAAGCAGTGGGATAAGCAGAAAATGCTGAAGGCAAAGCAGTGAACAGAAAACTAGGAAGCAGCAGAAAGGAATAATCCGCCAATCAAATCATTTAAAGTCGAGTTGAAATCGAGTACCGCGGTGTAAGAAGAAATAGAGAGCAAGCAGTAATTAGGGAAAAGTAAAATACTCTGCCAAAGCAGAGAGCAAATGGAAGGCAGCCAGCAGGCAGGCAGCGGGACGACGCGGAACGGGACGGAGGAAATGCAATCAAAGGATACGCAATTTACAAACCAAATTTATTTAATTTTAATGAATCAATTAAGAGGACATAAATCAAATATAAATAGATATAGAAACGAAACGAAATGAAACACACGAAATAAATAAGTGAAGAAAAAACCAAAAAGCGAAACCGAAACCGAAAGCTGAAGCAAAAGGCAGACCAAAAGCAGGCGGATTTAACCCTTGGCATGGCACTGGCATTGTTTTTATATAGATATATGTGCATACATATGTATGTATGTAAAGGTAGTACAATGCGTTTCACACACAACAGAATCAGCACAAATTAAATCCATTCAGATAACGAGTGAATTCCAAATTGCAAACAAATGGGATCTATTGTGGTTCGCTTTTCTCCCTCCCTCTCTCTCTCTCGTTATGGAACTCGTTTGCCAATTAAAATAATAAAATCAAAGCTACTCAGTGACAGTGTCGAAGTACAACTCGATTGATCCACCACCACCTGCTTCCATCCTGTGGACCATCGCTGATTTATATAGATTTCCATGACATTTCCGTTTTAAAAACATATTCCACCGACAATTATCGATCCAATCCAACACAGTCCCGATGGGAACGTCCAACCCGTCCAAATGTTGTTGTTAGTTTCCAATGCAGTCTTCTTGTGTTTTGTCATTCAATCAATTAATCAATTGCTTATTCAGGAGTGTAAAGCATTACCAATTTATGCGGCTGAATCAATCAAGTTATCAGAAGCACACACCATATACATATGTACATATACACATGCATATGTATATGCATGTGCATGTGTAGAGCGCACAAATATTGTAGGTATGGGTGAGCAAATACTTGGAAATACTCAACGGTGAATGAAACTTTTGGATGCCCTTTCTTATGGGTGGGCAGCAAGTGGCTTCATATATACAGACGAGAAAATATAATCAGCTAATGTGGACACTAGTCTCTAAACCACACAGATAAATCGGCCATTTAGAGTTTCCCTCTCTCTTTCGCTTGCTCTGTCTCTGTCTTCTGGGGAGTGCAAAGATCTATTGAAACGGATAATATGCCGTGGTAAAGGGTTCCAGTTCCAGTTTCAGGGTTTAGGGTTTCTGGTTTCTGGTTGCAGTCAAGTCAAGGAATGGGATAATGAATGGCCGATGGGATCCACACAGTTGGAGCGCTGTCTAAATGGGCAAAGCAATTTGTTGGCTGGCTCCTGCTCGACAGCGTGGACAGAAACTAATCGATATACAAGGCAGTTGGCACCACAGTCGGTTGGTTGGGAATGGCAGAAGCAGCAGCAGAAGGGAGAAGGGAGGCAAGAGGAGGCGTGTTCGTGGGGGTGTTGCATGCAAATGGAATGACGCAGCGCAGAAAGTGGTGAATGGAAAGAGAAGATTGGAGAAGTAGGGAGGGGGCGGGTAGATAGAATAGAATAGAATAGAGAATATAATAGAAACCGCAGACAAATAAAATGGAAAATAAAAAAACAACAACATACGAGACCTTCTTTTTTAGCACCCCTCTGCCTCGTCCACAGGCAGAGGTAGAGTCTTGGGTGTGTTGTGTGTGTGTGTGTGTGTGTGTGTGTGTGTGTGTGTGTGTGTGTGCAGAGTCATCGCATTCACTTGGATCCATCCCTTGGAGCCGTTTCAAAAGCAAATTAACTCAACGAAACTGTTTACGGTCTAAAATTAAACTCGACCACACCCCACCACGCCCACGTGGCTGTCCACCCCATTTTTCATTCGATTTTCCTTGGGAAAATAATGAATGAATAAATGGTTCGTTGAATGGGTATGTTAACCCCTTAGCAAGACAGGGGAGGGAGGGAAGACAGACATTTTGGCCGGGACTCCAACAAATTTTAGGGCAAAGGATACCAGAGGGTGCTGAAGGACTACGACGACGCGGATGTGGGTGTGGGGAAGAAGAAGAAACATTAAGTATGACATATCTCTGGAGGGTTATCTTTCGACGAACATATCCTTGAATGAGCAATATCGTATAACACCTCCCCACCCCCGACAAAATCCCTTCAGGAGTTATCTTTTTATATTTGTTTTTTTTTACTCATTTAATTATCGTTTTTTGGTTTTTGTTTTTGTTTTTTATTTTTCATTTTGTTTTGCTGTTGTTGTTCTGTTGGCTGCCATCGCTGGCTGTCGATCAAGAAGCGAGGGACAGACGTGAGACGAGACACGCGGGCGAGATCACGAGATGGCCCCACAGAGAGACAGAGAGAGAGAGTGCAACATGGCACTTGGCAGGCATCATGCTCAATCCCATTCCCATTCCCATGCCTCATCCTCCTCCACATGCATCCACATGCTATTCGCATTTCACTTTTGCTCAACACGTTTTCATTGCATACTTTTAGGTGTGACGGAAATTCAACCATTCGGAAGAGAAGCCACAAAAGTGCGTGCGGAATGACGAAAAATAAACAGAAGCAACACAGCAGGAATCGCAACCAGAAACGGTCACACTCACACATCATCCGTTGCCATACGATTTGCATAGATGTGTGCGTGTGTGTGTGTGTAAATGGAAGCCATTTGCGCCAAGAGAACAATCGATAAGTGCAGTAGCAACAGCAGAAGAAAGAGAGAACAAGCGCCGAAAGAGAGTTTGCACACTTTGCTCTCTCTCTCTCTCTCTGTCTCTTGCTCTCTTGCAAACTTTTTGCTTCATTTTGCAGCTGATCAAATACAAGAGAGAGAGAGAGGGGGAGAAGAAGAGGGGCAGTTGTTGGCAACATTTAAATACTGAAAGCAAAGGAAAATACATAATAAATACAATGTAAGCCCACAGTTAAATAAATTTAAAAAAAGAAAGACAAAAATCAACAGCTGAGCAAATCAACAGCAGCAACAACATACGATCCGAACAGTCACAGTGGAGACTGGCTGCTGGTGCACAACAAGCAGGCAATACCCAACAGAGTGACCTAAGCGAAACAAAAAATAAATACTTATCAGCGAAGTACTCGAGTCCAGCATCAAATGTGCTGCATCATGCACACGACATGTATTTTGTTGTTGTTTTTTTTTTTTTTTCTTCTATTATTCTCGGGCATTCGCTTTTGGAAGCATTCGCTTGTGCAGCAACAAAGTACTTTAATTAAAAAAAAATACGACTTTAGGCCAAGAAAAGATTGGAATGATCCAATGGAATATCTTTATCTCAAATGGCAATGTACGGTGAAAGTCCAGGGAATGTCCAGGGCATTGCACAGGGCATTGGTTACAATATTTGTAACCAAGAATTGTACGTTATCGGCACATTATCGTGGATTATTTCTGCATCTGCAATCAATCTATAAACCCAATCGATCCCATGCTATCGAATCTCGCAAAAGGATCCTTAATAATATCACAATTTGCATACAAGTATCCATATAATATTGTTTATAATTTATGCAGCATATTAACAAAAGTAGATGGTGGGCGAGCTTTCAATTTGTACATTGCGAACATGCTACAACAGGTTGCCACAACCTTCTACCGCCATCCCCCCAATTGCTTCTAAATCTCTTGCCCCATCGGTGGATGAATGAATGGATGGATGAGTGGATGGATGGATGGATGGATGAGTGGCTGCCATTGACACAAATTGATTCAAAAAGCAGCAACAGCTGCCGCTAAAGCCAGAGGCAAAAGCAGCAGCAGCAGCAGTCCCGTCCCGTCTCGTCCCCTCGCCCACTGTGTGTGTGGCAGTGGCAGAACAGCTGCCGTTCTCTCTCTCTCTCTCCCCTGTTGCCATCTCCTGGTGCTGCTATCATCAACCTGCTCCTAACTTGACCTTCTTCCGTCCTGTCCCCCCAACCCCCAGCAAAGAGTACAAATTGCAAACAGAGGCACAGGGTGGGCAGCAGGGCCAACGGAAGTTGCGGGGGGCATTAGAGGTAATGCAAAATAAAATATTTAAAAAGCAAAACAACGCATCGCCCGCACCACACACAAAGATGAGACCGACCGACTGTGACACGCCTCCGTTTTGGGCCCAAAGATACAGTGACACTCAGACAGACTAACACGGCAGGGATCTCTTCCATCTTTATGAATGTCTACCTGTGGGTTGACTTTCTACCCATCAAATCACTGCAGTAGCCTAGCTAGAGACTGAATATTTTATTATCGGTGGGTGATAGCCATCCATGAGAGCTTTCACTGTACTATACATATATATATATTTTTTTCAGATGGGGAATACATATATGTATGTATATACATACGTATATTCCAAATGAATGTATGTTTTGTTGAGCTTTGATATTTTTGGAAACGTTTTTTTTTCGCTTTGTCATTCACTTTATGAGAAGAGCGCGTGATTATCGCCCCACAAAAACAACAACAACAACAACAACAATCTTCTCTTCCTTTCTCCTGATACGAGAGTACCACATATATATATATGTGTATATACATATATGAACACATATATTTATGTATGTACATTTAATCATTGGCTGGCCTGTGGGTGATATAGCGCGTGCTTGCCGCATTTTTTTCTTCTCACCCTGACATATCACTGCTGCTGTTTCTGTGTCCGAAGATCATGCAGACAGAAGCAACAACAAGATCATGCAGCGGCGGCAGTCAGCAATCCTCAAAAGGCTGAGATTCGTTTCCATGTCTCGAGTTTTATCCGTTCGCTTATGAGAAATTTGTACAATGCATTAAAGTGAAATTTGTGACATTTAATAGGGTAGGGGCCTTTAGGCCTGATGTTGCAGCCAACAGAGACAAATCTATGTCTGAAACAGCACATAAATGTCACACCTTAAACAACGACAGCCTAAGCACTACAATTAAGCAGAAACTGAAATATTAGCCGAAACCGGAGCCAAGCGAAGCTCTTATCAGTGGACATCACAAAATGCAAATCACTTAAATGTTAGTATGTATGTATGACTGTATGGGAGATGAACGCAAACGCAAACGCAAAACCCGTCACTGGCATAATTGAACGATCATCATTCCTGGCATGGAAATCTTTTGCAGCTGTTTTACATCCATGTGCTAGAGTACAGAAATATGAAGAGAAGCTTCGGCAAAGCAATGGCTTTTTAGTTGATTAACGAGAATGTCATAGCACAAATTCAAGGGGCATAAATTCGAGTGGAGCTTACACTTTTGAAGATTTTTCTCTGGGCAGACTATATACAGACATATATGTAGGCATGATTCAAATCTTTCTGTATATTTTAATCCAGATAATGCGGCAACGTAACAACATTAGCTGGCATAAATCATCAATACTGTCTGCTGGCTGTGGTCACACCACAAGCCCCAGGCACAACAGGGTACGGTCTGGGTCTTATCAAAATTATATACGAACGAGTATAATTATGGCCTGTTATAGAGTAGGAAGGCGAGGGAAAATCTGCTTTCCCTTATCAGTGTGTTGTCTTGCTTTCAAGATTTTTCATTTATTACACATTTTACGACATGCACAAGATTCTCTTCTCTCTCATTCTCTGGGCAAGGAAGGGAAGGAGGCAGCAGCTGTGTGGCATGGGACAATATTATGCCACATATGTACATAAGTGTGTATGTGTAGGTATGTATATCCCTGAACATTTCCGCCTTTTAATATTATTTTCTTTATTGTGTTTTATCGCAATTCCTAGAGCAAAGAGCCAGAAGAAACAAAAGCATTTTCCTATCAAGAAAAATACATTCGTTCATTGAACTTTTCTCCGTTTCTCCGAGAGATTTCTATGTCTACATATGCATATATATATGCACATGAATATATTCCAATTAATATTGCTTAAAAAAGCTTAAAGTAAACTTTGTGCATGAACGAATTGGGTGCGACACAGACAGGTTGTTTTTCCTTCTTTCACGTTTCATAACTGATCATCAAACAGCGTTTACACCCCCAAAAAAACGCAAAACAATAGAAATAAATATATACCCATGACATGCTCAAATGATGCCTCCTACAGAAAGTTGCAAATGTTTCGCGACACTCGATATTAAAGGACATCGTATGAGTGTTCACTGATCAGGTATAATCTTTGTTAGTTCTGTCGCTGCTCATAAAAGTATTATTATTTTGAATTTGTATTTTTGCTTTGCCCACGTTAAATCTGCTCTCCATTATCTCTGCTTATTCTTATCGATGCTGATAAATGTATCAACAAATCGAATCGCAATATTTTTACGCTCCTTTTCTGCTGATGCATCATAATCAGAACGCTATCGAAAACCGTAGAAAAATCTCTTCTCGATCTCCTGATCTGTACAGCCCCAAATCTCTATAGGATAGCCAAGAACCGCTCTGTTCGTTCACTTCACCATATCATCTACATAAATGCTTCTTTTTGCTGGCATCTGTGATGATCAAGCAGCGTATGAGCAGCATATATTATTGCTTATCGAATCCGAATACGATGAGCTGGAAATTACACTTAATTTACGAAATTTTGTTTTCTTCCTGCAGTTCGTTTTCTTCTTATCATCTGAAATTTTCCATGGCAGTACTTATCTATTAACTCCAACTCTCCCTCCCACCCTGTCCTCTCACTGTGTGTGTGAGTGTGTGTTTGTGTGTGTTTTCTAAACAGTCTTACCGATAGTTAGATAACCTTTGGAATTTTCCAATGGATTTGTTGCCCTTTAAAATGATTCAAACACTTACCTAGAAAGAGAGAGAGAGAGAGAGAGAGAGAAATGAGAATTGATTAGTGGAGGTGCAACAGCAATTTGATACGAGTTCTAAAATATGTATATAATATATATAGAGGCTATACAAGGGTAGGTAAACTTATGTAATGCAGCGAAAGTCTGGGGTGTAAGGGGCGGGGGGGTCTGGATTCAATTCGATTCAAAATTGTGGAAAAATTACCTAAAATATTCTTGAACTTTTGAACCACTTTGGTCCAGCTAACGCACGACTGCGTTCTGGATATCTTTGTGACAGTCTTAACATTGTCGTCGAGGCTATCGCCATCGAAAGCGGGCTCGGCCCCCTGCTCGATATCCTCCTCCTCGTCCTGTCCCACTTCGTGGCCATCCCCATTGGCGTGGGTGTGACGGTGGGGTTGGTGGCGGGTGTTGTTGCTAGCATCGTAGAGGTTGTTGCCTTGGCTGTGGCTGCGGCCGCGCAGCTTAACCACATCCAGCTGAAGCTCCTCGTCATCGTCAACGGCCACCCCGAGCTGGACATCATCATCGAGATGCGAATGATGTTGATTGGGATCGGAGCTATGCTTGTGGATCGTTCCGGTTGCTGTTCCATGGCTATTGGGCATGGCTATTGTATCACAGTGTTCTTTGGTGGTGTCCATTCCGCTGGCCGCCAGATTGGAGGCCACCGTGGTGTTGCGCTTCTTGCGCTGATCCTCGCGCTCCCGCTTGAGGAGGGCCTTCTGCTGTTTGGCCAGAAGCTGCTTCTGCTTGCGGGCGAACTTCTCGCGCAGCTTGGGGCTGCCGAACTCGTCCAGATAGTACATGGTGTCCTGCAGCCCGTCCTTGCGATTGATCAGCCGCGCATCGATGTGCGGATCCTCGCTGATCTTCAGCAGCGGAAAGTAGATGTGGCCATCGGTGGCAAGGCTCTTGATGTCCCGCCTCTTGGCTGCCGCCGCGGCCACCGTGAGGGGTGCCTTGTCGAGGGGCAATGGCTGATCCGGTTGATCCGTCTCGTTGCTGTTCCTGCCACTGTCACTGCCGCCCATGTTGATTACTATCCCAGACTGTGTGTCGGATTGGGTGTCCGCCTCCTCGGGATCGTCTCCATCCACATCATCCACAGCCACGCCATCGTCCTCCTCCTCCTCCTCATCGTTCTCCACTAAGTGGAGGTCATCATCATCATCGTCATCATCATCACAGATATCCACCTCATCGATGCGATCCTCCACATCGAATCCCTGAGTGCCGGTACTATTGGTGCTCTTGTACTTGATTCGGCGCAGGGCATTGCCCCCTCCTGCTCCCATGGTCGCTCCTCCGCCCACGCTGCTCAGCTCCAGGGCTGATGCTGCGCGCATGCGTCCTCCCGGCGGATCGGATGCATTTGTGCATCCACCGCCGGAGCTGCCCAGCGATTCACTGCTGCTTGTCGACTGGCCGCTCACGCCCTCGCCTCCAGCTGCCGAGGACACTCCCACTCCACCTCCGCCGACAGGCGCTCCTGGTCGTGGCCGTGCTCCTGCTCCAGCTCCTCCTCCAGTGCCTCCCACATGCTCGATGCCACTGTCCTGACTGAGCAACTGGCGACGCTTCTGCCACTTGGGTTGCGCTCCATGTAGGCTCAGGGAACCGCTGCTGCTGCGCACTGGCGGCAACTGCTGCAGCAGCGTCTGCTGGGAGGCGCTCGAGACGATCACACCGCTGTCCGCCGATCCTGTCGAGGTCTGCGATGAGAATCGCTCGCTTAGGGGTATCTTAATGGGGATCGATTTCTGGTTTTGGTTCGGATTGTTGTTGTTGTTGTTGCTGCTGCTGTTGCTGCTGCTTCGACTGCTGCTTCGGCTGCTGCTGCTGTGGTTGTTGTTGTTTTTGCTGTTGCTGTTGCTGCAGCTGCTGCTTCTGTTGGCGGACAGATGGTCAGCGGTGGACAGGTGGACAGCGGGCGGCTGCTGCTGCTGCTGCTGATGTTGCTGCGGCTGGGCGGACGGCGCTGCTGCTGCTTCTATGGTTGTTGTTGCCATCAGGTTTTGGGGCTCTATCCAGGCCTATGTCCTATTTTCCTTCTAAGGGTTAAAGTCTTTCCGTTGATTTTGGGTTTGTTTGATGTTTGATTGTTTGATTTGTTTTGATTTTTGTTGATGTCTCTTTTCTGTCACTTGTTCTGTTTTCTTTTTGTAATTTCTCACTCAGAGTCACATTGCCTGGAGGATCGTTCCAAAATAAATTCAAATTATAGAAGAAATTGCAATTACAAAAACAAAAGATACAATTTTTGTACTCTTTTTGTTGTTGTTTTTGTTGCTGCTGTTATTTTATATTTTTGTGTGCACTTTTCCTTTTTTAGTTTTCTGTTTTTCGTTTGGGTTTATTTTTATTCAATTTATTATTCTTGTTTCTTTTTTCTGTTTTTGTTTAGCATTTTCTGGCTCTTTCTTTTGGCTATTTATAGCGCCTCTTTTTTTTGACACACAGAAAACAATACAAAAAAAAAAAAAAAATCAACCAAATAACAAAAACACTTTAAATTTAAACACAAGCAAAAAAAAAAGGCAGAAACAATATGCGGAGATTCTTCGAGGGTCGGAGACTTTTCTTCTGCGCACAAACTGCTTAACGAACGGTTTATCGAACTGCTTATCGTGATTCTGTGAAACTTTTTGTCCTACTGCTTATCCACCTGCTTATTGAACTGCTTTAGCTACTCCTTTTATTTTACCGCTTTATTTTCTACTGCTTCTTCTATTCCTTATTCTTTCTCGACTTGTGGCGACTTGTTCTCTTTCTCGCTTCGTTTTTTTCTGCTTCTACTGTAAACCGCCTGAAAGCGCGCAAAAGCAACATGTGCTCTGGTGAGGTCGCCCGCGAAATGAAACTGAAACAGCAACACCAGAGCACCAGAACCCTAGAGCCAGAGGCAGTGCCAGCGGCAGAGCAAAAGCGGTGCGCGCGGTGCTGGTGCGGTGCGGTGCTGCTGCTGTCGGGGGGAGACTCAAATTCCAAATTATTATCGCTGACGCACGCACACATACACACACAGACAGCGGCACTAAAACAACAAAAAGCACAGCCAGAGAGCGAGAGAGAGAGAGCAAGAGAGCCAGTGACAGAGAGCGAAAGTTAGCTGTTGTTGTGCGTCGATGCCTTTGTGTGGCCCTGCCGAGTGGGGAACGTTCGGAATTGAATCATCAATGCTAGAGCGGAACATTTGGAACGCGAACCACCTGCCAGCCGGTCGCCAGAGCAGGCAATTTTTGAATGAAAGATATACCGTACGTACCACTGGTGCTGCTGTTGCAATGTTTTGGCAACCAGCAAAAGAGCAAGAGGGCCTGGGTGCTCATAAACAGAAGCCACTATTCCCTTCCCCAAATCTCCACTCCACTCCCATAATCTTATCAGCGTTCCCACCCAAAAAAAATGTTACTTTTTATCAGCTTTAAAATACAATTTGGTTTTATTTATTTATGCATATTCTTCAAATCGCTTTATGGTATTGTTTTTCAGACTGCTATTATAATTTACAATTGCCGTCACATACGAAAAGCACTGAAGGGGCAGGGCAGGGCCGGGGAGGGGAGGGGATGGTAGGGGTAAGGTGTTAAATCTAACAAAAAAACACAGGTAATAACGCTCTAAGCTAAAGATTTCTTTCGACTATGGGATTACCTCTATGCAGACGGTGGGCAGAAACATGGAATTAAGATAAAAGTAAAGAGATAAAATTAATGCACCGAAAAGTGGTGGATGGGTGGCTCTTCCATATCAGATTAATGTGAGTGGATTTAAGGCATCATTGATGCTTGTCTCGCTCGTCTCCCCTGGGCTTATTTGATGCATACCTTTAACACGAGTACAATATAGATGGAGGGAGATAGATACCTGCGTACACACACATATGTACGTATCAACATTTAGACCGTTTTTAACTGCTTGATAGACATCTGATTTAATAGTAGAGTGAAAGCTGTTTGATGTCAAGTCTTGTCAGCTGTGTTGCTCTCAATTAATGTAGGTACTCACACTCACTACCCCATAATTTACCATCCATCCAATAAAATCAATGACTCAGTGAAATGTTAAAGAATTTGTCACATGGATGGCTATTGTATCCCTCAAGGGCAAAGGAACCCAGCAAGCAGCTTTCTTGAATGCCTGGCGACCAATCGAATGCACACATCCCCATACAGGACAAAGGAAAATAAGAGTGGATGGATGGAAAGAGCTGGAGGATTGGATTGGATTGAATTGGGTTGGGTTGGGTTGGCGACGCATTAGCGCAAATTAGAGGGAGTGTCGAAAGCAAACCAAATGAAACTTAAACGACCACAGTGCGGTGCGTTTCCATAGAAAGAACACAAGAATCGGGCAGTAGGAAGGAGGAACGAGGAATGAGGACGGTAAACAGAGAGACCAGAGGCACTGCGCAATAGACCAGAGACACAAACAACACCAACAACCGACTTACCAACCGAGTGGATGGATTATTATTGCATGAGCCGCGTGTACGGTTTCAGGTTGAAAGCGGTTGTGCCCAGACGTCGACACAAGTGTCCAAATGAACGGCCGGGGGGTGCATAACGTGGGGGGGTCTTAGGTCAGTTTGTTAGTTTAGATGGTTAGGTCATGCAATGGGAGAACAAAGAGAAACCCCAACCCCAGAGCGTAACGATTGGTCAAACAAATGAAGGCACAAGGCACGAAGAAACCTCCCAAAAGGAGCAGGAGCAGGAGCAGGAGCAGCACATGCTATCCCCCTAATAATAGCCCCAGAAGAACCCACCTTTAGGGCTGGGCTTTTCCGTTTCTTACAGCATTTGGAATTCCAAACGAGTGTTAAAGGTCACTTTTTCCCAAAACAAGTTGCTTAATTTAGAAACTAATTATATGGCTACTCCTCGTTATATGGGAAGATCGTTAGTTCCCAATAATCGTATATTATTTATATTTGGAATTTTATTTTAGTTGCCGGGCAAGAGTAGTATGAGTATTCATTGGGAAAAACCTCCCTCCTTGTCGTGCCCCTCCCCCTTAAAAGTCACTTTTCCAACTGAAATGTTGACAAGTTTTTGCCCCTTGTTAAACTTTCCAGAAACTTTCTTTGGCTTAAACCATTTGACTTTGACTTTCTCCACACGACTGACATTTACATTTACCTTCAACCTGCTGCAGTGGCAACCCATCAAAGCACCCCCCCCCCCCCTCCACCATTCCGCTCCATCATAATTTGTTTTCATTTCGATCGACTTGACATTGGAACTTAGAACAGAATGAAGACTAAAGGAACCTTCCCCCTGTATATACTTCCCTTTTATTATTATTATTATTTGTCGAATGAAAATTTCACTCGGCGCCAGACTGGTGACTTGCACTGCGCCACGTGCCTTCCTAATGGTGTGTGTGTGTAGGGGTCGAGGGGGTCGGAGGGAAGGATGGATGGAAATCGAGTCAACTTCAATTTGAATATCAAATGAGATGTGGGGGGCGATTGGAGGGGGGGTTGAGCTTTCGCCTTGGGATTGCGGTTCTTTCTTCTGTTAGTTTTCTGTTGCTCTGGCACCTGGCACCTGGCAACTGGCACCTGGCACCTGGGGACCTTTCTATGGACTTGAACTTGCATGTCGATAATTCCCTGACAATTATAGTTGTTGTTTCTGCTGTTGCTGTTGTTTTGCGGTATTAACGGTATAATTGCTCAAAGACACGGGCCAGTCAGCGACGAAACGAAGACCAAGACACGGTTCATATGTATATGTGTGTGTGTGTGTGTTCCTGTTCTTGTTCCACCACCCCAAAAGACGCAGTGCGCGTCGCAGAGATATTGTTTCACCATAATCCCACTCATTCCGCTCCCTTATTTGTTTTGTGTGTGTTTTTTGTTTTGGGGTCGAGGCCGATCCCACTAAACCGAAAATACGACTGAAAATAAAAATAAAATGCGTTGCACAGAGCGGCAGGGAGAGAGAGAGAGCCAACAGAAGATCGAAAGATCGAACACCAAAAGAAAAATCACATAAGAAGTTCAATATGACAATGTTTCAATTCCCAATTTGTCCCACCGCCGCCTGCCAGGCAACGTCATCTGCTGCACAGAATTGGAACATATTATAATCATGTGAAAGTGAGAGTAAAGGAAAAAGAAGCAAAGAACAGAGAGAACGAAACAGAAGCAGAAACAACGCAGAACAAAAGGATTATGAAAGAATGCAGAAAACAAGAGAATATATATTTGCATTTCATTAATACAAAAATAAAAAAAAAATAAAGAAAAAGAGACACAAAGAAAGAAATGAAATTGTAAACAAGGCGGGAGGGGCTGTGACTGTCGGCTGTGGGCTGTGGCGCCGCAGGAGATTTGTGTGTGGCGTCAATCATTTACACAAAAAGAAAAAACTTGAAAAGAAACTAATAATGTTATGCCCTGTGGGTGAACAAGTATACCGATACGATACACAATTTCATTTATCAGATATTTCATAGGATATAGGAGGAATAAGTTGTTAGCCAAACGACATTAGCAGAGCAGCTGGAATGACTGGCAATGGAACAAGATGATTACCCTTTGTTACCGTTATCGCACGTATCGCACCACAGCTGCTAATGACCGACGACCGACGGCAATCAATAATTATATTTAGAGCTGGCCAAAGCAATTAACCCAGACAGACCGGACGCCACAGCACCCACCACCATGAGGGAATGCCATCGATCCACAATCCAACGATCAACGATCAACCACCCCGCAGCGAGCATATGACATTTGGGTCCGATAACAAACAGCTCCACATAACCGATAGCGATAAACCAACGAAAACTGGTTAAATAACGAAACAGTAAAGATGAATCTGCATTCAAGGAGACTCTTCTCAGATGAGGCAAAGTAAGACAATCCATATATCATGCCCAGACTTTTCTAAGAACACATAGGAGATTACAGCGCATTATCAGAGGCTTGGCTTAAGCCGGCTTTTATCAACAAAATTTGTTTGAAGTGGGATACCCTATCAAATATTGTTCTTAAATTAAGACAGTGATTTTACTCCTAGCAATCGATCGACATTTGTTCCACGTTCTCCTCTCTCTCTCTCTCTGGTTAATGGGTATTGTATAGTCTAAACACACAAGAATCGTATCAGGGAATGTGCATACTTTGTACACAATCCATAGTTAAATATATGCACATTTTCCAGGAGAATCGAATAAAGACACAATGCGAACAATAAGTATTTCACCCACAAAGCAAGACACAAGACAAGCCACAAACGGGGGCAAGCAATGGGGGTTGTGGGTTCCAGCTATCATTTTCATCAAGCAAAATTTGAGTGACAGAGAAAAACATATAGACATGGATCTGGTTAATTGAAATAAAAATGCATATGAAATTATTGCGTTTTTCTCTATCAATCGATCATCAAAGGGTATAACAAGGGGCAGTGAGAAAGTCAACTGCGTCTTAGGTGGATTCGATTAGCGATAATTTATAGTAAATATAAACAAATAAAATTTTATATAAATTAAAAAAATATATACACTTGTTCATAGGCATGTACATATGTGTGCATGCATCCGACTTTGGAATGTGTTTTTATATTATTAGAACAGTAATTACATATATGTTAATTATTTAACCCACTTGGAATGGATTGAAATGGGATGGGATGAAAACAGCGTGACAGCCAAAGCAGCAGCAGCTACAGATAGAAAGAGAGAGCGAGAGAGAGACAGACAGACCGACACGACAGTAAGAGGGAGAGTTATCGATAGACTTTGACTTTTGGAAGCTGTAAGTAATCAATTCTGACAATCGATTCTCTTTCATGCAAAAAAACAGCAGCAAATGGCAAGGCAAACAAAGTGAAGCTCGGTTTCCAGACTATATGGTATTTATTTGCACCTAAAATTAAAGAAAGAACAGCCTGAAAGGCCTTGAACAACTCTAGCATCCATTGCTTGCTTCATCATGCACACGAAATGTATTTGTTTTTTGTACTAATTTCGGTTATTCCCTTTGCAACATTTTCTGCCGCCCAATCATGTGGGGGCAACCAAACAGTACAATGTCAGAATAGAGTAGAATATTCACTGTGGGAAAACCATTGAATTATTGTGGAATATGTAAGTGGAGTACGTTTTTTTCTCTTGAACTCTCTGATACACTCCAAGTGATACACTCTACTCAAGAATGGTTACAAATGCAACTTTGAGAATAAAATAAAATTCACTTGAGATCGAATTGAGTGCAATTAGTTTGCTATTGAGAGACAATCACACGAGTGTGTATGAATAATGGCATTCATGCATTCATTTAGCACATAAAAAACCATCCAAGCTGTGACCGTATTTATGCTTTTGTTTTTGTTTACCCATTTTTTACAGGTAGCAAGGCTGCACGAAAGCGTAATAAAATTTTAATCGAGGGAAGTTCCGAATGCACTTTTCATGCAGTCAGCGGCTCTATTGAATGTCAAGTTATTGCAAAATCCCCGGTCCAACAAGCCCATCCACTAATCGTCGTTCGAGTGGCCTTGAGCGTTTGAGTGAAAGTGCGAAGTGGGAGTGAGTGTGGGGGAGTGGCACACGCCTGGCTACTGAAACAGCAACCAGCACCACATCAGACCACACCACACCACACAATCGCACGTGCAAAATAACACGAGCCTCAATCCCGAGAGTCCATTGCGAGTCGCAATCTTATCATTCCGCAAATTGCCTAATTAATCAAAAATAATAATACGAAACGCTTAGCCATATGCATACATACATCTATGTATGTGAGTATGTGCGTATGTACGATATCGGCATATATATATATATATATACAGACATCTATATATTTTCGTATAATCAGATGAGAGAGAAGTATGGGGGGCTTAAGTAATTTTCCCTGCTTTGATGCGGAATGGAATGGGTTGGAACACTATAACGATTATTGAAACACGTCCGTAACCGCAACGGGATCGTGCAGCGGCGTATCTATATGGCCCCCATTTAATGCATATATGTACATACATATGTATGTGTATATAGACGATTAAGTAGAGTTGATAAGCAGCTCCAAAACCCCTTCCTCCTTCCTGCTGTGACTGTGACTGCGACTGCGACTGTGGAGAGGCTCTACTTGTTTTTCCACTGCTTCAGCTTCAGCTGCTGTTGTTGCTACTGCTGCTGTTGCACTTAATATTATCATAATTATTAATATGTATGTCCATATCATTTCGCACGATTGCCAAAGAACGTCATAAACAAATTACAGCAAAATAACAAACAAACAAATGCGACACAAAATTATTGCTCAATGCAAAAACAATAACAGAACAAAATCAACAGTTTACATTTGATAAGAATTACAAAATCAAAGTTGATTTAGATTCCCATACACTTCCAGGGGGAGAGAGTGAGGACACAGAGAGACAGAAAGTGGATCATGATATCTATCATTTATTAAAAATGAGAATGAATATAGCATGAATATAGCCATCGATCTTTCCATTCGTGAATCTGTTGCCATGGAATTTGTCTTGTATCTTAGCACTGCATATTTAAATATCTATTACTGTATTATTATTATTAATTATTGCAGAACAAAAACCCAAAGAGCATATCTGCTTTCTTAGTTTAGTTCGGGCCTAGGTAAACACAACTACGAAAACAACAAGGAAAATCCAAACAAAATTTACATTTACGCACAAACAAAATGAATCATAAAAGTGCAAGCGAAAGGTGCAAAAGACAAACAGTTGAAAACTGCAATAAAACACGATTTTTAATTAATTCGTTATGTAGTATTCAGGCTACCCGTACCCAACGTTCATAAATGATTACAAATCAGACACTGGATTGGATCTGAAGAAATACACGCACCGTATGCATCCTCAGCCTTTGATCTTATTAGGAACAATTCCAATCCGATATGCACAAGGTATTTAAGGTAAAGATGATTAAGAAAGGGGAGCTCTAAAGAGTTGTTTTCCACACACAGAGACGGAGGGCTTCCCCCGATTACTCATAATCATCGAAAATGCACTGTCTTCAGGGCCTGTCTGCTAAAAACTGAAACTCACTCAATGGAGTGGCATCAATGGGTGTGCGGCGCTGTGGTTCACCAGCTGCGTTCCACTTACATTCTGTATTTGGCATTGGCCTTAGTCACTGTCTGTCTGTTTTGTCATATCTGTATATCTGGATGTCTGTATCGGTGGTGGGTTTTTTGAGAGTAATTAAGAGTGATTTTTCTGACTAAATGTGGACTTTCAAGCACTAAAAATACCATCGCTTGTCCCCCAAAAAATTCAGTAAGTCAAATAATAAAAAGAAAACATAACCAAATGAAACAACAAACAAAATAAGCAAACAAATATTATTAGACTACAGTCTTGCCTTGCCTCTCTCCTCCCATCAAAGTGTTGAATGTTGTACGCAAAACAATTTATTAATTGCATCAGCCAATTTGTGCGGGAGAAAGAGAGGCAAGCAGGCGGCAGCACTTCTGTGCTCATTGGGGGCCTTCCAAGCAAATGATTTTTAATCTGTTTAAATTCATATTTATTGTTTAAATTATGATGCAAGCGAAGTACTGGTAGAATCATCTGTGGCAAGGTGTTTTCAGAGGCGTTTTTCTTACAAAAATCGCATAAAACAACAATTCATTGAAGTACCCGAATGGTGTTCTATCCTCTCCTCGCTCTTTCCCGCTAATACATTTAATGAAAAAGGGAAAATTGATTTGATTTCCACTTAAAACCACTTTTATACTTCCACAAATTACGCATAATCATCCACACATCTTTCTCTTTTTCTCCCCACTGACTGTGACTCTGACTCTTCTCTCTCTCTCTCTCTATCGCACTGCATAACTTTAGTAATTTATTTATAGTTGAGAGCCACAGCCATGTGTCATCATCGCAGAGCAGCCAAAAAGAAAAAAACAAATAACTAAAACAAATGCCGACAAATGCTCTCACGCAAGAAAAAGAGCAAGAGAGAGAGAGAAAGGAGGGGGCTGGGCTGGTCTGGTCTGGGTGTTGAAATGCGTGCGCCCCCAGTATCCACAATTCCCACGCACATCCGCTCTTTGGCGCTTTTGCCCTCTCTCTATCTAACTCTCCCCAGCATTATAGCACAGAATAGCAGAGAGAGAGAAGAGGCATAGTGACGCAATGGCGACGTTTACGTCAGCCGCCGCCGCCGCCGCACTCCGCATTGCCAGCCAGCCAGCCTGTGCGTTTCTTTTCTTTTAATTTCTTTCCCTTTCTTTTTGTGTGTTGTGTTTCCTTTCTCTGTTCCCCAAAAGTTTTGTTTGTGTATTTCTTTTTCTTAGCTTTTGTCATGCCAAAAAGTAAGAAACAGAGTCTCAAGAACGTCAGAGCACAACATCTCACCCACTACTCATCCAACATGGAACCCCGCCGCTACAAAGGTTACATCACAGACACAAGGATGGATGGTTGATGGTGTAATACGGTTGCTTGCTGGTTAAGTGTTCTGTAATATTAAGGATTTCATTTAATTCTGTGTGGGTTTCTTCTGATTTTTTTGATTTTGCTGCAATAATTCTTTTAAAATGAAGTTTAGTATGGGTTTCTAAGGCTTTTTCGTGGGGTCATAAAACGTACTATAGATGTGTGCCAAAGCCATGTTGCATTTAGAATATATTTATTTACATAAGTAAATAAAAATACTGTCCCATCCCGTTCCACCAACACAAGCAAATTAATTAAACATAAAAATGTGAATGGGCCACTCTCTCGACCACTCAACGAAGACAATGTAGACGACGATGATGGCTAGATGGCTATGCTATGGCGATAAGATTGCCCCACAGACAGACAGTCCGACGAACAGGGAGACCCAATTTTTCAAGTGCTGCTGCACTTGCGCAATGCTCGTACTCGTATTTGTACTCGAACCAGGCCAGACCCGGACAAGACCAGACTAGACCGGAGACCGTAGACCGTAGACAACCTTTGGATGGGGTTATTTGTTTGGAATCCCACGGCACGTGACAGACTCTGATCCGACGGGAGGTGGGAGGTAGATATGTGCGATTACTACTAGCGGACTATTGCTAAGTGCCAGTATCCACAAAGCGAGTGTTTGGCTCTGGCAAACTGCAAATGCAATTGTCCCAGGAGGGCGGTAAATGAATTTGACATATAAATACGAACCATCAGCAACGGTGTGCTAATTGTGGATCAACAGAGCAGAGAGCCAGTGGAAAATTACCCCCTGTCTGTTGTTGGGGAGTAAGCAGAGCGGGCAGAGTATGGTATGCCATATTATTGATAGCGGAAGGGTAATCAATGGACCCCGCCAAAAAAAAAAATATAAAAAATAAAAAGGTAAGCGAAGCCATTATTTTTTTAATATGCACCATCATCATCACCCACCCTCCCTCTCTTGCTCTCTCTCTCTCTCTCGCTCGCTGTTTGGCAATGCTTTTGTGTGGCACGCTAATTCAATTTGCACGCCAACAAGATGGAAAGAGATAGCCACACCACACACACGCGCGCCCAGAGAAAGACAGAGAGAGAGAGGTAAAGCAATAGAGATGTGCTAATTGCGCGGTCTCCCACTCGCTAATCGTCAAAGATTCGCAACGAAACGGAACGAAAAGAAATAGAAACAGAAACAGAGAGAAATACCAGAAATTAGGGGGTCACCCTTACGTACCGAAGCATGTATACCCTTGCAGACAACAGCAAATATTTAAATATCAAGTAAAGTTTTTGGATTTTACATTAATTAACATAAATCGAAAAATATTCCAATATTTCAGTAGATTAATTACGCTATTGCTAATGACTCTGCATGTGTTCTACCTATGCGATATGCTTTTCCAACTTGATTCAGTCGCAAATGCTCCGTTCTTGGCATGGCAAGGCAAGGCAAGGGTATTCTCGTTCGTTCCGACAGTTTCGTGTTCCGTTTCACATTGTTGTGCAGTAGACTGGAAATTTTTGGCGAGTGGTGAACAAAAATCTCACAACGAAGGGTGAAGCGATAGTGGGAATGGATTTGCCTAGCCTGCCTAGCGGTGGTAAACGGGGTTCCTTGCAGGTAGGTTGCGAAGAGGGGAGCAGAGAGGAGCGGTGCTATTTCTTGGTCATGCGATAATTTTGTTAGACGCCACGCGCCGCTGATTAAATGCCTTTCGCCCACAGCACGCTCCACGCCCCACCATTCCACCTTCTACACCCCCTTTCCAGTCATTCAACAATCCATCCTGAACCCATCGTTTAGCAAATTTGCATTTAAAAATAGCCCCAAAATCAAGTGATAAATATTGAGCAGGGTGGTAATCGAGGGGGGGGTGCGCTACGAGGGATGTGCAATAAAAATGGACTTTGGTGTCTATTTTTGGACTTGAATTCGTTTTGTTTCGTTTCGATTGTTGATCGACTATTTGGCGTCTCCCTGCTAATCGGATGTAACACCCAAACGAAACGAAATGAAGTGGCAACTGGAACACACTCTATTCCATTTCACCATTCCAATCGGGGCTATTCCAAGGCAAACTAGTATTGAAACATTGAGCATGGAACTGCCAATAGTGTTCCGTTCCACACACAAATCAATCACAAGTCAACT
The DNA here is from genome assembly GCA_018150885.1 of Drosophila tristis. Lineage (NCBI taxonomy): Eukaryota > Metazoa > Arthropoda > Insecta > Diptera > Drosophilidae > Drosophila > Drosophila tristis. Next base: position 3,792,096 of record JAECWT010000215.1, on the reverse strand, counting down.
TTAACTTTGTAACTTTCGAAATGTTTTTAAACGCTTTTAATTAGTTTTGTTTTATTATATTTATTTTGTACCCTTTTCGAAAGTATTTTCATTTTTATTAGAAGTTTTGTAACACAAACATATTTATTTATGCTCCACCCCCACTTAAGAACTTAAGGGAAAAATTTGAAGAAAAAAAAATACATTTATAATTATTTATTTTAAAATCAAAATTAGAAGCTGAAAGTAGACAACTTCGGCGTGCAAGAGTAAACGTTTCAACTCTTTCTTTCTAGCCTTCGGTGGTCAGCGGTCGATAAACGGCCTTGCGCTGTGTAGTTTAAGTTTCAGTGGCAAGTGGCAGGAGTAGGGTGGGAGTTACAGACTTGTTTCGGCCTGGCCAACTGGCCTCGGCATGCCACGTCACGTCACGCCACGCCACGCCAAGCCACCAACACCACCGACAAAAGAGCCGCAAAATAGTCAAAGCCAAAGCCGAATTCAAAACCTCATATCCAGAGCGTTGCAAATTTTGTATTTACCGCTAAAGTTCAAGTCAACTATATGGTATACAATCTACAAATCGATATTCTCTAGATCTGGGTGCTGATTTGCTTCAGATCTGTGTGCTTGTGGCACAGAGGCATGGTAGCGAGGGAATGAGTGAGAGTGGGGAAGTGGGGAAGAAAGTTGAAATGTCTTTCCGCATTTCCACATTCCCGCATAAATTAATAGAACTTCCGCGAAATCAGACGAAACAATACATCCGAGAACCGATTCGATTCGATGACATTTCTATGTAAAACCCAATTAAATATTATCATTCTTTCTATATTAAATCAATCCATTGATCGTTGGAATGGAATCCCGAATGTTCCATCCTTCTATGCTCCATTTGGTGAGAATTTCTCAAGGTTTCCATGGATGGCATGAGAACAGTTCCAACAGTTTCTTTTGTGTGATAAAACCATAGGAATGGAACACAAAATTCCGCTTTTAGGACTTGCGATTGCCTTCGCGCAACAAAATTAAATGGAACAGCGCGAGCTATTCGAATTATGTGGGTGGGTTTAGTATGTGTGCTTTTATTGCCCATTGGACACCATGCCGCTTCGTGTAATGCCGAGTCGTGTCGTATCGTGTAAGTCTCGTTTCCGTTTGACTGCCCTCCTGCCTGTCTGACGACATCCTCTCGCTGACACTCTCAGGCTTTGCCCTTACCCCATCCATGTATTGTCATCGTTATTGCTGGCATTATTTTTATTGCACATTGAGGTAAACAAAAAAATGCTAATTGAACGATAACAGCACCGCGAAGCAGCAAGTTGTTGTATGAGAGAGTGGTCTGTCTCTTCGAGTACAGTGCGTATTGAAAACGGTAAGGTCGGTCGTCTCGTTAAAGAAAGACAACAATAATGATCTCAAACAGATTACTTCATTTATTATTATTATTTCATTCTACTAAATGATCCTAATTCAATTCAAAAATTAATTATCTTTATCTTGTTCTTAAAGGACACCAAAAAAAACCAAGAAAATGCATTTATGTAATTGATCTAACTTTTTAATGTACTTTTCATTTGTATTTATTTTGGGGAGCATAATTTTTTGTATCGCACTGTCTACCCCACAGAAAGAATTACATATATGTATACATATGTATGTACATATGAATGTCTGTATGTTGTTATTATTGGACTGCACTGGTTTTTGTGCCATTGGCCGTATTCAGTATTTTTGTCGAACAACATTTCTGGTTAACAAAATGCGAAGGTATTCGTCTCTGGCTCTGGCTCTGCCTCTGTCTGCCTGCCTGTCTGTCTGTCTCTCTGTAAGCCCAAAGACCCCCTCCTCCTCCTTATTTGGGAACCCCAAAAATGGGCGTGAGAAATTGTCAGACCAATTAAATACCGAAGTTTTTTTGTTTTGATCTGAGCGTCATATTCAGAGCGTCATTAAGACCATATATGTATGTAAATAAATTAACAAATACGTGAGACGATTTCCAAGCCTCTCTCTCTCTCTTTCTTCCAAGAACGAGGAGATGGGTGATGGGGCTCTCTTGGAGGAACGCGTGGCTGTGTGGAACACACACACTCCGCGACAGTCAGCTGACGAGACGACAGCCAATCTCGAGAGTCCAATGGAAATGGCACACACCAAAGATTCAAGATTAAACACGCACATAACCAGACGCAACTGCATTTAATAAGATCGAATCGGTTCGATCGGTATTGGTATTATAATGAGCGGAAAGATGAGAGGCACGAGAGTAGACGCTGAGGGCAGAGGGCAGGTGACAGCGGACTGCTTTGATTTTTCTGTTTATGAGCGAATCAAATGCGAATAATGCTGCTGCTTGCTGCTGCTGCTGCTTCTGATGTCGCGCGAACATCTTGCATTTTTCGCTCCCCAAAAGCTTTCCAGTGAGGCATTCCCAGAGAGAAATAGAGAGAGAGGGAGCTTTCACTTACTGTTACTTCTGTTGTTACTTCTCATTTCTTACGCATTCCTCTCTTCATTCGGCCTCCTATAGTCTCAACTGCCTTGAACCATTGACACAATTAAAGCGTGGGAGGGTTGGTACCCCCCTCAACACAGAGAGAATGGGATTGCTAAACATAGAGAGAGAGAGAGAGATCGCGAAACGGTATATGCAGCAGGAGATGGTGGGTAACATGGGAAAAGGAGAGGTGGGGTATATTGAAGATTGGCCAAAAGGGGAAAACAAAAATAATTGATATGTAAATCTATATATATTTTAGGCATCTCATCGTATAACTTCTGCAAATCACTAGTGGTGACGTTTCTGTAACGAATGTGTCCGTTCGCTTAGGGGCAATTTGTACGCATTTACATTGCCCAGTGGAACGAGGGGGGTGTAGCATCAGGTCATTGGCGAAGAGGTCGTTCGAAAGGAGAATCAATGAAGAGCGTAAGACACAAAATTTGCGAAAAACTAAACAAAAGCAAATGAAACAACAAAAAAAAAGATTTAAAAAACGAAGAAGAAAATTAGCACATGTCCCCCTCTCTCACTCTCTCTCTGTCTGTCTCTCTGTTTCTCGAAAGTGTACATTTATGTAGATTTAAGTGTGTGTGTGCCTGTCTGTGTGTGTGCAAATATTTCTTCGTCTGTGCTATTTTTATAAGAAATACAAAAAGAAACTGAAGCGAAAGAGCGCGCAAGAGCAACGGGGCAACACTGCCTCTGGCGGGGGCACACACACACCACTCGCCCCAAAAGAGGGAAGGGCGTTGGGGCGCTCTGCGAAAGGAGAAGGGTAAGAAGAAGTGCGCTGCAGAGCGATGCGGGCCCCGGCCCCGGCACAGTTCATGCGAATTTTTTTTGGGAATTTTCCACTGGCCAAGCGGCAAAGCAATGCCGCGCGCCACAACAGACAGACGACGACGACGACGCCGCCGCAGCCGCTGCTGCCGCCACCAACAATATGAACGCGAAAGGAAAGCAGACTGTCCGAAGCTTTTGATACCCTTTCAACATCAACATTAAAAAACCTTTTCGGAATAAAAACATAAAAAAATTTAGGTGGGTTCAATGCCCAAGCATAAATTTTTAGATTATATCCATCGATTTATTACAAACTGATGTTCTCCTTTTCTGGTACATTTTCTTGTTACCTGTTCGTTCGCTGTACAAATTTCCCATAAGCGAACGGAACTGATTGTGCTATGCAATAATAATGATATACTCTCTGCTTCCAGAAAGGGTATTGCAACAACATGAATAATTCACTTTTGGCCCATGCACACACACACACACACACACAGAGTGTGCACCCGAGTGTGTTTGTGTGTGTGTGTGTATCTGTGTGGAGTGCATATTTCAACATTGTCGCACAAGCAAATAAGGAATTGCATGCACGTAGAAGAGACAACAACAAGACCCCACTGCCCATAAAAAGTCAATGCTGAAGGAGACTGCTGGAGGCAGAGCGAGAGATAGACAGAGAGGGAACACAGAAGGGTGGGGTGGCTAGGGTAGGGAGGGGAGTGTAAATAGTTGCAGAGGAGTGGGAAGGTTAGTTGGGCAGAGAGGGGAACAAAGTGGGAGCAGAGCTTGAAAATAGAGGGGAATGAGAAGATAAAAGAAGAGGAGTGGAGTTGAGTTAGGTTGAGATACATATGTGGCATCCATAGGAGGCAAGGAGAGCAGGGGGGTATGCGCAGAGTGCTTGCGAGAGAGTGAGAGAGAGAGCTTCCAGCAGCACCAATTAGCGCGCAGACGCAGCCGCAGCCGAAGTAGCAGCAAAAACTGGTTTGAAGACGACGCCGCTTCGCCACTTGTTGCTGTCAGATGGGAACCAAAGAGCAAGAGAGATGGAGAGATTGCACAAAAAAAAAACTTTTCCATTGATGAATTTCTGTGTGTTGTTTGTTGCATTACAGCGCTTCGTGGATCGTGGGTGCATGTGGGTGACATTAAGATAAGAATATATGGACCCTCAAAACGACAAACGAAAAAAGAATTGGTAAAGAAAAAGAGAGCCTGTCTTCCAGAAGATTCTCTTCCCCGTGTGTACCCATTAGTAGGCACAGAAGATGAATGGCCAAATATTCGTTCATGTCTAATCTATGCAAAATCCACAACTTGATAGATAGTCCATCAAATGTAGAAATTGGGCACGAATGAGTATCGTTCCAGAAGATTCGAATTTCCTCATCGATTTTCGATTTTCTTCAGATTTCCATCACTGTACAAACTTTAAATTCTTTTGATCCGATCCTCTCTTTTGGGACCGATCCATTGATGATCTTAAAGGGACCTTTGAGACACCTTTGAGACCCTCCCTCCCTCTCTCCTCTCTCTCTCTCTATTTACGGTCCCCTAAACATTTCACAATTCATTGAAACCAAAACGTATTTGGAGCAGATTGGTTGGTTTTTTTAGTTTTTAACAAAATAAACATTTAATTTGGCTACTTTTTGTCTCTTTTCAATTTTATATCGTTTTGCTTTATATGCTTCGGGGCAACAGCAGCAAGCACTTTTAGAAATTGAATTTTTTTGATGGAATTTGTGATTAGTGGCACATTACACTGTCCCACAACTTCGTACACTGAACAACAAAGATCCAAACAACAGAAAACAAAAAATAAAAAAATTGTGAATTTGTTTTGGTGTTACACTTTTTTTAGTTCTCATTCGTCTTACACGATTTTTGTATTACACTTGTATTTGTTTTCCTTGCTTCTTCTTTCAAACACGCTTCTTTTGGTTACACTTCTCCGTTCCCCCTCCCCCTCTTTCTTTGCCGACAAATTCTTTTTCTAACACAAAACTTTTTATTTTGGTTTTATTTTGGGGCCAAATCGATGTGAAACGAAACGAAATGGAACGATACGATACGAAACGAAGCTGACGGAGAAAAGTGTGCGGCGCTTGCTCGGTAGATGCGACACGATTGAAACACGATTCGGTGAGACGAAGAGCCAAAAACCAAAACCAAAGCCATAGCCCCACCGATTCACCAACAGCAGAAGCAGCAGGCAGCAGACCAACGTCAGCGTCAGCAAAAGCCCCACCAGCAGCAGAGCTGGCGCTAAATGCGTACGTGTCTGTGGGTGTGTATGTGTGTGTGTGCATGCGTGAGAGCGTGGGGCGTGCGCAAGGTGTATTTGTACAAGGTGCGGCGCGATTATACCTCATGGCTCGTAGTTACCTTTTCTTATGAAAAAGGTGCACATACGGGGAGCACTGCTTGGAGACAGCTTTACCTTATTTTAATACACTTTGGGTGTGCGTGTTCGTTTAATTCACATTGAGATGCCTGCATGTGTTTGTGTGTTGTGTGTGTGCCTGTGTGTGTGTGTATGTTCGTGTCGGAGCATTGAACGTTCTGAAGAACCGAAAAATATGGATCCCCAAGTAGGCGAGCGAGAGAGAGGCAAGAGCTGGCGCTCACACGTCAAAATGAGAGTGCAAAAAGAAGAGAATCCAAAAGAGAGAGAGAGCAAGAATTTCTAGTTCGTGGCCCAAGAAACAGCTTATTTGCAAGCAGTGCATGCCGCTGTCTGTCTGTCTGTATGTGTGCTGGCTGCACCGGTAAATGGCGTGGCGTCCGTCTGTGCGTGGACTTATGTACATATGTATGCAAAAATTAGGTAACAGACAGACACAACGAGCGGCGGCGACGTCGTCGTATGCCGATGATTCAACAAGAGAAATATGCGAGGGAGTCAGAGAGAGGCCATGGCAGGGCAGAAGCGGGACAGACACGACGCGACCGGAAAAATGTGTACCCTCTCTCTATTACTTTGCCTGCTCTTTGGAAGGGGTCGAGGAGGGGGTGGGCCGACCACTTTACTGAGGGCCGCCCAAAAGTATGCATCAAAATCCTTTTCGTTAGTTTATCTTTCATTAAAGGGCGGGGAGTCCTATGGGGTCGAAAACTGAAAAAAAAAAACTGAAAGCCGTTCACTGTGCCAACAATACTTGTCGGGTATTTACGTTAGTAAATTGTATTTTAGATCGAATTATAATTCTTGGAAGAGAAGTCCCGTTGACATCTTTGTGGTCTCCGAAACAGACATTTTTTTCAGAATTATCACAAAAGTGTGGTGTTCAATAGATTCATAGACAATAAGAATACGCAACTGATGGAATCCCGATTATCGAGGCCAGACTAGGAATCAGCCACAGAATATTTGTATACCAAGGGGGACGGACGGATGTAGTAGTTATGAATAGACTTTCGCTGGCTTACCCTTGGATATAACCCGATTGGGGGGATACCCTCAACCACACGATTACAGATTACAGATAAAAACGGATCTTCAACTTACCTGCAAAGAGAGATGGAAAAAGAAAGAGAAAAATATGATTATTGTAATGGATATTGATTTGAGAATATATTAATTTGGTGAGGGGGTGGACACTGGGACACTGACTATTCATTGACTGCACGAACTGTTTATCCACGTAATATCTATCGGAGTTCTTTTCATCCGGAGTCTTGATCGCCAGTGTGCCACCAAATTTGGTGGTATTTGATGGCCCACCACCACCCATTTTCAGCTTAATATCACGTGCTTTTGGCCCCGTCTTTTTTTGGCTTGTCGTTCCATGTTCGGGAGGCAATAGTTTGGACATCGATTGCACTGGAATGTCTTGATTTGGCTGTATCGATTTCTTTCTATTTTCTCGATACATTTTGGCCATCTTTTGATTTCGTTGCATTGTTTTCATATTGTTTTCTTTTCTGGATCTGTTTTTCGTGGATGTTGTGGATAGGATTGCTAATTCTAGAAATCTATCTATTGTTTAGATTATATGTGCCGTTGTGATTGAAATTTCTATAGATTTGTTTGACGAAAATTTTGGCATATAATGCATGAAATGCTGTGCTTTTATGCATTGCATATTTCATTCAATTACATTTTTCTAGGATCCTGGCAGGCTGGAAAAGCTTGGAAGCTTGGAATTTCCCAAAGGAATATTGGACAAAAGAAATAGCTGTGGAAATAGAGAGGACCCCAGTAAGTGAAGTATGTAATACATTGTACATAATATTCCAAATGCCAGCCCTATAATCATTGATTTTAAGTAACACATATCGGTCATCGGAATATTAAACTTATTGTCAGTTTCAATAACAGCATTGATAAATTATGGATCGTGAATTTGGACCGTGGCCAAAGTGCACACACATACACAGACACATATAAATAAACATATACACACATATCTATACTATATAGTGACTATATTATAGTCGTAAACGCATTTGGGGGTCGCCGAACGCAAAAGCGCAACATTTTTGTAAACTTTGCGACACCCCACACAATATAATAAATACCGTATCGTAAATCGGTTTGGAGTTTTTTCTTGGATATACGATCTTTAATTTTCTATGATATCCGTTCCTAAATTGATTTATAAACTGAGGGTACAGAGTTAGTACAAACATATGGGTTCTCTTCCCCTTGGCGGTATCCACGAAATAAATATATATTTCTGCAGCAGCAGCGGGGAAAAAAAGGTACGCAAGCAGCGCTGTTAGCAGCAAAAATTCGCTGCATTTGCACCGCTCACTTTGACGCTTGGAATGCGCTCATCCGCACCCGCACCCTCTCTCTCACTACCGCTCTCATGCTTTAATCACCTCACCACCTGCTCATCCTCTCTCTACCTCTCTGTCTCTCTCTTTGGCCTATGTGGGTCATTATCTTGTTTACGCCAAGTGACGACGACAACAGCGACCGCGACGTCGATGACGCAGCAGCGCCAGCGTAGCAAGCAGTGTAGAGAGAAGAGAAGAGGAAAGGAGAGTCCAGGCAGCGCATTCAACGCACGATCTGCGAATCAAGATCGTATAGCAAAAAAAAAGAACAAATGAGAGGCAATGGCCGAAAGGTGTAGACAGAGAGAGAAAGAGATGCAATGGCCAAAACACAGAGACGAAAAGAGAGCGAGAAAGATGCAGCAGAACGCCCACGCCATGCATGGTAGGGGGCCGGACGGCACATGGGGTGGCAGATGGCTGGAGATGGAACGACCTGAAGCCACGCACAGATGTTTTAGGCATTCCAGGAGAGGCGATTCAAGGCCAAATAAACAGAGATAGAGAGAGGCACAAGCCAGCAGCTAAAATGTGTTATATTCGATCAAACTAAAAAAAGTCAAATGCAAATAAATCGATAAAAGATTCCCTTGGATACCAGTAAAAAAAAAATACAATAAAACAAAGTCCAAAAAAAATAATTTCTTCGTCTCCTCTACAAAATGCTCTTTTCTGTACATATTCCTTAAATGCGGATTTAGCTTTATAGTCTGTAGCCCAATAATGAACCAGGTCCTGTAACCAACTAATATTCGATTCCAATTGTACGAATATCTTCTTCGGAATCTTCGGCTGGATATGAACGAAAAATTTTCTAGGCTATTTCAAGGGTTTTCAATTTTATGTCTTTATAAGTAAACAAAGTCCCTTGTAATCTGTAGCTCCCTTGGGGGTTTTTTTTTTTTTATAAAAGCTTTGAATCAGCAATTTTCAATGCGGGAGAGGAGATGGATGTGGGCAGTCGCAGGGATGGAGTTCCCATGAATATTGTTTTAACGGCACGTTCTGGAAACTAGAAACTTTTTTGTAATTGAATCTCCGCTGGTCTCACTATTTTCTAACGAGTAGAATGATGGCCAGAATGAGTGATGGCCAGTCTTTGCGTCTATTTATTGTGATTTGACCATTATGTTTGTCCTGGAAACTGTACCAGTTAGTTGGATTCGTTACTCACATCGTATTTCACTTAGTATTTGATCTAAAAAGTTATGAAATATTGCCGCCATTCCAACAACGGGTATTTTGGTATTAGCTGCAGTATGGAGGGCGTTGTACGTTCTCGTCTTGCAGTTGGCTCTACACTAAATCGAAACTAATTTGAAGCCAATGCCAAAAGTTCCTAATTCCCTTTGGTTGGATCAGGGTTGTAGGTCAGGGGAAGAACTCGTTTAATTTCAAAGATAATTGAAGCAAACTTTACACATTGCAATTTGGTGTGGAATGCTTTTACTTTTGTGGGTAAGAGTCGGATTTAATCAAAATAGAATTACTATGTCCATCAGAGCTGTCGGGGGGAGGCGATCGATTCGGTCTCGGAAAGGTTCACTTCGCTGCTCTTCCACCGCCATTAATTATGTATTGTGTGATGGATTTTGGCAGTTTAATTTACTTTGGTTTTTTTTTCAATACCAATTGAATTTAAAACGTAGCCGAACTGCTGCCCAGATTTGATTACTATAACTTTGTACATATTATCCCATCCCGAAGCCTGACTTTCTTTCATCATACAAACTGGATTATGCACTAATTTCTTTTTGTTTGCTAAATTATTAATAAATATTAATTAAATGTTGTGCTCGATTCTGATATTTTTAGATGCTCGGAGATGCGAAGAGATTCAGTTTTTTCTTCTTGTTTTTTTTTTTTGCAGCGCCAGAGAGTGTGAGAGAGCCCCCAGCCCAGAGAGTTTCATCTCGTTCTCGCGTGCTGTACTGTTTTTTGCAAGTGGAGATGAATCGCACTCGCGCTCACGCTATTTCTCATTCTCTGTGTGTGTGCGTGTTTTTTTGTACAAGGTGTATCTATACAAGGTAAGGCTTTACTCCTTTTTTTGCAACATTCGATTCGATTTTGGATGAATATACGCATATAGATATAATATTAGGGAAATGATGGAAAACAAAATATCACGTCACCAGTGGAAGCCCCCATCCTCCGTCACTTTAATGTTACTTTTGTGGTACAGTGGAAGTTCGGAAATTAGAACCCCCACAAATAAGAACTGTCCAGATATTAGAATCGGGCATTTTATTGCACCTGCACAATTTTGCCCTTTTCGATTGACTTAAAAATATAAAATGATTCGCTTGTAGAAATTTGTACCCCAGGAATAAAGTGGTTCTAATTTCCGAACTTTAATTGTATACCCAAAATGTGGTGTGCAAAGATACATTCGAGATGAAGCCTAATAAGCTAAAATGCTGGAAATAAGTAACCAAACCAAGGGCTGAAGTGCTGTTTTATTCTCTGTTAGCGTATCAAATAGAACATGCGAACTAACGCGAGAGGAACACTCCGCTCTGGAAATGTACCTCACCTTGTCAATAATACACCTTGTTCATGTTTTTTGCTTTGCTTTTTGCCGTTTCTCCAACACAAACCCACAGTGGTGAGAGTAGCGTTTAGTAAGTTTTTTGGGGCTATCTCTCTCTCTCCCCCCCTGCCCCTACCTTCTCTTCTGTACAGTACATTACACTTCACTTCTCTTTACCTTCGAACAGCGAACTGCGATTGACCAACATGCTAGACGCCTTCGTCAGCCGTAGAAACCAGCAGTAGAAACGAAAGAACAGAAATACGCTGGGCAGCGACGCCACTGTGCTGTCACTGCGCTGCTGCTGCTGCTCCGGTGTGGGGGGTGGGTGTCGTTGCTCAGATGCGCCGGGTGTCGTCCGAGAGGGGCTGGGGCTGGGTGTTGTGCTGTGTAGGCAGCTGACCTTCTTTCTCTCTTTCTCGTGTATGCTTTTTCTTTTCTTTTTGTTTTTCTGCAGCAAAAAAAACGCGAGAACTTTGTTAGCGGCAGAGGGCCAGCGTCTGCGGCAACGTCAGCGCCAGCAGCGCAGTCCTGTAGGGCACCGTCGGGCACACACGACGAAACGCCTATACACGCAAACACACACACACACACGCAAAAAAAAAACACGAGAGCCCGAACAGGCACACATACACGCGCGCGCTCTCGAGAGCGCTGGGGTGTGGGGCCAGCAGGGGAATACACAGCCCACAAATAAAACAAAAAAAATAGCACTATTTCTTGAGCAGGAAAGCCGCTGCTGCTGCTGCTGCTTTTGCCCCACACACTATTCTATCAACAAATTTCTTTTAAAAATCACACACATAAATGTAGAGCCGCCTTGCATTGGGTGTAGCAGCGATTGCAAAAAAAAAATAATTTAAATTGAAGTTGGAAACGCGCGCGTTTTATTTATTCTGCGTTGTGTTCTCGGCTGGGTCGGCTAGGGATGTTTAATGTGTATTTGGTATATCGATATATACGTTTTCTAGGACTTTATATCGATACTATTGTGCGATAAGAACGAACTTCTCTCAAAAACAGCCAAGTTAGCACAATTTTCTGTAGTTTCGTTGTCTGCAAATGCTCAGTTTTGCGTTTCATGAGCGCTACTAAAATATTGTGTCGTTTTCGCTTCGAAATGAAAAAAAAACAACACGCACACAGCCACAGAGATCGAGGGAGAGAGACGGTAACAGCGACAACTATAACTGTATGGTTCCGATTCAAAGCCGAAAAGAGAGTGAGAAAACACGCACACACACACAGAAAGATGAGGCAGGCAGAAGTAACCACAAGGTGTATCAGTGCAAGGTAAGGAAGAGCGGCAATGCCAAACCATCTGACAGCGCGAGCGGGAGAGCCAGCCAGAGAAGAAACTGAGAGAGAACGAGTGAGTACGAGACAGCAGGTCGCGCGTGAGGTGAAAAAACCTCTGCGCGGGTATGAGGGTATTGCTGAATCTGTGTCTGTGTATATGTGTGTGGCTGGCATGCGCGTCACTCGATGTCGTCGCCGTAGTTGTAGTTCGCCGCAGTCGCCATGCGGCGACAATGATGATGACTGTATCTGCTGCCTGGCACAGTGGTGTGGAGGGGGAACGATTGCATCGGCATACCACTGTGCGCCACCACACACCAAGCGGCAAATTGGAATTTGAGAGCGAAGAGCGGCTATGGATTTACATGTACATGTGTAGATTTAATAAGCAATCCAGGCAGAATGATATTGAGAGAGCCAGCGGACAGAGAGAGTGACTAAAAAAACCGATTACTGATTAAAAGATAGATTGTTGCCTTACCTTGCACCAATACACCTTGATGCGAGCGTATCTCTCTCTCTCTCTGTGTTTGTGTGTGAGAGTGTTAGGGTATCGGGGACGAATACCGACAGTGGGCCGCACAGGTGGGCGCACATTCGTGCGTTGCGAACAATACGCTGATAAGAAAAAACAAGGCAATAGCCGATTTCCTTTAAAACAAAAATAAAAGGAGGGCATATCATTTTTATGCCCTTCCAACGAAACAGAAGGAAGATTGAGAATTTGTTAACCAATTGATCTGGATAGCTATTAGACAGAAAGTATAATTCAACCCCTTGAGTTACTCTCATTTTTCGGTGTTTCATTGGGGGAAACTTCTCAAGTGATTGCATTTGAGGATGGGGATGCTGCAGGTGGTACAAGTGTGTGCTGTGGTGTAGCACACTTTTGGGCAGACTTCAAATAACAATTGTACATTGTTTTTGCAATAACGAAAACGAAAAAAAAAACAAATGCAGTGAAAAATCTCTAGTGAACACACAGACAAGTCACAGTAGCATTCAGTCAAATAAATGGCATTCGTTGTTCATTCCTAAAGCAATGTATTCATGTTAAAAATCTGTTTGCCAATCTGCGCTTCTCCACTGGACGACTCGCGACCGACCTAACTTTTTTCTACGAGCAGCTGTCAGCTGATATTTAATCCAATGTGACAGAGCTATGCAAAAAGAAACAAAAACGGGTCTGGAAAGGTGTACAGTGGATCAGGGGAGGAGCTCTTTGCACCATATCACAGCCATTTTATATCTATTAGGAAGGAAACGACTACAGCCTACCCCAAGCATTCTTTCAATCTCCCAAGAAATTGTATAGCAGACGAGGCTTTGGTGAAAACTACAATCTCGCCTTCTCCAGGACAAGGAGGAGAAGTTTCCCGTATGTTTCCCGCAAAAAAAAAAATGGATCTCATTTGTGATAGATCAGGCGATGGATACATAGATAGAGTACCGGGGGTAGTTAGATTTATTTATGTTTGTATTCGGTACTTACTGCATGTTTTGACGCCTCCCAGCACCAGACTTGGTGACTGTTTGTTGCCCTCGGCAAAGGAGGAAGTTCTTGGACGACCGCTCATGGTGGTGGCGCAGCGCTGCTTGCTCTTCTGCCTCCGGTTTTCCTCTGCCTCTCTGCTGCTTCTCCTTTCTCCGTATATTTCTGTGTGCTTTCACTTTCGGATGATGCTGCTCTCACTCTCTCTCACACACTTTATTACCTGTTTCTGTTTCAATTAGAAAATATCTCGGCTGTTTCGGTTGCTGTTAAGATTGCGGGCAAGCCCTATTCTTATCAATGGACTTGTCCCTTGTCCGTGTACAACAAATTGATCCGAAGGAGGAGGAGTAAGGAGCGTGTGGTGTGGAGCGTTCGGAGGGAGTTCCCCAATATTAAGAATTGATAATTTTCCTCTCTCTCTCTCTATTTCCCGTTCTCTCTTGATTTTGTTTGGGTTTATTGCGGCTGTGGTGAGGTGCATCCACTGCTTCGTGCACTGCTTGATTCTACTGCTCCCTCTGCTTCTTCTGCTGCTGATGCTTCTTCGTTCCACTGCAATGCACGGCCATGCCACGCACTTTTTGGTCTGCTCTTGTTCTGGTCTGGCTTTTGGCTTTCGCTATTCTTTTATTGCTTATTCCTGTTGTTGTTGTTTCTTTCTGCTTTCTTTGTTGTTTATACACACACACACAGACACACTCGTCAAAGGATCAAAGAATTTGTAACTGTTAAACGGCTGGAAACAACATAATTAACATATGAATAAAAATGAGTTAAACGAAAAAAAAAATTGGTAAAAACACACAACACGAATTTGATGCGAAAAAAAAAACACAAAAAAACTTGTTTTCGAAAATCGCCCGCGCGTCACGTCACGTGTCTTCTGCTTTCTGTTGTTGTTGTTGCTTGCTGCTACACTGCTTCCATACACAGAATCTCCCTTACTCTCATAACACACACACGCACACAGATGCACAGACAGAGAAACTATCTTGTTTCTTCTTCTTTCAATGGCATGCTTCGCAAGTTTTTGGTGATTTGTTTTTATTATCGTATTGTCTTTGGATTTTTGTTCTTCCTCTTTCAAATTGCACAACACTCACAAACACACAAACACATTCGACGACACGATAGGCACGACGGAACTGCAGTTAGTCCGTTATTACTGCTGCTGCTGCTGGTGCTACTCTCTTCTTCTTTAGCTTCTTGTTACTCTTTCTCTCTCTTTTATTGGCAAACACACATCAGCGTCAAGCGGAAGAAGAGAGTTGTGTGTGTGTGTGGGCGGCGTCCAAACTGCAATTAGAGTAAAAGAGAACAAGAAATTGGCATTTAGTTTTATTTAGTCCGTATGTATGTATAAAAATATATTCACATATGTATGTATGTATATATTTTATAAGTCAATTATAAAGCTAAAACGGAAGGAAAAATATATTCGAAACTCGAAGACTTAGATACCCTCGAAGACCTATCATTTCTATGGATATATGTATGTTTGAATGTAAATACATGTGTGTGAAAATACAACGAATATTGTTGCAAGTTGTCCATCCTTTGATTTTGATACTTTTTGTATGGTCGGAAATGCTTGCTTTCTATTTTCTGACAGGGTATGATTTTGAATTTCACCAGCAAACACTCTCCCGCACTCTCTCTTTGTCTCTTTAACTTTAGGTTTATCTCTTAGTCGCCTGTCTCGTTTTAAGGCAATAAATTGGACCGTAATTCACAAACAGATGTTAATCAAAGTAAAAGAGAGCAGGACTGTGGGAAGGCGAAAGCAGATGTGCAAAAATAACAAAAACGAGCGGGAACGACTTTATGAGCCGCGGCAAGGGCTGCGGCTCTACTTTTACACCCGATACAAATTCAGTACTTAAATCCTATGATTAATGTAACCTATACAGACATAGCTATGTATATCGACTCGCATGTTGATGCTGATCAAGAATATTTATGTACACTTTATGGGGTCGGAAACGCTTCCTTTTGGGTGTTACACACATCGACTACAAAAATGATGTATCCCTCCTAACCTCTTTGAAAATCGGGTATTCACACCAACTGTCCGGTCAGTTGTTCAGTGGCGTAGTGGAGCTCACTTTTTGATGGGGGGAATTGGATAGGTTTTGTCTTTTCTCTTTTTGGGCGTGGCTCAAATTGATCGATCCACATGGGGCTCAGTCCCTACCCACCCCCTCAAACTTGTATTGCTATAAAAATTGGAGTAATAATATTAAAAGGATAACAAAAAAAAAAACACTAACAATTCAATTAGGCGTCGAACCAAATGGGCGGACGGCAGGCGGATTGAGTGGCTGACTAATTGACTGTGTACATTCCCCATTCACCATATCCCCAGAGAGCGACGAACAAACGAGAGAGAGACAGAGAGAGCGGAGAGTGAAGAGAGAGAGAGAGAGAGCCATGGGCCGTGTGCCAATTGCAAGCGACCGCCTGACAATGACACCATTTCATTTTTAAATAGATCAACAACAACAAAAGCTCTCACTTTGCCAAAGAGACTGACAGAGAGAGAGAGGGAGAGAGAGAAAGTACAGGAGCAGGAGGGAGGGAGGGTAGCAGCAAAGAGAGCGCATAATTTATGACTCTCAACCACGCAAAAGCCGGCCCGGCCCCGGCCCCAAAAACTGCATGCAATAAATTCTATGCCAAAAAAGGGACAAATTACGATGGAGCTTCTGGAGGGGGTGCACGGCGTGGGGGCAGCAGTCTCCAAGAAAGGGCTGGTGGGACTGGGGGCGCAAAGAAAACAGTAAAAGCAGAGCAAGCGAGTCAGCAACAATGGCGACACACCGACGACGAGGACGCGCTGTCGTCATGCGACAACGACGGCAGCCATTTGACCCACAAAACCCAAATGCCGCAGAGTCCCCCCGTTCCGCCATATTGCCAAACCACTAGCCTGCCGACACTGCAGCACCCTTTGTGTGTGTATAGGTGTACACACTAGCACACACATCTATAGCCTTACATTTCCATTCATTCAATTAGCTCTCATTCAAAATTTGACCAAAGAAAAATGTGTGCAAAAACGAAGGGAAATGAGGCGAAGGTCGTACGTCGCCAGCACACCCCTCGCCCAGCCACCCGTCCGTTACAGCTGTACAGGTGTTGAAGGCAGGAGTGAAACGGAGGGAGGCAGATAGGATTAATGATACTTTAATCGTATTACCATCTGCAAATGATTTTAATTTGATTTCTGGAAGCAGTCGACAAGAAAAAAAATATCGAAAATGTGTCAAAAACACATCGCAGGGCACACATTGATGCTCGGACTCGAGACGCACAAGCGAAAAGTTCGAAAAGAGAAGACTCGCGAATTCCAAAACCAAAATACATGTTGTGTGCACGATTCAGCACAATGCTGCTGGAATTGAAAATAATTGTGTTTACGTATTGTTGTTGTAGTTAGACGGACTCCATATCATACATATTGCCTCTCGATTTCAACAGCATTTTTCTCCAAAGAGAAGAATAAGTGCAGAATAAGAGAAGCTTAAAGACATTTTCCATATTCCATTCCATGCCAATTTCCACCAGTAATGTGAGGGAGGGGGGGTCATATTGGCTACCAGCGATGCCATCATCTATGGACACGAGAAGCTATGCGGATGGCTATCAATTATCGACCGATGGCAGGAGGGTGTGAGACTGACTGCGCCTGGCAGGCAACTCTCACAAAAAAGAAACAAAAAAACTAAATACACAAAAAAGCCAACAAAAATAAATCAATGCCCCAGCCAAGGCGACACTGGGCGCTGGAAACAGCTCGAAATCAATCGCAAAAGAAGCGGGGAGGGATAAAAAAGGGGAGGAGGAGGAGGGCAAGTGTGGCCGCACTCCAAAAAGTATGCTATGGCATTTGCGGCAACAAACGGCAATCCCTCCTCTCCGCATACCATTCAAAAAGCAGGAGGTTGCGGGAAGGTGGGAAATCCATCAAGGTTAAAAGCGTCAAGGCAAACGTTTTGGCAGCAGCCACAAGATGCCGCATGAGGAAGAGGTTTGTACATACAAATGTATGTACGAGTGGAAAAGCTCGCGGTTGACGTATTCTCTTCGACTCTCTTTTGATAACCTCCTGGCTACAAAGAGAGAGAGAGAGAGAGGAAGGGAGAAAGGGTACTATGATTTGTGGTGCCTCAATTTTAAAGCCGTATACTTTGCAAAATAATCGTATTCAAAGCAAACTGAAAATAAAGACCTGTCACTCGCGACTCAAAGCGTGCCTTTTATTGACCTTTTTTATTATTTAAATAATTTATTTTCTCCATAAACAAACAATAGCCACTCGGACACGACACTATGCTATCGCCCCTTTCGTTTGTTTATCGACCATCAACATCAAAAGCATTGAATCAATATTATTCTACAATATTTACGGCGGGCGATATGCCATCTGGTAACCCAAAACCCTTTGGAAAATAATTTAATTGCAATTTCTACGCGTAATATAATTGAATGAGTGGCCTTGGCCTGGGGAACATTTATGAGTAGAATCTTGCTCCACGGAGCCGCAACGAATTGTCTAAGATTCGAAACTAATTCGAGACCAATGCCAAAAGTTCCCTATTCCCTTTGGTTGTCGTAGAAAGGATCATGGTCGTAGGTAAGGGGAAGAACTCGTTTAATTTCCAAGATAATTGAAGTAAACTTTACACATTGCATTCGCGTGGAGTGTCATTCCTTTACTTTTGTGTCTCTCAGAGTCGAATTTAATGAAAATGGAATTACTGTGTCCATCAGAGCTGTCACGGGAGGGGAGGGATCGATGCGGTCTTCGAAGTGAACCTGTTCAACCAACTCTCCTTCCACCGTCATTAATTATGTATTGTGTGTGTGTTGTATTGTGTGCCTGTGCCTGTGCCATTTCATTTACTTTTGGCAGTTCAATTTACGTTAGTTTTTCGATTTCGATTTTAATTGAATTTAAAACGGAGCCATATACATATGTATATACTATCTTTGTATATACATATGTATGTAAATATGTACCTATACCTTCTACCCACTCTTTCATGGTGTTAGCCCCCCAATATCTGTTTGTCGCCAATATGGTTTTATTTTTAGGCAAAAGGGGGCCGGGTCCATTGGGTTCTCGCCCCCGCAGCAACAAAAGCTGCTTCTTTACCGCACGTCACGAATTCCTCGGGCCCACACCTCTGCCCCACCACACCACACCCCACCCCACCCCCAGCCTTTTCCCGCATTTCCCTCTTGGCATATTCAACTCTTCTCGCCGGCTATTTTCGCGTGCTTCTCACACGTATTTTTAGTTGCTTTATTTATTGATACACGCGCCCAATCAACACAGAACAAGAGAAGGAGAAGTGCAAGAATCCTTTGCGTGTTTTCTCTTTTTTTTTCTCCTTCTCATTCTTATTTTTCCATCTATTGTATGATTGAATTTCGGTAAACATTCATTTCGGTATAATTTCACCCTCAGACAGCGAGGCGAATGGGGGGATGGAAGAATACGTCAATGAAAAAATAGTGGCATAGAACTCCGAATTTATGAATAGTGCAAAAAGAATAAATGAAGAGTGAGATGAAGATAGAAAGAAGAGGGCAACAACAAACAAAAATAATTTAAAATAAAATTACTATTGATTTTGTTTGTATTTTTGTGGTGCTTCTCGAAGGACACTTTGGTCAGTTAGTGGTTCACTGCTTCTTGGATATTGCCCCTTGGACTGCTTATCCACTACACTTGTGTAGATTCTATTGAAAAGATTCACGTCACCACTTCTTTGATGAATCAACTGCTTCTTGGAAGTTTACTGCTTTTAAAGTGAACATTAAGAGTTCTCCTACTTTTACCCCACCCCGCGTTTCACTTGTAAAATGAGCTGCTTCCCAAGCCTGTATTTTCACTTGCTGAACATTCTGAACAAACTGAATACGGAATGGTATTAAACCACCTTAAAAAACACACCCATTCGAACCGAATAATGGAAATCAGAAACCAGAGCTACACAGTCCTCCTACTGCACCACTCGAACAATGAACTGATTGAACACTCAACACCTGGAAACAGACTGCAAAAAAAAACAGCTGTTGATAAAATATGTCCACTTCAGCAGTCATATGAAAAACATGGAAAATGATTAGACAATTGACTAGCCACCGATTTAGCGGCTAGCTAAAACTGTTGGCAAGTTACCCTAGTTTTGCGTTTAATTTGCCGCCAACTCAATTGTCCTGAAATGTTTAACTCATTCCAAAAAGAGTCAGACTCAACACTCGTTCAGAATCACACCCAAAACCGAATTTCTCAATTTATTTTATAAATGCAAGAGCTAGGCAAGAAAACCACAAACAAAGAAGGTAAAACTACGTCATGTCATGGAAATAAATTTATATAGTACATAGAGAATATGTATTTATACGTTAAGTACATACATACATACATATGTATGTATGTGAAGCAACAAAGAAGTCATAATCACAATCTTATCGTATGGAATGAGTAGCGGAGTTTTAAATCTTTATATTTGTACTTCATTCTTTTGTTTCGAAAACGAATACACACACAAAGAAATACCAGGCTAATTCTATCAGTAGATACCGATAGAATCGTTCATAGATTACACACTTTTTGGTGGAATGAAGGGGGTTTAAGGGGGATTTTCTTTTCGGTTCTTTTCCCCGCCACCGATCAGTGTCAGCTGATTGAGTGTTACCCATCGTCACGGGCTCAGCTGTTAAGCCTTATTTGTCTAATCTCTCACTCCCGAATTGTACTGCCCGCATTCCAACTTACGGCGTTAATCTGTGGTAAATCCTGTGGGTTGGTGTTTGTGGTTCCATCCGATAGTTACTCATTTCACTGATTCAATTTCACAGAACAAAAATAGAAAGAAATAACAAACAGAATTGCCTCAAGATGTACACACCAGAACACTTAACGACAACATAATTTATACAACTTAAAAAAAAAACAGTTTTTATATTTCCCCTCCAGATGGAGTTGAAATATTTTTGATATTATATTCCTATTCGACAATTTTTATTGAATCCAGTAAATTGCATACACTAATTAACTAAGCTTTACAGAAAAAATTGGCTTTACTCTCCAAGTAAATCCTTTGACAAGCAGTTTACCACTTTAAACGTATAAAGCAGTGCAATTTTTATTTCAGCTGTTCTGCCTGCCTTTAACCACGTGACAACACTTCTGCACTCTCTTTGGATGAAGTAATCCCCCGTTTAGTCAGCAGAGGCATAATAGCGCTAAAAGAACAGGCACATGCACAAGCACCGTAGATGGCCCACACCCGCACGGACTTACCGTGCAACCCGAAAAGACACACGTGACATACACACAGACAATTATGTAAGCTCCTGCTACTGCGGCTTCGCTCCTGCCTCAACAACAGCTGATTGCAGCACAGGAGAACGAGACACACACACACGCGCATAAATTTGCAAAATATTTGTGTGAAAAGTTGCGGAAAACCCGACAACGTCATAGACACAGCAAAATTTGTGTAGTAGGAAAAATCCTCGCATTGATTTTGAAACCCCCCCGCTGCTGACAGAGAACGCGACGCAATTGAATCGAGAACGACACTGACGACGACAACGAAGCAGTGCAAATTGGAAGAGAGAAAGCACCGAGCACCCGAAACAAAAGGGGGGAAAACGGAGCACAGAAGTACAGCAAGGACGCCGCAGCAAGCTGAGGCATCATCCAGCTTTGACTGTAACTAAGCGGAATGCTGCTGCTGGCATTCGGGCACCAGTGCTGCTGCTGCTGCATTGGGGGCGCAACTAGTGCGCCATGCTGTGGCATAGGGCATCCGCCAGCCTCATCGTGGGTCAGTCGATGGGCCGTTCGGTTCGGGGAGCGACCGAAATCCTTAAAGTTGTTACTCTACCAACACTGACGCCACAGAAAGATGAAATACTGGGATGAATGGGTATATAAAAATAACCAGATTATTGCTTTTATATATATACATTGTATGTACATATTTGTACATAGGTATGTATGCATGTATATCTTTAATAAATGCCAGGTGCTGCCCCACCAGCTGCTGCTGCTGCTGCTGGCTCCGCTATGCGGTAATCGATAAAATTGTGTACAAAGTATCGGAATGTCACGCGCAGGCGAAGGACAACTCTGGCACGCGCAGCCTTTGCAGGAAAAAGTGTTGCCAACGAAACGACGCACACACACATAGAAATACATGTTCATCTTGGTATTGGTTAGGATACAAACAGCTGTGTGGAAGAAAGGCAGAGCCAGAAAGAAACCTGTTTTAAATAATTCGGTAATAGGTTGCCAGGCCATGCTCTTCGGCTTTCCTTGCACCCGCTCCGTCTCCAATCCTGCTCGCTCTCTCTCTCTCACTTTAACCGTGTGTGCACACGTGTCTGTGTGCCGCCACAGGAAGTTGACAACTCTGGCATTCAACCTTTTGGCATGACTTCATATGTGTATGGGTATGGCGTGGGCGTGGGTTTGCTTGTCCCTGCGCTCTCTCTGTCTCTCTCTCTTATCCCATTAATGCATTGCCTTCATGCAGTAAGTAGGTCCCTTCTTCCTTCTAAGGCATTTTTTCTTTATTTGTTATTAAATAAAACTCTTGTCACAGGCATCAAATTTCACGCGTGACTTTAAATAAAGCCAGAATGGGAGTTTATTTGTTCTGTCTTCCATCTAATAGATTAGACAAAATCTAGACAAAATCTATTGTACACCTATTGTATCCGCTTATCGAGGATCTCCTTTTCGATTCTCAAGCGATTCTTTTGCCATTTTTTGCGAACTTTTTCATGGTTCTTTGACTGCACAATTCTGTAGGGCTTGGAGATGGTCTTCAAGGGTTTATTCATCCAAAGTAAAATGTATGTGTCCGATTACTATTCTTGTTATTTTCTTATTCTTTGTGGGGTCTGCGTCTTAGAGTCATTTTCAATGTCATTTTCAATCCACACATTGCACTTTGCAATCAGAATAATGATGAGGGTGCCCCACCAGCCAACACAATAACAACAACAACAAGAATCAAAGCCAACGCGACAAAAAGAATTTTCGCACAAATTTAATTTTATTTAATTTAAATTCCTTTAGACCGGCGCGCTGTACGGTTCATTATGGAAGCATCGTCGCGCATTGCCGGCGTGCACCCGTCGACTCTCGGACACCGTCACAGGCAGCATAGTGGGTCAGAAATAAATATCATCAATTACTCGTACGACGGGGCCTCAAACCACTAGAAAAAGCCCAACACCTCCTCCTTCATCACCATATCCCCTCAAACCGCATGAGTAATCCTCGCGGGCACAGAAAATTCCATTCCGCTGTAGTTTTTTTTTTTTTTTTTTGTCAACCTTTTGGAGAGAGAATATTAAGATTTCGATCCCATTTAAATTAGTATATATCTGGGATGAACTCTGAAATCCACAATTTCAAAGATACATATCTGATTGAATATCACTTGACAAGTCTCATAAATAAGGCTTAATATATTATGTACAATCGGAATGAAGAAAACAAATCAAAACCATTGGTAAAGGCAACCCGCATTGGAAGCGCGGATATTCTTTGCCACTTCATTGTGTGCGAATTGTGTGGGAGTGGAGGAGAGTTCACGGCTGTTGTAAGCCAATTAGAGATCATTTGGATTATCTACTTGGGTCACATGCGATGAATCCGATTAGCGGATCAACTCTAAAGAGTTGGACATTATTAATTGCTTGGATTACACCGTTCCAGCAACACTGTCCTACATATATCTTTCAACGAACGACAGAACCCTCCCCCGTGTCCTGTATGTTGATCGGTCATATGGTGGATATTACGGGTTTCTTTGGGTTTTCCATCCTATATGATATAGTGACCTGATTTGGCAGTTCCAGCCTACTTATCTACACATGAACATACCACTTGCACTTGTATTTTTGGAGTGGAGTGGCCACATGGAACCTCTGCGTTGTAAACATCTGGTCAAAATCGGAATACCCTCTTCTCGTCAACGGCTTACAGCGCTGACCAAAGATAAGACACCGCGGAACACCGATTCCTTCCACACACACTCAAACACCTGATTACTAAGCGCTCCTGGCGCTCCTACTCACCTGACTTTGCTCCACTGTGCAGCGACTGCGACGTCAGCGTCAGCGCAGGCAGCAACGTCGTCAATTGCAGTTTTATGTTCGTACGCTTTCGGCGCGGAGCGGAGTGTGTCTGCCGCCTCTGTCCGTGCGTTTGTTTGTTGTTTTTCGTTTGCAACAATTTCATGTAGTATTTATTTATTCATTCAATTTTTGCAGCACTCGAAAAAAAACCATTGAAGTCACTCGCACACACACACACACACAAAATAGGCGGGGGACACGCGACACTCACGTACACTTGTTCACCTATCACCACAAGGAAGGGGGAGGGTAGGGCATGGGCAGGGAGAGAGGAGAGTTTAGTTTCGGCAGCGGGAGCGCTTGTGTAACGCGATTCCCATTTTCGTGTAGAATTTTGTACCGATTTTGCACTGCTTACAGAACACTCTCCCCACTTCACAGAACTTCTACTTAAATAATTTTTTTATTTTTTTATAATTAACATAAGTAAAGCAGCCACACACACATATATGCAGGCCCACGAATGGGGTGAAAAAGAGAGAGAGAGAACAGAGCAGATCGAACACACACACAGCCACACATTTGCGAGCGCCCCGAATTTGTATTTATTTAAAAAAATATATAAATTGTTAAAATGCGATTATTCATTTTTAGGTATATACATTTTTCCTACATTTCTTTTCGTTTAAATTTTTTTTACTGCTTTCTTTTAGCAGCCGCCTCACGCACACACACACATAGGCACGCGCGCGCACACAGAAACACACACACACACGCAGAGGGCAGAGAGAGGCCGCGGCCGCTGCTCTGCTGACTTTTTTTCCATTTGCTACACCTTGCTTCCGCATATACTTTTTCCCTGCTCCTAACGCGAGAAAAAATCCAGGAAAATACCGAAAAAAAAAATTGGAAAAAAACAAAAAGTTGCATATGGTTATTCATTGGCACTTTTGCTACCTTCTTCCCCTCCTCTTCTCTGCTTTGTACAGGCTTCTTGTTCTAATTACTTTTACTTGCAACGCGTGCGTCTCTCGCGCTGTTCACGTTGTACAATACATACATATGTAACTACATATATAAATATACATAAGTGTTTTTTTTGGCACTTTGTACTTGGCGTTTTTTTTTTTTAGTTCTCCCTATTTTCCATTTAGTATGTGCGGATTATTCGTTTTTATTCGCTTTTCGATTCGTAAATGTATGCGTGTGTTTTGTTGGAGAGTGTGATTATTTATCGAATGCCGACGACGACTAACTTTTTTGCCATTTTAATATGGCGGCGGCCCCGTGTCCGTGTGGTGTGTGTATTGTGCACAGAAAGGCGCTGCTGCCGCTGCAACAACACCAACAACATGGAGCACAGGCACAACTAACAACTACTTACACTTTCACTAAACGAAAAAATAATTATGCGCCGCGCGTGCGACAGTTCTCGATATTGACTAACAAATACATTTACTCTCAAACCATCGAGGGCACTATCGATAGTATCGATGTTCTGCTGCTATCCGCTACTATCGATGGTTTTGCGACTATCATGATAGTATCGCGCTACAGTCGTTGCGCTTGTGATATGTTTGGATTGGCTGCTATAAAACACGAAGACAAATTTGTAAGCAAACCGACAAGTGACATCTAATTTTTACAATGGACAAGTTCCTAAAAGATTCAATGGTTTTTTAATAATTATTTGAGCCCGATACTATCACGACAGTATCGATTGTTTTTTCAAAACATTCAACGTTGATATTCCTCGATTTTGATATTCCGTTTAATATTACTAGCTAGCTGGAACTCTCAGCCCTAAAAAAAATAATTTTATCCGATAGATACATAAATTTCCTACAAGATTGGCAAGTTTTCAGAAGTCTTTTTTATTGGATTATTTACATATTAAGGTTCAAACAAAAACACTATAAAAAGAATGTGACTTCGTTTTTGTGGCGCTGCCAGACTCGTGCAATTCGTAGTTGCAGCGGGCTGCCATACCATGATATTTTGTGATATGAAATTCGTCAATTTTGATATTCAGTTTAATATTACTAGATAGATGGTCCTCTGAGCCCTAAAAAAAAAATTTTATCCAATTCCTCAATGAATTTTGTTTGGGATTGGCTAGTTTTCAGAACTATTTTTCATTGGATTGTTTACATATTAAGGTTCAAGCAAAAGCGGCCAAAGCATAAAACGTAAATGTTGACTAAATGTGACGTCAGTGTTGCTGGTCAACCAAGTTTCTTCTATGCGTATGGACTGTTGTATACCTTATTTCTTTTCATTGATGTTAAATGTTTTGTTCCAAGCTCCATTGAAACATTATTTATGATTTTATCCTAGATTGACATGTTTTTTATCTATTAATGCATATGTTTTGTGTTTTATATATACATTTATCCCGGTTCTGATACCTATTATTGGTACCCGTGAGCTACAAAATTTCGTTGATGTCTTTAAAAAAGGGACTGACTAGTTTCGGCATTAATTGGAGCCTGAAATTACAAACAATATCTCAAGTCCATAATATTCATTTTCCCAAGGTATGCAGATTGTTGCTCATTCTGTGCTAAAGTTGCAGAACAATGCTGCTACTTCATTTCCCCATGTTGCTGAAATTTTTCCCATACAAATCAAATGTATCACACGGGAACGCGTAGGAATGACGCAACAATGAATCTTCATTCCATACGCGTTCCCGTTAAGAACATGTTTCTCACACCACGAAAATGAGGGGAAAGTCACCACTAAAACGCTCTCTTCACCACTGAAAAGAGAGCAAATTTTAAAAACCCACCACGAATTGAGAGCGAATTTTGAAAAACCATCACGATTTGAGAGCGAATAATATCGATAATATCGATGGCGGTCATTTTCAAGTGTACATATATGGAAAAATAAATATTTCGCTTGGTTTGTTTTGTCGAGTGTGACTGGAACCTCAGAAACCGAGAAAAAAATAGCTTAGCTTGGCAGCCCTAAAAGACTTATCGCATGCAATTTCAGTACAATTTATCGCACTGCAGTAGCGATACATTAAATAGTTTAAATATGTTATCCAAAGTTAGCGGGACACAAGAATAATAATAGCCTCCATAAAAAACATGGTTCCTAAAAGGTACAAAACTGAAAATGCCCAAAGATTTGAGAGATCTGATCTAATCATCAGTTGAGTGCTTCAAAATGAAAACATGTAAATACTCATTAAACAAATATGTACCATAAAGAAAAGAAAGGAGACAAGTAGCAGGAATAATTCTAGCAAGATCTAGCAAGCGGAAGGAACCGTGCCATCATATTATCCAGGAGCCACGGGAGCCAGGCGCTCGAGTCGTTTTCCCCCCAGAGAACGTAGAGGAGGTTCCCCTCCTCTAGGAGTTTTATTTATTATAGATAAATATTTACTTATATGTATGATTAAATGCCAACGAGATGTCTGGTTATTAACAAACAAAATGACTCTTTTGTGTATATTTCAATAATGCCTCTGTCCGTTCGATCAAATAAAATGAATACAATACGAATACATTGAATATCTTTCGTATAATGGAATTATTCGTGTGTTCGTTCCGCTGCCGTTCGACACCACCAACTGGCGGCGACACATAACGTATGTATAACTTTAAATACATTTACATATAAATACATATATGCATTTGCATATTAATATATGTTTAAGTAGTATATACTTTAATGGTGTATATTGGTTTGGTTTGTTGTGTATATATGTATGTATATATATATATATATATATATATGTAGGTAACAGATACATTGAACAACATATTGCCCTATAATTGATTTAATATATGCATCGTAAATACTTCGAAAAACTTGCAACACCTTAATAAGTACTATCATAAGGGCGAGGGCGAGCGGGGGAATACAGAAATAAATTGATATTTAGGTTAAGAAAAAGTACATAGAAAAATAAAACAAAATACATAATACAATACACTTTTTGTTGTTGTTGTTGTTGTTTTGTTTTGGAGAGAAACAAAAGAAACATCACACCACAGGACGACAGACAGCAGGAACCGCAACCACATCTAGTAGGGTATCTGATTCTGATAGTACTGGATCATGTCATAGGTACGCGTGCGGAAATTCTGATAAGAGTTTCGTATGACGGACAGCATATGGGCGGCGGCCTCCTTATTATTCTTGGTGGCCACAAATCGCTGCTTAAGCAGATTGATTGTCTGCCCCCGGAAGCAGGGCAGACCCGTATCGAGCATCAGCGAGACGAGCGACACAATCGCATCCTGGTAGGGGCGCACCGCTAGAAAGGCCTGTACGCATAGCTCACAGAACCATTTGAAGGCGGGCGAATCCATTTTACCGCCCATTATCATAACCATCTCATCGGTGAGCTTCATGTCGGGCTCAAAGCCGATATTGCCACCCGGCGATGATTCGAACATGAAGCCAAAATCTAAAGCAAAGACAAGAAAATCAGTCAATGCGCCCCCTCGGAGATTCTCTCTCTCTCTCTCCCTTTCTTTTCTTTTCCTTTTTTTGCTCACCAATGTGTATGATGTGGCCATCCTTGTCGATCATAATGTTGCCATTGTGGCGATCCTTGATCTGCAGCAGATACCCAATCAGCGAGTAGGCGGCCATCGACTTAACAAAATTTGCACGCGCCGCCTGAAACTCCTTGGAGCTCTCATCGCCATACTGATGCTGGAAGTACTCGGATAGGCCCGAGTCTGTCTGCCTGCCCAATTGATCGCGTGACTTGGCATTCGGCACGCATTCGATCACGCCGCACTGAGGAGATAAGGTGCATTAGCACCTCAATTAGAATTGAGGAGTCCGAGGCAGTAGGAGGAGGAGGAGGAGGTGTCTACTTACGCCTGGAGCTGTGGCCACGACGCGATAGGGGAACAGAAACAGATCGAGGCCAACTTGTTGGAAGATATTCTTGAATATGGTGATCACCTGAAGCGCCAACATATCCTGACGCACATCGTCGCCCACCTTAAAGATGGCCGCCTGCCACGACTCAACGCCCAGCGTTATTTTGGCATCCTCCTGCGAGTTCTGTTCAACAAACAACAAACAACAACACATAAGAAACGAGTGAGAACAACGAGTGAGAGCGAGTGAAACTTACCGGATTATTGGAGACCTCCATGGCACGTGTCTCCAGTTCCGTGATGCCGCACCTATACACACGAAAACGTGCCAAATACGGCGCCTTGGCGGCACTCTGCATGGGTGTGCCGCTGCTGTAATCAATGTCCAGCACCATGGCCTCTGGATTTGAGGGCAGATAACAGCCGGACTGCACCTTGATACGGCTGAGGGCCGCCAAACAGGCATTCTTACGCTCAATGCCCTTGGCAAAGGAACGTATCTCACCCGAGACGGCTGTAATTTTTCCAAAGAAATCAAATTCACGCTCATAGAAGCGCTTGGCGGCGCCCGAGAACGAGGCAATGATGTTCTGTGAGAGCAAATCCAGTGCCTCATACAAATTGGGATCGCGATGCATTTGATCCTCGTCCATATACATATTCGTTTGCATATTCCAGATGAGCTGGTGGGCCACGATCTGCGAACGCTTCGATATATTCTTAATGAACTCCACCACATAGCCCATGGTGTCGTGTCGCAGCGCCTGCACCAGTTGGGGTATATAGGGCAGCACCGATTCGGCGGGGAACGATGATAGCGACTTGACCGCATACTGTGCGGTGAGCGGATGCGATGGATACTGCCGCGAGAAGTACGATAATGCCTGGATGGGGGTAACGGGCGACCAGGAGAGTATGTACACCAGATCGGGACTCTCCTGCAGCAGATTCTTGGTGGTGCACAAATACTTGAGGGCCTCCGGTATATGACAGACGGCAATCGGATCGGAACAGACCAGGCGGGAGACCTCCTCGTCAATGATTTCGGCATTCTTGATACGTTGCGGCAGGAAGACGGCCAGCGAGGGATTGTAGCACCAGGCAAGGCGGGCATAGTCACGCCACACGTTCGCCTTGTACGGACGATTGCGCCATTCGGTGATCTGCTCCTCGCCAGGCACTATCAGATCGGGCAGACAATTGGGATTGTACCAGGTGATGAGAAACTCCAGTTCGACGGCCAGCAGCTCGAGTATCAGATTGCGCTTCTTCATGTAGTCCTTGTCGTAGGAGTCCTTCTGGTACTGCAGCCGCTTGGATCGATTCGAGCGCTTCGATAGCGTTGACGTTGAGTGCGGTATGGTGTTGTACCAGCCGCTGCTGCCGCCCGTCACATTGCCGGAGGCGCTCATCGAACGCATCGAGTAGTCGGGCCCACCGCTGATCAGCGATGCCGTCTCTGGATTGGCCCTGACGCCCAGCATTTGATTGGAGCTGCCCGAAGCATTGGCCGCCGCCATGTCATAGTCCCCCACCTCGGAGGTGACCAAATGCTTCTTCTCGCTGCGCATCGTCTGCCAGAATTTGAGCAGAATGAGTATGTCGTCCAGCAGCTGGTCCCTGCTCTGTATGGGGCAGGTGGGCGGGCCGCAGAAGTAGTCGAGGGCATTCGAGTAGATCCGCTCGCGCAGTATGTTCCGTGCCAGCGACTTGGGTATGGTGTTGCCCTGCAGCAGCGAGAGGCCGCATTGCAGCAGCTTGAAGCGACAGCCGACGGTGGCCACCTGCCGGTTCTGTCGACTGCTCTTCAGAATGGGCAGGCAGCGGTGCAGCAGCAGGCAGAACATCTCCACCTTGTCCCGGTTACAGTACTTGGCCGTGTCCACCATTTCCGAGAGCAGCTGCAGCCAAATGAGATGCGGTGCAATCAGGATGGGGCTGCTGACGAGCTTGCAGCCCTCGAAGGCGGCCAATGGATGGGTCACCTCCTTTTCGAGGGCAAACAGACCCATGCGCTTCTCGAAGGTCGTCTGCCAGGCACTGACCATCTCCTGAATGAAGCACAGCTCGAGATCCTGCCGTGCGGTCAGCACCCACTGCCAGCACTCGACGGCCGTCTCCATGACGGACTCCGTGAAGAGTTCCAGCTGCGAACTGGCGACGGCATGCAACAGCTTGCGATCAACCTCCGCACAGATGATGAGGTAGGCGGTGGCTCGCCACAGGGCACCGCGGTGACGGGCATCGCTCTTATCCCGGCACGCCTCCCACACATCGCTGACCAAACGCTCGGCCAGTCCGGCCTTGTCCTGCTCGCTGAGCACCGACAGCAGGCCGCTGATTTCGCCCGCGTACTTGCTACGCAAGCACAGAACCGACACGAATCGGGGCGTGTCCGAATTGACGCAGCTGGGCCGCTTGCTGAGCGTGCCCAGGGCATTGCCCGGATGGAGGTAGCTGCTATTGACCACCGAATCAATGGCCAACGCCAGGCCGCTGTGGTGGGCCAGCACCGGTGTGGGTATCTGATTGGGATACTCCTGCAGGTGGGAACGCGTCGAGCGTGGCGCCCACTTCATCGCCTCATTGACAATGCCCTGACAGCGATCGGCAAAGTCCTTCAGCCGCAGCTCCCTCGCCGGCAGCGAGTCCATCAGCTGCAGCGTATATGGTGTAGATACCACACGCAGCGTGGGCGTCTCCTCATTCGGATCGAGGGTCAGCGAGTAGGCCAGCAGCTGCAGTATGTCCAGCATGCACCAGAGCACCCGACGATTCCACAGCAGGTGGGGGAAGCGATCCACCAGCTGTGACAGATACTGATCGGCCACCAGTTGGATTTGCTTGTGGATGTGATTGAAGTAGACAAGCAGCAGCGTTGCCTGCGACTCGAGCACCTTCTCACGGATCTCATCGTGGGCGTACAGAACATTGCGAAACTTTTCAAACACCTGATCGGCGACGCTGCAAACAGAGAGGAGTGTAAAATGAGTAAAAGTAAAATCAGTAAAAGGAGCAGCTGGCATTACCATTTAACACACTGCCAGATGCCCGTTTTATCCCGCTGCAGGGCCGTGTCACACAGATAGCTCATAATCGGCTCCAGACTGGGCTCATCGGCATTCTCGACGCGCAGCATCTCCAGCCAGTAGACACTCAGCAGGTATGTGCACTGGGCAAATGTCAGCTTATTGATGGCCGTCGCCACATTGTCCGATGAGTGCTCGAGCAGCATCAGTATCTGGCTGCGCAGCTCGTTCACTGAATCGCTTTTGATGGCGAGCGTATAGTTGAGCTCGCGCATATCCGATTTGTGGGCCGTTTGTGAGATGAGTAGCGGCGATTTGGCCGCAATCTGCTGCACACCCTGATACCAATCGGCTGGCCATAAACGGGCATTGGTGAAGCCCATAACGACACAGTAGGCCCAAAAGTCCTTGAAGAGCTTGTGCAGCCGCTGGCGTGGATTCTTAATTGGCGGCAGGCGACGCACCAGTACCGCAATCACCGGTATTAGCATGCCCAGATTACCAGCCCGTGAGCTGGCCTTCTGGGCACCCGGCGTATTGTCGTAGGAGCGCTCACCATCCAATCCAATCTGTACGAACAGCTCCAGCAGCTTGCCCAATAGCTCCAGCATCTCGGCATCGCCCTGTATATTGGCAGCAATATTTCCCAGGGCATTCACCACCGCATCGGAGACATGATGGAACTGCTTGCGATGCTCCGGATCTGAGGTGTAGGCCAGCGAGGCCGATTGCACTGTTACGCGGGAGAACATCTTCATTATCTCATCGAAGACATGCGTCTCGCACTGTGAGATGATCATGCAGCCCAGCTGGTCGACAATCAACGCATTCTGCTCCGATGGCACCTTGCAGAAGCGCTGAATGAAGAACTGCAGTATGTTCTGTGTCGTCTTGGAGGTGTCCTTCAGTGCAACGGCCACATGGCCCAGCATCACGATGATATTCAGGCTAACCAAATTCGATTCGCTGCACCAAAAAGACAAACAGTACATGAATGGGTGGTGCCATGAGAGCATAGAAAATACAGAAACACAGAAATACCTTTCATGCTTCTCGGCGGTAAACAAACGATTGGACACATTGGCCACCAAAGCGGGCACACAAAACTGATCCAGTGTGTGTGCTGCACGCAGCGCAATCGATAGATTCTCAATGGCTGCATCACGAAGCGCCTCAAAGGCCACATGCCCGCTGCGTCCACCGGCGCCGGGACCCCCAGCCGCAGCCGCATGCTTCTGATTATCGTTCAGAATGTCGACCACAGCACGCGAATCCGAATGCTGCACCACAATCTTGAATGGCGTCAGCTCTTTCTCCTTCTTTTGGAGCGCCAACGACTGCATGGCATGGGCATGCAGCTTGCCCAGTATGGGGCTGGGGTCCACCAGAAAGTCACGCAAATACGATATCGATGTGCCGGCTATATTGGGAAATTTCTGTGCCAGCTTGCCCAGGCCCTCCAGGCAGACCATCAGCAGGGGCATGTGATCCATCACGATCTTGTGGCTGAGCACGAGGTTCAGCTTCTGTGACAGCCGTCCGCATAGTTTGTCCGCCTCTGTGTGAGCATATAAATATTAGAAATCCACTTCGACTTATTTCGCTAGAAACTAATCGAAAAGAAACTCAAGGAGTAAGGACAGGACAGGACAGGACAGGGCGGGGCATGGGCAGCATGCAGCATAGGATGGTGGATTGCGGATGGGGGAGGCAAGGCCAGGCGGCGGCAAGTAACGCAAACAACGCAAGAAACCAACCAAAGACAAAATAACCAACAACAGAAAAGGTTCTCGAACTCGAACACAATTAAACTTAAATAAATCCCTTGCCGGGAGGGTACAAAAAATAAACAAAAACTAAAAACAAAAAAACAAAAAAAAACGCATTTTGCTCTTGACCTTTCTTCAATAAAAATTGCAAGCCATTCTGCAGGGATGGCACCGTATAGTCGACATCAACTAAATAATAATAAATAAATAGTACGAGTATTTTGTATTCCATGATATTCCGGGGGCAAGGGGGCGCACACAAAAAACCACCATCAAAAATAAATTAAAACAAAAACCGAAAAATCAACGAAAATTAACTAAACCAAAATGAAAAGAAAGAGAGAGAGACAAGCAGAAACAGAGAGCGAGCAAGAGAGCGCAAGAGAGAGAGAGAGGAGGGGCACGGAACATAATCTTTGGTTTTAGCCTTGCAGAGACAGACACGGAAACCCCTCAAAAAATAACCTAACTACCATCTGATCCATGATTGGCTTGCCGGACAAAAAAAAAAAGAAAACAAAATACATGTTGTGTGCATGGCGAGGCACAGCGCGAGTCTAGCCAATAAGAATTGTTTCTATTTTGTTATTATTCGAGTGCTTTGCAAATTCAAAAAAAGTCTGCCAAGTCCTTTCAAAAAAGGAAACCAAGAAGAAGGCATATTTTAGAGCCCATATCAGGTTTGGGTCTCAGTCTCAGCTCTGAAGCATATCACATTATTGTTTGTATATTTTTTCTATAAAATATATGTAAATGGAAACCGTGTCATGTGGGTGCAATCAATCAGCTTCAAACGCTAACCTTCCTTTATCTTGAATCATTCCTTTCCTGTTACGACACCTTTTACGACCCTCTTTCTTCGCTTCTTCTCTGCACATCTCATCTCATATGTTCTGTTCTGTTCTGATCTGATCTGATTGCTCTCTAAATCAATTGAAACCTGAAAGGGCACAAAAGAGGCAGCTGGATAGGCCGCCATTGCCATAGCTGCAGCCAGACGGCGCGACGGTGTATATTGAATGGATATTTGTGCTTACCCGTCTCATCGCGTATGGCCCAGACAAGGAGATCCACACAGGCGGCATTGGCCATCACATTGACCTTGTATTTGTTGACAACGGTAATGCCGTTCTCCTCGCGCCGCTCACGCTCCTGGTCCTGCTGCTTATTCTGCAGCTCTGTCTGGCCGTTGAGAAAGAGCCGCTTCACAAACTCCTGGACATCCTTGGTGAAGGGTGTGGGCAGATCCACCTGATGCTGCAACAGCTCGCGCAGCAGCGTGACCAGCACCAGATTGAGTGTCTCCGAGAAGCTCTTGTAGCAATAGCCCTTGATCTGGTGCAGCGAGAATATATCGCTGGCCTGCTCGTCCAGATGCTCCAGCGTATCCTTGGTCAGCAGCTTCTTGGATACCGCGAATATCGTCTGCAGATGCTGGATGGGAAACGGTGGCACTCGATACAGGGGCCGGGGACCGCCCTTCGTTGGCGATTCGCATACCCGCATATTGGGGAACTGATTGAAGCTGGAGCCGTAGCGCGTGAAGAAGTGCGTCCGCGGATCGTACGGCACCGAGCAATAGCTGTTCAGGGATGGCTTCTGCTTGCTATTGTTCGCATTGCTGGCGTTACTGTAGAAGCCATAGCCCAGGTGTCGCTGCCGGTTATCGTCATAGAGCTGGTGGTGGTGCTGGTGCGCGGCCAGGCTGCCGGACATCGAGCGGGGTATTATCGGTCGAAACTGATGGTTGGCGGTGGCAGCCAGGCGCTCGCTGCTGCTAAAGGAGCCGCCACAGGTGCCGCTGGCACTGCTGCTGGCGGTGCCGTCACGCCCACCCACCCGCTGGATGGGCAGCAGCTCTGGCGGAAAGATGCGGCACAGCAGCGGTGGATCATTGCTGGCATAACGGCCCATCGAACGGGCCAGTCCAAATAGCAGCGGCACTGTGGCCTTGCACAGTATAATCGGTGGCGGTGCTGAGCTGCTGTCCCTGCTGGACTTGACAATGTTGGCCAAAGCTCCCAGCGTCTCCACCTGATTGAGTATGATCTCCTCGCGCGAATCCGGGCACTTGGCGGCAATGTCCGACAGCAGAGTGTTCAGGCAGAAGCTGAACTTTTCGGCCGACGGGATGCGCACACCTGTTACAAAAATAAAAACCAATTGGCCAATTATTTAAATCTCTCTCTCTCCCTGGGGGCTCTCTCTGGTAAACGTTACGTTCGATCTTGCTGCTCCTCGCATCATCGATCCAGACCGCCTTCGGCAGGCACTTGGCCAGCCGCAGCAGATAGGGCACTATCTGTGACTCGTGCTGGCAGCCACTCTCCAGAAAGTATATGCCCAGCGCAATGACCGCATCCTGGGCCCTGGTGTCCAGGCAGAACACGCCCGCGGCATTCTCCTGCGGGCAATAACGGAACAATGTCTGCACCTGTGGGTAGTCCATGGACAAAGGTCAGTTTTAGTTTCTGTTTTTGTCGTTTACTTTATCCAACGAGCTGTCGGTAATGGCATACCCCACCCCCCAACCCCAGCGACACACACACACACACACGCATGTCTGTTTTGGTCGCACTTCAAGGTCAGTGCGAAAAGATGAACCAAAAATCGACTTTTCCACGGAATGGCATTGGGACTGGGAATGGGGGGCGGCATCTCTCACTAACCTTCTCCCACGGCGTGGGCTGGATCCCAGCCAGCACTCGGGCCAGACATAGGACTGCCCGCTGGTACGTGTACTTGTCCGAGGCGGTCATCGTCATCTCTCCTCCAGGTCTCCACCACTCAACTTGATGATTTTACGGCTGTCTTCCCTCTCTTTAAGGGGCGTGGCACGTTCGTTTTCGATAAGCAACCACCGAATGGATTATTTAGTGGGTTAAATAATCAATCTAAGCGTTCGTCATCGTCGTAAATCGGCTTTTAAATTAATATTTTGGTGTAAATTTTTGTTGTCGGCCAGTGTGGCCGTCGTTACAGTCAGTGTGACCGCGGACTTACCGATTAAATATACCGCCTGACCCTCAGAAATATACCAAAATATAGCTCTCATTTTCAAAATATACCGTAAATATAACTTAACACCATCACGAAAAGGGGAGCAAAAATCGAAATCCACCACAAAACAATAGCTGCGTATGGAAGTTTTGATACCCTATGTTTTTTGACTTAATCCTGTCAGAGATGGCAGATTTATCCAGTATTGCAATGGGGAAATTCTGATTTTGTTGCACAATTAATTGGACGCCTATAAAAAAGCCTAGGGATAAACAGAGGAGTTCAAATGTATTTTTTTGAATTTTTATTTTCACTAATTTTTGCAACATTTCATCTTTAATTATACATACATAGTTTCTCATATTTTTACAATTGTTTTTTTGGTTTTTTTGTTTTTGTTTCCTTTTTTTTAATATATTTGTATTCCGTTTTTGTCGGGGTTTTCTTGCATTTTGTAATTCGAACAACTTTAAACTTTTTACATCAATAAATGAGTGTTTTTCTTTTTCACTTTCTTATGATTGTTTTTTTTTATAATTACTATTTTGCGTCTGTTGTGAGAATAGCTGAGAATGGCTGAAATAAGGGGAAATGTTGATTAAAGGATCGTGTTCCAGCCGGGCCGAGTCCTGAAGCGAGTGTGTGTTTGTGGTGGGGGGGTTTGTGGGAATTGGAAACCATGGACAAATCTGCATTATGTACAGCGATTCACGGCCATTGACATGAGTAGATTGAACCTCGACATATATGTATGTTTGTATAGGTATGTATGTGTATCTTGGCTATACACACTTTTTAAATATTTCATATTTATGTAGTTACATGTGCTCTCGAATTATATCAATCATCTGCATGTGGTATGTGGTTCCAATCCCATTCCATAGGTAAAGGTTATCCATTCCTGCCATTCCGTTGTATTACCCGATTGATTTGATTAATTTACTGCACAGCTGCCGAAGTAGCTTTGATTTGATTTGAGTTGAATGAAACATTTCCATTTCATATATGCTAAGCACAATTGTTTATTTAAAATGGGGTGTGGCGGGGGCAAAACAAACTAAATTTATAGATGGGAGGTGATGGGGTAGGACAACAACTAATCAAACTAAGACACATTTTTGTATGGAGCCGCATGAGTTGTGGGGTAGAGGGTTGGAGAGGTAGAAGATTGGTAAATGGGTAAGAACGGCATCCTCTCAAAGGTTGCTTAAGGAACAAAGAAATGGGAGTTGGCAACTACATAAATATTTCCCCTGACTTACATTTGTATCATTTTTTATATTCTTTTAGGTTCTATTGCTTGTATCTTGCTTCTGTGGACATTGAAATGGAAATTTACTAGTTTAAGTTTTTGTTTTGTTTTTTTTTTGTTGCATTTGCATTTTGCTTTCGTATTTTCGATTTTCGATTTTGGTTTCTTGTTTTGCTTGGATAACATGAAGATCTTGTTTTTTTTTTTGCAATTGGTTAACATCAAATAAGTTGCTTTAACTGTTGATTATTCATTCGTTTACTATATTTATTATATGTTGCATGCTGCTGCTGTGTTGCGGATGATCCATTTGTGACTTTGATTTTATGTGGTTGTGAGCTGCATCGTGGATTGATTGATCTGTTTTGCATTTCTTGTCTGAGTTTCATTGATCTGTGTCCTATGTGTGCATGCCTTCTGTTCTCATTTGATGTATGAAAAGATTTTGTACATATATCCAATATATATACACACCCATATGGACATACAGATTTATACCCTTGCAGAGAATCGTCCACCATAGCTGAGCTATGAAGATACATGGCAGAGGCAATTGAATTGAAGTAGGGGGGTGGGGTGGGAGGGGCCCTATGGGATACAAATACAGCAAATGATAAACCTGATTGCTGACCGTCAAGGTTATAACTGCAAGGGTATAACAAAAGTACGGCATGCCGTAGTTATGTCCTCCTGCTCCTCCTTCGCACAGTACGTACAGTTCGATTTTATATTAATATTTAATATACTTTTTAACTCTCTGCATTAACAATTATTCTGAAATGTTTTTGTTCTCAATTGCGACTTGGTTTCCCTATTCTTTTCTTTTTGTTTTTTTTTTTGCCTACTCCGTGGCATGCCTTTTGCTTTCTCTAGTTCTGTTTTACATTTTAGCAATCTTCTTATGTTGTAGTGGTGGGGTGCGGGGGGATAACTTTTAATTTAGATCGGATTCAGTTTGGGGATGGGTGATTACAATGGAGTACGGGTATGGGGGGCATTTGGGGCTTGGTATTTCAGCTTGTTTTACACTCGTGTCCGATTCATCGCTGGCTTAGCTTAGTTATCTTTATCTATCCATGACTCTCGTCATTCTGTATAATCCCACCACTCCTTATCATAGCCCTCGTGCACATGGTGAAGCAGTACAGTGCAGCGCTTTTCACAATACCTGCAAGCAAAATGGAACATGGAAGATGGTGAAGAGGTGGGAGGTGTCTTTATATATTTACCTGTATTTATCTTGCACTTTCTGTTTAATATCAGCCAAATTTTCAGATGTAATATCACGTTCCAAGTACTCGGACAACGTCTCTGTTGCCGACTCCAGGTCCTTTTGATTATCCTCGAATATCATGGATTGATTGTTCTTTTTCAAGTAATACGCAAACACGTACGTGTACATGAGAGTCTGGCGACACTGGCAAAGTATGTCGACAGCCTTTTTCAGAAATTGAACCTAGACATAAATAAATAAAAAAACAATGTACAAGAATTCGGTATTTATAGGACAGTCAGGACACACTGAGCAGCATACGCGTACATACCTCAATCCAGGACATGTTGTGCTGCTGCATTTCCTCCATCTTCTGCTTCACAGACGCATACAATTTGTTCTCGAATTTCATTGACTGCATGTGATTCATGTAGCGATTATAGTAATGTAGATATCTGAAAGAGGATACACAGAATACAGAGAATGATGGGTTAGTCATGATACAGGGTACAGGCATGACGTTGGGGATGATGCGCACCTAGCCAGTGATGAGCGCAGCTTCTCCTGGGCATCGCGTGCCGTTTTGGCCTCGTCCTCGTCATAGCGATTGCAGTTGTACCAGGAGGAGCCGTGCGGCTCCCACGAACCGAGACACACCCAGCAGAATTCGTATTTGCAATTCTGATTCTTGCACACCATATGATTGCAGCCGCCATCCTTCTCGATGGTCACACTGCACTTGGGACACTCTTTGGTATTGGCCGCAATCCAGTTGGACGTCTCCGAGTCATCGTCACACTTCTTGGTCCACTTCTTAAGCCAGCGGCATTTGACC
The DNA here is from genome assembly GCA_018150885.1 of Drosophila tristis. Taxonomy (NCBI): domain Eukaryota; kingdom Metazoa; phylum Arthropoda; class Insecta; order Diptera; family Drosophilidae; genus Drosophila; species Drosophila tristis. The sequence goes on along the minus strand of JAECWT010000215.1, from coordinate 3,752,640 downwards.
GGATCGTGCCAGTTCTCGCCGCAGGCAAAGCAGAACACATGGCCACACTTGCAATGGACACGGCGCGGCTCCGCATACGGCACCTTAACCGCATATGTACAATCGACGGACGGACACCATCTCAGCAGTTGGTTGCACTCCACGAAGCTGTTGGTGATCAGCTGCTGGTATTTGACTTTCACCCGTGCATCGAGCACCAATTTGGTAACGGTCACATCGTCCACTAGGATATCACAGCCGTGCGCCGCGCACGATATGGTCTGGCCCAGACCCTCCGTCATGATCTTCGTTGTCAGATACTCGCGCCAGCAAATCAAGCAGAAACGATGTCCGCACTCCAAGCCGGTCATGGACTGCATTAGAGAAACACGAGACAAACAGAGAGAAACAGATGATACTGGGAGTGTGAGTGTGAGTGCGAGTGAGAGATTGAGATTATGACATTGGTTAACGATGACCATGCCATCTCTCGGGGGGGTCATTTCCTGTTTGATTTAATTCGTTTCTACTCTGCTGGCCTATCGCAATGATAAGCTATCAAAATGCTGTCCGTTTCGAATAATTTGATTAAAATAATAACATTTAAAGATTACGTTTAATCTTGGGTCTGCTTCTTGGAAGTGTCCTACTAAATCTTCTGTATCTTGCATGGACATCATGTTCAAAGAATCCCCTGCCAATAGCTGGTACAAATCATCTAATATTCTATACAAATATCCCATATCCTACCATATGGTAACCGAGTACAGACTCGATTTTATATCTGTCGTCCTATAAGTCGTTCCTAATCTATTATAACTCGCTCACTCCGCCAAGGGGACTGGTCAGGAAAGTGACAGAAAGCGGCAGGGGAGTCAGTCGCAGGAAATGGAACAATTTTCAAATATTATGTACCCTTGTTGCATTGTTAATTGGGTTTTTCTAGCTAGTTACAGTCTCTGAGATATATGCGCTTATCAAGACAGACAGACGGACAGACATAAATACCTGATGGGGTCGAAAACGCTTCCTTCTGGCTTTGACATACAACGTGCACACGAATCTACTCTTTGAGTACAAGGCAATGAAATTCTTTCAGTGATTAAACCTCTAATTTATATGCATATATCCAATGAAAGAGCTTCCTCTCGTTATCTATACATCCATGCATGCTTTGTAGCCAAGGTATGACTCATGGGAAACCTCCAGATTGTGCTCCTACATATCCAGCAGCTGATCGGTGAACATTTATGGACGGTGGGTTAACTTACGTCTGGCGGCAGCAGTGAGAAGCATATTTCGCACTCTTCGCACTGGCTACGTGTCGTCTGCTAAGGGATAGAATAGAGATTAGATATATGTCAGTTAATTGAACTCGAGTATGTGGAGTATGAACTCACCTTTTGACGGACTGCTTCGGTGGCCTTGTTGGGATTAATGACATGTGCGCATTTGAAGAAGTCCTCGGGGTTATCATCGAAATATTTCTCCAATAGCTTCTCCCTGTCCCACTTGAAGTGATTCAGCAGAATTCGTGTCTTTGTCGTGGGCAGCTACAAAATTTAGAAATCAGACAAAGAACGAGAAAAAGCAAAGATACGAGTGTTAGTGTTTGGGCAACAGCACCAGCAGCAGGATGATGATGATGATGATATCGAAAAGCAGGAGCTCGGTCCATACCAAATTGCCAACGAAATCAATGCCAAAATTCATCAGACATCAGCTGATCGGTCGAAGCAGAGAGTAAACAGAATGGGTTTCGGCTGTGGATGCCAAATGAATATTGCAAGTGTACTGCAGCTGGATTGCATTATGCATTGATTTCCGAATGGTACCACAGATAACACCAAATGGAACACATATGTACATACATATGTACGTTTGAAGAAGTAGGTGAAAAGTGAATTGGATTAACATGGTATCACATGGAATGACAATCTGCGACCTTGTCCTTGGGTAGAGAAAGAACAAAACTCATACGAATTGGTCCACTCCCGAAGACCAAAGAGCCAGATTGACCTTCAATTTCTACATGATCTGCAGCAAATGGGGCTGCTGGCTGGCTGGCTGGCAGGCAAGAATGGGATGAGGTGGGGGAATCACACACACACACACACACACACACACACTATGTATATACATACAGACAAAATGGTCATCTGCAAATGTTGCCTCGCCTCACCTTAAGCAGCAGATTAACATCATCGATTATCTCCCTCTGATGTTGCACAATCTCGTCTGTGGTTAGCACCTTGTACTGGTAGTCATCGGGATCCATTTGACGCTCTGCTGAGCTGGGCATATCCACCTCCATGCCAAAATCATCATCACCATCGTCGCCCGACGACACATTGCCCGAGTCGACATTGTCACAGAAATCGTTGTCGTTATCCGAGTCCATGGCTGTATTGTTTTGATGTTAATACACTTTGCTACGATATGGTTTTTGTTCTGTTTAATACAAATTTATTTGTTTTTCACTGTTTTTTGTTTACCCCTTGATTAGTTATTCTACGCACTTTCTGCCCCCGTTCCGTTTTGGATGGGGTGGTCGTTGGTTGCTTCTTGTATCAGTGGTTGCAGTGTTTCTTCGATTTATTCCATAAATTTGTTTCACTAGTTGCACTTAAAGACTAAAATATTGCCAAGTTTGTGTTGTGTAGATGTTTCTTTCCTCTTGCTCTTGCTGCTCTTTATATATACATATATATATAACACATCTGCCTATATACGTCGAAATTTGTCATAGTCTGATGTGGTCACATTAAAGGAGATATTTTCAGGTTGCACGTTCAACTAATGTTGGACTTTTATCGTTTAATTTGCTGAATAAGGTGTTTCTTTTCTTTTTTTTTATTAATTTATTCTTATAGTTCGCTCGTTTTGTTCCTTCTCTAGGTCACACACCTTGCAACATTCGTAGATAGTATCGGGATAAGCGATGTTTTTATGGTTTTCTAGTATTTTTTAAAACGCGTTATGGGCATAATGAGCTTTTTTCTTGAACGTCAGTTGACTCTAAGAATTAAATTTTGATGAAATCTTTGTTGACCTTTTTTGTTGAAGTCATTGTTTTCGAAACAATCCAATGTACTAGAGCTGTCAAACGATTGATAGTTAAGTCATCGATAGTTTTGAATGTTTTGAAAAAACAATCGATACGCAGTTATCGGTATCAATGAAACTATCAATGAAATAATGAAACGCAGTTATCGATTTTTTCAAGGCAAAACCACCACACACTCGTACTTGCACACGTACACACACACACACATGGCACATATGCGACCACACACCACACACATATACACAGAATGCTTATTGTTGACTTTTTACGCACTTGCCACAGTTAAAAATGATCTAAACGAGCGATAGTACATTCTAAGAGTTATGTCCGAAATATCCAAGCCCTTGTGAACATTGCTGCCTACTGTAATTATCCTAAGCTGTCAATTTAAAAAATTGATTTAATTCATTTAAGGAAAAACACTGGTCGACACAACGCCACCTATCAGACAATCCGCACACCATGTCGACAGTATGGTCACACTGAAAACTAGATTGGTGCTGCACAACGCAGACTTTCGCACTCGAAACTCGAAAAATTCTGGCGCCAACAAAATGGTTGCTGACCAATTTAATTGAAATTAAAACAAATGATTTTTATTTTAAATCTTTATTGCTTGCATCGTTCTCTTGATAATTTTATTGTATTGTGCACGTAAATATTAGATAATGTTGAAGCATCACTATATTCGAGCTCGCTCCGATCCATTTCGCTCATCTTCCATCTCCTTCTAAATGGCGTGCCCACCAATCGGAAAGAGATCGCCTACCAATGTTCCTGTTCTAAAAAAATCTGCGATAATCAACAAATTTCGTATTACATTTAATGAGTCATACGAAATTTATCAAACATCTGTTTGTTTTGAGATTGTTTAAGGCTCGTAAAACGTTACCATTGCAATATTTTTTTTTTGCAACATTTTACATGCCTTTTTGACTTGTTTTTTTTTTTTTTTTTTTTTGTTAATTTCGGCTTGTAAAACGTTACGTCTAAGGCATCACTCTTTTTCGTGTTGAACAGAAAGACAGACGAGTCAGTCGTGAAAAACCATTCTTTTTCCGCTTGTCAAACAATATATCAATTGATTGAAACCCGGAATAACTTTTTTAATTCATCTTTGCGCCCACGTTTCATTTTGTTTTGGCTTCGGAAAACGGTTCGAACATTTCATTTTTAGGGCGCAAAAACAAATAAATAATGTCTGTCGAACCGATCTCTAAAGCTACTATGCACTATAAACCACACTGTCCATTTACTTTGATGGCCATCTGAAACACTCTGAAATAGAAGAAAAAAAAATGAGTAAAAGGCGATTATTAGTAACTTGCAACGTGTCTGAAAGTCATCTTAAATGGTACCAACTAGGGACACACACAACTAACGAGTCTAGTCTGGTATCCAGCTGGAGGATCTCGGCAGTAAGCCCACCACCCGCTAGCAGTGGGTTTAAGATTGAGAACAAAACGTGAGCGCAGTGAGAAGGCAAATTATTAATAGGTCACCACCATTTTGTGCGCGTGTGTGTTTTGCCAGGCGAGTATGCATGCGTTGAGTAACCTTGCAATGGCAACTGTACCATTACCAGCACCATTTGGTGCCGGCCCTAACCACGCTAACGTAAATCAAAACGTTTTTACACTCTTTTACGCCTAACAATGATGCCGAATTAGTTTCTTTTTTTGCTTAGTGGACTTGGAAAAAAATAACTTTGCTCTGGGTGCTTTTATAAAACAATTTGTCCATTTTACGTGTGCTCTGTCTTGTTTTGAGGGTTAAATGAGTTTATAACATCAGGCTTAGATTATTTAAGGAATAACTAGTTTCTTTTAATTATTTTCGGGGAGGAAATTGAGAGAAGATCACTTTTGTCGACTTACTTTGGATACGAAAAATTTTTTTTGGCGAATAGTGTTGGGTGTTGTGTTCGCTCGAAAATTGAACGATGTTTATCCAACACTATAGAGCTGAAGCAGCGACGCCGGAAGCGCTGCCATACGTGATTGCGTTGATATTCCTCGATTTTGATATTCGGCTTAAGATTACTAGCTAACTAAAAGCCTCCTCACTGATCATATAATTTTCTACGATAAATGAATCCATTTTCTACAAAATGGGGTTTAATAAAAAAATATTTTAAATATCGAAAAAAATATTAGAACACGCTAGAAAATACTAAACAAATATACTTTCTTCTACAAAAATAAATCGAGTTCAAAATGTACAGGATCGATCCTAAATTTTTCGGTTATTTTTTGCTTTTCTAGATTCTTGGTTCGCAATTGGGGTTGATGTGATTTAAGGTTTATTGGAGCTGGTTGGATCTGCTGTAAGTCGAGTGTAGGAACATCTGGCGTAGAAGATTCTACAATCTTCAATCTTTTCACTCACGATGAGGCCCAGGAAGTGTGTCTTAGCATTAATTGAAAGTTTAGTTTATTTTGGAATCGATCAGTCGTTTATTTCGTTATCCCCCTCATCCAAGAGCAGCAGGGAGCCCTTCTCCTTTCGCTTGCTCGGACGTACCTTTTTCTGCTGCTGCAGTGCGGCAACCTGGGCGGCATGCATCTGCCGGCGGTGCTTGTGCATGTTGCCCGAATTCTTGAAGGTGCGCTCACAGAAGGCACACTCGTACAGGTCCTGGCCGGTGTGTGTGGCCGTGTGCTCCTCGAGGCCGCGACTGCTCTTGAACTCCTTCCCGCAGTGCGTGCACTTGTGATACTCCTTCGGATGATGATACCGAATGTGGGCAGCAAGCTTTGCGCGCGAGTCCTTCACTAGGCCACACTGTCCACACTTCCATTCGCGCGTGGACGCCGCATCGCGATGCATGTACATGTGCTTGCGCAGGCTGTTCTCGTCGCTCAGCCAGGTCTGGCACTCCTGACACTGCACCTCCGGCAGCTGTGAGCCCTCCCGATGCACGGTGCGCTTGTGTACCAAGAGATTTTGCTTCGTCTTGAACTTGGAGCCGCAGGAGTCGCAGATGAATGGCACAAAGGTGGGATCGTGAGTGCGACGCATGTGCAGGCGCAAATCGACAGCAGTGCGGAATCTGTGGGAGCGATGGATATATTAGGGTGAGCAGCGCGATTCGACAGCCACAGGCCACAGCCACTTACGATCTGTCGCAGTGCTTGCACTTTTCGGTGCGCTCCTGTTGGTGGACACGGGCGTGGATGGTCAACAGGAATTGCTTTGAAAACCGCTTCGAACACTTGTCGCAGGCGAAGCTCAGCTCGTCCTCGTTGGAATGAAACCGCAGCATGTGCACGTCGTAGCTGATTCTGCTGACCAACTGCTTCGCACAAATCTTACATCTGCAAAAGAGATTCAGCTGAATGTGGAGAAGCAAGTATGGCCGGTGGCCGGTATGCACACCTAAAGTAATCCGGATCGTTGTGCATTCGCAGATGGTCCACGTAGAGAGCGCGTTTCTTGTAGCGCCTCTGACAGCACATCACATATCCGGCCGTCTGATGCTCATTCCGATAATGTCGCTTGAGCTCGGCAAAGTTGTGATACTGGGAATCGCCGACGCACTGACAGCATTCCAGGCGACCGTGTGCCGCAATGTAGCTATCCATTTCGCCGCTGTTGCTACTTCCAGCGATGTCCAGCTCCGACTCAAGGCGACGCTTCGGTTTCGCTTTCAGTGGTCTGGCCTTCTGAGCCGCCCGGGGACGCATGCTGCGGCGTATGGGCGACGGAAGGCGTACCCTTCGCCTGGTCGTCGTCCTGCCACTGCTTGGCAGTGGTTTCGTTTCTATGTCGATCTCATTGTATTCGTTTGTATCGGCCGAGGGGCTGACATCAATCTCTGGCTCGCACAATATCTGTGCCTTGGTGTCCTCGTCGTCATCCGAGAAAGGCTCCAGCTTCAGCGGCAGCCCCAGCTGTTTCTTCATCACCATGGCGCAGAACTGTTCAAAGTCGGCCAGCTGCTGCCAGCATTTGGTGCACAGGCACTTGGATACAGCATCGTTGGGCATCAGCTAATGGGCGGAAAATCAACATTTCAATCGTGTCTTGTCTGGTCTCGTCTCGAATATTTGAATGCAATTTTTGTACTCACAACCAATTGCAGGTGTTTCTCTATTAATTCGGCCAGGTTGGACGGCGATGGCTGCATTGGGCTGTCGACGCCGTCAAAGATGGGGACACTGTGCTGGGCATCTTCGAGACACAGTCGGCATATCATTTCATAAATGTGGAAGCAAAAATGTAATTAAAAATTAAGGCAAGGCAAAATCTGTTTACTGTGTGTATTTTTTATGGTATTTTTTATGCCAAAATTGAGCAAAAAGTATTTTATTTTATCATGGTATATACTGGTATTTTTGAAGAATTTCCTGGTAGATTCATTGTTGCGACGTTCCTACGCGTTCCCGTAAGATACATTTGATTTGTATGAAAAAAATTTCAGCAGCATGGGGAAATGAATTAGCAGCATTGTTGTGCAACTTTGTCAGGGAATGAGCAACAAGTCTGAATACCTTGGAATGGATATTATAGAATAGAAATATTGTTTGTAATTTCTAATCTAATAAAAATGCAATATGAATGTTTCAAAGCAGCTTGGCACAACAAATTTAACATCAATTAAAGGAAAAACGGTATCCAAAATCCATCCGCATAGAAGGAACTTGGTTGACCAGCTACAATGACGTCACATTTAGTCAACATTTACGTTTTATGATTTGACCGTTTTTGTTTAAACCTTTTTATGTAAACAATGCAATAAAAAGAACTTCTAAAAACAAACCAATCTTGTAGAAAATTTATGTATCGATCGATCGATAATTTTTTTAGGGCTGAAAGGGCCAACTAGCTATTAATATTAGACTGAATATCAAAATCGAGATATATGATTTCCGATCATGAACATACAACGATTAACCCATTGTCGACCAGGGGGGGTATTTAAAATTCGCAAGAAATTTATGTAACTTTAACATATTTTACGCATTACAGGTGAAAGATGTCGGTGGTCATTTTTGTTTTGTAAGTAAAGAGGATGATGGAGCTACAAGGAGCCATTACAAACAGTATTATTTTCCGCGGTTTAACAAAGGGTGCTCAACTTTTTAAGTAGAGGGGTGCTAAGTGGGTTAAGTCTCGTTTGACTGCCCCGGTTTTTGATTGCTGGTCACACTGCTTGGAATGTAAAAATTCGCACAAAAAAAATTTGCTTCATGCGTATATATATATATTTTGTAAAATTTTCCGGTAAATGATATAATATAAAGATGGATTGGTATAAAGTGGATGTAGATGAGAGACGCAGCTCGAAATTTCCAGAGCGCGCAATTCCCGGCTACTGCCAGCAGAGTGACGACCGCAGTGAGTACAAACAACACAACATACATGTAGCGTGGGTCCACGGCCCACAAAGTGTGTATTTATTTATTTGCCCGCCATCTCTTTGCGGGTTTTGCTATAATCCTGCCTTGCCTCCTTGCAGCCGATTACCTTGGCGGCATCATCTATGGCGGCCAGTGGGGATGGATGACAAACAGATACTCAAAGGATGCCACTTTGCTGATCTGTTCCCTGAGCGGGGGCGAGTGCATTTTGCGGCACGTATTCTGGAGAGAAGAGGCTAACAGTGGCCAGCGCTGCAGTATCAGTTGTGTGGAGGAACTCATTCCTGGCCAAAGAGACGGCATGATATTGCTCGCAGTCTGTCTGGAGGCGTGGAGCGATAAGGAAATCCGACCCGAGAACTGTGCCATGGCCAAGACACAGATTGCCATCCTCTCGACATTTTACAATCAGGTGATTCGCTACATCGATCTGGACGGCCTCTACTGCAGCACCCTCAAATATCTGGACACCCAGATCTGCCAACGTACGCGTCTTCGCAACTTTGATGGCTGCCTGGCGGTGGGCGCCGATTCGGGAGCTGTTCTGCTCTGCGACATAAAATTAAAAACTTTGATTGAAAATCGCAGTCGGAACATACGACTGCCGCAGAATGAGATCGATTGTGGGCAGGTGGTCCGAAGGCACTCCTCCGAGTGCTCCATAGACAACATAAACACTTGGCTGCTGGAATGTCGCGACAACAATGGCCACTTGGCCGTGGAGGTGGATGGTGAGTTGTGTTTCATCCTTTTGGATGATGATTCTTGGCTGCTTTATCTTAATTCCTTCTTTGATACTCTTTCGGCATAGTGGGCAAAAGCGAGGTGCGTTGCCTCATATTAGTTAATTTAATCACCGGCTTTGCCGCTGGCCTCAAGGATGGCCGCATTATGATATACGATCTGGAGAGTTTCCATATCACCGCTGTTTTGCGTCCCCCGGGGGACTTAGAGGTGAGCGTGGAGCGACTATGCTGCGTTGTGCCGCCAGATGATCCCAAACCCTGCCTCTTCATTCTCGGCATGTACGGCGGGGCCACCAATACGACCACCATACTCCATTCCATCCACTACAGGCACTCGTATGCGGATGATGAGAGCAATGGAGTCTACTTTAAGGTGAGCCCAAATCTATTCCCCTCTATGGCACTCACTCTTTGAACTGCTTCCATTCGCACAGAACTATAAGAGCGCCGAAACCTGCATTCGTCTTCTGCTCGATGGCGGCAATTGCTCGGTGCTCGGCTGCACAACGGCCTCCACATGCAGCTTTTCCGGCGACAATGGCACCCTGCTGGTCATACTCAGCTGGTATTCGCACACGGAGGGCAGGAACAAGCTTGTGCTCTTTGATATGAATCAGTGGTACAAGGACGAGATGCCCAACTGCCTTAACTTGTACGAGAAGTCCAACTTTCTGTCCGGCTACTCACTGGCTGGGCATGCGCCAGGCCTGGACATTCACCTGAATGCCAGCAAAATTCTGCATTTTATTTCGTTGCAGCGCTACGATGAGCATTTCTATCCGAACTCCTTGACCTTCGGTAAGACACGATCTGAGCTACGGCAGCAAAGGCGAATTGTGTTCAATGCATTGCGTTCCTTTTAGATTTCTCACTGCTAACAGCTGAGGGTTGCCAGTACTATGTGCACGAGGGGTTGCAGCATCGCTTTCTGCGAAACTTGCAGAGTGAGAAGGCCTCACTCTTTCTGGTTCCGGAGGCCACACACACGGAAATTGTTCAGCTGCGCCTCCTGCCCCAGTTCAGTGAGCTCAATCCCGATGCCACATTCTCCAAGGTAAGCTCCAAGGTCCATTCTATCCATCTTCCATCTTTACACAATCTCCCCCTGTCTCCCTTTAGATGGCCATCTATGAGGAGATCCTCTCGGTGGCCCTCGAACACGGCTGCATAGGCTTGCTGAAGGATTGTGCAAGAAACTGGATCGATGGCAGCTACATGTGCAACCTGCGCGTTCCCACAGCCCTCTCCCTGTCGACCCTTACCAACTGGATAGTGAAGCGTGCCGCACATATTAAGGCACGCTGCTCGGAGCTGTGCCAGGGCATCTTTGACTATGCCGGCTATCCGCTGGACGAGCGCGAGCGCAAGGAGCTCAAGGTGCTAAACGGCCAGTTGGGCAATTTGGACAAGCTGCAGTCGTACATCGTGAGTGTGGGCAAGCGCTGCCTGGCGCACTCGCTCCTCACCGAAATCGAGGCCAATGAACAGGTGATCCGCACAGTCTATACCTATCAGCGGGTGCTCCTGTTCTTCATAAGGTGGGGACTGCTGCCAGAGGGTCAGCAGCAGCTGCAACAGCAGGAGGAGGAGGAGGAGGATGATGAGCAGCAGTCGCCGCCTGGCAGGCAGCCGCATTCGGCTCTGATTCAGCTGCGACGTCTCTACGCCGATAGACGCCCGTCGGGGCGTGATAATCTCTACATCGGTGGCCTGTTGCGGCATATTTCCCATGAGAGCGGCGGCGCAGCCGTGGGCCTGGCCTATCCGCCAGACACGCTGCAGTCCATCATGCAGTTGATGTTGTCCCGGACCACCGATATGGATCACAAGCATGAGGTCATATTGTACTTGCTCTTCGATCTGGATGGTGTCCAGATGGCGAAAGTGAAACTCAGCGACAGATTTAAGACCGCCTTCGGTCTGCAAACGCAGCTCGTGACGCGTGTGAAGTCTCTGTGGGCCCTGGATCACGGTGATCATTCGGTAAGTGGCGAGGAACTATAATTTAATGTGTGTGTTGTGTTCAATCTCCCATCTGATCCCCATCCCATACCCCACGCAGAAATGCATGAAACTGCTGTCGAGCTCCTTGTGTCCAGATAATCCCTACCTCAACTGGCATGTGGAGCTGCTGGTGGAAGCTCTCCTGTCCAAGGGCGCCATCTCGGATGCCATGAGCGTGGTGCATCGACCACCGGGGCCGTTATCCTCTCTGACGCGCTTGAAGGTGCTGATGGCCAGCAAGAACATACCCGAGGCCTTCGATTATGCACGTCGCAATGACAACGACGAAACGGGCCGGCCCCTGCTGGAGTACTTTTTCCGGCAATCCATCGAGATGCAGCAGTTCAAGGCTCTGGCTCAGCTGTGCCTGCGCGAATCGGAGGAGGAGCTGGTCCTGCGCCTCCTCCGGGAGTGCAAGACACCGGTGACGGATAGCGTTCAGTTGATTCTGCTGCTGCAGAAGTCAAAGTACATTGAGGCGGTGTCCTTCATGGATGAGGTGGCCGCCGAGCGGGAGATCGCCGCGGGAGATTCCAGCCGTGCAATTATCTATGCCTACCGCTCCACGATGAATCCCGTGTCCCAAACGCTTGCCGGCGCTTACTTTCGCATTCGCGAGAATCTGGATGTGGAGCCAACCGAGAAGGTGCATCCGGAGCCCTTAAGCAGTCAACTGATCCGGGACAGGAAGAAGGGAGTGAGGGGCGGCGTCTTTCAGAGCTCTGCCCTCAGCGCCCACTGGGCGACGCTCTACAGCATGGACACAACGGCGAAAGGACAGGCGATACCCTGCCACCAGGTACCCTTCCTGCGCAGCTCGCTGTACGGCCTGAGCCAGCTGCCTCGTCGTCGACGCACGGTGCGTCCCGTGCCCCACCAGGCGGTGGAGAAGCGTGTACGCGAGCAGGAGGAATCTGAGCTGGCCGGCTGCCGCGGCGGCCGCGGCCGCGGTGGCGACTCCCAGACCCTGCAGCCATCCAAGCGGCGCCGTATGCTCAGCGATGAGTTTGTGGCGGGTGTGTGCGACTTCGTCGGGAGAAAGTTGAATCCCATAAGTGAACCAGACCAGACCGAAGTGGATCAGCACCAACAGGCCAACGAGCTGCTCAGACTGCCGCAGTTCCTGCAGCCAAAGAAGCCGCCGCTACAGCAAAATATCAATTCACCGCCAGTGACCATACTGAAGCGGCGATCGGCACTCGAGTCAGTGGCCGGTACTCCACCGGTGGCCACATCAACGTCCATGGTGGAGGCAAAGCGGTTCCGCTTCATGCAGCCAACGCCACTGCCATGCCATGGCCTTAACGATGGCAAAGCCATGGAGGTGGACAGCTCATTTAATGCCCAGGAGCAAGATGAGCAAGATGTGGAGGAGGAGGACGAGACTGACGAGATAATTGTGGAGCTAGAGCCGGCAGGCTCCATCTCGGACAGCAGCCAGTCGGATGAGGATGAGTTTGTGTCGCCCCTGAGTACACCCAATGTTTCGGTGGCCAGCCCCAGTTTGAAGGCAGCTCCAGAGCAACGACAACTCGAAATAAGTCCGCCGCCCATGGCTCCGCCTGCTGGACCTCAACCACGCAGCTCACTCAACCAGGGCGTAAGGAGTGAGAGTAGCAGCGGATTCGGTAGCTTTGCCTCCGTCCTCACATCGGAGACGGCATCCCACGAGTTTGTGCCCACCGTCTGCTCCTCAAAAATGGGAACACAGTCGATAATTTCCACCGGCACAAGCACAGGCCCCTCCATCATCAACGCCAGCACCAGCCCCTTGGTTAAGATCTCTGAGCGTACCACGATCTGTGGGGACATGGACGATCCCGAAACGGAGCCAGAGTCAACCGCAGCGGACTGGTACTCGTCGCCACCAGTTCGATTGCAGGAGCAAGAGCACAAGGAGCCCCAAATGCTGGACACCACGCTGGGCATGTCCACATACGATGTGACGGCACGGGAGGAGCCGCTTCTATTGACGACGAAAAACGACGATATTATGCAAGTGATGGAGGTCGAGGAGGAGCTGCCATTGGAGGAGATCGAGGAGGAGATACAACTGGAGGAGATCGAAGAGGATGATGGCGAGATGGAGGATTATCTGCAGGAGGCCCAGGAGCAAGCCCAGCTGCAGGCGAGGCCCAGCAGCTACAATCGAACGTACATGGGCAGCTCCGATGATCCGCCCCAGGAGCGCAGCACCTCGCCCTCCCTAAGCCTGAGCAGCGAAATGTCGAACATGTCCTCGTCCCGCACCCTGCCGGAGGCCATGCAGAGTGCCGACGCCATGTACTCGATTGTAATCGAGTCGACGGGCTCCATAACCACATCGCGTTCGGTCACTCACACGCCCACTTCCTTCCTGCCCAGCGACACGAATGTGTCGCAGAACTCGAGTCCGCGGGCAACGCGCGGCACGGGCGGCAATGGCTCACCGCGTGCCCTGTACCGGGCCAATAGCCTGGAGACCGTCGATGATCTGGATACCACCAAGGGTTCCCTGGAGGAGGAGGAGGAGGATGATGAGGATGACTGTGTGATCGCCCTGGATGGCACTCGGGTGGGCGGCTATGTGGCCCGTCCCTCCCAATCGGCGCCCTCCAGCAGTGCCGAGCTGTTTGCCTTCAAGGATGAGACTCACAAGGAGAACGTCCCTGGTGACGGTCCCTCCCTTTCCGTTGGAGCTACGGCTACGGATACATCAATTGTCATTTTGGACAGCAGCGACGATGAGGTTGAAATAAAGGCTGAGGTTGAGGCTGAGGCTGGGGATAAGGATAAGGCTGGGGATGCATCGAAGTTAAAGTCCACAGTGGACTCTGCTTCGGGTTCGGGTTCAGATTCGGGATCCGATTCAGGATCAGAGACGGGATGTTCCGGTTCCGGTTCGGTTGCGTCATCCCCTTCGGGATCTGGTTCTGGATCTACATCCGCGTCCGAGTCGGAATCAAGCTCTAGTTCCAAATTGTCATCCAGTGGCCCTGCAGCTCCAGCGGTAAACAAATTGCCTTTGCCCCCGCTTCTCGAGATTGCGGAGGATGTGGAGGTCGAGTCGCAGGATGAAAAATCCCCGCAGAACGTTCCCGAAGAGAAGAAGGAGAAATCTGAATCGAAAGACGAGGAGCAGAAGGAACAGCAGCAGCCGCAGGCCGAAGATGAGCCACTGACGACGGCGCATGATGACGACTCCAAACACAGTCTCACGTTGGCCTTCTCCGACGATGAGGAGAAGCGTGCTCCTGCAGTCGCCCCCGTTGCACCACGCGTCCTTCGCTCGCGTTCAAAATCTAGGACCAGTCCAGTCACAGTCCCGCCGTCGCCACCTACTCTAAGGGCGCGCCTGCGCAGCAGTGACGGTTCGTCCAGTGGCGGCAGTGGCACGCCACCTGTGCTGACGCCAAAGCGCCGCAACGGAGTACACAACAAGAATGCGCTGGAGATGATCGACGAGCAGAAATCTCTGGGCTCTGGTCCATCGTTGGTGATCACCCGTATGCGCAGACAGCGTAGCGTGGAGCCGGGGGGCACTCCAACAAAATCCGCGCGCGCCAAGCGAGCCACCTCGACGACTCCGCTGTCGCAAGCAACAACCGCTGAGCCCCGCCAGTTGCGTGGCATTAGCGAGCCACCCGTGAAGTCCGAAAGCAGAAAGCAGCTTAGGACGAGCGCAGCCGAGGAAAAGTTACCCGAGGCGTCCGGGCTTGAGTCGGTGCCTCTGGTGCGACGCACCAGCAGACGACTCAACTCTGGGCTTAGCGATCAGCAGCCGTCGCCTGCGACCACCCCCATACCGGAAATAGCTGGGCGTGAGCTTCGTCCTCGTCGCACTCGAACCAGTTCCGAATCTGTTGCGTCGCCCGCCACACCAACGCCGAGACAAGGTAAGAATTTCAGTTCATGCTGCTGTCGGTCTAATCACTGATCACTCATCCCTGATCTTCTTTCATTTCCTCTTGTCTAGTGAGCAGCGAAGCCAATGTGCCCCTCAAGAAACGCGGAAGATCAAAACCAGTGGATGACAGCGATGGCAAATCCAAGAAGTGAATGGAACACTAGCATTGTAGCAGACACTAGAAGACTCTTGTGTCTTCCACCAACTCCCCCAACCATCCCCCCCTACATACACAAGGGCTTTACGTTATTTTGTTTAAGTTTAAAATTGCCAATTGGGCAGAAAAAAGTGTTTAGATTTTCAAATAAAGTGTTAGAATTTCCAGCTGAACGTGTTTCAATGCAGATTCCATGAAAAGCCAAGAAATGGCAGCGAATGAAGGTCCAATAAACATAAATAAATAATAACACACGAAAATTTAAGTCTTCTCATTTCTTTTTGCCAAGATAAAATATAAAATTTTCTAGAGACAATCCAGCGATTAATCGAATAATTCGAGACGACTATTTTGCCACTTTTTACGCCATATATCAAAATATATTTTTGGGGTTATTTCAAATTTCAGTTGAATTTTCAAATATAATTATATATAGCGCCAACGAGAGCTGCACATCTGGCAGCGCTGCACATTTCCGCAATCGAGTACGGCAACGCTAAGGGCCCACAATTATAGCCAGCGCTATCTAGCGCTGCATTCGACCATCAAATTTGACCGTCGGCTGCGCTGGTTTGCATAAAGTTGATGCCATAAACTGTGAAGCACTGGGCATAAGCATACTTTTCAGCTGAAAAATAAGCGAAATAAGCAGACGTAGTTCAAACGCCGACCGCTGTGGGGCGCCCCAAGTCATCGCTCCAAAATGAGGCCCATTTAACTAACTAAGTACTAACTAATTCATAAGTACATAATAAAGTTTTAAATGTTTGCACAACCAAAATTGGATATTTGAAAAGGTTTGGAGAACGGAACGGAGAAGGCGTTTTACCCTTCCGCGCTACATGGGATCTGATCTGCTGCAGTATGTCCGGGAAAATGCACATTTATCAAAAATACCTAATATAAATCATTCTACGTTACCTCTCTCATTCAGATAGATCCATCTTCCAGTTCTTTATGGTCGCCATCCCACCCAACACTCCACTCTGCATCCTTGCACCCACTTCCGCCCAAGCAAGGAACTATTTGCCTAACTATTTGTGAGTAGAATTTTAATTTAAAATTAAAATTACATTTATGTACTTCCATGTCGATACTTATGAATATATATATATATAGATATGTACAAATATATACAGCAGTTGTCCTTATGAAACGAATGCAAATCGGCAAGAAGGGGACAGACATTGGTAGCAGCAGCAGCAGCAGGCCAACGTTGTACGGTGGATTGGATGTCGTCTAAGGCTACGTATTATCTACTAGCTAAAGTCTAAAACTGATTAATCAGTGGATTGGAGTGTGCTCGTCTAGACGAGCGTGGAAAGCTCGTGCAGCGAGATTGTGATGTTGCTCATGTCGAGCGTGGGTGGGATGCCCGGACTGACTGACCCGCTGGCCTCGCGACCCACCAGACAGCTTCCGGCACCCCCGCCTAGGGGCTTCGGCGTGGGTGGTGTTGCTGTAGACGGGCGGACAAGAAATGAGGAATTGATGGCTCCGCCTCCTCCTCCACCGGCACCGCCCATGATGTTGTTGCACAGCAGGGGATTGAAGCTGCCGTGCGAGTGATTCGGTGAGACAGGAGTCACCGAGGTGGGCTGCAGCATGCAGGCATGGTGGCCCTGGTACAGCTGCATTTGGTGTGGGGCGGGGGGTGGCGGGGAGCCAGCATGGAACTGTACAGGCGGCAGGGCAAGTGGCAGCGGCAGTGGCAGGGGCAGAGGCAGCTGGGCCGCCGACAGCAGCGACATGTTGTGTGGCAGGGATCCCACAAGAGTCCCATGCAGCGGAGCGCTCCGATAGCTAATGGTCTTCTCCTTCTGCCACACGAACACATTGTGGACCATGGCGCCGCCGCAAAAAACGATACCCACGCCGATCAGGACACTGGTGATGATGGCGGGCGTCGAGTGGAAGTGATTGAAGGTGTAAAGGATGATGCCGGTGAGGAATACCGGTATGGAGATGAAGAATCCGCTCACCGCACACGTGCGACTGGCACTCGATTTCTCCAGATACTTGTTGTCGCGCCCCTCAAAGGCGGGCGAACGCAGCTTGACGGCAAACAGGAACTGAATGGCGCAGACGAGCAGGCAACAGAGATTCAGGGACAGCGACAGGGCGCACAGGGCCAGTGTCACGTCGTAAACAATGATAAAATCCTCGCTGCTCACGCCCCTGGACAGGGCATCCTCGCGCCCATTAGGCGAGATCTTCAGCAGAAAGATCAGCGAGAGCAACGCCAGCAGCAGGGAACCTGAAACAGATCAACGGGTCAGGTCAGAGACTGGTAGTCGAGACTCCGAATGGCACTCACTCAGGCAGAGCAGACCCAGGCTGGTGAGGGCTTCGCGAGGCGACGGTCCTGGCTTGGACAGCTTCTGGAGCATCGGCGGATTTCCCGTCAGATTGTTGCAGTTGCTGTAATTGTGCTGCTGCAGTTGGCTGAGATGTTGCGGCTGCGGCGATTGTGGCTGCATCAGGGAGTGGGACAACTTCGGCTGTGCCGGCAACGGCAGCGTCTGTTGCTGTTGCTGCTGCTGTTGCTGTTGGTGGCTGCTGGCCAGGATGTGCTGATTCGTGTAGGTGTGATGGTGCAGGCTCCCATTGCTGTTGCAGTGTCCATTGGGAGTGAGGGGCGTCAGTGGCGTCAGCGGTTTCAGTGGCGTGGGGGTAGTTGGCATGGCAATGTTAAGTAGATTGGAGGCCGCATTTGGCACTCGGCACCCGCCATTCAGAAGCGTGCTGCAGGTGGATGCATTCAGACCGGATATGTTCAGGGGCTGTGGCTGTGGCGGTCGCAGGTGAATGTTGCGTGCCGTGCTGGCCAAGGCAGCTGCTGCGGGTGTTGGCGAACCTGCCCCGGCTGCCGCAGTGGCTGACACAGAGCCATTCGTGGTGGTGGTTGTTGCTGTTCCTCCTGCTACTGCTGCTGCTGCTACCCCTACTGGAACGGAGGGTGTGTTGTTGCCGCTTCCACTGCTTCCGTTCCCGTTCCCGTTGTTGCTGCTGTTGTTGTTGTTGTTACTGCTGCTGGTGCTACTGTTGGCACATACTGAAGCGGTGCGCAGCAGCTGTCCATTGAGCGGCAAAGCAACTGTAACTGTTGGCACGGGCAGTGGGGCGGTGGTAGTGGTAGGGGCGGGAGCGGAGGCGGAGGCAGAGGCACTGCTCGCATTGGAGGCGTGTTTCAGCATTTCCTGTAAATTGGCTTCAAATGCGGTTCAACGCTCGCTAGATGGCGCCACGTTTGCATCCGACTCAGCGGCGCTGCACATTCTGAGCGGAGCGGAGCGAAACGAACCGAACGAGCAGGTGGATTGGATGGATGGGATGGCTAGCTGGATGGATGGATATGATGGATGATTCCAAATGAACCCAAGATGCAACGATTTCTATCTGGAATGGAATTTGAATCGTATGAAAAATCTGTTCAGTTCAGTTTTGTCTTTTTCCATCCGCTGCACTTTCACATATGTATGCATGCTTTTTCCACTTTCCCATAAATGATGGTATAAAATATGCATTAGTGTGGGTACATTGAGTAATTAGTTGGTGGGGAACTTTTTGCAGAAAAGCAAAAGGAGAAAAGAGCTGAATATTCTCACGCTTGCAGCGAAATGGAAACTTCAGTGGTATGGAGCGAGATACCAAGAGATGAACAGTTGTAACGGTTCTTCTGCCCTTCAGTAGAAATATCACAACAACAACAAAAGTGGCCAATGCAGCCATGCATTAGGATCGTTTTGATTCCCACAAAACTGCACAGATTCTATGGAACTTTGAATTCAATTACTCGGAAGTTACATATGTATATTCCGCTGAGCAAACGGTTTTCGTCTCTCTCCACAATTTATCACAATTTTGCACTTTTCACAGCAGAAAAATAATGAATACAAAAAAAACACACTCAGTCGCGGGATTTATAAAGAAAAAACACACAAAAAAGATCAGTGAACGGAAAATTGCAATTGGCAGGTTGTAAAACAAGTTTACCTCTGTATTCTGTTTTTGGTATTTCTTAATTTCCTTTCCACTCTTGGCCTGTGACATTTACATGGCGGCCATTCTCATATCACAAAACAAAAACAGCCGAAACATGCCGATAATTATTGGTAATGAATGGGGACTGAAGTCAAATTTCAGGCTGGCGCGTAAAGACGTCTCCAGCAGACCAAAATCAACAAAACGAAACATAGCCGCCGCGGCCCTTGAGGAAACTACAAATGAACGATGTGATGATGATTCTATATGTTGTATATGCTGGATATGGATATTTTCAAAAACATCAACAACCGACGACCGAGTGACAACTGCGACTATCGATTCGATCGCGGCTCTCAGTAGTGTAGTCCATTCCGAAGTCCGCGTCGCATCAGCCGCTGATTCTAGCCGCCGGAGGCCGATGCCAGCTATTCGCACAACCAGTTAACAAGTGAACGGGCACACAGACGTGAATGTACAGGTGAGCGAGGGTACGAGCCAACGGCAGACACCACAAAAATACCAATACCAGTGTGGATTCCAATCGCTGCCACAGTGTACAAAGATCAAGCTGTAACTGGATTGGGTGCCACATCATGGCAAGGAAGTTGCGTTGCCCGAATGCGGACCACTGTGCAACAAACCTGATCAGCACACACAGACACAGCACACACACACATATACACTGATGCACAGGTAAAGAAAAACGATACAAGCAAACGATATCAATGGTCGGAACGGCTTCCAACTTGCTAAGCCACATTCCACGAGCCATGGCTCTCTGGGCCTGGAAGGCTGCTGTCGGTTGTTTTCTCCTTGCATACCACACATTCATTGCATAGTACGTGCGATTATTTTGTATTTAAATGTGCATGCAATACCTTATGTTTCTACGATCATAACGGCTGGATGGAAACACCACACACAGTGCCTTGTCAATAATTAACGAACATTAATTTAAACACCAAATTTCCACTTGGCCAGCTAGAATTTCCTTTTAGTTAGATTTAAAATTGCCACTGAATTTTCGGCCAGTGCTGTATTTTGTATTCTGATTTTGCAGTGTTGTAAACATCCCATCCTATCGTAGATAAAGATATGCAATATGTATCGCGGTAGTATCGTTCCGTACTGATATTTCGTCATATTTATCGTACAAAAATACTGATATTATTCGCTCACAAATCGTTGTGGTTTCCCCGCCCCGCCCCTTTTAAAGAGAGTCGCATGTTAGTAACTAGTTTGAAAGAAAAACAATCGATACTATCGTGATAGTATCGGGCTCAAAAAAGGATTAAATACTGACATTTATCGCTCTCAATTCGTGGTGGGTTTTAAAAATTTGCTCTCTTTTCAGTGGTGAAGAGAGCGTTTTAGTGGTGACTTTCCCCTCATTTTCGTGGTGTGAGAAACATGTTCTTAACGGGAACGCGTATGGAATGAAGAATCATTGTTGCGTCATTCCTACGCGTTCCCGTAAGATACATTTGATTTGTATGAACAAAATTTCAGCAACATGGGGAAATGAAGTAGCAGCAATGTTGTGCAACTTTGGCACGGAATGAGCAACAATCTGCATACCTTGGGAAAATGGATATTATGGACTTGAGATATTGTTGGAATTTTCAGGCTCCAATTAATGCAAAAACTATTCAGTCTCTGTTCTAAAGATATTAACAAAGTTTTGCAGCTCACGGGTTCCAATAATAGGTATCAGAACCGGGATAAATGTATATATAAAACACACAATGCACATGTTATTAATAGGTAAGAAACATGTCAATCTAGGATCAAATCATTATTTATGTTTCAAAGCAGCTTGCAACAACAAATTTAACATCAATTAAAAGAAATAAGGTATAAGAAAGTACATACGCATAGAAGAAACTTGGTTGACCAGCAACACTGACGTCACATTTAGTCAACATGTACGTTTTATGCTTTGGCCGTTTTTGTTTGAACCTTAATATGTAAACAATCCAATGAAAAATAGTTCTGAAAACTAGCCAATCCCAAACAAAATTCATTGAGGAATTGGATAAAATTATTTTTTTAGGGCTCAGAGGACCATCTATCTAGTAATATTAAACGGAATATCAAAATCGAGGAATAACTACGTCTTGTCGTGTCCGTCAGTATATTTACGGTATATTTTGATAATGGCTTGGTATATTTGGGTATATTTATGTAGGTCGGGCAGTATATATTTTTTTGATAACGCGGTCACACTGTAGTCGAGTTGGCAGATTTTTTGCGGCAGGAAAAATTTTAATGGTTTAAATAGGCTACCACTTTAACTACAACCAATTTAGTAAATGTATTTGTTAGTCAATATCGAGAACAGTCCTTTGTGCGTGTAAAACAACGAGTTTTTTGTGTAAGTAATGGCCCAACCTTGTCCAGTTCTCAATTAATTGAAAGCTGTTGCGGAGCGGACCAAAAAAAACTCGTCCACTTGTACCTGCTTGCGTGCGTGTGTGTGTGTTCCAGTGTTTTTGTGTGTGTGTTTTTGTGTGTCAGTGTAGTGTTTTTGTGTGAGAGCGGCTCCTCGAATTACTGTATTTTTTTGTTTTTATCAAGTACAACTTTTGAATTTTCCATATGGTTTTTTTCTTTACATTTAATATTAAAATAAAAAAGTAAAAAATGTAGCTTTCGCACGATAGTTTCGCACGAAAGTATCGACACGAAAGTATCAAACGTATCGAACAAAACAAAATACGAAAGCTAGACGTCAACGAACGAACGAACGAACGGACCCAAAGCAAACGTCCACGTAAACTTTTAACATTTTGCTTTTGATGCTTTTCGTCGTTGTAGTTGTTTTTATTTTACATTTATTTAAATCGAGGTTTTTTTTATTTGTGTGGCGATAAGGATTCCATTTAATTTCATTAGAGTGCATGTAAAGAAACGGTAATTTTGCATATATGTATATTTGATCTGGAAAAACGGGTTTTGCCGTTACCGGGCGATGTCTTGGCTGAAGGCTCGTGCCCGTGCGCTCAGCCTGACAGAGGGATTAAAAGTGGCTGGCAGGGGGGACGAGGATGTAACAGAGGTGTGTGTGTCGTCCACTGCGGTGGAGCCAATGGGTGAAACATTCTATGGGAATTATGCAAGAACTGGGCAGGAACAGGTAGAGCGTCAGCTGCTCCTTCTTTTGCGTGTGTGTGTGTGCGTGTGCTTTCGATTACTAATCAGTGATTTTCCTGTTCTCCCTGCCAGCTAAACGAGAGCGCGAACATGCTGCACAACAATGCTCCCTGGCTGCCACCCCATCAGTCGCCACAGCAGCAACACCAGCAGCCGCAAATCCACACCATCCTCAGCAGCAGCAGGCACAGCTGCAGCAGCAGCAGCAGGCTCAACTGCAGCAGCAACAACTGCAACTGCAGCAGCAGCAGCAGCAGCCTGTCTATGCCAGCCAAATGTTCCATCATCAGGCACCACCACCACTTGGCCAGCAGCAGCCACAATACTGGCCAGAGGAGCAGCAGCAGCAGCACCAGCAGCAGCAGCCGTCGCTAAATTACAACAACTACTTTGCAGTCCAAGATGGGGGTCAGCAGGCGCCACCGCCTCTGCCTCTGCCTCAGCCAGAGCTACAGCAACAGCCTCCTCAAATGTATTATCAGCCTCCACCTCAAACAACCACCCCGCAACATCAGATGCATCCCGAAATCCCTTTGGATTCCTTTGACAACAGCAGCGGCAGTATCAATAATAACAACACCAACAACACCGGCAGCAGGAGTGATGGCTGGGGGGATTGGGGCGATTGGAATGAGACGAGCAACAACAATAACAACAATAGCCAGAGCCAGGGCCATAGCAACGAGGCCGTGCTGGAGCCACCGCCAAGCATAGTCGAGGATGCCTTCAATATTCAGGGGTCGCAGGCCAACAGCTGGCAGGCCTTTGCCAACAATAACAACAATTTGGAACTTCCGCAATCCGCGGAACAGCAGCCGCAGCAACCACAGCAACCGCAGCACCCGCTACAGCCGCTGCAGCAACACCTCCAACAACTCCATTTGCAACAACCGCCGCCAGAGGTAGGCTCGGAACCCGAACTGGATGCGATTGTGCCGCCGCGAGCCTTTCAGAATCAACCACCTGCGGCAGGATGCGCACCTGTCTCCGGAGGGGCAGAAGTCGCGCCAGGAGCTGGAGGATTGGTGGCAATGGCCCCACCATCTGCCCTGCCACCGATCATTGCCAGTCCGGGTGGCAATCCCTTTAAACGTTCCACTGGACCCAGCAAACGTGTCAACATACTGGCCGCCACACAAGGAGCTGCTCCTGCTCCAGCACCTACTCCTGCTCCTCCGCAGCCTGCCACGACACTCGCACCAATTCCAATAGCTCCTGTGGCAGCACCATCTGCTGAGGCAATCTTTGGTCTGGCCGCAGAGCCACAGCCGGAACCTTTCAATATATTGACACCGCCGGCAGTGATTCCTGCACCTGTTGTTCCTGGAGCGATTCCCGCAGCTGCATCCTCCATTTATGGACTACCCGCACCATCACAGCCGCAGCAGCAGCAGCTGCTGATTCCACCACCACTCGTCCACGAGTCGTCACCATTGGAGATGGGGGCCTATGAGAACTTGGAGGTGCTGGCCGCACCCAACGACGAGAGGGCCCAGTATCTGCAGACCAGTCACCTGTCGGAGCAGCCCGAGGAGGGGGAGGCCAACTGGGAGGCGGAGACAGACACGGGCCTGCTGCCGCCGCCCGGTCTGTCGCGTCTGGTTCTGGGCCAGCCGGAGTTGGAGCAGCAGCGACTCGTCACGGGCACCGAACAGCCACCGGCCACGGCCATGAATGTTGTACAGGCCCTCCACATGGAGGAGCGTCAGGCCGATGGAGAGGACACCTCCGAGGGAGAGCAGCCGCCCCGTGTCGATGATCGCAATCTGTATCAGACACCGCCACGTCGTGTGGTTACGGGTGTGGAGACGACAGCCGTGTCTGTGCGGGAGCAGCGTGAGGTTGTCCTGGATGGCGAGAATCTAGAGGATCGGGAGGAGCCACCACCAGCCCTGGCCGGAGTTCCGGCTGTCGTTCCGGAGCTGCCGCCACAGCTACAGCAACATCACAACCTACCCGACGAGGCCGAGGACATGCATCACAATCTCCCATCACAGTCGGCTCCAGTGGCAGCCTCCACCGCCGCCGCCGCCTCTCACCAGCAGCCGCACCCCACACTCACAATCACACCAGCAGCCCCTGCAGCAGCAGCAGCAACAACAGCAGCAGCAGCAGCAGAGATTGGAGAAGAAGCGTCCCCAAGCCGGACAGCGCATGTCGCGGACAGGAAACGCCTCCCTGGACCTGGAGTCCGAGGAGTCGGATGAGTTTCTGCTCAGCGAGCGAGAACGCGACAGGGAGCGCGATAGACGGGACCTGCCCGATGATCGGCGCGGACGTCGTGGCCACTACAACAATTATGACGGTGAGACGGAGGACTCTGTGCGGGGCGCCGGCCCAGCCGGACCTGGGGAGAGCAAACCGGTGCGCGATAGCCATCGCCGCAGCCACGAAGGTAACAGCCAGCAGCATGGACGACGCCGCAATCCCGACACCGACCTGGAACGGGAGCGGGAACGCGATCGGGACCGGGAGCGCAACTGGCGCCGGCGATCGAACAAGTATCACAGCGGCGGAGAGGATCAGGAGCGTTACGAGCACTCCCGCCGCTACAACAATAGCAACTACGACGGAGAGTCCGATGGTCCCGACTCTAGCCACATGGGCGCCGACAGCGAGATGATGCTAGATGGAGGCAGCGTCGGCCCTGGGGCCGGACCCAGCAGCATAGGTGGCCGCAGCAGCAAGAACGGCAGGGAGCGCCAGAGGCGCAGTGGGGCTGCACCCGAGGATGACTACGACTATGATGACTATGAGCGAGAGCGCGGCCAATACTCTCGACGCTCCATCAAGCAGTCGGAGAAGGGCCGGCCTAGTGGTGGGCGCCGCGATCGACATGAAGCCACTGGTGATCAGCGGCCGCAGCGGCGCAGCAACGATGATGGCACCCTGGAGCGGCGGCGTCGTCATCCGCATGCGGATCAACGGCACTGGGACGGGTACGAGGAGTACCGCAGGAAGAGCTCCCGCAACAGTGACCTGGAGAAGGAGCGCACCAATGGCGGCGGTGGGGGTGGCGGCGGTGGTAGCGGCAGCTCCAAGCGGCGCAACTACGCTCCGTACGCGGGTGCTGGCTATGACCCGTACGGAATGTACGAGCAGATGTCCAGGAATCCCCAAGCCTATGCGGACATGTACGCTAAGTTCTATGGCCAAATGATCAACTCGATGACGGCAGCGGTGGCTCCGTACAAGGCGGCGGCTGGTGCGGGTGCCATTGTTGGTGTCCCGGTACAGCAGCAGCACCAGCAGCAGCAGCAGCAGCAGATGATGACTGCAGGAGTCCAAATGATGGATGTCATGCGGACGACTGGTAAGGAGGGTGACCTGCTTACAGAACGAGAACGGTAAGTGCATGCCCCTGCATCCTGCCAATGGAAGTTGGTTTAGATGCCTTCCATCCAGCCCCAGCCCACAGCCCACGGCCCCTTCAGATTTTGCAGAGATCAAATGAAGCATTGAGGAGGTTTTGCAATCGCAACTCCCTCTGCAAGGTCGCGAAGGTGCTGAAGGGTTTCCGGGCATGGCCGAGTATGATTTTCGCATTCCGTTAGTTTGTTGGTTTATCTGTTATTTACACCCAGCCACCCACCACCACATGCATACATATGCACATAAATATGCATATGTATGTGTGTAGTACATATATACATGTGTATGTACATGTGTAACTGCCTACCCGCTCTCCCTGATTCCCCCATTCCTCGTTGACGTAGCAGTTGTTATCCCTATCTCCGCGTGTTGCTAATCTCAAATGTTGATTAACCCGTGTATACCCTCCTCCTGCTCCTCCACCTGTTCCACCTGTTAATTGTTGAGGTTGGATTTTGGGAAAATTAACCCACAGAAATGCTAATTTTGTAGACACTTAGTTAATGATTAGATGGAGGTTCCCGGTAGAGGCAATACCGATCGATCGGTCGATCGATTGATCGTGTACTGAACCCTGTATGCGTATCTACTCGTACCTTTCACACCTTCCACACACCTTCTCCTGCTCCTACTCATCATCATCATATTCAAACCCTAATCGCCACACCACACCCCAACACACATGAGTCGATCTGTCCGTTTCGCTCCACCTAATCTTTCATTCGCTCTGCGCCTGCTCGCCTGCAGCTTTCTCTTTTCTGTGCAGTGTACAGTGTACTCCCTCTCACCGATCCGTTCCATTCCGTTCCGTTCCTTTGCTACCACCTCCTGCTCCTGCTCCTCTACCATTCCATATTCCATGTGTGTTCCATGTACGCAAATACCGTTCGTTATGTGTTGTTTTTGTCTACTAACAGAACACATCAGCAGCAAAGTAAAAACAAAAGCAAACGTAAACGTAAACGTAAAGAAACAAGCCATAGCAAAAACAAGGTATACCAATATTAAGGTATGGCAGTGCCTTGCCTTACTCTATTGTTATACGCTGATATACTCCGATCGTATATAACCTCTAAAACTGTTTTCGTTTCTAACAAATTCACAAAAAAAAAAAACCAAAACGCAAAACATCATTTGTGCCTTCCTCCCTCCTCCCCATGTCTAGGTACACACACGCATACATAAATCAAGCAAACGAATTCCATCGTCAGCAATATAATGAGGGGCTCTACCAGCAACAGCTCCAGCAGCTACAGCAGCAACAGCAACAGCAGCTCCAGCAGCTACATCAGCAGCAACAGGAGCTCCTTAACCGCAGCATGGCGGACATGGAGGACGGCGATGGCAGTGTCAGCTTTTATGGCGGTGAATCGTTTAGCAGTCGGCGAGCTATCTATGGGCATCATGGGCTGGCCAGTGCCCGATCGCTGAGCAATCTGAATGGTGGGGATCTGAATGGAACAGGACGAAGTTCACGTTGCAGCGGCATGTATTATGCTGGCTCTGAATGCGGCCTCGATATCAGGTGGTCACACAATCTCACTCTGCAGTCTCTCTCTGTCTTTCTCTCTCTCAATATATCCAAAGAACAAAATCCCCCGCTCTACTGAGTCTTCGTCACTCTCTCGCTCTCGTAGGTCTGCCTTCCCCTCTGTTATCCAGGACATTTTCATGCAATTACAAGAATCACACAGCCTGTCCCACTCCCACTCCCACTCCCCTCCCACTCCCACTAACTCATGCTTTCGCTTTGTCCATGCCATTTCATTCCATCTGTTTGCGTATGCCCCAGGGTTGCATGGAAGAAAGCTATTGGGTTTCCATCGACTTATCGATTGCTTTTGGCCCCTATCTCGCAATCTCTTTCAGTCTCTCTTTTGAATGTGTTTTGGGGGAAGGATCCTATCCGTTGGGTACTTTTTGGTGTGGGAGGGGAATTAGTCCGTCCGACCGAATAGAATCTAAGCAGAATCTTGAATCAAATCAAATCATTCCATTCCATTCATTTCTCTTTTGTATCTAATCTCTTCTCTGGACGAAACGTTCATACTTTGTCGCATACTGCGGAGTTGGCAATTTCAAAGCCCATCCTCGCTGATCGATCCAACGTCCCGTGTCCCACATGCCCTCCCGCTGCCCTGCCTTCAGTTTTTGCATGGAACATTTGTTAATTTCACATTTGATTTATTTCCATTATTGTGTGTCCCGTCCCCCCCACGTTATCCCTTTTCTAATCGTTTCTAATCTATTTCCTGCTGTCGTTGTTGCTGTTCTCCCTAAACAGAGGTGCCGATGTGGCTGCAGGTGGCAGTGTAACCACCACATCGGTGGCCCGTCCGCCCAGGAGACGCACCCCACTGATGTACAACCGACCGCATCTGGTGGCCTCGTACGCGATGAGCCTGCTGCTGAAGGTGAAGCCAAAGTACGCCGGACGGGGCCGCCTGCGCAACGATGTGGAGGTGGCGGCACCGCGCTTCCGGGACGGCACAAGCAGCCTGCTACGCATGTATCCGGGACCCCTGCAGGGCCGTAAGTTGCACAAGGACAAGATCATCAGTTTCTGCAAGGAGCAGATACGCCTGGGCCCCACCCGCGGCTGTACAATGCTGTATGCCACGCAGAAGAAGCCCCAGGGCACCGTGGAGAAGTACCGGGCCTCGCACGCCCTCATGTGGAATCTGCTCATCCTACTGCTGCGCCAGAACGGGGTAAGTCCATTCCAGACATCATCGCAGCGTATCCTGGGAATCCTTTACTTAGCTCCGAATTCCTTCGCCTGCAGTACATTGCCGACACGGATGTGGGCGATCTGCTGCTGGAGAACCAGCAGGAGTATCCCTACAATCCGGCCGAGCTGGATGCGGCGTCCGAAACAGATCCCGAGGCTGATCCAGAGCCATCGGAGCCAGCGGAGCCGGCTGTGGATTCGGAAGCCGAAAGCGAAGCGGCCGCCACCAGGGCCGCCAGTCAATCCTCGGGCGAGGGCCAGACTGCCGCTCCAGGGGCTGGAGCTGATTCTGGCGCCTCGGGGAAAGCAGCGACGCTGTCGGAGCAGGAGGCCACGGACAAGTTCCGTAGCTATGTGTTGCGCGGCAATGTGGAGGAGGCCCTGCAGTGGGCGACCGACAATAACCTGTGGACGCACGCCTTCTTCCTGGCTCTGTACGAGGACCGCTATGCCCTGACAGATGTGGCCCAGAAGTTCCTCAATCGCGCCATCAAGGCCAACGATCCGCTGCAGACGCTCTACCAGATGAAGAGCTGCCACACCCCGGCCTGCGTTAGCCAGCTGCGGGACGAGCAGTGGGGCGACTGGCGTTCCCATCTCTCCATTCTCGTGACGAACAAGTCGCGCCAGCCGGAGTACGATCGCAGCTCGGTGGTGGCCCTGGGCGACACGCTCTTCCAGCGCGGCGATATCTATGCGGCCCACTTCTGCTATCTGGTTGCCCAGGAGGAGTTTGGACGCTACGACAGCTCGGCCACCCAGCTGACGACGCTTACGGCCAATGTTCCCAGGTATGCATGCCATCCGTATTCAGTCTGATAGTCTGCTTGGTCCGCCCTCCCATACCCAAAAATATTCTGTTCTGATCCGCAGACTCATCCTGCTGGGCGCCTCACACTACAAACACTTCAACGAGTTTGCCAGCAACGAGGCCATCATCATGACGGAGATCTACGAGTACGCCCGCTCGCTGTTTGACCAAAAGTTCAGCATCGGCAACTTCCAGCACTACAAGTTCCTGCTGGCCACGCGCATCCTCGACTATGGACAGCATTTCCGCTGCACCAACTACCTGGAGCAGATTGCCAAACACATTGAACTCAAGCCGGACAGCTACGACAGTGATTTTATTCAGCGCGTACGTTCATCCGCTTGAATGTGGCCATGCCCAGTCCCCTTATTAATCTCTGTGATGTGTGTTTCTGTAGGTATGCGGCCTGGCCGAGCGTTTGCGCTACCACGATCCCATCCTGATCAATCGGGTGTCGTTTGCCAGTCCGCCGATTGGCAACAACAGTGGCAGCAGCAGCAGCAGCAAGGACCCCGCCGTGCCCGAGGACAAGGCCTGGCTGCGTCAGCTGCGGATCATGGCCGATGTGGTGAGGAATCCGGAATCTCTCTTGAAAATTGTGTTCTTGAACGAGTTTTATTTGATTTGCAGCAACCCCAACAGGAGCTGCAGCAACAGCAGCAGCAGCAGCAGCAGCAGCAACAGGAGCTGCATCAGCAGCAGCAACAGCAACAGAACGACATCGATCAGCAGTTTGCGGAGGTAAACCAACAGTTCCGGGAGCTTAATATGCAATACGATGGCGGCAATTTGGAGGATACCCTACATCTAACCAAGGAGCAGCCACCTGTGGCTGATGTCCACCAGCAACAGCTGCCAGAGCAGCATATGCAGCAGCAATACTACGAGCCAACGCCTCAGACGCAAATGCAGCTACAGCCTCAGGTACAGCATCAGGAGGAGCTACAAGCTGATGCGTATGGCCAGCAGACCCAACAGTTGCAACAGCAGCAACCACCGGCACAGATGTACTATGATCCCAATGCAGCAACAGCACAGCACTACGAACAGCAGCAGCAGCAGCAACAGCAGCAGCATATTGCTGCCTCATATGGCAGCCACATAGAACCAGCGGCCGAGGCATATTCCGCTGGCGGCCAAACAGTAGATCAAGCGGCAGCAGCAGCGTCTGGCTATGGCTACGACTACTGGTCGGGCACACAGCAGCCGCCCTACGGCGATGAGGTAGGTGCCGAATGATTTGCCCATATGGAAATAGAAGAATATTATGTACTTTTTGTTACATATGTATGTATGTGTCTTTCCCTGCCCTGCTATTTCGTTATTTTCTAAGTATTTAAATATCCATGTGTTGGTTTTTAGTCGTTTTTTTTTAAGTTTTCCCTTTTAAGTTTCTGAGTTCTCTTCTGTCGTTACCCCTGACCCTTGACTCTGTTGGTTTGTGTTCTGTTGTAGCCATACAAATTAGGAATCAAATAAAAATGCTAACGAGTTTCTAATTCAAACACTCACACCCATACACACACTTATACACGCACACACTTCATTGGAATGCAGCAAACGGAAGGCAATGAGAATTTGAATGAGAATCAAGATAATCAGGATACAGCACTAGCCACAGGAAATGAGGATAAGGAGGATGATCCCAAGATGCTACAGCAGCAGCAACAGCACAAGCAGCAACAGCAGCTTCAGCTACAGCTGCAACAGCACATGCAACAGCAAAAGCTAAAGCAACAGCCAAACTATCGCAGTGGCAACAGTAACAGCAACAACCAAAACAACAATTCCTTGAAAGGCTCAAAGACAGCAGCCACGAAGTCTGGCCTGGAGATGGAGAGGACAAAGACACTACTCCGCCAAATGGCAGCATCCTCCGCTACTAAGCCACAGACAGCAGCCACAACTCGAGCCACCAAAGCAGAGCCAGCAACACGAGCAGCAGCAGCAACAGAAGGAGCAATTGAGGCAGCAGAAGCATCACCACAAATATTAGCCACAACGATGACAACGCCAGGGCCACCGCCAGCAGCAACAAAGGCATTCAATTTGAATGATGTAAGTAGCTTTACTACCATAAATAAACGACACCAAGCTACCAGCAGCAGCAACAGCAGCAGCAGCAACAGCAGCAACAGCAACAGCAGCAGCAGAAACATTACAGCCGCCGCAGCAGCCATTCCTAAGCAATTAATTAGTTGTAGAAAATCAAACATCAGTCAAAATAGTTATGTACCATCAACGCCCAAAACGCTTACAACGCCCACACGTTTCATAGCCGCTAAGGCGGCCATAGCGAAGTCCTCCACAGCGTCAAGGACCACAACCACAAGCAGCGGAGGAACCAGACGAGGCAGCTGTGCTGCAGCAGGAGCTGGTGCAGGAGGAGCAGTCAAGCGGGTCAACTTCAATTTGCCGTCGACCATAGATGAGTCCTGCGAGCAGGAGGTGGAGCTGGAACAGCAGCAGCATGACAACATTCTGGCTCTGGCTCAGGCCCAGACGCATTTTAAGCCGACAGCCGCGGCCTCAAGGCTCTGCCGCAAGCCGCACATCGTCTTCAATGGGACCTATCCCATTGATATGCCCCTGAGTCAGGCACAGGCGCAGGCTCAGGCTCAGGCTCAAGCTCAGCCCAAGAGCAACAGCTATGACCCAGAGGCGAATGCAGAACGCGGCGAGGTGCAGCGCTATCGGTACATGCTCCACGACTATGTGATCGATGAAGATGCCGAGGGCGAAGAGCAGGCCGAGGAAGATGATGAGTTTGCGGAGGAGCTGATGGGCTATGCGGATGAGGATGACTGCTACGACGACGATGATAATGATGACGAAGATGACGACTACTATGGGATGGTGCAGGACCATGATTTCCTCAACAAATATGGCATCATCCAGAGCAAGCCATCGGCTGCAGTAACTGGAGGAGTTGGAGGAGCTGGTGCCTCCACCTCAGGTGGGGCTGCCGCTTCCGCTGCCGCTGCCCAGCCGCAGCATGTGTGGTCCATGCAGGAGCTGATTGCGAATCCCGCCATTCCGCTCAACTACAAGAAGATGTGCTCCGAGGTGGAGCAGAGTCTGAGTAAATTCGAGACGTATTTGGATAGCAAGCAACAGCAGCAGCAGCAGCAGCATCAGCAGCAGCAAAAGAAGAAGGGAGGAGCTGTGCGAACCTACGAGATTGATGCACCCACCACCAGCAGCAGCAGCATCAGCAGCTGTCAGGGAGAGGGGCTTAGTTCTAAGAAGAGATTGTAAACACAGGCAGACGACACAGACTTGTAGCCCTGTAGTCGAACTAAGCGAGTAATCCATACATACTGTAGTCCGCAATCGATTGCATCGATTCCTTAATCTTAACACACAAAAACACCAGAACAGTATTTCTCCAGCCAAACCCAAACTCTATTGTGTGCGTGGAAGTGTGTGGAAAATCTGTCAGTTATTTAAGAGAGAGAGAGAAATGCCGCTGAATGAGCGTCGCTGCTTTTTGGAGCTAGTACCTGGAGCTTGTCTAACTGCTAAACTATATATAGCACAATTATATATATAAAAATATATATACATACATATGTATATCCTTGTAAGCCTTCGCTAACCCATAAGCCTTCTAATGATAAATAAAACCAATCTACAGAGAGAAAGAAAATGCACACAGGGAGAGAATGTGATCGAATGTGAGGAGAGTTTTTTGATTGCGCCAGTTTTTGCCAGTTTTTTGCCAACGATTCTGTTCATTTATTCCGGAACTAAAACCCGCCCCGAACTAACCAACTAAAACTAAACTCTACTATCATTGTTAACTAACCAAAAACACTGCATACTACTACTACTACTGCAACTACTAAACTGAAATGAAATGAAATGAATCTATCAAGAATATATCTATATACAGCTTTCGTATACGTATCCCCACCATCCCCGTCCCTGATTTGAAATCAATAACTAATCCAATGCCATTTCTTAACTCCGCATTCGAATTCGAATTTGCATTCGACAGCTGCAGCATCAGCATCAACAGGGGACACAGGGGCGACCAGCAATCTCCATGCCAAAGTCCAAGAGCTACGGCGATGAGGACGATGGTGCGGCTGCGGGTGCGGGTGCACCAGCCCAAGCAGCGGCCAGCAGCAGCAAGCCAGGAGCAGGAGCCAAACAGGGATCGAGTGGAGAAATTGGGTAAGTCCAGACATGCAGAGAGATCAATCAATCAATCAATTAATCATCTCAATTGCTTGTCACTTGTGTGCAGTGCACCTGGCAATCAGAATGCCGGCTGGTTCGGGGGATTGTGGAACAAGTTGTCGCTGAAACCGAAGAACCAAATGATTCTGCCGGACGACAAGAATCCCACAATTGTGTGGGACAAGGAGCGCAAGTGCTGGACCAACACCGAGGGCAATGTGGATGAGGCTGAAAGCTTCAAGCCGCCGCCAAAGATGAGTGACTTGGGCATGGGCATGGGAATGGGCATGGGCATGGGCATGCCGCTGGGATCACCACCTCCAAATATGCTGGGCAGCATGCCCACACCTCATCTGATGGGTGGCCACGAGGCTGTGGCAGCGGCGCCACAGCAACCACAAATGTATGGCAATCCGCATGACTATGCCGCTGCCGCCCCAACGCCCGAGCTGTATCCAGCGACGGTGCCATCGCCAGCCCCAGCCCCAGCGTTACCGTCGCCTGACCTTGGCATCAACGCACCAGCATCAGCATCAGTACCAGCTCCTGGCGGCGCCCAACCCAAGCTGCAGTCGAACATGTTTAAAATGCAGCGCAATCGCAGTAAGTTGCGCCACGTCACAGGGCGCGGATATGCCCCGCAAAGAGAGTTCGCTTACGTATTCCTTTTGCAGCTCTAAAGAACTCGTATGTGGATGTGTTCAATCCTTCGGGTGCGCCCATGTCAGCGCCCTCCGAGAATGTGCTGGCCCCCATAATGGCGCCGGCTGCACTGCCCCAAGGTGGCTACTTTGTACCCGGCGGCGCGTCTGCAGCGCATCAGCAGTAGGCCCACCGCTACTAGCTTCAGCTAACACCCTCTAATGCCAGCGAAATGTGAGTTAAGAGAGATTTTCTGATTTACTTACAGTGGAGCCTCCTCGACTGACTTTCGATGACTTTCTTTTTTCCTGCTTGCAGCTGAACTTCGAGCTACGTAAAAACTACCAGACACTAGACCAGCTGTGCGCCCACCCACTCACACACACATACACACATACTAGAAACCAGACGAGACCATACGCACGCACACATCCATTGATCGTGCCACCCTTTCACTCGCCTGCCTGATACATGAAGCATAGCATGCAACCAACCACACACCACAGTGGTGACACAGGCACGGGATTGGGTGGGTGGTGGGTACATACCGGCAGGTGAATTCGACGCCACCACGATCAAGCTCATCCGATTATAACTTGCATTAACTTTTGTTGTATGTCTGTTTGTCTGTGCTTAAAAAATATTTTCATGGTGTGTGTGTGTGTGATAGTGGGGTGTGTGTGTGTGGCGCATGTTTATGAGTAATCCAACGAGAACGATATTTTAATGTTTAGCGAAAAAATGAATCCAATTTGTGTACTAATAGCAAAATATATGTATATGTAATCCCCAGCCCCCTCCATTGCGTTCCCCCTCCCCGACACTCCTATATCGACTCCACACTCCCCTTCCCAACAAATCAATTTCTGTTTATATATATATATATGATATTTCTTTCGTATGTTGCATAGTTTTTATGATTATTTTTTGTTGTTGTTGTATAGAGCTGTATGAGAGATGTATGAGAAGAGAATGATAAGAAACGGGTAGGGCGGCGGGACAGAGCACACAGCAGGACACAGTAGGACACACAAGACAGAACAGGACATTCATTGGTTTATGCACTACTTTCCATCGTTTAATCTAGCTATATATATATATACGATTTTATATTAACATATATGTATGTATGTGTGGTATGTGTTCCCATCTCTAATTCTAATTGCTGTGTGTTTTCTATATAGTTGAATTATTGAATTGATCGATGATGATGCGATCCTGAATTTGTTTCTTTTCTTTTTGTTTCTCTGTGTCCTTTCTGCTGATGCGATTGGTGTGCAAAATATGATTCCATTTTATGATAGTTTTATTTTTTGTTAGAATTGATTTCCGTGTGTTTTTTTTTTGTTATTGATTTGATGCTTTAATTCTTAATTTAAACTAAAACGAAAAACTGGTGCAGGCAAAAATGATAAAAAAAAACCCAAAAAATATGGAAAGAGAGAAGAATGGAAATGATGAGGGAAAAACTATATACATATAAATCTAATATATATATATATAAGCACACATATGTATTACGTACAAAAATCTATAAAAATCGAGAAAGAAAACGAAAACGAAATTTCTGCTAATTGGTGTTTCAAAATTGAACTAAAGATCCTCCAGTCCAGCCTTTTGATATACATACATATATCTATATCTATACATATATATATAAAGGTAAAAACCCGACCCGAGTTGTACACAAATTAGCCCAAAAGCTGTAACTTGTTGTTTTTCCCACACTTCGATATACATACATACGATACATAGATATATTATGATTTCGAATGGTTTTGGGGAACTGAACTGAACCCCAATTCAAACAGAAACTTGGTATAAATTCTAAACGTTTAATTAGCCTAAAATAAAACCCAAATCAAATGTGTATGAGAGAGAAAATATACAACATTTATGTAAAAATACATCCAAAGATCTTTATTTTATTCTCTCGTTGTCGTATCGAAGATGGGTATGTATATTGCTAGCTGATTCCATGGCCATATACTGGCCAGAGGTAGTGGTAAGACACAAGACTCGTGTTTTATTCACGATGTTTAGTTTATTCTCAATGTCGTTGTATTGGAAGCCGTTTTCACTGCCATAATGGCCAGAGGTAGGACATAAGGCATCTGTTTTATCTGTCATGTATGTATATTGGTAGCTGATTCCATTGCCATAATGGCCAGAAGTAGGACATAAGGCATCTGTTTTATATCTTCTTTTGCTGCTCTCAACGCTTCTTCTCCGCTAGTATTCAGGTACTAGATTATGGTACACAGGATCCTCCACGTTCAACAGAGATGATTTTTGGGGATCAGGCTCTTGATCTTTCCTACAGTTTCCTTCTCTGCGTATCTGCTTCGTCCTAAGCTAGTCGGTCAGAGACTACCAAAGGATCTCAGACTCTGTCGTTTTCGCTTCGGCTTTTCTCTTTTGTCCCTGTTCCTTGATCTACAGCTAAATGTCTTCACGAAACATTCCTTCGACTTCACAGTCATCTGCGTCACTGCCGTCCTCGTCGGAATAGGCAGCGGCCAATGCATGGTACACATCTTGAATCCCATCAAAATCTTGCAGTATCTTTGCCTTTTTCGGTGTGTTCGCAGACGTTGGCTCCTCTTCCGATTCGAGATCAGATGCGGTTCCTGTGTGATCATCATCTGATTCCTTATCTGTAAGGAGAGAGTGAAATGAATTTAAATTGCAGGAGCAGCACGCAGTTGGAGCACACGAAAACCCACCACTGTCTATCGTCTCGTAGCCGGCCGGAGGATCCCGCGCATAGGTGACAAAGATGGTGGG
Organism: Drosophila tristis; assembly: GCA_018150885.1. Classification (NCBI taxonomy): domain Eukaryota; kingdom Metazoa; phylum Arthropoda; class Insecta; order Diptera; family Drosophilidae; genus Drosophila; species Drosophila tristis. The sequence goes on along the minus strand of JAECWT010000215.1, from coordinate 3,715,770 downwards.
GAACTCCACAATCGTCTTGCCGCAGAGATTCTCGCGAAGCGTTTGGTTTGCCTCCAGGTGATAGCAACGGATGGCGCTGCGCCGGACGCCCTCGGCCTGCAGCCAAAAGCTCAGGCCACCAATGCCCACCGTCTGATGGCGGACCAGGAGTTTGCGATTCTCGCGGGCCGTCTCCTGCTGCAGATCCACATACTTAAGGAGCAGGGCGGACAAAGTCAGCTCCTCATCACAGCGAGCATCCACAAAACGGGCAGACTTGATCTGGTCATCTTCCCCCTCCTCCTCGGCAGCATTCACAAACAGCCAATCGATGCGCCAATAGAAGCGATTTTGCTTCCAGTCCAGAAAGGTGGTGTTCTCCTTGTGCCGACTGAAGTGCGGCAGCAGCAGGGAGAGCTGAATGTTCCGCTTCTGGGCCGCCGCGCGCATGCGATGCTGCGGCACTGGCAGATATCGCTGCTGCTGGGTGTAGCGCTTGGCCTGGTCGCACTTGCGGTCGTCCGCGTACCGTGTGCACTGCTCCAGGAAGCAGTAATCGCTCATCAGTTCCCGGGCCGTCATCTCGCTAAGCGGCACGAACTTGGTGCGATCCCGCACGCCATCACAGACAAGCTCCCTCTTGTGTATCTGGACGCAGGCCACGCTGCAGGTCTTCACCTCGCATTTGGGGCAGGCATAGTGGGCTTCCTTTCCGCCACAAACCTCGCAAACGCCCAGGCGCAGGCTGTCCGAAATAGCACACAAATGAATTCCATTCGAATTTTCATTGAGTATTAACTCACCTCCTAACCGAAGTGTCTGCCTTTTCCGACATTTCATGGGCGTATGTTTGAAGAATAGCGCGCACGTGGTGTTCCTCTCCATCTTGTTTTTCTTTGCGAACAGCTGTTGGTGCTCAAGTGTGAGTATCATTACGTCGCGTTGCTGTTTGCTTGTTTATAAACTGCTCGCACAATGTTAATCTTGTTCGGTTCCAGTGCGTTGGGGTCTATTGAAATCAAACAAACATATTGAAATTCGAAACTGGTGAGTGGATATGCCTGTCTCAATATTACGAGTCAATTTATTTATGAATTTGCAATAACACAACGCAAATGTTTATTTTCACACACACACACACATGTGTACTTCTTCAGCGCGCTTGTGGGCGCATGTGTTCCGTGGCGTTGCCACATGTGATAAAAAATGTGAACAGAAGTTATCGCAATCGATTGCCAAATGGCGCCAATGTGCTATCGTGCTATGTGCTAATATTCAAATAACCATTAGTTTATCTATTAATGGCGTCTATATATGTGTGTGCACATATATAAATTGCGTACGTGTTTCGATTAAGCTACTGGTCTATCTTATCTGTCAATAGAGCACGCACACGCGCGCTGTCCAGAGATGTTTAATAATTCAGATCTTGTGTAAACCGTGTTATTCCTCCCACTTAAGCAAACATATCTGCCGTTTTAGTCACAGATATTACTAACCAGCATAATTGAGGCCCGGTACCATTGCAATTGAGCTGCGTGAGAGCCGTGTGGAGAGCGGTGGATAGAGCGGCCTCTATAAATATGGTTGTGCGTCGGCTTTTCCGCTCAGTACGTGACTACAGCAAGACCGTTCGCCGAGCAGCGATAGTGACTGAAGTGGCGCAACCAGCAACCGGCACTGGTCGACCCAAGGACGACATTCGACGAGGGCCAAGGCCCGCTAAACAGCTCACAGCCACATCCCACATTAACATTGAAATGCCGACCAAGCTCCTATCGAGTGCAGCAGTGAAGCAGCAGCAGCAGAGCCGTACCCTGGATGAGCTGGTCTTCGATCCCAAGGGGCAGCACTGCCACAAAAATGGCAATGCAACGGACGGCCAGGATGTCAATGCCGAATTTGAGGTGAGTGTGTGCTCTCCTACTCCTGCTCCGCCTCCTTAGAGTAGCTTAGCTAATCTTTTGACCTTCGCACTCTCTTCTCGATTCTCAGGAGGCAATCAAGCAGCTAAACTTTCTGCAGTCGAACGATGTGGCCATACGCAACTCTATGGACAATCCCAGGGTGAACACCAAGGCGGATACTCTCAAATATATGGAGCGCAGCGGCCTATCACTGAACACCCTCGAGCAGGTCTCGTTCATCCATGTGGCGGGCACCAAGGGCAAGGTGAGCGTTGATGGCTGAGGGCTAAGGGCGTTCTTGCGTGAACCAGTTTTTGTTATCCAACATCCGCTAGAGACCACCCAAATTAACAGTTAGTTAGCTCTCGCACGCTCTCTGTCGGACCAGAGTGCAGTGAAAAAAAAAACAAAACAAAAAATCAGGTTTCACAGTCACCTCTCGCAACGCTAATCGTTCATTTGCTGATAAGATTTGTTTAGCTTCCAATTTTGAATTTGTTTATAGATTGATCTGTTTTGGGTTTCCATGCTACGAGGTACCCAGTACCCGGCAATCGTCGGCAGCTTCCACAAACCATAAACAATATCATTTTGCTACTTCGTATTAGAACTCATGTGGAATTTGAGAACTACAACAGGTGCTACAGTTTCAGGTACAGGTACACAGGTACAGGTACAGGTATTTTGTTTAGCATGGCACCTACAGCCCTATAACATGGTACAATCTTTCTTTGGAGAATTTCGCATCCACCTATCTATTGGCTTTTTGTTGGCAGCACTCGTAGTTCTATAGCCTTTGGGGTACCACTTGGTACTCGGTAGTCGATACCCTTGGTGGTTCGGCGGGTATCATCGCGCTGCAACTCGTATTATCGATTGATATTTCTTGTTATAGCCGGTTTCGTTGGAGAGCAATGAGCTTTGGCCATTAGATAGGAACAATATATGATGTACATTTCGCTCTGCCTTTCTTCCTGCAGTTTGCACACCTTTGGAATTGTTCTAATTGGTCTCCACTTTCCACAAAAATCCATGAAAATTCAATAAAACCAGATTTCCATCTAATTTTTTCCGAATACTATTTTCAAAATTTATTGAAAGGTAACAATTTTACCCTATCGATGTGAACCACAAAACCCTATTAAATTAAGCAAAACGTTCGCGTTTTCTGTATATTTTGGTATTTTTATGGTCATGGTTTTATGGTTTTCTTTAACTATTATCTCCCAAAGAAAAGATGATTCTTGATTAAAGTTTCTCCTCAAAGTCTCTCTAACATATAGAAGTATTTACAGAAATTACCACAAAATTTGCCGAATCTCGGCTAACGGTATATTTTTAAGTTTTTAGTGCTGTGGAATTTGGGTAACGTAACGCCAGTAACGTTCGTCCGATGCCATCGCGGACCCTTAACAAAAAAATGCAGGAAAGGTTTCTACTTTTAATACTCTTGAAAATAAACACTACAAATTGTTCCTGTACATATATGAACAAAAAGTTGTTGTACCCTATGTAATTCTGCACCCCAATCTTCAGCCCAGCCACTTCTGTTTTATGCAACGCAACTTCAAGTCATATTTTAGCTTAGATCTTTGAAACCGTACGCGGACTATTGCCATTTTTTGTTGGTATTTAAAGGGCAACCCAATTGCTATTCAACAAGGATAATCTTTTGTTCTAAATTTTGGCTTTTTTATAATTATTTTCAACATTTTGTCGCGCGCCAGAATGGAACTGCCATTATATATTTGTATGCGTATTGATACCTACTCCGTTGCAGGGCTCCACTTGCGCTCTCACCGAATGCCTGCTGCGCCAGCACGGAGTACACACTGGATTCTTCAGCTCGCCGCATATTGTGTCCACCAATGAGCGGATACGGATCGATGGCCAGCCACTGGCCAAGGAGAAGTTCACGAAACAGTTCTGGAAGGTCTACAAGCGGCTGCAGGAGCGGCAGGAGCACGAGCTGGACATGCCCGCCTACTTCAAGTTCCTCACGATCCTCGCCTTTCACGTGTTCGTCGAGGAGCGCGTGGACGTTGCCGTGCTGGAGGTGGGCATCGGCGGGGAGCATGACTGCACCAACATTGTGCGCAATGTCCGCACCGTGGGCATCGCTTCGCTGGGCCTGGAGCATACCGAGCTGCTGGGCACCACGATGCCGGAGATTGCCTGGCAGAAGGCGGGCATCATCAAGCCGGGCGCACACGTCTTCACGCATGTCAGCCAGCCGGAATGCCTGCAGGTGATCCGGCAGCGGGCGCAGGAGAAGCAGGCCATCGTGCATGAGGTACCGCCCACACGGGACTACTTCCAGTCGAACAAGTATGCCCGGCACTGGGACAGCTTCAACCATGTCGTCCACCTCAACGGCTCCCTGGCCATTCAACTGGCCAGCGACTGGCTGTCGCAGACCAGCGGACCCCACCACCGCGACTACACCCTCAACGAAGCAAAGCTCGAGCCGAAGATCCTGCTGGGACTGCTGAATGCCCACTGGCCTGGCCGCTGTCAGCTGGTGGAGTACCAAGGCCTGCGCCTGCATCTAGACGGCGCCCACACCATGGAGAGCATGGCCGTGTGCACGGATTGGTTTGCCAAGAGCATCAGCAAGAGGTGAGTGCTGAAACACTAAACCTTGAGCTCTTCTCACATTCTTCTTTTGGTCCGTTCCTGCTCCTGTTCCTGCTCCTGCTCCTGTTGCAGTGACAGTCCCAGGATTCTCATCTTCAATCGCACTGGCGGCTCGGATTTCGGACCGATGCTGAACCTGCTGAATCGCTGCTGTGCCTTCGACATGGTCTGCTTTGTGCCCAATTTGGCCACCTCGAATCCGAACGTACCCAGCCAGGTGATGGTTCGCTTCAGTGCCCAGCAGCAGATGATGCGTGCCAACGATATTGCCACCCAATGGACTCAGATGTGCGCCAAGCAGAAGCAGCCCGATCGCGGTCAGGTGCACAGCACCCTGACGGACGCCTTTACCGCCATTCGGAAGCGCTATGCCACGGACAACGGCCAGATAGAGGTGCTCGTCACGGGCTCCATTCATTTGCTGGGCGCCGCCATTTCGGCTCTAAGCTGCATGGATCAGTCGTAGACCAGACACAGCCTGTGAACGACAAAAGAGAGCATATCATTGAGCATTGTGCATTGTGCATTGAGCGCCCCCTCATCACACTCTCGATGAAACGATTGACAATGGGATCCCTTGATCCCTTGCACCTCGCATGTCGCTATTATCTGTGGACAATAATCGTGAAACCTCAAGTGAAAGCAAAAATGTAACCTATTTACCCCCCCATTCCTATAACCCTAAAGAATAATTATAAAACTATCATTTTACAAATAAATAAAATTAGTCTCGAATCGTACAAAAATCATCTGTTAAGGCTGGCAATACCAAGCAGCGGTTGTGCAACGATCTGTTGTGCTAAGCCTCCGCTTAATTTACATTTGGCAGAAGGGAAAAGTCTTTGCCGATCGAGCATACATTTAGCCTGTTAAATTTGTCTTAATTATATATACATTGGTGCATATAGAAATAATATAAAGCTCGAAAGCGTTTTGAAGTTGTTGAGCAATTTTTTGGAAGTGTTTTTTTAAATTAATACACAACAATATACCGATAAATAAATAGGAACGAACTGTACGTGCGCTCGACTTCAGTCTTATTTCTCCCACTCGTTTTCTCAATTCTCAACAATTATGTGGCTCTTAAGCCTTGTCTGAGTTGTCTAGCGTTTTGAAGTTATTGATTTGAAGTCGTTGCTGTGGAGGTTAATGGGCTGGAAATATTTAGATATCACATTGTCGAGTATACCCTATATATTTTGTAGAACCAAAGCATTCAGCTTACCGACGGGGTTTTACTTGCACTGGCACCGCGTTCTCGTTTGCGCCACTTGTTCCTTGCACCGGGAACACGCCACACGAAACACACACTCGTGCCACTCGCACTTGGTTGCTCCTTTACACTGACAACTGGCAACTGCAACTGCATGCGAATGGCGACTGTCGACTGTCGACTGTCTCTGAGGCAGAGCGATCCGCGACTCTGTGTGGAGCCTTAAGGGTGGGCTTCTGGCCGGCTCTGGCGGGGGTGACTTCTGCCACCGGATGGACCCGGCACGCCACTGGCCAATCGGTGAACGGCAACCCTGGTCGCGGCGGAGCGGGATGGCATCAGTGCTCTCTGCTCTCTGCACTGTTTTGCACTGCAAAACAAAATGGCTAACGTCGGAACGGAACGGAAGTTGGCTGTGTGCGAGCGGGATGGCATGCTGGCTGACATGACTTATTAAATAACGGTTAAATGGCATGTTAACGGTAGCACAAGCAGCCGCGGCAGCAGCGGCAGCAGCGGCCATTGCAAAGTTTGCAAAGCTTCTGCTGCTTCTGCTGCTGCTGGCTTCGGCTTCAGCTTCAGCTTCGAGCGCTAAACTGTCCCGTTTACAGCAACAAATCCGCGTAATTCACTTCTGTCTCTGTGTGTATGTGTGTGCGTGTGTGTGTGTGTGTCCCTGTTGCTGAGGGTGGGTGGCTGTGGCTGTGGCTGTGGCTATGCCTGTGTGTCGTCCTCGTCCTGTCTGCTAAAAGGATTAATAAACGTTCAGCATTTCGCATTTTCAGTTGTTCATTTGACTCGGCGCTTAGCGGTTCAGCTGCTGCTTCTGCTACTGCTACTGCAACTGCAACTGCTGCTGTGTGCGTGCGTATCTGTGTGCGTGCGTGTGGCTAGATACATAGATACAATTCAATTACAACTAAAATAGCATCGAGAGACGATTCCAACATCAAATTTGCATACATTTTGCCGTCGGCTAACAGCTGGGCAGGGCAGGGACTGAGACCGAGCCTGGGACTTGACTTCATATTTCCCTCTCCCTCTCTAAAGAATTGCGCGCATTCCGTATTGGTTTTTTTTTTTAATGTTCATTAAAGTGCAGTTTAAAATAATGGCCAACAGCATGCCACTGATGGGGCACCTGCAACACCTTAACTGATTCACCGCTGCTGGAGACATTTTCAAACACAGAACAAACGGTAACGGTAACGGTAACGGAAACCGCAACCTGAAACCTGAAAACAGCTGAAACCAAAATGCAAAGTTCGAAATCGTTTTTAATACGCGATCTGCTGGGAGACCTGATCAATCGGCGGCAAACGGCGGATTCGGGTGAGTCGAGGGCACAGATCTCTGGATGGCAAAGCCTTGGTTTCCTCCTTACAGTCCCAACTATTATTTACTTATTTTATTACTACATTCCCAGTATGATCTCAAGAGAGAAAATTATAAATTAAATAAGAAACGGAACACCCAGAAAGAGATTTCAGAGGCGCACATTTAATGCTTGGACTTGATCTTGGTTGATTGATTGAATTGATTTATTTATGTTAATGATGCCAGGAGATCCCAGCAGTATGCAATATATGCAATAGATCCCAGCATATGCAATATTAAGCTTTCAGCTTTCTCTGTGGATGGATTGCTTAGATTTTGGCTGATATATATATATAGGTTTTCGAAGGCTGTGTTCAAGGGTTTGGTTTATTGGTTGATTACTGCATAGAACTGAACTGATCATACAACAAATATTTTCTCACGCTGCCCAATCCCACATTCAAATCATTTGCTGGATATCTGCCCGATGGAATGTCCACCATGCATGTGAAATGCGAAACCCGATATGGCATGGCGAATTGTTTATGCCTAAAAATAAATAAAACTGCCTGCCGGTCACCTTGCTTTGATGATAAGCTTAGATCACTGCGCCGAATTCCGATGCCAGGGGAAAAGGGAAGCTCGGGAGAGCTCGAGAGCAGTGTCCATCTTGTTATGTTGCCGTTCGCTGTCACACAGATATCCAATATCTCTAGAGAGATTAGTTTCCAACAATAAACTGAATGTAAATAGAATCTTCACAGAGCTGCACCGAACTGGCTTGTGTTTAAAAATTAGCTGAATAGCCTTGAGAGATTCCATTAAAATCTGGCATTAATCAAGCATTAATCAGCCCGATTCTCTGCACTGCAAAGAACAAAAAAAATAGAAAGTTCCTTATACTAAGGGAATAACCTTAGGGCACTTTCCTTCTGGCGTTACGTTGCACGTACGACAAAATGTAAACAAAATAAAGGCAAAAGCTCAAATTTTGAACAAACTTACTTTCTATTTTATATTAATAATAATTCATAGTTAATTAATAATATTCACCAAGAAGACAACAATCGAACGTATAGTTTTACGTGCTATACAAGCCAAACTTTGACCTGACGTTACGATACACAAAATAAGAAAGAAGTGGCTTTCGAGGTTGGGTTAAAAAACTGCAAAACTCTGAAAATTGAGTGGGACATATATAGAAATACGTATTTAGTGCACATTGTCAAAGTTATGAAATATTAAATGCAAAAATCATTGCGGAAAACGTGAGCTTTTGATTATTTTAATAGGTTTTCCACATCAAAGTTAATGATATTTAATCACATATAAATTGGGTGGATTAAGGTTACCCTTCAATAAATTAAGAAAATAATATTCTACTGTTGTTCTATTGACTCTTCTTGATTTTGGGCCTGTTAAACTTTTTGGCGGAGTTTCCCATACGGCCCGTATTTATGCTAAACGTCTTGCTTCAGTCGTGTGTACATTTACCAGTATTACGGCCCTATGTTGGGCCAATTAACTTGTTCCCCCCTAAAGCCCACTGCCACCCACAATCTGCATCCCCCTGTTTGATGTTTGTTTTGTGTTTCGTGTGTGGGAGGGGGTTTCGAGTGTCGGGTCTAAAACCTCTGACAAATTGCCTTGCTCGATCTTTGTTAGCCTCTGGCATTTAAGTCTCACACCTCGCTCAATTATCGCAAAACAAAACTTTTAGTCCAAAGGGTGAGCAGAGGAGGGACGAGGAAAACATAATGAGGGGCTGGCAGCTGTAAGCTGGGTGTAGTTAGAGGCAGAGGTAGAAGGAGGTTGCTGATGTGGTGGGGCTGCGGCTGCGGCTGTGGCTGGGGCAGGGCAGGAACGACTAAAAAAACAAACGCTCTGGGCAATAATTTAATTGTACGCTGCTTGCTTTTCCTATGCACTTACCCTTCACAGAGTAAAGTATTTGTCCTTTGTGAAAGATGTTGATTCCTCCATAGTCCGCTCTTCCTTTGGCCTTCGTCCACTGATTTATTGCGCGGTCTCTTCTTGGCCTCTTTTAATTTCGAAATAAATAGTATTTCCCAGTGTATATTCGGTATAATTATTATGTGAATATTATAAATAAAGCCAGCAAATGCCAGCCAATAAATCGAAGCTGGGTGGCTGTGCCAGGGTATCTCTAGTTTCGGTACCCAGCCAAAGGGAGAATCCTCTCTGTCATTGCAGTCGTTTGCTGGTAACCTGCGCTCGAGCAATTTGTCACGTACAGGCACTTTGATTGTTTAAGCCCAGCACAGGGGAAATGGAAATGGAAATGTGACTGGAACTGGAACTGCAACTGGCAGTGGCAGTGGTAGTGGTTGGGAGTGGGGCTGAGTGCTTGGGAGTGGGGAAGTGTGACTGCAATTGCGAATCCTTTCACAGAGAACTGCCCTGCCCCCCCCTGCCGCCCTAGGTGCCTGGCTCACTTACGACCCATCCTTGCGGCTGGCTTTGTTTTGTGCCCCACTGTTTGCATGTGCCTCCCTCCTCTGTGGCTGTGGCCTCATGTAATTATAATTTTGTTGTTGTTCTCTTCTAGTTATGCATGACATTAAATAAAGTTTAACTCAACAATTAAAACTATTTAGGGGCTGATTGTCGGCAGTTATGTGTGCAATGAGTGCGAGTGCGGTGAGTGCGATGAATGCGATGAATGCGATGTGTGTGTGTGTGTGTGTGTGTGTGGGGGTGTGGGCTGAAAGTGAAACTTTTATTAGCTGCTGGCGGTGTTTTCTTCAGTGGCATGGCTGGGTATGGGTATTCAACCTCGTTCACTGATTAGATGATGTTTTCTTCATTGTTTTTCCTTAATATAAATTCCCAAGATTTAACACTCAATTATCTATGATTTGCCATAAATGGATGATTTCCTTTAAGACGCATTTAATCGAAGCAGCAAAACGAACAAAGGGAAAATGTGCCAAATTGCTGGCACATGCCCAGGATATATCTGTGTTTGTTTAATCGCATGTGGGCACATTCGGTTCGTACTTTTCCCTGTACGTAGTACGTACTTCAAGTGCCTATTAAATGGCAATTGTGCCGCAAATTGATACGACGTGACTTTTTAAGGAAAAGAAAGGAGCACACACTCGAGACACTCGCTCCACAGGAGCGCAGCGTATGGGGACACACGCACAAAAAACATGCAGCCACAGACACGGCACACACACTCGCATATGCATAATTGAATACAGGACCAGCTCTCTCTCTCTCTGTCTCTCTGTCTCTCTCTCTCTCTGTTTCTCTTGCTGCTTGTGTATTGTTGCTCGTGGTATATAAATAGAATAAAAAATCGAAACGAAACCCATTTGGGGTTAAAAACACAGACACACAAATATAGAAATAATTTCCGCAACGGGGAATCCTGCACTGAGCTAGAGCGGACACACGTAAGCAGCGCCACCCCGGGGCGTATCCTGAAGTCAAGAATGAATCCTGAATCGTGAATCCCGAATCCCGAATCCCGAATCCTGAACCCTGTGGCCTGGAGTGGGAGTGACAGAGCAAAGTACATTCCAATGGGAAGCAATTGAGAGCTCGAGACGACACGTGAATTTAATCAGGCAGCCCCGCAGCGACTCGACTCAATCGGGGACTCAATCATTGGTACGGGCAGCGGCACGGGCACGGCGGGATGTTAGGTATCGGCATCGGCATCGGATATGTACATACATATGTGGCGGATATAAATAACATGTGGATTGCTGCAAATTGCAACTTGGCATCCGATTGCAATTTAATCCGCTTCAGAATCTGTTCGCCGTTCGCCGTTCTCCACCCTCTCCACTCGCCACTCTCCTCCGTCTGCCCTGAGCTGTGCTGCGTCTTCCTAATGGACCAACGCCCACTTGAGGCAGTGCCTTGTGCTTTGATGCGTTGTCTATTGCTGGACGCCGTTAATGACGTTGACTTGGCTGGCCCAGGCCCAGGCCCTTGCTGTGGCTGTGCCTGTGGCCATGAGCTAAAAGTGGCTGCACGCGCCTCTTCTGGCTAAAAAAGCTGCGCACAAAAAAAGAGAATGGATTGGAATGGAACGCATTAACGCCACGCTGCGCTCAAAAGCAGGCTACAGTATCTCTAGTGTGTCTTTCACTTTGCTTTGCTCTTCCTTCCACCCTTCGCCCCAACGACTGCGCGCGATCAATACACTTTGGGAGGAGGAACTTGCATGGCGGAACCTGAATTGATTTGTTCCTTAAATGCCCCCTTGCCCCCGCCCCCGCCCCCGCCCTCAGACCCTCATCCACTCTCACGCTCTTTAATGCTCGCTCAGTCGATGCAGATTGGGTTGTTGGGAATGGTGTACTATTGCAGCTTATACTTAGCTTCTGTTTCTGTGTGCTTTCTTTCTGCAGACATCGAACTCTCCAACGATGATTCGGACATTGATATCGAGGATCGTTCCACTCCGGACTCAACGGCGCACGGCTGCCAGCAGGATCTGCTGCTGTCCCATCACCATTTCCACCATAACGACGACTCCAGCGTGGAGTCTTGTGGCACGGCCACACCGGGTCCGGGCTCGGGCTCGGGCGTTGGAGTGAGTGCGGGCCTGAGTGCCGCAGCTGCAGCGGCGGGCGTGGCAGCCGGCCTACTGGCAGCCGCGGCCAGCGGTGCTAGCAGCGGCGATCCAGCCGCTGGTGGCGGCGGCAGCAGCTACGCGGATCACAAGCTACAGATGAGCAAGAGCGGACGCAAGCCGAGACGGCGACGCACGGCCTTCACCCACGCTCAGCTGGCGTACTTGGAGCGAAAGTTTCGGTGCCAGAAGTACCTCAGCGTGGCCGATCGCAGCGATGTGGCCGAGACGCTAAATCTGTCCGAGACGCAGGTGAAGACCTGGTACCAGAATCGACGGTAAGTCCAGTAGACAGCCCAATAAACAATAGAAAAGCATAGCATAAATATTGAGCTTGAGATTCGTTAGAATATGAATTGGCATGGCATTGTTCTGTTCTGTTCTGCTCAGGCTTTTTCTTCGTATATAAATACTCAAAGAAATGCGAGTACTTCTGGCACATGCTCGCATGCAGGCAGTGGAGTACCTGGAATACTTGAATATACAAACTATTCAACAGAAATAATGTAGCATGCATTTCAAGAGATCGATGACTGACCGTGGCCAGTGGCTTTTCCTGGGCTTTGTTGTATTCGAGTGAAACGCCCCACAAACAAATCGATTGCTAGCTCATATTACGAGTACGAGAGAGTACCAGGTAGCCGCGAGTACAGCGACAGTTGGACAGTTGGAGCTGGAGCACCTTCTTCCATTTCACAAGTGGATCCATGTTTAGATTTGCTCATTATTGTTTGTTTCGATTGGCGTACGAGTATTTGCGATTCTCAGTATAATAATTATTATAATTAAGTGCAGAAAGCAATTTACGCAGTCCAGTCACTAACGAGTGTTCTTTTTGCACCATTCTTTAACCTGCAGCACCAAATGGAAGCGACAGAACCAGCTGCGTCTGGAGCAGTTGCGCCACCAGGCCACGCTCGAGAAGGACTTTGGTGTGCCCGAGGGCGGTGGTGGTGGCGGGGGCTTGGGCTGCTGCCCCAGCGGCTTGAGCAGCTCGTTCAGTGCCGCTGCTGCCGCGGCTGCTGCGGCCAGCAATCCGTGCAACTTCTTGACCTCCGCCGCAGCGGCGGCCATATTCCGGAATGTGAGCTATGTGCACGGCTGCCCCATGTAGAGAGGCCCCAACAATCCTGATACCCAGATAACCAGTGGCCTATTTGTATATATATATTATGGGAAATATAAATGGTTCTTGTGCAATAACAAATCCGAATGTGGAACGGAACGGAGGCGGAACGTAACGGAGCGAATGGATAAGAGAAGAGAAGAGAAGAGAGGATACTCGTACTCGTATATACCAAGCGTACCCGATATGACATACACTCATACACACACACACACACGCACACATGCATACATGCATACATGCATATGTATGTCCTTATATAAACACCGATATAATCATGAACTAGGTTTAGTCAATTTACTCTTAACTGTAATATACACCAAAACCAAACAAAACCAAACAAAACCAAACAAAACCAAGCAAAACAAAACAAACACACACAAAACCAAAGCAACAACAACAAATCCCAATTGTTTTTTTGTCGCACTCTATGAACGTGTTCTTTTTTTTTGGCCAGAATAAAGATATTTAATTGCTAGTGTTCGGCGTTTGTATTTGGGGGATGCAGGATGGGGGATCGCATAAGGATGCGATCAATCAACAAGGTATGAGTATGCGCATGAAGTTCTAAGTTTTTAAGTTGGAAATTCGTTCAATCAAAGCATGGATTCACCTGGCAGAATATTTATTATGTAAATGGAACCTGCTCAGCTATAGATACGCCCATGCATCCATATGCAAAGTAATCTATAAACATTAATGCATTTGTGACTCGTATTCCCTGCATGTCTGCACATGAACATACCCAAATATAAATTTGGAAAATGCCTCGCTAATTGCTGAGTGAAATATAAAAATAAATATCATTGTCATTACTTCTACATTCTTTTATTTATTAGTAGCTTATTTTGTTACGAATAGATGGCACCACAAAGTTCATGCCTAAAAGCAATACCATGCCATACAATAAAAATTAAAAATTTGTGTAATTTTAAATGCCAAATTTGAAGAAGCATTAAAAATGGTAGAAAACTTCAACTTTGCGTCGCTACATCTGCAGTTATATCTATTCTGTCACCAGGAATCAAACATCCTGTGCACAGGTAGTACAATTTTCTTGTCAGCCTATTAACTTTTGGCGGATTTCCGCGCTGCAGATCTCGAGCAAAAATTATGAAAGTGCAAACAGTCACCAAATTGCGGTTTTGGAATTTTTAAAAAATATGTTGAGTACAATTTTAAGTGAGATTAAAGACTAGTACGACCTAATTTATGTCTCTTGCTGAGTACATTTAAAAGTTTCGCATTTTTCGAGCTGTCTACACTCAACCGTATTAGTTTTGATTTTATAGTAAGGCCTGGCTTTTCATAAGGAGACATGTCTCACATGTCAAATCTTTCACTGTGCACTGAACAAAATAACAACAACAGAATTCGATATATATATATTTTTTTTAAATTAGTCTTGTAGACTACACTACACTACAGCCTGTCGGGTGGGTCTGCCACATAGTCGAAAGTTACTGCAACATGCATACCATAACCAGTAAGAATCTGAGCAGCGAGGAGCTGATGGAGGTACACAATTGGCTCATACAGAATAACATTGGCACACACAGGCTGCGTCGCGACTTCTCTGATGTGTGGCCCCTGGCCGAGATATTGAAGCGTCACTATCCACGCCTGGTGGATCTCTACAATTACCCGAAGAAGAGCAGTGTGCAGCTCAAGATGGCCAACTGGGAGACGTTCAACTTTAAGGTGCTGTCCAAGTTCAAGATTACGCTTAGCCGCGAGTTCATGGAACTACTATCGAACGGCGTACACGGCACCGCGGAGGTGCTGCTCCATGAGATCATTCGACTGGAGAAGCGGCAGCGCATGGCGGAGGAGCGCAATTTGTCGGTACGCCAGGAGCAGGCCTGGGAGGAGAACGATGAGGTGAAGGTCGTTGTGGTCAACAAGCGGGTTGGCGATGCCATTGTCCAAATACCACAGAAAATGATATTGTATTCGCTGTACGAGAAGATGTCGCAGGACAACCAGACGAAGGATCTCCTGATTGACTCCTACCAGCAGCGCTTGACACACATGGAGAACATCATAAAAGTGAAGACACAACGCATCGACGAACTCCTAATGCAGATGGGAAAAATACCCCCGAGGATGGCCAATATTGTGACATCCAGCTGCTTCCTTAATTATGATGACAAATATCAGGCTCCAGCCCCGTCTCTCGACTCAGACAGTAGAAAATAGTGCTAAGCCAGGCTAATTCCAGCTATGTCCCAAATACCAAGCATCCAACTATACATACATAATTATTAGTTTGTATTTAAGTTAACGTTATGTTCACACATGTGCGATTATATACGAACAAACATATTTAAGGTTGGCGAGTCAAATAAAACGAAATAAAAAACAAATTGTGAAAACAATCCGAGCCGAAGGATCGCAAATAATAAATCTATGGTTTAGCTTTCTTTCAAAATCACGTTTGTTAAAAACTCTTGATTTAATATAGCTATGTATAAAGTAAGACCCACAAAGACTTTGTTCTGTGGCAGACGCTTGCTACCCATGTCTGCGAATTTGTTTATATTTCAGCGAAAGCCAAACAAATCGGTTCGAGCGAATTCTGGGAACATGAGTACGAAATGTCGCGACAGCTTCTGAAATTACTAGGCCAAAGAATGCAACTGAAATGATGAGTTTTTTATTTAGTGGAAAGCCAACTGCTAAACATAGACCCGACCCAAGCGATATGGCAGTCACACTTGGCTGTAGCACTTTTGCCTGGTGCCCCAAATGAAATGGCCAATAAGAATAGGTTGATAGAAACTACAAATTATCAATTTGATTGAGTCTCAAAGTCTCAAGTCTCAAATCCACACGCAGAAATGCAGAAATATATAATATATAAAAAATAATATATATAAAACTAAGTCAGATATAAAAAGAAAAAAGTTCATTGATGGTAAGCGTTTAGTGCATTTAAAAAGTACACGACGTAATGAAGGATGAAAAACATCTTCTTGATTCATACGAGTATAGATATTTACTTACGATTAATAATATGAATACTCGTTTTTTATTGAATGCTAGGAGCATTAGAATCTGCGCGTAGTACTCTCCATCACCATCTATGGCCAAATGGCAGCACAATACAATACCTGCCCTGCATATTATGCACACCCCACCGTGCATTCCCATAGAGTTGAGGCAGGCTGTTTCGAAAGGATGGTAATGGACCATCCATCCATCCAGCCTCCCACCGCTTGCTGCCACAAAACATATGTACGTAGTATGTACATATATGTATGTATGTATGTATGGTTAAATGCCCCTGCCCGCTGCATCACCCATCGACGGTCGGTGAGCTGTGAGTCATGCTTGAAAATCAACTTGAGCGAACGGCACAAAACGTTATCAATTTGTCGCTATATAGCAAATAACCCGGGACATATGTATACCCGTAACCGTACTCGTACTCGCACTCGTACTCTAGTGCCGCTCCGCTGTCTCTTCTCTCCCACTATATGCATACGTATGCATGTAAGTCTGTACATGGCTCTTATTCATATATTTTATTTCAATATTCAGGAGTGTCCGTCCTGGCGGGAGCGGGACAGGCACACAGAGAGAGCGAGAGAGAGAGAGTGAGAAAGAGCGATAAAAGAGAGGGGGCTGGTACAGAGCAGCCAACCGGAAAACAAGCAACAACTCTGCCACGCAATTATAACGGGCCAAAGGAGCGCAAAGAGCGCGCGCGCCCATTTGGTATTGTCAGGGGCGTGCGCCAAACTGGGATAGCAACAGTGCAGCGGCAGCAGTGCAGCAGCAGCAGAAGCAGTTCAGTTGCAGTTGCAGTACCGTTACAGTTGCCGCTACAGTTACATTTTCATGCGCATTTAGCTCGCTATAGAGGGGGCTACACGAAAAGGAGGAGAAATGTTTAGCTACAAATTGAATCTTCGGTGAGTGAGTTAACGAGCAGGCAGGCAGGCAGGGCAGGGCAGGGCAGGGCAGCCTCCTCCGCCTGTCCGCGAATCTGTTCTGTCTATCTATACGTCTGTCAGTGAGTGGGTGTGGGAGTGCGAGTGCGAGCGAGACAGGTGGAGAATGAAGAGTGCCATTAGGAAGAGCTAGAGCCATAGAGGAGTGGTGATGGCGATGGGGGTTGGGTGTTGGGTGGGTGGGTGGGTGGTTTGTTGCGTAGTTCGTTCGAGTGGTGCAGAGCTCTGCGCTGAGTCGGGCCGGGCCGGGCCGGGCCGAACAGAACGCTAATTAAAAAGACACTTAAAGGGAGCCACCGGAAACAAGTTCGAGGCAGAGCAGAGCAAATACAAAAAAGTTCCACCTAAAGCGACAGAGAGGGACAGAGACAGAGACAGGGAGAGAGAGAAGGCATAGAAAAGCTAGAGATCTGGCGAAGCTCTCGATACCTTTCTTTGCTTCCTTTATACGTTTATTGTTCCAATGGCAGAAAACTACAATATATTGCTATTAGTTATAATTTATCATTATGAATGATAAGAACTTGTTAATTTACTTTTAACGATCCTCAGACATTCTGCTTATCCTATAATACCTTATTCAAGGGTATACCAGAGCCAAGGAGAGAGAGGAAAAACATGAAAAAAGCTAAATCGTGGGGGGGAGTCATAAAATGAAAGTTGTAGCAAGCGGAAGTGGCGAGGGAGGTAGGGAGGAGTCGTGCCAAAGAGAGAGAGCATAAAGGGAGTCATAGAATAAAAGCTAAAGAGAGGCAGGGAGAGAGAGAAAGAGGAGTTAAATAAGGAGTACATAGCATACAAAGGTAAAGCGATAGAGGAGCCATAGAATAAAGCGGGAATCTAAATGGAAAACTGAGTTAACATTGCCATGAAATCGTCTATGAAATGTGAATGTAATTTAATGAATAAAATCTCACTCCCACTCCATTCGCAGCTATAGCCCACTGCCCCCCGCCCTGCTTCCTGCTGCCTGCTCCCTGCTCACTGGTAGTGGTCTGTAGCACTTGTCTAGATAGATTCACATTCATGCGGTTCATTTGCGTAGCCATTGAGATCTCAATTGCATTTTTAATTGGTACATTTTACGCTGGCATCCTTTGAGCACAAAGCCGGGGAGACGGGCGACTGAGACCCCTTTGAGTCACGAGTCACGAGTAGCTGGAGGATCTTGTGGGGCCTTTGCCGTAGCATCCACTTTGATTTGTATTTATTTAATGAGTTATTAATTGCATTAAGCTTTCGGCGAGCGAGTGCAAACTTTGCAATTAAAAGCAAACAAGAGCTTTTGTGGAGCGGATTACAAACGCAAACGCCAAAAAAATGGACAAATGCTGACGGCGCGGCGTGAGAGAGAGAAGCAAGCAGTGCCCATCTGGTGAGAGAGACTGGCTCCCCTGCAACTCACCAAAAAAGGGAGCAGCAGAGTGAATTATCATAGGAAACGATCGCAGAGCGCGAGCAGAAGATTGATAAAAGCTTAAAATACAGCAGAAGATCAGCAGAAGATGGAAGATGCAGCAGAAGAATCTTTCTATCGAGTGGGTCCCACAACCAAAGCAATAGATACCGTTTCAAGGCCATCTCTCTCGAGCCTCGAGAAATTAAATAGATTTTATTTTCTTATAGAGGTTTAGCCTCAAGGCTATCTATGGCATGCTGTAAATGCTGTAGCTGAATGTCAAAGATCGATCCGCAAGGGCATTCATTTTGTTCTTATTTATTATTCCTAATTTCCAGCCAAAATCCTTCCACAAATAGTTCACTTCAAATTGATCTTACATTATTTAATTGCATATGTCTTAAGCGTAGGCTTTTTGTTGTTGTTGTTTCGAGCAGCACAAGTCACTGCCGAAATTATTAATTCTAAACAGTTGTTGTTCTTGCTGTTGCTGTGACTGTGACTGCCCCCCAAAATGAGTTCTTATTACAATTTCGATTTAAATTTGTTGTGCGCCATGCCCCCGCCGCAGGCCAGAAACATCAGCGTAATGATTGCATGCAGAGGATGAGGTTACGGAGAGGACGATTATGTCATCGTGACGGGGTGGCAGTCCTGGCATACAGGACTTGCCAGCACACTTGACTTCCGGATGAGAACGGCGGGCTGGGGGCAGCCCAGGGTCTGGATTGTGAGCCACGGGGCGGAGTCGGTGTCACAGTTGGAGATGTTTACCATATTGTGTGAAAATTTTGTGGGTTTTGCTACCATCCAGCCCCATCTCCTGCCTTGTGCTGCTTCGTTGCTGCTGCTCCTGTGTCCTTTCATTGGTGGTGGATTCTGGTTTCGGTTTCATTTTGTGATTAAAATGTTTGTCATTATCCGTTTGGAAAATTGTCACAAATTGTGTTTGTGCCGCGGGCTGTGCCACACTTGTCTGGCTGGATTTGTTTGTGTTTGTGTTTTTGTTTTTATTTCACTCCTCTGCTCTCTTTCGTTTTTTCTGCTCTCTGCTGAAGCCACCACACCGTCGCACGATGGGGCACGATGGGGCACGATGATATGATCCGATCCCCATAGCTTTGTCACGTAAAAGCTTCGAGCCAGAGCCGAGCTTGATCCATGGATCGATCGGGCCAGAGCTGGATCGATCAGTCAGTTGCAATCGAATTATCAGCTAGCACTAAACATGAACATTTCCGGTCCTCAGCCCCAGCAGCCGTAAGTGTGATTGAATTCTGTGTTTCCCGGAAAAGTTTCAAGTACAAGTTTCAAGTAAAAGTTTCAAGTAAAAGTTTCATAAGTTCAAGAATGGCAACTAAAACTATTAATAATATATGTTGTGTAAAACACAACGAGAGATTATGCCGCCAGGATATTGGCGAATGGAATTTCTCCAGAGACTCATCTTTAAAAAGTGTTTTTCTTTTATATTCGGGCATTGAAAAGCTAACGATATGCAATGAGAATAATTAATAAATTAAGGACCGTCATCTTCCGATCCTCAGAGACATTAAAAGTGATTTATGAATGTGATTTAGACACGGAAAACTTGCGGTAGATAGCAGGTTCATATTTGTTTCCAAGTCCTCCAGGCAATAAACATCTAAAACTATAAACTAGGCCCGTTTGAACTGTGGAATCGGACTCAAGGGACTGCAAAATAAGAGCAGGAAACAAGTTGAGAGCATAAGTGGATTTCAATAATTCAATTTCAAAACCCAACAATTAGTTTCTGCCCTGGCGGTATGCATAAAGATATATTCAGTGCACTATCTAATAAACATTCCCCCCATTCATTTGCATGCCATACTTTTGAAAGGTTTCCCCCTCAAGAAAATAGAGAATAAAACCCAATCCTTTCTTTGTAATTTTTGTTGCTCGATCTTTCGTTTAATGTGCCTTTAGTCGGTGCTCCTAAATCAGTTTCAGGCGTTTTCCTGCATGAGTAAGCGTTGACAGAAATCTGATATTCTTCTAGCCAGTCGCCATATGTAGCATATGTAGCCCCGTAAGTGGGAACAGTAGTTGACTTTTAATTGTGCATTTCCTGAGTTTCTTGATAATTGGATTAGCTAAGCAGAATATAGCTAATGTCAACATATGTACATGCATATGTACATATGTGCGTATAATTCGGATGGATCATCGATTCCACTGGCTACCCAAAGATAAGCTTCAAAGATAAGCTGAGAGAGCCTGTCCGCCCATACTGTTTATATTCGCGAGCAACAATCCAAACAAATCGGTTGGCATTGGCATTGGAGCTTGGAGTTTGGAGTCTTCTCAAATTACGAGTTGCAGGCGCAAGTGTTTTAGATGACAAAAGTTAGGCCTCTCTGGGATCAGGCTCGACTCCAATTGGACTCTTTCTATTATTTACATAGTACAAACAACAACTTCATTAGCTGTCAACAAAAAACGCCTACAGCAAACATCATACAGCGCACAAGTGAGAGAGGGGGAGAATCCGAGTCCAAACCCTGATTCAAAAACCGAATTCAACACGCCACAAATACAAATCGGTGCATAATGACATGAAAATCTGTTGGCTTTTGTCAAGCCCTGAAGCCACAAAGCCCGAAAATTCTACGGCCTATGCCTATGCGAGGGATGAGAATGCGAATACATTTATTTTAACAATTTGCCTTAAATTAGGCGTAAAATGCACAGATTGGTTACAAACAACAAGCGTCTCATCAGGGCGATGAAAGGTCCACTCCACTCCACATCCAACCCACCCCACACCACCGCAGCACACCCGAAAATGAAAGGGTAGTGCGCCGTGGCACTTGTCGCCTCTCGTCCTCTCTTTAAGAGCCACAGCCACAGCCCATTATCATCATTACGATTGTTGCTATTATTATTTTTTGGGTTGCGGTTGCCGTTGCCGTTGCGATTGTCGGGCCAACCCTCGCTAATTGAGCGCTTTTATCAGTGCTAATGCTAATAGAAGTGAAGCAGCAGCAGACACAGTTCATGAGTTGACATTGATTGCGTCACAAAAGGATGAGGACGGGGAGGAGTAGTGCTACTGCACTTGTCCGTGAGATACGCGTCTGATAATAGAATCCCAACTGATCCGTATCGGACTCAAAGCTGATTTGCATAATTGGCTCAGGCTCTGGGCGCTGGGCCATCAAAAAGGGAGATAGTACTCGCATGTATAGTGGGTATTGTTCTGCTAAGAGGATGTGGTGAACGCCACCTTAGCCAAGGATTCCCACAGGTTTTATTTTTTGGTTTCAGATGGGATATACATAGGTGGTGGATGGGGGGCGTGGGCGTGGGCTTGGGCTTGGGCGTGACTGCTGTGCATTTGTAAAATATGCATAATTAAAACACGGAAAATGCACAATGGCCATTGGGGCCATTGATGCCTTGGCTTAACTTAGCTATGTATGTATGTATGTATAATTCACGAGTACGAGTATATCTACAACAAGTTGTTAATCTTTTCATGCGGCTGCATAATTAAAATATGAATATGGAAATTTCAATGGGCTTCTGTTTCTGTCTCTGCCTCGGCCTGCCACAAATGGGGCAAGCGCCCTAAAATCAACGGGATAGAAATGGCTGGCTACGGGGTACGGCGGCGACATTTGTTTTTTATTTCCGTCTTTGATAGAAAAAACGCACAGATCTGAAACATTTTGCTTGATTCTCTTGCGACACGAATAAGTTGTTCACGCAGAAAATTAGCTATACATATGTTTGTACATAAATCTTCAGTTACAAAATGGCGTTTTCAACAAACAACTTTATGTACAACTTTGAGATGTAGCAGAAAATACCCAAAAGCCCACAGACAGACTTGGCTCATGCTGATCGATTAAACATACATGCATACACACCATGTACCATTGTACCATATGTTTGTTGTAGTTCTTCTCTCATAATCAAATCATACGACCCTACCCGGCAAAGGGTATCGTTAACGGTAACGGCAAAGCACAGACAAGCGTAAAGCAAGAAGAAGAGGCCAAGCTAAAAGAAAAGACACAGCACACAGAGAAAGAGAGATTCTCACACACGCACCAGAACACGCTCGTTGACAGCGGACTTAACAGTAAGGTGGGTCGGGTCGTTGGGGAAGGGATAGCGGGGGGTCGGTTCGGTGAGCTGTCACCTAGTGCCATCCCATTCGCGCATTTGCGCTTTTTACCGTTTGTGCGAAGTAATTGCAAAATATGAATGCATAATGAGGAGATATTTTCCCAAGTACGCAAGAAACTTCTGGCGGCAGGCACGCAGGGCAGGAGCAGAAGCAGGCGCAGGAGTCCCAGGGGAAGGGGATAGGTGACTTTTATGCTAAAATGAGCACATGGCGCGTGCATTTGCATTTTGCCAGTCGTCGTCGTCTTCCACGAAAAGCAGCACAAGGACAATCTGAGAACGGCAACACACACAAACACACACACACACGTGGCTTTCTATATCCTCGTCTTTTCACCAATTCCCTTAAACACACACACATTATGCGCTTTTCCCTATAAATCACACACACACACCTAAATGTACTATACGAAAGTATGGTTGTCACCCTCACTCCCACACTCGCCAAACGGAAGCGCACATTATGGCAGCTTTTATAGTTCACCCGCTCTTGCATGCACTCACGCACCATGTGAAGCTGAAAACATGTCAAAATGTTCCAAAGTATGCATACCGCTCATTAAAATTCCGTTGGCCATTGGAGCATCTGCATCCTCCGCCGCTGCCGAACCGTGTTAAGAGTTGTCTGCCCCGCTGCCCGCTTATACGGACATGATGCTCTCTTTTTATTTTGCAGTTCATCCAACGGGACGCTTCGGCGCGCCATACGTCCCCTGGGCTTCGATCTGCAGGAATTGCGTTTGGTCATCGAAGTGTCGCCGCTTCGTCATCTGTGCCCCTTCCTATTTGCCACTGATAACATATACGAGGTGAGTGCCTGCTGTACGCTGCCCACTGGAATTCCACGGCTGATCTCACACTGGTTCCAGATAATGGATGGTTTCAATTCCTTGATGAACGGCGAAACGATCGCGTTTGGTGCCGCCCCCCTGGGCACCCTGATGGTTGCCGGGATAATGGTGTATATGCTGAACCACGCCGAGCTGCAAGCGAGCCATGTGAAGCGCACCCTGTTTCTGCAGCGCTGCTTCAACTACATGGCCTGCACCGAGGAGACGCACGTTAGTGGCGGACAGCACATGGACATCATGCAATTCAGAACTAATCTCGAACAATTTTATCAGACAGGTCAACGATCTATGCGCCGCCATCCTGAACAAGATCAACATCAGAGATTCGGACCACATGCTAAACCTGATCCTTTGCTGCCACCATGCCAGCCCCTTGTGTACTATGGCCCAGTTGGTGTGCAGCTGCCTTCTCTGGGCCGTGCTCGACTGGCTGACCGATATGGGCATGGGCTCACACCGCCTGCGCCCCTACTCGGAGCTGAAGCTGGCCATCAGCCTAGTGAATCCCAGCGTCTGTGTGGAGTCCTATTTGCACGGCCTCAATCTGACTGTGCGCGTCGTCTCTGCCCTGCTCGTGGTGGGCCCTTACGGCAGCACCGAGCAGATATGCAACGAGGTCGGTGTGGCGCCCGCTTTGTTCGTGCTGCCCGACGACGATGCCTCCATCGTGTTCCGCTGGCTTACCGCCGTTGTCAACGAGCTGCGCCACAGCTTGGGCCAGGCGGATGGCCACATGGAGGAGCGAATTGTGGTGCTGGAGGTGGCCTGCGACCTGATGCTCATGATGCATGAGCATCTGCTAATCATTTATCAGCGCATGCGCGACCTCGACCCAGAGGCAGAAATACTTCCGCTGCCCGACCTGCCGCCAGAGCCCGTGGTGGCTGCCGACGAGTTGGCCAACGAGAACAATTCTGTTTAATCTTGTTTCAATCATTTGAATCATTTGTAATGCATTTTTATGCACTCACTTTTTGTATAATACCCAATCGAAATACACCCAGCCCGGCTTGGCCTGGCCCATTTCATCTTTGCTCTGAGATAAAAAGGAAAATCCAATCCTTATGTTGGGGACGTGGTAATTTTTATTTTCGCAGGAAAACTTAACAAGCCAAAGATCAGTGTTCTCTCCATACTGATGTCGATAGTATTGCATGTATTCACTCGCCCAGGACATTATCCAGCCAATTTTCCACATCGTTTTTGCCAGCCGCCGACGACGGCGTGGCCGGCTGAACCATTGGCATCGGCATCGGCATGGGCATAGGCATGGCTTCAGGGCCAGCGTCAACGGTGTTGGAATCAGGCTGAATATTTGTCATGGCCAGCAGCTCCTCCAAATCATCAGCCAGAGCACTCTCCGGAGCGGCGGTAATCACGGCTTGCGGTGCTGCTGGCA
This sequence comes from Drosophila tristis, assembly GCA_018150885.1. Lineage (NCBI taxonomy): Eukaryota > Metazoa > Arthropoda > Insecta > Diptera > Drosophilidae > Drosophila > Drosophila tristis. The sequence goes on along the minus strand of JAECWT010000215.1, from coordinate 3,691,219 downwards.
ACGTGGCGGACTTGGCGGCCGAGGAAACACGTGATTTTGCGGCACTGCCATTAGCCTCGCGCAACACACGCTGCTGGTAGAGGGTCTCCGCCCGCTCGGCCGCCTCCGTCTGTGCCACGATTTGCTGGCGTGTGAACATGGAGGCGGGATAGTCCATGCGCTTGTAGAAGGGGATCGTCTGCAGGCCGGCGTTCAGGCGGACTAGGTTTAGCGTGAAGTAGCCGCTGGCCGCCTTGGTGTGCAGCTGCGTCTGGCCCTCGGCAATGCTGGTCCACTCCTTCTCCGAGCCGAAGGTAAAGTGGCCGCCACCCAGGTTGGGGAATTGCGTCAACTGCTTGTAGTCACCGGCCCGCAGTTGGGCGCGGGCGTTCTCATCGATGGTCGCTCCCGGGTCCACGCCCAGATGGTTCACGTCGTCCGTGTCACTAGGCAGAACGTCCAGCAGGTCGCGATTCATTTGCGGAGCCAGCTTGGAGCCCCGGGATCCGCCGGACGCCCAGTTGCCCTTGCGGGCAAAGCGTGGCTCGTCACTGGAGTCTGCCACATCCACGATGCTCCGCACTGCCGTGTTCTGTGGCGAACTGGACGAGGTGGTAGTGGTGGTTCCACGGCGCTGCTGCTGGTGTAGCGGCTGCTGTTTGTGATGAGTGTATTGCTTCATGTTCCTCCGCTTCCTGTTTTGGGCAAAGATTTGTCAGCAGTGGCAGCAGCGATTACGTGCTACTTACTCCTTGGATCGATCGTCCTTGCCAGACATTCTGCTAAGTAATTGGGGCGGCGGGGGCTTCGCGAAAAGGTAATTTGAATTTAAAATCTGGTTTGTTTACACCCCCAGTCAGCTGTTGTTGCTGTGGCAGCACAATGCTGCAAGTGCGAGTGAAATGGAAACAGTCAGGTATTGGTGCCAGTTGTGCATAACAGCACTCTGTACGCTGTATGGTATTGATAGCAGAGAAATCTTTGCACGTAACAGCACAATTTATTCTGGTCCTTACAGCACTAGTAGTTGCATTGCCCGCGCACTTGTTATCGATTTCGGAAATATTTTCGGAAAATTCATCTTCTTCTTCTTTTTTGCATACTTTTTTAGGGCTGCCAGATCGGTTCAATGCGCAATAACTGTAGCTCGATACATGATAGACGCAAAACCATCGATAGTAGAGGCTGGCTGGTTTGACATCTCGATGGTTTGACAGCTCTAAAAAGTTCTTTTCCGGTTTCGTTCCCAAACAAAGAGGTACGGCATATTCGTGCCTCAATTTAATTTATAAACATCGCCGGCATGTAAATAGTTTGTTTCGTAAAACGCGCAAAATAGCCAACCGAATGAATTGCGTTAACCATTGCGCACAAAATTTCACACAGTACTCAATTGCATTGGTCGAAAATTCGCTGGCGAAACTTGTGTTTTATTTTTTTCTGTGCAATACCATTTTTTTGTTGGTTTAAGTGTTTGTGTCTTTACTAATGTTTGTATTTGCTATATCTTGCAGATATTGAACAATGGGCCGCTACTCCCGTGAGTCAGACAACGTCACCAAGTCGTGCAAGGCGCGCGGACCCAATCTACGTGTGCATTTCAAGGTGAGCCATATTCCAAGACGCCGCTCCTGCCCATTGTTGTTATTGTCTAGAGACAGAAGTGTGGTTATGTATATTTATATATGTAGATATGGCAACTAAAATCAGTGAATGCCTGGCCGCCAGCAGCATCTCGCTTTTGCATCGTTGCTAGAGTAATCTTCTGGACAAGTTCATCAGCTGAGCGCAGTCTCCATCCATGACGCGCTCTTCTAAAACATTGTCCACATCTCTTGAATCCATCAGTACGCTGGCATCATCTATCAACTGACGGTTGTGCCTCCGATGCACCACATGCAGCTCAGGCACATCTGTTTCGATCCGTGGATGCCCATATCAATCTCTAGCCTGTCTGAAAGAGGGGGGCATTAAAAGAAGATGAAGCAAATCTGTGAAAAGTCTCGGCACAGTGTCGGAATCCAATAATGTGACTTTCCTGGTGGGCATAACGACTACATACAGTGGCTACATACATGTGACCATCCAAATAGTTGTGCCCAAAGTAAAATCCAACCATTGCTAAAACAGCGGCGTGCTGGCCCTCAATGCTCGCGTCTCTACCTGAACTCTGGCACAATGCCTCTCTTGGCTGCAGGAATGACTGAGCAGCACCTGGAACCTTGTCTTCTGTGGAGCTCTGCAGTCACTCTCTTTCTGAGCCCACTTTACTGACTCTCCTGGCGGGCACAACGACTACATAAAGTGGTTGCCACACATGTGACCATCCAAATAGTTGTGCCCAAAGTAAAATCCAACCATTGCTAAAACAGCGGCGTGCTGGCCATCAATGCTCGCGTCTCTACCTGAACTCTGGCACAACCCCCACATTTTAACTAGAAGAATTTGGTTCAAGGCTAGCTGTTAGCTTTGAAAGTGTTTTAATCATACTAATGCCGTAATTTTTGTCCACAGAATACACATGAGACTGCTCAGGCCATCAAGCGCATGCCCCTGCGCCGTGCCCAGCGTTTCCTGAAGGCTGTGATCGACCAGAAGGAGTGTGTGCCCTTCCGTCGTTTCAATGGCGGCGTTGGACGTTGCGCCCAGGCCAAGCAGTGGAAGACCACACAGGGTCGCTGGCCCAAGAAGTCTGCGGAATTCCTGCTGCAGTTGCTGCGCAACGCTGAGGCCAATGCTGACTGCAAGGGACTCGATGCCGATCGCATGGTTGTCCACCACATCCAGGTGAACCGCGCCCAGTGCCTGCGTCGCCGCACATACCGTGCCCATGGTCGCATCAATCCCTACATGTCATCGCCGTGCCACGTCGAGGTCATTCTTACCGAGAAGGAGGAGGTCGTCTCGAAGGCCACCGACGATGAGCCCGCAAAGAAGAAGCTCTCCAAGAAGAAGCTGCAGCGCCAGAAGGAGAAGATGTTGCGTTCTGAATAAAATGTGTTCTGGGCCAGCCGCCCAAGCCGGTGTCAACAAATGAAAACAATTCATTTTTTTTTTTTTATTAATATAACTTAATGAAAGTTTAATGTGCGACCGACCGTGTGTGTATATTAATGTTGTCAAGGATGTGGCCGGTGCGATGAGGACGATGATAGATAAAACAACGCAAGCGCCTGATGTGCTTACTTGGAAATGTGATGCGTTTGGCTTTTACCTCAACATTTTTTTTTTTTTTTCTTTTTGCTAGGCTAGGACAGCGTGGTAACGCAATAAAGTAAACATTTTTGTACTACATAACTTGGACTGCAAATGTAGGGATCGATCCCCAGCTGGGTTATGTTAACGTTTAGCTGTGCTGCTAGGTTAAATATATTTTCTGCATGTGTTGAAATGGGCCGCATGTTTGGAGGCCGTTTTTGTTGTCAGACACGAGTTTATCGTTTTGTTTTGTGGTGTCTCCGTCTTGAAGTCTGCTGGAATGAGACCATAATATAAGCGATTTCTAATCAAATATTTGATAAATGTACCCACATGTTTCAAAATTTTGAATGGCGCAGTGCGCGGACGTTCCTTCTATTTTGAACAGTCTGGCAGCACTGTGCTGGCGCCACCAGCTCTTGGTAGGCTGAAAGCGAAAACTTTCAAAATCATTTTATTAACAGTGATTTCATGTATTAAATGCGCAATCAAAGTAAATAATGATCAAGGAAATGAAGAGATATTAAACTGACGTATAAAAGCGAACCAACAAAAATAATTTTGAATGCCGAAACCCGGGATTGAACCGGGGACCTTTAGATCTTCAGTCTAACGCTCTCCCAACTGAGCTATTTCGGCGCATGCATAGGACGCTGACCAAAGGGCTGGTTGGGGGGGAGGGATCGGGATGGGATAGCATCTACCTTTGCTGCTTTAAGCTATGGTTTAGCTACATATACATAATGGAAGGAATTCCAAATAATTTACTTTTTCAAGGCCTTGCATCGGTTTGTGGCTTTGAGTAAAATTAAAAAATGATTGCCTGGGTTCAATGGTTTTTAATTAAGGGGAGTTGAGTGTATGAAAGCCATCCAGTTCACTGGATTGGATACCAGCCGAATTGTCCCTTTTCTGTTAGTCATTTATTAGCGTGTTCGTTCTGGACATGACCGTAAAATTTCTGTTGCTAATCAAAAAAGGTGAAGCTCGGTTGGCCAAAATAAAAAACAAAACAAAAAAAATAATGAACGTCGTGGATGCACCAACCAACCAACTCCTTCACCGCCATGTTACGACAAGCCGAGTTCTTTGGCTGCCAGCAACAAGGAATGTTTATTGTTGTAACTTTCTGATTTTAATACGAGTATATCGTATCATGTACATATATGTATATTTTTAGAGCACTCTTTGTGTGTGCGAGTCCATTCAATTTATTCATGATTCATGCTTAATTGCAGGTGTTTTACGTTTTTTTTTTTATTTACCGTGCAGGCCCGGATGACCGATCTCCAACGGAAGATACCCAAACGGCACCAGGCGGCGCATGCGCATCATCCCTGGAGGTCAAGTGTCGGGGAACTAACTGCTGTACCTCTGCTGGCGCTGGTGGGGCATTCCACCAAACTGCACACGTGCTCGTGTCACCGTCGTCGTCGTCGTCGCTGTCTTAGAGTCCACATCAGTCAAGGATCCGGTTCTAACAAAAAAAAACACTTAACTGGAGCTGCCAACCGAATGCTGCCTTGAAAGCAGCGACTCACAGGCCCGTGGCTCGTGGGCGTTCAAGCAAGACCGAAAAGAACTGAAAAGAATATCCAAGAAAACACAGACAAACGTAAACGCTACAAAACACATACGCCCAAGCTAGCACCCACCCACCCACAATAGCTTGGCCCGTACTTGACACTCCCCATGGTAGCTCCAATACCACATATATAGCGCTGGCCAGTTCTCCACTGACGTCACATGAACGCCGGTATCCAAGACCACATCTCGGCAAATTAGCAGCAGCAAAAAACAGAAATAAAAAAAATACCCAAAGACCAACACCTGCGGCGGACAGAAACAACAACTTCTGAGAGAGGCGAAAAAAAAATCACCATTGAAACTGGTTCCGAGGGGAAGCTGCGACCCGTGAGTCAGCTGGAAACGGCGTACCGGTACCTCCTCCACTCCACCCTCCTATCAGCGTGCACCGATTTACCACACGCACATGACTGCTTGCATGACTTTCTTTGATAATAATAGTGCCAACTGCAGAGATCGGGCAAAAACAAAAAAATCCCCGTCCAATTGCAGGCTCAGAACCTCTAGACCTGAACTGGAAACTTGATTTTGCATCTTGTTATACCCTATCAAAAGTAGTGCATAGTTCATATCAAGTGTAAGAACCACTGATGCCAAATTTCACAGTCAGTACAAGCCAGATTTAAAAAAATGGCAATAGCTAATCCAATATGATCGATAAAACCAAAAATATATAAGCTTAAAATTATGCCTACAGGAAAAAATAATACATTTTGTGCTTTTATTTAAAATAGCGATCAATTTTGAACTTCGTTACCTTCAACATGAGATCGTATAATGCCTTTTATACAATACAATAGTATTTTACGATTTTGGAAATTACTCATAGTACTCATAGCGCATTTCTGCGCAACCCATATCCATATCTTAGCAGCAAAGAAATTCCAATTAAGCACAATAATTGTATCATAGATATCATATTATGAAAGTGTATTACATGTTTCGGCCCCTCAAATTGACACAAGCTTCTTGTTTTTTATGAATTCTGCGAAAGCATCCGTCCGAGAAGTTGGTGTTTGGTTCGGTTCGCCTGGGATCAAGCAGAACAAGGCACAGACAAACAGCACTCATCATCCACACCGCCATCACCGTCACCGTCCCCAACATCATCATACCCAACATGATGAGATTTTGGGAGCGCAAAGAGCTGCAAGAGGTAGAGGGGAAATCCCACTAGTCTCGGGTTCAGATTATGCGTGGATTTTCCATCGCTGCCAACTGGTTTTCTCTCTCGGATGAGTCGCTTGTTTACTAAAATTCAGAGAGAATTGCCAATACGAAATCCGGTGATTTTTGTTTTTTTAATGGTGGGATCACTGGATGCTTTCTTGAGCCATGAATGATGGAAGCCTCTCATTCTTGGCACTGCTCGAATTTACTGATGACAGGTGACACTTTCATCATGCAGACAAAGCAAGCAGTTCAAATACGCCGCAATGAGCAAGCACACACATGTACGAAAAAAGGAGGCACGGCCCTAACGAATTCCTCTCGATTTGTGGCGGATTAATCAGTCCTTTGTTCGATCTGTTCGATCCGAATCCTATTTTTGGCCAAACCACAAGGCGCGGATGGAGAAAGGTTACAGCAGCATTCTCTAAGCAGAAATAACAAAGAGAGAGAGGGAGAGCGGCGCGCGTATGAGACGGCTGCTTGCTCTCTCGGGTGCTGCTGCGACTGCGTCTCTGACGGCTCTACCGCTTGATCGCAATGCGATCGTTTGGTTTCTTCGGGCCTGGCTTTTGTGTTCGGCATTCGGGCGTTGGGTTTTCCTTTTTAAACCACGCCAAATGGAGCCGTGTTTTAGTTGTGTTTGCAAAACGCAGCCCATTGGACGTGCACAAAAAGAATTAATAAACCGAATACGATTCCATTCCAAGCGATCTGCAGAAGGCACTACTGTTCTCCTCTCGCCCGGGATCACGACCACACGGAATAGTGTACAATAGTTATATATATTTTTTCTTTGCTGTGGGTGGCTGTGCATGAGCACATCGCATCGCATCGTGTGTGTTTTTTTCCTGTCGCGTTATCTTACATTTGGCTAATTGAACGAACTGTGAAATCGAAAGATATTGGAATAATACACGCCCTGCTGTCTGCTGCCATTCAATTGCTAGCTGCCGCGCATGTTTGTTCGCAATTAATTTAAATCCATCGAGTGGTGCACGAGTTCCACAAAATAGTACTCGTATTTTTTGTGTGTCAGTGTCAAATTGATCGCAGAACAAGAGGGAGACCAGCCGTATCTTTATCCAAGTGTAAGTGTAAAAGCTGAAAAATATAGATGACACAAAGAGTGTGAAAGGTCATGAAGTACAGTCTCTCTGGAGATCGAAGGGTTTCGAGGATCACAGATCAATATTAGATTAAAAGCAAGGCTAAACTTATTACTGAGTTTAATTAAACAGTTTCCTTGACTTCTTATGTCAATATTTGAGCTAAAGAACACAAACTGCTCGAAAAATAGATGTCTTATGTGTTTTCAGCAAGCAGTCAGTCCTCTGGTGTAAGGATCAACAATGATCGCGTTGGCTTGCCTTGACTGGATTTGTCATCGCAAAAGCAACAACGATCGCCAAGTGCTAAATGCAAACAATTATACAGTGATTAGGCATATGTCCAGATTCCACCCCTCGTTAATAATAAAAAGCTAATAATAAGCTTCGTTAAATAGTTGGACTTCTGGTTATGCGAGACGTATTTACATAATATGTACACACATACATACATATGTACATATACTATACGAGTACGAGTACATATGTATGTATGTGAAAGGCTTGGAACCTCAGTGTCCCCAGGGCAACCTAAAGTCACTTCAACTACAACTTAAACCATTAAAAGTTTGTATTTGTATTTGAGTAGTGTGTTCAATATTGACGCAACTCTGTCGCTCTGTCAACAAAACACTAATGAGTAATGGCACCGGGAAGAGATGCCTTCTTCGAGTGGTACGCCCACGCCCACTCGCACGCCCATGCTCCCCCCCCAGACCTAATAAGGTCTGAAGTTTGAACTATCTTATCAGAGCGGTGCAGAGCAAAGAAACCGGAAGGTAAGCCCCCCAAAAAACAAACCGAATCGAAGCAAATAAAAAAATATACGAAAAAAATCAGTAACAGAAATCGATCAGACATCAGACATCCAGAAGAGTGTGTGAATTAGAATGAGACGTGAAACCCGCCTCGAAGATGTTCGCCGCTAATGAATCTTCCGATCGTTTCGAGGGGTAGTGTAGCAATTTGTTCTTCAAACGTGTTGTATAAATTTGGCATTATCTCAAAACGTTGAAGGCACAATTTAAATAGGAATTTATTAAGCAAAGAATCTGGCAGTCATTTAATTTGAGTTTCAATTTCAATTAACGGATCTGAATCGTGTTCCCACATCAAGCGAGAGAGATCCCAAAGTCCCCTCATAATTTGCAGGTGGGCGTCTTTGGATGCCCCCCCCTAGTCAAGCAGGGGGTGTGGCGGGTCATATTGTTGTGGGGGCAGTCACGAAGATCACAATCCGCGTGGAATGCAAAAATATAGCAATACAATATATACATATATTATGGAGAAGATCAAATTGCTAATGAACGAACACTGGCAATTGCATAAGTGTGTCTGTGTATTGATTTGATTAACATTCCCTTTTCTATAATTTATCCGCGAATGTTTTCTAATTTCAATAATCGAAGCGAAGGCCATGCAACGATCTCTCTCTCTCTCTTTCTCGCTCCCTCCCTACCGATGGGGAAATCAACCCAAAACCCGTCTAATGTGAACTAACTCGACTAAGCTATGTAGCAGTCCCTCATCAGTTGTATTTAAAGCCTAGACTTCTGCCCAGGATCAGCTGCAGCTGCACGTCTATTTTGATCCATGCAATGTCATCTCATCACAATGATATTCGATCGGAACCCATTTTCCAGCCCAAGCCATAGTTCAGCAATTAGAAAGGTTGGCCAGCTGTCGCAGACCATTAGAATTACTTTTAATTGATAATCCAGCAAGTTCGAGCGACGTCTAATTGCTAGACCACTCTAATTATGCCACAAATTAACGGCCAAGATATAAGGCGGATATACATACTATACATAGCTATCTATCCATATGGGATCGTATACTATATGTATGCATGTATATTTATGAGTAATTGTCTGCCCAATCTATGACTAGGGCTTCTGTAATCTGTTTGAAGCACTTAAGCTCTGAACTCTATCCAACAATTAAATACAAATAATTACTTACTCACTCACTCCATGCTCTCGACTCACCCATACTTAAGTATGAGATGTGTCACAATGAGATCTCATCCTTGCATTGGGTATCTTCATGGTCGTTTATAAAGATGCATATCTACCCATTCGTCTCGTCTGCTCCGCTCAATTTGCGTTTGTCGAACAAGCGACAGCGACGACGTAATTACCCGTAATTCGGGTTATACAGTCCGCTGTCCGGCACCCGGTCGTTTTTCAGAACCCACTCGAAAGCTGTGCTGAACACAAAAACACAGCCGTATGTCCGAGATACAATAATATATTTGCCAAGATGATGATTAGCGATTATTGTTGTTGCTGGTCAGCTGGTCTGCTCTGTCCACCACCCGGTTCTAGCCAATACGAGTCTATTGATTTATGCAAATGCCGGAATAGTAGTTTCAATACTGCAATACACGTATACCCTTAGTGGGGCAACTGTTGCCGGGCACCGCACCACGTGGGCACCAGCAACCGATCCGCAATCTTATGCATATTTGCATACGGGACGCTGCCCCTGACGCTGCTTCAGCTGCGGATGGGTGACAGGTGCGAAAGCTGAGGCGTTTTATAACTCATGAAGATCTGTTTGGGCGAGACACCTGGACGAGCTGAATCGAAGCACTGATCCATTGGAATGCCTCTGGTTAATTGGGGGTGTGATATCTACTCCCGAAACTGATTGAATTCTGATGGTTTATATAAAGAATCAGATTGTTCCTACTGCCTACCTCAAAATGTAGATCTATTTGTTTAATGATCTACCATTGTGAAGATCAGAATTCTTAAGAGCTGTCGTCTTCTATTCTATTTTTCTGGCCCCACAAGTTTTATGTTTAAGCCACTCAGTCACAAGAGTTGTTTTAATCTATATAATTTAATACTAAAAAATGCACTAATTTCATGAATGGTTTCGAATATTGTTTTTGTACTTTTTCTTTACTGTTTTGGTGGTTAAATTTTGAATTGCGCTGGCAGCTGATTCCAGAATCGAACCGCATGACCGAAGAATTGCTCTTCAGAGTTAGTGAGATTGCATCTTAAGCCAATAAAAAATAAAATGGACCTGCTTATAGTAGAACCGTTGCTATCCGCAATCTTCGATCCGTCCAAGTGGCCAAGGAGTCATCTGAACTGCTCTTTTCCACAAATTCGTATTTATGCAAAGCTCGTACTTGCTTTTATTTTATTTTTGTAGCTATTAAAGGGTGTTGTTCCCAGAGATTACTTTCCCCAAATGATGCGCATGATTGATCTCTGGTGTTCGCCTTTGTTGACCATCTCTCATGTCTCATGTCTCTGTCTCTGCCTTCTTGTGCAAGCTTGATCTACATATAAACAAACATCCGGCACATGTTGGGGCGGCGGCGTCAGCCGTTGTTAACACATTGGCCATAATGGTCGGTCGGGTGGCAGGCAAACCATGTGACATGGCCGGCACTTAGCGACCTGATGGCTTCATCTCCATCCATCTGGAAGCCCAATTAGCCGCCTAACTTTGCTGTGCATTAATCAAAATCCGTTACGAAATCTAAATAAAAGTCGAGTGACGTTTCATCTGAAGAGTGCCACCAGTGCCAGGGTCAGCAACGAGTGGCAGCTGCTGTTGTTGCTGCTGCAGCTGCGGCACGCAAGCCTAATTGGCCCTAAAGATATTTGCCACAAGCGGTGGCTAAGTGGCTGCTAATTGCAAATGGGAGGCGAATCAAGAATAGAGACACCTGCCCGGTCCAGACCCGGTCTGGTCTTTCCATTTAATTAAGATTATTTATTCACAGTTTATTAAGAACAGTGTCAAAGAATCTAGCGGCATGCTAAATCACCATCTGGCCAGTGTCAGTGCCTGCCCTCGCTCCTCCCTCTATCCATAAGCCATTCATAAACGCCAAGTTAACCTTGACTGCGGTTACAGCCGACACAACACGGGGGATGGTGAGGGGCGGGTGCGGGTGCAAGTGCAAGCGCTGTTAAACCGCATTTTTAGACAAGTTAATACAATTGTACCGAGTAGTATAATGTGGAAGTAATGGAATGGGCATGCTTGAGTGCCGGCCATTTGTCTTGTCATCTGTTCAAAGTGCTAGTGCTGGGCATAGACGATTTAAGAGGCCCATTACAATCTACTGAAATCTTAGCCTGAAACTGGACTAGAAAGACTGGACGGTAGCATGAGATGAGTACTTTAGGTAATTAGCTTTTAGTGAACACTATTTAATTCGTGGCCAAAAGATTTATCTTAGATACCGAATGGTGGTGGCCCTCATGGCACGCCCACGCCCACCTCAACATAGCTAGACAGCTATCAGATATTCACACATTAGTCATGTCCGTGCCCAGTTTTCGACTTGACTCGAGAGTCGACTGCAAGCAGCCAAGCCTGACCGCAGTCGCAGTCGACAGTCGACAGTCGCGGCCTGTTCTTGGTCTAATCTTGTCACGAATATAAGCGAACAGGGGTCGATGCTGTAATATCAGCGTTGCAACATTCTCCCAAACAGAGAGGTTAATCTGGCATTGCGTGTGGCTTGAGTTGGGGCGTGAGGTCAATGGGAGAGACTTGTGCGCGCGCTGCTTTCGATTCGCAGCAGTGCCCTCGAAAGTACAGTGAAACCATTTGAAAATGCATCAAACACAAGCACTGGCACTGAGCTGGTGGCGGTTAAGGCACTAATTAAATGCACTTTAGTTTCAGTTTTATGCTTCAAACAACTCCAATTCCATTGCAAACCGAATGCAATTTTCGATTTCAAACGCCCCCGCACAGAGGTGTACCCGATACACGAAACGCAACACTGGCTTGGCCTTGCCGAAGAAAGCGAAAGACACGAAGCAAAGCAAACCGAAGTCACGTCTGCGGTCCGATGTCCGGTTTTGATCTGGTTTGGTCTCGGTGCGTATGCCGCCGCCTTGACTCTGAACTAGAAATATGTACTCGTCGTAAACGAGATTTACACGCACGCACCGACGCGGCAGTGTGGATGCAATCCAGGGCCAAGGCTTGTCCAAAGAATGGCTTGGACGTGCGTGAAGTCTGTGTCCCAGCCCCATCCTAAAAGCTATGTGCTGACACATTCACATTTGGTCTGCTGACATCGTCTGCTCACATCTTCTGTATGTAGACAAAAGTCCAATGCCAAGGCCAAGTCTCGGAATTTGGCTAAGCTGACAACAATCAATGTGTTTCCTTCCTACATCGCCATCAAAAATCGAATCTGCATGAGAACTGTCGGTACCAGATCTGCGTTATTTATGGCTCAATAAATGACACTTTGTATCGCTCCAACCCAAAAAAGGTCAGGGGAGCTTTACAATGGCTCAAAGCCCATTGAGGCATTCGCCTAATGTATATTATTATGAAAATTGCACTCGGCAGCTCTAGCCAAAATAACCAGAACACGAGTCAAAAGCTGAGTGGGAACTCGGAATTGAAGGCACAAAGGCACATCATTGTAAGCATTTTGAGCATGAATCGATCCCCTCGCCCCACTTCAAATAACCAAACAATGCGCAGACCAGTCAGTCAATGCTTAAATGGTGAATAAAGCGAGCTATGAGCTATGCAATAACCTGTCCCAGAGCCCAGACCTGGCCAAAGCATCCGCATTCTTTGAACTTTTGTTTGGCCGCATATCCGTTGGATACTATTACCATGGGGCACCGGAGCTCGTTCGCTGGAGCTCCCACTAATGTTCTGAGCGATACCAGCCATTCTTGGCACTGGGGACTGACCCTGGCTCTGACTGTTCTCTGGCTGGCAATTGTAAGACACAAAGAAGAAAGACAGAAACAGCGAAAATAAATTAACTTGATTGATTAAAGGAATTTGTATACGCATGTTGCCGTGGCTGGGGGCCTAGGGCGGGCGGTGGCTGTCAAAACTCAAGCTACAGCTCCAAACTCGCAAAGCTTCAGATCGGCACTGTACAATGATTGTTGTGGAGGTTGCTTAATGGCGGCTTGCCAAAAAATTAATTTGCTAGCTGCCAGAATAAGAAGAAACACAAAAAAAAAAGGCAAATTGTTAAAGGCACTTTGCTTGCTGACTGGATGGTTACTCAATCCAGGTGGCATAATCGATAGATCGGAAAAGATTAGCAGTTTCCGACATGGCTTACATCATGACCCCCTACATCCAGAGCAGGCCTCCACAGGTACACAAATTACCAGTACTTTTCCAATGGAGCAACTGGACACAATACCCTTGGGTACCTTGGATAAGGGGCTTTCGGACTCAGACTTTGATCATCAATGTGTATAATGGATGTCTATGTCACCAGTGTCCGGATAAAGTTCGTTAGATGCGGCGTAGGCCATCACGTACACAAAACTCCTTTCGAAATTCCAGTCACGACACTGCCTTCCATTGCAATGGGGTACTGGTACTGCACTGGAGGCAGTGGTGACCTGTCGCCATTAATTGAGATCTCGCAGAATATTTGTCATTATGCAGAGACACTTGATGATCATTTTCCGTCTCTGTTCGCCAACCTTATTTGATTGCAAATTTGATACACGAACGTGTTAATGTTTATCTTTTTGTAACTCAGAAATTAATTTCTGTGGATGGGTTGACGTCTGCTCTCTTTCGTAGTACATTAGGCAATTCCTCAGACTCTTTAAAATAATCACGATGATGTCTGTGTGAAGAAATGTAGAGCTTTTGTCTACAGGCTCACAATGTAGACTGAATAATGGAAACAGTTTTAGAACTGCGACTGATCGACATTATCATCCTGTCTATTCCTTTTGCAGGTGTATTCCATACAACGGCCTGAAGATGATACCCATTCTGGAGAAACTGAGCGGCTTCTACAACACGTACGTGCTGGGCATACTCACCATTGGCTATGTCCTGGGCGAGTTGGGCCACTATCTCATCGGAGTGACCTCCAAGCAGACGGCTATTGAGCTAGACTACGGCGATCATTCCTGCCAACAGAACATTTCGCACTTCAACCGCCAAGAACTGCCGATGCAGTGTTCGGCAGTAGGCAACGAGAGCAGCTGCCACGCCCTGGACTTCAACGGCACTGGTTACTGCGAGTGGAACTACAATGGGCTGGGCATCGACTACCAGATCCTTGCCGGACCCACCTTCATTCTGATCTTCACCATAGCGGGTGTCTTCATGGGCTTCGCGGCCGACAAGTACAATCGCGTCAAAATGCTGACCGCTTGCACGGTGGTCTTCGGCATCGCAATCATTGTGCAGGGCACCGTTAAGGAGTACTGGCAGCTGGTGCTGCTGCGCATGGTTATGGCCGCCGGGGAGTCTGGATGCAATCCCCTGGCCACCGGCATCATGTCGGACATCTTTCCCGAGGACAAGCGCGCCCTGGTCATGGCCATCTTCAATTGGGGCATTTACGGAGGCTACGGCATTGCCTTCCCCGTGGGTCGCTACATCACAAAGGCGAACTTCTGGAATCTGGGCTGGCGTGTGTGCTACCTGGGCGCCGGAGTGCTTGCGGTGATCGTGGCTGCACTCACTGGCACCACTCTGCGGGAGCCGGAGCGCAAGTCTATTGGCGAGGTCGATCGACAGACGGCCAGCGGCAAGCCGATCAGCCTGTGGCAGGTGATTAAGAACCCCGCCATGATCATGCTGATGATAGCCGCCTCTATTCGTCACTGTGGGGGCATGACCTTCGCCTACAACGCCGATCTGTACTACAACACGTACTTCCCCGATGTGGATCTAGGCTGGTGGCTCTTCGGGGTCACCATTGGCATTGGCAGCGTGGGTGTGGTCGTTGGTGGCATTGTTTCCGACAAGATTGTCGCCAAGATGGGAATCCGATCACGCGCCTTTGTTCTGGCTGTTAGCCAACTGATTGCCACACTGCCGGCCTTCGGTTCGGTCTACTTCGATCCATTGTGGGCCATGATCACCCTCGGCCTGAGTTACTTCTTCGCCGAAATGTGGTTCGGCATTGTGTTTGCCATTGTCGTTGAAATTGTCCCGCTCCGTGTCCGATCATCGACCATTGGTGTTTTCCTGTTTGTGATGAACAATATTGGCGGTAATCTGCCCATTCTGGTGGATCCCGTTGCAAAGGTGCTCGGCTATCGTGGCTCAATCATGATCTTCTACGCTGGCTTCTATGGCATTAGTAAGTTGACTTTTTGACTCCTGATCTTACCCGTGAGGGTATCGTCTGCTCATAGTTTTAACACCTTCTCCTCTCCTTTAAAGGCTCCATACTCTTCTTCATCACTTGCTTCCTGCTCGAGGGCAAGCCCGAGCCGGCGAGACAAGAGTCCTCGGTCGAGTCGCCATCGAAGATCCATCCAGAGGCTGTGCTCAACGCCCGCCATATGCACGGACACGACAACTCCGTGTTCACCGTGGACGAAGCGACCCTGCCCGCCGCCAACGGACGTCCCACACAGCTGCCGCAGCACTTGCAGATGTCCAGCGGCAACGGCTACGACAAGTCACAACCGACTCCGGCGCGCCAGAACGGCGCGGAGAGCAGTAGACTGTAGAATAAATACTTACATATGTATGTATGTGTGTATGTACTTATAGGCGTACGTGCAGACGTTATTCCGGAATATTCCGGGTTAATGAAAGATCGATTGCGCGTGGTTTTTTTTTTGTAACTATTATTACTATTATTATTGATTCTTTATTTCGTTTAAACGTACTTAGTCTTAAGCGAGAGGACGAGAGAGACGACAAGAAAAGGGAGGCGCGCAGTGACTTCTGTTTCCGTTACCTTTTCCACATCGGTCTCTCTCACTTGAGCACACACAACACACTCTCTTCCCAGCGCGCCTGTGTAAAAGAGAGCGGCACATGTGTACTTACTTATGTATGATGTACATATGTCTGTAACTTGATAGCCACAACGAAGTGTACATCATCAATAAAAAATCTGTTTTGTTAAATATGGTCGACTTTTTTGTACTTTCAATGGCAATCGCCGACAAGCATGTATTTTCACATACAGCTACGGTCATAATAATAGTAGTGCCCATTTAATTTTTATTTTTCATATAATTTTAGTTTTGTAAAATTTATAATAATATATAACAACTTAAGATAAGTCCGCAACATTTTTGGAAAGTCATCCGGTCAAAATGATGGTAGCTCATTTTTTCATAAGAGACACAACATTTTTTGGGTGTCCTTTTTATTCATTATGAGACATCCCATATAGTAGTGATAACATTTATTTTGACTGATTGTGGGCTTGGCGGTTTGCCGTTAGTTTAAAAAGCCATGTACATATTTAGTTGAGTAGCATTTATTTCCTTTGGCATGGAAGTAACCAATATTTCGAATATCTCCATGGAAATCGAGCCCCAGTATCTTTATACAGCATCTCAAAGTTGATTTTTTTTATTATGAGTCTTTTTTCACATTGCACTATAAATTCTCAATTTGATTGATTTGGGATTACCGATTTGGCCATTCCATTGAATTTACTTTACTGCAAGCGAACGACTACTTTGCAACTTGGCGAGTGCCCTTCCGATCGTTGTCCTATTGGGATGGTCAATATGGTTGATCAGTTAATACCGGCACCAAATGAAGAAATCAAATCGATTGTTAATTAATAATATTTTATAACCCATAGTAGCACTATTATTTTGACCACAACTATATGTCATATATACATATGTGTGCTATATGAGAACTTACTTCAGTGCCTCGAACTAGTATGTACTTTCCCAACTACTTACCAATGTATTTTCTTCTTTAGATTGAACACGCGACACCATAGGCAGGGGAGAATTGACAGATTTCAGTTTTCACCGGCAAGCCATTATACGGGAACATTTGCCATCTCTCGTACTGAATGTTATGTACATCCATATTTATTTGTGTATGTATACTTACATTCTCCTCAGCGGCCGCAGCGCAGTCTCAGGGTTATTCTGCTATTTTCACCGTTGCGGCTACTGTACTCGTACTTGCACCCATGGATATACGTATGTATGTGCAAGCACACTCTCATATATGTTCAGTCTCTCGCTTAAATAAACGTTTTCCTGGAATGATTTATATTTATATCGATAGTTGCCTATCGGGGCCGTGTGTGGACTGAGAGAACAGCTGACCACCAGTGCATTTTATCTCGTTTTTAATTTTAGTAGAATTTCACAATTTGCACTGTTTACAAAACACAGCTGATTCATCAACCCTGTTTTAGCTATGTTCCACACCCTCACGTAATAACTATCAAGTTCCTGGCAGAAATTTTCCCCGTTGTTGGACACAGGCCTTTAATGATGAAAATATAAAAGAGAATGCAAAGAAACAAAAATAAGTTATCTGTTTTGAAGACTAGAAGTGAAGGTCCGAACCTTAGTAGCAGCGAAAATATCGGCTACTTTGCCGATATTTGCGGCGAATTCAATTGGCCGTACACTCTTTGTGAGATTGTCACACGGTGACATGTGTGTATATATGAAAATGTTCATGGTGTTTGACGGTGCTGACAAACCGGTTGAACAGCGACAAAATGTATTTTCGCTATGTAGTCCATTTGAACGCCTTCTTTTGGAGTGTAAGCATCAGCGCGTAGGTGGTGTTTTAGTTGTCCAAATAAAATACCCAGGAACGTCTAAATAATAGCGAACATTCTGGTAAGTCTTTGTTGCTGAAGTCTCCATGCTAAACAAAACGAAAATACGGTTTGTAGTGCTCATGTTAGGTAATTTACGGAAAATTGCGCGACACTCTTCAGCACGCATTCAAGCAGTTTTCCTTGTTCTGAATTTTTATTTTCTGTCTGCTTCATTCACTTATGTGCGCGGTCTGCAGAACCACCCTCGTGTGTTGATGGATGGAACCTTCCTTCTGGGAAGAATTTCAAGCATTGTACGCAGCCCATTAAATGAAGAATGATCATAGTGGCTCAGGGCAACAGAACCGAAAAAAAAATGTTGAGAGAGAAGAAAAAAGATGTCTGCCTTTCGAACTGTTTTTCGTTCGGCATATGTAAATGTTGCATATGTAATTGTTGTAAATATGCATTACTTTCTATATGCATCCGCAATGCATCCCACGACAAACTGGAAATAAATGATTTAAGAACCATTGAAACACTTCGGTTTTTCCTGAGTTCGGCAGCCATTCGAGTCATCAGGTTTTAGTTGCTAGTTGCGATTGAGACTTTGGCGAGTGCGGACACACGCGCAACAAAACACCAGAGCACTGCCGTATCTAGTATGCGATTGCTATCTTGCTCTACCCTTCAGGCCGTATCTATATACATTTATGTACCAACGAGTCGTTTTGTTGAGAGATTCGGATGGATCTCAGTTTCCGGGTTTATTTACTTCCTTTCACTTAATATTAAATTGTTTAAAAACAATCATATTTGCCTACAACCTTAACCTTTTTAAAGAGACATCAATGCTAAACATTTATTAGAAATTCGCATCAATATGTTGCCTCAACTTTTTTTGTCCCGTGTGAATGCCTTGGTTAATCGACCCTTTCATCACATATAGGGATAATAAAAAGATGCGTTATGGTTTAAAAGTGTTTTTGAAAAGTTGTCTTATTTTGACCTTTCTACCACTTGCAATGCGTACGAATGTCCCATTCGACGTCAGAGAAATACCCATATGTAATGGTGGTATTTGCCTAGACTTGACTTAAAATAACTGGAAGGTAGGTTATACCAGAAATATGCTATACTTTAGCTGTGTAGTCGAACTGGTGACAACGCAGTAACATAATTGTATTTCTGGACTTATTCCACTAGATATCAAAAATCAATATCACTAGATGCAAAAATACCTTACCATGCTGAAAAAATGTCAAAGTTTAAGTCTATAAACAGCGTTTTAACTAATTTTAAATCATTCTATTTTCAACCCATACATTATTTTGGATATCGGCTCTGTTGATGCAG
Organism: Drosophila tristis; assembly: GCA_018150885.1. NCBI lineage: Eukaryota > Metazoa > Arthropoda > Insecta > Diptera > Drosophilidae > Drosophila > Drosophila tristis. The sequence goes on along the minus strand of JAECWT010000215.1, from coordinate 3,672,331 downwards.
GGTTTTCAGTTCGCCGTCGACTGAATGCGATTTTTTTTGTAATTTGTAAAAATGATTGCAAACTCAAAATATGGTGATAAAATTAACTGTCAGGCCTCCAACAAATTTTTGTGTCGGGTAAAGTACGTCTTGTACAAATGTTGATATCCAGGTATCTACAATTAAAAGAAAGCAAAATTGGTTTGCATTACGTAAATCATAAGATTATATATGAATACTGAATAGCGTAGTTCAATTTCTGGTTCCGTGTACGGCGAATCACCATATTCGACGTGTTCTATGCATATTGGAAACGAGTTCGAGGCAGTGAGGTCAAAACATATACAGTGTGAAAACATCTTGTGGTTTTGGGCTATACACAATTGGTTTCGTTTTGCTTCAAATCTACGCTGAAAGAAATGATTAAAAAATATTTTTCTTTTGCTATGTCTGAAGTGCACTATTGTTTTGTTCTGAATCAGAAAAAACTACATTGTCACACTACAGAGCAGCAGTCTCCGAAAATCGGTAAAATTAGTTTTAAGCTCCATTGGAAACTAAAATTTGTTTCTGAATCAAAACATCAAAGATTTCAAGTACAATTACTGTTATAAACCTGATCAATGCTTTTGAATTCCTCAGCATAAAAAGACAGACGATTTTACACCAAGTACAGTTGTGATCAACCTACATTATTCAACAAGACCAGCTTAATTACACAGAAATACTAGAACTTGTTTGGTTTTTGCATACCCATATATTTATAAGACAAATCGATACAACGCACAATGGGGAAAAAACTACTTTAGATTTAAATAAAATAAAACTGTGAACTTAAAATACCAGCGAAAAAATTATAAGAAAAAATCCTCCAGATGTGGCGCATCCTGATAAACTGCAACCTGGATAGCTCCTTCCCCTCCAAGATGCCCACGAAAAGCACGACTTGGAAATCTTGTTCACCCAGGAGGAGCCCGACGAACTACCCAATCCTAATTCCAGTCCGCGTCAAATGTCTCAGGCGACTGTACCCTCAAGGGAACGAAAAAAGTTGGATCGTAACAAATACAAAATTCATTTCTATCAATTAATGGTTACAAATTTGGGCAAAAATGACTTTTGAAACAGGGAATTGGATTGTGGAAAATGTGTGTTCAATGAAAAGGAAATGATATAAAAATTATCTGAAGGCATATTCTTTGGAACAAAAATTGCCCGTATACGCCTGTTCTGAATTCCTGGAAAATCTTATTGGAATTCAGTAAGCGCGAACCGCAAAACGAATATCGTACTGATGGAAATACTTACAAATACAATGTTCCAGATCTAATGTTTAAAAAAAATATTGGACGGATCTAACGGCTCTACATATTTCGTCGGCACATATTTCGGCTGGCCCATTCCAAAATCGAGTACTATAATGACAAATAAAAACAAAACAATGGCGTTATCATCTCAGTCCATAAGAATCAGAAGATAAACACTGGCGAAGTTATGCCGCGTAATTGTTAGAATTTTAATTTCTAACCAGCCATCAATCATCCAATAGAGTGGATTGAAGGAAGGATATTCAGCATTTATATTCAATTTTTGCATCTGCCAGTCCCATAATTCATTCAGAACGTTCTTTTTCCAATTTGTGGTATAAAGTTCTGTTTTTAAAAACTTTTAGTGGAATTAAGTCGTAAATCCTAAATAATCACTATTGTGTTCACTCTGAGCTGCTTTCAGAATAATTAACAATTTCACTAGCAGAATATTTTTGTGATCTAAGTGTCAAGCTAAAAATATGTTAAAAGGAAAATCGCTAAATCTTTTCAAACAAAATGCCGGATTTGATGACGTTAAGCTTAAGCTCTATATCGATTAGCCAACGACGTCAATTTGGTTGCTATTCAAATTCAAAGTAACTAAGGATTTTTTTTGTGAATGGAGGCGTGTGAAGCTATTGGGCGACTTAAAAAAATGTCACATAAAAGAGCTATATCAAATCTTAGCTAAATCGGCTTAAAATGGTAGAAAAAACCCATACGAAGACAAAATGGAGTTTGTTGTTTTATTTGTTACGAAGCAAACTATGAACGAAATATAAAAGGAGGACCTCATCATCCGATAACACCAGCAGCCAGAAACCATCATTAGAACTCCTAACGTGCATCCTTCAAAATTGGGAAACAACTCGTCGTTGGAAGTCTTTTACCTTTTGGAGAATTATTCGGAGAGTAAATAATTTCAATAGATTGAAATAAAAAAAAAAAAACACCTAAGTGTTGCACGTAAGGTTACTCGTAAGTTCATCCAGGATGGACCGAACGTCTATAGCTACTATCATCATGACCTTCAACAGAAGCCATGTGTTGGCCACTCCGGGTTTGGGACATGATTTTAAAGGGATAGTTAAGGGGTGTATATTGGATTTGTAGTAAAAGTGGATGTGTGTAACGCAGAGAAGGAAATGTTTCCGACCCCGTAGAGTATATATATTGTTGATCAGCATCAATAGCCGAGTCGATATAGCCTTGTCTGTCTGGCCGTCCGTTCTCAGTGACTATAAGAGCTAGAGCTACCAAAATTTCGCCTGCGCCCACAAAGGACGAAAATCTGTGCCAGCCACAATTTTAGTGATACGATAAAACTAAAAACGCAGTATCTCAGAGAATGACCATATCTATCAGATTGCCGAATCTGATTCAGATTGGATCATTATTATAGCCAGAATGCATTTTCAATCGCTTCTCTCACCTCCGGCGCACACACTTTGCCCTGTGCAGTGCGCGACCTTTGCGGAGTAGATGTAGAATCTATATTTATGTAGAATCGACATTTTAGATGTAGACATAGATGACAGATCTAGCAAAAAAATGTAAATTATTTTAAAATTCTACATAAATCATAATCTCACTTCGTGTCCGTCTGTCGACGTTGAATCATCAAAAATAAAAAACTTAACTGAACGTATCCGGTCATTGCCTGCCGCATGACTGGCCACCATATTCGGTTTCGCGATAAAATATAAAATTAAAAGGAAAAGAGAACAAAGTATAAATCAAACAGCTCGTACTGCATTGTTGGAAATAGCTGCACCGTCGGAAAAAACATAACCTCAACAAAAAGTGTCAAAGGCACGTGTCGATACACGGAAAAAAATCAATATACGAATATCACCAGTATCTGATCAATGCGGCAATATAGCTGCGATCAAACCCCAGTCATCCATGCGATGATTTAATCACAAAAAAAAAATAAATCATAATCTCAAAAATTTGTATTCTGACTGAGTACGGGCTTAAAATTAGAGTCGCGTCCACAGAATCGACATAAAATTTCCTTCTCGTTTCAAATGTTTTTTATCATGGCTAACGCAGAAATCTATATTTTCCTACCTTGTCTATATCATTTGTGGAGTTGGTGGTGCTTCCTTCTCCATGATTACCGGGTGTACAAACCACCAGCTGAAAATTTGATAATATATAATATTTTAATTAAATTATAGATGACCAAATAATTTTTCGTCTTCAACCGTGTTTGGAAAACTTTTAACTGTGTGTGTTGGAAATTTTCATTTTTGTGCCGTGTCGAAAATTGCAGTCCATGCCCATTTTTATACCCGTACTCAAAAAAGAGTTAAGGGGTATATTAGATTTGTGGTAAAAGTGGATGTGTGTAACACAGAGAAGGAAAATTTTCCGACCCCATAAAGTATATATATTCTTGATCAGCATCAATAGCCGAGTCGATAGAGCCATGTCTGTCTGTCCGTCTTGTTTGACGCCTGGATCTCAGAGACTATAAAAGCTAGGGCATTCAAATTTGGTTTCCAGACTCATGTGATATCACACTGCTACAAGTGCATTTCAAAATTTCGCCCCGTCCCCTTCCGCCCCCACAAAGGACGAAAATCTGTGGCAGGCACAATTTTAAAGCTACGATAAAACTAAAAACGCAGTATCGTAGAGAATGACCATATCTGAATATGCTGAATATGAATCAGATCGGATCATAATTATAGCCAGAATGAAGAAATTTTCTGTTGGTTCCCCCGCCTCCTCCAGCCAGAGACACGCCACTCTATCTCTTTCTCGCTCGCACACTCTGCCGCGTTCCCTAGCGGAGGAGATGTAGAATCTAAATGGTACATCTATAATCTACATGTTAGATGTAGAATATACATTGTAGATGTAGATGTAGATAGCAAATGTAGCAAAAAAATGTAAAATGTAAAATTTTTTTTTTTAATTCTAAAATTCTTAAAAATTATGCTCAAAAATGTATATACTGACTGAGTACGGGTATAAGTAGAGTCGCGTCCCCAGAAGCGACTCACACGTTCCTTCTCGTTAATTTAGTAGATTCTTTTAGCGCATCAATGTACTTTTTGTCCAGAAAAGCTAACTTTATGACAGATGTTTATCTGAACACCCCAAGGGCTGGTGAATTTAGCTGTGGCTGTCAGTTTGTATGTAAGCAGATAATTTGCCGAAGACGGTGGGATTGTGTAACTACAAACGAGCGTTGGGAATGCATTTCGTGATCTAAAAAATCGTATCTTGGTAAAACAGATTTTATAGATCAATAAAAACTGGTCTTCTGAACTACATTAGCTAGCGATCTACCGGAACAACCTCTGTGGTCAGTTCCATGTTAGAGAACAGAGCGATCTCCCCGCTCCTCTGGGAAAGAAACCTTCGACTGTGCTTGTATCATAGGAACTCTTGTCTTCAGACGAAATAAATCAAATTAAATTGAACAATTTTTTTACATATTTTATAATCCTGTTAGTGACGTGTTCCAAAAAAGTTCTACAAGGTTAATTTCCTAATCACTAAACGATTCAATGACCATCTCCTTTTGTACACAATCAAAAAGATCACTGTTAGCTCTACTGATAGTTTTGCTTATTTATAAGGCCATATACATACATATATACTCTACGTATGTACATATATATATGTACTAATGAACATAAGTATTTTTGGAGCGGTTTCATTTCTGTGTTATCTTCAATTTTATAATTGTGTATATATAGTGTCGGTTTCATAGCTTCCCATTGAGTCAACTAAAGTTTTAGCGCTGGATCAGCGATTTTTCGTTTCCTCTTTGTGATGTCATCAGTTTCAAAATACATATTAAAGAGGCAGCTTTAAACATGGATACATACATTCAAGAATACATATGTACCTGCATATGTACGACTGTACATACAAAAGCTAATAAATGAAGAAATATGTGTCGATCTATCTCTCCACAACACATGCATACATGCATATGTATTCATGTATGCACATATTTAACTGTTCTATCCCTGTTTTGATTTTCTTAGCTCAACATCTGCTTTCAATAGCATACGAATCCGCTAGTCAGGTAAAATTTCAGCATGAGGCTCGTAAAAAGAATGGGCGAAGAAGTCGTTGGGGAATTTTTTTCGCATCGCAACAAACTCGACGGTGGGACACGAGCAGACGACCCCGAACCAAATACTGACACACAACAAAATAAAACACGAAAACGAAATGGGAAAACGAACGGGATCGTTCATAATTCTACCCTCGGTACGTACCCAACGCACAGATGAAAAGAGCAGTGCGGTTGAGTACTCACATACCACCAAGGAAGGCCAACGTCACCAGCGGCTTGCGGCGAATTCAGTTTCACAAAACGAATCGATATATCTATACCGCACCAAATAGTAGAAATTTTTTAGTTTAATGTTTGAAGTCCTGTCTTCCCAATTAATTAATTGCGTTCCCAGAAGGCTACCAAATATTTATGAAATTATCAAGTTCGGGATTTAAAAGAAAAAGAACAACAATATAAGGGTCCCGTTCAAATAAATAGCGATGGGACGCAAACATCGTTATTATGGCACCGCATGCCGATAAGCGGTGCGCTGCCAGTCGTTGCCCGCCCGCATACCTCGGACAACATCCAAACATCAACAAAACTAGTCGAGTTTTTTGAGAGAGTGTTTTGTATTCTTTTTTTGCTCCTACATATGTATGAATGTATGTATGTATATTTTAAGGAATAATTCTAAGCGTCGTTCAAGGCCATGATGGCTATGGGGCAACTATGTGGTCTCTAAAAACAAGCTATAACTCATGGAAAATGTCATGTGGATGTTGCTTCCCATCTACGCATACGCATTTCAATGTCGATAGTTTAAGCTGGTATGTATGCATATGGCCATGCCATTGGGTAAGTTTCATTGGCATGGTTTTGTACATATGCAGATGCATAGGATGCATAGGTGGATGGATGCGCTGTACAGCTCCGATAGGTTCTGATCTCGATAAGATTTTATATTTGCAATTTTTTGTATTTCCACAGGAGAGAAAAAATCCAAAGACTGGAACATGGAGGTCGCAACCGACAACGATGTGGAGGTCATCAGTGAGTCGGAGGATGAGAATGCGGTGCAGGAAGTGCCTGAACCCTCCAAGGAGGCCGGCGATGCTACCCACAAAGATGTTCAAGTGTCTGCCAATAAAAGTGTCTCCCCCGAGAATGTCTCTGACGACGAGGTGGTTATAGTGCCCCTGGACCCAGCGATTGTCGCAAAGCAACAAGAAATTCTTTGCCGGTTGCCCCTCATCGAGGAGGTGAAGAAGAAGTTTAGGTCCAGCTTGTCGCAGGGACAATTCTCACGCCTTGAGGCTCTCATCCGCCTTGTGAAGCGAGAGTAAGTGCCTTTAATCGAATGTTGTACCATTCGAATTCCTCAACTGTTTCTTTCCCTATGCATAGCAATGTGACCATGTCGACACTGCTGAAAATCGAGTCTATAATGAATAAGTTGGAAACGAAATTCGGTGAAGTAAGTAACTGCCCGCAGTTATTGTTTTCCCAACTAAATACAACCGAATTGCAGGTGGTGCGGAATAGACAGGCCCGTGAGGCCAGTGGTGGAGCATCAGGTTCAAGACCCCTCGCTCAAAGACGTTTACTCCAGAAAAGTCAAGCGACAGAACGGGCCACAGCCAGAGAAAGCACTGCCGCCGAAACGCCTCAGACAAACAGCCTCAAACAAAAGGATTCTGGCTCAAACACAGGACCGACAAAGCGCAAAGAGAAGCCCAGCAGTGGTGCCCGTGGGGATACAATATCGATAAGCTCATCCGACAGTGAGAGTGAGAGTGAGGACTCAAAGGAATCGACAAACAGAAAAAGAAATCCTCAGAGCAAGTCCACAACATCAACCGGATCGGCTGGATCGAAAGCTTCGACTGCAGGTCGAAAATCTGTCCCATCGCCTGCGAGTAAAGTGGCAGAGGAGCCAGCGCGCAAGTCCTTCGCCAGTAGTTCCCCCAGTTTGTCCTCGAACAAGCCACGCTATGATCGCACGCCTGAGCCCAAGAACACAGCGGCTGCAGCAAAGACTCAAGGCACAAATTCGGATCACAAGAAACCAGAGACTTGCAAGTCGAATACCAGTCAAAAGCCCAAAGAGAAGGACAGACCTCCTCCTGAGGGACAAGGTGTACTGGCTGCCATACGGGCAGCCAGAGAACTGGACAGAGAACAGAAGCAGGCGCGAGAATTAGCCAATAAAGAGCGGGCCAAAGCCAAAAGTTTACAATTCAATGCCAGCGCCAATTTGGGATTCTCGCGCCGATCCAATACAGATCCAGCAACAGAATTTACTCCGCAATCCTCGCCTCTGTTTACACGTGGCTCCTCCGTTCAATGTGATGCGGACTCCACGTCGGAGGCGGCAGTGCGTCAGTCAACGCCAAACGAGGGGCACCAACACCAACAGCAGCAGCAACCGCCCAAAGAGCCAACGAATGGTACTCCCCCACCATCTTTATGTGATAAAGATGCTGGCAGAAGTGAAACAGGAGCCCATCCACTTTTGGAGGCTCGCAAGAAGCTGGCCGCCATGCTGCTGGATAAGCTGGATCCCAACGGGGCTGGTGGAGTGGCGTGCGCAGTGCCGCTGGCATCGAACAGCATGGATCCGCGTGGAAGGAATCCCAATTACAAAAGTCAGGCCATGTCCACTGCCGTCTCCACACCAGTTCCTCCCCCTAGTGTTCCTCGCGATACATCACCAGTGCCGCCGGCGCCGACAATGAAGCCGGGCTCCGTATGGACCCCTATCTCAGGGCCACGAAGTATTGGCTTTGCAAACCGGGGATCACGGGGTGCGCATGCGCATGCGCATCCTCGGCCTCCTCACACTCTTCATGGGAATCAGCGGCCAGGATTCTCTGGCGGCGAGACGCAGTCCTCGGGGCCTGCTCCCCGTATGCCCAATGACTTTCATGCTGTCGATCCAAGATCGAATCCACGTGAAGCCACATGGGATCCACGTGAAGCAAGGGATCCTCGGGGTCCACGCTGTCAGAATATGCCAAGACCTAACCATCAACATCAGCATCAGCATCTGCAGCAGCATCAGCAGAAGGGCTATTCTCAGGGCAACCCAGCGAACTGGCAATCATCCTCCTGGAATAACAATGAATCAAGTGCCTTTAATGGTGGAGGTCCTGGTCCTGGTCCTGGATTTGTACCTGGACCTAGACCCAATTTCCAACTAAGCTTTCGGGGCGGTCATGAGGGCCGTGGTCGTGGCGGCGTCGGCGGAATTAACCATCGCTACATTCCACCAGGCGGCGGACGGGGACGAGGTGGAGGGCAACCCGATGTGGCGCGTACATATCGCGAGCATCGTGAGGCCAAGGCCAGGGCGGAGGCAGCAGCCGCTGCCAAGGTGGCCGAGGAGCAGCGCCTGGCGGATATCGAGAAGAAACGCCAGCTGGAGGCGGCCGAGAAGCAGCGACAGCAGGAGGAGAGCGATTGTGCGGATGTACCGGTGGCGGTGACGGCACTGCCAGAGCTCCAGCTGGACACCTCCTATCGCAACGTCATACCGAATGGTCCGGCCAAGAAGATCGACTTTCGAATACCCAAAAAGACGGCTACAGTGGCAGCCACGAGCACAGCGGGACAATCATTGGCCAATGGTAGAGGCACAGAGGGTGCCAGCTCATCCACGAGTCCAACAACGAACAAATCCTGTAATGATAACGACAGAGAGAAGGATAAGAGAACTGATAATGACATAGACGACCCTGCCACAGATAACAATTCAGCAAGCGTGGAGAAGGAGAGCCCCAGGAACAGTCCTAAAGATGTGGAGAGACCTGAAAGAGCGGAAAAAAAGGGTAAATCCAAAGATGCGGATAAGAACAAAAGTAGATCTAAGGATGAGGAGAAATCAAAAAAGGAAGAGGCGCAAGCCGCAAAGAAAGCCAAAAAGAAAAAGAACAAAAAGTTGGCGAAGCTGCAGAAGGAAAAGGACAACAATCGAACGGAAAAGAATGAACAAAAAGAAGCAAGCGACAAGAAAGCCTCATCGTCCACGTCCTCCTCTTTATCTTCCTCCACCGTGGAGATTGTCGAGAAACTGAAAACCTCAAATATTGAGCCAGAAATTGATGGCGGCTTGTCTCATTGTTCCTCGGATAACGTGGAAAACGAGCCACCGATTACCTGTATACCCATACCCTCTATGCCCCCGGACAAAGCCCCCGAGGGCAAACTGACAACGCCAGCGATACAGCCAGAGGACGCTGCATCGGAGATTGGATTGAAGAAATCCAAAACAGAGTCAGGACCAGAAAGGAAGCCCGATAATGCGACTGCCCCTGCCACTGAAACTGCAACTGCAACTGTGGCCGCTATCGACTCTGAATCGGATGAAAAGGTACCCAAACTGAAGATTGTACTGGGTCCCAATGGCCACAGTACATTCCTGTTGAACGAAGATGCCAACCCGCTGCTCGAGGGCTTTGGAAAGAAGTTTAAAGTAAACAAAAATGGAGATGAAAATGGGAATGGGGATGGGGATGGGGAGAAGCTGGGGATCACAGTTAACCCACAAATCCATAAGATTATGCGACGCCGCAGTTCGATGGCACCGACGGCCAGCCGTCCGCTGGTGGACAAGTCCTCGATCTTTAATGGCACCAGCCTGATGTATGAGGACCTCACCGAAAAGAAACGCAAGGATGAGAAGCAATCGCAGAACGCACGCAATCTGGCGAATATGCTGGAGAAGACCAGCGACAATTGCCGAGTGTCCACCCAGAATATAATCACTGGAAAGCGGCGCACTCGCGGCATACCCGACTGCTCCTTTAACGAAACGATGCTCAGTCGGGAGCGCTTCGGTATGGTACAGATAACCAGGACGCCAAAGGCCACAACCGACGAAAAGAAGACTCGCTCCACGCCTCAAAGAGAGACTGATACCGATGCTGATTCCATATTGCGAACGGCTTCTCCGCCTGTGAAACGTAAGCGGGGCCGACCCCCCGCCTCTGCCAAGAATGCGATCGTGCAGGCGAGCAAAAGGCCACGCCTGGATATCGAACAGATCAGTGTTCCGATTGAGGTGGGGGACTCCGATGAACAGTCTGTTGCGCCAACACCACCACCACCAACACCACCACCACCAACACCACGCCCGCAGACACCACCACCGCAGACACCGCCTCCGCCACCGAACATGCCTGGGGGTGCACGGGGTGCCAAGCCGCGGGCACGCAAGAGGAACGAGCTGGAAAAGCTCACCGATTACATTTCGACGATGTACAACGGTGAGGATGTGATACGGGCCAGCGGCAGACGGGCATGCACGGTGCAACAGGCGCAACGGCGTTCGGTGACGCCAATGGAGTACCGAGAAACGACATCGCCATCGCCGTCTCCGTCTCCTTCCCCCATTCGTAGGCCCAGTCCTAGGGAGATTCGAAATGTGGCACGTCGCGGTCGACCCTTTGGTGCCCGTTCCGGCATCAATCGAGCATCAACAATCCTGCAAAGAGAAATGCGAGTGAGGAAATGTTGTGTGCGCCTGCGGCGTTTCCCAATGCCCCAGGACAACGCCCCGAAACAGCCAACGCCACAGCGAAAGGAGCAGCAGAGGCGGCGAGCCCTAAGAACCGAGCCGAATGTGAATCCTGAATGGAATGCCATATCCATGGCGGCCATCGATTGTGTTGTGTGCCACAACAAGATCGACAAGAGTCCCGCCGGCCACTATCTGCAGTGCCACAGGGAGAACTACATCTCCCGGCTGGCAACCGGCATGCTGGACAAACTGCGCGCTGGGCGGGGCAATCGTTTGCGACTTGCGGCGGGTGGCGGCAACAAGAACAAGAATAAGTACGATTTCAATTGCCCCTTCTGCATGAAGTCCCTGTATAGCTTCACCTTCTACAACATTGCGTTGCATCTGATTGAGCATACGGGCGAGTGCAAGCTGCAGTGCTCGGCGTGCCGGCAACCGATACGGCGGCAGAGTCTCATGAAGCGGCATCGCAAGCACTGTGCCCCCGAAGCCCAAATAGTTTCGGACAAGAGAACCTGCAGCCTGCCCCTCACACTGCATGTGTGTCCTTTGTGCGATTACGTGCAGACGGGACGGGAGAGAAGGGATTCCCATCTGGTGAAGCATCATCGGTTGAGCGAAGAGCTGATCGCAGCCATGGAACTGGAGAAGGTGACCCTCTGCTGTCGTTCCACCGATGACAAGGAATCCGATCAAGAAACAGAAGCGGAAGCGGAAACGGCACCGAACATGTCCGTGCCGCAGGTGATATCGCGACGCAACTCTGTGATGTGCACGAAGACCCCCAAAAAGAAGATTCGTTTCAAGAAACAACAACGGAAGCCCGGCAGACCCCCCAAACAGGAGCAGGAGTCCCACGAGGAGGAGGATCAGGAGCAGACGGAGGAGCAGGAGGATGGCATGCCAGCGTCACAGGAGATGGAGAAGATCCAGGTGCCTCCCCTTGAGGAGGATGCTGCCGCCGGGTCCATTTTGGTCGTCAACGAGTGCCTCTTGGACTTCGATCCCGAATATGAAATGGATGTAAAGCTGCTGCATGCCCAGCTGGAGGAGGATATCGATCAGGCGGAGGCAGAACTCTTACAGAACGAGCCCCTGCTGCAGGAGAAGCCGGTGGAGCAGAAGCCAATTTTGGAGGAGCTATTGCCAATGGTAGTGGACGACGAACCCCCGCAGAAACCGCCAGAGGAGGAGGCGGCCTCCTGCTCAAAGGACGCCGGTGAGACAGTAGTGCCTGCAGTCCCCGCGGAGGAGCCGATTCGCTGCCTGTCTGTGGATCCCCTCATGGGCATTGGCAGCGATGATTCCGGCAGTGAAATGGATGTGGATGTAGAAACCGCATCTGCATCCACATCCCCCTCAGAGACGAGCCCTGGCCCTAAGGATGTTGCTGAAAACAAGAGGGTGCCCGAGGATTGGGTCGATCTTGTCGATGCTGGCTCTGGCTCTCAGGATGAGTCCCGCTCCAAGTCGATATTCCGGAAATTCAATCGTTTCTACTCCCGCCTCACCAACGGAACAGCTGGGGGCGGAGGTGGCGGAGCATCTGGTTCTGCTGGAGGGGGAGGGGGACCACGTCGCTCATCTTCCCGTACGACACAATCGAATGCCAGCAACAGCAGCGAGTGCGATCCTAATGAATTGATGCCCGAAATGCGACCCCTGGAACCAGAGCCAGAAACAAAAGCGCCACGGGAGATACAGATAAAGACAAAGACAGTACCGCTTTTAGCTCCAATTTCCGTTCCAACTGTAGCTCCAGCGGCACCTGCCGCTGCGCCACCTGCCCCCGAAGTAGAAGCAGCAGCTGCAGCAGAAGTACCTGCACCAGTGGACAACACACCAATGTCGGCACTAACGCGCGTGGAGAACGTGGCGTACCGCATGAGGGACGCCATGGTGCCGCCGAGTGCCGTCTACTGCTGCCTGTATCCCGGCTGTACGTTTCTCTTCTCGAACGAGCGCGAGGGCCTAGAGCGACACTTTGACATCGAGCATCCGCAGGTGTCCTGGAGCGGCAGCTGTTTCGCCTGCATCACCCAGGACCAGACAAAGGCGATGCTGACGCCACCGCGCAGCATTGCGGATGAGCTGCGTCACCTGGCCCAGAAGCATATGTCAGCAGCTGCAGCGAATCCACCCGAGAAGCTGGCCGTAGCCAAGCCTGCACTGCCCAAGCTTCGAGTGCGTCGCTTCAGTGGCGATCTACTCACGGAAGCTGCAAAGCAAGTCGAAGAGCAGGAAAAGCAGCAACAGGCAAATGTCGCGACCATCCAATTGGATGTGGCTGGGGATACACTAGGCAATGGGATGCTCAGGGATCTGCTGAAGGCCACGCCACGACCGATCAACCAGCAGGTGGACTTTAATGCCGCCGGACTGGGGGAGTTTCTTTGCGCCAAGCCTGCCACTCCGCCTGCATCGTCTGCCAGGGAAACAGAAACGCTAGCCCCAACGGCAACATGTGGGAATGGCAATGGAATTGGAGGGCTGTACAATAATAAGGAAAATACGGGCCTACAAATCGTGACTGTGTGCCATTTGGATGCGTTGCACAATGGCCAGCCTCAGAATGAACCAGTAGAACCCGCCGCATTGCCCACCGTCCTGCCTGAGCCTCTGGCCACTGTCAACAATGGGCATTTTATGGTCACACAAAGCATCTCTGAGAATCACATCAACATTTGCCTGGAGCCTACAGCAGCGGAAAAGGGAGCAACAGGAGCAGGAGCACCACCAACAGCAGGCCCCATCCGACCGATTGAGATCGAGGATGGTGGCCGCAATTGTAGCCATTTATCGCAGGATCGTTTCCGTTGCATGGCCGTTGGATGCGGCTATTGTGCCCACACAGTGATGTGCATACGGGAGCACATGAATTTCCATCGTTTTAGCTTTGGGAGCACCAACTACCTGAACTGTGCCTACTGTGCCCATGTGGCTACCGATGTGGATGACTATGTGCGGCATGGTGTCTATTTGCATGGCCTGGCGCCGCGCCATGAGCTGCAAGCAGCTCCCACAAGGCCGGTCATGGAAATGTCCGTTAGCCAGCAGATACGTGAGGCGCTCAGCCAGCGAAGGAATGCATTTCCAGCGACAGTTGCAACAGCAGTGCCAGCGATAGTGGAGGAGCAGCCATCAAGCAGTTCAGGGCAGGCACAGGAAAACGACCTGCAAACGGCCCCAGACAGAGCCCATGCAGATGGCTCAAATGGAGGAGTAACCATTTCCAAAGCATTGGCTGATTATCTAGAGCCCACTGGATATGCGGGTGAGTGCTGGCTAAAACAATATCATAGTAAGATGAGTAGCGCCCATACATTTCAATTTCCCAATGCAAGCCAGGCGACATCTTACTCGCACTAATTTGCGAGCTTACAAATCTAACGAGAAGACATGTAAGTCGCTTCTATGCCCGCGACTCTACTTTTATACTCGTATTCAGTCAGTATACATATACATATATACATATGAGAGATTGTGATTTATGTGGAATTTTTAGATATTTAACAGTTTGAATCTACGTTTAAAACGTAGATAATACATCTCCTCCGCCAGAGGCCGAGTCAGAGTGTGTGAGCGAGAGACAGTATGAGTATGAATGATCCAGATTCCGCAATCTGATAGATATGGTCATTCAATACGATGCTACATTTTTCGTTGAGTCGTACACATTGCAAGTGGTAGAAAGGTCAAAAAATTGGAAAATCTCTGGAATCAGTGTATCGTCCTAAGCTACATTAAATAAAAAAAAAATAATATATTAAAAAAAATTTGTTTCCTTGCCAAGGAGGTTACTTTTCAACCCACCTAGTAGACCGCGATTGGTGTGTCACCAATTGACCGAATATATGCGTATGTAATACATACATATATATATGTATATATGTATGCGACGACAGATAAGTGCGAGAGATTTCAAAGGCATGCATGGTTAGGTCAGATGGACCGAATTGCCGTGCCCTACGCGACGCCACGAATAGAGAGCGAGAGACTATAGATGGAGAGATTGATAGCGAAAGGCGATGAAAAGAAAGGTGCGAGATGAAGAGACGAAAGAGCGGTTGAAACGGCTATTACAGTTTCACATGGAAAACATATGTTATGTTTGCACTCTTTCCATCAAATCTGTTTATTGTAATCTATTACGAAGAGAAAAATGCAATGAGACCGAAAAAAAGTTAAATTGACGGTTAATTTTTATTTTGCTTCTTATCTATGCTCTGATCTTACGTTCGCGACCAATCATGTGGCTGAAACTACATGTGTTAAACATGTTCGGTGTGACTAATTACAACATAACAACAAAATTGGGGTTTCAAAGTTGTTTTTAAGGAAATATGAAGTGATGACAACGTGATGTGAACAAAATAAAAAATGCATATGGAAAAATCGTACGTGCGCGACCGGTACTTAATTCAATTTAAAAAACCAATGGAGATACTTGTATGTGGATATACTTTATAGAAAGCTACATTAATTCTCTTTAGAAGTAAATTTATCGCTTTAGCGTATTCCACTCCAATTAGCAAACTTTTGCATTTTACTAGATTAAGTCAAAGTCGACTTCTATTTTTCGTACGCATGTTTTTAGCAATTATTATTACAACTAAAACTTGATGGACCCCATGATTTGCACTAAGCATAGAGCTATTGATATAAGCTATAATATTTGCTTATTGACATTTAATTACCCAAATGACAAAATATAGTCGCACATTATATTCGTACATTCTTTGTTGAAAAGAGTTTCCTTATATTAGAGCGTAAAAAGTGCACAACAATTCTCAAGTATATGGGGCATATTTCGAAAGCGCTGCAAAAAAAAGTACATGCATATGCAAGCAAGCAGATTTCGATTTCTTGAGAATACCGGTGCACACATACATACATATGTACACTCGTCGGCTGCCGCTGAACGCATACGAGGGAGCACATGGCTCTAGACTCTAGAGTGCTCTCTCTCTCTCTCTCTCTGGGTTTTTAACACAATTTCAGACAGAACAAATTGAGTGCCAAGAAATGTATGGGCGTTACTCATCTCAGTGTTTATAATGTCTTTGGTACTGGAGATCCATCCCCACTTTTACATCCGCTAAACTTCTGCTTTAATCCTCAGACGAAAGGCTGTATGAATGTCCCGAGAGGACCTGCGGGGCCCGACTGACGAGCGAATCGTTTGTCAATCACATCCTCTACCACATACGCAGCTCCAGCTCGCGCAGGGAAACGGAGCTGGTCAAGTGTCGATATTGTCGGACGTTGGAGACGCCGCCAATGCTGCGGCAGCATGTGCTGATGCATCATGCGCGGCATAGGTACATCTGCAGCCTGTGCCTGGAGACGGCCACCAGCAAGGAAATGCTGATATTCCATGTGAAGCAGGGCCATCCGCAGGTGCTCGGCCTGCCCAATCACTCCTTCAAGGTGATTAAAGTCTATCTGCAGGAAAGCCTGAGGGCCGTCCAAGGTCAAACGGTGTGCCATGTGGTTGGGGTCCTGATGCCCTTCGAGCACGAACAGCTGCAGGCCTTGAAGCACAAGGTGATCCGCGAACTAAAGCTGCGCGAGGCTGGCACAAAGAATGTCTTTCGCTCTTCGGAGGCGAAGCTGCTGCCCAGCGGCGACACTGTGCTGACGGTATCGCTACATTGCGCCGAGTGTCTGTTTGCCAGCAAAGAGGTTGTGGACATGCAGCGGCACCTGGCCATGCACAAGCTGCAGGCGATCAATGCATTCGTAGAATCACAACGCCTTCTGCAGGCACAGAATAGCAGTCCCGAAAAGCAGACAAACCCCGAGACCGCCGAGCCAACTCCGGTGGGAGGAGATGTGGCTGCCGCCGCTATGAGGGGTATGCATAAAGTGGTCAATCCGTATGTGCAGTACGTACCGTCAGAGGGTCGCTTAGTCTGCGGCGCATTGAGCTGCGGCACAAAACTGCCATCGACGGAGGCCCTCTGCGAGCACATGGCGAAGAGTCACCAGTACACGGAAGTGCTGTGGTGCACTTTCTGCCGCAGCCGTCAGCCCAACAAGATGTCCATACCCAAGTACTTGAAGCATCTGCTCAGCCACAAGCGTCACATCTATCAGTGCGGTTGCTGCGGCCGCACCAATCCCGAGCGTCATTTCATTGAACGGCACATCATTGACCGTCACCCAAATTTCAATGTGGATGTGGTGATTCTCAGGCAGGAGGCAAATGCACGGCTAAAGACCTCAGCGCGATGGATCAAGTTGCGTGAGTACCGATCCCCCGATACCCGACGATTGAATTGAATTGAATGAGATGATTCCCTTTACAGCCAAGCTTTCGAGGAACCCAAATCACAATCAATTCATCTGCAATCTGTGCCAGCACATGGACAATTCAATGGAGAAGATACGCGGACACGTGGAGGCTGTGCATGCCATTAAGCATCAGTACATCTGCTCTGTGGAGCAGTGTCCTTTCGGGTCAATGGATGCCGTCGCCGCCATTCAGCACATGCTGAGTGATCATCCGGGTGCGGAAGTGCAGCCAGCGCATATCTATCAACGCACTCAGTCGCGGGTAAGGCAAACAATTGGCTTCTACTGCTGCCAGTGTCGGCTGGCCTTTGGCAGCTTCCAGCGGATTGTGTCCCATCTGAAGGAGTGCCATGTGTGTCTCGGCCAATACAAGTGCCCGCATTGCATCTACAATTGCCAGCACGAGCGTGGCGTTATCACGCACATGGTTGAAGAGCATCCGGGCCTCACTGGGCTGGCGGAGTGCCAGTTTCAGCGCGTGTTTAACGATCTGCCCGATAAGATGGCCTGGGCCGAGGCACATCCGATTGAGGACGCACAGCAGGACAATCAGCAGCCGGAGCAGCAGCAGCAGCAGCAGCAGCAGCAACAGGAGGCGGAAGATCAAGACGATGATCTAGACCAAGAGGAGGACGAGGAGCCAGAGGAGCAGGAAATGCAACAACCCTCCATCGCTGCCAATTCAAGGATCAGTGAGGTGATCGACCTCATCGATTCTGACGATGAAGCGCAGACAGGGGCGGAGAGAGCGAATCGCAATGCGGGCGAACCTTTTAGCGAGGGCTTGCGTGTAGCCATCTCGGAGCAGGATAAGGACCTGAACAACTCCAATTCGGGTAATAATTTCTATGTGTTCTGCTGCGCCCATTGTGGGGGCGCCGCACGGAATCTGATTCAACTGAAAGCCCACCAGCGCCAGTCGCATCCGAATCGATCTTTCATATTCCGGGTGCAGCCGATATTGCTGTGCTGCCTGTGCAAGTCCTTCAGGAGCGATGCCAAGGAATTGCGCGACCATCTGATTGGATCGCATAAACGTTGCCGCCTAACCAAGACGCTCGGCTGTGATGTGCGGCGGCCCAGGGAGTGCGGATTCTGCGATTACAAATACCAGAGCTGGGAGAATCTCAGCAACCACATGGATGTGGCGGGCCACCAGATAAATGATCTCAAGAACGTGACGGAAGCGGGCCTGGAGGTGCTGCTGAAGCTGAACCGGAGCAACAGCGGTGCCGAATATTATCAGATGTGCAGCCTGTGCAAGAAGGTACTGCCCGATCAGATAGCAATGTACCATCACGGACAGCAGGAGCACGCCAATCAGGGTTTCTGCTTCACGAACGTCCATCCGCTGGTCTATCACTGCTTCTACTGTATGTTCACCTCGCTGGAGGAGATGGTCTCGCTGCGGCACATGATCACCCACTTTGAGGGCTTCCAGAAGTGCCACTTTTGCCAGATGCCCCAGCCCGGTGGCTTCGAGCAGTACATCCAGCACTGCTATACGAACCATCACGACCAGGTTGGTCGCTTCCGGCAAGTGTACACGTACCCGGTGATATTGCGATACCTCCTGCAGACGCCGTACCAATTCCAGAACGGCCTGATCATCAACAAGAGCAGTCTGCTCAACACACGCTACAAGAACGATACTCTGATTCGCCAGCTGTACGAAGAGCTGATGGCCCGGGCGGAACGTCCGCCCATTCCCCGGATTCATATAGGTCTGAAGAACTCCACACCCATCGCTATGCATGGGATGGAGCATGTACCAAAAAAAGCCAAGATCACCAGGCGACGCCAGACCCTAGGTCCCGATGAGCTAATCAGGGTGAGGCTGTTGGATGAACAAAGCCTCAATCCATTACCAGCAACAGCTGCTGCGCTGGCCCCAAGCACAAACCCAGCCGCAGCTCCCAGCGGCAGACCAGCAAATATCAGTTGGACGACCTCGTTTACGGGAGCTAATCCCATACCTCCTCTGCAGCAGCCGCCATCAGTAGCAGCAGCAATAGCCTCTAATCGGGAGACTAAAGCTGGAGTACAGCAAAAAATAATAAGGAACCTTAAGCGACGCAACAGCGTTGTGGTCTTTAGTCGTCCCTAGGGATGTCTCGCATATCCCCCATTCCCATGCCCATGCCCGACTATTACTATTAGTATTACGATTTAAGATTATACACTCATACATAGTTATAGATAAGATTTGCCATTTCTGAAACGGCCTCAAGTCCCGCGGCCTCATTACACGCGAGAGATGTTGTGCTAGTTCCAAACTAAACAAAAATCATTAATTTTATATACCTGCCTAACATATTTGTTTGCTCTTAAGAAAGATGAGAATTATTGCTACATTTGTAAGCTGAATTGGTGAAGTAAACCAAGCTATTTCCAAGCGATCATTATGAGAGAGTGTGAGACAAACATTCGATGAATTAAACTATTATTAGGTCGAAAAACAATACCCATTAAATTAAACTAGTGTTTAAGGAGTACATGTATACCCAAAGAAATAATTAATATATATATTATTATTATTATTATTATTCCTCACTGACGACACGCTCCATTGTATTGCAACTGAAAGGTGGGAACTTCCTGGCCCTGACGCTGGCGGACACTGGCGCATCGCAGTTGATTGTGGTACTCGCAGGGCGTGGCATAGGTCACCAGCTGATGGTTGCGCAGGGCACACACGGGACGGTAGTAGCGCGGGCAGCTGTACTCGCAGCTTTCCTCATCCTCGTCGACAGGGTTTTCGGCAGCTTTCAGCAGCAGCAGCTGCTCGTCATCGTCATTGTCATCCTCCTCATCGTCTGGCTCCAGCGAATAATCATCATATCCATCGTTATCCATCCATTGCTCCTCCACAGATGTGTGCCTGGTTTGCACCACTTTGCCCAAGGATATGGATTGCTGGGCGATTACAATGAGAATGCACAGGAAAAATATAAAACGCATGTCTCTGCGTGTGCTTTTTGTGCGTGCGTCAGTCGACTGCAGACTGGGTACTGGAGACTGGCTGGCTTCCTGGCGTCGTTCCTAGTCTTAAATGCTTCTTAAATACGACAACACCATTTGCTGTAGCTCGCCCCCACAGTTGTGCAAATAGTCGGAAACTATGACGAAGTTCGTGATAAAGCCGCTGAAGACTGAATAGAGCATGAATATTCAGTATATCAAGGTCAGCGGCAACCTGTTGTCGTCTTAGATTATAACTTGAAGAAGAACGCACGGTTTGGTTCCACACAGAACTCATGGAATGTATTTGCAGGCGGAGAGCTTAGAGCTCGAATTAAAAATTTAAAAAAATACTAAAAGATAATAATTCAAATTATTGTGTGAGTGCGTATCTATATCTCATCCATGTAGCCATGCTCGTAGGCGTGACGCACCACCTTGAAGATCTCATGGTTGGCCACGTCACCGCCAATATCGAGCGACAGCTGGTGGAAGGCCGGACTATGCATGTCCGTCTCAAAGAGCCTGGAGAGCTCCGCACAGTCCGTGTCATTGCTTATCAGCCAGGGCAGGAAATGCATGACGACCATTGCCCCATAGAAGGCGTACCGCTTGAAGTGAGCCTCGAAGCGCTCAAAGCTGTGCGGGGACAAGAGAGAATTAGTGCCCAATGCCAATGCTCACACCCTCAGGGGTGTTCCATCACACCCACCTGTAGTCGGCCAGCAGCTGCTGCACCCGCTCCTCGGAGAGCTCGTCCTGGTTACGCTGCAGCACCAGCTCCAGCATTTCGATCATTTTCTTGTGATACTCCTTCAGGAGATCGGCAAAAAGTACATCACGCTTGTCGGCGGGCGTGTTCATGTACATGAAGAAGCTGAGATCGATGGCCGTGGTGCTGTAGCGCAGCTCCTGGAAATCGATGGTCTTGATGTTGTCCACCGTGCCAGCGGTGTCATAGTGGAAGAGCACATTGTTCCGGTTGTAGTCGCCGTGCAGGAACGTGCAGAAGTGGCTGTCCGGCTGCGACTCATCGAAGGACGACGTGCGTATACGCTCCATGAGCTGCTCCGGCTGGGCGAAGTACTTCTCGCGCAGTCGCTCCAGGGCTGCGGCAAAGCCCTCATCTCGCTCCGGCACCAGCAGCTGCTCCTTTTGGCGATCGTAAAAACCATAGAAGCGGTCAAAGGCTACGCGATAGATCACTTCAAAGACGCCCTTGCCCGTGTCGCTGACAAATGGCATTGGCACAACACCAGAGCGCAGGCGCGCATACACTTGAGGCTGAAGGATGCGCGTGGCATAGCCGAGGGCATGGAAGGGGCCTACCAGGCCAGCCATGGCCTTCAGTTGATCACGACGCAGGACGAGACGAGGGCCCAGCTCGTAGCCATCTCCCTTGAGGTGCTTCAGAGCCAGCACTGACTCGCAACTGCCGCTCAGGCCTGCGAATTCAGAATGAATCGATCCCACAATACACAATGTGCCCGGCCTTACCATCGATCTGTCCGTATCGGGCGGCATAGGAGCGCGGCACCCAGCCGGTGACCACATCGCTGCTGAGATGGCTGCTGCGCAACAGGTGCTCGTAGGCGGGCAGGATCTCGGAGTACGCGAATACTTCGTTGGCGAACTGAATGTACGAGTTGCTCGATTTCCGGAACTGTTCCGTTCCCTTCATGAACTTGACCAGAACCACCTCCTTCTGCTTTCTATCGGCTATCTCCAGCTCCAGCTGCACGGTGTATAGCGCAGACATGAACCCGTCCAGCCCAGTGGAGCACTCTACGCTGTGCGACACCAAGGACGCACCCGATCCAAAGTACTTAAAGATGTCGTACACCAAGTACCGCTCAATGTAGTCCAATTGCTGTTGAGTGGTTGACATTGTTTCCGCCTGCAATTGGAAAAGTTCAGTGTCCTGCTCTTTTTTTTTGACGTCAGTTTTTTGACCCCTTGGCACTCTCACTCTCCCTCTCTCTGTTGCTCTTACGTTGTTACTGCAATAATGGCGATCAGAAGCCGACTGTTGCAGCAAATTGGGGCGCTGGCTTTATATGCGTACATACATATATGTACAGCAATAAATTTCAGTTATCACTATGATCTTGATGAAATTTAATCAAGATACACGTATCCCGACTATCCCTTCACGGAGAGCAACAACAATTTTATTTAGAGTGTTTGAATATTTCACAGCTGTGTGATGTTACTATCGGACTATCGACTATCGCTTGTCGGCTTTAATTGTCATGGTAATTGTCTGGCTTTGTTTGTTTTAATGAAAATAACGAGTTAATTAAATCAATACTCAGTTTTTGTAGCTGGAATAATTGCCAAGAAATAATTGTCACATTCTTGTTGTGGCTGTGACTTAAAAATACTCGTCACAAGTAGCAGGTGAACACTGAACTCCCAGCCCTGGTGTGCACATAACAATAACACTGTCAGCCGCTTCCAGATTGCAGATTCTAATCTTTATTAATAATATTATTGGTTAAAAATCGTAAGCAACGTAACACAATGGGTAAGTCAGGGGCGGACTTTACCCGAACCGACAGCGACCTGTTCCTCGTATAATCCCCCACCCCAATCGGAAGCAAAGACGCTCTAAGATTTTGTTTTTTATTTAAAAATGTTAAATTACAAAAAGTTTGTATCACAATTAGTATTATTTTTGTTTCATCCATTTTCGCTGTCGTTGTGGTTTAATAGAAATGTTGTAAATTCAATGGATCGATTGCGATCGATCGATCGTGTGATGGAAGCCGTGGGTAAATCGGGCAAAGGTGCCTCCAACCAGCCGCCCAGCAGCCCATTCAATGGGCATGACGTCGCTTGCCTGTGATTTTGGGCGGTTGGTTAAGGGGGAGGGTAAAGGGAATTAGTGAAACGAAATCAAAGGGATCGAAATACTGCTACTCACGACCATTACAGTGGCGACCGTAGAAGCCGGGATGGCACTTGCACTTCTTGTTCGTTATACAGGTGCCGTTGCGGCACTTGCAGATGGAGCGCTGCTTGCGTCCTATCTCGCAGTGCATGCCGCTCAGGCCGGTCGTGCATCGACACATGTTGTTGCCGATGCAGCGGCCTCCATTCTGGCAGGGAATCACACATTTGGCTGCAACACCCAGGGCCACAGAAAAGTTGGGCCAGTAAGTCACACAGACACATTACACAGAGGATAGCTTATACTCACAGTACTCGCAGTGCAGGCCATAGTATCCCTTGGAGCACT
Source organism: Drosophila tristis (assembly GCA_018150885.1). Classification (NCBI taxonomy): domain Eukaryota; kingdom Metazoa; phylum Arthropoda; class Insecta; order Diptera; family Drosophilidae; genus Drosophila; species Drosophila tristis. The sequence goes on along the minus strand of JAECWT010000215.1, from coordinate 3,648,995 downwards.
GGCATTTGTCCTTCTGTATGCACTTGCCGCCATTCAAGCACTTCTCCTTGCAAATACCTAGAGAGAAAACATAGAGCGTGACCGCCAACGATTAACACATTATATTAATCTTCTTCCTTTGCAGCCCCAATGCTGAGGAGCGTTCTCTTTCGGCCGGAAACCCGGCTGCTGTCCGTGCGATGCCTCAGCAACAGAAACGCAGCATCATCTGCAGCAGGACTTGAAGCTGGAGCTGGCAACCCCCCGCGTCCTCGTGCCAATGCCCTGACCGATGAGATAATACGCGTCGATCATGCCGGAGAACTGGGCGCCGATCGCATCTACGCCGGCCAAATGGCTATTCTAGGGAACGGGCCCATGGGCAAGACCATTGGACATATGTGGGAGCAGGAGAAGTGCCATCGTGCCCAATTCGAGCAGCTCATTCAGCAGCATCGAGTCCGTCCCACAGTCATGACGCCCATCTGGAATGTGGCCGGGTTTGTTCTGGGCGCCGGCACCGCTTTAATGGGCGAGAAGGCGGCAATGGCATGCACCGTGGCAGTGGAGACAGTCATTGTGGAGCACTACAATGATCAGTTGCGTCAGATTATGGAATCACCAAATCCCGACAAGGTAAGGGCATATCATTATGCTACACTTATGCCAACCAAATCGATGCTGTATTATCTGCAGGAATTGCTGGAGACAATCACAAAGTTTCGGGACGAGGAGCAGGAGCACCACGACACCGGCATCGATTGCGGGGCAGAGCAAGCGCCCTTCTATAAGGCAATGACCGAAGTCATCAAGTTCGGCTGCAAGACGGCCATTGCCATATCGAAGAAGATCTAGGATATACATATATACGTTTTCCACTCTTTGTAAATACTGTGCACAGAATTAGGACCGAAAGTTATCTGTCTGTCTGTCTGTCGTCTACCCTCTTACCCTGTACCCTGTTGACCCACGCTAAGCATTAAAGATAGACTGAATCGTTAAACTGTTGTATAGTGTACTACTCACCACCTTCGCACTGGGTGCCCTGATAGCCCTCCGGACAGGTGCAGACGGACGGTGCCGTGCAGTTGCCACCGTTTAGGCACTGCGGGAAACAGAAGGCCGTCTCGCAGTACATACCAGTGTAGCCCACATGGCACTTGCAGATGTGATGCTCGTTGCAGTAGCCATTCTTGCCGCACTTCAAACTGCATTCTGGATCGGGAGCTTAAGTTTTTTTAGTTTAGTTCCATCGTTCACAATACAACACTCAAAAACATTCAAAACTTAACATAAATCGCTGAGAGCTAGTCTCAAATTAAACAGTGGCCCCACAAAGGCACAAAGGACGAAGTAGCATACGACAGTCAAGAGAGATGGATATGGATATGATGGATGATAGATACAAAATATATATGTAATCATAAGCATCATCTACCCATCACACCCGTCCATCTGTTAGTCTGCTTGTAGCTCTCCATTTTCAAAGGTATCTTACTGAGAACAAACTGGGACATTGACTCAGGTTTGGTATAGCAGAAAATGGATGGGGTGGATGGTGGATTGGAGTGGATTTAAGCTTATGGCATGGCGTAGGCGATAGATATTACAAGGGGTAGAATGTAGAAGGATGAATGGAGAATGGAGAATGGCATTGGAAGGAAATGTGATGGTGAATGGCATGCATGGTTCGATGAGGGATGGGATCAATGTGCGAGCATGTGATGCGAGTGATGCATGTATTTTTCTATATATTTCTATGCTAAGTAGATGCTACAATTACACTAGATAAAAAGCATTTTGGTTGATATATCATATACACTACCTTGCAAAGTTGTTAGTGAAGTAGGGTTGGAAGCGTCTATATCATACACACCTCTATGGGCGCATTCCTTTTTGAAGTTGAGGCGAATGGGTGTGCCGGAGAGCGGCTTGTTGTTGCGCGTCTGGATCTTGAGGCCCACATTGAAGGAGGCGGTGCCCGAGCTGTTGCCAGTGCAGGGCAGGAATATGCTAAAATCTAGCTTGGAGTGAGGTTCGTTTGCCGGATCGGATCGGTTTGCATGGCCTCGATGTACATACGTGAGCCGTGAGACATGAATAACATAACTTACTTTTCTGCTCCTGCGGTATCCGTCCGCTCTTGCGGATCGACAGCGTTGGCGCCTTCAGGATGCTGTCGTCCATCGTCTGCAGCCGATCAAAGTCATAGAAGTACTTGCGTCTGCCCGACTTCCACGTAAAGTTCACGTAGTTCACCTCGGACGGTATCACCAGAAAGTTGTACAGTGTCGTGTCCCTCAGGTCGTTCGTCACCAGGCTGTTGTGTATGGCGTAGATGCGATCCGAGTAGCCCTGCGGAAAGTAAAGAGCTACAAGGGGCAGGGATTCATGGATACATGGACACATGAGCATGGATATTTCCAGGGAAGGGGCATGCAAGCACGCTCACCGCTCAGCATCTTCAGCTGCTGCTCATTGATCCACAACGAGATGCCGTTCTCCTCCATCCGATTTTGGCGATTGTTGCCATTGCCATTCCCATTGCCGTTGCCGCCCTGCTGTTTCTTCCTTTGGCCCCGGCGCGGTCCATGGCCAATGCTCGCCTCGTTCTCCGTGAAGCTGTCGATGCCGTCACTAGTATTACCGCCGTGGTTCTCCTCCGAACTTGAGGAGTCAGCCCTTCTGTTGTTGTTGTTGTTGTTGTTGTTGTTGCTATTGCTATTGCGATTGTGGTGCTGCCGACACTCGAGCTGTCCGATGCAGAGCAAGGTGTGGACAATCAGCACCAGATAGAACCACTTGACCAGGCACCCAAACCCTGTTGTGTCATATTTCCCTCCTTAATGCGAGCCAATGAAAACAAACAATTGGAAATTAATAAGAAAGATGCAGCTAGCTGTGGGTTCCGTTCCCGATTCAGACACTGGCCCCATCTCCGATATCCATTCCGGGCATAGGCATGCATGGTGTTTGTTTATCTTTTGCCATATTTACAGACCCAGACCCTCCAGCGTGCTATTTGCGTTTCGGATTCGCTACTTTGGGTTGGGCAAATGATTTCTATTTATGGATGGGGGCAAGCGCTGCATAATGCATGCCATCCACAAGAACTATTACTAAGATCGTTCAGATCTATGATTTATATGCATTTCTTATAAGGGATAGAATGATGTGGAGTACAGTGTGGACTCGGAAACGCTTCCTTTTGGGTGTTACACAGATCTACACAAATCTAATATATCCTTAGAGTTTTTTTGTATGCATAAATATTAAAATAATGCAGCAACTATCATAGGGATTAATGTCACTAATTTCTCACATATGTTATGTACGAGTACGAGTATGAGTATGTACTTCAATGTACCAGTATGGAGCCCCAACTCCAACTCCAGCTACAGCACAGACTTCAGATGCCGAAGAGCGAGAGATAAGACCGTAGGGTGAGAGGGTGAGCGAGCAGGTACAAAAATGTTAGCACTTTGGCTGGTGTGAAGTTACCCAAGTCAACGACGAGGCCCTTCAGACAGAAGGCCAGACGATGCAGCACAAACGACAAGTGAGTGGACAGGCGCACCGGACAGTTGGACGGACTGAAGGAAGACAGCGCACCGGACCAAGCGATCGATCGAGCAGCCACTAATCGTTGTCTGCCCATCACGTATGAATGGGCTGAGGATGGAGCTGGCCAAGCGAGAGAGAAACGATGAGCTGATGGGCAAGAAACAAGTTAAGCTGTCTTAATAAGATCAAACATGGCGATTATGGGGAATTACTTGGAGATAATGACATCTGGACTTGGACTTAGCTCCCAACAAACTCTACACAGAAGATGGAGAGTGGAGAATGGGGAGTGGATAACCCTGTAAAGAGCAAAGAGTGGAGTGTGCTAGACTACTCCCTGGCAAATGATTTTATTAAGTGAACTAATTGGCATTTCCCAGACCCCAACTGACTGCTCCACCCACGTAATTGCATTTTTTGGGTGAGTTTCGTCTTGGGGTGGACTCATTAAGTGTTTGTAGACGGAAATGCTTGGGCACATACATATGTGCATAAGTATGTAAATTTGTACATACATATGTAAGTAATCGTACAACGCAATATGCGATTGTTGTATGACACAACCTTAACGACACACGACAGCGATCGAGATCTGAATTGGGCTGAATCGGCTCCAATTCCATATAGTTCCATCATTTGTTTTGAAATTATTTATTTCTATTTCTTACTAATTAAAGCACGAATGATAAGGCGACCGGACCGGCGCAACGGCGATCTGGCTGTGCCCGAGAGCATATGTAGATAGGCCGGCAGGCACATGGTCAATCGGAATCCAAAGCGGAATCAAAGCTACATTAGTATGTGCCATAATCGAAATCACAATCCCCATAAGAGGAATGGAATGGGAAATAAAATCGTATTGGGAATTCCAAATTGGGCCTCGATTTTGGTTGTCTTTGATCTTCATGTCATTCAGTGAAAGGGAAATCCTACGAAAATATGCACGCCTTGAAAGTAACGGTTCTGTACATGTCACAGTTTTCATTTTAATTCGTATGTATGTGTATATTGTATGTATGCAAGTGCATGCAGGCATATGTATGTACATATGTATGTATGTAATGTATCATGTATCATATATCATGTCACTGTAGCAGCAGCAGCTCAGGTGCAATCGCATCGTAAGAGGAGAAGGAGGGCTATTATCAAACCCCATATCTGGTCGATGGAATGAAGATCTTCATCTCCCATGAGACGATGTTTTGTCGTCAACGATGTAATTGCTTTAGGCCAGAGGGGAGCCCCCAGGGGCAGTCGGGTCGGACAACAAGACAAAAAGGGACACAGATTAACATTTTAGCGTGAAAGCAACAAAAACAAAAGGCACCAACAGAAGCAGCGGGCTCAGCGACAGCGACAGCACTAGCCAAGTTAGTGACCAAGGTATATTAAATGGAGGGTAAGGGGGTATTAAATGGAAAAACCAAACAAAATGGGCATTAAGTGTGCAGAAAGTGAGAGAGACAGAGAGAAATTGGCAAAAAAAATAAATAAATAATGCTAGCCCGAGAGCGGGACCGAACTACCTTCGATTAAATATACCCTGGAGAGCAGTAGCCAAGCCAAGGCAGTGCAGCAGCAGAGCAACAATCGAGTGGGAACAGCAGCAGCGGAAACAAAAGCAGGGGCAGAGAGGCAGAGCCAGAGCCAGAAGCAGCTACAGCAACAACAATTTGTTAGCTCTTTACGATTATTGCCTTTCTCACACCTTATTACCAGGAAAATAAAGAAGCAGGCAACAACAAATAGGCGACGATGAAATGTGAAAATAAAGAAACACAAAACACGGCACAAGATACGCACAACAACAACAAAAAGTAAATATATAAAAAACAAGAACAAGAAGCTGCCCTCCTGTCCTCCAGTCTACTGTCTCCTGGTCAGTGTGACGTCCAGTAGGAGCAGGAGCGTGCGGGAGTTGAAGAGTAAGAGGCACGCGGACCGACAGACACTCCAAATCGAACCATACCCGGACAGGTACATGGGCAGGCACCTTCATGACAGCATGAGGGGCGAAAGGGCAAGGGCTAAAAGGATTTCAAATGCACATCCATACATACAACGAGCAGAAGGGGCCACGAGAGGCAGAGAAAGAGCGAGAGAGGGAAAGAGAGAGAGGACAATCGGCAAATGCTGATCAACGAGAGCATGGAGTGGAGTCGGGCAGGCCGGGTCGGGTCGGGGCTACCGATTTAAATGATGTCCGTGCAGAGCAGCAACAACAACACTTGCAGCTCTGTTTGCTTAATGAACCAACGCACACACACACAAACACACACATATGTACAGACAACACACCAACAGAGGCTGAGAAACACCAAGAAAAAACCACCTTCAGCAAATAAGCAGACAGGACGGCAACAGTCGACACTTGGATACTCTTGCCGAGTCCAGCAGCAGCAGCAGCCCACTGATGGGAGAATGCCCAACTTGGGTGCCTTTGATTTTCCTTGCCCAAGTCGGTTAAAAAGAGCCAAGATGCTTCAATTAGGCATTTGGAACGGCTACGAACAATAGTTGATCACCGATCATTACCAATTGAATGGACATGTCCATGTTCCCATAGATGCCCTCGCAGCGAGCCACCAGAAGAAGGAGAGGCAGACAACAAGCAGATAACAACGACTGTCTCCAAGTGGGCTCAAGTACCAGTACCGCTGTCGACGGTGCAGACGCAGACACAGACGACCACGACGACGACGAGGGCTAAGCAGGGAGGAATGCGAGACACGCAGGCTGGCCAAGACGGACCGTCAAGAGGACAGACGATGGGGCAGCGCAGTGGCAGTAGAAGCTACTTCACAGAAACAGAACTCTGATTCTGATGATGCGATCGTGTTTCTTCCCGTTGGTGTCTGTATTTGTATATCTGTGTGTTTGTGTGTGTGTAAGGTGAAGAGGAAAGGAAAGCAAATCCAAGTCCCGTGGTAGTGGAGTGGCGTGGAGCCGAAGGAGAGTTTTGCACACCATTCCATTGGCATCCGAGCACCGGTTCCCAGTTTCCCCAGTTCTCAATTTCGATTCCATTACATCCAGGCGACCAGACCCCGAGCCCCCCTTCTGACAACACTCACCCCACCATAGGCAGCAACATCAAACGTTGTTGGACAATGACTTTCACGCCTTTTAAGCGCGCCAAAACAGAAAACACCACCAACACCAGTGCATGGACTGACACCACTACACTACTGCAGAAGCAGCAGCAGCAGCAGCAGGCAGCAGCGCAGCAGCAGTAAGAAGTACAGGCGGCCAAGGCGGCAACCCAGATACACTTTACCCAGCATCACTAGCTAAAGTGGAATCCAGCGGAGAGAGAAGATATTACATCCATTACAAGTATTGAGGACTGATCACTGATCACTTTCAGTTTTCCATTCACACACACGCGCACTCACACGCACACACAACACACAATTATTGATTGCTCTCATTTTCAATATCAATTTCGATCGCCAATCACTTAAGTCTTTGATTTCGGTAAATGAGGCAATTGGAACAGCCTCACGCTCACTGTTTAGGCTGCAGAGTATGAGGGGAGGATGAGGAAGAGGCGTTGCAGAAGGAGAGGATTGAAATTAAACAATCAGCCCAACTGCCAATTCTCATTTTCTCATTTTCTGCCTCTCTTCCCGATGCTTCTCTTTCCATTCCGGAGAAGTTCTTATCGCTATTTCGCGTGAATTTTAATTTTGCGATTTGCTTAGTTGTGCGCGATTTTCGAGCATGATTAACTGCGGATGTACCACCTTAAGCACACATCCAAAGGTCTGTGCATACGACGCACATACCATATGAAGATTAAGTATTGATACAGATGCCGTTTATTTAATACAAAATATGTAAACTTATCCCCCGGGATTGGGGGTTCACTAGAAAAGGTTTCGGTTTTGGCCAACCTTCTGGCCAGCATATTCCTTTAAAAATTTCGAGTTCGTATCAAGCGTTTTGGGAACATTCTACATACTCGTGGTTGTCTCGTTCCCGGGTACTAGGCAATAGCGGTAGGCTGCTGGCTTCTGCTTGGATTAGTCTCACTTGATCGGCGTTGTGCGGCAAAAACTGACAAAAAACTTAGTAAAAAAAAAAAACAAACGTAAACTAAGGAACTACAACAATTAGTTGCGGCAATGCAGCCGAGCTTGAGGTGGAGACAACGACTAAATTCAGCGGCACAGAGAGCACGACAGAAATGAAACCCGTTGCACAGTCTTTTGGCCCCCATTTCGAGTTCGCAGCATAGCAGCGAATAACCGCCTGATGGCGCCCAACAGCACCAAGTGTGCTAACAGCTCAAAAGGTGCTGCAGAGCGCAGTGGACAAGATCGTTTTGACCAGCCCTGGCACTGTTACGTTATGAAAATAGTAACGCCTAAGCAAACCATTCCCCGAGTTCGTATACATATCTTCAGGAAAGTAATAATAAATCAGTCACTTTTAATTAAAGAAATACGGGATCAAACAATCTTTTACAAAAGTGGTGAACTATTTGCTTTCTTACTATAACGTTGAGCCAAAATAACTTTAATGTCAAGAATAAAAATATTGAATAGAGAGAGCACAAAGACGCCCTCAATCGATCCCAATACTTAATTGATATTGTACACATAAATAGTTTATGCATTTTATGTCGCTAGATCGTATCAGGCAAACCAGTCGTCTTCCCTATGCCAAATATTTAATTCCCACTATTGGTCGCATGACACCAGACTACCTTTGTGCTTTGTGAGTTGTAGAGGATGGACGTGTTCCAGTTACCGAAATGTGCTGTGTGGGCATCCCCAACATCACCCAACCAATAAGAAGGCAGTTTTGTTTAAAGGAAAAATACATTGATTGTGTAGCTATTTTCATTTTTCTTACGAATACACGCATAACATTTTAGTTAAATACATTTACAATTGAAAATTTGCTCTACTTTTTTTGGGGGAAACGAAAACGAAAGTACAATTACACGTGATCCGGCATCATATGAACTAATCAGTTAAATATAACATACATACATGTACAAATGAATTAATTCAAGGAACAAAAAAAAAAGAGAAAAAAAAATCAATAATAATAAAGACGAAAATTGTTATCCTTAGGTTCATTAGCTTACTAATCATACATAAATTATGGTTTTGTTTTAATAATATCTTTTTTTGCAGCTTGCGGATTAGGGCTCGCTGTTACATAGGTTATATACTCGTAGTACATAAATATATCGTAAAAGTGTAAATGTAAAATGTTTAGCTTTAAAACTGATGTTGAAAATACAATATACATACATCAAAAATCGATAATAGGCACATACAAAGCAATGACTAAATCAGAAATATCAGATATATATATGTGTGTGTATATATGTATAAATATATTTATATATATATATATGTATGTAGATGTGTTTATATGTATGTATGTATATATATTAATATAATTATATATATATACCAAATAATTTCATATCATCATTTTCGTACCGTTACGTTACCAAATCCGCTGTTATCCGCACACTAGCTCCATCTAGTACATTTAGGTGGATCGGTTTTCGGTTTCGGTTTGTGTTCGTGTCGTGACGTGTCGTGTCTGTTTCTGTTTGTGTCCGTCTGTGTGTTTCATGTTCATGTTCATGTTATCCGGCTATAACAATTTCTTCGAGCAGTACATATATGTACAATATGCAGGGCTCGATTAGATAAATGAAATACAACTACTGTATATGTAAGTATATCCTAAAAGACAGTCTTGTTTCCTATGTGCGTGTTGTTCTGTATGTGTGTGTATGTTGTGTTTGCATGTATGTGTTTATGTGTATGGGAAAGTATATATATATATATATACTATATGTACGTATATACTGCAATAGAATATATACGTCGGATACCATCGATCATCCTTATACACAATCATTAACAAACAGAAACTTAATAAATTAATGAAGAATCCAAAGTTAATTTAAATATACTTCTTTTGTACATATTTGTGTATGTGGGGGGAGTATGTGTATGCGTATGTGTTACGTGTATGTGTGTGTGTTGACTAAGAAACGTACAGTGGTACAGTGGTAGCCAATAAACTGTATACACTGTAATATATATGTACACAATAGAACAGAAATAGGATCGCGCCAGAAGGAGAAAGGATAGATCAAATCCCTCATTCCCAGTTCCATTCACATAGGATCCCCTCAGTCCATAGATCTTTCGGATAGCATATCTATGGCATAGATGGGAGCGGGGGATGCGATACGTGTGTTTGTGTACATTAAGGTTGCTTTGATTATCTGTAATTTACACTTTATATGGAGCTACAGGTTTTAACTCTTTTTGTTTAACGCAATCCTTTCCTCACGCTCTCTCTCCTTCTCTATTACTCTGATTCTCTGTTGGTTTCTCTTTCTCTCTATGCATGCATATTGATTTTATATAAGTGTACATATATATATGTATATATATATATATTATTCTTTTTTTGTAAGTCATACATTTAAAAGCAAATTCAAATTGTTAGAATCTGTTTTTTGTTTGTTTCATTTTTGGTAACTTTAAAAGTTGTTTCGTTAATTGAGTTGTGAAATGAATTTTTGATTGATTTGATTGATAACTCCATATATATATATTTTTCTCTCTCTCTCGCTCTCCGGGCGGGTTTCCCCAGCCCAAAATGTATATCCCATTTTTGTTTAGTTTGATTCTCGTTCTGCTCCACACACCACATTTAAAAATGGAAGAGTTTTGCGCTTTCTTAGGCTGGCTTTACACAGATGTTACATACAGATACAGATAAGTGCATATATGTACTATATATGTATGTATATAGCTATGTATGTATACTAGTATACTGCATAAATCTGCTTGAATTGGCTTTGTTCTTTGTTGCTTGTTTTCTTGGTGTTTTGTTGCTTGTGGATTGCATCGTTTCGTAGTCGTAGTCATAGTCTATATATCATCGCTTTCTCTTGGTTTTCCAAAAAAAATTCGTTGTGTGGCTGCTCTTATGTAGACAGATATATCTCAAAAGAACAATGAAAGCCCGATCTTAATCGTCTGTTTGTTGTTTTTTGTTTTGCTGATTGATGGATCGCTTTGGTGTTTTTGTTTTTCCTTCGGTGCAACGCATGGGGGAAGGGGCGGGGGGGAGTGGTTGATTGGTTGGTGGTGATTCATTTGTAAGATTGGTGGGGAGGTTCATCGTCATAGAGCTTCATATAGGTCAGTTACAGATATCGATATTCTGGATATTTAGTTCTGTATCTGTATCCGGTATTTTGTATATATATAATATAGTTAACATGTATATATAACTGATCTGATCTGGTTACTTTATATATATGTATATAGATTACATGTGTAATCATCATATGTTCATACATATATTGCATATATATATATCTATATGTATATATATATATGTATTGTATATATAGACAGCGAATAGAGAACGTTATTATTGCTCAGACCCATCCATAGTAGTTTCAGCTGATTCTCTTGTTCCTGCGCCACATCCTCAGCCTGATCTCCGATCTCCTGTTGTTGTTGCTGCTCCTCCACGGCCGTTGCATTATTTTGTATTTGTATATTCTGTTTTTTGCTTTATATAATATAACATATATATTCTGTATATATTTAGTTGGTGTTTTGTTGTTGCTGCATTCTCTTGCATCTTTCCTGTTGTTGTTGTTGTTTTTGTGGTTTTTGTTTTAGTAGTTTTGGGGCCGACGTCCGCGTGGCTTGATCTTCTCCGATATCTGCCACATCTCCTCCTCGCCCATAAAGTCCTTGAAGTTTTCAAAGAACCGTATGATCCGCTCGTTGCGTCTAAACGGATACGCACTACAAAGATGACAGAAAGACAAATGTTAGTCAGTTGTGGGCCAATGGGGTTTAGGTACGTGGAAGCGGCATCCTACCACTTCTTGAAACGCTTCATGTTCACAATGATGTTGTACTGCTGCCAGCGTTTGGAGAAATTGATGACGCCCTTGGACAGATAGTCCTGGTTGCCCACATGCACAAACGTCAGATCCTGCAGGACCAGACCGCTAAAAAGAACACATATGAGCACATTTTCATCCGGAAAGAAGAGCAGGGCGCACTCACATATAGGGTATGCAGGGCGGATTGGTTTCGGCCAGGGCCTGGCGATAGGCCCGAAAACTGGAACTGGAATCGATGAGGGCGCAAAAGGAGCGCACCTCCTCGGTGATGCTCTTCTGCCACTCCAACCTGCAACAGAAGCGGCATAAACATTTAAACTCGGTTATTAATTATGGGAAAATGATTGATTTACCTTCGAATGGGACCCGAATCGAGGGCCGAGAGCAGCGCCAGATACGAATTATAGTTGTTCATCTTGCGCAGATGCTTCATGATTTTAATAAACTTATTCACGTGCTTCTCCCGCTCCTTGGCGTCGTGCAGTCGCAGGATCTTGGAGCGAGCCCAGTAGGACATCTTGTTAAAGTGCTCGGTGAACTTATTGAGGTTGGGCGACTTCTCCTCGCACTGATCTTTGGCAAATAGTAATACTTCGGGTATCTCGATCTTCTGGAACAGCTCCGCATCCAGCAGTGTCATCTGTTCGGCAATGTCCAGGGACTTGAGGTCCAGCAGGCTGGGCTGATTGCTGCTGCCGCTGCTCATGCTGCTGCTGCTATTACCGGACAGACCACCACCTACACTTCCGCCGATGCCGCCGCCAGCGGCTCCGCTGCTGGTAATGGTTCCGCCCAGCTCCAGTTCGTTGACAAAGCCATATACCTTGGGCTCCTTGTAGAGCGTCACTTTCTCCACGAACTTGTTGCGCAGCAACTTGGCCAGATAAAGCTGTCCGGAGCAGACCAGCTGGTAGACAAACTCCACCAGGAGGCTAAGCAGTTGGCTCGTGAGATCCGTAGATCTGGAATGGACAGATATGGATAGCCTTTTAGGGAATACTGTACGCCAGTTGCGTCTCTAGGATACTCACGTTAAATCATTGACAACCCGCACCAGCAGCGAGAAGGTCTCTTTGGCGGCCTTCTGCTTGTTATCCTGCACCTGGCAGAAGAAGTATGTGTAGCGATGGGTGAGCTTCTCGATCACATCGATCGGCTGGATGAAGGTGCGGAAGGTGGTGATGAACGCCTCGCTGAATGCTGCACGTGTGGAATGGACAGAGACAGAATGACAGACAAATGATGAGTTGGGGGGTGTTCGATGGTTACGAGGGTGCTTGACATGCTTCCGCTTGGCTTGCTGTGGATGTGGATGCGTACCATTGTCGGCGACCTTCTGGACGCGGCTCGCGTGCACAATGAGCGCATCAATGTAGCCGCCCTTGACCTCAGGCCCGTCCTCCTCCTTCTTCTTGAGTATTAGATAGCGCGTTATATTGACCTCCTCCAGCATATTGATCACCGTCTCCACCTCGCCAGCGTCCTGATGATGCTGCCTCTCGCTACTATCTGACTGCCGCTGACGCTGCTGCTGCTCCTGCTGCTTCTCAGCTTCCGACTCTGGGGCGACTCTCGACTCTTGCTCTTCATCAATCAGCTTGGGCGTATTTATGGGCTGCTGATGCTGCTGATCATTGTCCGCCGATGTTGTCGCTGCCACCGAGTCATCCGGCAGCTGATGCGAGTGGCAATAGAAGGTCTGACCTTCGCCTTCGCCGTCGGCATCGCCATCGCCAGAGCTGACATTCACATTCTCATTGCTGTCGAGGACCAGGGAATCGTTATGTTCTTCAGAGACAGTGGCCATACGACTGTCTGGCCGCCCGCCACTGCCACCGCCGCAGCCACCACTCGATCCATTCTCGCCCAGAGTCGGCTTTGGACTGGGTGGCGGTGTGGTGACAATTATCGGCTGCAAAGACTGCGCCGGCTTGCGCTGCTTGTAGTTCTTTGGCGGCAAAGCTGGTGGCGTTTCCAGCTCGGGGGACAGCTCCTTGCTCATCGGCATAATGCTGCAAAGAGAGAAAGAATTGCTAAAGCTCCAATCTGTCAATGGAGGCGAATCCTCTACTCACTTCATTGTCTGGCTGTGGGAGATATTACGGCTGCACGCATGCATCGTGTGTCGGTGCTGCTCGATGGAGCGAGTCGAGGCCGTGCAGATTTCCATGTAGGCCAGAACTGTGCGTGCGGAACGGAAGGGGAAGGTAACGGAATTAGTATTGAGCCGTGCCGGAAAAAGTCCATGTCAAAAGTTGAACCAACAAAGCCGATCGATCCCTGACGCTAGATACACACGGAAATCTATCTGACTTTGAAGGGCTATACAACATTCGTATGTGGTGCTTAGAAAGGCAACATTTCTCTTGGCCGCTGGTCTACAGCCACAGATTCGATCTGTCAGATACAAAGATACATCTAAAAACATCAAGGGATCGCAACATCACAACAAACAATAAAACAATTCAAACACTGAGCACAGAAGCACAGAACATATGGAAGCACACAACGGTGGGGGATACAGAGGATTAGGCAAAAACGAAACGAAAGCAAAAATGGAACTGAAACAGGAGACAGTAACTTTAACTTCGTGGGGGATCAATACGAAACAAATGGAATCGAAACCAAAATCATCATCCACAGCGGCAGCAGAAGCAGTGTTGGGCAACAGCAAAAGTGTTGATCAACAGCAGCAGTGTTTCGCAAACATTTGAATAGCAGCAAGAAGCCAGCAACGAACTCGAAATGCTCTTTGCGAATCCCCTTATATTTTTGGATCCAATTGTCGGCGTCTACTACTAATTCCCTTCCTCATCTGAAAACTCTAAAACCCACCACAGATACAATGATGTATCAATAGTTGTACTTTTGGATGCATTCCTAGCTCATTTATTTCAATTTAGTTCTAGCTTTTCATCTTTTCTGCATGTACGCGACTGGTTCGGTTACACGCATTAGGCGTCATGCGGCTGCGCCCCTCGGTCCGATCCGCGCGTAACAAGCTTTGGCTTGGAGTCCATTGGGTCACTTTACGGTGGAAAACCTCAACATTTGTTTTCTTATTCTCTCAACAGAAACATTAAAGCCAATGAAAAGAGCATCGCGAGTTCCCGAGGCTGCCAAAGCGGTTTGGTTTTAGTTTTCTTTTTGTTTGTGTTCGTTTCCCAGTTTTTTTTTAAATTTTTTTTTGTCCTCTAATAGCACACACAGACTTACCCGAGAATGCCACACTTTGAAACACTAGATGTTGGTTGGAACGATAATTTAGATGGGTTAGACTCTTACGTACAACAATTTGGCAAATTTTTGTATCGTTTGCCTTACGTTTTGCGGTTACGTTAGCGCTAACGGGTTTACGTTTAAATGTGCTATAAATAAAGGTGTGTCTTGAAAATCAAAATACAAATCTCTCAGCCACGGCCTGTGTTTTCTTTTCTTTCGTGCGCTACGGGAAATGATACATGTGTGACTGATTGATTGATTGATTTACTGATAGACTGATTGCCTAATGGGTGTTTTTGTATGCGATTCTGGTTTGTGGCCCTTGATGTGTGGTGAATGATTTGTATGATTAAGGGTATGATCGATATCTAATCCAATTTCGATAATTTCTGGGACGAACATATGTTTTAATCGATCAATAAAGGACTTCCTGCTCTTTGTGGAAGTAAAATTGAGTAAAATGGATTTCTTGTCTGGTTAAATATCGATCGATAATCGCTTTGATGATAATTTAACTAACGATGATTTTTGTTTTCTTGGCGATATACGAGTATGGGCGTGTGTGTATGATCAACAAAACACACAAGATAAGACGGCACAAAAATTTGGGAAACGCTTTTCCAAAAGAAAAATGAAAAATGTAACAATTTAATGAAATTTCCCTATCCCACAGGATGATGCTGACGATGAACCGTTAGACTAAGCTCACACGCACACGCACAGCAATAACGGTATCACACTCACCGCTCGGCAAAGCCTATGGGACGGCATTTACCCAGCGGTCGGTCAAAGGTCATGCACAAACACACACACATACACACACACACACACACACACAAAAGAGATGCAGAACCAAAGAAAAAGGAAAAGAAGAGGAAAACAATAATGATAAATAATCGAATGGGTACATTTAATCGAGAGTGTGCAGCAACCGATACTTACTGTACTTCTTCTTCATGGGCAACGGCGGCGGCTCATCGAGATGCCTCTGATCGAAGGCGCTGCAACTTCCAGCCAAATAGTGGGGGGCACTGCGCGGCGGTTCGATTAGGCTGTGGTGCTTCGAATGCCACTGGTGCAGCTGTTGCTGGTGGTGATGGTGCGGCGACAGTTGTCTCAGCTCTGCCACCTCTGCGGCATTGCTGCTACTACTGCTGGCTGCCCCCTGACTCCAGTCCAGCTCGTCTAGGGCGCTCGATTCGTGACGAGTCAGCGTGCGCTGGTGCGTTGTTGTCGCCGTTCCCGTTGCCGTCGCTACCGGTGTTGTCGTCTTGGGCGGCAGGGCGGGTGCTGCAGCCTCCGTTGTCGCAGCCTGCTCCTGCTGATCGCCGCTGCTGAAGCTGCTCATGGTGGTGGTGGTCATGCTACTGCTGCTGCTGCTGGAGATGTGCTGCTGTTGCCGCTGACTGCTGTGGCTGACCGATTGGCTGATCTGCTGGTACTCGCTGCTGGCCGCACTCGCTGTCCCCGACTCACTGATACTGATTGCAATCTCCGAATTGCTGCTCGACGATTTGGCCGACGATTGCACGCTGTAGTCCGAGGAGCGCTTGGAGACGCTCTGCGTGGAGGTGCGGAACGACTTCATCGACACGAAACCTTCAGCAGAAAATGGCACGAAAAAGAGAGAGAGAAAAGAATGTTAAGAACAAGTGCATTTTTAATCTTAGCAGAAAGCAAACAAAAACAAGCAGTAAAAGCAAAAAATCAAGGAGCTAGTTAAGCAAATGCGTACTAATAAACTGGTAAAGACAAAGGAGGAAGCAAAGAATGGATATAAGGACCTTCCGTTCAATCGATTGGCCGCTTAAATAATCGATTTCATTGAATTTATCGATAAACGAAATTCGGATTTCAAGGTATAATCGTCATAAAGTGATTGTTTATTTAATAATACTTTGACTCTACCTCCGAAGTTCAGGATTTGGTAGTTTATCGATTAAATGGAAGGATTTGTTACAACTTATACGAATCCAATGACAGTTTGCCAATTAACATCTTTATGGGAACAGCAGTTTAGCAACTTCGACGTTGCCACCTGATTTCTGTGCGTCGTTAAGTTGGTTGGGGCTCAATATTTGGTGAAATGAGGCCGTTACTTATACACAGGACACTTTGAACAGATTTTCATGAAATGGTTTTGCAAAATGGGCCACATATAACCGGTTTAAGTATTACACAGCACTGGAAAAGCATTAAAGCATAAACAGCAAAATCATGGGCAAATGACAAACGAAAGAGCTTCAGCAATTGCAAGGATACAAGGGATAGGATAAATAATAATATTCAGACAGATTCAGAGATATGTGTACGTATAAAAGTTATAGAAGAGAGGAAAACGCCAGCAGAAGAAGCAGTAGTAGGGACTTTAGAAAGCTATAGAGTTGGTGCCAGTACCCGATTCGTTCGAATGACGATTGCTGGTGAGGGCTGCCGCCGCTGTGCGCAGTTCCGTATTAGTTTCCCCTCCACCTCCTGCACATGCTCCGCTTGCGCCTGGGCCTCCGGTGCCTGACAGCAGTGTCTGCGCATTGGGTGGTGCCATGGCCATGGCCACTTCCTGAGCAGCAGCGCTTACGGACCCGGCGGCTTCTGTATGTTGGATATGTGGGATGTGGTTAATGGAGAGTTGTTTGGATGGAGACAGGAGAGAGAGAGGAGTAGAGGCCACCACTTGAGTTGAGCAGAATGTGGATATGGATCAAGGGATCATCGATGGGATCCAATACTCACTGTAGCTAATCATCTTGTCCGCATCCTCTTCCATCAGCTTCAAGGGCTGCTTCAGTTGCTGTTGCTGCGGATCCTCCTCCTCGCGCGAGTGATTCAGAGCCGAGTCAAAGGAGCATTGGCTATTCTCATCCGGGGACCGGGAACGCACCGAGAGTCTATTAGATAAAATCGAACCATCAATCAACAATCAGCGGTCTGGTCTGGTCTGGTCTGGTCTGGCCTGTCTGCAAGCCACTTACCGATCCACACCGTAGTTCAGTAGCGAGATGTTGGAACTGCAGTCCAGATCCGAGTTGAGGCTGATGTTGTGCGACTGCGCATAGGGCAGCGGACTGGCCTGGTTCGACGTTGACGTGGATGAGGAGGAGCCACCAGGAGGCGCTTGCGGCTGGCTGCGTCGCTTGGGGGGCAACGGTGGGGGATTGCTGGCCCGATTCGGTAGCGGCGGCTTTGGCGGCGGACTCGTGTCGCGGAGTATACTCTCGGTGCTGTGCGACCCCCGCATGGGATTCACATTCCGATGTTCCAGGCTGGCCCGCTCCTTCGGCGACAGGGCAATGTCCGGCAGGGAGGTGCGCTGTGCCACGGCAGCGTTCTCGACAGCGGAGATCCGCATGCTGGCCACGCCCGTGATCCCGGTGCCGGGCACACCACCTACAGGTAGTGTGCCGCCACCACCGACTGCGTTCGTACTGGATGCTGTTACCGCGCCCATAATCTCGGCTGCGGCCCCGATTCCACCCAGGCCGGAGGAGCCGCTATAGCGAAAGGTGCACTGATCCTGTTCCTTCAACTTGCCCTGGGCCAGGGTTACGAGATTCTAGAGGGAATGAGCAAATGAACGGGAGGATTAAATGTGTGTTTGCATTAGATATAATAATTTTAATAATTTTGTTGAGTAATCCCAGTATTATCGATACTGAATCGATTCACTCACCCTCACTGCATCTTCGAGTAGATCGATAACCTCGCGCACATTCTCGTTGCTGAGGGAGGGGCACTCGCCGCTCTCGTCGGAGAGCATCACCTCGTCGCAGAGTTTGATGAGTTTTGCCAGGGATTGGTAGACCTGCTGCGTGGCCGAACTCATGATGGCACTGTTCTCATTCAGTGGGGTATACGTTTGGATAACTACGGAAACAGCGAGAGAGATCGAAGTCAATCGTGGCCCGTCCTGCATGATGAGGGAGTGCGATACATACCGGAATACATGCTGGCAATGGTCTCCAAGATGACCGTACCATTGCCGGGCAGCACCTCGAGCTTCTTCTTTAGAATAACGTCCCGAAAGTGCTTGAGGGCATTCGATATATCCTTGACGTGCGTATCCAGCGTCTGTGTGGAGCGCTGCACATCCTCGGTTGAGGGGGGCAGCTTGACGCCGACGCCATGCTTTGAACGCGGACTGTGCGGCGAGTGGGAGCGACCCAGCGTGTTGTTGGTGGTGCGCATCAGGGATATCTTTTCGATCAGGTCGTCTTTAAAGGAGCGCGCCCGTCGTGCCAGCTTCGTTCCCTTGAGGCTGTTCTTATGCCCCGAAGATCCGGTCTGATTGCCGTGAGCGGCACTCGGCGGTGCCGGTGGCACTCCGCCTGCGGCTCTCCCTCCTCCCTGCTGGTAGTGGGGGTGATGCGTCGACGGCGGCGGTGTGCATGCGACGGGCACTGAGGAGGCACTCGCGTAGCTGCCGCTGTTAATGCTGTTGTTGCTGCTGCTGCTGCACCCACCACCAATGCCACCACCGCCTGGCGTGTTCGGAGAGCTAATGCTGCCGTCTGCAATGAAGGAATAGAAAATAAATAAATGGGTTGTGTCGCGCAAAAGCTTAAAATGTTTAAAATATGTTGTAATTTTTGATTCAAAGACAATCAAGTAATTCCAATTTAAATCCCGTCTTGCATTCACTGCTGCCTTTAGCGTAAAGACGGTGGGAAAAGTTTAAGCAAGCAATAGAAAGGCTTCTAGAAGCTGAACTGATTTCTATCCACAGAAAAAGCAGCAGCAACAGCAGCAGCAGCTGGTGCACCCAGATATTATTCACGGAAATTGTTTTTCTCCACAACTGATTCAAATCGTACTGTTTTCGTTTTTATTCTCATTTTCATTCACAGCTTCCCCGTTCACTTCACTTCAAAGTAGGCGAACCTTCTCTGTGGGGGGTGTGTTCTCCCACAACCCACCGTCCCTCCCGACCTTCAATTGCGCAGAATCCTTTACGGGAGGAGCCTTTTACAAGCTAAAGTTTTTGCTGAATCACTATAAATATTTATATGAAATTTTCGCGACTGCAATGGACGTTGATATATCCATGGAAATCGCCTTAAAGAAATATATACGTGAAAGACTTGACGCAAGTAATGTTTCCTTTTATTCGGAATACATAAAAATATTTTGGCAAAATCGGTCCATCGTTGACCCAGGATCTCTACATCTCCACATCCGGACATCGAGCTCACTCGATTCTGTTTTAGATCAGTTTTTGAAAAATGCACATTCATGCATTGCTACCTTCGATTTCCCCTTGAAGGACGACCTTCAGGGGTGTTTCCCCACTTTCTGTAGATTCTCCTGCTGCATTTGGTTCACTTACGTTCTCCAGCAGCAGCGTTAGGAATACAATTCTTGGACATGGGCATCACTGGCATCGATAGCGATGCTGCCAGACGTGGCAATTTTTTGTGCTTGCAACGTCTCTGGAACTTGATGTTATGCAGAGTGTGGCCGCTGTTGTTGTTGCTATCTCGCGGCATCCATGATGCCCGCTGATGATCATTATCATTATCGTGATGATAATTATAATTATGATGGTGGGGATGATGTTGATGTTGATGCGGCGTCTGCTTGAGCGTGTACGAGTAAAAATGCCAGCGATCGGCGAGCGCACAATCGCTCAAAAAAGATTCATCAAACTGTGGCATTGCATAACCGCAATAACAATAACAAAATCGCAAATAACCAAGCAAACACCAAGTCACACTGGACAACACTGACACAACACAGCTCCAATCAACATTGAACCAACAAACTTAATTCTGTTATTGGACTTGCACATCCACCGCCAATTCTATTGCTTTGCTTCCCATCTTTCTCTTTTGTTTTCCATTCTGTCCATTCACTTTCAAAGGCAATTGTCTGGGGTGGCTCTCTTTTTCGATTTGAATTAATCACAAAATAAAAATAAATGATTATATTTAGAGTCTAAATTTTAGACGCTGGTCGAATTCGCGTATGCTGTCGCGTCTCGTGCTGCTGTCGACGACTGGAAAGCGCTTTGAACTATGAAAATCCGCAAAAACGGCCAAACGCGCCTCCCCAAACGCGGAGGTGTCCAACGGAGAATCGGCCAACAACCAGCAGCTCTGGGGAGATCAATCGGACGGACGGACGGACGAACGAACCGCTAGGCCAGCGGCAGCAGCAACAACAACAAAACAACAAAACCAGTGTCAAAAAGAGCATCAAATGGTACTTGCGCCTAGGCTCTCACAACTAGCCATGCTCTCCTCTCTGCCAATATCCATCGAGCAGAAGCAGCGACTGAGACTGCGGGCAGCATCGGCAAAAACGACAAGCAGCTAACAAAAAAAGTGACCTCTCGATGGAGGCAGCATTTATACCCTTTATATTACAGATTTATCATACATAGATGTTTATTTATGTAGGGTTTTCATACTTAAATTTCTACAAATTTTGTACGTACATTTGATGAATCAAATGTATTTAATTTAATTTGATTGTGCTTGTTTTGGAAAACCCAACATTTAATTTCAAAATAAATTAGTTAAATACCATTTTCCAAATGGTATTGGGTAATGGATCTACCCTCTTCGATGGAGGGTATTGCTTAACAAAACCCAACGGTTTGTCGCCGCTCTCTTGCTCTTGGAATGGATGTTGATGCTGCCGTTGCTGCTGCACTC
Source organism: Drosophila tristis (assembly GCA_018150885.1). Lineage (NCBI taxonomy): Eukaryota > Metazoa > Arthropoda > Insecta > Diptera > Drosophilidae > Drosophila > Drosophila tristis. Next base: position 3,627,659 of record JAECWT010000215.1, on the reverse strand, counting down.
AGGGTTCTCCTACTTTTACTACTCTCCCACTCTCTTCGGCTCTTTCTCTCTCTTTAACTCTTTCTGTCTTCCTCTCTGCATTATCAATCAGCTGTGGGTCGACACCTGAATGGGCTTCAGGGCGGGAGGGAGATTGCTGCTGAGTAATCTGTTGGCTGTTGGATGGTTTGGTATGGTGGCCTTTGGGCGGATTTCTTCAATTTGCAAGTGCCGCTCGTGACTTGCCTTGTAAATGAGGGGCACAAATGAGTGCCGCCAATCGAAGGCGTCGCCAAAAACTAAAACAAAAACCGCATAGACACCCACAACACAAAATACACCAGACGTTTGTAAAGGAAAAGTTAGAAATATAGAAATGGCCTCTCACTCAGTGCCAAGGTTAAGGCAACTCCATTGGTTAAGTCTCGTAACAGATGTCCTTGGAATTGGGGCTAAGGTTAAGGGTTACTTTTTTGGCATCAATATCAAAAAAAAGAAGCGTTTAAAAAGGGGGAAACCCCTTCTGTTGGAAAACAAAAAGAGCTGAATTTATGATGCAAAACTTAAGAGAGATCCGACCCCCATGAAGGTTGAGCGCTGTTTTGGGATGCAAAAGTCGATTACATTTGCTTATCGAGGCCTGTCGGCACTTGGCAATCGAGAAGGTGGCAGGCTGATTCCCCCCTATTCAGATATGGCTCGCATCGAGTTGACATTTCCTGCTTCAATGCCTTATATACATGTGTTCCTACTCGTCTGTAAGTGCCTAGTATGTCTCTGCCTATGGCGGTCAAACACTTTTGGTTCTGATGATAAATTCCGGAATTAAATATTTCCCTGCGCCTGAATAAATACCGTTCTACTTTTCGTGTCCGGGGGATACTGCCTACGATTACAGATGTGTAGAAATATTTCTCTAAGCATACATTTAGATCCCAGAACGCCAGAACGCCAAAAGTCACGTTCACCCAATTAATTTTTGGCACACGACAAGAAATGGGGAAACGAGAAATCAGAAATCCAAACGCCCAAAATCCGAAATGAGCCAAACACGAACCCGATATGTGCTACCCGCCACTGCCATTGGCACTTCGGCATCGCTGCAATCAAGTCTCGAGTCGAGGAAATTGGATCAGGCAACGGAGAGTCCGCCCCGCGCCAGAGGAGCGGGTTGGACAAGTCGAACGAGAGGTGAAATCAATTCTGGTTCTGGCCAAAAACAAAACACCAACAAATTAATAGATAAAAGAATGCAGAAACTCCAGACAAACTTTCAGGGTGCCGAACTTTTGGATACCCTTCTGGCCATTCAAAGTTTAAACGTAATCAAATTTAATATTGCTGAGTTTCGTTTCACGATTACTTTTAAACTGGGAGACTACTACAATCATGCTGATATTCTAATTAACTGAGTATGGAATGCGTGGACTAAAAAGAAGAAAAGGAATATTCTTTAATTAACTCTCCAGTATGATATATGTATGTACATAAATACTGTTAAGTATTTAAATATTAAGTTCCTCGACACCACAATAACATTCAAAATCCATTCATGATGGGGATCTCGTCACATCGATGGGAATCGATTAATGATCAATATAACCCTTCTGATGCCCGTGGTTAGGGTATGCAAAGCCACGATCTGGGCTAGGCGGATTTAAAGCGACTGTCAAATGGGGCAAGGCATGGCCCAGTCATATGGTCAATAGAGATAGAGAGAGAGAGAAAGGAAGGGAGGGGAGGCAATCGGCGGTGACACCAAATTGGTAATTGGCACAGCCAACGACGACGACGACGATAATGAAGATCATTCATAATCAACGCAGCTTCATTATGCCCCCGTATGCAAAGTCCTCCGGGCGACGGCGGCGCTCTCTCTCAAAACTTGACCAATATTGGTCTATCTCTCTGCCTGTCTCTCTCTCTCTCTCTTTATCTTTGTATTGCTTTTTCTGCTCTTCCGAAACGAGAGTAAAGCTTCAACCTGTTTGATGAGGTATAGAGAGAGAGAGATCATAAGCACCGCAACGCTGTAAGCTTATAAGGGAAAGAGAGAGAAAGGCATTGCAAGGCCACAAGCAAGTTGTACTTATGTAAAGGTGAGGCATTCTGTTTACAACTCTCACCGTCACACAAGCCCTTTCAATGAGTATTTTCTTAGCCTTATTCGTAACACCGTTCGTAAAGAGAGAGAGAGAGAGAGGGAGAGAAAGAGAGAGCTCGGCAACCAAAAAGAGTAAAGTACCGCAAGACAGTGCATAAGACCAAGAGAGAGTCATGAGAGAGCCAAAGAGAGTGATAGAGAGAGAGAGAGACAGAGCATTTACGAAATCATCGCGAAATGTAAAACGAAAACAAAACAGAAACAGCAACAGCAAAACGCGCAAAAATGTGAAAATGTTGAATGAATGAATGAATGAGCGCGCAACAAACACCAAAAGCTGCATACATATGTACACATGTATAAACATACATATGTATTGTGGAATGTTGTGTGTTGATTGCTGCATGGAATGCCATGCTTTCTAACCGCCACGCCACGCCACTCCATGTTACAATCGCGATCGCAATAGTTCCTGGGTACCCCAGAAGGTGGCAGCAGATGTACCCCCAACGCGTAAGTACGGGTGCTACACATTTCGGATAGGAGGGGGGAAGAAGCAATAAAACAAAGCAGTAAAACGACATGACCTAATCTGTTGTCGGCACCAAAGAGCAACAAAAGAACACACACACAACAGCGAGAGAAGAGTGACGTTCATTCAAATTTCCGTCATTGACAGAAAGAGAAGAATAGGAGAAGACAACAAGAACAAGAGACTGGTAATTAATTTCCACAATTGGGATTTATGTAGATCATAAAACGAGATCAGCGCGAATGATTTTTTAAAATATTTGCCAACTTTAGGGATTATATATGCACATATGTAAATTTTAATGGTTAAGTATTTCATATGCATTTTTTTAAGGTGCAACGACCCTCTCCACATTTGGGGGATCGAGAGAGAACACATAAAATGCCCCACACAAGGTTGAGGGAACAAAGAGAACGGCACTGGCCTTAAGCCATGGAGAGGAATGTAGGAAAAAGTACGCGCTCCACGAAAGATTCACAGATTTGGACGAATGACAGAATGGAATATCCTCCAAATATTCGAGGGAACAAACAGAACGGCATATCCACCAAAAAGTATTCGATGGGACTAAGAGAACAGAACAAGCTTCTAAGATTTGACCACAACGAACGGCACACGGCTTAAAGCAATAGCGAGGAGAACGAAGAAACGAAACATTCGTGGGAGCGATGAGAATAGCGCAACGCCGAAAAGTTCAAGAGGAACAAACAGAACGGTACATGTTTCCAGAGTCCGTGTGAGAGTGGGAGGGGAATGGTTAGAACAAACCATGGAGTCTGTGTCCACCATGGGTTGGCTGTGTGTGTGGGATGACTGATTGTACAGTCATCGGTGTGTGCCCCGATGTGCCCTTGCCCTTGCGGAATGCCGGGCAGGGGTCGGCGACGCATGATGACGTCACACATCACAGGTGCTGTCATCGGGTAAGTATTTTAACCGCCCTTGGCACAACCCCCCATTCCCCATGCCTCATACAACATTCGACACAAACATACAATAAATATGCACATACACATACATATGTATGTATGTATGCACTGAATTGTTGAATTATACATCATCATATTTATATTATTGCTTATTTTGGCTATTTGGTTGCTGTCGATTACTCACACGAGAATCGTTTGTTGTTCGTTCGGCGTTTCGTTTTTCTGGTTTCGCACTCTCTCTCTCTCTTCTCGTTTGTTGTTCTTTCACTTTTTCTTTTTAGTTCATTCACTTTTCCTGCGCTTCTATTTTCTATTGGGTTTTTTTCTCTTTTCTCTTTTCCCTTTAGTTCTTTCACTTTTCCTTCTCCTTTTGATTTGTTTAAAATGTTTCTTAGATTTGATATATTTTGTTATTGAGGTATTGTCTCCCTAACTCATATAACTGATTTGCTCTGATTTTTCTCTAAACATTCTTTTTGGTATCAATCGTTCCTCAGTACACTTCCACGTTCCACGGCGGCGACTAGACACTGGAGGCTGAGCTTATTTCGAATCTCAATGTTCCTAACCCTTTTCTTTTCTGTTATTTTGGATTTTGATTTCTTTTCACTCGTTCCCGCAGAGAGTTTGCCCATGCGAGAGAAGTGCTTCCTTTCTTCCGTCCGTGTGTGCGCCCGGCAACGGTTAGATAACTTTTGAGGCAGCAGCTCGTCGTCATAATTAATAATGCGCTATAAACAACAGACTGAAACAGCAACAAAGGAAGGAGAGAACACAACTCAACTCTTGACGCAGCGCAAACGAAAATGAAACTACATTTTGGGCATGAGGCATATTTTATGCCTCCTCATCAACGCCTCCTACCCTCCTCCACCTATTCCACCATCGTGACAGCGGCTCTGGCGGAGAAGTGAAGTGAAGTGAAGTGAAGAGAAGCCACCAAGTCCATTGAGAATGGGAAGCGATAGGCGATGACGGTGGCGATGGGCGACGATGACGACCATCGTGACTCCCGATGCGTGCTTCTATCTCTGCTTGTGTGGGTGTGTAAGCTTCTACAGAGAAAGAGAGAGAGAGAGAGATGTGGTGCGTGGGTGTGGGGGAGTGGTATATACGTCACCCACTACTCTGCAACGCACCAGATGTACATTCGTACGACCAAAAATGTAGATAACAATGGGGCATTGGAGCACTGCAGAGTTCCCATGATGAAAGAGAATACGAAATAAAGGAGCAACCTCAAAATGCTCCAAAAGTCTAATTGATCGATAGCTATTTTTATGTAAAACCGCATCCACACATCTTTAATGTTTTTACTGTTTTTCGTTACATGACACATGATGACACATCTCAATATTCCCAACTCCTTTTTTACAGATTATTCAGTTTAATCAGCGCTCCGGCAGTGGTAATCTAGCCAAAGGGTTATTTTTATGTGCACTCATTTATGACTGAAAGCGCGGTTCTAAATAAAAAACAAAACCCTTATGGCAATCACTCAATCCATATCGAGTTACACTTTACATTTAAGTAGACGCGCAACAAACCCATCCTTCTCTCATCACTCCTCCACTGGAATGGCTCAGCAGCTTAATCAATAATTGCTCCCCACTGCTGCAGGATTTATTTGTTGATTCAAACCAAAGCCAGCCAGATGCAATAGCAAGAAGTGCAAAAGATAATGTCCGGGAATCCAAAAACATTGACGCTGTACGCAAGTATCGTCGATAAGGGGTTTCCCAAAATTTAAAAAGCGTGCCCACCGCTGTTTTAGAGGATACCAGAATGATATTGATATTAAACCTAAAGAGAGTTCCGCCTTTAATTAAATAAAATATTTTTGATACATCATGTACGAGTATTTTGCCATGAATTCCATTCAATAAAATCTTCTGCACTCTCTTTCACTTTCAGTCCGTCTAAACAGATATGAATACCTGCCCAACCAAACGAACGAACGAGATATCTTTTGAATCAGTCAGGTGGTCGGTCGTTAAGAGGTGGAGGGGCTATAAAATGCCATACAATACGAGGCATAACTGTCCAAAAGACACGCTTCAGATGGCGGCAGACAGCAAGACATAAAAGACAACACACAGAGGGAAAGAATGAATGAAAGTTTTGCGCCCAAAGTAAACTCCAGTAAACGCCACTGTCCGTATAGAAAAAAGCCCCCCGCAACCAGTCCATTAACCAACCCACAGGCAGAAGCAGAGGCAGAGGCATAGCCACAGATAGGGTCATGTCCGCAGGGAGGTATACAGTTATGACATATGAAAATAAAATGAAATCTATAGGAAAGCAAGAGTGCAGAATGTGGCAATTGTGTAAGTGAAAAGCACAAAGCGGTTTAAAGAAGCCCACAATCGAGGCAACACCACACAACACACACTCCACACACTCTCCATCGGAGCGAGAGAGGGAAAGCGCCGCCATGCCATACGTGACCACAGAGGCACAGAGCGACGACTACGACAATGGCTAGAGGTAGAGTTAACCACACAGTCAGTCAGATTTCACTTGGGCGCCACTCCAATATCTCTGCATGACCTGCAAACGTAACAGGAAACACCAGTAGGCGGGACGGCACGGCAAGGCACGGCATACACCACAACTACGACTACTATTATCCGCAGTACTTAAATGTTTATCAAATATTGAACTCTCATAACCCCCGTAAGCATAATGCTCCACTATACGCATAATGCGAATTTCCTGTATAAATTTCCCATAAACGAACTGAATGGAGAATCGCCACTCACGAGCGAACATCTGTTAATGATATATTCTTTAATTAAACTTTATACTTTATACTCGGTTTCTTTTAGCTTTAAGATAATCTGATTGTACTTGAATATTGTTACATTTCCCATAATTGAGAATCGCCATTCACATGGAAACGCAGGAAAATCTGGGCATAGATACTTACAGTTAATATATTATGATTAAACTTCAACATTCATAAGTAGACTATATCTACGTATCGTTGAAAAACATCATCATCTCGGTCTTGAAAATGTATTCTCTATTCTAAGGTTCTGTTTCTCTGTCTAAAATGTCTAAAAAGTAACCCAGAGGGTTACTTGAAAAGAGAGATTAATTTTCGTAGAAGAATGCGGCACACAAAAATGATGGATATCCATGGAATCCTGGTGCAAGGTAAATGTGTTATTTTCGTTTTAATTATGCGTTTCAGGAATTGGGTTCACTCCCCCTCCCACCAATCACACACACACACACAGAGAGAGAGAAAAGGTTGAAGGCCGCATTGTATCATGGTATGTGTGGGGGCAAAGGTTACGGTCGGAAGGAAGCGAAACGATTGCCAATGAAATGGAGCCAATTCCCAGAACTCTTGACATACGACCTCCCCTGCCCACTCAAAGAGATAAAGAGAGAGAGACAGAAGCGGGGGGATATTGGACATTTGAGTATCCTCGAAAATGGAAATGTGTGTCGTCCATTCATGTCCGCGGGATACCCACACAATTGAGTGCATTGCTGCTGCTACCTCGAAATCAAGTTTCGTATTTTGCGTATTGTTCATTCATTCATTCATTCATTTGAAAGGGACAGACATACAGACAGACACAGGACTGTCCTTGTTTCCGATTGTGTGGCAAATTGTCTGATAGCCTGCCTGCCTGCCGCCTGCCGCGTGCCTGCCACATCTCCTCCACTCATCCTCTTCCCATCAAACGCATTTGACAAAAGCTCGATATTTGAATGCTATTCCGCGTGGAGTGGAGGTCGCACAAAAAGCATAGAGATGAGAGATGGACGAGACGGACATTTAATATTCATTTACATCCGAAAGTGGCGACAGGCGACTGGCAACAGGTGACACGACAGCTAGACAGACAGACCGTGTTAGAAAGTGCAGTGAAAGCCAAGGCAAAATTGTTCAATCAACAACAATTAAACAAAACCCTTTTCATGTCCACACACACAGAAACACATGACACAATGCCATGCCTCTGCCCCACCGTTCCCAATTAACATTTACATTTTCATCTGGTATTTGAAGAGAACGGACAACGGACAAGAGAAGGGGAGATGCCAAAACAGAGAGAGGCAAAAAGAGATCACAGTTAGAGATGAAAAGAGGGAACAGGAATACGAAATCATGAAGCACAGATCACACATCTATTGTAAACGATGATGATGTGTCCACACGTCCATTTCTATACATATATATAGAGTAACCCCAGAAATTCCAACAATGTGTGGGGCTGGACTTGACATATGTATGTTGACAATAGACATGAAGCAGAGCGATTAGATTAGATACGAGATAGAAAAGAAAGATAAAATGCGAACATGAGAGCTTTTTCCGCAGACGCATGTTATCGATAGCACAAACGCGGCCGTCCGTGCGACTACGCGAATCCTCTCATCCCTCAAGCGCAAGAGTCGTCTTGGCCGGATAATAATAAATCCTTATTTTCAATCTTTTCAATTATATCCGGCAATAATTGAACCCCTTTTGGGCTGCACCTTCTGCTAGAAAAGAGCTTTTCGTTACAGACAGCACCAAAAGAAAGCTTGTTTGCAATAAATGCAATTGCATTTTCCTCTTCACTGCATTCCTTTTTCACTGATTCACTCGTCCGGCAGTTCCTTGAATTGTGGAATGAATATGGGAATAGAACAGCCGTAAAGCCTTATCACAGACCGCATATACACACATATGTACATACGTACATATATTTCTATATTCTTACAAACAATTACAACCACTGCCGATCAATTTTAATAATATCAAAAATAATAGTTCCACGATAATCAAGCTTCAAATTAGGAACAATGGGGAATGGAACGAAATGCAAAGAAACACTGTGGATGCCATCGGATCGCGTAAGCAGATAATCATTGCATTCCACAATCTACACAGAGCGAGTTGACACTGTATCTCATTCTCATTATGCCGCCTTATCACGCCTCAAGGTCAGAAGATATGGGCGAACTCTTGCACTTCTTTCTGCACACTTATAAATAGTCGATATTATCTACTGATAATAACAATTGTATTTTCGGGGATACATACTCATATTGATGTTTCCTCCACCGCCTCCATGGATACTCTGATCGCAGGGGCTGACGGGTGTACCGGGGTTGGACGTATCCATCATAACGGCATCATCGGCACTCGCTGCCCGATTGAAGGGCCTCGGCCTGCGGTTTTTGAAGCGCAAACGAAGCTCTGTATTGAGAACACGCATTGCGGTAAATTCTGTGCTTCCACTCTGTCCGTTTGCTCTTCCACTCTGTGTCCCTTTGCTCCTCCCAAGCAATCAATCGATTGTGTTGTTGTTATTATTTGTGGGTCGGGAAACTGGAGCAAACGCTTCATCGATTCTCCCGCTGTTCGGGAATATGTATCTGTATCGATATCATTGATCTATTGCACACTCACACACACACACACACACACACACGCACAGACACACTTGAGCACAACACAAAAAAACAATTGAACCGCACACTCCCTTTTTATTGAAGGGGTGGGAAGCAGGAAAAGGGTGAGGGTGATCCCCCGAGAGAGATATTGCTTAAATGATATCACTTCTTGGGGCGGGTCACGAGCGTGCGATACGAGCGGGGGGGCCTCGTTCGGGTTGCGGCTGTTCGGTGTGGGGAGCGGAACCGTATGGAGCAGAGCGAGGCGTACCGCTGATGAGAAAATTTCGCGTGCGACTGAATCAACCAGCGGCCCCAGACCCCAGCTCCGACTCGTCAAACGGTAAGCGATGAGCGCCTACTATAGCGCTATGGCGTGAGCGCCAGCTTCAGGGGGATGGGATGGGGGAGAGCGGTTAAGCTTTTACGAATCTAATTGGGCAGAGCCAGTGGCAGGGCAGCAGTAGCAGCAGCAGCACCAGCACCAGCACCAGCTGGGCCCACCCGATGAGCACAAAGTACATGAATATAAGGTGTAAGATGTAGCCGCTCTTCGAGTCACACTATCATGAGAGCACCTTCACCCGACTATTAATACACTTTGGGACTGCCCAACATTTGCACTTTCAAATGAACTTTTGCTCGATGCATACATACATACATATGTACTTACATACATACATATGTACGTACATATGTGTTTGTGGAGAGAGCTGCGAGAGAGAGCTTCGGCTGCGCCATTATCTATCAAAAGCGCTGACCGGCTTATCAAATGAACGGGCAGAAATGATACAGTCCGTGTTTTCTTGTCTAAGATCTACAATTCGCACAAAAACGAGACAAAGAAATGTTCATAGCGATGTACACGCAGACATGTTTTTTTGCAAGTCCAAAAGGTTTTCTCTGTCTAAAAGGGTAGGAATACAAATGTCCCTAATCAGTTATTGATCTACCAAACATTGCCGACTCCCAGACACCCTCCGCTTGCACTTATTATGCTGAAGAAAAAAAGATTTTGTTGATAATTGTGCTATTCCACTGCTAGAATTCCAGACATGTAATTCCCCCAAAATACATAGTTACATATGTACATACATACATATTTACGAAACAAATTTTATTTTTGTTTTGTTTTTAGAGTTGTGTTCTGTGTGCAAATTCAAAGATGAATACACAAAAAATTCGGTTGTTCTCGCTGCCACAAAAATATTTGATAAGTGGAAGTACATGAATGGGTACTATTTATTTTGTTTTTAGACAGACAATTTGATTCAGTCCATTGGCTACCCAATAGAACTTAAACATAAATATGTAAATATTAAAATATTGTTAGGGAATAAGTTAAAGTATCTCTTAAGTTAACGGAGCAAACAACAACATTTTACCAAAATAAGCATGAAAACAGCATCCCCTTTGCCTTGTTGGAGGAATAGGTGTAATGATGCAACAGGATTAAACCGCTGGGCAACTGTTAAGGTGGAAAAAATACATATTCATATGCAAATGCACATATGTATGTATGGTATGTACATAATTGTGCTGTATATCCATCGCACTTGCACCCACACATTTGAAATGCAGTTGGAAATCACTTTTCACTTTATATTTGAATTCCGCATCCATCTGCTGGAGCAGGAGCAGGGAGCCGGAGGGGAATGCATTTAGAATGAAAACGGAATGGTGGGTGGAGTGGAATGGAACGGAGTGGAAGGGGGCAGGTCAAAAGGAAGTGGAGAGAAATCTCATAGTCGTTGTTGTTGTTGCTCTCCAATTTTCAACACTTCTATGGAGTGGGAAAGAGGCGGAAGAAGCCTTCCCAGGGGGAGCAGAGGCAGCGACTGCGACTGCAGCGTCGATGTTGACGTTGGTGGATGCTAAAAATAGACTTGTTGACAGCTCCCGAAACGCACAGCAGCCGTGGGAGTAGCTGCAGAAAGGAAATATGGATGCGTTCTTTGGTATTAGCTTGGACCATACCATCGATGGATTGTCCTACAGGGATACGGATATGGATAAATATCCCATATTCATACCAATTCTGAGCGCACCCATATACACACACACGCACACACACACAAGCATACAGAGTGAAAAGAGAGTGAGAGCGAGCTAAGAAAAACAGCAAATCCCTTAAAATCGCCTCTAACCATCCCTCTTCCACCCACACACACACACACACCATCCAATTGTTTTCTTGATTTCATTTAAGGTTATAACAATTGTTTCTATCATTGTCGGCATGGGCAGAAGGGCGGTGTGGTCGGGGGAAGGAGCAATGGGGCTTATGTGGAGGCGGGGCTGTTAGAAAGACAATTGTACTTACCAATTTTCTGCAGTAAATTCATTTTATCCGATTTGGTGTTTTTGGTGTTGTTCTTCCTTTTGCATTGATTAGGTTTGGCCAGGGCCAGGGGCCCGCGCCCGAGCCAGTTCCTCCTCCACTGGCGCTGGGGACTGCAGTTGTAGCTGTAGCCGGAGATGTAGTTGCACTTTTAATGTTACGGCGGAGACGGAGGCTGGATGAGCCTTACCGTTGCCGTGTCCGTTCTTCTTCTGCTTCTCTGCAGCCGCCGCACACGAAATTTGTACCCACACATACACATTCACATGGAGGCACTGGCATACGCTTGCTCGCTCTCGCTCTCACTCTATCTGTCCCGTAGCCGCGACGCTCTTCTGTTTACGATCCTATTCTATCTATATCTGCGTATATAATCAACGTTATCAAAGTGCGAGGGGCCGCACTGATGCCTCCTCGTTGTTTCTCGCGCACAGCGTTAACATTGCAATCAAGTTAATTCAATTTGATTTAATCAAAAAAATATACAAAAAAAATAACAATACAGGCAGCGCTGTCTGTCCTCTAGAGGTGTCAAACCAAAGAGTGCACTATCGATAGTATCGATATTTTGCTGCTAGCCTCTACTATCGATGGTTTTGAGACTATCATGATAGTATCGAGCTACAGTCGTTGCGCTTTGAAATGTTTGGATTGGCTGCTATAAAATACGAAGACAAATTTGTAAGCAAATCGGCAGGTGGCATCTAATTCATACAATGGATAAGTTCCTAAAAGGTTTCAGTGGTTTTTTAATAATTATTTGAGCCCGATACTATTACGATAGTATTATTGCTTTTTTCAAAACATTCAACGTTGATATTCCTCGATTTTGATATTCCGGTTAATATTACTAGCTAGTTGGCCGTCTCAGCCCTAAACAACTAATTTTATCCGATAGATACAAAAATTTTGTAGAAGATTGGATTCAGAAGTCCTTTTTTTTGCATTGTTTACATAAAAAGGTTCAAACAAAAACGGCCAAAGCATAACACGTAAATGTTGACTAAATGTGACGTCAGTGTTGCTGGTCAACCAAGTTTCTTCTATGCGTATGTACTTTTGTATACCCTATTTTCTTTTAATTGATGTTAAATGTTTTGTGCCAAGCTCCATTGAAACATTATTTATGATTTTATCCTAGATTGACATGTTTTTTACCTATTAACGCACATGTTTGTGTTCAATATACATATATCCCGGTTCTGATACCTATTATTGGAACCCGTGAGCTGCAAAATTTCGTTAATATCTGAGTAGTTTCTGCATTAATTGCAGATTAATTGGAGCCTGAAATGACAAACAATATCTCAAGTCCATAATAAACATTTTCCCAAGGTATGCAGATTGTTGCTCATTGCGTGCCAAAGTTGCACAACAATGCTGCTACTTCATTTCCCCATGTTGCTGAAATTTTGCCCATACAAATCAAATGCATCTAACGGGAACGCGTAGGAACGTCGCAACAATGAATCTACGTTCCAAAAATCAGCCCAACCAATGAAAAATGGTTGAAATTTAGGTACAGTTTCAGTATTTATTGGTAAAAGGGAATTATTTTTATTTCAAGCCATGTACACTTACAACTTTGTTGTCAACCTTTTATTTTTTGTTCATATTTATAATGCAGATTTTGAGTAAAAAATATGAAAGGGCCAAAACCGTTGGGCGTTACACTCCAAATAAGTTTCTTTATTTCTTCTTTTTTGTTTTTCAATGACTCAATATTTCGTGTATAGATCTTCAGAAACATCCAATTACAACGAATTTGGTTCAGTTTTTGTTTCCATTTTTTTATGTGAGAAATCAAAATTTGATAAAATTTAATTTTCGTTTTTATATAAATTTCATGGCCTTAATTGTAGTAACTATGGTTAGCATATTCCTGTCATCGGTGGTAAGCCATTAAGCTCAGAAGTTACTCTTTTTCCGATCGTTAGCTTACATCGGTATTTAGTGATAATTATAATAGAATAAGCCAGAAGTCAAATATAAAGTGTGTCAAAGTAAAGGCGATGTCTCTTACAGATCGTATAAATCCGAGTCTGACAGATCGGAATCGTCCGAATCATACTCAGCAGAATCTTCTTCCGTAGTCGAATCAACTTTGGTGAACACCTGGCGCATGTGGCGCTCCCACAGATGCAGGCCCATGGGTGAGGGCGGCTCCTTGGCTCGCTCGACGTCGTATGACAACCAATGGGAATGCTGCTGCGTGTACAGGGAGTTGAGAAGTGTTGGCCAGTAGAACAGGGAGCCAACTTTTGACAGCTTGACGTGCAGAAAGTAGCCGTGCAGCTTCTCCGAGGCGATCCTCACCTCACCCAGAAGATTCATAAAGCACCTCTGGGGGGGCGATGTCTCTGCCACAAAGTACGAGAGAAAGCTGCCCCGAACAAACAGTTCATACTCCGGCACCTTCTGCTCGAAAATGAGTTCGATTTGGCGGAGGGTCTGGTGCCATTTGACCATGGGCCAGGCCACTGCTCCACCAAGTGTCGTGGCACACTGCAGGGCTTTCATCGTTTGATCCTTGGATGGCTCTTGTACCGATGTTCCATGTGAGGCGTCAGTGCGGCAAAGAACTGGGCTCGATTCTGGGCTGATTGTTTTGGCAGTTTCTGTCGGAGGCATTGAATCCAATTCATCGCCGCCTACAACGCTTTCCAGGAATCGACGGGTTTCTGCATAGCGCGTCGAATTCTCGCTGGCCAACTCTCCCCTTAGCATCTCGAGAAACGTCCGCTGTGTTCCGTCTAGAGTAGGATCAACCGTTCCGGCAATACTCTGGCAATCGGCTTTCCCCAGAGCTTTATTCTGATCCTCCATTGTGCTGCTACTGCCTTCCATTGTATCCATATCCATTGTATCCTTTCCATCAGCTAATGCTAATTTTATCTGAACTTTTTTCCTGTCTGGAGTTGGATCAACCGTTGGGGGATTACTCTGGCAATCGGCTTGCCCCTGAGCTTTCTTCTGCTCTTCCAATGTGCTGCTACTGGCTTCCATTGCGCCGTTGTCCTTTCCATCAGCTAATGCTTCTTTCACCTGAGCTTCCTTCCTGTGGGTTTTCGTAGCTTGGTTCTGTATCTGAGGCTTGTCTTTTTCTCTGATTGAAGCCAAGCCTCTGCAGGTAAGTGGAGCTGGCGGGCCCTGAGCGAGGCTTTTCGTCGTCAATTTGCCAAATTTGCGCGCGATCAATTGCTTTCGCAGCACAGATCTGTACACACTAGTCCGCAGCGTAGGGCACTCCTCGATCAAGACGATTTCCTTCACATAGACCACATCGAGCATGGAGAAATCCACGGTTATCTGAATGTGTTGTCCATTTGGCAGACCATAAAACGTGTCGTGCACCCACTTGATGGACTCCGGCGACCAGCTGGCCTCTCCTGTGGTAGGCTCCACACAGGACAGCTTCACATCCATGGCCAGCATGGGCAGACCAATAAAATTCGCATCGCACGTTAGAAGGTCCCAGGGCCTAATTCGCATCAGCTCCGTGCCGTGGTCCATCAACTGCACTGTCACCGATTGCTCTGCAGGAATGTCCATGACGCGGACGCGTTTGTAGAGCCCCTGCTGATGCACGAGGCAGACGTCGGAGACGCGGACTGGATGGTGTTGCTTGGGGTTCGATCCCACACTCAGCTCCACCTCCGCAATCCACCGACTGGCCGGAAATGGCACCTCCACCCAGACCGAAGTGCCTTTCAGCATGTACTCGGTGGGCCAGAGGGCCATGTGAGCCGGGTCGTAGATCTTGCATGGCCTGCACCGCACGAGGGCCTCGGATTGCTGGCAGGGATTACTCGAATGCTGCACGTCCGCTTTGAGGAAGTGATGCCGCATGCTGCACTGTCTCTGAGTGCATTCGCCCGTCTTCAGCAGATACAGACAGAAGGGAAGACTGTTTTCGCCCCTCGGCAGAAAGCAGGACATCTGCTCCGACAACTTGTCCGTGGAGAGGCCATGGAGCTTGAGGAACCTCACCAACAAGGGTCCATATTGGGTGTTGCTCTCGTCTAGCATTACATGGGAAGCGATGGCGGAGGGCTGGGTCAGTGGCTCGGCCAAGCGGTTCTGCACGCAATCGTCCATCACATGGAATCGCTGGGCAAACTTCTTCCACGATTCGGGTAGGCTAAAGTGGACGAGCAGCTCTTTGTTCCGCTCCCGCAGCTGCAGCTGATTTTCGTCGTAGACCAGCAGCAGTTGGTGTGGTTCCTCCAATTAGAAATCAATGGGTCAGTTAGTAAGGTTAATAAAAGTGTTCCAGGACAACTCACCTGCGCCAGGTCTTTCGAGATGATCACGCACTGATGTCCAGCTGCGACCAGAACTTTTCGCAATTGCACCATCTCCTCTTGAGTGTTGCAGAATATGATCGTTCGTTTCTGTGGCGGCGTCTGGGAGGCTAGGAATTGTAAGAGCTGTGCTGACTTCTTCTTCGATTGCCCCACATCCATCGTGAGCTTCACGCGCCCGTACATGGCAGCTTCAAGGAAGTCCCCGAAGATAAGCAGATTAGTGGTGGTCCATTTGAGATACTTCTGAAACGCTTGCTCATGCCAGCGCTGGGCCACTAGAACGAGCTGCATTTGCGGCAGGGGCAAGCGGCGCAAGCGATTTATAACTTCGGTCAGGAGATGCGGAGCCGCCTGCTGCATGCGATCGTAGTCGTCCAAGACTACGTGTTTCAGTCGCGCTGGCTCGAAGAGGGCTAGGCCCTTGCGTTTATAGTCCATCAGGGCATTGAGATTCGAGAGTGTGGCCACAAGGATGCCGCACGAGCCGAGTAGCATGGTGACCACTTCGGGCTCGGAATGGTCGTGGCTGTTAACCACTTTGAAAAATTGAGTTTCGAAGTTCTGCATCAGAAATGAGCAGTGCTTCGACAGAACCTTGGCGTTGGCCGAGGATTCGGTAACCAGTATGGCCAGTGGCCCCTTCTTCTGAAAACTTTCGCCATCCGCTTTCATGGCGCGCATCACCAAGGAGCAGAGTGCAGGAAGATAGCACCAGGAGCGACCTGTGCCCGAGGCATTCACCAGCAGCAGGGAGTTGCCCTTCATGAGGTGGGGCCAGGCAAAGCACTGCATGGACAAAGGAGTCTGGTGGCTGAGCTTCTGCAAGGCAATTTCAATCTCCTTTCCGAGCGATGCCTCGCTCATGTTGCTGACAACATCCACTGACACTGACTTACTGCTGTGGGTCAGCACCCTGTTGGCCAATGAGATGTTTATCCTCTGAAATAGTTTCGGCATGGCTCCGTCGACTTTCCCAGCAGTTGCATCTTCCTTGAACAGAATACTTTTGACCGTGTCTCGTGCTGCAGACGAGGAAGCTCTAGCGACTTTCCCAGCTGTTGCATCCCCCTGGAATAGGATGCGCTTGAGCGTGTGCTGTGCTGCAGAGAAGGACGACAAGAGACTATTTCTTGGCTCAGACGGTTCGCTCCGTTGGTTATTCGCATTGATATTGCCGGTTTCCTGACCAGCCAACAATCCAGAGTATCTGCTTGGAGAGCATTCACTCATCGAGGGACGACTCGTCAGCTTAAGCTCTCTCAATTGATCTGCCAGGCTGCCATTGCTGGGTTTTCCGTAGACCTCCAATTGATTTCTCCTTTCGACGTTCTCCTCTACATTTTCCTTTTTGCTTGAGCCTCCGATGAGAGCCGTTTGGACAGAGGTGTCGCCTGAACCGCTGACCTTGCTTAGACGCCGCGCCGCATCCGGTATTGGCGGTTCGCTGCGCAGCTGGAGAAGTCTCTCCAGCTTCATGGGATCCTTTGAGGGGCAGGGCGGACTGCGTCTTTTTGGGTAGTTTTGATTGCATGTTGGGAGTTGTCTGAATGGGTTCCTCTCCACACGGACTTCCGGCTTGGACGGGGCCTTGGAGCAGTCAATGCGATTCTGTTCGATGGCCAAGGGTATGGCGGACGCCACTAGCTGGATTATTTTTGTGGCACGCAAACCTGCCTTGAGCTCCACGTCGTTGATGTCCGCCAAGTCAAAGGACAAGGGATCGAGGTAGGGCGGCATGCTGCAGCTGTTCTCCCTGCGTCCATGTCGTCGCTCCTCCAGAAAGACGACTGCATCCACTGCTGGGCCGCTTTGGCCGTTCGACTTTATCCACAGTATTCCGAAATTCTCGTTCATGGGCCCCTGATATCGAATGTCGAGGGATAACATGTGGGCCTCCTCCAGCTTTTGCCCGAAGACGCTCAGTGCAGCCTTCGTCCATGTGCTGCCATTATAGGGGGCAATGAACGCCACTCCCCCCATTTGAACATCATACAATTTCTTGTTTAAATTTCCGGGCAGCATCCATAGATCTTTGGCTGTGCAATTGATGGTAAAGCCATAGTCCAGGGCAAACACCAGATACTCCTCCTCCTTGCGCTTGCGAATGACGCCGCGGAGCATCTTCGGAGGACTCCACAGCATGTACCGCACAATCACCTCCATATGCTCACAGTAGGACGGTCGCTGGTTCCCGGGGCTGCAGTGCTCGACCAGTTGCAACTCCATTTGTCGCACCAGCGCACTGCAAGCCTCGATATCCTTGGCAGCAATGTACCAGAACTGTTGAGGGCTAACATAGTGAGTGATCATGATCCGACTGCCCAGGCCATCCTCCGGCTTGCCTGCAAATTGTTCAAAGTTTTCTCTTAATTAAACAACATAATTACAAATTCATCTTAAACATAAACTGCGAATACATTTCCGGAGTACTAGCGAACTTTTCGCTATTACTTTCAGCGTGCGGAGATTTCAGCAATTCCGAAACTCTATATGATTCTCTATATCAGAGTATAGGAGTATTAGGAGCACTGCAGTGGCAGTTGCATCCTCTGAATAGCATAAAAAGGCAAACTGCAGAAGTCGCAAATAAGGCGCCCCACAGAATAGGCAAATAGGTTGATCAGCAACCGCCGAGGTTTTGGTGCGGAACATCAATTAACTAAGTTCATTCAGGCGCGTATCCACAGAAAACTTGCTGATATACCGAGGAAAAAGTGAAATTCTACTCACGTAAATATGGCGTCAGATCGTTGCCGTTAAACATACTGTTAGGTTAGATTAAACCAGCGTTGAAAAACTGCAACAAAAAATTCCAATAAGAAATGAATAGCAATTGAATGAAATTGATTTAATTGATTTAATATTGTGGACACGAGTGGATCCCGCTGCGTTGCAAATCCAAATGGAGAACTGAAACTCCAGAATGACTGGAAGAGCGTGTTTCAAATGTTCATATTCAAGCTACGAAAACTACACAGAGCCGACGCGAACAGACACACACACACACACAAAACATTGGCATGCAACGGGAGTACGTTGTTGAAGAGTCAGCGGTTTAACGTAAAGTAAACAAACTCCGAGACAAGCAGAAAAGCAGCACTTTTTTCACATACATCGCATATGTACATATGTATGTATGTATGAACTTTTTAGCTATAAACAAATCACGATTTATGTTACTTGAATAAGTGCACAGTAAGCATTAAGCACTCGCACACTTGGCGGAAGACCAAGTCGAGGAAATCCAAGAAATGCAGCAGCAGCTAACTCTCTCTCCCCAGAGCAGAATTTTATTGTTAAGTCCAGTAAACAATGCAGATTGTATATGTATCATGATGTGCATATATGTATATGTATAATGTACATACATATATGTATGAAGATATATCTCTATAGGTCGGGGAGTCAATCGTTTGACCATTGTATCCTCAGATATGATAATAGTCTCAAAAATAAAAAAAATAAAATCTTGAATCTGGGAAGTTGAATTTGTTCATTCAAGAGAAATAATAATATCATATGTAGGTACAATTGTAAATTTGTCTTTCCATTTGCTCAGAAGTCGAGAAATAGAAAATGATTTCCAAATTGATGCGCGATTGACACTAAAATCTGTATGGACATCGAACATGTTCGACTGCACCGAGACGAAGGCCCTGGCCCGGGCTGGTAGAGGTGTCAAAACATCGAGGGCACTATCGGCTAAATGAGTTTGGCGGTCATTTTCAAAGGTATAAACCAGTAATTATCAACAAAAAAATAATTAATAATTATTTGAGCCCGATACTATCACGATAGTATCGATTGTTTTTTTCAAAACATTCAAAACTATCGATGGCTCAACTATCAATCGTTTGACAGCTCTACTGGCTGGAATATCAAATTCAGCTGAAAATAATTTGAAACTGCAAATAACGTCTTTGGATTAAAGCAGTTTTTTGCGAAATTTTGCAGTTTTTAGAATCCCCACAGAGCCCAAGAATAGGTATGGGGAGCAGTAAAAAAATGTAATGCATGAATATGTCAAAAACTATCCATTAAAAATTATATTATAATGTTTTAAAGCAGCTAGGAAAATCCAATTTAACATTAATTAAAGGAAATAGGTACGCATCGTTTGATCGCCGGATTGCCATGGGTTTTTTTTGGTTTGGTATTTAAATGATATTTCTCGAAACTGAAATGGTAATTAATGGTATTTACTTTTTGCCCACTTGGTATTTTTTATCGCTAAAACCTTTGCTTAAACCTTATTTAATAAGTAATCCAATAAATGGGAGCCTTTAAAATAAGCCAGATTGTAGAAAATTGACTCATTCAACTGATAAAATGATATGTTCAGTTGCTTAAGTCCTAGCTAGCCAGTAATATTAAATCGAATATTAAAATCTATTATATTTACGGTATATTTCTGGTGTTATTTCTGCTCACTCTTTCAGAGCAGTAATGAGTCGGGATTCAATTCAAAGTGTCATTGCTTGAAACGGGGTATTTTTTATCGTTATCGTCACGGTCACACTGATTACCACCGGCCCCATTTGTGTGATATGTGATATTTATTTGGCCAAAGTGAAAAGTTTTTGGTAATTAATCTGTTACAGATCCTGTTTTTTTTTATATATACTTCTGGTGAGTGTTTGCACCATTAGTGTGTGTGGTTAATGTGTTTGTATGTGTGTGTGCAAAGCTGCTCCTTTGTTTGCTTTGCTCCGTAAAAAAAACGGCGTCGGCTTCGCGCAGTTCTTGTTGTTTTTTTTAGTTTTTGTCATTGTCATTGTCGCTGCCGGCGCCAGGGTGTGTGCCGCAAAGAGGAAAAACAAAGGCCTCCTCTACATCCGTTTTTTGCGTGCGAGTGTGAGTGTGTGTGTGTGTGTCGATAATTAATTGCACGCAAGTTGCAGCAACTAGAAAGTTGCATTATTTGAAAAGCCTGTCACGGAAAATGTCAATAAATGCAAGATGCAAGAACAACAAAAATCAACCACCAGTAGAGAGAGGGTGTGCGTGTGAGAAGAGAAGAGCAAAAAAGAACAGTAAAACAGTAGCAAAAAAAGTTCGCGCTTGCCGGTTTATGCCCATTAGCCCAGCCCCAGCCCCGGCCCGTCAGCCACCCCCAGCCAAGCAGCAGCAGCACACACCCACAGCGAGAAAGAGAGAAAGACAGTGTCGCTTGAGAGTAGGGGGAGACACCCATATTCCTTGCACCCTTTGCACACTCTGCACAGCATAGCCCAGCGCACACAAGATGCCGCTCCCTCTCTCCCTTTTTATGCTCTCTTCTCGTATGCATGCTCTCCCACGCCGGACAGACCGGATCCCGTTAATATTGAGCTGTGATGGTGGAGAGTAGAGATGGCAGCAGCACCAGCAGCAGGCTCTCCTCCTGATTGCACTTGTCGTCTCGGTCTCGGTATATCTGCAACCCGCTGGTTGGCGCATTTCATTTTTCTTTCGTTTTTCTAAATCACTTGACCCCATTACCTGGTAGCAAACCCATACCTGATTCACTTGGCTGTTGCTGCTGGTGCTTCCAGTCGCCTCTGCTGCTTCTGCGGCGGCTGAGGCTGCCTGGCTAGCCTGGTGGTCATTTGTTTTGCCGCTTTCTAACGGACCAGTTGAATTGGCGCACGCGTCGTCTGCCTTCCGTTTGTTAGTCTCCTCTCTATCTATCTCTCTCTCTCTCTCTCTGTGTTGGTCACCTCCCAACCCCCCCTGGATGACTGGCTGCACTTGGGAAATTATCCATCCACTGACGCTGCGTTTGCTGCTGCTGGAAGAGGAGGAGAAAAAGTGGTTTGCTCTGCTCTCCTCTGCGCGTGTGTTTGTGTGTGTGAGCAAGTGTGACAAACTCTCCAATTCTCCAACCCCCTGTCGTCAAGGGTCCATCAACTGTGCGTAGAATGCTGCCTGTCTGTCGAGGAAATTTCCATGACAACCGTAGATCGGTGATATATGTATGCTATATATGCACTCATATGTAGGTGTGGCTCCTTCATGCAACATATATATATGTATGTACATACATACATATATTCAGTGCATATTAAGGGGGTTGGGTAGGGTATACAAGTGTCGATTTCCCCCCTCACATTTCCTGTTATACAAACAAATATTGCATACAGCAAAAGCAGCAAAATGTACATGTGTGAGTGTGAGTGTGTGTGGCGTTGCTTATCCGGCTTTTTGTGGAACATCTTTGGATATTGTCGAACGGATGGATGGATATATTGGCTGGCATTGAAGCGATTCTTCTGCTCCTCGCACTTGCTGCAATCTCAGGTCGCCTTTAGCTTGCTTTCTCTTTTCAATCGGCTGCAGTAGCATAAGCAGCTGCAGGGGGAGTGCTTGTGGGGGAAGAATTTGCAACGGACACCGTTCCAATTTCATTCCAATGTTTTCCAGTGTGTGTGGTTTGTGTGTGCTTGTGTTTGATGGCAGTGCAAGTGCCGTGCCGCGCCGTGCCGCGAATCGCCTTATCAAAAAGCTGGTCTGTTTCTTTTTCTGTTTCTGGCCTTATCGAGTGACTCATGGGAGAGCGGCGGCATTTGCTTGAACACCAGGAACTAGTAGCCATAGATATATATGTTATATTATACAAGTGCCCGAAAACAGATGTGTGATTGTGCCTCAAACTCTTTTATTTGCCTGCACTTTTCCAGATACGCACAGAGCCAGCGACAGACGGGAGCTGAACAGACCAACAAATCTGAACCCACCCCCACTCTAGCGATCCAGCGAAAGACACTCTCATTCAGGCACATCGGATTGCTTTACATTCGAGCAACAGCCACATAACAACAGAATGGCCTGGCGCTTCAAGGCTTCCAAATATAAAAATGCCGCGCCCATAGTCCCTAAAGCGGAGGCATGCGTCCGCGAGATTTGTGTGGGTAGCTATCAGACGTATGGCAACAATATCGCCGCCTCGGCCGCCTTCATGGCCTTCAATTGGGAGCATACCGGATCGAGTGTGGCCGTCCTGCCACTGGACGATTGCGGGCGCAAGAGCAAGACAATGCCGCTGCTGCATGGGCACACGGACACAGTGACAGATCTAAAGTTTTCGCCATTCCATGACGGCCTGTTGGCCACCGCCTCGCAGGATTGCCTGGTACGTATTTCATTATCCATTCTCCCTTGCTTTTCCCTGTTTTCATGCAATTGCTCTTCTCTTTGTTTGGCAGGTGAAAATCTGGCATATACCAGAAAAGGGCCTGGAGCAGTCGCTCTCCGATCCGGAGGCCGTTTTCTCACACAAACAGCGACGCGTGGAGACGGTGGGCTTCCATCCGACGGCCGATGGTATGATGTACTCGACAGCGGCCGGTTGTGTGGCCTTGTTTGATTTGAAGAGCCAAAAGGAGATATTCTGTGAGTGCCTTTGTCAAGCCCAGTGCTGGACGAACGACGTCTAATCGGGTTCACCTTTTCCACTCACACAGCCAACAATGAGCATCCCGAGGTGATACAGTCGGCCAGTTGGCGCGAGGATGGCACTGTCCTGGCCACCAGCTGCAAGGACAAGTGTGTGCGCATCTTTGATCCACGTGCCGCCGGCTCACCCATCCAAATGCTGGCTGAATCACATCAGAGCATCAAGGATTCGCGAGTTGTCTGGCTGGGTGGCCAGTCGCGCATCCTTACCACCGGCTTTGATGCGGCTCGCCTGCGGCAGGTTATCATTCGGGATATCCGTAACTTTGGCACACCCGAAAAGACCCTCGAGTTGGACTGCTCGACGGGCATACTGATGCCACTGTTTGACCCCGACACGAACATGCTCTTCCTTGCCGGTAAGGGGGACACGACCATCAACTATCTGGAGATCACAGACAAGGATCCCTATCTGATCGAGGGACTGCGTCACACCGGCGAACAGACAAAGGGCGCCTGCCTGGTCCCCAAGCGGGCATTGAAGGTGATGGAGGCGGAGGTGAATCGCGTACTCCAACTGACATCAAACATGGTCATACCCATTATGTACCAAGTGCCCAGAAAGGTGAGCGATGCCCATACCGAGCCGCCGCATGAGATCGATTCAAACTCTGGGTTTCCCTTTCTTCTCCTCTAGACCTATCGCGATTTCCATGCTGATCTCTATCCGGAGACCACGGGCTACAAAACAGAACTGATTGCCAGCGAGTGGTTGAATGGCAGCAATCAGGCGGTGCCCAAAATGAATCTGGATCCGGCAAAGCGGGAGCTTGGCGACGAACCAATAATCGTAAGTGCGGGGTAGAGCAGGACGGGGGCCCGTATTGAGGAATAGGGAATTTCTACACAGATTAGATGGGCAGGAGGGGGCTGTCTATAGGTGGTTATATTCGATCTTTGATCTCTAATCACCGTTTTCATGGCCATCAACTCAGATCCATCGCGGCAATTTAAGCGATTTTGTCAAAAATCTGGAGAACCAACAGGCCAATGGCCAAGGAAAGGGCACGGCCACAGGCCAGAAGATCCAGACACAGAATCAGAATCAGACACAGACCTCAAACCAGAATCAGCTGTCGTCGGCCAAGCGCAACGACAACGAGCACTTTGTGATGCTGAACAAGGGAAACAATTTTGAAGAGAAGAACGGCAACGACAACAGCAACAGCAACCAGAACGGAGCCGGTCAGAAAAAGAGCTGCTCCCAGTCGCAGTCACAGCCGGACGGGGAATGCAGCGAGCTGATACGCAAATTTGAGGCCAAGTACAAAATCGATACCGATAAGGATGTACGTGCTGCGGGGGGCGGGGCCCACGATGATGAAAAGGAGTCGCCCACCGAACATTCGGCGGGCAGCAGCGAAGAGGCCTCCGCCAGCTCGTCGGGTGCTCTGGACACGCATTCAGCCAGTGGCAGCAACTCCCCGCCCAAGCCAATGCCGCGCACATCGCGCAACAATTCCCTGCCAGAGGCCAGCGATTCGGCCGGCGAGAGTAGCAGCACCACAACCACACCACGGCCCAGGCCACGTACAACGGCAGCGACTGCTTATAAGGTGCCCCCATCCATCCACTGATACAGATATTCAGATCAACGTTTTGGTTGTTTTCTCTCGTAGTGGTTTTTGTAGCGTTGCTTTTTGTTATGTTTAAATTGTTTCTTTTTCATTTAGATGGATTTTGGTTAATGATTTTGGTTCGATATCGATTGTTTTCGATCATTTTATTGACTATTTTTATTGATATCGATTGTTTGGTTATTGATATCGATTTCAATATTCACATTTGCATCGATTGAATTGAATGATTTTTTTGCATTGATATCAATTGTGTTTAAGAATCATTTTTTATTTTCATTGGTATTGATTGAATTAATGATTTTCGTCGATATCGATTTTAAATTAATGATTTGTTCTTTGATTACGATTTTATTTACGATTTTAATCGTTTGTAGATTTATTTTTTGACATGGAGACCAAACCCCCACTATGAGTCACTATTGTTCGATGGCATTTTGTTGTTGTTTTTATTGCCTCCGGATATTATGATTTTCGTCACAGTTTTGTAAACATTTTGCACAATTTTCAGTTGTTATCGATTTGGGAATTGATGTCGTTTTTGTTGCTAAAAGTTTTTTCCTTATCTCAAGTTGAATTTTTTGTTGCATTCGAAAGAGTTTTCGGAGCATTTCACCTTTTGAGTTGCACCATTTGTTGGTTTTTTAATTATTTTTCGTTTAAATTGAGTGTAAAATTATGATTTTTGAGCGGCACCAATTTTGTGTAGATATTTTTTATGCTAGACTTGCATTGACTAAAAACTATATTTTTGCACACACACACACACACAGCCTCGTTTGGGACCGAAGCCCTTCTCGAGCACCACAGGGGATGTGTCCTTCGACAAAGTGTTTGCCGTGCCCCTTGCTCCTGGCTCGCATGAGAACATTTCGAATGTTGGCCAGGAGAGCGTAAGCAGCGGTGAGCCAGCAACAGCCCCACAGGCGTCAGCCAAGCCCGATCTCATTGTCGAAATCGAGATAAAAAGTGAGTGGACACCAAAATCATAAAAAGGGATCACAGATGTCTCTAACAACAAACTTTCTATGTGCTGGTATGTTTTGCAGAGAAAAACGAACGGGAATCGATTGCATCCGCCGGCAATGGAGTGCAAAAGTCACTAACTACATGGGAGCGCCGCAAGGTAAGCATCTCGCTAAGGAGTCTGTCTCTCTCTCTGTCTGTCTCTGCTGTAGTCCTTCTACTAACGTTTCATCCATTATCTGTAATCCGTAATCTGTAATCTGCTCTCTTCTGACATCTCTTACATGCCTGTGCCACAACAAAATTCGTCTTATCTCGTGCCTAACATTCTTTGATACGCATCCTGACTACTTACTAACCTCCCAAAAAACAACTCCGAAACAACCTCCTCTGTCTACTACAACTTCCAACCAACAACCAACATCCACGACCACAACAACAACTACTGGAACCACTGTAGTCCTCGGCTGAAGATGATGAATCATTCGATAAGGTCTGCTAGGGGGGGATCACCACCCGATTCCCATCGATTGCGCTAGCCAGCATTAATCACACTTTATTCTCTATATCGTTTCCCACATCTAGATTTTCGAACAAAACTCCGAGTCGTCGGAGAACTCAACGGAGGGCGAGGATCGCACCGATGCCGATCTGCGGCGCTTCTCCTCGGCCCGGAGCAGCATTGCCGAGCGTCGACGTCTCTATGAGAATCGCTCCAAGAGTCAGGTGGACGAGAAGGCCCAGTCGCCAGTGCCATTGTAAGTGTGGGCATTGTAAGAGATACCCGTAAAGTATATTTACAATCATTTTTTCCTTCTGCAGGCGTCGCGAACACTCCAAGCTTGAGCCGCTGAAGCAGCAACAGCAGCAGCAACAACAGAGCAACGTTATTGGGGGCACTTGCATCGACAGCAAGCGGATCTCGGTGCCGGAGGGAAAGCTCCTCGAAGAACATCGTCAGCAACGGGGCAACAATGGAGCCGCCAATGCCGCTGGACTCAAGAAATCCGCCACGGAGGCTGCCTTCAGTGCCGCCTCGACCAAACGCACCTCGACCGTTTTCGGCAAGGTGTCCAAATTCCGGCACCTGAAGGGCACGCCCGGCCACAAGTCCACACACATCGAGAACTTGCGCAACTTGAGCCGCCAGATACCGGGCGAATGCAATGGCTTCCATGCCAATCACAAACGTGTGGCGGTGCCGCTTTCGGGGCCCGGCGGCAAGATAGCCATCTTTGAGCTGAGTCGCCCGGGCCGTCTGCCCGACGGTGTTATTCCCTCGCTGGTGAATGGCAGCAACATCATGGACTTCCAGTGGGATCCGTTCGATGCCCAGCGCCTGGCCGTCGCCTGTGACGATGGCATTGTCAAGCTGTGGCACATAGCCGAGGGCGGCCTCAGTGAGCCAACAAATACGCCCGCCGGCGAACTGACCGCTCACCTCGACAAGATCTACTTCATCCGCTTCCACCCGCTGGCCGCCGACGTTCTCCTGACCGCCAGCTACGACATGACCATCAAGCTCTGGGACTTGCGCACCATGACCGAGAAATGCTCGCTATCGGGCCACTCGGACCAGATATTCGACTTCGCCTGGAGCCCATGCGGCCGCCTGGGGGCCACCGTCTGCAAGGATGGCAAAATACGCGTCTACAATCCACGCAAATCGGAGATGCCCATTCGCGAGGGCAACGGACCCGTGGGCACCCGAGGCGCACGCATCACCTGGGCCGTCGAGGGACAATATATTGTCTGCACTGGATTCGATAAGTACGATATGTTACCCCAGTATCTTTTCTGCTACGCTTCTCCTAGTAACCGACCACTTCCAGTATCCGGAAACAAGTTTTTTTTAGTGTCTCATCTGTTTTTCAGTTACTTACTTACCAGCCATATTTTAGTACGTCCATGCGGTCTTATTGCCTTTTCTTAATTTAAATCTCCAGTGGAACAAATACTTTTCCCAAATCGCCTCTTCTCATAATTAATTTATATTCCTTTCATACATTTTACAGGGTCTCGGAGCGACAGATCAGCGTGTACAATGCCCAAAAATTGACGGCACCTCTGAACACGGCCAGTCTGGATGTGTCGCCATCGATACTGATTCCGTTCTACGACGAGGATAGCTCCACACTGTTCGTCACGGGCAAGGGCGATTCGACCATCTATTGCTATGAGATCACCGACGAGGAGCCGTACATATGCCCGCTGTCGCATCATCGTTGCACATCGCTGCACCAGGGCCTCAGCTTCCTCACCAAGAACCACTGCGACGTGGCCAGCGTGGAATTCTCCAAAGCCTACAGGCTGACCAACACCACCATCGAGCCGCTCAGCTTCACAGTGCCACGAATCAAGGTAGGTGGAAGAGTCCAGCCTGCGTCCAACCCAGAGTCCTCATTCTCGTGTGTGTGTGTGTGATTTTTTTCAGAGCGAACTGTTCCAAGACGACCTCTTTCCACCTACGCGCATCACCTGGAGCGCCACACTCAGTGCCGATGATTGGTTTGCCAGCAACAATGACAAGGCGGCACCAAAAATCAGTCTCAAGCCCGAGGGCATGGTGACCCGTGAGTAGACCATCTTGCTTTGTTGTTTTCGCTGCGCCCTGCTCTTAACTGTCACGACTGTTCTCTCCCGTGTTGCAGTTTCTTCCATACAACTAGTGCCAGTGCAGCATGTAAAGCAGCACGCACAATTTGGCCAAAAGTCCGAGTACGAGATTAACAAACAGCAAGAGGTATAAGCCACATAGCCCCACAACAAAATATTATTGGGATTCATTAAGTGAATTATTACGTATTTAATGCAGATCCAGAAATCCGTGAGTGCGCGCATGGAGTATACCACAAAACTGGAGCAGGACGATATGGAGGGTGTGGACGAGAACGAGTGGCAGGAGTAGCAGCAACAGAAACAGCCACGCGAGTAATTTTACTATAAATATTGACAGGACACAGCAAAAGCAAAAATTACATACATATATATGTATATGTATAATATAATAATATAAATATATATATATATATATATATATAGAACTCTCTCGTAGTTAAAAAAACAAAAAAAACGAATCCATAAACATGGCCATAAAAAGGTCCTCCAATCCGTGCAGTATATACATTTGTATGTTGTAAAAGGGGAGGAAAGGTTAGACTGTTCTGTACCCTTGGGTTTCCATTCCATTTCCTTGTCCTTCATCCCTTCACCACGCCCTGCAGTTGCTCAAGAATTGCCAAATTACTGATCGTAAGCAATGTTTTTGTTCGGTTCGGTTCGTTTTGGTTCGTTTCGTTCGTTTATTTTTGTTTGTTTAAATTACAAAGATTATTTGTAATTATGAGTGTTTATTTTGTATGTGTACGTGTGCTACAATATTTAAGTAGTTAGTCCAAAATTAGTTTAGCCTGTTTAAATGACTTACATGACTTATATAATTGATAATCATTTTCGCTTAATGGAATCCCTCCCGAGTTCTCGCGTCCTTAAGTTTGTGTATATGTTTTGTTTTTTTTTTATGTGGCCATATACTAATGTATTTTTATAAGAACTCTTCGAGTATACCCCTCTCGCTCTGTTTGTTTTTCTCTCTCTCTCTCATTCTGTGTCATGTGTATGTGTGTGCGTGCGAACGAGAGGGTCTGACTGTCTCTTTCTTTGTCATTTTCTGTCTAGTCTTTGCTCCATCGATCCTCCTCAAACCATATCCCCCACACAGCCCCCCCCCAACAAAATACAACATATAGACTGTAAACTGTAATTGCTGATAAAGATAATGATAATGATTATTGATAATTGATACGTT
This sequence comes from Drosophila tristis, assembly GCA_018150885.1. Lineage (NCBI taxonomy): Eukaryota > Metazoa > Arthropoda > Insecta > Diptera > Drosophilidae > Drosophila > Drosophila tristis. The sequence continues at coordinate 3,598,282 of JAECWT010000215.1, read as the reverse complement.
TCATATGCGTAAAGACAATTAATTTAAAACAAGAAGCAAAAGAGAGTAAGCGAAACAAAAAATGACAAAATCAAACATTTGCAACCGGAGAATCAAAGAAAATGATGAAAAAACTCGAAAATTGTACGATTCCAAAATGTATTAATAACGAAAAGACTTGAACAACAGATGAGCCAGTTAGATATTACACAGATATTATATACAAATTTATATATATATATATATATGTAATGTGTATAAATCTGGCCCATCTCCCTCCCATAACTTCACAAACAAACAAAACAAAACAAAGAAAAAAAAAAACGAGTTGCCATAAACATTTTGTGTGTATTATCCTTCGGAGGGGTAGTAGGAAGGCAATATAAATTTTTGTACTTGCAATAGAATATATATACTTATATACAAGCATACATATATATATATTATACAGACATGACATACATATATATATATATATATATAATTGATATATATTTTGTATACCAATCGTAACTAAAAGGCCAACAACTTCCCCTCCCCCATCCCATGGCTGAAACAACGACTGAAAAAACAAATAAATAACAGCAAACAAAACAAAACAAAACAAAACAATAGACAAGCGAATAGCAGAGAAAGAGAAGATCTGAGCAGAGACATGCAGCAGACCAACATTAAATTCTCGGGTAATGGGCAATATTGTGGTAGCCGCCGCCTAGTGTGCTAGATGATAAAGGTTCTATTATACAGCAAATTATACATACAATAGCTATAGGCATACACATATAATACTGCATACATATATACATGCGTCGCAAAGATATAAAGAACCCCCCAATGCTGAAACAATTCCAAATCGAAAGTCCAAGTTGCATTTAAAGTTGCATTTAAAATGCGTATAAAATCCTATGGAACGACTGAACAAATGACTCACAAAGTATTCAGACACACTGAACGAACATTCTGATCTCCGCACCCACCCCTCCCCACCCAGATAATGACTCTGGATTGGATCTAACCGGGGGGAGGCGGCGGAGAGCACCATTTGATATGATTATAAATGATATTTTGTATTGAAAAACGGATGGGATATAAAGTAAACAACCTAAACCTAAGCCTAGATCCCCCTCCCCACATGCAAGCATTTTGTATTTATTAGCCATATTCGATTACGATAAACACACACACACTCACACATATTTACAAGCGTATATATATATATATATTTAGGAAACTTCTTTCGATTCTCTATGACTCTTTCTCTCTTATTTCTATTACTATTTATATCTATACAAAATATACAAATATAAAAAACATGAAGCGATATTTGATATGAGAATGAAGGATAATGAATGTCTCACGTAGAAGTAGAAGACGACTCGAGAGCAGTGATTTTGGCAGGTTGAAGAAGGGTAGTAAGCAGCAGCAGCAGCAGCAAAGGGAATCAGAATGAGAATGCAAAATGCAAAATGCGTAACGGCAAATGCAAAGTGCGAATAAAAAGCATACACATTATTTATACAATTTATTTTACAGTATGATTATATAATATATCCGCTAAAGCCCCCCAACCCCCCATTAAAATCCAGTACTCTAGCCCCTAAGCAATAATTATAATATTAATAATAATAATGAAGGCAAAAATATATTTATATACATAATTCAATAAAAAAAAACATACAAAAAACAACTAAATATATAATATGAAACCGCAGAGAATCCATAAATCCCATTCGATGTGCCAGGCCATAGACCCAACAAATTCCCCAAGACTCTTTGAGTTTGGCAGCAGTTCAACAGCAAAATACAACCCTTTTAGCGAAACTTCAGTCGATCACGCACACGTTATGTATGTTGTTGTTGCTTAAGCGGAGCCTGGGTCTAGAGTCTCTGCAGCCACTCGAGAAATCTATCTTGTTTTTGGATTCTCTTCACTTAAAGTTGAAATAATATCGCAATGTATAAAGTATATTACGTAAATTCGCTATTGAATGCCAAAAGCTCAGCCCCTCATCGGCTCTTGGCCACGTGGGAAGCACCAAGGTTTCGCTTGGCCTGGCGGGGGATGGGTTGCCAGGACAACGTCGTTGGTCTCGCTTTGCGCCCCAAGGGACATCGAACAAACAAAAGTTTTCCACAGTCATTGGAGCACAGCAAAAGCAGCAGTAGCAACAGTGAAGAAGTTTAATGCCAGATGAAGTTCCTGCTGAAGAAATGCCTGAGGAAGAAGGCGCCGGAGATGAAGCCGGGTGCCATCCTGGATGCGGTCATCTCACAGTCCTCGGCGACGGCCTGCAAGTGCCTCCTGTACAAGCTGGCCGATTACAAGCGGGGTGAGTGCAAGCGTGCTCCATCGCACATCGCGATGTGCGAGACCTAGCCCATGCTGTGCTCTGTGCTGTTTCAGGCGGAGATCTGATTGATGCCATCAACTCGGGCGGCCTCATCGCCGTGGAGCAGCTGATCCGTGAACAGTTCGGTGTATTCATGTACAACGATGGCAAGGGACAGGTGATCAACCGGGCGGAGTTCCTGCGCTGGAAGTACCGCGACCACACGGAGGTCACCATACCCATCGAGGCATCGCTCTCAATCCACGATCCGCTCGGCAAATGGGAGGACCACAAGGCCTGCTGGCAGATGCAGTACCGCGGCGCCCTCGGGGAGAGTCTGCTCCACGTGCTGATCATCTGCGACTCGAAGATCCACACCAAGCTGGCCCGCGTCCTGTTGCGCGTCTTCCCCAACCTGGCGCTGGACGTGATGGAGGGCGAGGAGTATCTGGGGGCCAGTGCCCTGCATCTGTCGATTGCCTACAGCAACAACGAGCTGGTGGCGGACCTCATCGAGGCGGGCGCGGATATCAATCAGCGGGCCATCGGCAGCTTCTTTCTGCCGCGCGACCAGCAGCGCATGAATCCCGCAAAGAGCACCGACTACGAGGGACTGGCCTACATGGGCGAATATCCGCTGGCATGGGCCGCCTGCTGTGCCAACGAGAGTGTCTACAATCTGCTGGTGGATTGCGGCGCCGATCCGGATGCCCAGGACTCGTTCGGCAACATGATACTGCACATGGTCGTTGTCTGCGACAAGCTGGACATGTTCGGCTATGCCCTGCGCCATCCAAAGACCCCCGCCAAGAATGGCATCGTCAATCAGACGGGTCTCACACCGCTCACGCTCGCCTGCAAGCTGGGCCGGGCCGAGGTCTTTCGCGAAATGTTGGAGCTCTCGGCGCGCGAGTTTTGGCGCTACAGCAACATCACCTGCTCTGGCTATCCACTGAATGCGCTGGACACCCTCCTGCCCGATGGCAGGACGAGTAAGTGGGCAAAAGGGCTTTGGCATTCTCTTCATTAATGATGCACCCACCCACCCTCCCTCTGTAGATTGGAACTCCGCCCTGTTCATCATTCTGAACGGCACCAAGCCAGAGCACTTGGACATGCTGGACGGTGGAATCATTCAGCGTCTGCTTGAGGAGAAATGGAAGACCTTTGCCCAGAACCAGTTCCTCAAGCGTCTCCTCATCCTGTCCACGCATCTGCTCTGCCTTTCCGTCTCCGTTTATCTGCGTCCCGCCCACGAGGGTGAGCCCGAGGCAGACTCGGACTCTGCTCTGGCTGCTTCAGCCGCAGCCGCAGCCGCTCTACAGAATCGAGAGCAGCCAGCGGATGCCAGCGGTGACTATAATGCACAGACGGTGGCCAGATATTGCGCGGAGCTGGCCACCATTGCGGGTGTCCTCAGCTATGTGGTCTTCCAGCAGGGCGATGAGATCAAGAACCAGGGACTATCCGCATTCCTCAAGCAGCTGGTAGGTAGCCAGCCCATTGGGCGCTGCATCCCATTAGCTGCTTCCACTTTGTTAGCCATCATTGCATTCCCTCCGACAGTCGCATGCCCCGGCCAAGGCCATCTTTCTGTTCTCGAATCTGCTGATCCTAGCCTGTATTCCCTTTCGCCTGATTGGCGACACCGACACCGAGGAGGCCATACTGATCTTTGCGGTGCCCGGCTCCTGGTTTTTGCTGATGTTTTTTGCCGGGTGAGTGTGCCGGATAGATATACACACATGTGTGGTGTGTGTGATAAATGGTAGGATCTTATTTGCCATCTGCTCCTGTGCTCAGTGCCATCCGTTTGACTGGGCCCTTTGTGACGATGATCTACTCTATGATCACCGGCGACATGTTCACCTTCGGCATCATCTACTGCATCGTTCTGTGTGGTTTCTCGCAGGCCTTCTACTTCCTCTACAAGGGACATCCCCAGGTGCAGTCGACGATGTTCAATACGTACACCAGCACCTGGATGGCCCTCTTTCAGACCACTTTGGGCGACTACAATGTGAGTTTCCCCCACCTAATTCCGCCCTCAATAATGCTCCCTTTCTCCACCTCCTTTATCCAGTATCCAGACCTCAATCAGACCACATATCCGAATCTCTCCAAGACGGTGTTTGTGATCTTCATGATATTTGTGCCCATCCTGCTGCTGAACATGCTGATCGCCATGATGGGCAACACCTACGTGACGGTGATCGAGCAGTCCGAGAAGGAGTGGATGAAGCAGTGGGCCAAGATCGTTGTCACCCTGGAGCGGGCCGTGCCGCAAGCGGATGCCAAGGGCTACCTGGAGGCCTATTCCATACCGCTGGGGCCATCGGATGACTCCGGTTTCGAGGTGCGCGGCGTTATGGTCATCAAGAGCAAGAGCAAGACACGGGCCAAGCAGCGCAAGGGAGCCGTCTCCAATTGGAAGGTGAGTGGAGTGGAGTGGATTGGGATGGGGATCCGTCCATCGTTTTACTGTCTAAAGTGAAATCCTTTTTATTGTAGCGCGTGGGACGCGTCACGCTTACGGCATTGAAGAAGCGCGGCATGACTGGGGAGGAGATGCGACGTCTCATGTGGGGACGCGCCTCCATCTCCAGCCCCGTCAAGGTCACCAAGCAGAAGCTCAAGGATCCGTACAACACCATGCACACGGACTCGGACTTCACCAATGCCATGGATATGCTCACCTTTGCCAACAATCCGGCATCCAGCAATGGCGTCCAGCTGCGCTCAGCGGCATCCGTGGCCGGTGGAAGGGAGACGGCGCCTGTCGTCCCGGATCCCTTTCGGGAGCTGATCCTGATGTCGGACGAGCGGCCAGAGCCCCACGATCCCCATTACTTTGCGGGACTGCAGCAGCTGGCCAACAAGGCCTTCGATCTGGTCGAGCAGACAATGAAGACGCAGCCGCAGACCGCAGGCAAGAACGTGGCCCCTGCGCCCATAGCCACTCCGCTTCCAGTGGCTGCCACTGCTGCTGCCGTCACATCTTTGCCTCCTGCTGCTGCTCCTCCGGCAATGCCTGCTGTGGCCATGCCATTGCCCATTACCACACTGGGCAATCTGTTCCAGGACCCCAAGGACGTTGTGGATCCCAAGAAGCTGGAGGAATTCATGGCCATGCTGGCCGAGGTGGAGACGGAGGAGAGCGACAGCGGGGGGCCCATTCTGGGCAAGCTGTCGCTGGCCAAGCGGACGCACAATGCCCTATCCAAGGCGGACATACGGCGGGAGCACGAGCCGGTGGGCCTCGATGGGCACAGTCAGGGCCAGTTCCAGGCCATGTCCTCGGTCTGGGCACCGCCCGGACTGGACGTGAGCACGGTAAGGCATCCCAAACGAGGATGGAGGGTTGGTGTGATTTTGCTGCTTCCATTTATTGCCAGGGCTTTCACTTTGATGAGGCCGTCGCCGAGGAGGTGCTGACCATTGAGCAGGAGGCCGAGGTGGAGACCGAGGACGGCAACGGGGGCCAGGACAGCGAGGATTTGCCCACCACCGATGAGGTGCATGCCACCATGAAGCAGTTCCATTTGCGCAAGTGCCAGCCGTCGCAGGATGAGGCCGCCCGCCGGGCCAAGAGTGCGCGAGTTCGTCGAAGGAATAAGTGAGTGTATCACCTACGGCTTGCACGCATCCTGGCATCCTTAATGCAAGCCTTTGCCTTTGCAGAGTCTCGCCGGAGCAGAGCGAGGAGGAGGAGCGGCGTCAGCAGCGTGGACGTACGGCTCACGGCCGTAAGATGCCGTCACCGCCCGATCCCCTGGAGCCATGGAGCACCCGTGAGCTGCAGGATATCAACAAGATTCTGGCCAGAAAGTAGCAGTAGCAGTAACAGAGACAGGAGTACAGAGTCGCATCTGGCACATAGTCCTTGTGGCTTATAATTGATTTTAGATCTTAACCTAGTTACACATACAAATACATAATAAACGCCGAGGATGCACGGCCCACGGCCCACCACACCGCACAAACTGCTTCGGCGCTGTGTGGCCACTGCGGGGCTGGGCGGGTGTGGTGTGCATCCTCGGCTGCGGGATCTCTAAGTGCTAGCTTTAAAATGGTGGATGTGTTTTGGTGGTGGTTGGCGGAGTGGTGATGAAACCTGCAGCCAAAGCAGTCCACAATATCTCATCCGTTTTGGCATTGTTTTTGGGACCTGCGCCACTCCGGGTGTCTGTCTATATTAACAAGAAATGTAGGATAGAAGGAAGGAAGGAAGGTAGGTGCTACCTTCGGTTGGCCCGAAGCAGTTGCATGCACAAGGGCTATTCATGCTGTTTCTAGAGTAGATGCCACCTTCTTTATGGTCGCAAATATCTGAGTACCCTCCTCTGCAAGGGTATTGCATATAAATTCAAATCTGAAATCATTTCTACACTGAGGAATCTCACCTAAAACTTAGAATCTATCTATGTATAATCATCTGCTATACTCTCGTCTCCGATATGAACTAAATATTTATAATATACATTGTGCTGGCTGACAGGGAATGGCGCAATCAATGCCACTGCCATTGCCATTGCCAATGCCATTGCCAATGCCAATGTCAATGCCTCCCAATGCTTCGATATGATTGCTAGTTGTCCAAAAAACCAAAAAAACTAAGCCTCTCCTCTAAATGTGTGTTCTCTTTGGAGGGGGGAGACATAGATCTCAGCTCTCTGAGCTTTTACCGAAACCCTCCAGTCAGCGTCCGATCCGTAGACATTGTGGTGATCGTCTGCGCCTGCGTTTGCTGCTGCTGTTGCGACTGCGTTGCCGTCTGCGCACTCGATACCGTTGAGTTTATGTATATGGGCGTGGCATTGCTGACGGTGCTGGAGTTGCTCTGGCTGAGATTAACATGCTGCTGCTGCTGTACCTGCACCTGAATCTGATGCTGCTGCTGGTGGTGATGCTGCTGCTGCTGCTGATGATGATGCTGCTGGTGGGTGCCTGTGCCCGCTTGCGTCGCCCCCAGCTGAATGAGCTGCTGTGCCGTCAGCAGGTTTGTCGGTATGATCACCTGCTGCTGTTGGCCATGCTGCTGGCCAGCCAATTGTGCAGCGGCGGCGACTTGTTGCTGCTGCTGCTGTTGTTGCTGCTGCTGCTGCTGTTGCTGCATCTGCAGTCGCAGCAGCTGCAAGTGGCTCGCAGTGATGGCAATCTGAAGGGAAATGATCGGTCAGAATTTCGCAATTGGATATATGTTTTCGGATGACTTACGGGTACATTGGATATCTCTCCCGTTGGGCCCACCACCTGCTGAATTATCTGGATTTGTTGTTGCTGCTGCTGCTGCTGTTGTTGTTGCTGCTGCTGCTGCTGGTGATGCTGCTGGGCGAGATTCTGTAGCAGGGCCGTTTGCTGCTGGGCTGCCGTTGTCGGCGCCGGAGTGGCGGTCAGCTGCCCATTGGGGCCGGTGGTGAGGATCAGCTGCTGTGTGGGCTGCTGCGCGGCCACAATGTTGAGGCCGAGACTCTGGGACAAGTGATTTTGAGCTGGCTGCTGCTGCACCTGCTGCACTTGCTGGACCAGCTGCGTCCCCTGCTGGCCCGGCAGCGCAATGAAGTACTGCAGCTGCTGGCCGCCCGCATGGCCGCCGGCCTGCTGGATGATCTGCACGTGCTGGGGCTGCTGATGCTGCTGCTGTTGCTGGTGTTGATGCTGCTGCAGTTGGGCGGTGAAAATATCCTGATTGACGGTGCTGAAGCCGAGTACCTCAGCTGCGGTCGCAGCGCTGCTGGTGTCCATCTTGATGGTGGCCGTGGCAGAAGGTACAGAGGTGCCGCCCAAAGTGTAGTTGCTCGTGGCGGTTGCTGTGGCGGCGGAGGAGGAGGAGGAGCTGTGGCCAACAGAACCACCGGCAACGGACCCGGCCATACCCGTCGTTGAGCACCCTCCCATTGCATCTTTCCCCTTCTGCGCCGACGAGGGCTTGATCTCCTCCCGCGGCACTATGTCGATGAGGAAATCGAACTGATCGTAGTTCGCTATGGCCTGGGCGATGTCCGAGCGCTGCAGCGTGCGCCGGCGACTCTCCTCGGTGTGCACCCAGGCGTGCATGGTCAGCTCCTGGATGAAGTACTCGCAGGCCTTGGCAAAGAGCAGCGGTGCCTCACCTGCAATCATTTTGGCGTGCTCGTCCAGCTTCATGATCTTCTTGATGCGCGCCAGGGGCAGAACCTGGTGCTTCGCATCCACCTGACCGATCCCGTGCACATCGCTCACGATGTTCGGCCAGAAGTTTTCGATGGTCGGCGGCGGTTTCCGTGCCACTTGCGTCCGTGTCGCCTTCGTGGCCTTCTCCTTGGGCGTGCTCGGACTGGGACTGGCATTGACCGTCATTGTCATTCCGGGATTCACAATGGTGCAGGCGCTAGACACCAGCGTCGCCTGCATGGGCATCGTCAGCGTGGCCGCGGCGGATTGTTGAAGCTGCTGCTGTTGTTGCTGCTGCTGCTGCTGCTGGTGTTGCTGGGAAAGCTGCTGGGGCAGTTGCTGTTGGGATGTGACAACCACAGCGTTGGGCGTTCGTCGCTGAACCGCCGTCGTTACCTTGCCAGCTGCGTAGGCCTGCGCCATGGGCCCGCTCAGATCCATCTTGATCGGTGTCACGGTGATTGTGTTGTCGAACAGCGTGGTGGAGGCATTGCTGCTATGTAGCAACGAGCACAACACATTAGAAAAGAACACATCAATTTTATTAGTTGTACAGTGTTCGAAAGTGGGGAGGGGTTTGGGGGTGGACGACACGAAACATACCTGTTTGGCGCCTTATTTGTGCCGCCATTGTTGGTCGCGTACATGGCCAATGTAGCTCACGTTTTCTGCTGTGCGGCGGCGGCAATTGGTCGGCTTCAGCGACCGGCTGAAGCTCAGTTTATTTGTTTAATTTGATGCTAGTAATTCGCAAATGCGTACATACACTGCAGTGTGACCGCGGATTTGTCAATAAAATATACCGCCCGACCCTCAGAAATATACCGAAATATACCTTCTCATTAAAAAATATACTGTAAATATACTTTTCAGAATTTTTTGACGTCGAAATTTAGTGCAAAGTAATTTATGGTATATAAACGTATATTTAATCAAGTGATGGCAAGGAGTTGAAATTAATCGTTATCGCGACTCCTTATTGGATGAGTTGGCCATCTCAATTAAGACCTTAACCTTAAAATGAAATGAAAACAAAGTGGAAAATATAAGAGCACCATGAATCCTAATCCTCTGATTCTCAATAAGGACTGTTTCTGGCAGCTGGTGGGGATCAGCACAGGCCTCAAGATACTACTCATTCCCGCCAAGTAAGTGCCAACGCCAGTGCCGGGCCGGGCCTCCCATCCTCCCACTTTACTTTTAATATTTGCAGCCATTCCACGGACTTTGAGGTACACCGCAATTGGCTGGCTATCACGCATAATCTGCCACTTAACCGCTGGTATATCGAGGACACAAGCGAATGGACGCTGGACTATCCCCCATTCTTTGCGTATTTCGAATGGCTGCTGTCGCAGGCGGCGCGGTTCGTCGACCCCCGGATGCTAGTTGTGGAGAACCTCAACTATGAGTCGAAGGCCACATTGTACTTTCAACGGCTGTCGGTGACGGCCATGGACCTGATTTATGTCCTCGGCGTGCGCAGTTGTATGAGCGCCTTGGGCGTTATCAGAGGCAGCCAGCAGTTCTTTGCCGGCAACCTGCTGCTGCTCTTCAATGTGGGCCTCATTTTCGTCGATCACATACACTTCCAGTACAACGGCTTCATGTTCGGCATACTCCTGCTGAGCATAAGTGCGCTGCTACGCCAGCGCTTCCTCTGGAGCGCCTTCGCCTTTGCTGTCCTGCTGAACTTTAAGCACATCTTCCTGTACTTGGCGCCGCCATTCGGCGTGTACTTCCTGAGATTCTACTGCCTGGAGCAGGCCAGCGCAAAGGGTGGCTCCTTCTGGCGATGCCTCTTCAAGCTGTTGGCCGTCGGCCTGGCGCCATTTGTGGTCGCCTTCGGCCCGTTCTGGAATCAGCTGCCGCAGGTCATGTCCCGCCTATTCCCCTTCAATCGGGGCCTCACCCACGCCTACTGGGCGCCCAACCTATGGGCGCTGTACAACACCGCCGACAAGTTGGCCGCCAATGTGCTGAAGACTGCCAGTGCAGGACCATCGACCACATCGGGCCTGGTCCAGCAGATCAATCACTTGGTGCTGCCGACCATCACACCGTCCATGACTTTTGGCCTGACCATCGTCTTCATGCTGCCCATTCTGCTGAAGCTCTTCAAGAGCTCCAAGAAGTAAGCCAGCTTCAGCTTTGCTTTTCGTATAGTTTTTTGCATCACTTTTGGTCTGTTTTATGTGCAGGCAAAGCTCCTTGATGTTCCTGCGAGCTGTGGTGCTGTGTGCCTGCTCCTCGTTTATGTTCGGCTGGCATGTCCACGAGAAGGCCATTCTGATGTGCCTGATACCTCTGAGGTGAGTGCCGTGCCTGCATCCGAGCATTTGTGATATTGTGGCTAACAATTAGTTCTGTGTGTCGTCGTCCCGCCATAGCCTGCTGACCTTGGTGAACCGTGAGGATGCCAGGCATGCCTACATACTGGGCATTGCCGGATACTTTTCGCTGTTCCCACTGCTCTTCGACATCGACTTGTACGTGCCGCGCTATTCCCTGTACTTGTCCTACATGGCCATGCTCTATGGCCAGCTGTATCGCATGTTTGCGGGCTTCAAGGGCTTCCATTGGCTGGAGTGGACATATATGCTGGGATTCATAGCCATACCCCTGTACGAGCACATCATCAGTCGACTGCTGGGCCTTCACATTCGACTGCCCTTCATGCCGCTGCTACTGACGTCCACATACTCGGCCCTCGGTGTCGTCTACTTCTTTGGGCGCTACTATCTGTATGCCATGGGCGTCGCCTGGCCAAAGGCGGCTGCTGCCAAGGCCACAGCCACATACTCCTCGTCTGCCAAGCGAAAGCGTAAAACCAAATAAACGAAAAACTAGAATATGAATATTCAATAGAAATCTGCATGGGATCGAGTGGACTGAAGAGACTGTAAGGCGCCTGGCGCAACAGCCAGCGCGGCGCCGCAGCTACGAAGCGAGCCAAACAATGGCTCAAACTATTAAGCGGAAAACCGAACCGATCCCGATCCCGATCCTAGGGTACAGCACAACGTTGAGCCGCTGCCGCTGCCGCTTGCTATTGTCTACGATTCGAGTGGGGTGGCGCGTACCTGTCGCCTTGAGCAGATTATGGCAGGAATATCGCGCGGTCTGCGCCGGCAGTCATAAAACAGGTACGAGCAACAGCCGGTGCCACATTCGGTGTGTGTCTGTTTTGGAAATTCCATGGAAAACACGCTATCGGCCGTGAATGAATATCAATTGCCTGATCCAGAGCCAGAGCCGGAGCCGGAGCCATCAGTTGTTAGTTTACCCTCCAGCGGACAGGTTGTCATTATAGCCATGCAGATTCAAATGGAATTCGTGCCCAATCACGGCTACAAGCCATTCAAGATGCCCCAGCAGCAGCAGCAACAGCAGCCGCAGATGGCGGTGGCCAGCAAGTAAGCATCTCTTGTGTGTGTGTGTGTGTGTGTGCCTTGATTGATTGATGGATTGATTGATACGTTGCAGTCATGTGGAGTCCAGTGGCTGCTTCAGGAAGGGCTCCTATATCGAGCTATCCAATGGAGCGATGCGTCGTGTGGAGGATATTCGCACAGAGGACTTCATTCAGTCGGCGCTGCGCAGTCAACTCTTCGATCTGCGTGAGGCCACAGTCGTACGGATCGACAGGGGACACCTGTCCACATCCTCCCATGTGACCATCACCTTTAGCTACGACACCCGACACGCCAAGGTGAGAGCACGCCCCCCCGCCACCCATCCCACTGGTGGCTTCATTTAAACCTCCACTCCACTTCCATCGCTTTGCAGGTCAATATGGATGTGCTGCCGGGTCACCCGCTGTTCGTCTATGGCCAGGGCTGGGCCTCCTGCAATCCCCAATTGTCGTTCCAGCTATACGAGCTCAAGTGTCAGCAGTTGCAGGTCGGCGACATTTGCCTGTCGCTTGTGCCCCGCGAGCAGATTGTGCACCCCATTTCTGCTCCTCCTGCTGCACCCCCACCGCCGCCGCCACAAGTGCCCCTTGCATCGCCTCCGGACAGAGGCTATGGGGCAGCGCCCCTGAGGCATCAATCCTATCAGATGTATGCAGAGATGGCCAATTTTGTGGCTGCCTACACTCAGCACGTGATTGAGAAATTAAGGAACTAGCTGACTTTTGGAGCCTTTGCATAGAAAAATGGCCATGCTGCGATAGATTGCGCGCTATCGCTGTTATGCTCAATTACACGTATATTTTAAATGCTTCATTTTTTTAATAAATTAAATATCAATATTCGCATGCACAATTTTGCAGATTTTCAAAATCAAATCTCGATTACATCGATGTGCGATTATCGTGAGTGCTGCACAGCGAAACACAGCTACGCACCGATAACACATTAGAATCAGTGTGGTTAAGTGCTAAATGCTTGGCGGGCTTTCAAAAAGCATTTGTATTGTGACTAAATATGAATATATTCATCTAAAAGTTAAACAAACCAACGTTTTAATAGTCATTTAGTTGCATTACATTTGTTTGCGCGCTTTGGCGCCGAAAATCAACAATCCAATCCATTGATATATTCCTGTGTGGAAAAATGTGAAAAGTGTACCATTGCTTGGCGCGCCATTCAAACGAAGAGTTCTGGTAATGCAAAATATGCAGATTTGGAGGAACCTAAAAAAGTTATGCAATTATAAAAACGATTTAAAATGGGTTTCGTAATGTTTAATAACAGTTTTTACAATGTTTGAGAACAGCTAATCCACATGAAACCCCCGGCCCCCCGTTTCATGTTAAAAAGTTGCATTCAATTTGTTCAGCATTCATTAAATTGGTTGCCGTTCTCTTTCCGCTCATCCGCAGAGCATTCGATTCAATTGAGGTATTCCCCCTCGCACAGAATACATTTGTGTCCCGCATATGAGTACATATAGATTTCGGGGTCTACCTTCACCTTCAGGTTACGGGCGGGGCGATTCCCCAAAGCCTACAAAAACACAACAGCAACAACAACAACAACAACAAACCATTCGACCGACCGACTTAATTCAGCAATCAAAAGCAATACAACAGCAACAAGAACGGCTGAAGAAAGAAACTTGAGAGTAAAAACCCTATCATAAAGGAAACTTCCAGACATAAAGTCCCTATAATTACCAACACCCTGAACGTTGTAAATGCATCAAAATTGAACCGCCCCTCGGGGCAATATTTCATGCGGCAGGGGCAGGCACCAACAAAAACAAGAAGCACCCAAAAGCCGACGAGGTAAGAGCCAGAGCCAGAGCCCAAGACGCAGTCGATGCGATGGTGGGCGAGGGTAGCGGGTAGAGGGGGGGGGGAGCTGGTTGCACGATGGAGCGGTAGGAGATCGAACATAAAAACGTGCATTCAATTTTCAGCTCGAATCTTGGCCTGAATCTTGATCCTAACCCGCTCTCTACACAATGAGAAAAATAATAGCCGAAAAACAAGAGAGAAATTCTAGCTTCAGAGGTCGCATATTTTTAGATGCCCTTGCAGATCTCTCACCCATTTCCCCTGTATAAAACTATTGCCTCAAACTCTTTTAAATTATTCATTTTTGGATAAATAATTCATTCCAGTTTTGTTTCAGGGTTGGTTTTTTTTGCGAGTGTATTTTATGGTCCCCGCTCCTTCCGGCCATATTTTGAGCAATTTGCTGCAATTGAGTTGTTGTCGTTGTCGCCGCATAGTTTTTCCCTCTCGTTCTTCTTCCCATGCTGTGGGGGAAAATTCTTGAATGACTTTCCACTGCCACTGCCACTGTGTCGCCCTGCCCTGCAACTTTTTACGATGCGGAGCTCTCCTTTCCAGCCATCAAAGATCATATATCATCCCAACCCTGGAAGACACAGGAACTGTGCGCATTAGGCCTCATAATGGATAATAATACCAATGATAATTTCGCACAAAAACGCAAGAAACGAAGCGAGAGACAGAAGGAAGATGCACCGTGCACCATGCACCATGCAGCATGCTGCACTGCACCGGTCTTGCCGCATTGGACACGGCCAGCACGATGACAACGAGCGGCGCTGTGCGGCAAAGGCAAAGTCATGCTCCAGCCACAGTCTGCGTCTTGCGTATTCCCTTACAAAGAGTATTTCGACTGTGGCAAGAGCCTTGTACCGCAGATAAAGAATTAGGGATATATATACGCATGTACACGTAGGGATTCGTAGCTCAGTTTAAAACCAGGTCAAATATTGGATTCCAAATCTATACGATATGATTTCCCTGCAAGGGTATTCAATGGCTTTTCTTTCGTTTTCCTCATGGATTATGGCCTTTACGATCTGCGCTGTAATGAATATTTCGCAGAAGCTTCAGCTCCGATCGCTGTTCTGCACCAACCAGAATTCTGAATATTCATTCACAGCCAGTTTTAGTTTATGGATTTGGTACTCTTAAATCTACGTTTTGGGTTGGGGCTTGTGCAACTTGGGGTTCCGTTTACCTGCACAAAAGTCTTAAAAGTTTTGTGTGTGATCTTTGTACCTGAGTCATGGAACCGCTTCATTTGTTTGCTTCCTCGGCCAGAGCGAGCCCCTGATTATGAGTCATGTCCCATGTCCAGTCATCTTCACTCTATTTTACTACTATTCTCTTTCCACACAATAATCCGCTCTTGTCGGCAAAAAGAGAGTCTGCAGACAGAGGAAGGAACAGCAATGGGCACATAAATAAAACCAGAGAAAAACACTTCAAATAAATGCAACAGATCAATCATCAGATATTGAAGTACAAAAATAAGATGCGAACATACATACATATGTATCCATGCACAAATTTGTGTATTTACATATGTACACATGCACATTTTAATTGTTTCTAACTGACGCATCTCCATGGTGATTTGATAAAAGTTTTTGCACTGGACCAGGCATAATTATTTAGTAATTTACTGTGCCCTCTCCCCCTCATAGCCTTGTAATTGGAAACGATTTGATCGATGGCAATAATTTGCATTGCCAAAACAGCAAGAGAGACAGAATGAGAGATGCATACATACATACATACATACATTTGTATATCTCCATAGAGGGAGGGAGAAGAAAACCGACTCATTCCATGATATTTGTGCGATGTTCCAATTCCAGTGCGTGTCTCTGGCTGTGTGTCTCTGTTTTTGCAAGTAAATTGCATCATAAATTTCATGACTCCCAGAACTGGAGACTCGAGACAGCGGACTGCGGACAGCGGACTGCCACTGCCACTGCCGAGTGCTGCCCGCTGTGGCGCCTCGAGGATTGCGTGTATTTAAATCATATTTCGCTTTTACAGCTTCTGTTTCTGTTTCCCTTCGACTGCACTTCTCTGCTGCCTAATCGTTGGCCAACAAGTTTTTCTTTTTTACCAAAGATATTTATTGTCTGTATATTTTGGCATTCGCAGTGATATGTCGCAACGCTGTTTATTCTAGTTCTAATTTAAATTCTGTGTACTATAAAACATTTTTCTTTGGTTACAGCAGACAACCGCAAGGCTTCCAGACGCTCTCTCACTCTCTCTCCTGTTCCAATTCCTGGAACTCTCCAAAAGTGTGTGTGCGTGTGTGTGGCTCTGTCAAATGTATTTCAATTGGAAGAGCAATCAGACTGCCAGACTGCCAGAGCGATGGGAGTGGGAGAGAGAGCAAATCATTTATAACCGGCAGCTGTTGGAACTGCTTGCCTGCCTGCCTGCCTGCTTGCTGCTTGCTGCCTGCTGTTGTTCTCTTACCTGTCCAGCGGGCTAGTTCAAATGCTCTCTTATCACTGGCCCCGCTGGCCGTCGCACTCTTATCATTTAATGAACGCCCCAGCTTCCAGTGTGCCTGCCTGCCAGCCGCCCCACACCCGATTCCATTCCGGGCTTTGGGCGTTATCTTAAGTAAAAGGAAGACCACTCTCCGACTCCCAGCCACAGCCACAGCCACAGCTCCAGCCCCCAGCCCCCAGCCGGAGCACCGACTACTACAACTACTACAATTCCGACTGCAACTGCAGTGCAATGTTAATATAGCGATAATCGTGGATCCATCTACTAATTAATTGACTCTTTGTGTTTTTCCTTTCTTGTTGTTGTTTTTTCTCATTCGCTGATGGAGAACAGGTGAGAACGGATGGGATGGAACAGGCAGGCAGCTGACTTCTCCCAACATGCAGAGATATACAGTATATCGAATTATTATTTGTTTAGTTTCATATTTCGTATTCAATTGAAAAATTCGCTTGAAGCCATAAAAGAATACCATCTACCGATCTGCCAAAAAGCATTCGAAATAAATAACTAATAATCATGAATAATAAATAAATTGAATTAGTTTAATGGGTATTCCGTGGTCGGAATTCAGCAAAATGTGCGCTCCTACCTGTTTTGTTTTTGTTCGCTCTGGTTTGCCACCATCTTCGCGCGTCCCCATATCCCCATCTCCATTTGGCGGGACGCCAGTCAGCCAGAGATAGCGATAGCCCATACCCATACCCTGACCGAGACCCAGACCCAGACCCAGACTGTTGCGGCATCCATCCAACCGACCATCCAGGCATCTCATCTCTCGCGGCGCTTTCATTTCATTAAAAGCCTGTTTCAATTTTCTGCATTTTAGTGCCTGATGCACTTTGGCATCTCGAGGTAAGGCGAGCCACGCCACTCAGCCATGCGATGCGCCTCCCTCCTCCATCCTCCATCCCTTTTGGCTTTTAGCCGGATTCCCTTTGACTCTGTCTCTGGCTCTGGCTCTGGCTCTGACTCTGACTCTGGCCATGTGTGTGCTGTGGTGCCTGTGTGCTTTGTGGTCGGCCAACACATATTTGCACTTTGTCTGCTCCCCATATTCCAATATCCCCACATCCTCATTCTCGCTCCATCTGTAATCTTCAATACCCAAAGACTTGAGACCCCATCGCGCGGCTTAACCCCCTAAAGATTGTTTGCTACATGGGCAATACAAAATAGTTTTAGTTGTGACCAAAATATAAATCTTCTTAGATATTCATAAAATGGAACAATAAAGTTTGGCTATATAATATACATATAAAATATGTATAATTTTCAAGGGAAAGTAGCGGTGAGCCACTCACAAACGTCGTGTATTTTGTCATTGAATTCTCGGACAACTCTCAGTTCAATCTAAAAGATTTAAGAATTATAATTCAGTTCAATTATCTGTTGGGCTTTGACACGGCGGGTTAAAGTAAAGCCCAATCTTATTTCGAAAACCACAAAAAAAACATTCTGAATGATGGTTTTTTCAGTTTTCTGGGCTTAGTGGTGGTGCCATCCATGGGTTAATTGGGCATCGAGTGTGTTGATAATTTTGACATTTAGTCTGTTATCTGAAGTTCATTTCTGTTGAAAATGGAAATCCTGCATGCGTGTCCCCCCCACCCTGCCAGTCTGTATCTCTCTGTCTCTCTATCTGCATGTCTGTCTCTCTGTCTGTCTCTCTGTGTGTGGGGTCGCTAAATTAGCACCTACACTACACCCCAGAGCAAAGAGCGAGAGAGAGAGAGAGAGGGGAGGGCGAGCCTGTGGCCTGAGTTTCGAGTGCATACGATGATCGTTTTCCCCCGCTTCACGCTTGCCGCTTCCCTCTTCGGACCATGGATCAAAGTTCTTTCTGGGCAACTTTATTAGCACCCCAGTTCTGCTTTCATCTTTCGCCGACAAAGTTCCCTCGGCTCTCGAGCTCTGTTATCTTTCCCCGCCCTCCGCCCTTTCGTACTCGTACGACGGCATGCCCCTGTCCCGTTCCGCTTGCCAGGATATGGCAAATTATTTTCGGCGCGCCTTCCTTCCCATCCGCCATTCTACAGCCATTCTACAGCCATTCTACAGCCATCCTACAGCCATCCATCCCTATAGACGATTGTCTAGGGCCGCGCACAAAAGAGATCATATTGGGTTATGGCTGAAGTAGCTCTTGAGCTTTTTGTATACCCTTGCAGATGGAGGGTACACAATTTTGCGATTAGAAGGAAGCACTCCAGATCCTGATCAAATTGATCTCTGGAGTCCCTTCAAACACGATTGGATTAGTAGTATAAAATATGGCATATGGCATAGCAAAGATTGCTCAAAACGAATTTCAACAACAAATAATCCAAATCGGAGCATAATATCATTTGGGAACGATCGATCTGCAAGCATACTAAAATGGAATTGGAACAATTTATATTATAAAGTAAATACGAATCTTTTAGCTATGTTAGTTATAGTTTATAGTCCTCTTTTAACCTACATATACTCCATGAACTGTATGATCGCTTTGGCAACGCGTTGCACGCGTCATGCAATAACTCACATCGGCTTGCGTTTTTTTCTGGAATAGTTCCAATCTTCTTACAATTTTCGAATTAGTGAAAGCTAGAAATGGACTTTCCGAGTTACATATATGCATACATATGTAACTGATCTCTCATCACAATATCCGAGGAATATTCACAATATTTGGGAAGTATCCCACAAATATTTGCATGCCTTTGCTTCTAGATTGTTGCTGATTGTTGGTCCCTGCATTAGAAAGGGTATCACAATTGAGTCATTCTTTATTGGGTTTCTTGGGGTTTTAGTGCAGATTGGATTTGGATTTTTTATTCGAGATTTTTGGTTTATTATTTTTTGGTTTTGTTTACTTTCCGCCGTATTTTTATTGTTGGGACTGGCACCGGGGCTGTTCTGAGGTTTATTGTTGTTGTGCGGGTCTTGGCTTTTACCTGGACTAGCGCCAGGCTTCGTTCCCTCTTCCCTGTTCCCCCTTCCTCCGCTGTCCGTCGTCTGTTGTGCTTGTGGCCGCCTGCATATCAATTTCCCAAGACCGAGCGCTTTGAGCATTTCAAGGATGAACTGAAATGTATAACTGCTTCAATTAGGCCTATCAAATAACCTCACAGTACTCAACAGTTCACAGGAGCTTAATCTATTGCATGCATATAAAGTAAATTAGCCTAGAAAGGTATGAAATTCCTTGGGATATTTAAAAAAGATTTAATTTAAAAAAAAATAAATTCGTTGAAGTTTAAGAAAATTGAAATAATTTATTCTGGCTCAGAGAAAATTGTGATCTAGTCCGAGCATACATGCAGCAGCGACCCTCTGCCGTTTATGCATTTTAGGCCTGGGATCATTTATTGATGCAGTCAACGCTCTAATATTAATTGAGAGTACAGACATATGTACATGCATGTATGTATGTATACATACATATGTATGTATCATGGATACAATTAATTACTTAATTATTAAACCCTGAGCGCAGGCACATATTTCTCTTTAATCTATTGAGTTTACACAAAAAAAAACAAGTGAAACTTGTACTATACATATATGTATGTACATATGTATGTATGTATGTATGTATGTATGTATGTATATGTGTATGTCCAACTAATACCCATATCAAACACATTCATCACGTTGTGCCTGGCTTTCCTTCACTCCCACTCCCTGTCGAGAGATTTATGCGGCTGGCGGCGTTTGCTGTAACTGAAGTAGTAACAGATCTGCCCGTCCATCTGTATGTATGGCTCCCCCCTATTGGGTAGGCAGAACAACAGAAGAGACTCCTTCATTGCCGCCTAATACCTGGACCCTGTCACTGCCCCTTGCCGATGGGCCCCCCCCTGCTCGCTGGTTCGACAAGTAACTTAAGACTTTCGTCTGGTCCTTTGGACTGAGCCGCTGTAATTCACACGACTCCCCTTACCACCTACCTGGGCCGAATGATTCTTGGCATTGTAATTATCGCATTATTCCTATGGCTTCTTCAAAACGAGAAGCAAACAAAGCGACAGGCAAATCCATCAAGTGGGCAGTTGACACACGTAATTCAGACTATCGGATACCCCCTAATATTTGATATCTGAAGTGAAGATTTTTTATGGCGTTACACCAGCAGCACTTTCACAATCATACGATTAATATTGCCAATTTACAAGTGAAGAATACTTCATCCATGACTGATGTAAGGAATCGTTCCCTCTACTGGCAGTAACCGAGGGGCGCTGCTGCATGGCGCGTCACTAAAGTGAGTACAGCGCATACCCTGGCAACTAAAGTGAGCACTAGAACGAGTATGTGCAAAGAGTGGGCTCCATGGCTCCTATGTTAACAGCTAAAATCCCGCCGGGGAGTCCAGCCATATTGAATTGCAGGCGCCCGTTTCGAGGGTGCATGTACACACATACATACATACATACATACATATGTATGCATGTACAAATGCAGATATTCCGTGGTCGTGGTCCCCAGGGCATTGGGAGATCCGTGTGTAGAGCAAATCAAAAGATAAATAAAATAAATATTGACGCGCGTCCAATTCGCGAGAGGTAAAAAGACAACAACGAAAAACAAAGTATAAACGAATCGGTGGGAGGAGGAGGATGGAGTAGGGTGGAGGTCGTAGAGAGAAGGAGAGACGAGAGTGGCTGTGGCTGTGCCTGAGTGGATGAAGTGGAAGAGCTGAGGCAAACATCGTGACTCGAAGCGGCGGCAAAACATCAAGCATACTGAATAAAGTACTCAAAACGTATTTAAAAGTACTAAACACAAGTACCAGAGATTAATAAGCGCTTTTGAACTCGACCGACCAGAAAACTAGTTAATGGCTCACACACACACACATGCGCACACAGGAGACCAGTGAGACCAGAGAGACCAGCGGCAGAGGCAGAGTCAGAGTCTCAAGCCCGCGACGAATGTGGGAGAGCGGATCGGTTCGGTCGGTCGGACATCACATCCACTCCGATGGCATCGCATCGGATCGCCCAACGTACATACATCGTACACAACACATCTTTGTCAAGCAACACGGGAAATGCCTGGGGTGGAGGGGAGGGAGGGCGGAAAAGCCATGCAGAATCGGAAAAGCGCAAACAAATCAAAGATGCCAAGCCAGCCAAGTCGGAGATGAGGACGCGGATGGGAAACTGTGACGGTGCCGTGCCGGTGACGCGGTGTGGAAAATATGATCGTTTTCCATGTTGACAGCGCTTAACGGATGAGCAAATCCTCATCGCGGTTCCACTTTGATGGAAAAATGTGTGCAATGGAATGGGATGGGCTTGACTGGCAGCATTGACAGATGCTATGGGAACTGACGGCCCACAGAGCTGGATAGCAACGCGCTGTGCCACACTGTTCGTATGGCTTAAGATCAGCCCATGATCTTGGGGACAAGAACCAAATAATAAAGAAAGGAAAGCTTTACAGGTCCATCCATGCGGATCCATTGACAGGTGCACATATGTACATATCTCTGCATCGAATAATTATTCTGTTATGATGATCTGTTTAACTATAAATTGAGCAAATAACACACGCATTTTGGTGACATTCGGGTGATGCATAGAGCATATAAATTCAGCTGCCTATTCATGCATTCGTGCATGGATTTTGTGCACTGCAGACATCTGGTCAAATACCATCATAATACCCTGTTCAAACACTATAGAAAAACGATCCCCCATTATCACAATTGGTTTAATCCAAAGCGATCCCCGACGATACTCAAACCAAACGATTCTCAAACGGTGCGAGTGCGAGCCACTTAAGAGAGACACTCTTGAGCCCCTGAAAGAAGAATAGAGAGTGTAAACAAAAGATGAGCCGTTGCTGCTGCTGGGAAGGGGTGGGGGTGGGGAGTATAGAGGGTATAGAGGAATAGGAATAGGTGCCTTGCCATTAGCTATTATGTGGCCTGGCCTGGCCATTTCATTACAGATTCCAGTCAAATTGATTCTCTTTGAAGATATTTTTACGTGCGCACTTCCAAAACAAACACAAACTCACACGCACACGCACACACACTCTCCCTCTCCCTCTCGCTCTATCAACCTCTTCCTACTT
Source organism: Drosophila tristis (assembly GCA_018150885.1). NCBI lineage: Eukaryota > Metazoa > Arthropoda > Insecta > Diptera > Drosophilidae > Drosophila > Drosophila tristis. The sequence continues at coordinate 3,576,001 of JAECWT010000215.1, read as the reverse complement.
GTGCACTGCTTACATGTGGGATTAGCTTCTATGACAATTGGACAAGGCAAAGAGAGAGAGAGAGAGCAAAGGTGGAAAGAGCCCTGCGGAAGTGCGCATCGACTTATTTCCAATTGAGAATATTTTTGGCACTGGAAAAGGATAAAAGGGAAACAGGTGGGGGCCATCTAACATCTTCCTTTCATAATTTACTGCAATTCTTTTTTGGATTTTCAGCGAATTTCTCTGCATCAAAAACTGCAACTGAAAGACAGAGAGGAGAACGAGAGCCAAGGGCAAGGAGCAGACGCAGCAAAAAGAATGAGAGAAGGAGACTGAGAATGAGGCGGCACAGGAGCAGGAGTGGCAGCAAAACTTTGAGTTGGAGCAGGAGAAGGCAGAGAAAAAAAAATCTTATCTCGCTGCCGGAAATCAAAGCACACATCAAAGATTGCCGACATTTGCCGCCCGTCCAAGTCAAAGTCGCTGCAACTGCAACTGCAACGTGTGGTGGTCGCCGTGTTCAATTGCATTTACCACACCGCCCCGCCCCTGCAGCACACTGGCACCCTGGCCCCAACTCTTCGCCCTAGCTGTTGCGGTTGGTTGGCCGCTGCCGTTGGCTCGCCGATCGAATTTCCCCACCACACTTGCACGTACAGGGGAACAAAGTGTGTACACAAAAGGTGGGGCAGTGCCCATGAATTAATATTAGTATTGATCCTAGAACGTTAATCATCCGGTGCATCTTTTAGCTGCTCCATTTTCTGCTGCTTGTTTCCATTTTAGCGATGACACAAAGATTGTGGGGCAGGAGAGGATTTGCGTTTGGTAAAGCGCTTAATTAATATACCTTACATTTGTAGAACTTGGAGGAAACCACCTCTGCAAGATTAGAACCGATTGTTGGCTTGGTCATAGATATATCCATCTTGAAAGGAAGTGACTCCTAATCCTCAACTGAGTTCTGGACATCCGACCTGATGGATCAGCAAAGATACATACATATGTCGGCTCTATGGGTCCCCATAGGCTTTGCAGATATTGTTACTGTAGAAAAGTATCATGCGAGATTTCTGACTAGAACCCAAAAATCCAAAGTCAAATTTCCCACACCAAAATTTGAAACTGAGCCGTGAAAATGTGATGCTGGCCTGGGCAGCTTTTCGAGACATTTAAGCAGACATAATGCTTGGATTCGTGCTGATGATATGACGCGTCTCCCAGGCGACGAAAGAACATACCATCGGTATGGATCGGGTTCCATTTGTCTGCTAATTGATTACTGAAAAACACTGCGAGCCCCAAAAAAATAAAAATCCAGCGTCTTCCCAGACGAAATTAAAATAAACAAACGAATGGGATTGTTTGCATTAGGAGCAGACAACACCTGTCTACCGAGGGGGGATCATGCCACTGATCATCTTGATGTGTGGGTTCCCAGGTTAAAGTTTCAGCAAAATAGCCAGCTACCACTTGGGGTTTATTTACATATATGCATGTATGTACATAAGGTATGGTACCGTGTACAGATGTACATATCTATATTCCTCTGCAAACTGTATCAACATGTAAGGGATTTTTTGGGACTTTATGGGACGATGCACAGCGGGTGATCAGCTAATAAAACTAATATTGTCTTCCTTTTTTTTCCTATGTGTCTTATTGGTTTTTTTAAAATACATTTTTAAATTTTAAATATTGTTATTTGCTAGAATTTAAATGTTATAAAAACGGTAAACAACTCCCTCGAACATGTTCCAAGCGAAGAAAACTGGTTCAGCCATCCAACGAACATGTTCGACGCTGCTGACACACAAGCTGTCTTAGGGACATGAGTCCGCAACATACTTGGCAGAACACTTGCAGCGCGATTTGGTTTGATCGAACCTTTGGGCCATGGCAAGGTGTGGACAGCGAGGCGAAACCACCAGCAGCATGAACGGTATGCGATCAGAGCCACACCTCACCTTGGATGCCTATGTGCCATGAATCGGGGAATGTTGAACAGAGGGTGAGCCATGCACTGCATGCGCTGTGTTTATCTGGAGGCTTTGCGTGTGGACCATACCTTGTTTGTTTTGCCAGCAACACGCGTTTGTTGCCGAGCAACATTCGCAGGCGGCCTATTTGAATGAAACGGCCTTGCCGCCCCCCAAATGTGGAATGAATGAGCGTGCCGCGGACAGGGCAACAACAGATAGTCTCGACGGAGCTCTGAAGTGTAGTTTCGTAAATATTTCCCACAAAAATATCCAAATTGAAATACATCAACAACCGCCACAATCGGGGCAAAAGACTGCAAAATGGAAACAACAAAGATAGTGTCGAATTTTTGTTGATATTTAACACACAAAAAACTATCCACGAATAGAATCTTTACATGCCGGCATCGTTCTGCGCCGCGATTCGGTTCAAAATCAAAACAGTTTCTGGAACAGATCCCAAGGAACTTGGAGCCCATATAAATTTATAGTCTTTTGTGGAATTTTAGTTGTTACATTTTTTTCCCGTGCTTCTTCGCGAGTGTATAATATATTTCCAACTGTTCGCCATGAAGCCCGTTCGACCCTGAGACCCCGAGAACCTCTCTCGTGTCGGAGTGACAGCCCCATACGATACCCCTAACCTAACCCTGCCCCCTTCCGCGACCCAACGATAAGCAAGAAGATATGTTGGCTCGTGCAACGGCCCTGGGCCTGATCCTGCAGAGCATCTGGCTGGGAATCGGTGGAAGCGCCAGCCTCGATGGACACGGCCAAGTGGTGGGCCACCATCATCACCACTCGAGTGGATTACAGTGCCAGCGCATAGCCGTGTCGGCTTGCCAGGGCCTCGGCTACAATATGACCGCACTGCCCAATCTGGCTGGTCACACCAATCAGCTGGAGGCTGAGCTACAGGTAAGCGATGGAAACACAGGCACGTCCCATCCATGCCCCATGCCCCAACCCCCAACCCCCAACCCCATTCCGCATCCCAGACTCTCGATCCCACGCCGTTGATAAGCTCTGGCAGCGGCTTTTGTGTGGCCCATAAAAATAATTCTCGTCGCTTACGTGCGAAAGCCCAACAAAAACCAGAAAGAAAGGCTAATTTCGGTTACCCGAAGCCGTGCATACCCTCACCGATCGTTCAACCTTCGTTGTGAGTGCGCAGGTGTATCCCATAGGCAGCCGATCGGTAAAAGGGCATCCACGAAGCGGAGAGGAGAAGAAAACAAAAACACTATGAAGTGAACACAGCAGAGACGCGGACGGACAAACGGTTGAAAAGTCACAAACTCTTGCGAAATGTACGAAATTGTGAATGGCAGAGCGGGCTGGGTTGGGGGTTTGGTTGGGGTTAGAGCTGTGGCGGCGGCAGCTCATCAAAGTGCGACGCGACTCTCCCCCGAAGACCCCACCAGCACACACCTGCCCCTGCCCCAGCCCTCTGCCACCACCCCAACACATTTTCTGTGTTTGTTTTCTGCTATATTTCATATTCGCTCGCAGATAAGCACAAAGCAACAAGTAAATAATACTCGTAATACTTTCAAAAATGTAAAACAAATAATTAGCAGACACTTTGGGGGTACTAAAGGCAGTGGAAGATACTTTCTTTATGTACATCTGTTCCAGTTTCTACGCCCACTTTTAAATATACAAGTTTTAAATATGTAAGTAGTTATATTCTTATTTCCTAACAGTAGTACTCGTATTGGAAAATTCATTCAGGGTCACAACAGATACGAGGCACTGTGGAAATGTATGCTGAAAACCACGAGCATTCCAATCTGTTAATATTTAGTTCTGAATACTTTTTTACACAGATCTACAATAGATCTTTTGTTGTTGTTTTGTTTTTGTTTTGTTTTTGCTGTCGGTCTGGGGAGAACTCTGCCTTCTACTCCTACCCCTGCATGGTGTATGGTGTACGCCCTCCCGCTGCTCTGATTGTATTTTTTTTTCGGGGGTTTCATTTCCATTAGCAACGCTCTAGGGAAAAAGACAAAAGAAGGCATGGCTCCGACTCTGGCTCTGACTTCGATTCCAACTGCGGTGCTCGGTATCTAGATAAAAGTGGAAACAACACACACACACACACACAGACAGTGGCCAGGGGCGGCACAGGCACAGTTATCACTCAGAAAAAGTCAAAGAAGCGACATTTAATTGCTTTTCAATTAAAAGAGAGAGCGAGACCGATAGTAGAGCGAGCGATAGAGGGAGGGACAGGGAGAGGGACCGGGAGAGAGAGAGAACCATATGCAGCTATCAGCGCCGCTGCCGTCTTTGCATGTTCTAAATAAAATGATAAAAGAGAGAACGAGAGAGAGAGCAACACACGTGTGGTACTCTTTGGTTGATACCCTGTACTGGAACCAAACAAAAAACAAAACATAAAATATTGATCAATTCTGCGAGTTTTATGTATTTATCTCTTGATCCAATAAGAATGATACTTCCAACCCGCTGAGCCTTACGCTGTCCGAATCTACCCTTTGATACCCTAGAAAATGCGATCAGATCAGAGGAGCTTAAACATTTCAGTTCCTCTTCGTCCATAATTTACCATGAAAATGGCCCATGAAAATCGCTGAGTAGCTCGCGAGAGCGAGCGAGAGAACCGTTTAGTGGAAATCTCGAAAGCAACAACAATCCCCAGGGGCGACCTGTGCGATTGCGCGGCGACAAAGAAAAGAAAAAAAAAAAACAAAGAATGAAAGAAACGTTGGAGAAGAAAGAGGCTGCCGCCGTCGCTGCAGAGTGAAAGAGAGCCTAGCTTAGTGAGACAGTCAGAGTGGGAAGGGGCTAGAGATGGAAGAGAGGCTGTGGCTCTGGCTGTGCGTGTGCTTGTGTTCTTGTGTGTGTGTGTGTGTGAGTCCATTAACACCTTTCGGCTAGATCTTGCATTTCATGTCCATGCCTGCATTTGGGAGAGAGCAGGCAAATGTCGATGGCGTCGCTGCCGTTCTATGCCTAAGTGCAGCAGAGCCGCAGTCGCAGCCAAAGAAATGTTGGATGGGAGAGGGATGGGTAGGGGTAGGGGGCACATACGAACGATAAGCGCAGAGACTGAATTTGACTCTTTATCTCTTTGCTGCAGTGCGCCCTCTCTCCATCTCCATCTCCATCACCCACACTTAATCTCTTTGTTTCCATACCCTGTCTATGGGCATGATGGAAATGCCTACGCAGCCGATGCAATCTCTGTGTGTTCCCTACCCTCTACAGTTTTATTGCCACTCTAGGGTATGCAAAGTCTCGACTCTGGGCCAAAGCTCTATTCTTCCTTTGTGGTTGCAACTTTTCTGTTGCTTTGTTTTGTTTTAGCCTATCTCTCTGTATGATTTTTGTTGTTACTTTTTTGTGGGGCGTCTGCCACGCCCACGCCCACTCACCCTCTACCCGAAAACCATCATCGCATCGTTCGATCTGAAAATGCATTGTCCGCTTGCCTCAATTTTCTCGTTGTTTAGTGGAGAGAGAGACAATGAAAATGCCCCCTCCGTACATGCCTCAAGTGGCAATAAAAACGAAAGCAGCGCACCCCTGAATCAACCCCTCCCACTGCCCTGCCCTGCCCCTTCCACTGCCCACACCAAACATCGAACAAATTGAATCGGAAGCACGTAAAACAGATCAAAGGCAGCAAAACTATACAAAAGAAAATCAAAAGAGGCAGCAACATCAAGAGGCAATAAAAAGCAACAACAAAGCAGCAGCAACAGCAGCAGCAGCGGCAGAAACAACAATCAAATTCGGAGATGGGTTTACATAACGAAAGCATCAAAAGAGCATCGTCATAGGAGGAGGATATGAGGGAAGTCTGCCAAGAAATATACCATATAGTACCATATAGAGAACGAGATCAGCGGACTGAGAGAAGAAGAATTGAGCTTGGAATGAAACGAATTAATATTAGTTAAGCAACTCCTTAATTTCATATCGGCATAGGGAGTATCCGATATTTAAGCAAAATTACGAGTGCATACTATACATGATTATTGTACGGTAAAACCCTCGATTCTTATTGCCCCAATTACTCATCAATTACGCACTGCAGATAAGTTATCCTTACATATCGGATGTCAAAGATAACATCCAATATCCGTGTAGATGCTCGAACACCTGTGCAGTGTGTGCTCCCCCCAGCTGACTTTCTGCGAACTTGGCAATAATAAAACTACTAAACATATACTCGTACTTATCTATTATCCTCTCTATGCCATGCAACATTTAACCCCTCGCGCTGATGCATACATATGCATGTATGATCATTTCTCTTTATAATTATTTCCAATTAAATAATGGTTTTTGTTTTGCTGGGAGGCTCCGCTGCATTGATGGATGGTGTTATCTACAGCGGAACGGACATCATCATCATCATCCCCCCCAGTGGGGAGCGCACTTTCAATTAATTTGCTTGTAATTGTCGCTTGACGAGCACTTTGTCGGCACTTGATCGCAACGCGCCCCCACTCGACAAACAGGCAGACAGACACATACATATATGTACAGATAGAGAGACAGATAGAGAGACAGACAGGCAAACAAATAAACAGACAGCACACAGACAAAAACAGACAAAAGATAAACTGCAGAGAAATGCATTTGACTCTCTTGGTTCTTGGACATTTCAGACACCAAAAAAAAAAAAAAAACCAAACATCTCCCTGTTGATTTTTGTATTTATTTGCTGTCTCCCAAAGCTCCTCTCTACCCCTGCCATTGGGTTTTTGGGTTTGTTTGTGTCATACTATCTCCCACCGACCCTCCTGTCCAGATAAAGAAAATATTCGTGGTCCCATCAAGTCAACAAAACGTCAGGGCTTTGAAGATTTCTGCCCCTAAACATGACAGATGGCTGCCTGACTATTGCAACAATCAACAAAAAAAAACTGAGAGAAATTGTTTAAAAAAATAACAGGGGATATGCGTCCATGAATCATGAATCATTAATCATGAATCATTGATTATTGCCACGTTATGCGCTGCACAAATGTCCCGTAAGCGAACGGACACATGTCGTTGTTTGTGTTTCCTTCGAATGTCCAGACTGCTGTTTGAACGTGCGACACACTGTCCGACTAGTTGGTATACCCTCTGCTTTAACTGGGTTCCGTTTTACTCGTGCGACTCGGCTGTAGTTTCGGCAGATGACAAAACGGTTTGGCATTTTATGTAAAGTAATTGTAAATATTTGAGCAAGGCATTAGCCCGATAGCCCCAGCCCCAGCCCCAGCCACAAGCTCCGGCTCTCACCTGTGGGGCTCTGTCTCCCCGAACCCCAGACCCCACTGCAGCCAAAAACAACATCAGAAGACAAGGCCGCGGGTCCGCATACATACACACAAACATACATAGATGGCAGCCATAAAGCAGCCACAGCAACGAACCAACGAACCAGCGAACGAACGACCGACGACCGACCGACGATGGCGACAATAAAATTGTTTGATTTTGAAAATCAGAACCCATTAAGATTGCTTCAGCAACCAGTTCTCCACTGAAAGAGAGAAATACAACAGAGTGAGAGAGACCGAGAGGGGGGGTTTGATAACAATTAACCAAAGCACAAGAAAACTTTTGGGTTTCGGGATCCAAAGGAATGTCGTAAAACTTAGTTTTGTTTCTTTATTTTCGTTTCGTTCTCGTTTTTATGGCAATTGCCTTTGGGGCTTATCGCTAGCCAAAGTCCCCCACGGACCCACAGACCCACAGAATGCATGACTTAACCTCATATCAATCCTATATCTCACTATCTATGTATGTATATATATCTATCAGCATTTGATTAAAGAAATTACCGCGAAAATAAAAAAAAGGGAAATTATTATTGCATAGTTTTTTGTACTCGATATCTTAGCATAGGGTATGTAGCGGGTATTTTGGTGGGTGGTCTTCGACTTTCAGTGGATTTATTTATGTAGAGACTTATTGAGTTGCGCTTATAATATTCCACATTATGCCACGGCTATCTGAATAGTCAGACAAGTTCAGGTATTGCTGAATCAACTGAGATTCTCAATAACAGTTTTAGTTAATTGATATTTTGGGTCATTTTTGTTATAGAAGATCATAATACAAGAAAATAAGGTATTATAAATACCAAAAGTGATCGAGAAATTTTAGTTTTTGATGATTTCAATGGGCTTTTGCGTATAATTTATGCAAATTATTTGCTCATTAATAAAACTTGTGTATTTGTAAGCATTTAAAAAAAATAATATTAAGACAAAACTATATGGGAATGAATTAATGATTTTTAGATGTTTTGTAGTGGTGGACTTTTAGGGGGAAGTGCTACGTATTAGAGATCTAGTGAGAGTAATGCTATTGCTTTTTCTATTGATCTGATTTCAAATGATACTCCATTATGCACATGGATGTACATATCTATTGAAGGGGTATTCAAATAGCCTAAAGGACTGGCTATACGCGTTTTCTGTTAATGTGCTCTCTTCCTTTGCATTCCCGATAAATAAAAAAAATACCTAATGTGTTTGCATTGGGGGTTGTGCTGTCAGTAAAAGAAATCATAAAATTTGTTGTGATATTCTCCGGCGTAAAGAAACACACACACACAGACACACACACACTCGCACACATTATCATCCAAAGTTAATCCGCAACGGCATTTCTGATAAGAAAAGTAACCCAAAAGCTCTTATCAAAGGTTGACGCTGGAAAAAAATGCCAAGCGCCAGAGACACGTTCAAGTTGTTGTTGGGCTGCTACCTGGTTTACGTAAAGACAGAGAGAGAGAGAGAGAGAGAGGGAGGGAGAATGTTTACATTGTAATTATGGCAAAGCCTAAAGCAACAACAACAACAACAACAAGAGCAGCAGCAGCAGCAATGGGAAATCCATCAGGGCGGCAGTTGAAAGGACTTAGCAGTGATAATGTCACAAAAAGTACAAGAACATAAAGTTCGGCTAGCAGCGGGATGCGAGCGCTTGATACCCTCTAAAGTGTGTGGCCAGAACCAAAGCCGAACGTGGAAAGTGCCCACGAGGAACAGAGAGAGAGAGAGAGAGAGGGAGTACTTGCCAAAGTCATGGCATGAGAGTGTTCAAATTTGCTTCTATTTCTATAACCAAAACTCATAGTGAGTAGAATTTCGTTTGCAGAGTCCTGCGATCATTATTTAGCTCTAATCTATTCCCGTGCCGAATCTAGCTAGAACCAAATTGTAAAACCCTCCATCCTCAGAGAGCAGGAGAAGGAGGAGGAGTGGAGACAGAGCAGATGGAACTTCAGCAGACGAACTTTGAAGTCTGCTGCTGCTGCGGCAGCTACAAACGACTGCCAGAGACGGGAGAGTGGAGTAGAGAGAGAGAGAGAGATAATGCGAGGGACGGCTGGACAGTGGGACGGAACATATGGGAATGCGCTGAACATAACTCCGACAAAATGTCGCTTGTTATTTTTCGGTTATATATTTTTGTCGTTTCACTGGAATCCATCCATCTCTGCTCTCTCTCTCTCTCTCTCTATAATGATGGGGTCAAAAGGAGCTGCAATGCTGACGAAAACAATTTGACATCCAAGAAAAACAACAAACAAAACATAAGCAAGCAAGGGCAAAAAAAAAAAACAAAACCTAAAGTCAACACACACACACACACCAAAGCACACAAAAAGTCATTCTGAATCCTCAAAGCGCGATTCCGCAGCAACAACAATTAGTTCATTCCACTGTCGTGGTCGGGAGGCTCTGCTCTGCTGGATCTCGCTCCCTGTGATCATTCCGCTGCCTGCCTGCCTGCCTGCCTGCTGCTCCTACTTCTTTTCCTGCTCTGCTCTTCCTACCGCGGCAGCTTACACTGGCCTCTCCTCCTACTCCTTCTTCTCTGCTGCTTTTTCTTCGTCATGTGCAAGCCCAAACCACGCAAAAAATGCGGCAACGTTTTTCAAATGCCAATCCAGACAGAGGAAGAGAACAGTGGAACAGAACGGGGAAGCGTGAGGAGCAGCAGAGAAGGCAAGCGATGAGCAGGAGAGAAAGAGGCGAACCTGCTGCTACACGACACGTTTCTCACCGTCGCTTTTTGCAGCGGCCAAGTGCCGAACCCTGTGCTTAAACCAACAGAGCCAACAAAATGTTCGGCGAAAAGGGTATCGTGTTGTCCAGCAGCTTTTGTTTTGTGCAGAACGGCAACAGTTAAAGAAGCAGGCAGCAGAATCAGCAGGGCAGGACTAGCACATGCACAGGCAGAGGAATGTCGAAGCTCCAGCCTCGTACTCAGAAAAAAATTCGAAAAAAAACAACAAAAAAAAAAACGACAGCCGCAGCAGCCACAGCCACAGGTTTGTGTCTTAAGTCTTTTGTTTTTGTTTTGTGGTACACTTTCTGCGCAGACTCTAACAAATTTGAGCAGACGCTTGCATCACGCAGAGCGAGGACCGTGGGGCTGGGACATTCGCAGGTTGTATGCCGTGGGGAATACCCTCGCTTCTCATAGAGTGTTCGCTTCCAATTAGTTTATAATTGCCGGACCACTGACGGACAGAGTTCAACCCAAAACTAGCATTACCTCATGCCAAAAGCAACTGGCAGATGGAAAAGCAAGCATGGAATATTTCGAGTGTATTTTAGGGATTTTATGGCCACTGACATTCAATTTCCTCAACATGGAAAAAACTGAAATAAATGGGGACCATTGAAAGTAGATCAGGACAGGAATAGAGTGGCCCAGCTCAAGGGTATTTGTTGCTTCGATACACAGCAGTAGGCAGCAGGCAGGAAGGCAGGAAGGCAGGAAGGCAAGAAGCCAGGAGGCAGGATGTTGCAAGATGACGTTGAACTTGCTGCCTGTTGCAGTTGTTGCCGCTGCTGCTGCTGCAGCGCGTAATTACATGGCAATTAAGTTAATTGAACTGCGCGCCTGCGCTCGCGTGAATTGCTCTCACTCCTTCCCTTACCTAACCGCTTCCCCCGCCCGCCCAAAAACGTACACGAATACGAAATACGAATCCCCCAATCCCAATGCCGCTCCATTGCCCCATCGTTGCTTTACATGACAGTGGGATAAAGTTGATCCAGCCAGTGGCATAATTTGGGTTGTAAGTTGCGTGTAGAACTCGAAACGGCAGCCTCATTTTGGTAATCCCGCCTGACAAAATGTCAGCAATGGAGACGGCAGCGCATATATTACTCCGTGGACTCCCCGTGTTGGTCCAACGGCCCACTGTCCGCCTGCCCGCCTGTCCACAGGGGCACCATACATCCATACAATGGCATGGCCTGTCAGTGAGCCACAGCCACAGCCCGGCCTGGCTGCCGCGGCAAACCAGTCCCCAAAACATGTCCCAATTGTCTGGGTAACTGTAGCGTGCCAGTGCCAGTGCCAGGCCCAGTCGCAGTCGCAGCAGCCACCAAGCCCCGATACGATACGATACGATTGGATACTCTAAGGCAAAAGACCAATTGAACCGGCAATGTACTCGGCCTCAGTTCAGTTCTCAGTTCTCAGTTTCAGTTTTATGCCGCCGTAAAGTTCTTCGTCCCTTGAACGGGTGACTGCACCGAAGATTTCTGCCAGAGATTATCTAACTTGAGAAAGAGAGAGAGCCCCAGGAGCCGAAACACTTGGGGACAGCGATCTAGAAGCAATCACTCGATGCAAACTAATCCTCAGTATGAGAACTGAGTATCGGATATGATGAACCCTCAAATATCACGTGGAACTAAAAACTATATTTCTATTTGCTTACATTTCAAAGGAGGATCTGCAGAATGTTGGCCCATTAAGTGACCTTTTGGGACCCTCTTTGATCGTTTCTTTTGCTGTGACTCGCACTGTATACACAGCGAGAGAATGCCAGAGAATCGATTCCTAGCTCTTGATGTTGTGCGCGGCGGCATCCATCTGCCTGGTGCTTTGGTGCATTCCGCTTGGATCGGGCTGGGGCTGGGGCTGAGGCTGGGGCTGGCACTGTAACTGGGGCTGGGACTGGGGCTGGGGCTGCGACTGCGGCTGGAGCTTTGGATGTGTGTGCCTGTTGCTCTACCGACTGGAGCTTTGCTGCTCCTCGTTTGCCTTTGAATGACAATCGTCGCCAGTCAAAATGTCAATTAATTGTGAGACGACAGTCGTATGTCGTCGGCATTGCCAGCGCTGGAGAGTTGACAGTTCTGTCAGCGATCCATGGCACTGCAAAAATGCAGTCGGACCGGCGGCGATCTCTACCATTTGAATTGATCTCCTACAGCCAAAGCAACAGCAACAGCTTCAGCTCGATCTCGATCTCAATCTCTACATCTGTGGATCTCTTTCCGTTTTTTGTTTTCTGTTTTCTGTTTTATGTTTCGGTTTCTGTATCTGTATCTACATCTGTGTCTTATCAGAGCTCCAGAGGGCGCTAATTAGGATGGCAAAATGCTAGCCTTTGCATCTATGTATGATGTCATGGAAGCTGCTTTCTGGTCGATTTATCATCCCCCATACCCATCGTTGTCATCGGACGAAACGGAACGAAACGAAACGAAACGAAAAGAAAGGGAGGGTGGGTGGTCCGGGGGTCAGGGCATCGTCTTAATTATGCAAATTACTGCCAGAATCGAGTCAGCGATCGGGATCGCGATCTGTGCCTGCGATTGAGACAACAATCTCAGCGAATAAAACAAATATACAGACGAGTGAACTCCCAGCCCGAAGAAATATAGAAATACAATTTTTGTTTTGGTCCGCTCGCTAATTGCAAGCGCTCTTTCGCAGCAAATTAAATCAATTGTCTTTGATGTTGAGCCGACAACGACGACAGCCCGGCCCCAGTGGATCTCTGCCCGCCCCCCCCACTCGATCTTTCCCCCCGCCACAACAAACAGCATTCGTGCACAGCTGTCAATTCGAATCAGCGACGGGCTACGAGCCGCAGTCGAAGAGCGGGAAGCGGAGAGCGTCAGCACCAAACGGCAACTAAATCAAATAAAGCGCAAATCAAATAAAGTACCACAATGCACGAAAGCCGAATAAACAAACCCACACACACGCACATGTGTCTCTGGGGGTATGGTTTGGGCGAGGGTAGCAGTTGACCGACGAATGCATGCCCTTCCTTACGCCACCTCTCCCAGTGTGTCCTAGCAGGCAGCGCCCTTCACCACTCCCCAGGATCAAGAATGTTTCCCAAACGGAAAACTCTTTTGCAGGCTTTAGCTTTAGCCTCTCTGATATTTTGCACACTAAAATCGGGCGACTCGCGTACTCTTAGAGTGGGGGGAGCTGAAAAAGATGAATCGTTGCCGGCTCGAGCAGAGTTGCTCCGCTGCTGACCAAAACTTGACTTTGAGCTGCGCCAAGTGGTGTGGCCAAGAGTGGCCGTGCCGTGCCAAGCCGTGCCAAGCCGTGCCGGGCCATCTATCCATCTATCCGCCGTATATATGCATATGGTTTCGTCTCTCTTGCGGTTAGGTGCCAGCAAGCATTTTGCAACACTTGTCACTCTGACAGCCGGCAAATTGTTTTGGGAGCCGCCGCCTCAGCCTCAGCCACAGATCCGAATCCAATGTGAAGCGTGCCGCATAGATGCCTCCCAGAGATGCAGGAGAGCCGAGTGGAGTCGCTGTCACGGCCAAGTGTCTACGAGGCGTGCAGTGGCGGGCGTTGAGAGATGAAAGTATTGCCGAACAAGTCAAGTCTGCTCTGCTCGGCGGAATGCAAAGCGAAGGCTGAAGATCCTCCCATCTTCTCTTCCAAAAGGTCTTTCGGGCTGAATTTTTAATGCCATCAACTGTTAGTGGAATTATCGCTGGCATGCATCGAAACCTATCAACAGGCGATAGCTGTCCAATTGGCAACTGCTCGTATAATTCAGTTCTAAATTGTTTAATTCGCACATTGAATAATTCGAGTATTATTTAAGATCGCATAACAAATTGCATCCATCGATACTTAGCTTAGCATTACCATTCCCACTTGAAGACCCGTTGGGGCTTGGGCTTAAGCGCATAATTTGTATGCCATACAAAGTGGGCACACAGTCCGTGCCCTGGTCCGGCCTGGGTTGGGCTCTGCAAGCGTAGAAAATTATAAATTAATCCATTACCTAGATTATGCAGATGTCTGAACGCATTAAGTGTCCATGGGCCATCGGCCCTGGGCCCATGGGTGTGGTGGAAATGCACAAACGACGACGACAACAACAGAGCAGCAGCAGCAGCAACAGCAGCAGCAGCAGCGGAGGATCTGTTGGATCTCTTGGGCATTAAGCGTTGTTAATGAATGAACACACGACACAGGCAGAGCCAGAGTCTGAGTGAGTTGAGTGGCGTTTCCATCTGGTTTTACTCGGCGCAGAGGAGAGGGAGAAGGAGGTGCCCACAAGGTTGTGTGGCACTAATGAAAGTCAAAGATATCGCAGCCGGCTAGCTGGATAGTTTCCGAGTGTGGCGGCAGCTGTTTAGGAGTTCTCCATTCTCCATTCCTTTCAAAAATATTCAAAGTCAAAAGTGCCGCGCGACAAAGTCTGACCGCCGTCCCGTCCCATTCCGATCCGATCCGTCCCTTCCTTTCGTTTCGTTTCGTTGCCATTGCATTCGCTTCAAAATCATTAATCAAAATTGAAAAATCATTAAGCTCACGTTTTTCGTTCGGTTTTTGGGAGAGGTGTCAACTCTCGCATTGTTGTTGGTCTTGTAATTGAATTGTGAACACGAGGACGGCCACCAGAGCCACCAGACCCAGGTCCCGCTCAAATTGAACAAAATTAAATGTTTTTTGGTCTTCATCCGAAAAAAGTGTGAAACACGCTGCTGCGAGCCGAAAGACACGAAAAAAAAATCCAACAAAATTTTAAAAGAAATTGCCGCAAGTCTGCGCGACTTCACCAACCACAAAAACGAAACTCGGCAAAGAGCTCCAGGCGATCGGCGGAGCGAAGCAGAAACGGTTCATTATTATTATTTTCGTCTTTGTTTTTGTTTTGGGTTTTAAGTAAATTAAGCAGAACTTTTCAAGCAGAGCGCCCGATGACACAAAACGTGCGAGCACTTCATGATTGTTCGAGATCCTCACCAAAGTCTCAAGCCCTCATTGTTTGTAGCAAGTGCCAATAGCAGCAAGACACTCAAAGAACTACAGCTACGAGCAATAGTTTTCCTTTTACACACCTTTACACCTTACGCGTATAAAGAACTAATCTATCTTATTAATCAATTGATTTAGTTATCGGATAAAATTATGCTTCTTTTTTAAATTGCGATGGAAAAGGTCTTAAGACAGCAGTCAACTGAAATGATATTTCTGTGCTAACACAAGTTCCCTAATTGGATAGAGATTTGTACACATGACTATCTGAGTATATAGGAAATACGTACGTACATATATATCTCATGAAAACAATATACAGGTATACATATATGTGTGTACTTACATATGTATGTGTGCATGACCCCCCACCGACGTTCGAAACCTTTCAAATTACCGACTTTGTTACTGTCTGTAATAACAATAATTTCTTTTGCTGGAGACCAAAACGAATTTGTCTCTTGGTGTCGGGTGAACGGTTAGACTGTTGTCGGACGGTACGGCGAGCCGCGGCGAATTGCCAACTTCTTCGGTTTGGTTTGGGCTTTTGCATGGCCGAAAAAATGACAGCAGCGCAGCCGCAGCCGCCGCCGCCGCAGCAGAGCCATGGATGGCTCCATGGATGGCTCCATGGCTCCAGCCATGGCCATGGCACTGCGAGTGGAAGGAGCACGACAACATAAATGCTCAAAGCGTTGCAGATTGCATTCGATGCGCCGTCTGATGAGGGGAGGGGGAGAAGCCATCGGCTTGGGGGTGTGACTGGAGGATGGAACGGCGAGAAGAGTATGTTGATGATGATGATGATGACCAAGCACTGCTCTTTTGCATTAATAATACATTTTAGACACTCTTCAAGCCTTTGCTTTCGTTCTCTCCCTGCTTAACGCTCACACTCTCTCTATCGCCACCTCTCTCTCTTTTACAGTTCTTCTGCTCTGCATGTGTAGGCTAGGGCGAGGCAGAGCATCTAACATTACCCTCACCTTATACCAGCAGGAGCTTTCGCTCCTGTAATCTTCTCTCCCTTCGCTACTCTCTTGCGTAGGTGCGGGCTATATAAGCTCTGGTCAAACCGAAAAGAGAAACAAATCCGTGGAAACATTGAAACATTTGGATTTGCCTTGGTATTCCTTCCCATCCCATCCACCGAATACAATACAACTGAGTATTTTTCCTGTTGAGCCATTGCACAGGGTATTTCCAGTTCGAGAGCTCATCCATGAAGTGCCATGCATTTTTCTCTCTTCGTATTTTCTACTTTGTGTTTTGTTTTGATTTTTTCTTGGCGATGATGATGCTATGCTTTTGCTGCTGCGGCTGCTGCTGCTGCTGCTGATGATGATGATGATGAGGAGGTTCACTTGCTGTGTGCTCTTTGCTGTTGTTGTTGCTGCATCATTAAATTATTATTGCCCGAAGCTATTTTTCATCGAAGTGCGAGTAGTGGAGAGCGAGGAGAGTGGAGAGGCGGAGCGGGAGAGGGAGAGGAGGAGAAACAAAAGCTACACAAAATTGGAAATCGCGTGTCTAATGCTTCAGTCGAGATGCCCGGCGGTTCCTCTGCTGCTGCTGTCTGCCCCGTCCACCATTCCCATCCATCCCTATGCTCCACTCCTCCTTCTCCTTCTCCTGTCGCTCCTCCGTCTGGGCCGCTTTCGGCCTTTTGTCTGGCCTGGGCCTAATGTAGCTTAATTATACAACCAACATCAGCAGCAGCAGCAGCAGCAGCAGCAGCAACAGCAGCAGCCGCAGTGGAAACAGCAATAACAATTCGGTTACTGTTAGCCCCACGATATCAAAGCCAGGAACGAGTTGGCCTGTCCAAGAGGCAGCCCATCAAATCCATGTCAAATTCCCGCTCTGGGAGTCACTGGCACGATATCAGAATGCTGCTACACGGCCAGAAATTGCCGATGGCCTGCTCATCCTGTCTGTTTCCCACTCCCAAGGCAATCCCATGCTTGATCCATGCCAATCATATTCCGAAATAGTTCGATCGAAATTCCTTTCAGTGTATTCCTGTGGCCGGAACATTGGAACTCTTTCCTGAGAAAACGTTTCTCAATAATTTGATGCAGTCAGTTTTTTTTTTTTGCCTGTCTCTGGGTCTCTGGGCCCCCGAAACCTGGCGGTTCCTGCGCTATCCTGTCCCTTGCTTTTTTTTTGCTTGTGGCCCCGGACTTGTCTAAAATTCTACAAACTCATAAATGTTGATGCGTCTGGTTCGTCATCGTCATCGTCATCGACATCGTCAGCATTGTCGTCGTCCGGTCGGGGCTCTTCTGATGGACAATGGGCCTGGCGTGGCCTGCCGTGGCCTGCCCTGAGTCTGACTTGGTTTGTGTTTGTTTTGTTTTTTTCTGCTCCGACATGGTTTTCCATGGATTAATTTCGCATCAGAGTCGAATGGAATCTGGCTTCATTTGATGTTATTAGATTGCGTGGCCAGTAATTGACAATTAATTGCCATCGACAACAGCTGCAAATGGCAATGGAATGGACGGTCCACGTTCGCATTCGCGTCCGACGCGCGATGCCTTCTGAAACGTTTTTCTTCACTTTTTTGTTATGTGTGAAATCTGACGCAAGTTTTCACACCAAACATTCACTCACACACAGCATAATGATCAAAGGCATCGACGCACAACAAACAAACAAGAAACAAGAAACAAGAAACGTGAAACCTTTTTCACAGCAGAGCAAAAACCGGACTACTCGCACTTTGTAATATTTGTACAAAGTAGAATTTGTGGCGCAAAGATTTTCCATTTGTAAATGCAACAGGTACATACATACATATGTACATATGTATATCCAAATTATAATCACATGTGTAGAACGTTTTACCAATTAACATTAATTAATTATGCCATTTATATGGATGGAATGGCCACATAAAGCAATGCCGCCAAAATAATTAGCTCCAAATTGGCTGCTCGAATTCGATAAGCAAAACAAAAACAAAGCCCCAAAGTAAAGGAAGCAGCAGCGCAAAATACACGTAAATTATATATGCCTATAATATGTATTATATACCGTAGTACGCCTCTAGTTAAACTAAGCAAAAACAAATGATCTCTAAACTAAACAAAGCCTTGCCCCGATGCCCGAGCGCATCTCCCTGCCCTTCCCATTCCCATGCCGTCAGCCGCTTTTCCCTTTTCACACTTGGCCGGGGCCACCGTTCGTGGCTTTTGTAGTTTCTGTTGTGCGGCGCGAACTTTTGTTTGCGCTGTCTATAATTTTATCTAATAAAAATGCCATAAAAACTCAGTCAAACAGCTGTGGACTTGTGTGTGTGTGTTGTGTGGCGCTTGGCTCTTTGTTGTTTCGCCGCCATCGAGCCATCGAGCAACATTAACAATAGCCACAGCACACCAGATAGTTCAGCACAACAATTGCAGTTTGTTTAGTGCGCCTAATGCCTGACATTAGCATTAGTGGCAAATGGCCAATCGCAAATTGCAAATCGCATAATGCCAGTGATTCCCGAGCTGCCCCTCGTACTCGTGTGTGCAGGTTGCATGGGGCAGAGAGCACTGAATGTAGATCCATCCAGGGATGACCCAAGCTGTGACTGCACTTTGCACTGCGGCAGAGCCGAAAATATATATGAAATAAATCCAAGTGGATTGAAGCTTTCACCTCAGACTCATCCCCATCCTCATCATTAATGCCTGCATTTGTTTTTGTCGCTTGCAGATTGCCAAGCTGCTGCCGTTGATCGAGTCGGGCTGCTCGCGGCGGGCGCGCTTTCTGCTCTGCTCGGCGCTGTTTCCGCTCTGCACGCCGGATGTGCCGCGGCCCGTGACCGCCTGCAAGTCGCTCTGCGAGACGGTGAAGGGGGAATGCGACGCCAATGCCGGCCCGGAGCTGATGCAGCTGTGGCCGTCGTTCCTCAGCTGCGAGAGTCTGCCGCAGCCGGAGAAGCACGAGCTGTGCATGCAGATACCCCAGGACCAGGAGGGGGCCCATGCACCGCCAACGGCCAGTCCGGCCGCAGCGGAGGTCGCACCCGCCCAGGACCCGCAACTGCAACAGCAGCAACAGCAGCAGCAGCAACAGATGCAGCAGCAGCATCCGCAACAGCAGCAGCAGCAGCACATGTCCCGCTTCTGGATGTCCTGGAAGACGGGTGGGCCGCTGGCTGGCGGCAACGGCGGTGCAGGAGCTGGTGGCGGTGGTGGCGGCAGCTTGGCCGCCATCCTCTGTCCGCAGAACTTCAGCGGCAGCCATCTGAATCCGGAGGAGTGCCTGCCCCAGTGCCAGCGGGACGCCTACCACACCACGCAGCAGAAGAAGCTAACGGAGAGCCTGATCCTGGGCCTGTCCGCCGTGTGCTTTGTCCTCACGCTCTTCGCACTGGTCACATTCTGGGCGGAGCCGACGCGATTCGGCTACCCGGAGCGCCCCGTGCTCTTCCTCTGCCTGTGCTACAACCTGTTCAGCGTGTGCTACCTGGAGCGGATCGTGTTCCACAACCAGGCCCGCAGCCTGGCCCAGCTGCAGGAGTCGCAGGGGCTGCGGCTGCGGCCCGTCTGCCAGCTGACGCCGCCCTGCCTGGCCTCGTACATCACCACCTCGTACCTGAGCCTGTGCGCCGCCAGCTGGTGGCTGATCTTCGCCCTCTGCTTCTACCTCTCCTCGCACAAGAAGTGGTCCAGCGAGGCGCTCGAGAAGCGCTCCGGCCTGTTCCATGTGCTGGCCTGGGTGCCGCCCCTGGTGCCGCCCATCGCGGCCCTGCTCCTGGAGCGTGTGCGTCCCAGCGAGCTGACGGGCATGTGCTCGGCCCCCGGATTCGTGGAGCTGCCCGCCCTGGTGCTGCTCCTCCTGGGCCTCTACTTTACGCTGCGCGCCTCCCGCTCCCTGCACTCGTTGCAGCAGCAGCTGCAGCCCACGCTGGCCCACCACCGCTTCGGCCAGATCCGGAAGCGGTTCGTCATCTTCTCGCTGCTCTTCTTCGTGCCCACGGCGGCGGGCGTGGTGGCCGCCCTCTGCGAGCGCTTCGGCGATCCCGTGCCCAGCTGCTCGACGCCCGAGGATTGCGCCTCGCCGGACTCCCTCACCGCCTGGCCGGCGCTGGTGCGCATCTTCTTCCAGCTGGCCGGCGGCACACTCACCGGCATGTGGGTGTGGTCCCGCAAGACCTGCGAGAGCTATCGCAGTCGCCTGGTGGCCGGCGGCACGCCCACCTCCTCGCTGATGGCCCAGAGCAAGTCGGGGGCGGTGGCGGTGGCGGGCGCTGCGAGTGCCCATCACGCCAATGCCATGGGCGGCGGCGGCGGCGGCGGCGGAGGATACGTTCTGCCCAAGAAGCATCTCTACACCAGCGGCAAGTCGATGCTCGCCAGCGGCGGCATCGCAGGCATCGGAGCTTTCGTAGGCGGCGGTGGAGGCGGCGGAGGCAGTGCCACGGCTCCGCTCTATGCGGGAATCAGCTTCCACAACGTTCCCGTCTACAATCCCAATCAGTCGCGTGTCTGAGGCGCGACTGGCGCTGGCTCAAAGCCTGATCCATGATCTGGATGCATGATCCACGATCTCCCCTCCCCCCTATAATACAGAAATTAATAATGAGAAAAATAATCAGTTGAAATGTGTTAATAGATCCTAAGCCCCAGAAAACTCTCCTCCCGCAGAGACCCCATTTTGAGTAGTTTTTTAAGTATTTCCTAAGTGCTGTGTAAATAGAGGAATTTTATTCTATACCCCCCCCCCCCCACACCCCTTTTTTTTTCTATTTTTATTTGTATATTTTTTTTGTCTTGGTAATTAATTAGTTTTTAAGGCACATTAATTTAATTAAGAGTGTGAATAAATTGTGAATTATAATATTTAAAAGCGAAATGGCAGACTGTTTTCATTTCATTGCTTGCAGAACTGCTACCCTGTAATGTGCCGCAACTGTAAGAAAAACAAGGGAGCTTCACCTACTGCCTCCAGATGTTGCCTGAAGTGTCACCCCAGCCTGGGTATCCCCGCGCACATTCTGCCCCATGCTGCTGCCAGAGATCAGTGGAATCAGCCCCCCCTTTCTGTGCCTGTTGCAATTCTCACGAATCTGTGGTACCCCTACCTGCAGCTCTCCCTCACTCTCCCTGTCTGTTTGTCTCTCTTGCTCTGGGCTAATGATGCGAAAGCGGCACTCTTGAGGGGCAGGCAGCACGAATCCGTTTAATTGCAACAAAAGGAAGCTAAATTGTTGCTATTGTTCGGCCCCCAGCCCAGGCAATGGCAGTGGCAGTGGCAGCAACAGCAACAGCAACAGCAACAGCGGCAATTAGATGGAAAATGCTTAATGACAGAGGCACCGGCGTTGATTGCCAGCGTTTTGCTGCCAGCTCCACCCTTTCTCCTCTCTCCTGCCATGCCTAATCCAGCACCTGTGGGCCTCCTGCTCCTCCTCTGCCACCACTCGTGCTGTGCTACCTGTTGTCCTACCTGTGCGTGCGTGTCGTGTCGTGTCGTGTCGTGTTGTCGTCTCTGCTGGGCCTGCGTTGCGGCAACGCCACCCTGCGAGAGTGTCGCACACATTAAGAGACAGGTCGAGACACGCTGGCAGTCGACGCTTGGGGCACCCCCTAAAGGCTGATGGCCCCTCTCTGCCTGTGTGTGTGTGTGGGTACTGAACAGCAGCAGAAGCAATTCAACAACGGACTTAATAGCCGAGCCGCAATTAATTTGATTGAAGCTGCCACACCGCGTGCCGGGCAACGTTTCTATCCAACAAATTGCCAGGCGGTCGGTGCAGCAGCAACAGCAACAGCAACAGAAACATGTGGCAGCAGCAGCAGCAGCAACAGCAGCAGCAACACAGCAAAAGCAACAACCACAAGCCTCGGCGGCAGCAACTGTGCAGCAAGCGTGCAATTAACTCTTGTGCGCCAAGATCAAAGCGATTAAAGCCGCCCTGCCAGACAGACGGACGGACGAACGGACAGACAGACAGACAAAAAGAGTCGCCTTCCCCCTTGGCTAAGACCAAAGACCTGCAGGCCGACACCGAAGATTGGGACCAAGACGGGCCCCAAGCACCGAGAATAAGCCAAACCAAGCCAAGCCAAGCGAAGCGAAGCGGCCCAGCTCTCTGACGCTTTATCGTCATCCTCATCGGTGTCGTAGTATTCTCTGTTGTTCTAAGTTACTCACAGGCAACACGGAGTCGACCCTGGGCATGCCCAGTGATCGAGCAAAATATGCGAAGAAAGCATAAATGCAAAGAGAATAGAAATGGAAGCCACAGGCACATCCTCCTCCAAGATCTAGTCGGGGAACTGTGTGAAGAAGGGCGCACGCTCTTCGGTACCCTCACCCATGCGGCGGTATGCCGAAAGCATCTAGCAACGGGCGCAGGAGGGGTGCCGAGGCCGATCGAACCCCAGGCAGGAGGCAGAGTTCGGGCCTGGGCTGTGGCTTTGGCCGTTTGCGAGTGTTAAATGCGCCCAGGAACTGTGCGGCTGGCCCGGCCCCCACAGAGTAAGTGCAACACTAAACGAATCGAATTGTGGGACAAATGCACTTCAATGAGCCACCAAATTGGCCATTAGCCATGGGCCTCCAAACCGGTCTCGAATTTCAATTTGTTTGCCAACCTCCACCTCCGGGAGTGCGGCCCAGCCCAGCCCGATTTCCACGCTAAATTATCATTAAGCCACAAATGGAGGAACTATTCGATATTACGGGAATGGATTTTGGAAAGAGAACTTTGGCTCAGGGGGAAGTTTGGATGAGTGCAAGGCAAGGCACGGCACGGCCACGGCACGGCACCTGTTCTTCCTTCACAATTCGGCACAAAGTACAGAGGTTTGTCCTGCCTGTCCTGCAAGGAGTCATAAAACCATTCACTGAACTGCTCAAGTGCAGCTAACCCTTCAACTTACCTTTCAGATCTGCTCGATCCGCTTTTTGTGGGTCTTCTGGCAAGTGCGAACAGGAGCTCTTTCGCGGTAATGTCTGGAGACGATAGATATCAGGGACCGTAGTCATTTGTACCCAAAGTTTTAAGGATATTCTTCAGTTATTTTTTAGTTCAATTATCAATAATATTCTATAATAATTATGTTAGAGGAAAGAAAATAAAACAAGAATTGTTTTTTTTTTTTTCAATTTTATTCATTAAACATAAACCTAAATTTCCAATGTATGATATCCAATAAAATTGTTGTTTCCTACTAAAAAGTATAGGGTATATAATAGTGTATATAATAGAGCAAATATTTAGTGCATATAAAACGTATTGCTACCCCCCTTCCCGCAACCATGGTACACCTTCCTGTATTTTACTTCAGCTGAATTACCTTCAGCTTCAGCTAGTCTCCGGCTGGGGGCGCTACAATTATATGCTGCCAGCGCCATCTAGCACTGCATTTGAACACCAAATTTGACCGTCGGCGGCGCTGGTGTGAATAAAAGTTATCCCATAAACGGTGCAGCACTGGGCATTGCATACTTTGCAGCTGAAAAAAAGCGAAACTGGCAGACTTAGTTCAAGCGCCGACCGCTTGCAGCGCCACTGCGCCAACGGCTTGGATGAAACGGCTTGACTTGAGCCCGAAGAAGAGAAACCACAGCTTTGTGCTGAACTTATCGATAGCAGAGCTCCGAGGCAGCCATGAGCAGGCCAAAACCAGACACCGACCAAACAGCTGGGCCCGCAACAGAGCCAGCTTTGGGCCAGAATCAGAGCCAGGGCGCGAGCCAAAGCAAAAGCCCAAAGCCGCAGAGCCGCAGAGCCGCAAAGCCGGAGCTGAATCAGGTCCCAGACCGGTTTGGCAGCGGTGCGTGGAAACGGAACGGGGAAAGAATGCCATGCCGAAAGAGAAAGCATTCTCCAGCGATCACTTCAGTTGTTTTTGTTGACGTGTGCAGCACGGAGCGAAATGCTCCACCAGTTCCACAGCCACAGCCACAGCCACATCCAGATTCAGATTCAGATCGAGATCTAGGTTGAAAAGTTCTTGAAAATATGGCAGCAAGCGTCGTCAAGGCACCCAAATGTCCCAGGCGAGGATCGGCCAAAGAGCAGCAGCAGCAGCAGCAGCAGCAGCAGCCCCAGGCCTCAACCAGCAAGTCAAGCAAAGAGTCCAACAATTGGTAAGTGGCACACGGATGGGATACAAAACCAAATGCTGAAAACTTAAAACTTAAAACTGACTCGCAGGCATTGGTGGATGCTGCTGGCCGCTGTGTTCCTCGTCACCTTTGCCACTCGCTTCTACAAGGTCACCGAACCGGACCACATCTGGTAAGGCAACGCGGACGCCACGATTGGTGTCGCCGCTGACTGGCGTCTCGCCGCTCGCCTCTCGCCTCTCTCTTTCTTGCAGCTGGGACGAGACACACTTCGGCAAGATGGGCAGTTGGTACATCAATCGAACCTTCTTCTTCGATGTTCACCCGCCGCTGGGCAAGGTACGTGCGAGCTGTACTCAAATAGCTCCCATAATTATTTTGCATCTCCCCAACAGATGCTCATCGGCCTGTCTGGCTATCTGACGGGCTACAATGGCACATTTCCGTTCGAGAAGCCCGGCGACAAGTACAACGAGACGGCCTACCAGGGCATGCGATATGTGAGTGGCTGTGGCTGTGGCTGTGGCTGTGGATGGGCGCACCCCAAGACAAGAAATGCAAATTGTTGCCTTATCGAACCTTCTCTTGCATTGCAGTTCTGCACAACGCTGGGGGCCCTCATCATGCCCATGGGCTTCGACACTGTCTACGACCTGACGCGCTCCCACGAGGCGGCGCTGCTCTCGGCAGCCTATCTGATATTTGGTGAGTGGCAGTCGAGGTGCAGTCCGCCTGTAATCCCAATCCTTTTGTGCGACCCTCCATCTAGATGTGGGCCTGCTGACGCTGAACCAGTACATCCTGCTGGACCCCATTCTGCTGTTCTTCATGATGGGCTCCGTCTGGGGCATGGTGAAGATCTCGAAGGCCACCGCCGCGGGCGGATCGTACGGCATGCGCTGGTGGTTCTGGCTCTTCCTCACCGGCACCATGCTCTCGTGCACGATCAGCGTCAAGTTTGTGGGTCTGTTCGTGGTGCTGCTGGTGGGTCTGCACACGGCCACCGAGCTCTGGATCATACTGGGCGATCTCGGCCAGCCGATTGTGGAGACCCTCAAGCAGCTCGCCTGCCGGGCCATCAGCCTCATCCTCTGGCCCGTCCTCCTCTACACGCTCTTCTTCTACGTCCACCTGAGTGTGCTGAATCGCAGCGGCAACGGGGATGGCTTCTACAGCTCCGCCTTCCAGTCGCGCCTCATCGGCAACTCGCTGTACAACGCCAGCATGCCGCGGGACGTGGCCTACGGCTCTGTGGTGACCATCAAGAACCACAAGACGGGCGGCGGCTACCTGCACTCCCACTTCCACTTGTACCCGAAGGGATCGGGCGCCCGCCAGCAGCAGATCACCACCTACACCCACAAGGACGACAACAACAAGTGGCTGGTGAAGCCGCACAACAAGCAGCGGCTGCCCAAGGACAAGCTGCAGCTGCTGCGGCACGGCGACCTCGTCCGGCTGGAGCACTTGGTGACCAAGCGGAACCTGCACTCGCACAGCGAGCCGGCGCCCATGACCAAGAAGCATCTGCAAGTCACGGGCTACGGCGAGGTGAGCCGCCAATCGCCGCAGTCCTCCACACACGAAACGAAACGAATCTTTGCTCTGTTCATTGCAGGCGGGCGCGGGCGATGCCAACGATGTGTGGCGCGTGCTCGTTGTGGGTGGCAAGGTCAATGAGACGGTGCACACGGTCACCTCGCGGCTGATGCTCGTCCACTATCTGCAGAACTGCGCCCTCACCTCCAGCGGCAAGCAGCTGCCCAAGTGGGGCTTCGAGCAGCAGGAGGTGTCCTGCAACCTGAATGTGCGCGACAAGTACGCCCACTGGAACATCGAGGACAACGAGCACAAGTTGTGTGGGTATTTCCGTCCACTCCTTATGCTCCTCTCCCTCCTGCCACTGTCTCTCACTGTCCTTTGCTTCCTGCAGTGCCCAGTGTGAGCTTCAGCGTCTATGCCCCTGGCTTCTTTGCGCGCTTCCTCGAGTCCCATGCCGTCATGCTGCAGGGCAACGCGGGCCTCAAGCCCAAGGATGGGGAAGTGACCAGCAGACCCTGGCAGTGGCCCATCAACTATCGGGTAAGCCACGCAAACAATCAAGGGGAAATTCTGTACACATTCCCCTGCCCTGCACTCGACTCTGTGCCCCACAGGGTCAGTTCTTCTCTGGCAGCAGCTATCGCATCTACTTGCTGGGCAATCCCGTCATTTGGTGGAGCAATCTGGTGTTTCTGGGCCTCTTCGTGGCCGTCTTTCTGGGCCATGCCATACTGCAGCAGCGACGCGCTGGCCAGCTTCGGGCCCAGCTGCGCTCGCAAGGGTACAGCGAGGACAGCGAACCCTCCACCACGGATGTGTGCAGCTGCTGCCCCGAGGAACAGTTGGAGCAGCAGCAGCAGCAGCAGCAGCAGCAGTTGCACCACAGCGAGCCACTTCGGGCAGCTGCCTGGCTGTTTGTCGGCTGGCTGCTGCACTATCTGCCCTTCTGGGCCATGGGCCGAGTGCTCTACTTCCATCACTACTTTCCGGCGCTGATCTTCAACTCGCTGCTGACAGGTAGGTTGCAGGTTGCAGGTTGCAGGTTGCGGATTTACTGCCCCCGGACTGATCTCTGTCGCCCCCAGGTGTGATGTTCAGCTACATTGTACAGGCGCTGCCCCGCTGGATGCAGCACGCACTGCTGGGCGTGCTGCTGTCGCTGATCGGCTACAGCTTCGCGCTCTTCTCGCCGCTGGCCTACGGCATGAGCGGCCCCCTGGCCAATGAGCCCAACAGCACGATGCACAGCCTCAAGTGGCTGTCCACGTGGGAGTTCTAGCAGCAGTTCCAGCCTTCCAGCTATGAGTAGGTGTAATGTATTTAACGTTTAGTTGTGCGCTTAGGACTACGTACCGAATAAAAGTAAAAACGAGGAACGAAACACAAAAAAAAAAAAAAAAAACACAATCACATTCGTACGAAATTAGTGCCAAAAAAAACATTAAGCCGATGGATGTGCCATCCAGATTGAATATAAATAGATCGATCAAGCATCTGGTGGGGGGGTGGGTGGTGTGGTGGTGGTGGGGGGGGATCAATCGAATATGCCGAGCTCATCGAAGCGACGCAGGGCATAGCGCAGGGTGTCCGTGGTGCGGGGATTGGAGGAGAACATCAGCTGGACCTTGGTCTTGGCGAAGTCCGGATCACTCAGCGCCTCCATGCTGATGTCGTACGAGTCCTCCTTCTTCATGGTGACCATCGGCAGGAAGGCGTACGACGAGAAGAAGCCGTACAGCTCCCGGGCCCGGATCTCCTGCTGGATGTCCGCGTAGCTCGGCACGAACTCGTAGTGCATCCGCTCGAGGCTCTCGCGCAGGGCGCCGTAGTACGTCTGGACGAGGAACTCCCGCCGATGGATGAGCACGTCCAGCTGCACGCTGCTGTTCAGAAAGAAGTTGATGTCGCATCCCGGACTGCCGAAGAAACTGTTCTGAAAGTCCACCTGCAAGCGGGCAGCGGAGTGGAAAGGGGAAGGGGAAGGGCAAGCATTAGGAGACTGACTGCCAGGGGTGCTGCCAAGCGGATAGCTTACAAAGATGGCATCGATGGGCTTCGTGGGCTGCGCGTCGTCGTATTTGTACATGAAGTTGTTGACCCACAGGTCGCCGTGATTGAGGACGGTTATCTCGCCGGGCAGGGAGCGGCCGGTGGTCACCAGGTTCTCCTTGATGTTGTCGCAGTGGCGCTGCAGCTTGTCCGAGAGCTGCTCGTAGCCGGGCCACTCGGCCACCAGGTTGGCCAGCGTGCGCAGCTGCAGGGCCATGAAATTGATGAAGCGCTCATTGGTCCGTATGTAGTTCTCGTCCAGCATGCCGCTGGTGAAGTGCTCCCCCACGCTGGGCTCCTGCAAGCGAAAGGAGCAACGAAAACGAAGGATAGGAAGGATAGGTGGGATAGGGGGGGACAGTGCAGAATTGCGGGGCACTCACCTTCTGGGCGAGGATCATGGAGCTGGCATGGAACTTGCCCAGCTTCTTGAGAATGACCACGCAGTGCTCCTCGTTGAGGCCGCTCTGGCGGCTGGCCAGCTTGTAGCCGTACTGGGTGAGGTCGTCGAAGACGATCGTCTGAATGGGCTCGCGGGTGGTGTACAGGCACTTGGCCCCAAACTTGGAGCCGTCGCCGATCAGCACCTCCAGCTTGCCGAGCACATCGAAGTAGAAGATCTTCTCGCGCAGATAGACGGCCAGCTCCTCGAGGAACTGGGTGGCCGGCGTGATGGCAATGCTCTTGACAATCATCGCCAGCTCCTCGTCCAGCTGCCGCTTGCTGCTGCGATACAGCGCCCTCGCCCGATAGATCTTGCTGCAGTAGTTCTCGCCGCCGCCGCCACTCGAATCCGCGAATATGATCTTCTTGATATCCACACGCATGTCCCGCAGGCCGTCCTCCAAGGCGGCCTTGAAGAACTCCTCGTTCAAATACTTGGGCGGATCGCCACTGTGGCGCTCCTTCTCCTTCTCCGTCTTCGTCTTCGGCTCTTTCTCCTTCGCCTTCTCGCTCTCCAGCTTCATGCTGCTGTCCCAACCAGAACACTCGCTCCGATTCAAGTTCCGGCCGTCAGTCAGTGTCCTGGCTATGGCTATCGCTATTCTCAGTATCGTGTCGCCTGGGTCTAGTGCTCTGTGTGGATCGTGTGGATCGTGCGGCTCGTGGCTGGCTCTCCTATTGGCTGCTCTGTTGGCTGGTTGCTGCTGCGTTTGCGTTGCTCGGGAAACTGTAGCCCGGCCAGGCGACTCCTCTAAATATAAGCCCTTATCAGCTGTCGGCTCCGCCGTCCGTCGGCAGCGACGCCAGCGTCGAAATCAAATAAGTCGCTTCATACACACAGATATATGCTAGACCATATCTCTGGCTATATACTCACCTCTGGGCATACATATCGGCAGTGGCTATGGCGATGACAGTGGCGGGCAGGCCACAGGCCACAGGCCACAGGCCACCTGTAACAATTTCCCTTAAGCAAGCGGATGCAGGCGAGCAGCTTGACAGCTGGATGCAGTAGCTGTGGGGGCGATCGAACCTCTGTGGGCTCTACGTGAAAGTCAGCTGTAACAGCCGTTGCCCCCTGCAACCTGCTCTGGCACGCAGACCCTCCATCCAGCCTCCATCCAGCCTCCATGCAGCCTCCATCCAGCATCCATCCAGCTGGGCGCGCCGAATACGACGTGTCCAGCAGGCGCCATGTACACCACATAGTCTGTGTATATACGTACGTACAGCTAAGCGTGTGTTAGGTGTGCCTGTAGGTATGGCTGAGCAGATTTTGCTTTATGGCTGTCATGGGTCCCAGCAAGTGATAGATGCGTCTGTGGCGCTGATCACTTTGTGGCCATGCTAGCTGCGCCGCTGCTGATTAAGGCAGTTCTACTATTTTGTACATAATCGTGGCACTGTATCACGAAATTTTGGGAAAAAGCAAAGAAAGCAAAGCGGAACCTGGCGCACGGAACGAAGGAGAGAGATGGAGATTTATTCCGAGACTTTGTTCGGGGAGCAGAGCTGAGCGCTGAGGCATTTCTGAGCGGTTGCACTTGTTGTTGCAAAGACGAACAAAAAAAACGACAATGGAATGCTCGACTAGATTATGGCGATTATTATCATGTGCACAATACACACACGGAATCCAGCACGTGGGTCGATTTCGATTTCGCGCTTATCGAGCAGCTCGTACCCACTGCTCCCCCCCGTACAATGGCAATCCCATCAGCCCAACACCCAGCAAAGCGATCAAGCCATAAGCCCAATTACAAGGCAAGCCCAGTCAGTGATGGAACTGCTCTGGTTGGAGCATAAAATTGGGACTAGAAACAAACTTTCTGCGGGAAATATTTCAAAAGAAAAGCATCAAAAAAGTATGCTAGCTAAAGGAACACACACACAGCAGCAGCATGGAGCAGATCTCTAGCTGGCATAGTGGATATGCAATTAACAATAATAATATCGTTCATTTATTCACTTGCAGCAGATAAGAATTCAAATGGTGACTTGGCCCCTGCCTTGGCCTTGAAGTAAAACAAACAAAATGCAGTGCAATGTCTTCTTATAAGGCACACACAAACACACACATATATATAAATTATAGAACACATATTTACACTAATCATATGCGCATATATGTGTATATTTTTGTGTGTATTTTGTCTGTGTATTGCACAACAATAAAATTATGTCATTTGCGGCAGGGAGTTGTGCGCTTCGCGTGCCGTTTGATATTGGAATGGGATGTGGGCGTGGGTGGGATGCCAATACCTGAGACTTGTGGATAAACAGAGCGGCTCTGATGCATAGCCAGCCGGCTGATCGGCTGATACATCGGAAGAGTAGAGTAGAGTGGAGCCAAGTCGAGTCGCGTCGCGTCCAGAGATTTGAAGATACTATTTTGGGACAACCTTTGACTCGTGTCTGTCTGTCTGGCTGTCTGTCGCTGAATTGAATTCCTTTGAGAACGAACTACTGGGACATTTTGCTTGATACTAGTATTCGTCGCCTTTGTGTTGACCCCCCCACTTGACATCGGGCATCGTTCTTCGGCATCTCTTCCGATTATACTTCCCTGTTGGACATACATACATATGTGTGCACAATGTACAATATATTCCATCTATCAACTGGCATGTCTAGTGTCTACTAATGCCAGGCCAGTGGCCAGCAGGTAATCTCAAATGACGCATTAAACTACACAAAGTGTGCGATCGAAGAGCGGCTAATCACTAGCAAAGATCTGGTATGGCCTTGGCAATGGAAGTGCAACATCTCCGAGACTACTTGGGCCACAGATGCCGAGAGATCGAAGTGCTCAGTGCTCAGTGGTCAGTGGCCAGTGGCCAGTGCCCACTGCCCAGTGGCCAGTGCCTAGTACCCACTACCCACTACCCCTGTGTCTGTATCTGTATCTCTGGCTGTATTCGGTTTCGGTTTCTGTTTCTGTTTCCGAGGCGCTGCCAGAGACGCAATCCATAATTGCAGTTCAGTGAAGGTTATCTGCTTTTCACGGCAACCGAAAGAAAGCAGAAAGTCTAAGGGACAAACGGAAATGGAAACCGAAACCGCAACCGATAGAGGATAGAGGGTGGTGTACAGTATATACTTTGCTATAATATTATATATATATACATATATTATAATATAGAGTATTGAGTACGAGTTGTGTGGGAAATGCTTGCTCCATGCAGGTATGCGTATTACTAGATGTTCTGGAAGTATCTATTCCCATTATCTGTTGATACTCCGCATCGGAATGGCCATCTAGCAAACAGTATATGACCTACGTCTACAATTGCTATTTACTATACATATGCATCTACTGCCGTACATATAGATGGACATACGTTACATGCAGCTGTTGTCCGAGCAGACACCTTCACTCACTTGTGGGCTGGTGATGCACGGCAGAGCTCACTACAATAGAACACAATCTATGCAAGCACTCGACTCCAATCCGATGCTATCTGAAGATCGATACCCCTCGATACCCAATACCTGCACCTCAATGGATAGATAAACAAGCCGTTTTAGATACCCTCCGGCAGCGTCAGGCAATTCAAATAACAACCATCGACTTTAAGTTATACTTAAAATAATGTTGGAAGCCCAAGCGAACGAAAATTAGCACAAGAAAATGGCCTGTTTTTTTTCTTGTAGGGTTTGTCAGCCCATTTTTAGCTAAGTCGTTTCTCCATAGATTTTTATACTTTAATACTTTGAACGTCGCCTAAATAATTCACTTTTACACCAACAATTTAAGGACACAGGATATCATTTTTTTCGACTTTTCAACTCAGTTTTTAAAGACCAATTTAAAGAAAACTCCCGAATTTAATTTTTTAAATTTTCAATTAAAATTTTTAATTAATTTTAATTTTTAAATTAAATTTTTTAAATTTTAAATTAAAATTTTTAATTTTTTAAACGACGCTTAATTAATGCACCTAAACGCATTAAATGTAAGGACGGAGAATGTATATTTTTTTCGACGTTTACTTAGTTTATAAAAAAACACCGAACAAAAATCAAATCATTAATTTTTGATTTGAAAGCTTTATATTGCCCAGAAGGTAAGCTGAGACCACAAATAGCTTAAGTCCAATTAATAGCTGCATATATTACCCTTTCAGAAGGGCAAAAATGATCACAACCAGATGTAAAATACTTGAGATATGCAAAAAGAACTTGGAGGGACTCCAATTTGTGTTGCGACTATCGTATGGAACCCCAAAGGCGACCCCAGCAGCTTGCAGCAGTCAGCTATCCGGGTTTTCGTCTATATTCTAACACCAGTTGCGCGGCAGCTGCAGAGCATTGAGAGCTTCGCTTTGGCCGAATCGATTCTCTGATAGAATTGTGTCAAAACTCAAGCAAGCAACAAATTGTTTACTTAGCTTTTCATTCCATATCTGTCGCTGTTGCTGTCGCTGTCGCTGTGGCTGTCTCTGCTCTCTGAGTCCGGTCCGGCATGCCGCCCAGTGCCAGATTGCCAGTGCCAATACTTAGATGAGATATGTACCTACTATTATTATTATGTGTGGAGTGGAGGCAATTTGCTACTGCGCAAAAAGTGCATTAAACTTGAACCAAATGCCGATTGTCGCCTGCCAATTGCCACCACACCACACCAAACCAAACCAAACCAGCCAATCGTTCTCGCTCCCTGGAAGCAACATGCGGCTTTTCCAGCCAAGTACGCAGATAGTAGCTGGCCCTCTACGGGCCATAATCATAATCTGCCGATTGCCAGTCAAGATGCAATGAATGTTCAAGCACATGAACAGGACCCAACCGCACACAACGCACACAAAAAGCAGTCCAATTGAAAACCGCAGCTATCTATCCTAAACTATGGCAGATCGTCTCATCAACAACACCATTTGTGGTCCT
This sequence comes from Drosophila tristis, assembly GCA_018150885.1. Lineage (NCBI taxonomy): Eukaryota > Metazoa > Arthropoda > Insecta > Diptera > Drosophilidae > Drosophila > Drosophila tristis. The sequence continues at coordinate 3,543,005 of JAECWT010000215.1, read as the reverse complement.
TCGATCCGGATTCATTGCTGAGAATAGTCTGGAGAACAGAAGTCGTCTCAACAGTGACCATCCCAGACCAGTTCCATTATGTGCTCCCAAATTAGTTATTTTCATCCCAATGGAGTTGCAGATGATTCCAGAGGACAGAGGAAGAAAGCATTTCCGATCCCAAACGATTGAAATATGCCGCCAGCCGAAGAGCCAATTTGGATTGCCAAATCATTAAGTCGAATATCAGTCTCACAGAAATATTTAAATAAAGCAAAATGCCACACGTCTATTATTCCTACACAGTTAATTTATATATATATATTTTTATGTATGCAGATATACACACAGATTCCCATTCCAACTCATTTCAATCCATATTTTAATTGCCTCAAAATATTAAACCAGGCAATATCTAGCCGATATTTTCTTATTCAACACACCCAAAACAAAGCAAAATCTCTTTGCTCCGCAGCAACCCTTTTTTTTTTGCATTAGCTCCTTGCAACCGTAGCAACCCTGCCACATTTTCACCAGTCATCGCGGACATTTCACAGAGGAGAACTAAATAAATTTTTCTGCAAGTTTAAGATGAATTTCAATTGGTCTGATTATGAAAACCGCCATCTATGTGGGTACTATGTAAGTTCATCTAATGCCGCGCCTTCCCATCACATCACCTCCTCACCATCACCTTCACCTCCGCCATTCGACGTGCCCACAGATTGCCCCTAGAAGCGACCAGGGAAAACTGAGTGCCAATAAGAAGACACTGGAGGACAAGCCGTTCTTTGCCAGCAACATTCAGCACTATCCGCACTTGCAGCAGCCGAACGGCCTCGCCTGGGTGCCCAAGTACCTGACCTACGCGGATCTGAAGGAGGCCGTGGACAAGGGCTTCGACCCGATCCAGTTGCGCCCAGCCAACAAATGCTGGTCCCAGCTCAAGTCTCAGGGCCAGACTCTGTTCGATTGGCCGACATACACCCAGACCCAAGTCCAGTTGGGAGCCAACAATGAGCCAACAAAGCAGGAGAATTGGCGTCTGCCAAGTGGCCAAAACGTGGGACCAGCACTCGCTGGAAAAAACTCAAGTACCTGGCCAAACGTGGCCAATAAGCAGTTCGCTGGAGCTGCCGTAGCCCCCCAGCAGCGCGCCCCGTATGGATATCGCACCGACATGCATTACTGAACCATTCACAACTATAAATAAAGTAGATATCAATAAATTAGAAACAAAAGAGAAACATTTCATTCTGCAATTTGTTAGTTAGCTTTGGCTGGTTCAGAGTTGTATTTCCTCGCACAATCGATGTATGCCGATAGCGTGAGTGTGGCAATACGACACCAAATTATTAAGTGCGTGGGTTTTCCTTCGTTTATTTTCGTCATTCCCAGGACGCGGGAGTGTTTTATGTAGAAACCATTGATATCTGGACTGGAGCATCGTACATATCACATCATACAATCATATAGTCATGCAACGAGAGCATTTTATTGACTCTGGCGAGTCGGTATTTCGCTTTAGTCAGCTGATATTTTTCGTACAATATTTGTAGAGTTATCGATTGCTATCCCACTACGCCTCATAAAAGTTGTTTTGAAATCAGTTTTAGTTCAGAATTATAGGAGAATAGAAGTCAAATATGGCAAACGTGCCATTTACCGTGAGCATTGGTGATGCCCAATCTGTGCCGAGTTTCTCCGTTTCCTTCGACAGCAACACCGGACAGCTCTCAATCATCTCCGTGGAAGAGATACCCGAGGAGAGAACTGAAACTACTCGTATCTGTAAGTTATAGCCGTGTTAAGCCCGTGCAAGGTACTAATCTGTCTGAATTTCAGTTAATCATAGGCCTGTAGGCCGACATCACCAAGAATGCTGATTGACTTGCGTTCGCCGGACAGACCAGAACCTCCCACCAACAAGGATTGATTTGGCTGCCACCGATATGCCATCTACTGGTCTGGAAAGTTCCACTGAAGGCTCCAATACTTCGTCTGCAGTTTCCAGCACGGTAGTTGTCGACGCCAGAGTCCCGTCGACTTTAATGCGCTCGCGCAACAACCACAACGAGTCGTCGGACGTTGTTGACGAGTGCCCTGCGTGTCTGTGGTACGTGCGTGGCCGACAGCCAGTGCCGACAACATGTGGACACGTTTATTTTGTCATGAATGCATCCGAAGTTGCATACACTCCATGCACAAGTGCCCAGTGTGTAACAAAAAACAGACTGACTCTCAGATGAATCTATTTTTTTGTGAGCCTGCACTCGACCCACTCGATACACTAGTCATTTGGGCTTGTTCAATTAGCTTAAGTTCCCAAAGGTAGCCTGGGGCACTACCTCTTTTGGCTTTACAAATAAACGTTCTGCCAAATTAAAGCTGCTATTGGCTTCCATTTCATGGGATCCTCAGGCCTAAGGAGAGGTGCAGCTTGAACATGAGCGGATCCTTGGTGCGTAGTATCGGTTCAGCAATGAGGACTGGCGGCTCCGAACATGTTCTCGAACACATTAAACCGCGCAGTTGCACGGCCCCGCAGAGAGGGGTGTTTAGGCATATGGATTGAGCTTCTCGGCGCATGTGACAACATCGAATAGGTCCCCGTGGCGACCCAGGAATAGGGGCGAGATGCGGATGCTTGTGCCAACGAGAACGAGCTTGTCTCTTTGATGCACAGACTCACATAATGCAGTTTGTTGAGCAGCTCGTTTGTGCGCGTGGTGCTCGCATTTGCACGCACTCACGCATCGGCATATCAGCTCTGGCTCTGTTCGGCTCAAGCTAACTAACAAATTGCAGAATGAAATGTTTCTCTTTTGCTTCTTATTTATTGATATCTGCTTTATTTATAGTTGTGAATGGTTCAGTAATGCATGTCGGTGCGATATCCATACGGGGCGCGCTGCTGGGGGGCTACGGCAGCTCCAGCGAACTGCTGATTGGCCACGTTTGGCCAGGTACTTGAGTTTTTTCCAGCGAGTGCTGGTCCCACGTTTTGGCCACTTGGCAGACGCCAATTCTCCTGCTTTGTTGGCTCATTGTTGGCTCCCAACTGGACTTGGGTCTGGGTGTATGTCGGCCAATCGAACAGAGTCTGGCCCTGAGACTTGAGCTGGGACCAGCATTTGTTGGCTGGGCGCAACTGGATCGGGTCGAAGCCCTTGTCCACGGCCTCCTTCAGATCCGCGTAGGTCAGGTACTTGGGCACCCAGGCGAGGCCGTTCGGCTGCTGCAAGTGCGGATAGTGCTGAATGTTGCTGGCAAAGAACGGCTTGTCCTCCAGTGTCTTCTTATTGGCAATCAGTTTTCCCTGGTCGCTTCTAGGGGCAATCTGTGGGCACGTCGAATGGCGGAGGTGAAGGTGATGGTGAGGAGGTGATGTGATGGGAAGGCGCGGCATTAGATGAACTTACATAGTACCCACATAGATGGCGGTTTTCATAATCAGACCAATTGAAATTCATCTTAAACTTGCAGAAAAATTGATTTTGTTCTCCTCTGTGAAATGTTCCCGATGACTGGTGAAAATGTGCCAGGGTTGCCACGGTTGCAACGAGTTAATGCAAAAAAAAGGGTTGCTGCGGAGCAACGAGATTTTTCTTGGTTTTTGGTATGTTGAATTAGAAAATACCGACTAGACAAGCCTTTTTCACGCCTTTTTCTCGGGGTGCAGTAGAAATATGCAAATAGTGTCAATCCTTTAAAGAAAAACTATTGAAAATTGTTTGTGAAATTGAGGCAAACTAAAATCGCTTTGTGCAACTTTTTGTGCTCGAATGTCGGACTTGAGCGATAGCTAAACAAACAAAAATAGTCGGAAATATTAAAATATAGCGATCTGCATATCTCAATCTCACTTTTGGCTTTAGGTTTATTTGCAAACTGTTTTGTTTCGTTTGCCCGCTGTACAAATGTATGTAAATTTATGAGTAAGTACATTATGAACATAGCATGCATATTTACGAGTCATTTTCCTGCGCTCTGGTGTTTTTTTTTTTGTGTTTGAATACCGTTTTCAGTGTTTTCAATATTTTCTTCTCACCAAGCTGGAGCGCACGTCGCCGCTTAGTTGATAACCGACCGCCTCCCAGAGCGGAGCTCTTAGCCAAAACAAAAACAAATAACGAGAAGGAACGTGTGAGTAGCTTCTGTGAACGCCACTCTACTTTTATACCCGTACTCAGTCAGTATATAAATTTGTGAGCTTATTTGAGATTTGTGTTGAATTTTAAAAATATTTTACAGAATAAGAATAAGTAGCGTCAGCAGCGCCGGAGTAGGTGGGGGTGGCCACTGAAAATTCATTTCTTTACTCTGGCTATAATAATGATCCGATCGGATTCAGATTCGGCAATCTGGTAGATATGGTCAATCTCTACGACACTACATTTTATCGCGTCTTTAAAATTGTGCTGCCACGAGTACAGCTATCAATGCTGGTGAGTGCGCGAAGGACTTGTTTCGCTCTCTTTCTCTGATTTCTGCCCACTTCTCTACATACATATGTACATGTGTGCGCCTGTATGTACTTGTATGCACATCTGTCGAATCGCCAGAGAACTGCTCTCTCCCACAACAGTTACCTATTTTGTTTCATAAGCCAACAGAGAGCGTGGCCAAATGTGGGCCAAATGTGCCTCTCGGAGTGCGGATACACACCTTTCGGTACGTACACGCATACACTCAAGAAATATAAGCGGTAAACATCTTTGTTGTGATCTCAAAATTCAAATATGACCGAGTGACCCCATTTGTTGCTCCCTTTCTGCCTGCTGCTTTGTTTTCTTTTTTTTTTTGCTGGTCTGAAATGACCTCGCAGAGGATATTCAAACATTTACGTGACGTTGGAAATGCAAACAAATAGTATTCTGGATCAATCTTTGTTTATATGTGGTTCCCGCAGAACTCGGAGAAATGTTGGACAAATTAAATCATAGCCATATGTCCATAATTTTCATGGAATGGAAAGGGGAACAACAGAATCGTGTTTCGAAGCTTGCCTTCATTTCTTGTTCTATTGTTTTGCGCGTATTATAATTTGGAAAAGGCGCCAGAGTGATTCAACAAGTGGCCGTGGTGAGGGCGTGGGGTGAGCCTCGAAGCTGAAATGCAATTGAAACAGTGGAACTGTGGTATGGATGCCCAGATGCATGTGCGGACTGGCGAGTGTTCAATGGATGCACCATGCAAAATTGTATCTCAGAAAGAGCCGTCCCAAGTAGTGTACGTGCCTCGCCCAGCCATGCGCTGCGCGCGGCCCACTATCGCGTGCTATTTCTGTTTAGAATTTTCAGCACAAAAGAAACCGAAAAGTCACTCGGAGCAGCTCTTATCAAACGTTCCGAAAAGCCAAGTTCCCAATCACGAATTGAGAAAAAGCTTCCTCCTAGTCGAGTTCTACGCCCCATTGACCATGCGAAAGCTGCCTCGAGCAGTGGGTGTGGTGGCCCTGGCCCTGCACAGTGGTCTGCAGGCAGGCAAAACGGTGTGGGTAAACAAATATGGTGTCATGGGCAGGCAAAAAACCCTAAAATTCCGACAGTGACAGGCGCTTGCATGTCGTTGGTGTAATCTACCCTGACCTACGACCCGACGACTGGTCGCCCTTAACTACCTGTTAACTACTGGGCTCACCGCTTATCGGTCCCAATGTGTTTTTAATCTATTTGTGACGGATTCCTTGGGCCTGGCCTGACTTCCTATAAATGTGCGAAAATGAGGGCATCCCAGACAGTTGACTTTATAAACCCGTGCAGTTCGGTTGTTTTCAGCAGTTCAGTGTGAATATCCGCCAAAAAATAGTACACAAAGATTGAAAGTATGACCTGAATAAACATTACAAGTATTTGTTATTATTAAATATTGTCATTGAAAGTGATACAAATTGAACCCATACCACGGACAGTAATTATTGGGTAAGTTTTTTACTTTTTTATATTTTATAAAATTCGGGAAGCCTATCTCTTTATCCGATTGCATTTATGTTTACAATAAAATATTTCTGTGTATACAACTTTGAGCACAGTTTTGCTCCACAGTGATGCACAGATGTGCGCCAGTGATAGCTGAGTGAAAGCTCAATGCCGCTAACGGTTACGGCGCGATGTGCGAAACACTGATAGCGCGGCGAAAGAGATGGCAACAACAGCCGCAACAGTCACTCACTCCATGACCAGAGATGATGACACTCAAATTGGGTTAGGCGCAATATGTGAGGCATGCGTCAGAGCGCTTCGCTTCGCCTGACTTTTTCTTTGTTCTGTTGCCTCCAACAGACACCTCCAACAACCTCCAACCCGACGCGTACGTCGACTGCGACTGCGACCGCTACTGATATTATTTGATTTCTCTCCTGCGCAGCTGGCTGCACTGCGCTCCTCCTCACATTTGAACTCTTTCTTTCGCTGCGATATTCTTGGAATTATGCACAAAGACAGTGCAGCGCCTGTGAGCGAGTGCGAGAGGGAAGGAATGCGCGAGCGAGCGCAAGCACGAGCGGCGGCGCTCTGCTCTCGGTCGCGTTCAGAGTCAGCTGCAGCAGCAGCAGCAGCGACAGCAGCAAAACAAATCGTCCGTCCATTTGAGCTTCAATCATACACGGGGAGGTCCAACAAATTGGGCGGCCAGCGAACGAGAACTTTGTGTGCCGTTTCTTGCGCTAGATTCTTAGCAAATTAACTGTGTTTTTTTGTGTGTCGTATCGTGGTTGATTCCTTTGAGGTCAGAGTGCTTTACAATACGCGCAGTCCGCGGGAGAGAGCCAGGCGGAGGCGGAATGTGCCCCGAAAATTGTACATTCAAGTGCTGCGTAGATGATCATTTTGTGACGCCAAACGGGAGCATACAGACAACATTGGCGTCTCTTTGTGTTTGCAAAGAAGACATTTTGCATTAAACGAACTTTAAACTATGCAAATATCAAATAAGTGCCATAAATAGAAAACTACAGCAGCCACGGCAGCTGTGACAACAAACAGCAACAAACGCGACATGCTGCTGGAAAGGTCAAACGGATACCAGGAAAACATGCTGCCACAGACCCACGCGGCAATCAAAAGGAAGCCCGAACAGGAACAGGAGCTGCAGCCCAAGCAGCACAGGAGATCCTTCGGTCCGCGAAACTCCAGCAACACGAATTACTACAACAATAGACAACAGGCGAAAATGTATTCTAATAGCCATACGCAGCGGATTTGTGTCCAGAACGGACCCCCCATAAGTGTAGCAACGACACCCCCACCGACATTGCCCAACACTGGCAGTGATGAAAACAATCCAAAACCAACAACAACAACAACAACAAAATCAGCATCGGAAACAGCATGTGAGTGAAGTGATGTGATGTGACTCTTGCGTTATTTGCTTTGCTCTGCTCTTCTCTGCTTTGGTTTGGCCAACTCAGCTTGTTTTTTTTTCGACGCGCTTTAATCGCGCGCGCACCGAACAGCTGCTGTGACCAGAGAAGCAATCAGCTGGGCACAGTGGTGCGATGTCGCTTTATTTTTGTTGTTGAAATCAAATTGAAATTGCAGCTTAATTAAGTTATGGAATTGAAGAGGAATTATTATTGTGTAGTGTACATCTTTGCAAAGGCGAAGGGATATTTAAGACTAACCGCCCAATATTATTTAAACGAATTAGCATGTCTTCATGTTCATTTTCAATAAATATTAAAATAAAAACCCGCTCCAGTTCCACTGTGCACTGTCGCTGCTGACACTTGACCAAAACTTGACCTGTCAAGGATAAATCTCTCGCCCATACCCCTTCCTCTGCTTCTCTGTTTTTAAAAAATGATGCGCAGCAAAAAGAGAAACAAAAACATCATCACATGGCAATAAATGGGCCGGCAAACAGGGAAAGAGACAGAGGGAGAGAGAGAGAGAGAGAGAGAGCAGACAGGCAACGCACTCACGAGGTTGAAGCACGGCAATGAACTTCGGGCGACGAAAGAAAAGTTTGTTTTCGAGGTTAAATGTGGTCCCGAATGAAGGGAAGAGCACGGGGACAAGCAAGGGACAGCAAAGAACAACAAATGACAACAAAGAGAGTGACAGTGATAGTGAGAGAGAGAGTGTAGAAATGGCATTGGCATTTGTTGTACTTCCTTTCCTTTCCCTCCCTCCTTCCCGCACGCTCTTTCTTTCTGAATTGCCAAAATATATCAGCAGTTTCTACTTAGCGCCCCATACAATGCCATACCCATACCCGCATTTGTATATCGAAAGCTCAAAACAAACGGAATGAAAATTAAATAAACCGTAGGTTCAATGCACTAAAGGCGCAGTAGAATTCAATTTGCACACAGCACAAGCCACAGGCATAAACATGAACGAACACACACTCACACACCTCAAACGCACACAATAGTACCGTACCCAAAGAAAGCGTCAGATAGCGTAAGCTTTTCGCTCATTTGGCCTTCAGAACCAGCCTCAACTTGCACTCGGAAATGTAAATCGCATTAAACGCATACACATAAACATTTACATATGTACATACATATATCCATTATCCATTGTAGTGTAATCGGGCAGGAGCGTAGTGTGGAAGGGGCTATCGCGATTGCCACCAAAAGTGGTCAACCAAATGATGCTCCCAAATGGTTTAAAAGTCAATATTAATACTAGAAGAACATATTAAAAAAAAAACACAATAATTAAAACCCAAGCTAACAATAATCTATGTGCAATAAAATATGCGTGCAGTGTGTTCGGTTTTCTAGTTGACTACAAAAAGTAAAGGCAACTCTGCATTTTGTAGGCAACCCTAAAGTGGCCTCCGAAGCTGGCCAAATAATTCATCTGTCAAATTTAGTTCTTTTTTTTTCGTCGGCTAACCAAGTTGGGTAAATTATCAAATGTTATTTCAATTGAAGTTTTACGGTTTTAAGTGGACCATCGCATGCCTTACGTTGAGTGTGCAAAGATGCAATCGAAGCTAACGCAGCTTTGAACTATTTTAAAATAATTAATCTGTCAAATTTAGTTCTTTTTTTTCATCGGGTAAACATTTGGCAAAATTATCAAATGGAGGTGTTTCAATTGAAGTTTTAAGTGGAGTGTGCAGAGATGCAATCGAAGCTAACGCAGAAATTAACTGAACAAAACATATTACTTGCAACATTTGCAACATCTCAATGACAATGGCGCACGCACACACTCACACGCTCGCATTCAGTGCGTTTGTGTGCGTGCACTTGAAATAATACACGAACGAAAAATGTTATACCCGACCACTTGATGTTAAAAATGTTATTAAATGTGACAAATGTTATGTTGCCCATGTTCGAGAGATGGGGGGGTGCGTTCGTCCGGCTGTAACATATTCCATTGCGAAATTATCTCCTGGCTTTTGCGCTGGCCTGCAAGAAGCTGCCATCGAGGCTAAAAATCATCAAATTTGTTGAACGTCTGCAATGATTTCCAATAATTGTTTGTTGTTGCGTTAAATCCCTTGCACCAAGTGTCGTCGAAAAGAGTTCCCCCCCATACATAAATATCGCGTATACGCCATGTGGTGCTAAAAATATATTTAACTTATCAATTAATATGAAACAAATGCATTCCGTCGAGTAACGCAAAAATGCAATTAAGTATTAATTCAATTAAGAAACTTCCGCACAAAGCGAAACCACCAAAAACAACAACATGTCAGTGTGCTTCAATTTCCGTATTAATCAGACAGATCCCGCGATCTGATGCAGATTGCAGTTCATCTTTGCTTAATTTTCGGTTCGGTTGGTTTCTTTATTTTTGGGATACTTTTTCTTGACATCAGGTGGCGGCTGGATGTCTCCACCTGCTCCTCCTCCTTCACCCAAACGTGTTTGCAAATGTAATCTATATATGTATGTATACTGTATGCACATATGTACATGTGCATATACGTTTACTTAATACTTCCTGTGGCAGTGGCAGATGAACAAAGACAGAGCGACGGAGACGTAGGCAGGAAATGCTCGAATTATAAATTAAAATAAAAACAAAAATTTTGTTTTCTTGTAATTTTAGTTTTTGTTCTTATTGTTTTGTTGCTGCTGCCATTACCCTGTCTTTGCGAAGTAAGATTAATATATTTAATATATTAAATTCGAGCATAGTGTGAAAGTTTTATAGAACTCAAGAAGCCTGTTCAGATTAAGAGCATCAGAGATGTTCCACTTCTTTCTCCGCAATCATTCTATGGCACAGACATAGTCCACCTTTCCTGTTGACTAAAGGACCCCTTTCAAATGGATTCCCATGCCCAGGCCAAACATTGTGATATTCCCTCGTACATACTAGGGTATAGCCCCAGTCGACACTTGCGATTGCATTTTGTTGCACTTATTTTTGTTTATTGCCGCCTGACCATGAGAGGAGATTGCCATGCAATGCAAATTGAATGACGACAGCCACCAGCAGCAGCAGCAGCAGCAGGCGCAGGCGATGATAATTTACAATTTATTAATTATTTAGCGCATTGCCCTGGCATCCCCCCATGGCGGGGATGGGATGGCGGATGGGCACAACGCACACCCCAAACAAAAGCCCCTGGCAAGAGTCGCCTACCCCAACAATTTGCGTTGTGGCAAAGACAAGGTCAGAGTCAGGGTAGGATCGGATAGGGGTTCACTCACCCAAGTGCCACCATCCGCCACATGCAGCTGATTCTACATCATAGACACGCGCGCGACAACCGGATGCGGAGGCAGCGCATGCAGGGGGCAGCGGTTTGCCAGGGGCACGCTGCTGCAATTCCCCCAAAAAGAAAAACAGTTCAAGCACCTGCTGTCTCTCTCTCTCTCTCTCTCTCTTGTGCTCTTTCACTTTCCCTCTCACTCCCCAGCTCTCTTTTCGACGACCGATTAAAGCGGCCTGCGCACACGCTTTTCGCAATAAAACCCTAACGGTTCGGTTCGTTACTCCGATAAGAGCTTTTGTGCACCGCGAAAAGTTCAAAGTTTCATAGAGAAAGAGCCGAAAGAGCAACAGGAAAGAAATTGTTGGGCTCGCAATCAACGCATCGATTGAGTAATCGATGATTGCGATTGAATCGATAAAGCTATGGCCAATGACGCAGGCCAATGCACCAGAATTTGAAGCTGCATTTGAGGCCAAGCAAGATATTCACAAAATACTTAGAAATTCGATCTTGAAATGGCTTAGGGTTATACGATTTTCGATTTGTTTAATCTTTATTTGTGCAGCAATTTCTTTGCATTTTTCTGCAGCTTGTACTAATTTTGAATACACTTTTTTCTATCTTTTCAGGTGAGTAAAATCTACTTCCTATTGGTCTGACACGAGAGTATTTGTATGTCTGCCTGTCCATCGCCTGAGTAAGTGCCACGCCTCCCTTTTCATTTAAAACCAAGCGGTAAAAACATAAAAATAAAAATTCGGACCACAAAACAAAAACAAAGGAAATAGCTAAAATATGTGCAATAATTTACAAAGAAGTTAGGGAAAAAAAGCAGAGTAGAAAACAAACAAGAAAACACTTAAAAAATTCATTTCGAAACTGCGCATTTGTTCAAGAGTTCCCTCAAGACGGGAATTTAGACACATTCGTATATACGTAAAATATTTATATAGAACTTGTTGCGTTTCGTAAACAATTAGCATGAAATGCAATGTACTAAATAAATTTCGAATCGCGCATAAATTCAATCGGATATCAGGGCGGACTATGGCCAAAAGGTGGGTTCATAACCACCCAAAATAAACAAATAAAAACAAGCTAAAAGCCAGTGGCAGGGCGGCAGAGGAGGTGGTATGGCAGAGGGAGAGTGTGTGTGTCTATAAGGCGTGGAGGGATCAGGTTCAATGGCCAAAACACACAGCAGCACAAGGCGACAGACAACAGCCAAAAAGTCACCCAGCCAGATGGGTTGTTGGCCAAATTGAATTGAATTGGAAACAAGTTCAATGTTGGGTGGGGGGGTGGTGGGAGGTATGGATGGATGGATGGATGGATGAAGGAGGAGGAGTAGCTTTGGGGCATGGTTTATGAGGGAGGCTCCATCGACGCGTCGGGGGTAGCAGCCACGAGTCAAGCAAGTCATTAACATTTTCTGGACAACAAATAATTCATTGAACCTGAAAGAGACAGACACAGCCACAGCCAGATACGGATAGAAAGTAGAAGGAGATACACAGCTACAAGACCAGGCAACAGTTCTTGCCTCACAAAGTGGCGCGACGTTGGCAACGGCGTCGGCTGGCTGGCTGGCTGGCTGGCTGCAATTTCCCTTTCTTTTGTCGCTTCCTTAATATCTTTCCTGTTGTTGAAATACTTGAGCGAAGTCGCTCATTTGGGATTTATTGGGCAAGGACACGTGTCGTGCCTTGTTCTTGGTCTTGGAATGAGGACATCCATATGTACACATGCACATCTGTGGTTCATTGCTCGATAGCGGGCTTTTTGAGGTCACTCCATCTCTGTACATATAAAGATAAACCAGAAATGCATTGATAAGCCATATCTAAATGGGCAACACACACTCGCAATCGTAATTATTATAATGAGCCTGTGTACATGTGTATAAACATGTGTATAGACTTTTGAAATATAAGGAAACTTCTTACTTTTATTTATTGCAATGCAGAAATATTTAAGGAAATTCTCAAAGATTGTCAACCTATCGAAAGTGGATAAACAAGACTTCTGCAAGCTGTTTCAAATGTTTCAATGGTTTGAATGAGATCTCTTACCTTAAATTACCACACAAAGTGGATTTCAGGCGGAAACTCAACCGAGAGACGCTGCTGCATGACGCGCCACACGTTTAACCCCGTACTACAGGCAGAAAAAGAGTCAAACATATGCATGCAAAAATATTTTTGCGAATTACTGGCCATATAAAAAGAGAAAGATAGTTAGTTAAGGATATTCTGCAGTATAGCTGTCTGTATTCCTTTCTTCTAGTACAAGTTGCTTGGTTCCCCCTCGGAGTATGTATGTTCATAATTCGTAGCATTGAGTTAATAAACTTAGCCTAGCCAATCAATAATTATACATTTACATATCGCTTTTCGTAGTACATATGTACACTGTATGTACATATGCTGAGGACAAATACTCCTACGGAGGACAAACTTTATTGCTGACGTGTTGGTCAAAGCCGTTTGCGGTGGTTGGAGCGTGGGTTTGTGGCTTATGTGGAGGGAGGATAGGATCAGCCGACGACATTTATTTTTGTATTTCATTTTGTAATTGGTAGCCAACGTCAACGGCCGTTTGCTGACGTGGCCCCATGGAAAGTTTGTCTGTCTGTTTGACTGTTTGCGTGTGTGGGCGGGGGGAGGGGCGTGCGGGCATGTGGTGGGAAATGGCAGTGCAAGTAAGAGCCACAAACAGACACAACAGTAGTACGTGCCCCTCAAACGGGCGCATGTTCTTTGTGCTACGTGTCTTTTGGCCAACAAACCCCTGCACGGCTCCGATCCTTGACTCAACTTTTACTCGATATTTCATCATCGAACTGCGCTTTCTCTGCTGCCTGCGATCTACGTACATATGCACATACCCTGTGCTGCAAAGCGAATAGACAATAAAAATCCTCTCTAAAAATTCTGCCATCTGCCATCTGCAGGGGCTAAAGAGGATTTAAATGCCGAATGACTCGGACTCACGTGCTTTTCTGATCGCCAATTTCCAACCGCGTGCGAAGATAGATAGAGAGAGCGAGAGAGAGAGCGAGAGTCTGAGAGAGCAGAGCTTGCACGCGCGCTCTCTCTCTTGGCTGTCGCTGCCAGCATCGTTTAGCTTGCGGTTAGCGGTGCGGTTCGGTTCGAGAGAGCCAAACAACGTTGCTGGAGTCTCACTTTCATCATGTGGCTGGAACAGTATTTCCATTTTTGTCCCGCAAAAGAGGGCAGGGCGGCAGAGAGAGCGCTCGCAGAGTTGTCCCCACCTCAAGCCAGTTATACCCTGCGCTCACATGTATGCCAACGAAAGAGAGAGAGAGACAGAGAGAGAGAGAGCCCCCCAAGTTTGGGGCCCAGAGAGTGTATCTTTACGGCATGGCTGCCGTGCCCCGTACCTTGTGAATAATTCTACCATGAGACCAGTCGACGTTTTGCCGCCGTCGTCGACGTTACAAACAAAAAGCACAACGACGAATCCCACAGTGCGCACCGAACGACCGACCGACCCGATTAGCCCCCAAAGCCAAAATTCACGTCTCCGCGAGTGTTCTGTTTCGTTCCGAGTCCCCACAGGCCACACATTTTCAGATACACTTAGACCAAGACTCGCATGTTCCCATTGAGAACTTTAGATTCGGATTTGGATTCGGTTGTGTCTGGACTTGTGGATACCAAACCGATGCAAATCAGTTGCGCCCGATTTGCAGTGCCAAACGATGGCGTTGTTATTTGTGCAACAGCAATCACAGAAGCAACAGCAACAACAGCAACAACAACAACAGCCACAGTCAGAGCCACACCAGTGGCATCCACGATTGAGACAAACTGCCAACGCCAACGAGGAGCAACGGTGCAAGGATACCCATACGCCTCATATAGAGGAGGCGCCACAACAGCAGCAACAGCAACAGCAACGCAGTGAATTCCATGTGCAGCTGCAGCAACGCTTGAAATAAAAACCAAAAATATATTTGAAACCCAAAAACAAAAAAGAAGAAACGGCACCGCAGCGAAAACTCTTACGAAATAAAACCCAAAAATTCAACAACAAAAATACCAAAAAAGAAAAATAATACGCGTTGCGCCTGCGCATTGCCCCCCCAAAGCAGAAAGAAAGAAAGAATTTCTCTTACCAAAACAACAGCAACAAGAAAAAAAGTGAAAGAAAATAATTTGGAAAATAAACCAAAAAATACAAAAATAAAAGTAAAGTTTTTTTTGTTCGAGTGTTTATTTTTCATGTGACTAAAAATACAATAAAAACCAAAAAACCAAAACAGAAATCAAAGATAAAATCACTCAAAAATGGAGCAAATCACCAATTACTTTGAGCACATGGATTACGTGTCCTTTGGGGTTATAGCCCTGCCCTGCGTGGTGATAGCCGTCTATGGATTCCTGCAGGTGGCCAGTGGATTGGCCAAAGGGAAAAGTAAGTAATAATGAAACAAAGCATACAAGCAGAGAGGCAGATAGAGAGAGTGAAAAGTGAGTCAGTTTAACACCAGATTCCTTCCCAGACGATAAATGACTAACAGATATGTACATATGTATGTAAAAGAAAACATTTTAAATGTGTAAATTCACACAAGATAAACTCTCGTTTAAAGCAAATGTGGATGGGAGCATTTCAGCCATTTCACAGTGCCAAATCAATATTAATGATTCGTTCATCGAGCACTTGAGGAACTGGAAACTATTGACATAAAGGATACCCAAAATAGTTTGGAGCATTGAGTGATGGACGGAATCTTCCCGTGCCTTCTGGCACTTAACCTGATCCACTTTTAAGACGATGCTGCTACACATTCAATGAATGTGAAATAGAACAGGGCCAAACAGAGTACAGAGCATGGCCTGGTGGCTGGCTACTGGCATTCCCCAAAACCGCAGAAAAGCAGAGCAAACAAATTATTCCCGTTCTCGTACTTATGATAAAAAATTGTTTAAAGTAGAAAAGTTTTAACAGCTGCTCTCCAAAGTGGGGAGCCGGCACATGGGTCTTTCCCACACTTCTCTTCCCACTAGAGTCGAAAGAGGTGACCGATTCCCAGAGTATTATTTATAGTGTGCGGAAAGCAAATACGAGAACTTGTTGCGATTGCGATTGGGTTGGTGGTGGGGCAGAACCAGAGATCCCACGGGAACCACATTGTGTCACAATATTTGTGTGTCCCTGACCTACCTCACAGCCTTCTAAATGCGCGATCGTTAGCCCCCCGCACGATGGGGAGTTGGGTTTGGGGAGTGTCTGATAAGAGCTTCAATTGCAATTAATCAAACGAGTGTTTCTGTGTTTCTGTATAGAAACTCGTATGAAAATCGAACTTTTTAACGAAAGACTTGCCTGGGTATCAATTTTGTATTATATTGATCGGATCTACTGGATCTCAGAGCTCCCAATTCTGTGGTTCATACCGTTTTTTTTTTTTTGTTTGAGTTGATTTCTTTGCAGAAATAAAACCCGATCTTTACATAATATTCGCGCAGGCAACTTTCACACCCAACTAATTTACATTGGAGATCTGGGAGGAAAGAGAGACACCACACCATACCAGACCAGACCCAACAGCAGATACTGCAAACAGATACAAAGATACACGAAAGAAGATACCAAAACCTGATGAGACTTACTTTCTTTTCGGTTGGGAAAGGTCCCGCCGCATTCGAGGTGCCGGAGGGGCGGCTAAAATATCGTGGATCTATCTACAATATGCGAACCAATAAACCGAACCACGGACTACTGACAGTCAGCAAGATCAGAAAGTTAACTGAATTTTCTTTTTATTTTCTTTGTTTGTTTTTTATTTCTTATAGATCTTTTTTCTTCTTTTTGCCATTTTCTATTTTTGTGCATCTTTTGCCTTGCTCTTGTTATGGCCGCCTCAGCGCCGATGCTCTCTTGGCTTTTTGGTTTTTTCTTCTTTCGTTTCAAATTGAGTTCATTTATTTTTGTTGTGCGAGGCAGTAAATGAATTTCAATAAATTAGCAGTGGATACGGATAACCGATCCGTACAAACCGTACTCGAAACAGAGGCACTTCCCGTATCCAAACATATTATACCACACCCTTTTCACGATATTTTCTTCATTCCCACACTTTTTGATGAAAACAGGAGGGCGCTTTTGGTATAAAAAAAAACATTAGGGCTCGAACACCATCTGCTGACACTCCGTCCCATCCATAGACCCCCCTCCAGAGGGGTAGGTGTGCTCGTATTTTTTTGCGCGCAATAGATCTCGTCTCTTATCAGGGGGAAAAAAGATTAATTTGTATTCTTTTTTCAAGTATTTCTTCTTCATTTTTTAAGTGTTTTCCGCTTCGTATTTTCTTTTTGTGTTGTGTTCGTTTTGTTGTTGGTTTTACCTACTCGTATGACATGGCATTTACGAGCAAGTACTTCCCTTCGTGCCCCTCTAGGGCCTTCAGGGGAAATTGGAATTGGATCTGGTATGCATAATGCATAATGCATACGCAAGGAATGAGAGGGGACGGCGTTGGGGTTTTTCGTGTTTTATTTTCTTGCAAATTTGTAGCAAAGACTCAACGTGTGTGTGTGTGTGTGTGTGTGTGTATCCTTTCGCTTATGGGAACCATGTATCAGCCGCATATCGTTGGATATAATTCTAGCAATTAATTTTACTATTATGTACAATTATTATTGTTACTGTGTTGCTGCTTGGTTGTGAAACATTTTCACGCTTTTCGTACAAAACAAACGCGTATTAAACGCTTCCGATCTGCGGTAGCGATAAGCGTGGCAATGATACGTTTTTTTAGCCAGCAAAAAAGCTTAAAAATCTCCATTGGGAATTAGTTCCAGTACAAAAAAAGTACACGAATGGCACTGCGAGCACCTCATGAGGTATTCTATCAGTAAGAGTGAACCCTTTTTTGTGGTGAGTGGCGGTGGGATGGGGGAATTTGTTATAAAAAATTAATTGGATATTTATCAGTCCATTAGGCATTAGCATACATTTCATATTTGATTAGTTGGACAGGGTATAGCCATCGTCGAGGCATAGCTCTGGGGCACTGGCACTCTGCCGCTCTGGTATGTGTTAAATTTATTTGAACTCTTTATGCTAATTTGTTGGCATTTAGTTCTCTCTCTAGAAAATATTCTTATACAGAAACAGACGCAGATTGGAAATTCGGAATAATCTGTGGGGCATGCGCCTGCCCCGCCCCTCTTGTACCTACATATGTACGTGTGGAATGGAGCAGGGCTGGGTAAGGTAGGTCGTGTGTCGTGACATAAGCGGTGGCCCTTCATTTGGTGAGATTTATGTGGATTTTTGCATAAAAGTCGAACAGTGAAAAGAGTCACAGAAATTCGCTTTTTGCTGAGCATAGGAAAGAAATACACTGAGACGTGACATAAGCAAAGGTCGACACCACGAGACCCGCCGCGACCCCGGGCATCGCTCATCCATTTCTTCCAGTTTTCGTCTTCATCTCTGGGTCTCGTCTTTCGGCCCGCTTCTTGGCCAAGTTTAAAGCCAAAGCCAAAGCGAAAGTTTTGCCTCGCTTGTGTTTTTTTGGTTTTTTTTGTTTGTGTTTCGAACTTCTTATTTAACAGCTCCGGTCTTCGTGGTCGTTCGTTTTCACTTTACCTTGATATTTTCGATGTTGTTTTCTCTGCTGCTTCCGTCGTCCGTCCTCTGTTGCCCATTTTTACTACGTGCCACAATTAAAACAAAATATGAATCAAAACACACACACATTTCCACAGATATACCACAAATATTTATGATTAATGAACCACACACATAGTGTCAGCGCTTTTCCAGCTGTACAGCGCAGAAGATTGGCGATGCTTTTTGGGATAATTTATGAGTGTTCGTAGTGTCTGTAGCTAGTACTGTCTGTCATTGACTTTTATGTTCAAAACACTCCCCCCAATAGGTTAAAGTACGTAACTAAATTTTCAGTCATTTGTGTGAACTGCTCGATTGTAAATTGTAAGCAAATTTTTGTTCGTTTTACTCCGTAAATATCCGTGAAATTACTCTGTAGAAGAATACCAAAATTTCAAATAGTTCTCAAAATTTTCAAGTGTTTTTTTTCTGTTGTTTGTATTTGAAAATGTGGTACCCACCATCGTCAGGACCTTATTGGGTGTATCCCCAAGAGCCATGGAATACATGTGAGTGCAAAAGATATTAAATAAATACATGATATGCTGTGAGGCACGCTATCATTTCGAGAGAGAATCCTTTGGGTATTCCTTCCACAAAAAGGAGGAACTCCTTGCCAGAGAAGTAAAATAGCTTCTCGGCGCCGCTGTCTTGCTATTGCTATCCAGCTATCTCGTTAGACTCTAGCCTCAAAGAGTGGTCTAATTGTTTCGATCTTCGCAAACTTTTGTTTGCTTGGTAGATTTGTTTTAACTTTTTATAATACAAATTACAGAAAGAGTAGACTGGGAGTCGGCAGTCTACTTCCACATTCACACTCACATTCATATTCACCAAAACACAGCACGCAGATATCAAAAGCAATTCTCTTACAATTTTCGAAAAAATGTTAAAAACTTCTTTGGGTATATCCTCAGGGGTGGTGCCTATAGTATCCTGGAGATCCACCAAAGCCACATGTGAGTGCCAAAGACCATAAAGATACTTACTAGTGTTCCAAAAGAGGAAACTCGTGTCTAACTTCTCGTGGAATGTGTATGAGGGTGGCCCATGTTGTCGTTGTCTCGATGTTGCTTTCGCGCTGTCTCGTTGTGTCGTTGTCTCGCCGTTTCTGTATCGCTTTGTTGTCTCTCTCTGTGTCGCCGTCTTACCGTTGCTGTCCCCCTATTGCCTTTCTTGCTGTCTTGTGATGCAAGTCTCTAAGCAGCACTCGTGCCTTGCCCCATGCTGTCGTCATCACCTCTCGCTCTCTGATGTATTCGAAGTTGTTAGCACTTTTTACAGCCCAACATCACGACTGCAACCAAATGGTAAAAGCAAAGCTACGGTCCCTCTTTTTGTGTGTGCTATTTTCCATAGTTTTTGGGCAATAAACAGAGCGAGCTGATCGCTAGATGCTAGACTAGACAGAGTAACAAATTGTAGCTAATTGACAGCTAATTGGCAACACTTTTACTCTCGAACAGCCAGAAGTTGGTCAGGCCATGAGCATATGAATTCGATTGTATCTGAAAAGGATCTATATAGCGCTAGACAGATCGATCTATTATATACCCCTATTGCTTCTCTGTGTTAGGTAAATTAGGATGTGAATCATCTTAAGATCTCTAAAGAAACAAATGGAAGATGGAAATCCATTAAAAAGAGAGATTTGAGGGTTAGAACATGTCACGTCACGCATCATGTCGCAGTGCCCCTCGGTCATGGGATGATCATTTAGATGGAAGTCTCTTCAATCAAATGTTAATCACCAATTTTGTGCGTATTAATCTTTTGGGTTTCCATCTAAAAATTCAACAAATTTCCACTTAAGAGGGCGACCCCCCTCCTTTCCGCCTTACCCCGCTGTGAAAACGATTTTATTTATGCACAATATATGAATGAATTTATATGCCTAGCGGTGAGAGGCCACAAAAGAGAAACAATTTCAGCATTTTCGTAGCGAGGGAAATGCGGAAAATGTGAATAAATATTTTGTATCTATTTTTTTTTTATAGTTTTACTTTTAAGCAGGAACTGTGTGTTAATATATTATACGAAAACCAAGTATCTATCTTTTTCGGTTTTATATTGATTGTGGTACTTCAGAGAATGCCTCTCTGTCTGTCTGTCCATTCGAGGGTATCCCCAGTTCGGCCTTTGGCTTTTGGCTATCCCATAGATTTTTCCCAAAACTATTTATACACAAAAAAAAACATTTTTTGGTGATTCTGTGATTAACTGATTGGATGAAAAGTGTCGGCGGAAAGGTTCCCCAGCACCAAATCAGATTTGTACATAAATATATCAACAGATTTGGATCCAACAGATACGCGCACATAGATACAGATACACGCACACAGTGTACACATGAGTGTGTGTCTTAGAGCAGTTTCATAGATACGAATCTATTCAATTGTTGATCTTTATTTAGAATGGGGGACTGTGTGGGGGATGTTCTGATCTGATTTCCTCTCTCTATAAAACCGTATTGTTGGACCCGCCCCATCGTCTATAGAGAACCTCCGCCGATTTGCCAATCGCCGATCGCATTCCAAACAATTTTTCACTGTACATTTTCACCCGCTCTCATCACAAAAGCTCAGTGAATTCTATGATTTTTCCGATTTTTCAAAGTCTTTTGGCTTCTCAAACAGAGTTAAGGGGTATATTGTATTTGCGGTAAAAGTGGATGTGTGCAACGCAGAGAAGGAAACTTTTCCGACCCCATAAAGTATACACACTGCTACAAGTGTGTTTCGAAATTTCGTGTATAAAAGTAGAGTCGCGTCCACAGAAGCGACTCACACGTTCCTTCTCTTTTTTTTTTTGTTTCGCGCGCGCTGCCAACTTGTTGATTTGCACATTCGACGCCGCGTCCGACAGGCGTGACAGCAGCAACAACAAAAACCATGCAGAATAAGTTTAAAATTGAATATTGAATTGTTTGGATTGCTTAGAACTGACTTGGTTATCGACTGCCAATACTATCGAACTGTGAAAACTTAAACACTGCATTCAATAGGATAGCATGTATTTAAATGGGGAATATAAATAGGCTATAGATGATCGATTGAATAGCCAAGATCGATAACTGTATGAAACGATTATTTATTGAATTCGATTCATTTTTAAGAAATTTAAATACAACGATGCAGTGATCATGCATTGCCGACTAAAAATATCAATACCTATAGCAGATTATGTAACACATCTGAAACGATCCTTCATCGTTCAGCTATCGACTTTAATTTCAGTGTTTCTCCTCCCCTTATAACTGTTATAACTTATACTGTTATGCATTGGCCATGCCACACTTCCGTTAATCCATCTTTCAAGTAGTATGTTTTTCCTCTGCTCAGCTCAGCTCAGCTCCTCTTCTCGCTCATGTTTTTCGATTTCTGGATGTACATACGCGTATGTACATCCTCCCCGTTCATATTCGTATTTTGTACATTTTGTGTGTGTGCAAAAAATGTTGAAATCATTTCCGCAATTTGTTATACATTTCGTTACCAAAAGAAAGCCAGAGATCTCTGCCGCTGCCGCTGCCTCTGCCTCTTGCTGTGCCTGTGGCTCTGCGTCTGCCTTCATTGTTCCCTCCGTAGTACGAGTAACTATAATTATTACTCACTTTCCCAACCATGTAATTCGTTTCTCTATACATATGGGCATGTATCTATCTATGTATCTTTGTATCTTTTCTCTGTTCCGTTGTACTTTTTAGCATTTAAGGGGGCCCCCTTTCACTGCCACAGAGAATCGTCACACGAAGGGGCGCACATCGAGTTGGTCTGGTGTTTGGGGGGCACATCACATACTTGTATATTTACCTGACTTCTCGCTCTCTCTATCTCTCTCTATCTCTCTGTCTTTCTGTCCGTCCGTAGTCTGTCTCTTTTGTTATGTACCTCGAATGCGTTATTTACTTATGTTTTTTACAAGTGCAATTGAGGTTACTTTCTATTTAAAAATTAAAGAAAAAAAAAATAAGTACTACGTGCATGCAAATGGTGGAAAGGTTTGGGGCCAGAGACAGACCCAGACCCAGAGCCACAGCCGATCATCAGAGTGTGGCCAAATTGTTGGCATTTTTCTCTCTTTCTCTCTCTTCTGTGTCTTTCTGTCTCTCTTTCTCTGTGTTTCTCCGTTTCTTCTCTTCAACTTCCACATCTTATCGATGGCACTCTTTAAGCGTACCTTACGTGCTGCTCATTTATTCCCATGCTGTTTTATAACTGAGATTCGGATTCCACTTTGTATCTATTGTGTTAACGAGAGTACCTGTAGTGTTTTTTTTTTTGTGGTCTTCTCCGCATGCGATATCCAGTAAGCGGAAGGGTATATCCATTTATTCCATTGTCCATTGTGATCTTTGATCTAACAAAAATAAACACAACAAGATTTTCCGTAGTAGAAGTTTTCGTTTGGATCAATTAAGGCAGGGGTGGCTCTAGACTCTAGAGGGTATACCATGTGTCTTCTACCTTTTTGGGGTACCTGTTAGCTAACAATCATCTAATGGAGTGCTATCATTTACGAGACGAGCTACTGTTCGCTTGTTTTCCATGTCTTTTGAGCACATGTTCATTTGTTGGGTGGGAGTCTCTGTTTGCCATTGCTGCTGTTGGGGCTGTGGCTACTGATATCCACGATAAATTTCTGTTCTGAGATATAGAGGAGTAGGAACTCCTAGTGGAGTCTTCTATCCCAGTTGTTATCTTGTGACTTGTCGATACCCTGAGACACACTGCAGTTATCCCTTGACTGTTCGCTTTTGTTCCTAGTAATTTCCTCTAGATCTGCTTTTGTTTTCATTTTTTTTTTTTGTTCGGCTTCACACACAGCTGGCGGCATGCATCAAAATTTGCCATCATTTCTCTAGCTGTCCACTGTCCAATGTCCACTGCCCTTGTTCTTCCTCTCGAAGATTTCTGCTCTGCTTGTCTCGCATCTCCGAGCAGCATCGCTGAGTACACGATTAGATGTTTTAGATGTTTACTGTTTGTGTGGTGTGCCACGTTTCGCTTCGTTTCGTTTTGTTTCTGTTCCGTTTTGGGATTTTGTTTTTATTTTGTGTTTTGTATTTTTGTAAATGTGTGGTGTGTGGCCGCCGCCCCCATTTGTATTACTTTGATTACTTTCTTGGCTGCAGACTCAAATAAATCATTGGGTATTGCCACAATACACTTTGTGGCGTTCAAAAATAATACATGTGCCTCAAGGGGCATTCTGGGCAGGCAGGCGACCATAATATATATCATACGTCAACCATTATGTATTATGTATAATAATAATAATTTTCATAAATATTTTTGTGTTTTTCTCATGAATGAAGACGGGCAAAACAGAATACGTACCTTGCACCCTCTCTCTCTCTCTCTCTCTCCCACTCTCTCTCTCTGTCTATCCCAAAAAACCAAAACAAAATGTGCCTCAAAAAAAACGAGAAATACATTTTGTCAAGAAAGTAATTTCTTGGCAGAGTAGAACACAAATAAATAAACCAAAACAACATCCCATATCTGTATCTGTATCTGTATCTGTAGCTATGTATCGCTGCTGTTTCTGTGTTTGTTTCGAGTGGGCCGTGAAACGTCGCCTCGTCCGTGGACATCATCAGCAATTGCAAATTGTTATAAAAGTAGAGAAAACATTTGCGGAAATATGGGTCATCCTCAATAGATAGAAATCTCTCTCTCTCTCTCTCTCTTTCGCTCTGGCTCTCGATTCAGAGTCCGATTCCGATCCACTTGTGCTCTGGGCCGTTACTTTGGCGGTGGAGGGAAGCAAACGAGCATTAGAGCTGGAATAACGGAATAACCTCCCAGTTCAAATACTTTTCCCGTAATTACTATAGCCATGGAAAATCTATAGAATATCTAGAGAAATGGCTCAAAGAGAGAAGGGGAAACAATGGGTAAAGCTTGGAGAAAAAGGGGAGGAAAATATAAGAAAAGTTGGAATCGGGAAGTCTGGCTCCCAGTTCCCAGTAGAAAGCAAAAAGCTTTCTTTCAAAAACCCTTAACAAGCGAAACTCGCGTCATGCACACGACATGTACGCGGGGCAAACGCTTTTGCAGCATTCCCGAATGTGCCGCATCATGCGGTAGAAATAGGAGCAAAGGAACTGAAATTACTATTCAGTTTGATCTAGATATTCATCAGAGAGATTGCACAGCCATGGGAGATGATTATTAAATTGCATTCAGCATTCAACATTCAACATTCAGCACTTGGCCACTTGGCCGCTTGTCCGCTCCGCTTGCAATTAAATTAAGTTGGAAAAATGAAAATATATATTGAGAATGATTTGTTTTGACAAGTGTCTCAAGAATTCTGTGCTTACGATACTTGGAGTGTTGTTCTGTGGCATTCGAGTATTCTTCAGGTTCAGTTCTTCAGCTCTTCAGCTCTACAGCTCTTCAGGTTTTTCATTTTTGTTTCGTTTTTTTTTCTGTTTGTGGGGCTGTCAAAAAAGTGTCAGAATCATAGAATTGTGACAGCAAGCACGCGGGACTCATTCTCATATCCCTCCAATTTAATTTCAGAAGCCAGCAATAGAACAAAAAAAAACAACAACAAAATAAATAACACTAAAATTAGATACGTATACACTCGTATTTAGAGATGAAAATATTCTGGGGTGAAATTAGTTGATTTGTGTTTGGTATTTGAGTAAACAGCGGATTCCATAATGTTTTCAATTAATAACAATTGCCGAATGATCGCCATGATCGCCACGATCGGAACGATGTGTACGGCGAAATGTATGACGCAGAATGTTTCTGAACTCAATTTGTATTTGTGTTTTGCAAACTATAACTATGGATTTTTCATTGATTAGCTTATTGTTTTGTATTAAAGCGAATCAATTGGGTTGGGTTTGAGGCTCAATTCCAATACCCAGCGAAAGATTCATGGACTGAAAAGCTACTCAAAAGGGGACTTTCAGCAAAAACAATTGAAGAAAGAGCGGGAATACCCTGAGTTTATTTATTGGCGGGGAACATTCTTCCGTTTGTATGTAGATTACTTGCAGCAATGATAACGAATCCCATCGCCATGTGCCACCACTTGATGTCGTCATCGGAAGTGATTTATTTATCGAACGAGCCGACCACTCCCGCCATAGACCGAAGCCTAGACGATCCCCCCTTTTATTTGTTGTTTGTTTGCTCGTTTTGCCCATTGCCCATTCAAGCATAAAATAAATCTAATTTTAACCGAAATAAACGTCACCAGATCACGCTCCATCGCCAGCGATCCACAATATGTGCTCTGCTCTTCCTTGTACTTCTCGTATTCGCGATACCCCCATACCCCCATACCCAATCCCCAAAAAAAAACGAGCACGTCCCATGGGCAGGGGAGGGGCTGCTCTTCCTGTGTCATGTGTCTTACATCAATCTAATGTACATTTCACGGCATACGGCATGGCATGCCACCATAAGTTCTAGATGCTTGTGTGCACGTAATTGGAATGCAAATTACTTAATTTTCTATGGATTTTCCGTACAAAGTTTTTATTTTTTTGCTGGCCCGAAAAGCACAAACAATTATACAAGGCATCAAGGCCGCATTAACACTTCCGGCTTACCTGCTAAAAGCAAAAAACACAGCAACAAAATACTCTGATTACTACGATTGCGATCCATCGGTTATCCCTCCTCAAAAAGGTTTCCTTTCCCAAAGTTTCGTTTTTGGACTCTGAAAAGGGAACACGTGTTTCCTTAGGCTCGCGCGATGAACTTCAAACCCCACCCCACCCCACACACTCGTGCACGGGGGGTGGGGGAAAAAGCATTTCAGCTCGTTCGCCAGGTAACCGAGGTAACCCCCCAGAACCAGAAGGCATTAAACTCATTATGGAAACTTGTTTCAGTGGTGTGTTGGGCGAATGCGAATGAATGCGAATGGGAAATGCTCGTGCGACTTATGGGTATGGGGTACGGGGTACGGGGTATGGGTACGGTGGACCCACTCGGCAGTTTTCGTCTCTGGGGGGTTGCCAGAGATCTTGTTTTGGGGCGCAAACATTTCCATCGAGATTACTATATGTATTTTCGGAAACTCCATCTGCCACATGTCTCTCTCTCTCTCACGCTGAGTGTGTGTGTGTATGTTTGTATGTGCTGCAGACACGCATGCGTTGAATGCGCGCTGTCATCGTGGGGCTGTTGCCATGCGCAGAGCCAGACATCTGAGC
The DNA here is from genome assembly GCA_018150885.1 of Drosophila tristis. Taxonomy (NCBI): domain Eukaryota; kingdom Metazoa; phylum Arthropoda; class Insecta; order Diptera; family Drosophilidae; genus Drosophila; species Drosophila tristis. The sequence continues at coordinate 3,516,553 of JAECWT010000215.1, read as the reverse complement.
ATACCCTTCGTGCTTTTTATTTTCGCTTCGGAGTTTTGGCACACATGTGGTTCTCAGTGGAGCAAAATAGGGGACCGAGGCGCACATGCTGCATGAATTGCAATGAGCACAGAATATTCTCACTTGTTTCGGACAGACGATTAATGGCCAAAAGATATTTTTGTATCATTTTTTGCTGGCCATAAAAGGAGGCTTCTTTTGCGGAATCTTGAATGAACTTTTATTCGTTTTATTGCTCTAGCCCAGTGCGAAAGTTTCGCTACGAAATACGATCCAATCAAAAGTCCACAGCAGGAGCAGGAAGATGGGGATGGGATCAAAGTGTATCTCAGGGTTCGGGTTCGGATTCGGGCTCGTTCATTTGCCATCTTCCACCCTAATGATCCGCTTCACTGCTGCCTCCCTCCACTCCACTCCACTCCACTCTTTCGTGCGAATCTCGTCTCTCGAGTTCGCTCTCTTTATGGCGCTGTAATATGTGCCGGGCCCCGTTTCCTTTTTGCTCCCTTTACTCTTTGTTTCTTTTTTCTTTTCTTCTGTTTTCTGTTGTTCCCCTTTTTGCAGCTTTGCCGCGTTGCTGCTTTGCAAGAGCCTCTTCGTTGGAATTCATTCAACTTTGGCGATCTGCTCTGTATTTTGTTGTTGTTTCATTTCGTTTCGTTTCGTGTTGTTTCTGTTGCTAACTTATGAATGATCCCAAAGATCCCCAATGATCACGATCATGATGATGATGATGATGATGATGCATTTGTGGCCACAAATAGAATCACGCGCGCCTTTCATTTCCGTTGCAATTTTTGGCACCCTAAAGGGGAAAGTCTCTCCGCTCTGCTCCCGCTCTCCTGCTCTCTTCCTCCCCTCATAGAACGGTGCGGGGGGCATGGCGATGGGACACACGTAACGACGTTTTCATCGAACTTCCAGATACAGCAACGACGCCCGTCTGCTCACTGCTCGCTACGCGATATTCCAAGTAATTCCCATTTAAATTTCATTCCCATTACCATTTCAATTCCATTCAGTAGCTGCTCGGGGACTAAAGCGCGGCGTCGCCTCCATTTCCATTCCATGTCCACAATATTCCTTGCCAGTCCCATTCCCATTCCCATTTCAATTCCATTCAGGCGCCGCCGCCGACGTCTTTGCAATGCGCAGCGCGGCGCCTGCTCCTCCATCTCCTCGTAAATCACACGCCCCCAAGCCCCCGCTTAGTCGCCTAGACGGGGGTGGGGGAGATTTAGAGTGGGCGTGGCAGATCATTTGAATACTAATTTATTTTGCATTTGCCCCAAGAAAACAATAACTTCAAAGTGAGAACAACAAATTACCCCCGACTCGAAATTCCAAAGAGTTATCTTCGCGGTTCGGGTTCTCTCCACGAGAGCGGGCGGAGGAGGGGCACGGGTGAGCACATGGAGCCGGCGCGCTAGGCACGAACTGGTACCTGTTTTTCGTGGCTTTTATTTGTTTTATTTTGTCTTTAATTTATAATTTTGTTGTTGTTGTTGTTGTTTTTGCTTCTCGATTTCGTTCGCCCAAAAACGAGAAACTGTCTCCTACAGATTCCCCAAAAGATCGACATTCGCCGGGCGCAAGCCAGTCAGCGGTTTTCCAGTGAAAGCCACGAGAAGAAAACTGGAAGCTCCGTCGAGAGGCGAACAAAAATCCCCCTTCATTGATATGCGTACTTTGTGCATCGTGAATAAGGTTTTAAGTGGAGCAAAGAGACTCCGATTGATTCTCTTTCGTCGCTCGTTTTAAAGGAGTTGTTTTTCCGCCAATAAAAGCTTAACAAATATTTATACGATTTCTTGGAAGCAGCATGGATCACATGCCCTTGTTCCTCAGCCTTTCAAAGATAGAAACTACTCACTCCGCTCGTGCTAAGCATTATCAGCACGTTATCGGCACAGACAGCTCCAAGGTGCTGCCCCCCCCCGAATGATATGGCATTTGTGGAAATTCAAGGGAAACGGAATTGTGAAAATATACATAAGCAGCATCTGAAGTTCAAGGGAAAGATTCTTGGCCAAGTTGGCTTTTGGCTATGGCCATAATCCACAGAGAGAAGAGCACAGAGTGGAACAGACCCTCTGGTGGGTAGTTGGATCATTCATATCTTATCTAAATAGGAAGCAACTGGGTGTGTTTGGGCCACGTGGTCCGAGCCTGCCCTAGGCTCTGCGGCGAAAAGATAGCAGCCGCCAGCGAACAGAAATCGAATGCGAATTCGCCGTATTCCACTTATCAGAGAGTCGAGGCGAGGCGAGGCGACTCGACTCGACCTGACTCGCTGATGATTCACTGTGTCGTCATCATCGGCCATAGCGTCGTAGTAGCCTCAAAAGTGAATTGGTATGACTCTGGGTTTTTCTGCTGGGTCTGAGGTGTTGCTTTCTTCCCGCGCTTGCCAGCTAATCGTTCGTTTAGTTCGTTTTCAACTGCAAGTGCAGGCGGTTTGTGCTCTTCAGCACGATCAATAGCGCAGAGACTGGATAAAATCTACCGACTCAATCGGAATCAACACAAAGGCATAGCAGTGTCAGTGTCGCGCTTTGATGCACCATGGCTTTCTATCTCGAGGAGTTCTTGCAGTTTCATTTACGAAAATTTTGTAGGTCAAATCAACACCAACAACCACAACGAAAAATGAGAAAAACAAAAAAAACACAGAAAACTAATTCCAACTTTCACTCGCTTTTCTTTCAGATGACAAGATGCAGCAGCAGTGCAATCCGAATAATAACAACCACAGCCAGAACAGCAACAACAACGCCAATAACGGCAACACCACTGGCCACAATTTCAACAACAATCAAACCAACGGTGGCCACACCAGCAGCAACAACAACGGCGGCAAGCGCTGCCCCGGAAAGTATTCCAACAGCAATTGCAACAACGGCAACATGCCTGCCTACAACAGCAACCATAACAAGAACGGATCCCGCAAGAATCGCTACAACAACAATAACAATCAGAATCAAAATCCAAAGCAACGCCACTTCTATGGCAATTCGCAAAAGCGAATCGATGGAGCAGGCGGCGATATGGAGGCCACCCTCAATGGGGAATCGCAACCACAATCCTGGCGCAACTACGGCGGACACCATCTGGTGAATTCTTCATGCATCGAAGGTGAGTCTTTGGCAGCGAACAGAGCCGAAATCTTACATGTACTTTTGGCTGGGGAAGCACACAAAGGATGGCACTGCATTTGCCTTCTCACATTGCTGCACAAGCGAATGCTGGCAAAGAGAATGCCCTGGAACGGTGCGCAGTTCGCAGGAAGTCTCAGCCAGAATGGGCAATGGGCATCATCTGTCGGAGATGCCATGCCACAGAGCGGAAAGTTGTGGTGTTTTGTTTGTCAGAAGTTGCTCCCACACTCGATTCGCGGTTGAACTATATTGGCCAGCAATAGCTGCGCCCTGAGATACACAGACCCAGGCGCTGATTCATTTCCATTTCCATGCCGATTACGAGTCGCCTTTTTGTTTTGCTTTCGGTTCATACAATTCCAAGCAAATCAAGCGACCGGCATCTACAAAATGAATCACACCTACAACAGCAACAACAACAGCAACAACAACAACAGCAACAAAATCAACGTCATCGATGGGAACGGGTATCGTATCGTCACTTGTGCTCGTGGGTTGTACTTTTTAACTGATTTGGCGGTGGATCTAGCTCTGATTATATGCATGCTGTTGCTGCATCTTTGGGTCAGAGACAGAGACAGAGGGACAGTGGGACAGTGGTCCCAGCAGTGGGTGAGTGAGGGACTGGACGTTAATTAGGCAAATGCGTTTGATTGGAATGGCCTCCTTCCCACGAAACGCTCTGATGGCCTCCGATGGACTGCCCTGCCCCTGCCCGCCGCATACAGATCCACATCGACGAGTACGAGTACAGTCTCGTCGAGGGAATTCTAGTGGGAGGTGCTCCAGTAGATTGGCAGGCAGCGAACATACCAAAGTTTCCATTTAATTCATGCGTAATCATTTATTTGGGTCGACTATCTATCCACCCATCTACCTATACCCATAAGTAGCCACCCCGTAGGGTGGGTAAACCTCAGTTATCAACATTTTTCAATTGACTCTTGACCACAGGCGGAGACACGGAGACACGGAGATATCGTTGGCTTACAGAGGGAGAGAGAGAGGAAGAGTGCTGCTGCTTTGCTTTGCTTCTATTTATACGCTGCCTGGTTGCCCGATTTACAGAATGTACAGAAATTGCAAAGGTTCTGCTCGGCCAGTTTCTGCTCTTAAATAGGAAAATTGCAGGAAATCTTCGCTTAAGCTTAATGAACCGCAGATCGAAACGAGGCGCGCTCAAGATAGCAGCAGCAGCAGCAGCAGCAATAGCAATGATGGGGCCATAAATGTGACGCAATGTTGGGAGGGGATGACGAAGATGTTCTCTCGTAGAAATACAAATAATTTTATTGGGAGACCCAGTCCCGCTGCCTGCTATCGCTTTCGCTTTCGTTCGACATTCCTCCCATTAAAAATCAATTCAAAATTCGGACAAAAAAAAATTTAAACAAAAAAAACAACAACAATAAAGCGAAATTAAATAAACAAACAAAAGCGATTGGGCGAAAGAAAGGAAAGGTAGAACAAGTCGTAAAAAGCCAAACAACAACAACAACAACAACAAAAACAAATTCAAAACATTTAAATGGAACTCAAATACTTAATCAAAATAATCTGTTCAGTTTCATAATTTCATAATTTATGCCGCAGCATAAATTTCTTTGCTCTAATTTGCATTTCTGTGTGTGTGGGTTGCTTTGCACCTGACTGATCATGCACAGATTAGATATGGATATCCGCATCCAATATTCATTGGATTTATTTTGCATTAAGAGAAACGATTTTATCATCAACAAATACCAAGTAAATGTGCATAAGGATACATTTACACGACTTACATTCCCTCTCTCTCTCTGCCGCTCTCCTTCTGCTTGTACCTTTATGCCGAAAACCTCTCCATTCCCTTGTCATGCATATATAACTATAATTATTATAATTATAATTATGCACATTTTTGGCGATAAAAAATTAAGCGTAACGCGCAGGAAAGGAATGAGCACACTGCTCTGTAACATTAGGCTAACAATTTTCACCTTTTACGTGCTGTTTTTTGTTGTTGTTTGTTTTTTGATTTTGGCATAAGGCGTAAAAAAAACATTCCAGAATCGTCGTTGTTTTTGTTTTCAGTTATTTCTGTTGTTATCGTGCGTTTCCATATACATGTGTACATATTGTAGATGTATATGTATTTATATATATATATATATATTTATTGTATTATTGTCAGGGCGTGATGATGGGGCGGGAAGAAAGCTAAGACGCAATACACCTCTGCGTCGATTTGTAGAGAAGCAGCAGCAGCAGCAACAGCTGATTAGCGCTCAGATTTTTCATCATTTAGACCATTTTTTGTTGGTGTGTGTGCGTGTGTGTGTGTTTTTTTTGTTGTATTTAAATGTGCGAGTATTGGATTTTAGATTCGATTCGATTTGATTCGATTTTATTTGCCAGCCTATCAGGTGTATTATTGGTTATTATTGTGGTGTATACTCTCTCGGCATAGTGCGGCAATCAGACGTCGGGGTTCGATTGGGTTCGGGTGTTTTGGTCAAACGATGAACTACTGATAATCGCAGACACCAGCAGCAGCAACAGCAGCAACAGCAGCAGCACGACACAGTACGAGAGAATCGACAAAATCGACAGAATCGAGAGAATCGAGCACTTACATAACTGATCGTTTTGTCATTGATTAGCACTTGGCCGGAACCGAAACCGAAACCGAGACCCACCCGACTCTAAAGTATGCCCCGATCGATCGCTCACATCAGGAAATACAAAATACTGAAAGTTGCACAACTTTTTGGGCTGGAAATTTGCACTCGAACGTTAAATCATTAGAGATATTCTTAGCTGGTGTGTCCATGGCTGTGACTGAGTATTGAAGCAAACGTAGCCTCGAGTTCCACTTACCCAAAGATCGCAAACCCTCCTCCAAGCCACACAGCCAGTAGCAGTATTCAATTAAAAGTTTATACCTCCGAGAGATGTAATAAAGCCAGCCAGCCAGCCAGCAGCCAACCGTCTTATATGGCCCACAACGAGCCATTAGATAATTGTTTTGGCCAAGAAATGAGCGAAATGAACGCCACCAAACGGATGAAAAATGTCTGTCTGTCTGTCTGTCTGTCTGTGGCAAAAGGCATCTGTGGCATTCGATGACTGCAACCGCCAGACGCATTTTTCACGCCCTGTTGCATTTCTCACACGGCTCGGCTTTAAGGCCTGCAATCAGTGTCGCACTCCATTTGTGTGGATACTCGATTCAATGTTCAGTGCTGGCTGCTTCCTCCATTCCTCCCCTCCATTGGCGGGGTGTACTCGTAATTGGAGTCTAAAGGAAACTTGAACTCATTTGCGGTGGTGCCAACTAACGGTGGTGCCACATGCCACATGCCACACGCACTCGATTGATCGTAACGCACGTACAGTGCGTTTCATGCCTGTAGCAGCTGTGACCTCAATCAACGTGCTTCGTTTGTCATTATGTGGTTCAAAAAACGCACTTTATGTCTCGTGTTTGATCGCTTGCAAGCGATAAATGATCGATAAGTAGCTCGATTCCTAATCGTTGGGTGACTGAATGACTGTTTGTAGCTATAATCGATATTTGCGGTTCGCTAACTGATTGCTGAATAGCTGTAGTGCTTTTGCAGCCCTTGTCAAGTGCATGCCATACCATTACGTTCGATTTCTTTCGATAAATAATCGAATGATGTAGCTGGGATCGCTATGCGACGCGATTCTGTAGCTGAAACTTTTCAGCAACTGCCACACCGCACACTTGCGAAACGCATTGTACACACATATTTCACATTCCCGCTCGCATTATTAACCCATTAAAGAGTGCTGCTGAATGGTAAAAAAAGAGTGCTCACACTTTGCTTATTGTCATTGTGAATGCGGTCCACAATCATCAGCTTCATGCGCATCATTATCGTCATGTTTGGCATTTCTTTAAAATATTTAGCTCTGTGAAATAGCTCTTTGTATCTCCCCGACTCCGACTCCGAATCCGACTCCAAATCCGACTCTCTGTCTCGACATCGTAGCCGCCGGCAATAGTCAAGGTTAACGTGTTTGCCATTTAATCCACGGGCGTTTACCCAATGTCTGTGATCTCTCTGTGATGAGATGAGACCAAAGATCGCGTGTGATCTCGCTACCTGCTTTTGCCACATTGTACAGCAGTCCACAGTGCCAGTCGTCAGTCGGCAGTTTTCTACACGATCCCCAAAGATCAACGATCAGTGATCAGTTTTGCATTGAGCTTTACAGCAGACAGTTCCTCACTCTTAGGGATTCTAAAATGGGATACTTTTATGGGGGAAAGTGTTCCCCTGGGAAGAGTATGGGACCCCGGCGTTTTGTTACCTGTATTTTCAGCACTTTAATTGAAAGATAAATATTGTTGGCATAATATTCAGCGTAATTAGACCCCCAATAACAACACAAAGTGCCATAAAGATTAATCAAAGCCCAGGCTATTTTGGTTTTACGTCAAAAATACTGTGATGGAAGGTGTAGAACGATAAGGAAACTGGAGGCCTTTAGGCCAATGCCAGGGACTGATCTGATAGTTACAACCAAGTTTAGGAGTCTAAATAAACGTACATATGTGCATACATACATACATACATACATACATATATGTATCAGTTGGATATTGTTTTAGGTTTTTGTTTTATGGCTCGTTGCTAAATCTCTTTTTTTGTGTTCGCTGTGTGTCTGTGACCTCAATGCGAAAAGAGACCCCCCCCCCCCTATGTACGACTCTCTGCTGTGCATATATTATGGGTACATACGTACATATGTATATGCATGCATAGCTTATATTTGATTAATAAAACTCATATTAGTTTGCATTAAAAGCAAGCCATAGTCGGACCATAGCCAGGGGCTGCCATATCTTTGCATCTACATGCTCGTATCTACGGCTATGGGCACATGGATCGAGGGGAAGCATCCACACGTAGTAGTGTTTGTTGTTAGGGATCGTTATGGTATGGTATGGTATGGGATGGTATGGGATGGTATGGTATGATATGGTATGGGATGTGTGCTGTGTTGTGTTGTGACATACGTGCGCGTGTTATGTTCGCTCACAATTAACTATCGCGATGGATGTTTTACGAGTATTATCGTTATTGTTATTGTTATGTCTTTATTTTCTATGGCTCTGTTTTTTTCTGTTTTTTTTTTTTTTTGGCCCAGAGCCTCATTAAAAATTCACAAGACCACAATTGCGAGTCGAGTGGACGACTCGTCGTACTTCGTAATTGCCGGCTGTGTGGCGTGGCGTGGCTTGTTGTGAGGGTTTTGTGTCTTGTGTGTCTTGGCACAGGAAGCGCCACACAAAGTCACGAAGGTCAGCATACAAAACAGCATACAAAATCAAAATCAAAACCAAACAAAATGGAATGCATGCCACCCCCCAGGGATGCTGTTCAGCGGGCGCGTGGGCGGGAGCGATGATATGGCTCATCCCTGAGACGTATGCAGTGCCAGAGTCGAATGCGTATTAGGTAATCGATAAACTAATGAAGTTGCGTCACTGGCAAGCAAATTCATCGCCGAAATGATAAAACTAATGCATAAATATAGACTTATCTTGACAGTTGACAGCCTGCCCTGCCCTGCCCTGTCCTGTGCTGTGCTGTGCTGCGCTGCCCGTGCGATAGCTAATTAAATATAAACACATCAATGCGTATAAAGTGCTTTATGGAATTTTACATGGAACAGGCAGTTTTCGCGCGGGAATCTGTGGGAGTCAATTGGAAGGGGTAGGCTGGCTGGCTGGCTGGCTGGCTGGCTCAGTTCATTTGCTGCCAAGCAAATATTTATGATTTGACTTGATTTGTTTCTATACATTTGTGTTCGGGATTGCCTCGTTCAGTGGATTGCAGCTTGGAGCTGATTAGATGTTAGACTTCCACTTGACAACGACAACGACGACGACGACGACGAAGACTCACACACGCGCACAGGTGTGTGGAGGGGAGAGACAATCACGACAATTCCTCGGTCACTAGTCCGTGGCCATGGCTGTTGCTACTGCCGTTGGTAACTGGAGTAGGGACGAACGATTGGCCATCTTATCGGTGCCCGGTAACCAAATTTGTTGCTTGGCCAGACCCCAGACCGCAGACGCCGGACCCCCCCAAAGCGCACGAGACGTTCGGAAATCCTTTCGCTTTCCCACTGGATTGCTTAACATTTGGCAGCGCACTTTCAGATAGCTGATCTACGAGTATTGTGTGTGGCTGTCCTTAGATGAGGATGACAGCATCTGTAGTGGAGTGCCCGGAGTAGCTAATGCCTAACACTAAATCTAATCAAACATGGGCCGCATCACGAGTGCCATATCCATGCTGTGTATGCTCACAGATTATCATTTAAGCTGCTGACATGCGTTTGTCCCGCTTATTTGCCTAAGCAATCTTATCGCTAGACGTTTTTTTAAGTGGTTTTCGGCCAGGTTTTTTGTGTGTATTTTAGTTTTGTGGTTTCTCCAAAGGTTAAGGTCTGCCCGCATGGCGAGAGAGCGAGCGAGAGAGAGAGAGAGAGTTACTCATGGCACGCCGAAAGTATATCCCCAAAGGCTTGCGGGGCAGGGCAGGGCAGGGCAGGGGCGTTTCACTGCAGGATAAAACCAACTAAAATGCTAAAATAAATGCCAGATCAGTGCCCAGCCGAAACTCCGCTGGTGGTGGGGGTGGGCTCGGGGGCATACTGTGCGTGTGTTCGTGTGTGTTTCGCTGTGTTTACCTTTTAATCAGATGTATATTATATGCACACACACACACACACACACATGCCATATGTGTGTACATATATTTATATGATATATTTCAAGGCTGCTTGGAGAGTTTGGCGCGTGCGTTAAGCCGATGCGCACTCAAAGGCAGCGGCGATAAAGCGATGTTATAGGCAAACCCCCACACCCCCCTCTGCCCGCAACCGACCCCCCCTCCACTATAAATGTGTCCAATTTCGTTGTAGCTTTCGGAAGCTCCCGGTGACAGCTAATTGTTGGCTTCTGGGCCATTCAGGCCGGGCCCAAAGTGCTGGCCACGCCCTATCTAATCGGCCACCACGCACACAGCACTCCAAATACGTGAGCAACATACGCGAAACACACACTCTGTGTGTAAACCATAATTCGAGCCAGCCGATACGAGATATCATTTCTCCCAGCAGCAAGCGATGACGATGGATGGATGGATGGATGGACGGATGGATGGATGGATAAATGATTCTGTGTGCTGCTCACGTCTGGGTGCTTAGTCCGGGGCAGCGTCCTTCGGCTCTGCCGAAGTCAACAAACCCACCGCGTCGCCATATGATTTATCTATGCGCGCATTGAAAGTCAATTGGTGCCGCCCTCGCCACCGACCGGCACGCCACACATCTGTTCATCTACGGGTATTAGTTATTTGCTCGTCGGTAGATAGAGTGCTCGAGTGCTCGAGAGATGAGACAAGCTCGCGTATGGAAATTATTAAGGAAATGCTTTTCACTCTACTGCTTTATACGAGGAAGCGCGGGGGCTAGCAGCCGACGGCTAATGAGTGCAGGAAATGCAATGCGAATTGTTAGATAAGAAAGTTTTGGGGGACGTTAGAGACGTCACAAGAGCCGCTGCTGACTTGTCTATTGTGACAGTTTGACGAGGTTGACAGGCGACACTTGATGACAGATTGCTCTGTTTGAGAGATCTGCGCCATCGAAAGCCGTGACAAGGAATGAGAAATTTCCAATAATCGGATTAGTGGTGCAAAAATGATCATTATGGAACATTAAGTGGACGCCCCCGAAGGAGGCGCCCAAAAAAACAGGTGTATCTATATTATAGCCAAGTGCGAACAATCGATAAATATCGAAACGCATTCGTTAGATTTATTTAGCGATAAATTTCGATTAGGAATCATTTATTTGTGCTATATCGATACATTTCATTTCTATTTCGCGTAAAGAGTGTCTCGCAGAGACCCATCCCTTAAAATCATTAGCTCAGCCCCAACCCCTTCATAGCCCCACGTCCCAGCAACGGAACCCACTTATCTCTGTGACAACAGGTCGAGCCAGCTTCCCAGCCAGGTTCTACGCGTGTGCCCAGCCCCCCCAAAAAAGCAATATCCGTCGCTTGGCAACAGCACTCCACCCCACCCCACCCCACAACAGCCCCAACGACAGCCCCAGCAGCAGCAGCCCCAGCAGCAGCCCAGCCAGCAGCCGATTCCATTCCACACTCCGCCCAATAAAACAACCTGACCCCACACCACCACACCACACCCCATCCCCCCGCGCACGCTGCCCAAACAGCAGCTTTTATTTGGCTCCCGAAAGCTGAAAACCCGAAAAAAGAACAAAAGCCATAAGAGGGAACCTTCCGCACATGCCTCAATTTCCAGTCGTGCGTAACCGTAACCAGCCCCCCCCACCCCTCGGCACACCCCTTCCCGTTCCGTACATATATCAAAAATCCACACACGCGAAAGCCTAAAACAAATGACGGAAAACAACGAAATGAAAACGAAAAGTGAAAGAGAGATAGAGCTAGATTATGCGAGTGTGAGGGGAGAGAGAAGCAAAAAAGCACGTGGCGACTGTTGATGTTGATAAGCCTCTCCCATACCACCCCCTGCCCCCCTGCACGCCGCCCAGCCAAGGCACCACGCACCGCGGCGATGCGATAGAAGCTCGTGTTTGGGTTGGGGTTCGTGATCGTGTACGAGCGCGTTCGGGCCTCTGTCCGTCTGTCTGTGCGTGAGAGAGTGTAGTGCATATGTGTGTGTGCACTTATGTGCATGGGTGTGTGGGTGGTTGGGTGTTAGCACCCCTACATGTGCCCTGCATCCTCTCACGCAATTATTAATGCAATTTATATTGATGTTAATTTGATTTCTTCGTCGTTTTCGTTGCAGACAAATTCCTGGGCCAGCACAATCCGGCCCACCGCAACAGCACCAGCAGTGAGACTACTAGCGAGGATATCTGCTCCAGCCGGGAGCAGATCCACAAGCCCAAGGCTGGCCACAACACTGCCTCGAATGGGGGCAGCAACGGCAAGCCGCACTCGAAGCGCCAGCAGAAGCAGTCGCTGGGCAGGAATCCTGGACAGCAACAGCAGCAGCAGGACCAGAATGGCCCCCTCAAGGCAGCAACAGGTGCAGCAGGTGCAGCTGGATTCAACAAAACCAAGCAGCAGCCAAGCGCTGGCAAGTGGCGCCAGCAACAGCAGCAGCCATCGCAGCAGCTGCAGCAGCAGAAGCGCGGCAACAACAAGAAGCAGCAGCAGGGCGGCATCAAGTGGTGCAACAGCAACAACAGCAGCAGCGGCACACATGGCAACGGCGGCGCCGGGAACAACTGCAACAACGGCAACATGAACATGGGCAAACCGAACGGCAACAGCAATCGCAATGTGGCCAAGCATCTGGCCAACTCGTGCGGCAGCAGCAGCTTCTCGTCCTCATCGTCGGCCCTCAGCTCGTCTGCTGGTAGCTCGCCGAACAGCTCGCCGTACGCGAACGGCAACCGGAAGCGCGCCAGTGGCGGCGATCAGTGGCGCCACTGCAACAACCTGCTGCAGCAGGGCCAGATGAACGTGAACTTCCTGGTGCCGCCGCTGCGGCAGCGCGAGCAGCTCAAAATGGACGACCAGGAGGTGATCGAGCGGCTGCGCCCCCACCTGATTGACCAGCACCTGCTGCGCGTGTACGGCTTCCCCGTGGAGAGTGTGGTGCACGAGGGCGCCATCGAGATCTTCAAGTGCATGCCGAACATGAACATGGCCGCCGCCCGAGCTATGTCGCTGACGCTGGAGCGGGAAATGCAGTACCGTGAACAGGCGCCGCCACCCGTCATCAACTACGATGACGGCCTGCCCACGGAGGAGTCACAGGCAGCAGCCGCAGCATCAGCCGCCCTACAGATGGGTATAGGCATGGGCTTGGGAATGGGAATGGGAGCCAACAAGTGCTTCACCATCTCGACAGACTCGGGCAACAGCTCGCCGAGCTCGCTGGACTCCGAGTCCGGCGAGTGGAGCGGCAGCGAGAGCGGCGAGTCGTCGTCGACGGGCACAAGCAGGCCGGAGATGAAGTACTATCAGTACGCGAACAGTGTGCACGCACATGTGGACCGCAGCCTGGCCAAGCCGTGTGCCCGCTGCAAGCGCCACTTCCTCGTCGACGAGATGACCGGCGAGTATCTGACGCGCGAGGAGTGCGTCTACCACGAGGGCAAGTACAATCGATTCTACGATGGCACCTACATCGGACGCTGGACCTGCTGCAACGCCACCGACGAGGCAGCCGAGGGCTGCAGCCAGGGCGAGCTGCATGTGTGGACTGGCTCGGCGGTGGGCGTCAACGGGCCCTACTACGACTTCGTGCGCACCCAGCCAGCCCCAGGAGGCTACCACTTTGGGCGCACACCGTCGGTGTACGCCCTCGACTGCGAGATGAGCTACACGGGCCGTGGCCTCGATGTGACCAAGGTGTCGCTGGTGGCCCTCAACGGGCAGCTGGTGTACGAGCACTTTGTGCGCCCCGACTGCGACATCATTGACTACAACACACGCTACTCCGGCATCACGGAGCAGGATCTCCGCTCGGGCAATGTCAAGACCCTCGCCGAGGTGCAGCGCGACCTGCTGCAGCTGATCAGCGCCGACACCATTCTGATCGGCCACGCTCTGGAAAACGATCTGCGCGCTCTGCGCATCGTCCATCACACGCTGATCGATACCTCGATCACGTTTCCCCATGGCAGCGGCTTCCCCTTCCGTCGCGCCCTGCGCCTGCTCACCAAGTACCATCTGCACCGCGAGATCCAGTGCGGGGATGGGACAACGGGCCACAGCAGCTTCGAGGACTCGCGCGCCTGCATGGACCTCATGCTGTGGCGTGTGCGTCGTGAGCTGGATCCCACTTGGCGCTGGCAGGGATAGGATCGGAGAACGGCCATCGACAATCCCAGATGGAAGATCGCGAATGCAGATGCGGATGCGGATGCACACAATGGGGTCGTGTGCATAGTTGGGCGGGTTACTTTAGTTACATGTAGTTATTATAATGTTGGGATGGGTTTCTGGGGTAGGGCTCAGCCCCTGTGGGTGGGTCCATGGGGGACCATCTGGGGGACCCACACACCGCTTAGTCGATAGCCCATAGATGTATTTCATATTCAAATCTCAGAAGTGTTTTCGAAGGGCAGCGAAGGGCCGCCGCATTGCCGATGAAATAGTTCACAAATCAAATCAAAGTAATGACAAAAACGTTGATGATTAATAAAAGGAAAAACACACAAGAAGAAAAGATATATCTTTATATATATATGTAATTCGTAGGCGTACTTTATTTATACTCTATATAGAACTTTAGTCTACATATATGTAAATACACATGTAGTTTTTTTTTTTATTTAATTAATTTTTTTTCGAACCACAAGAAAATGTACTGAAGTTTTAGCTGTGATGTTTTTTTTCACTTTCTCACATATTTACACGACAAAAAAAACAAAACAAAAACAAAAACAAAAACATAAAAAACAAGAAAAGCCACAAAAAAAAGAAAAGAAAATACAAAAAGATATATAAATGCAGACATACATATGTATATATGTATATATATATATGTATATATGTATATGTAGAGAGGAAGGGTAGCCGAAATGCCTTTCATATTTTGTTCGACCAAAACTTTCGACAACAACCACAACAAATCACTCCATTTATCACGATTTACTTTTAGTTTCGTTTTCTTTAACATTATTATATTTTATTTGACAAAAAGTACGAATGAAGCATCTCATGTATCAAAAACAGAAACAAAACAAAACAAGAAACGACGGAAGGAAAGTTAAAAACTTTCCAAAATTTAACTACTTTATACACTACGCATAAATGTAAGTTAGGTTCTGCCCCTGCCCGCGCCCCCCCTAAACGTAGCTCTTTACTCCATCATCGCTTTTTTTTTTCTTTCTTTTTCAAGGATTAAGTATAAATATTTATTTAACGATATCGCGCACTCACACACACACACAAAACTGTTCATTGAAGATTCTTCGAGTGCATGATGACTTTTCACATTGAACTTGGAACTTCTCCATTTTAGGCTTAAGAGTCCCACACCCCCAGCAAGTTATTAAATATGATTTTCTATAAACTCCAAATAGATGTATCTATGACAATGAGCGATTGGCTCCACTTCGCCAGTACCCCCATTGCTGATTGGGTGGGTGGGTGCTGAAGTGGAGTGGAGTGGAGTGGCACACGAGGAATGAAATTCTTCATTCGATTCGACAATTGATGTTCCTAGCAGTGGAAAGCGCGCGCACACACACACGCACACACACAGAATAAAACAATTTAATTTGGAGTGTATTTTTACATGCATAAATATTACAAATGAAATGGATATACATATATACGAAACAGGCAATGGAAATGGAAAAGATACAAATGCGACTGCACTCTGCACGAAAAAGCAAAGAAATGAATTGAACGATTTAACGATTGAACCACAATAAAATAAACATTGATTTGTTTAAAACTAAATATCACTTTAAAAGCAACACTCGTTCTTATTGAAAAGGGATGGGGGAGGGGAATGGGAACTTCTGTCATTGGTGATTTTTAGAGATTTTTGCTGGAATGTCACCACAGATCAGATCCAAAATATGCAAGCAGAGAATTAATTCCTCCGAATGTATTTACTGATGAATCATTTGTTAGTCATTGCGCGGAAGGGAGTATGATGACTACTTACTTGGCACTCACCTTTCTTGCCAAATTCATGCCAATACGAATGAATGTATTTATTTCCCTTCGACGGGCAGCAGCAGCAGCAGCAGGTGGGTTTTACAACAGACGAGTACATATACATACACTAGTACATATGTACATATATGAATGAATAAACGTATGTATGTATGTTTGCTGTTTACACTTTACCGCTTGTCACCTTAGCCAAACGATCAAGATCAAACCGCATCAGCTATATGTATCTGTATCTTGTGGCCCTGCAATCGGAGGTCAATGCATTGCAGATGCAAACTGCTGCTGGAAAGGGGTGTGGGGGGACTCTGGCTCTGACTCTGACTCTGGCACCACTCAAACATTTCATGCAATGTTCTGCAGCACCTGGGATTTTCAGCCACTTTGCGGAAGCAAAGCCAGGCTCTCGGTGTATGATCAGCCGAGGGCATGTTTGTGTACGTACATATGTACCCCTACATATTCCATTATTTGCCCAACTAAGTAAGCAGAAAGTGAGTGCTAAAGCGAGAGCCGAGCATCTGCGTCGCAGCAACTATCGCGGCTTACATCGTGGGGCAGTGCTGTGCGGCAGCCAACAGCTGCTACGGTGTATGGTGCTACGGATGAGAGAGAGCAATTAGACCCAGATTGTTAAGGCAAAGGTTATCGCCGTGCGTCTGACGTAAATTTTGCCTGTCTTTAGCACTTGAATGAGTGCTAAGCGAGCCACCAGCCACTAGGCAACATGCCACACACACTCGTGTGTGTGTGAGTGAGTGACTGGTGGTGCGCGGTGGTTGTGTGTCTTCGAGCCATAGGCGCTGAAGCAGTGAAAGTAGAAAGTGATTCAAGAGGTGGCGGCCTGTTAATGGTGCTGATCCCAGGCCGATGCTGATGACGAAATACGAAATGGGTTGACATACATAAAGCAGAGCGCCGCACGCCGCACGCCCACGCCACGGCTTTCCTCTTACCACAAAGTTCGAGCAAATGCTGTCCGAGTTACGTTACGGCATTGTGCTCGATTTTTAATCGATTCAATTTCTCGCCGGAGATAGGAATAGGTATAGGAATAGAGATAGAGATAGAGGGGCATGCTTTTGCGGTTGATCCAATCCAAACCGATCCGATACGATCCGACTATCATTTGACGGATGAAGGCGATCGACTAAATATAAATTGAATGTTCGTGTTTGGCACATTTGTGCGAGAAATCGCATCAATTGTTTTAATTGTTTGGTATATAGACAAACTCTGTGATGTGTTAGCGATACAATATATGTATATGTAAGCATCTACATACATGCATACATATGTATACATATAATGTAGAACTGCTTCTGCCGCTGCTGCTGGCTGCTGCTGCCACTGCTGGTGTGTGCAGCTCACGAAAAACAAACGAAATCTATAGCAAAGCATTTGCCAGCAGCCAGCAGGCAGCCACAGGTACTAGCTGCTATTATGCAATCACACACACCGAGAATCTGTTGTTGATAAAGATAACACGAGAAACGAGAGGCCACCACTTGGCCAGACAATCGGTCTCCTCTCAATATTCGCATGCAAAAATTGATTGCATTTATTGAAATATTCAAAAGAGCGACCGAGAGCTGCTGCTGCATTACGCGCGCGACCGTACATGTGTGCATATGTGAGATGCCAGCTTTGAAGTCGGGCCACCGATTATCTCGGCTTAGAAGCACGCATCCATCCCACACACAGGCCTTGGGAGATCCCACAAATATGTGCATATGTATGTATATACCATTCAACTAAACAGATGTACACATTGAGCCAATGAACCAACCATGTGGTTCAATGAATAACAGCCAGCCAGGCCGGCCCCATGATTCATCGATATATTTATGCAGATTCAACTGGTGTAATAGTCCCAATAAATTTTGAAATTAACCAAAAAAGGCGAAACAAACGAAACCAAGTCGAGTCCAAGTCCCCCGTCACCCGTCACCCAGCAGCGATGATGATTCACTCATGTCAGCATTTCTCATAAGAAGTCCATGCGGCGTCACAAATTTATATTTATACTTATGCACACAATTATTTATTTGGCGTCACCTGCTGACCCCCGTAGCCGTCGCCGAGCACGTTCACGTCCACGTCCACGTCCTGGGGGTCTATCATTGAGCTAAGGAAAATACAAATGTTATATTAAGTACTAAGACAGGCAACAGACAACCTCATAGCTACACATCTGACCATATATGGGTCTAAGGAATACCCATCAGATAAGTTCCAAATGTTGAGGGTTTCGGCTTGGGCAGTAGGTAACCTGCCAATGGGTTCCATCCACAGCCATGCACTGAAACGTGACTTCTCAGCGGTGCATTTGTCGATAAGCTTGTCACGATTATTAGTCGCCGCGTCGATGACCAATGACCGATGACCGATGGAAGTGCGTGGTAAACAGAACAGAGCCAGAAGCAGAGCCAGAAACAGAGCCAGATACGATATAGCAAAATGTTAACAAATGTCGTCATTTGATTTGGACACATCATAGCGTACGCGGTGACGTGATGGCGCTGCTGGCACACAACTTGGCCAAGAAGAATTTTGTTGGGGTGCTCGGGCTCCCCATGACATAATTACCCCAAAACGGAGCCATAAATGTGTACATGTACATACATATGTCGGAGCGGAGGATACGGAGGTAAGATGATACTCGTACGTGTACGAGTACGAGTACGAGTCCCACCCCACCCCATATTTGGGAATTGTGTGGGGAAGCAGTAAATTGCTTTCCATTTCCGTTGCCAGACGCATTTGGTGGCAAGCTGAATTGGCCCCCACCCGGAGTGCAATTGCTTGGCCGTGTCAGTGGAATTGCAATTGAGAATGCGAAAGCGAATTGTATTGGCAGTGAAAATGCAAATGCAAATGATCTGTTGCCTGATATATGTACATACATGTATGTACAATGTACATTTGTATGTCAATTTGATCAGTTGAATGCCGAAAAGCCGACGAAGCGACGCTTGTGGCTCCATGGCAGGAAAAGAAGATTTCACAAGAATCGGTCGAGCTGTTTGCGAGGATTATTTTCATTAATTTGTGGGCCACATAACTTATTCTGCACTGTCAGCTGTCCGAATTGGATATTGTTCAGGTTTTGGTTACAAAATGCAGCACGAAATGACAGAAATTATCGCTTTGGAATTTGGAATTTCTTTTCGGATGCGTTTCGAGCATCATGAGTCATCGCTGCAGCGCTCTCTTACTGGCGCTCTCTCTCTCTCTCTCTCTATTTCTGTCTGTTTGTCTCTCACTTTCGCCATGTACTCGTAATGTGATTGAGCAAAGAAAGGGAAAGGCCATGAGATCCAGATCCGTTAGAGTACTCTCTCTGTTTCTGACTCTCTCTGAGAGTGTTCATCTTGCTTTCGATACCCATGCCTTATTGAGTTATTTGCTTTGCAGAGAATTAAGCATGTCCAAGAGCATAAGAATTCCTATCGCAGGGTATCCAAAGTTTCATATCTTCACATAAACAGAGTGAGAGCGAGAGAGCGGCAGAGTGCAGCGCTGTACAGAAGAGCAGAGCCCTAGCAGATCGATTAGCTGAACGGTTAATTCAAGTTGAAGGCCTTTGGCGCGTCATCCGAGTAGATGTATGTATGCTGTATGCCCGTGTGGCTAAACAAACGCACCTTGGCGGCCAATTTCATTTGAGTTTTATTAATTTTGTTGTTTCAGGCCTGTTTACGAGTATTTACCTTGCATGGTCGCAGCTTTTCGTCGGCACGACACCCACAGAGCCAGAGCCAGAGCCACAAACAGTGACAGAGGCATATGCAGGGTACTCCGCATAGATACTGATCTGCTCTGCTCTGCTCTGCTGTGATGTGGTGTGCTATGCCTCATCCTACACGTCGGTCGATAGTGCCCCTGATGGCGGTTGGTGTAAGTTCAAGGCTGTTTTTCGTGGGCTTTGCAACAAGTAAACATTAAAATACAATCATGGTTGGGTGTACCATACAGGCGTGAACTCGCACCAGCAGCTGATAAGAAGCAAGTCAGAGAAGCACGAGTCGGCAGGATAAGCACCATTGGCAACGCGAAGGATAAGCACACGAGTCATTCTGCTTTATTATTTATTTTCTAGTAGGGGACTTTGCAGTCCATCTTGGTGAAACATTTTTAAATATTTACTGCCATGTTGGGACTGAATCCACAGAGCAGTCGAATGTCTGTAGAGTGCAGCACTCCAAGCAACCAAACAAACTCAACAACAACAAAATGTAGTTCCATGTGCCTACCTCGTAATATTGATAATAATACTTGATCACCATATCCTTGACTTTGAACTTCAGCCATAGCCTTTGCACGTCTATGGGCCCGGCTCTCTGTTTCGTATTCCTGATTTAGCCCTTTTACTGTTCAAAACTATCTAGGAAACTACAAAATTCTCCAAAAGAAAATAGTTGAAAAAAAAAAAAGAAACTTTCGAAACTAATTACGAATTTTGCACTGTAAATTCGAAACTTCGCTTTAAACGCAAAAATGGCGATGCTTTTGCAGTACTCACAGCGCCTGTCGTCTGTGAAGTTGGAGAAGTGGCAGATCGGCGTTCTCTGCAGCGCGCCATTCGTCATCGGGCTGGGTTCGATAGCGGCCAAGAAAATATTCGGCGGCAAGATGAAGGGCAAGAAGATAGACGCTGCGGAAAGCCACACACCCACCCAGAAGCTGGCCCTGTCCAAGGAGGCCATAGTTCTCAAGACGGAGGGCAACAATTGCTATCGCAGCGAGAGGTACGAGGATGCTGTGCTGTGCTACAACAAGGCAATCGAGAAGTGCCCAAAGGACCAGTCCATCGACATGTCAATGCTATTGCATAATCGTGCGGCCGCGTATGAGATGCTGAATAACTGGGACAGGGTCTTGCAGGACTGCACCGAGTCATTGGAGTACAGTCCCCGTTACTTCAAGTCCTACGCCCGTCGTGCTCGTGCCCACGAGGCCAGGAAGCAGCTGAAGGCAAGCCTAGACGACATCACGGCTTGCTGCATGCTGGAGATGTTCCAGAACAAGCACAGCATTGTGTTCGCCGATCGGATACTCAAGCTGACGGGACGTGAAGATGCCGATGCCGAAATTGCCAACCGGCCACCGATTGTGCCGTCGCTGTTCGTCGTCAACTCCTACATGCGAACGTTCATCGACGATCCGCTGCAGACCATCAGCGTGCAGACTTTGGCAAACACACCCAGCCCCAACGGCTTTGTGCGCGCACACTGGGCATTCCGCGGCGGCGACTTTAAGGAAATTATACCGGGCTGCACGGAGGAAATCGAGGAGTCCCCCAATGAATCCCCCTACAAGCTGGAGGCCCTGCTGATGCGTGGCACATTCCACATGCTCTCCAACTCCTTCGTGGAGAGCAAGCGCGACTTTGGGACCATCATCGACGACCCCAACGCCGATGACCCGTTCCGCGCGTATGCCTATATACGCCGTGCTACTGTCCACGCCCTCCTTAACGAGAGGGAGGCTGCCATAGCCGATTTTGATGCTGCCGAGGAGATACAGTCAGCCAACCCGGACGTGTACTTGCAGCGTGCTCTGGTTCTAATGCCCCAGGATCACACTGAAGCGGAGCTCGCCCAGTACGAGATGGCGGTGGCCCTGGCACCAAACAACGGCTTTGCTGTCGTCAAGAAGTGCTATGTCGACTACCGTGCCACCCTCCTCACTGGGTGCAACGAGAGGCGCAAGGAGGACGTAATGCGCCGCTTTCAGGAGGCCATCGTGAAGTTTCCCGAGTGCGTCCAGAGCTACAGCTTGATGGCCCAGGTGCTGGTCGACCAGCAGGACTTTGCCAATGCCAATAAAAAGTACGAAGAGGCTCTCAAATTGGAGCCCTCCAATTCGTCCGTGATGGTCCAGCATGCGCTCATGGTCCTGCAGTGGCGTGGCGACAAGCAGATGGCGAAGGAGCTGCTCAACCAGGCTATTGTGGTCAATCCGCAGTGCCAGCAGGCGTACGAGACCCTGGGCACCATCGAGGTGCAGCGCGTGCACCTCAAGGCAGCTGTTGAACAGTTCGAGAAGGCCATAGGCTGCTGCAGCAGCTACGAGGACCTGGTGCATTCCTTTGCCCTACGCAATGCGGCCCAGGCTCAAATCAATGTCACCGACAAACTGGGCATCGACATCGAGGCCATAAACGAATTGGTCCAGCAGCACCGCCCACGTACATCCCCCTACTAGCAGTTCCATTCCGACTTCTACGCCCCAACAATTCTACTCTAGTTAGTTGCATATATCCAATTATTTCTGTTACATTATATTTGCATTTAAAAAACTCGTTTCGGTCCTTGGCTCTTGGGTTCTAGCAGTGATCCAATGCCAGTCCATTTCTGCCATTCCCCGAGACCGGACCTGCAGCCGAATGCATTTGTTGACCGAGCACTTGCCGCAAATATTTGAAGATGCATTTCATTGCATCACCGCGTCTGACTGAAATTTAATCAACATTTTACAGTGCAAGATAAAGCACGAACGAACCCGTTTATGGAACCAGCTCCAAACTTCTCCCCATCCCATCCCATCGCATCCTCCTGGCGGTGCCATGTGGGACCAGTCGCTGGCTAGCGAAGATTTTCGGCGGCTTTCGTGTCAAATTTTGTGTGTGCATCAGGCGCGTGTTACCGCGTGATAGGGGGGCGCCATGTTGTCATACTACTTTCAAAATACATATTATAAAAATACAAACAAAAAACGTGAAGCTCGCGGGCTGTGGAATTTACGGCAATTTGTCGGGTGGCACTGCAAGTTTGTGGCTTGCTGCTCACTGCTCACGGCTTGCCTGTTGCCTGTTGCATGTTGCATGACAACAATGTATCATATTTTTTGGTTCGTTCATTACATGACGTGGGCGGCTCTGCATTTCCTCGACGGCTGCAGACTGACGGACGATACAAGACCCGGAAAAGGAAAGCGCAGTGCATGATTGCTACTCGTATGATTGACTAATTATGGTGTTGGCGGCAACTCAAGTTCAGCGCCGTGTTGCAGTCCAAATGGTAGCCAAGGCAGGAGGGTCGGCTGCTGCTGCTCTATCTTAGCTTTATAATTGCAAAAAAGACTTGTACCAATTTCAATGTGAAGCGTAGTTGCATAGTTTTAATTGCTATTGCACCAGCAGGTAAATGTATACAGTTGCCAAAAGTGGCAGGCCGTGGTTATACATGACTATTCCATCTGATCGATTTAGATGTATATATGTATATATATATATGTGTATATGTATGTGTATAGGATTGTATGCGTACTGAGTTTAAGGCTTAAGGCTTATATGTATGTACATACGATGTGGGTTAATTTGCAACTACTCGTAACTTTGGTGCTATGGCTACGCGAATTGTAACAAAAAAATAAAATTAAAAAATAAAGAAATGACGACAGCCAGAACTGGCATTGAAACGATAGGCACGCAAGCGACTTTTCCTCCTACAGCGACTGAGTGCGAGTCCTTGTCCGTACCAGTACGAGTACCGTCTGTGACTCCTGGTACGAGCGCACTTTGGAAGACTTGAGTTGGCCTGAGAATGACATGGATGTTCGTTCGCCCTCCAGCTAATCGCTGGCCGGGGCAGTTGTGTGCTGCTTGTAAATGACGCCAGTTATCTCACCATTCCTCTGGATGACGCAGCGCCTGTGCAGCGGGGCGGGGGAGCATTCGATTATGTGACAGATGCAAGTGGTCGTTTAATCACTTACCTATTTCCGCTGTATAGGCAGATGGTTGGATGACGTGCATCTGGTTGAGCCACCGCACTTTTGGGCTCCAGACCCGCAACCTGATCAGATATGGCCATGCCGATGCCAGAGACATTCGGATTGATATCGCCCTTGGCTGCAAGACATTGCTCGTTATCAGTGTGGCACAACTATTTGCATATATCTACTCACCGCCCAAGCAAAGACCCTGACGATTCGCCAGCAGAGCGCCCACCGTGTCCTGTTGTGTGACGCTGCAAATATTGAAGTGTGTTTTTAGTACGTTATTGGTATTATCTGGATGGCATACATATCGCTCAAGACTTTTTCTAGTTGGGTCTCCATGGGCTACACTCGTTCACGTTATTGGCGAAAAAAAAACAAAGCAAAAATCAAAACAATGATAATTAGAGATGTTAAGTAATGATAATTTAATATATCGATATATATATATTTGTAGTGATGGTAATTCTACTTATCAATGCGGAGTGTCGGTATTTTTGTGCGATAGGCGTAATTTGCAAAAATACCAAATAAACGTCTGTACATACCAAAACCAGTGTGGACTCGCTAAAAAGTCTGTTGAGGGCGCCACAATTGAGTTAATTCAAAATTTAATTTTTGTATGTGGCTATTATTGTTTATTCATATTATTGCGGATAAAAATACTCTTAATCAAATGAAGTGGTACGCCAGCCTGGATTAAACAAAACACTTTTCAAACGACAATTAACACTAATTACCTTTTGTTTATTATCATTTTTCCATCTCATACGCAGCATCGGAAGTGAAAGTGCAAAAAGTTGCGGCACGGCGTTGCGTTTGCTATTGTTGAATTTTGGAATTACTCTGTTGGGTCGGTCGTGTCTTTGAGAATCCGATCTCCGCCAATTTAACATTTAAATATAATAAAATAATCTATAACATGTTGTAGAATCGACCGAACCGAAGCGAATCGAATCGAATCGAACATAACGCGCAAAAGTCGCTCCAAAAAAATAGAATGGATTTCTAGGTGTATGTATTATGTACTACTCAGGCAGGCATGGCGGGACCTACACGATCTCGTACTTCTCCACAAACAATATGGATTCGCTCGAATACTTGACCGACGCCTCGCTGTCCACCTGAATGACGTCCTGCGCAATCACGCCGGCGTACGTCGTCTTTGAGACGAATGATACTTGCAAGGGGAAGAAATCGCCCGGAATGGATGCGTTGCAGCTGAACTCCATCGAGCCGGACTTGTTGGCGGCATCGATTATGGGAATGTGCCACTGCAGCACATGCTTGCGTGCATCGTAGTTGTAGGTGCCATCGTATTCGGCCACCGTCGGCTGTACATTCATCCTGCGGGGGCAGTCCAAAATTATACTTATGCTCTGTCGACTGGATGTTCCATGGCGGCTACTTACGGCAAGGGTATGACAATGGCCACATCCTGTAGCTCCAGGTGCTGCGCCTCCAGTTCGTATTCAATGTTAACATCGCATCCGCCCTCACCGTTGTCAGACGGCCAGCAGTTGACTGTGAAAAATCATGGATATGAGCGAGATAGCGGTAGGGGGTGGCTGTCAATGGGCCAGGCCAACACTTACTGGTCAGTGGAATGGCAGTCTCATCCTGTGAGACGAAGCGCCATTTGAGGACACCAACGTCGGTGTTCAGAGGGAATGGCTTGGTCAGATTCTTCAGCCCAATCATGCTGCGCGCCTTGAAGAGCTCCTTGTCCACATTCGGATGCGTCTGCAGCTGCAGGCCCTGTGCATGACTGGGTGACAGCTTCAACAAGATGCGGCCGCATGCCTCGTCCGTGATGCGAAGAGTCAATAAGCCAGAATTCTCAAATTGCTGCACGCCGCCATCGCGTCCCAGACGCACCACCAGCTTGTCCTCAATTTTCAGATGCACGCTGAAATGAGCACAAACAACTGTAGTGTTGAGGGATCAACAGCAACAGCAACAGCACTGGCACTGGCACATACCCTTCCTTGTGAATGTCGGCCGACATGGCTGCCTTGGCCGCTGCACTTGCACCAGTCGCTGATCCAGAGCCACTGGCAGTCGTTGCTGGCGCCAGATTGGCTATCTTCTCGCCCTCGCTCTTCAGTTGATCGACGAAGCTGTCGACATCCTTGGACTTTCCACCCAGCTTCAGTGCGTTGCGCGACGATGGCTTTCTGTATGAGATAAGGACCATGACAGGTATTATTCCAGATGCCGTGGACAGAGACAAATCTGCACTTACACTGCCGCCTTGCTCGACATGGGTTTGCTGTCCAACTCAATGGAAGGCGCATGTACGCTGCTCGACACGCTACTGACACCGCTGCTGCCGAAGCTGTCGGAGCTGAAGCCACCACTGCGCCCACTGAGACCGCCCATCGATGGGCCGCCACGCTTGCTGGCCTCCATGCGCTGACGTTGCAGCTCCTTGGCCTTTTCGCGCATTTTCTGGCGTGCCTCCCGCTCCTGTGTCTGGCGCACCGCCTGGTAGACCTTCTCCTCGTGCGAGTCCATTTCAACAAAGGTCTTGATCTGGGCTAGATTGACACTCTCCCTGTAGCCGAGCGCCACAATCTCATCGAAGGCGAAAATCAAGTTAAAGGCATTCTCCACAATCTCCTTCTCGTCCAACGAGTGGCTGTACTCTGGTATCTGCAATAATCACGTCATTTCGTTCATTTCCCATCTCGTTTTCATTCAAGTAGACCACTCACCACTTTGGAGAAGAGACGCAGCGTTTCCAAGTCCTCCAAGATGTTGCTGGCCTTTGTGGTTATGAGCAGCATGTATAGCTTCTCCATCGGCTGGTAGACATAGCGCACAGAGTCCGTTTCCACGTATGTGTGCTGCTTGCCAGACGTCATCAGTTTGGGAAAGGCGGCCAGCAGACCCTCGATGCGTGCCTTCGTCATCTCCACGAACTGACGTGACAGTATGACTGCATGCATGTGTGTGTGTGTGTGTGGGGGTGAGTTAGAAAAGTGCAGTGCATTAGACGGATATCAAGTTTTCTGGACCACTCCACTCCACTTACCTTTGCCATTCTTTGTGCAAACTGCCGCAGCAATGAGTACCTGTGGTGGGAGGAATATCGGGAAGATTAGCAACGAAAATCGCCGACGTATACGTATTAGGCGGTGTGCGTGCGTGTGTGTGCGATGGTTCGTTCGTTTCGCTTACCATTTTAGTAGCGCAGCAGTTGAAACAGTCGGCCACAGAACAGAAGAACCTTTCGAGTGCCTGGCAAAAGTCTGGCAGAGTAAACTACAATTAATTTGATTTACGAGACGATGAAAACTATTTGTTTTCAATCAATCCGCGTAGCTGACGTGTTCGGGGATGTATATTGGTATTTCAATATATCGATATATAGTTTTCGATGATAATATATTTGCAGGTGATATATATTTTTGGAAACAAAAATACAGACATATATGTGAGGATATACCATTAACGTAACTTCTTTTCGGATTTCGGAGCTGACACAATTTTTCTTTTGTTGGATTGGATGCACCCGAGACTTTTGATTCTACCACTCGGATGTACATACAAAATATCGGTATTTTTCTGCGATAGGCGAAACGAAATCGATAACAAATCTTTTTATTCAAATAAGACAGCATCCCATCCTGTATAGTACTTAAAAACTACGAATATGGATATTATTACTACACTACACACCCGCTCAGCTCTCAGCATAAGTAAAATAAGAAATCCTTAAGTAGTAGTGCTTCAATATTTAGAAGATCGTTTAGACACACGCATGTATGTATAGATATATTTTGATAATGGAATCATTGTTCGGTATAAACAGAGATTGGGTAAGCGTTGGTTGCATATGAAAACTTGGTTTCCTTTTTACAATTGCCTTAATATGATATATATATACATTCAAAACATATATGTATTTATGTCTAGTCTCCTGCTAGATGAGGTTTAGGAACTAATCATCTAATGTCAGTGTGGCGATTGACGCCACATTCTCTTTATCCTTTTTATGCTCTTCGCCCTTCTGCTTCGCATATGCCGCACTCAAAAGAGTCATCACCTCCTTGTGTGGTACATTGGCCTGCTTGTACTTCTTAAAATTATCCTTTACAAACTTAGCAAAGCCCTTGGCCTCGCCCGCCGGCTTCGACACGGTATTGCCAAACTTGTCCTTTTTGTTCAGCAGCAGAACGACGGGGCCACGACATATACGACAGCGGAGAAACTCCACCTTGCGAGATCTGGAGTGAGAGTGCGAGCTGCAAGAGTCGAGGGAGAGGAGGGATGGGGTTAGGCGACAACAACCAGAGAATAAACCAGAAAAAAACTTACTCAAGATTGCAGCTCTCACATTTGTACGTGTACTTATAATCAATGCTGTAGCTGTGGCAGACAGTGATGGCGGGCAGCTCTGGATACTTTTTGTTGGCGCGAAGCGCCCAGTTCTTCCACACACGGCCGTGTCCACCCTCATTGTTGAACACCCAGGTGGCGGCATGGCACAGCTCGTGGATGAGCGTACAGCGGAGTCTGTCAGCTGTGGTCAGCACCTTTACGCTGAGCTCGATCGTGCTGATGCGTTTGGCGAGTTTTACACTAGACGAGGAAACGAAATGAACGATTAGAGGCAGCTCGTGGATTATGTGTGGAGGGACACGAACTTTCTCTTATTCAGGCATCGTCCAGCCGTGTTGCGCAGCCGCTTCGACCATGTGATTGGCACGTCCAGCTCATTGTTGAACACGTCCGCATTGAACATCTTGTAGAGTCGCTCGGCCAGCTGTTCCTTGTTCTTGGCAAAGTTCTCCCGATAGAAGAGGGCCTCCTTGTCGCTGCACTCGCGGCTGACCTGTCCCTCCAGCGATTTTAGGAAACTGCATTTGCCCTCGGTCCTCTTTGGTTGCTCTTTCATTTTCCTGGAGATCGCTTTGGGGGGTGCGGTTTGTGGTGCCAACAGCTTCAGAATGGGGCTGGCCTTGGGCGTTACTTGGGTGTTCTTCCCAATGCCCATGTCCTTCTTCACCTCTTGCAGGCGCTTGTAGACGGGCGTGCCCGGTAGATAGTCGTTCTCCAGTTCCTCCAGCATATCCAGTTCACGGGCTCTACTCACAATCGCATCCGCCTCCTTTTCGTCCTCGTAGCCAATGTTTGGCTTGAACAAGCGTCGTCGTGTTGTGGCTTCGACTGTGGATGTTGCGGTGGCGGTTTCGGTTACGATGTCAGCGCTTGCTTCTATTGGCGTTGCAGGGAGCTTGGCTTTCGTACCAGCGCGGCAAGAACGGAGAATATCGTCAAGGCGTCGATGATTTTTGGGAGCTGTTGAAATTTAAATGACACAATTTGATTTGACACTGACAGGTTTTAAAGCTAATCCCAATGAACTTACATTGAGTATCTTCATCTTCGTCGGGGTTGCTGATCACCTCCACCTCGGCCTTCGTTAAATCCAAATAGGTAATATCGCCCTTTCCATTGTTTTCGGCATCGCTGCTACTCTCGCTGCCGCTGAAGGTTGCATCCGCATCCTCGTCGTCGGAGGCATCTGTCCCGCTGTCAGAGTCAATCAAGGCGCGCCAGCGATCCTCATCCACATGGTTGGTGCGTGGCTGTGGGCGCTGTGGTGTCTTCGGACGTTGTGGCCGGGCGGCACGGGGACGTCTATCAGTTTGAACGGCCCGCTGCGGCAAGCGAGTGGAGTTCAATGGGGTCGCATTGGAGTGCAGCGTTCGCTTAACTACATGCAACACACAATATAGACATTACGCTGCAAGTTAAGACTGCTTTCATCTGTACTTACATTGGCTAAAATCAGCAAGGACACTCTCATTTGGCTGCTGCACACGCGGTGCAGGGCGCTCCTTCTTTTTCTCAATGGTTTTGGCGGCTGTGGGAAAATTAATGTTCCTCGGCTTCAGGGGGGCCGTCTTGCCGCCGCTGCCACTGGAACGCTTCAGGGTGCGTATCACATCGGGAGTCTGCCAGGATTTTCCGTAAAGCTGATTCAAGAGCTTCTCGGCCTGTGTAAGGAACTGCTCGTCCTCGGAAGCATCGTTGGTTGATAGCAAAGACTTTTGATGCTGATCCTCCCGCTGTTGTTGCTGTTCCTGATGAGCTTCTTCGGCGCCTGGCAAGGATTTGGTGGCCCGTGGAGATGTATACTGTTCGTATTCGTCATCATCTTCCTCGTCGTCCCCTGAGCTCGATTCCACGGCTGGTATATGTATTTTTATGTTTATCTTGGCCGAGATATTGATGCTGCTCACTTGGATGGCCGGTGCCTCTTCGCCGGATGATGTGGAGGGCGAGGAGGAGCTCGGTCTCGGTGGCGTTGTTTCGCCCTCGCTGCATGTCTCTGGGATCTCGATCGATTCATCGGGAATCGGTTCGTCTTCGTTGAGCGTCGAGTCGTGGCAGCCGGATGCGTCCGACACATCTCGGGAGCAGAGAGTGTTAACTTCGGTGTCGTCATCCGCCAGCCGCTTGCTGCTGTCCAAGCATGCCGCATCCTCTGAGCTGAGAGTGTTCACCTCTGTGTCGTTATCCGCCAGCCTCTTGCTGCTGTCCAGCCCGGCCAAGTCCCCAGAGGAAAAGGTGGCCACTTCTGTGTCGTTTTGCGCCAGCCGCTTGCTGCTGTCTATCGGTCTGGATGGCATCCAGTCCTCGTCGGTTGTGGCCATGGACTCTGTGTCAGCTTCGGCCAGCCGGGAGCGACGCTTCGCGGAGGACAGGGGCGATGGTGTCATCGGAAACTCGTTATCCCCCATTCCGCGACGTTCGACTGAGACGTCGCGCAGAAAGGCCTCAATGCGCTGCACCTGGTCGCTGGTCAAAATGGGTACTGGGATGGGCTCCCGTCCTAGGTCAGTGGCCGGCATACGATCACTCACGGCCATGCTTTCGGGTGGCGGGGCCTCGTCATCGCTGGTGTCTGATATGGTAATGCAAGAGGCATCACTGTCGTCATCGTCACCGTCAGCTTCCTCCTCTGTCGTAGATGAGATGCAAATGGATATCTCCGGATTGGGCAGCTTGGGCTCCATTGTCAAGTTGGTCACCTGCGTGGCTAGTGCCTCCACATCCACCGGTGTCTGACTGCGGCGGGGCTGAGTGCAGCCATCGCCACTCAACTGCAGAGCATCCATATATTCGGAGCCTTCAATGTCGAAGTGCGTCTCCTCGGCGTCATCTTTGGGAGTTTGACTCTGCCCCATGTAAATGGGTTCGCTGCTGGAGCTGCTGAGCAGCAGGGGATTCTCACTTACTACAATTTCTTCAGGCTTGGGGTCTGATTCCTTGGTGTCCTGCGCTGGCGGTTGCTTTTTCTTGTGGGAGGATAGCGTCAGTTTGGCGAATTTTTGGTTGAAGGGCACATTTACTTTGCTGGGGTCGACCGTACTGAACAACTTATACTTATGATCCGCCATTTTGTTGGCGTCGTTCGATCTAACTGTAAATTTCGGCAGAATATGCACAAAATGCAATCGCCAATTACAGCAAAATACAAATACAAATCCAGTCCGCGTCCCTCTCAGAGTTGATTTTTCGCCATTGACAACTGATATATTTTCTATCGGTTAGAGTGATGCCAGATGCCATTAAGCCTGCAACCACGATGCTATCCAACACTGGCCAGAAACATAAACAAGTGCATCTGGTTGCTGCGTTTAATTGCAACAGATAGGTGTTTAAACATAAATTTATACCATGGCAGGTGTCTCCTCGGCCCGCGAGTCACTGTCGCACGCCTTGAACAATCGCTTTCTACCCAATCTCGAGTACTTGCTGCAAGGATCCATCCTGGACTCGGCTGTCGAACATCTAATGCACAGGTAATGCACTGCAGAGAGTACAAAAGCCAAATTGAATGTATATTTTGTGGACATGTTTGAACTATGAACAGATTAAAAGGCCTTTGCGACAATGTGGACACATCGCCGGAGACCTTCCATGACCTGGAGGTGTGCATGAGTCTGCGGCAACCCAACTCCAATCAGCCGCTATTGCTTCGTGTGCGTCGCGCCTTGGGCCGGGATGCTCCCTTCCAGATGCGCTATCTCGGCCAGCCAGAGGTGGACCAGCGTCGACCCACATTGGTGCGCAGTTGCATGGACTGTGCCTGCACGAACGGCATTCTGGAGTTCCTAACCGAAATGGGATTTCGGCTGGAGTTCGAATACATTGCGAAGGGTGAGTGCGATAGTGCGGATGTGCGTGTGCCTTAAAACGATAGTAATACATGCAATGAGTACAATATATAGGATACATGTTTCGCAAGGGCCGCATGAAGATCACCGTCTCGAAGCTCATCAAAATCATACCCGGCAAGCAACAGGATATGGCCAATGAGCCAATCTCACAGAGCTACATTGTGGAGCTCTCTGTGGTGGCGCCCACGGGGCAGGAGAATGTCGGCGAAGAGATGCGTGTGTTTGCCGAGCAACTAAAGCCTCTGGTGCAGCTCGAGAAGATTGACTACAAGCGTCTGGGGTCCATGCCCTAAAAAGCTACTATATATCTTTTTTTAACACTTATTTAATTCCTTACGGATTGATCCATATATCCATATACAAGACAACAATTGGATTTCTAATTCATCAAAACAGAACATAAATTCCGACTCTCCGAGATGCCGGTGGAAATGTGAACGAAGACGTACGTCCGAAAATTTTGGAATACATACAAAAAAAATGGAAGGAATGGACTTGCAGCCCCTCCTGTTCGTTAGTCCTTGAAGGCTTCGTTGAGGGCCGCCAAGTTGCGATCGCTTACATGACCCTGCAGGTCGCTGCGGCCCATTAGCGAGATGACCATCTTGACAGTGCTCCAAATCGATTCGGACATCTGGTTCTGGCCACTGCTGGTGGCCGCCATAGCCGCATTGGGCAGCTCCCGGGCGGCATTCGTGTGGGCCTGCATGGTGAGGGCCGTCAGCAGGTGCTCCACAGCCTCCTTGTAGGCCTTGAGGTTCATGCAGCAGACACCGACATTGTAGCGGACCCGGATGAAGCCCGGCTGCAGTTGCAGGGCACGTTGATATGCCTCAACGGCCTCCACGGAGCGCGAGCCGTTGGCCAGGCTGGCGCCCAGGCGGTTCCAGGTCTTGGCATTCTGGGGATCCTTTTGCAGAGCGGATTGATAGCAGTCAACGGCCTTGTCGAATTCACCAGAGAGATTGTAGAGCACGCCCAAGGCCTCCTGCACATCAGCATCGACCTCGGCCGGATGCAGGCGAACTGCTTCTAGGTAAATCTGCTGGAGATCTCGCAGTTTACTGGCTCCAATCAGGGACGACGCCAACGAGGTGCCCTCGAACTGCAGCTCCGGATGGGCGGCTATCAGGTGCTGGTACCTGGGATTCGCCGCCAGCCAGTTGGAGAGCATTTTCACAGCATTATTTTGCAATCCTTCGTTGGTGTAGCACACAGCCAGGGCCATAAGCACCTCCCGATTCTCCGGCTGAAGGTCCAGTGCACGTTTCAGGGCAGAAATGCTCTGTGGATCCATTTCATTTTCAGCCTGTGAGGTGCCCAGCAGCTGCCAGATCTCGGCGCGTTCTGGCTCCTTTTTGGCGGCCACCTCAAAGCAGAGAACAGCACTGGGAATGTCACCCTTGGTGAGGTACTCTTTGCCTTTTTCGAACGCATTCTCCAGCTCGGACATGGGATTTTCTTCGGCAAACTCGTACTCCTTGTAGGCATCGAGATTCTCGTTGTATTCCGAGAGCCATGGATGCTCGTTCTCCTCGGCCAGCTTCTGCCATTCGTCCTGCAGACGCTGCCAGAACTTCTCGTTAAAATTGGACGCTGTCTGTTCCTTCTGTTCGGTGCTGCGTTGGTAGTCGGTGATCCAGTCCGCCACGGACTCCCCCTGGGCGGCCCTGGGCAGGTTGTCTGTGATTATGGTCTCCATGGCAGAGTCAAAGAAGGGGTCTTGCTGGGGCGGAGCAGCAGTGATGGCCATGTACGGCTGGCGTGACATAAAGTTTTGGCTGGTGATCAATGGCTCGTCAAAGAATTCCTGCGCATGCATCATCTCCTGTTGCTGTGGGTGCATGTGAATCATCTGCTTGGGCAGTGGTGGGGCAAGGCCGCGAGTGAAATCCTGGCTCCATTGATCGGCCGCCTGATGTTGCTGCTGCGGCGGCCCATTAATGTTTATGTCCCGCATCTCCTGCAGCAGCGTGTCCATTTGAAAGGATTGTGGAGGGGCAGCCACCTGGCCGAGAAACTCATTGATGAGCTGCTCATCGGGACGGGTGCCCCGCTCGAACTGCCTTTGGACAAAGCCCTCGTCTTTGTGGGCCACATCGCGGGTGAATTGGCCGCCCAGCTGCATCAGTGGATTGACTCCACCGCAATCGCCTTCGACCAGTGGGCGCAACGACATCTTGCCTCTTTCTTGAGGATATCGGGGATGATGCTACGTAACTATGAATAGCCCTCGTCAAAGATAAGCACCAAGGAGAAGGCCGGGGCCGCTGCAAAAGCAAAAGTCCAAATGTCCACAAAAGATTGTTAAGCAGGTAGCAGGTGTACGGTGCGTTTACCAATACTGAAACTGCCACTGATTCGCTTTGCAGCACTGATCAAAGTATTTATCTAAATTGAAATTAAACAAAAGGAAGACTTTAATGTCTCTATTATATAGACATTCGTATTTTGGATGTTGAACAATCCTTTGAGACACAATTAACTATCATTATATGATGTTTTCCATAATATAATGTTCGATAATTTAAATCTCTGACAAGTCTGGCATCACTAAACATTGCGAATAATTAGGAATCAGCCGGGATATTTGGATTGAGTTGATTGTTCTGTTTGAGTCCTTGCAAGCCCAGCATGGACTATGATCTATTCCAGTCGGATGACGATGAAGACATACTCACGGCCTTCAATGAGGCAACACAGAGACTACGACAGAACACACCCAGCCACCAAATAGAGTTGTACAACCAGGACGGCGATGACGATGAGGAGGATGATGATGGCCTAGACCTCTTGCCCGAGTTCAACTGCACCGGTCGCGATACTCCAAAGGCTAACAGCTTCCCAAGGGCTGGATTTGTTCGCAATGGCTTCACGCAGCACCATCCCCCATACAGCAAATGGGACCAAATTTGCACGGACTTCAACAAGGAACAGCTGCAGGTTAACGCAGTGACACATTACCTCTACACTGAGGCTTGGTGAGTGACGTGACACCAACCAGAATCGGAGATTCGAAAATGAATTATTCGCGTTTTATCTAGCAAGAATATCCAGAAGCTTTTTGCCGCCGTGGCCGGACAGCAACAGCTGCAGGCCCCCACAACTTTGAGCAACTCTATTTGGTATAGAACACGACAGCAGGTGACCCAGTTCTACCATTTGATATTGCGCATACTCGATGAAAACATCTGCATCGAAGCACCTCGATTTCTGGAGGATCTGCGCCACCTGCTCAACAATCTACTGGATGCAGAGGCCTGGAAGGTTCTGTACTTTGCGGAGCACAGCAAGGGAAACGAGTGCCAGGCGCCGGCCTATCATCTGTATCACGGTGTTCTAGAGTGGCGTTTTCTCGACCTAATCCTGCTCAACGAGTGCCATGGGGCGACGGAGGCGGTGCTGTTGAGCCAGCTGGAGCGTACGCTGGACGATTTGGTGCTGTGTGCCAGCCATCACTACCGCAGCAAGCATCGACCCGAGCTCATTCACACATCCGCGTTCATGTGTCGCTGCACCAAGGAGCTCTGGCTGCTGCTCGTCGAACTGGCGCCCAAGTGGCTGCTCCAGAGTCAGCTGGACATTTGGGATCTTTTCCACAAGGCCATGCAGAGCCACAAAGCGGTCTATTTCCAAAGTAAGAATTACCTCCAATCCTCCATCCGCACTTGTCCATCTAATCCAGAAGGCTTCCCTTTACCCAAGCCGACAGCAATGCCGTTTCATTGGCCTTCCACGAGTTCTACGCATGGCTGAGGCTCAGCCTCGCCCGCCTCTGCGACTACACGGACAATGAGGAGGAGTATAAACGGCATCTTGGTGCGGGCACCCCTGGAAGTACCTCTGAAAACTTTCAGACTGCCAGCCTGCTGAAGCAATTCCTCTCCAGCCAGCCGGATGAACAGCAGCGCCGTGTCTATCTGTGTCTGCTGGCCCCACTCGAACTGCAGCGGGGACGACCCGACCCAGATGTGCTCTGTCAGCTGTGGGAGTACCTGCATCGCTCGCTCAACTGCAACTTCAATGCGGGCACAGAGCTGGAACAGCTGCCCCTCACCTGCCCCAGTGGCTCGGCGTATGTGGAGCGCTACAGCAAGCTGCTGTCCAGGGATCAGCTGGAGGATCTCAATCTCAGCAGCTTCACCATGTACGCCTGGCTGCTGGGTCGCACCTTGAAGCTGCTGCCAGCCCAGCAGGGAAAGGGCAACCAGCGACAGAAGCTGCTCGGACGGATCTTCAGCAAGTTCAGTGCGGCCAAGCTGCTGGCTCTGAATGAGCCGGGCATACACCATGTGATAGAGCTGTTCCTCTGCCTGCTACTCTCCCACGAGGACCTCTCCGAGCTGGCGCCCAAGCTGAGGGAGATGCTGCTGTGCCTCGCCCTAGAGAAATTACCACCGGTCCGGCGCACTTTAGTGGCCAAGGGACACATGGCCCTGCTGCTGCTGCATGCGCGGCATCGTCTCTCCATGGACGACTATGTGGCGAAGCTGCTCGGCCAACTGGCAGCCATGCGGAACGACGTGGAAGTGGCTGCCATATACGTGGGTACACTTCAGGCCATTTTCGACCTGGCCGATGACTTTGCCCGCGGCGAGCAGCAGCTCCTGGGCCCCTGGCTGACGAACTATGTCGAAAAGTGTGGCCAGGCCTCGCAGGATCGCGTCTGGCAGGCTCTGCACTCGCTTATCCAGCGGCTAGGCGAACCGAGAGTCGTCTCCGGCAATGCCAGTGGAATGAAGGAGGCGCTCCAGCAACAAATTCTGCCCCTGCTGCGGACGCAGTACGTCAGTGGGCACAGCTCTTGGCTGCCGAGGCTGGCGGCGGAGTTCGTCAGCCTGGACAAGGATCGGGAGAAGCTGATGGTGAGTTTTTTGCAGGGACCCGAACCGGCCAACATGGCTGCCTCGGCCCAACTGATCGTTCACCTGCTGGAAGAGGGAAGAGGCCAGAGCAGTCAGGTGCCGCCGGCACCGTCCAGTGCCACCATCCTGCAGGTGTGGGTCAAATCTCTGGTGCTGCTCACCGCCCAGCACGAGTCCGTGGCGGCGCTTACCGCCCATGTGGTGCAGCTGGAGGAGTTTCAGCAGCTGGCCATAGATCCAACCTCGTTGGCGGGTCGCGAGCCGCTCTGCGCTTTTTTCGGTGCTATCGGGCGACGGGCCCAGCAAGAGGATGCGGCCGCCAATGCCCGCATCCGCATGCAGCTCAGCCACAGGCTGCACGCCTACGTGAACCACTTTGAGATGTGGCTACCGCCGGACCGGCTACGCTCTGAGCTCGGCTCTCGGTTCTACAGCTTCCTTGCCATCGTCATCTACAACTGTCCGAGCCTCGCGTATGTGCGCTCGAAGCCCAGCTGCTTCTTCCACCTGGCCATGGTGCGCTTCCTGCTGACCACACAGCTACAGGCCGGAGTGCCGCCCGAGGGTCGCCTGCCCCAAATGGTGCACAAGATCTTTCCCGTGCTGCTGCAGGGTATCGGTCGGCTGCCGTACCGCACGGACGCGTATCTGGGCAAAACGCTGGAGCAGCTCATCCTCCACTGGACGCCGCACTTCAACTTCTCCCCCAACGCCAAGCTGGTGGCGCGTCCCTACACGACGCTCCTCCAGGCCGATGCCAGGGACGATGGTGAACTGGCACAGTTTGTGCTCCAGCAGCTGGTGGGCCACTTTCTGGTCGTTCTGCGCCGCAAGGCGGGCAACCACTCGGGCCTCGTGGTCACTTTGCTGCAGCAGCTGGTCGAGGGCATCGCTGCCGATCAGGAGCAGCAGCTCCTAACCTTCCTCCGAGCCGTGCACACACCCCTCCTGGAGCACGTCATGTTCGTGGACGAGCTGGAGCACAGTCGGGGCCAGGTGCTGTCTCTCTATCGCATCATAGTCTCACACGAGTGTTTCAGGAGATCGCAGCCAGCCAGGGAGCTGTGCCTGAGCCACCTGCGCTCCCTGGCCGAGAAACACTTGGCCCACTGCACATATTTCTACTTTCAAATGCTCATCAAGCTGGCGGAACTGTCGCCGCAGCTGGCGGCACCGCTGCTGCCCTTCGTGCGGGAGCAGGCCAAGCTGGTGGAGCTGAAGCGCGGAGCTGGCGAGGATGTGGGCATACGCAAGTGCCTGCAGCGGCTCGAAAAGGTCCTGGGAGTAGCTGTGTAACCCTTTGCCAATAAACATACCAAGATGAAAATCGCAAGAGTTGGAGGGAAGCTTCTTGGAGGGAAGGCAGTTCGGTTTACTCGGGGGGAAGACTACGTGCGCTACAGCGAATCTACACAACATTTTTGGCCGCGCGGGGTATCCGATTGGTCAGATGCTTGACGGGCATGAAGCCGGTGTCGCCCAGGTACTTGATGGACACGTTCCCCGATGGGCTGATGGTCAGCCAGGTAATGGACGCATGATTAATGCTGATCCGCAGCCAGGCCTCGGGCGGAAACTGAAGGGCTCGACACACAAAATAGCGGATCACATTGCCATGGCCCACGATGAGGGTGTAGCTCTCCTTGGCCTGGTCGGGATAGGCACGATAGAAGTAGCGGCGGAAGGCGGCCTCGATCCGGGCACCGTCTCTGAAGAACTGCTGCAGTGTCAGTGAGGATCATATAAAATGGAAGTCAGTTCAAGACCCACGACAAGTACTTACCGACGCTTCCGGCTTCCAGTGGCCGACTGGCGGCTGCGGCGGTATCGGGGCACCCTCACGCAGGAAGGCGCAATTCTTCACCTTAGTTTTCTCGTAGTCGATCTCATTGAGTATGATGTCCGCCGTCTCCTGGGCGCGCACCATTGTCGAGGCAATCACCTTGTCCCACTTGATGCCCAGCTCGTTCAGACGCTGGCCCGTGTATTTGGCCTGTTCCCGCCCACGTTCGGTCAGGTGATGCGTATCGTCTGTGTCCCCCACATCGAGGTACTCGCCATGCCGAATGAGTATTATGTGGCGGGCATGTTTGGGCACAGCTTTCTCCAGTTCACTGTTGTAGCGATTCTGCTCCTGGGACAAATCGTTCTTCACCGGCTTCACCAGGCTCTTGGGGTCGCGCAGGTCCCAATTGGTGTCCCACAACGCACACGCATCCACCGGCTTCTCGCTCCTCGTCCACGAATTGTGCACCGCTGCCCTTGGCTCGTTCAGTTTTGTGAGGTAGAAGGTCGCCAGACCGGCCCCAGTGCCGCATGCAAAGGCTGTGAATTTTCGCATTATTCCTGATTTAAGTTTATAATGGTATGGTGAATGATGATTGAAAGTTCTTCGTGATCTTGTTCTTTCTTTGGGTTATCTTCCTTTTTATCCCCACCCCGCTATCATTAAACATTAGATAAATATGAGCAATGCGTGTTGGTATTCTGTCAGCATCAGCCAACGGTCACATTGCGCGCCAGAGCAAACCAGCCAGCTGTCTGGCAACGCTCGCTAACGGTGCCCCTGGCAGATAGAATAGAAACAAAAATGCGAAATAAAAACTATGGTATAATACTTTTATGCTAATTGTATTTAAATATATGTATTTTTATGTATATGTACGAGTATGTATTTATTTGTATAATTTACCGCCTTCTCTTTGGTCGTCCGCTAAACAAACTTCTTTATAAATAGTCGGTTTCGGGTCTGGGTCTAGTCTGTCTTCAGTGTTTGTTTTCTCAGCTAATCTCAGCACTAATCGTAAGTTAAACTCTAGGTTAACTAAACTTTAAACTAAACTACTGCACTTTAAAGCTGCTGCTTTAGTAGTTGCGAGTTCCTTTTCAAAACAAAATTCCATAGGGGGAGGGGTGGGTCGGCTGCCTAGGCGCTATCTCCCGCAGCGATCACGGGGGTTAGTGTGGGTGCGGATTCGTCTTTGGCTGCCGCAGATGATGTGTCAGCGGGACTGGGGTCTGCTGGTGCTGCTGCCGGCTGGTCCGTGCTGACAGTGCGCACAAACACTGCGGAGGCCTCAATCACAATTGTGGGCAAGGCGGCTTCTGTTTTTCCGGCCTCGGTGGAGACTGGGATGAGCTCTGCTGTAAGAGGAACAGGCTTAGCCTCTGGTTGCGGCTGACTCACGAGTTCCACTGTGGCGGGCGCTGCCTGAACGGGGCTCTCCTCAGGCTTGGCAGCCTCCGGCAGCGGTTCAGGATTTGATGCAGCTTCTGTGACTGTCACAGCCGGCGCAGGCTCCGCGATTGTTGCTGAAACTTGAGCTGGAGCTGCGCCTGGCTTGACCTCGGCTGGAGCTGAGGCAGCTGGAGCAGCAGCCTGTGGTGGCTTGCTCTCTCCAGCGGCCGCTGGGCTAACCGACGGCGACGGTGATTTCG
The DNA here is from genome assembly GCA_018150885.1 of Drosophila tristis. NCBI lineage: Eukaryota > Metazoa > Arthropoda > Insecta > Diptera > Drosophilidae > Drosophila > Drosophila tristis. The sequence goes on along the minus strand of JAECWT010000215.1, from coordinate 3,476,442 downwards.
CTTTTGCTTTCGACTTGACCGCCGGCGACGGTGTTCGCGCCTTCAGATGCTGCTCGTGGGCGCTGCGATCCATCAGCACCGATGTGGACTGAGGCGGGGCCGGACTCGCCGCGCGCTTGATCTCCTCGATCTTGGCCTCCATCTCGCTGCGAATCTCCCTGATGGGCTTCAGCAGGAATATGGGCACGTTGTCGTCGCGGCGCTGGTACAACATCTCGCCCTCGAACTCCACCAACTTGTGCTTGCGGGCACGCAACAATATGCCCACCACCTTGTCCGAGATGTAGTTGTATATCTAGAGTATGGAGTAGAGAGAGGGGTGGGAGTGGGAGTGGGGGAGATCAGCAAGTGAATGTCGAAGGTGGGTAGGTTGGAGCTTACATTGAACAACTCGCCGAAGGGAATCACTCGCATGCCTTGCTCATCCTTGACGTCGTAGCCCTCCGTGTTGATGATCTGGCATAGCTCCAGCATTTCCTTCATCACGTGCATGTTGGCCTTCTGGCCGCGTGCCTCTGTCAGACTGCCGGCCAGCGGTTTGCCATACTGGTCCTTGGAGAAGGTTGGCTTCGGCGACGTGGCGCGTCCATCCTGCGAGAAGGGATTCAATAGCTGCGACTGCTTGTGCTGCGTCGCCTGATTGTTGAACATGGCCACCTTGGAGGAGAGCGGCGAGTCCTGCAAAGAGTCACACACAGATCGGGCGTAAAGTTAATTGAGTTCTTTCTTCTAAAGGGAAGCCAAACAGATTTATCCGCCTCACCGTCCCGCCGCTCTTTTCGAGCAAGCAGCCGGCGCTGCCAGACATTTGCATTTAGCCTGTCACTTGGCGGGCAATTAGTGCTTTTCAAAAACTACACTTAAGCTGTTGCTGGCTTTGAATTAATTAGCCGCAATCAAGAAACATACGTTCTGTGCAATTTTTCATCCAAAAAGCGAAGAATGCCAGCTAGCACACAACACAGCTAGCAAATGGCACGAAAGGAATGCGCAAATGTCGTTTTCATAAATAAAAAGGCGCTGGTTCGGTCAGTGGCGGAGGCGGGGGCGGGTGAGCATGGCAAGGCATCTCTTTTAATGAAAACTTAAATATTTACAGAGTATATAAATAAATATATTGGTATGTACGTGTGTATATATAGCACACAAAGCAATATAAAAGCCAAGAGAAATTCACAAAGATTGAGTAAAGAAAACAGGAATGACCTTCACGGGCAATTTTTGCCACTAACCGATGACCACGGACCACGTATCACGGATCACTCACTGGCCACCACTCAGTCGCCACCACACACACCTCCGCATCTCACCATGTTTATTCATCAGATTATTATTTATGGCCAGCGGATATACTGTACGAGTAGAATGGCCCGGCCCGCAGTTTGGACAGAGAGGAGCAGTCCATGATTGAGTTGCCCATGAATGAATGCGACATATCTGGCGCCTCTGCTGTAGACTTTTGATATGATACAGCAAGCTCTTTATATAATTTGTTTTGGCAACAACACGACGCCCCAATGACGCTCACAATTTGTCGCTTTGATCAATATCCAAACAAAATTCTTCAATCAATGCGCTCAACGGCGTTTTTGTCAACCTCCCCTCCCAAGCCCCCCACACCACCCCACCCACCTACACCAAGGGGCATTTTCATTCATACTCAAATCGAGATACTCAAACCGATACACAAATAAATTCAGCGATGAATGAAACGCTGCAAGATTCTGGCGGCAGCTGGCGATTCATTTCCTTTCAATTCGATTCGATTTGATTCGATTTGATTCGTAGTAGCATTGTACTCGCATATGGCAATGCGGATTGAAACATGGGTGAAAGTCTTGCATACATTTGTGTATGGAAATTTTGGATTTTTCACCGCAAATGTTGGGAAAACATTGTGGAAAACCACATCCAATCGCACGTGAATGAAGGCAAGGCATGGCATGGCAAGGCAACGGCGCGCTTGGGGGCGAGCCGAGTGATAAAGATGAAATTTATGTTATAAACAGGGCCCCCAACCAGATTGGGAATGCAATTGGTAATTTGGTGCAGGCAACGAACCCTCCCTGGTGCCTGCCTCGCTTCCACCTCTCTGCGGGCAGTAAACACTGGGGAAATCTATCCAAAACAACAAAGAGAGTGAGAGTTGGGAAAGACCATGGCATTGTTGTATTGTTTTAAGATCTAAGGGAATGGAATGAATGTTTGTTTCTCATTCGCTTCCACTGGATTGCACACTGGCATGCTCACCAACTGGAATGCCCAATGCCCAAAAGTCTATTCCCAACATATTCTTTAGAGTGGATTAAACAGAGTCAAATATGTCATGGATCTCTATCAAAATGGGAAGATACTCGTATGTAGATATGTGGGCATGCACATACATGGGATATTTGTATATAATTTTGGCTACGAGTCGCTGTTATGTCCGCCCATTGGGTTGCTTGGGATGGGCGGGATGGGATGGGATGCGATGGTATGGGATCTATTTGTCGGCGCCGTTGTCACTCTTGAAAAGTCTGCGCATTTCTATAGCAGATATGTACAGGCATACATATATGCAGACTATACAGTTACATATACAGACACTCGGATATAGCCACTACTATAGCCTATGCATATTCAGCATTGCTATTTCAACCCGAGCGATGGTCATTGCCAAGAAATTTTCCGTGTTTTGATGTTCTTTTTGTGTTGTTTTTGCTGTGCGAAAATTTGTTCCTTTGTCGTTTCGTTAGCACCACCCCTATATATACTATATACTATATATATATGTATATCTATATATATATGTACATCGTACATATTTTGGCAATTCATGTGGCGACAAATTAAAACAAATACAGCAACAAAAACAAGACAATTGCTGCCTCTGCTTTGTTTTGTTTTGTATTTTTGTTTGAGTTTGAATTTAAATTCTTTATATCGGTTTTTTTTTTTTTCGAATTTTAATGGTAATGTTGGATGCTTTCCAGCCCCAAAACACAAACATTTTCATCCGGCGAAAACCAAAATCGCATTTCGTTGACATTTATTCTAGCCCAGCTATTTGTATTATAATTTTGTTGTTGTTGTTGCTTCGTTATTTTTATTTTTATTCTTTTCTTTAACTTTACTTTACGCATTTATTGTGGTTGTTTTTTGTGCGCATAAATTATTTTTCGGGCATTTGTCGCACGAGATATTTTATTTGGGTATTAAAGAAAATAAAACCTGAGGGAAAAGACAATATAAAACACATTTTTGGTTTGCTTGGCTTTCTTTTTATAGTTTTTTGTGTGGGGGACATTCCAAAGATGCCATGCCAGAACCTGCCGCGTTTCCTGCCCCTCCTGCCTCTGCGTTGCAACCCCATTCGCCCAGCACTGGCCAGGAATTTATGTAGTCTAAGTAAGTTCTACCCCGCAGATCGGCAATATCTTTTCTGCCAGAATTTGCACAAGAAACAAGATTTTGTTGGAACTTTAAGGAGCAGGACATTCCGTTTTTGCGTGCAGTATTGTGAAGGATTCGAAAGTACTTACCACTACGAAGCGCAGGGCGCCCAGCTCATGCGATACATCTGCCATGCTGCTACTGCTGTTGGGCCTGGCCTGACTCTGGCTTGGATCTTGCAGCTTTGTGGGGTAGAAGACTGGGCCAAGACTCGTCTGGAAAGTTACTCCCAATGTCCGCTTTGCTTTGCTATGCTTTGGCTGTCGAATGCGACAATTCGCAACACTTTTGCCCGGCTTGCCTGCGTACAAATAAAAAAGAGACGAAACAAAGCCAAGACGATCATGATGGGCAACAAGAAATACCAATTACATTTTGTTCGCAGCCAAGCGTCATGACAATGGGAAATGGAAATGTGTGTTCATTTGAGGGCGGCCCATTGTGTTGTGGCTGCGCTGTGGAGTGGTGTGTGGAGTGGTGTGGAGTGGTGTGGTGTGGCGTGGAGCCCCACTGCGTTTATTTTTTGCACATTTCTATTGTGACCCAGACGCAGACGCAGACCGGAGACCGGAGACTGAGACCCGAGAGCCAGAGATAGACCCACACCCAAGCCCACATTAATGGCAATGCAAACCAAAGTGAAAAATCACAGAGAAGCTGGTAAAAGCGCAAAGGAAATACGAGTATCAACATCAAAAAAAAAAAAAACCATGGCACAAAGCAAACGCCGCAATAGCAAAACGCCGTTAGGCCTGAACTGAACTCTCTGTCGAATGCGCATGCGCGCGACCCCGAAAGATGAACCGGAATTCGTTTTCGTACGACCGTTTTTCCCCACCAGCCCAGCCCCAGCCCCGGCCCCGGCCACGGCCGCAGCGCATTTCGAAATTCGAATTAACTGGAAATCAACCCGCCCGACTGCCTGCGGGAAAACTAGAAACCCCGCCAGGCCAGTGCGAATGGCCAGGGAGAAGCGTCATGTTTTTGGGGAAATCTGCCGCCGGTTCCTTTTGATTTGAATAGATTTCACTCACTTGTGTTTTATCTTTTTTAATTGGTTTTTGGTGCCAAGTAGTAGCTGCTTCCTTTTAGCTGGAATTCTTCGCTCTGTGTGGTGCTTGGTGCTGCTTGTGCGCGGTACTTCCGTTCCTTTGCCTCCTTTGGGTGCCACTCACAATGCAAAATGCAATCTTAAGGTTTCCTTTTCTTTTTTTGGGTATATTTCGAACACTTCGTTTCAGCACCCAAACAAAAAAATTAATAACAAGAAAATGTCTTCCGATCGTACAAGTTGGCTGCTGGCACTGCGTTTCGATTTTTGTTGCTCTCTGATTTTTGTTTTCTTTGATTTGCTGATTTTCTATTTTCGTGATTTCGTACCACGCCGTTTGGTTGCTGCGACCAAAAGTGAGCGCTGAAAGCGAGCGCTCTTTCTTTTTATAGCCACGCCGGGACCGGACCCGAACCAGAGGCACACACACACACACATGAATAGGGGGCTGGGGCATGGATAGGCAGCAGCAACAGCAGCTGCCTCTTCGTTTTGGTCTTCGTTTTTGCTGCCACTTGCCTCTGGTTGCTTCTTCTTTGTCTGTTGCTTTCCTCGGCCGGCTGTCGCTCTCTTCGCTGTGCATTTTCTTTTAATTTTAGACCAACTTTTTGTTGTTGTTTCGTTGCCTTTATTCGTGCACAATCAGCTCTCTCAGCGGGGTCAGAGCCAGAGCCAGTGCCAGAGCCAGTGCCAGAGCCGGGTATTGGGAGTTCAAAGCATGGCCGTGGCAGTGCGTTTCCAGCCGCTGTGAACCAGCCGCTGCCTGGGGGTCAGGTCACTCTTCAATCAACACGACACCACACCACAAGAGCAGCTTGCGCGCTTCGCTGAGCCCAGAGACCGGCCTGACCGCAGCTCTCGGAAACTCTTCCGAGAACTGCAGAAGAGAACACAAAGAACACCCCTCCCTCCCCCCAGTGACTTGAGTGAGAGGGAGAGAGAGAGGCGCACTGATGCATCGCCAGATGATTCGGTATTTGGTATTCGGCTCGGACTTTTGGCTGACATTGCTCTGTTTTGGGGGCAGGGCAGGGAAAAACCGGAAGCAATCGCGAGTCGTCTATTCCCCTGTACCGTTCCCGTTCCCATTCACGTTCACGTTCCCGTTCCCCAAAAATAGACCCAACAGACCCATCTAGCGACCGACTCATGCTCGATCAGTGGTTTCTCGTTTCGATTTGGACCTGGGCCTGGGCCTGCGCCTGGGTAGCGGTTTCATGTTCATCGTATATCAACGGGACAGGGCAGTCTCGCCGGAACGAGGCTTTGTGGCTTCTGTGGAGCTGCGGGGGAGCAGCCGCAGCCGCAGGCGCGTGCCCAGCTGCCTTGGCTTGTCAGCCAATCTTGAATATATTGCATATGATTCTATTTCGCTAATTAAACAAATATTGCACTGCATTGTTCACAGTGGCAGAGTGCCGCACAGTGGAGGCGGATTCGTGGCATATTGGACATGTGCGACATCTTTGGGCGGTGTGCGAGGAGCCCTAATACAGGGCACTAGGCTGGTCGATCAGTTCCTTTGGTGGGTGGGGGAGTTGGGGGATGGCCACCACTTCTCAGTCGGTATTGTTGCATGTTTGGCTGACAGCCACAAGTGCACGGTGCACGGTGCACGATGGCGACCGTTGGGTAATTATATGGCATGCCAAGAAGAGTCTTTCCACCACTGCAGTGCATTGGGCTGGGAGACAGGCAGGCGGGCAGGCAGGCACGTGTGGGGCGTCTTGGGCGTCTGTCTGTGTGCTCATCCCATCGGATCGTGGATCGTGGATGGTGGATCGTGGATCCCACATAAATAAAATCAACTCATGAATGAAAATGCGTTCGCCTGAGCAATTTCCTGTTGCACAAAAAGAGTCGCAAAATGCTTAGCATAAATTATATGATAGATTCGAATGGCGTTGAAAGGTCCCCCTGTTGCCGTCTCTGTTGCTGTCTATCGTCTCAATGGATGAACAGCATTAGCATTAGCATCGGTTGCTGCTGCTGCTGCTGCTGTATATATATAGAACACGTTTGTGCAGTGCATGGGTGATCTTTGTTTGAGCTAGTCCTTGGCAACAGTTCCTTCAGTTAATGGCCGCATTTCGCTTATTTTGACTTATTGCAAATAGCTGGGGAAAGCCTCAATTGCAATCCATACAATGCCCAACTGTTTCCCCCCTGCAGCTGCCAGCTCGAACAATTAATATATTAATTTAATGTTTGTATAGAGCAGAGAAGTGGCCATAACAGGCTGCACAGAAACACATGTACATGCTGTGCATTTGTGTGTGCATCGACACGTACCCCAATGCTGAGGCAGTGAGGCAGCAGAGTCCCAGAGTCCCAACAAATATTAAGTATAAAGGGGGTTGGATGATGAATGAATCATCCTGCCTGGGGTGCACCGGGTGCAGAACAGAACAGAACAGAACGTGACAATCGACCATGAATGTGAATATGTTCCTCTATAATTCTGTACATACGTATGTGCACATTGTGGTTGCCGTGTAGAAGTAATCCTCATCGGATATTGCCTAATTTGGACATATATTTTGTTGTTGCTATTGTTGTTGTTGTGGCATCTGCTTTCCATCCATGCCGTATACGTAATGGGGAAATTGCGCATACCAGCGGCTGCTTAAGCAAATGTTTTTTTTATTTTTTTATTATTAATATTATGATTATTATTAGTACGGTGGTACGGGCAGGGGGAGGGGGGAGGAAGCTGGTGGCAGGGCATGCATTGTGGCGCAGAAGATGAATGCTGCTGGCTGATGGCTCATCCTTAGATCTATATATAAAGCATGTACATACAAAAGTGTTTCTATGTGTATGGATAAGTGTATATACTCTCTATATATGTGTATATACTAGAGGCCTGAGAGGCAAGTGCTGTTGACGCAAATTGTACGCTGCTGCCAAATTGTTATTATTATTTTTTTATTGTTATGATGTCGTGCTCTCCAAACTGAAGATACGAAGGCAGCTGGCGCAGGCACTGGCACTGCCGCTGGCACTCGCATTCCCAATTGCATTCCCAATCAAAGGATCCACTCTGCATTCCTGAGGCCTTTCCTTTCTCCCTCCTGCACTGCACTGCATTGAACTGTCCGATTGGATTGGATTGGATTGGAACGTATCGGGACGGGAGCAATGAATGCGATGAGCTATGGGCTACAAAATAAAATTGGAACTGAAAATGAAAATGGGAAATGTCAATGAAATTCCAACGCACACAAATCCATTTAAATCGCAATCCGCACACAAGCGCGCACACACTCCTCCACTCCTCCCACGACGCGCTATATCCGACAGCGAAAAATTGCCAGCTCTTGTAAGACATGTGTAAATATTTACGTATAGCCCGGAGCGGAGCCGAGCAGAGCGCAGCGGAGCGGATCAGAGGCAGGGACAGAGACGGAGACAGAGGCGGAGACAGCGCAGCGACAGAGGCTGAATGGCGGGCGAAATGACGTCGATGTCGACGACCGACGATCGACAACGAACGACGCAAGAATTTTGGAATTTGGCATGGTCGAAGGACGCCTACTTGTTGTTGCCATTGTTGTGGGGGCTGCCACAACGTAGTCAGCGTTCAGTGTGGGGGCTAACGCATGTGTGTCTGTGTCTGTGTGTGTTTTGATTCGTATACGGATTTTGGCTCTGGGCTCTCCGGCATGAATCAGCTGCTGGGACTGGGACTCGCGCAATGAGAATTTCTGAATGCCACAGCAAGCAGAAAGTACAAATTTTCCGGCACTTGTGTCTCTGTAACTGGAAGCTGGAAGTTTGGATAGTCAGTGGATATCACAGGAACCTATGTATTTGTGTACTTACCCCCTGACATTCATCTATCTATTATCTATTTCGCATTCAAATTTGATGGGCAGCCGCTGCTCAAGATCTTTATATTGCAACCAAAGCGCGGGTGGCACATGCGAAAACTAACTAGAAATAGAAAATAATTGCATGTCGTGTGCATGACTCGATTTGCGCCCTTATAAGGGTCCGTTTTTTCTTTTTGTATTTGATTGATTTAGAGCCGTTTCCTAGGCTGATGTAGCGCCATTTCGTAGGCTGATGTAGCGCCATTTCGTAGGCTGAAATCTGAATGAAAACCGCGTTGCTTGACCATCTGATTAATTCCTCAAATATTCATCTGCACTTACTGAGCTATCGAACATTAGTGCGTCAGCCACTGCACCGTTGTGTGGCCTTTTCTTTCTACGGATTGACCGATGAGCGATGATACGCTTGGGATCCGTGCACTCAGCTTACACTGCCAGAATCTCGTCAAAGATCGACCAGTCACTATGAGTTGGCTGATAATGCCAGGGGGATGGCTGATCAAGGTGCAAAAGGTTCACATTTTCGTCGAGACAGAGTGGCGATAATGAAGAAACATCAACCGTAAAGTACCAGCGGAAATCGATCGAAAAGTGAGTGAACAAACAATCATCCATTTTGATGGTTTAGCATTTAAGCATTCCACAATTTGCGTGTGTTTACGTTGGGCTGGGGTGGGGTGCTGGGCGGTGCTGTGTGGTGCTGGCGGGGGGATGGGCACCTTAGCTCCTGACCGCAACTCATCCGCACCTGACGTCACAGACAACAGATGGCCGATCTATTTCGGGCCACCGTTCCAATTTTAGACCATTTCCCCGCCCATTCCCATTCCCATTCGCATTCGCATTCGCATTTCCAAAAACCAACGATAAACAACAGCGATGAATGGCAAAATGGCACAAAACAAGCAACGATGACGACAATTTGAACTTGAAATGAGTTTGGGATTGGGATTGGGGGATTGGGGATTTGAGAATGCTTCCCACAGGGCTGATAAGCCGCACCCGAGCTCAGATCTCTACTCTCTCTGGCGCCTGCCTTATCTATGGCGGTTCGCTGGCTACAGACAAACAGTTGATCGCGCAGCTTCATCTGGGCTGAACCATGTGGCCGTCTCTAGTGTTGGGTGCCGTGGGCACAGTCCTGGCCCTGGGTCTGTTTAGCTGGCTGCCGCTTTGTCGCCGTAGGCGTCGCATCTGTGAGCTGGCTGAGCTGCTGCCGGGCCCGAGGCCGTGGCCCTTGCTGGGCGATGCCCATCTCTTCTTTGGCCTGAGCCCCGCCGAGGCGTGCCTAATGATGGGCCAGCTGGCCGAGAAGTACGGGGACACGTTCAAGATCCGTCTGGGGCCCTGTTTCAGTGTGATGTTCTTCCATCCCAGCGATGTGGAGCAGGTCCTAAGCAGCACCCAGCTGGTGGACAAGGCGGACGAGTACGATTTTCTTTCGCGTTGGCTCAACGAGGGCCTGCTGGTGAGCACCGGCCGCAAGTGGCACAAGCGCCGCAAGATCATCACGCCCGCCTTTCACTTCCGCATCCTCGAGCAGTACGTTGAGATCTTTGACCGGCAGACGCGTCAGTTCGTCGAGAATCTTGAGTTGGCACGCGGCCACAATGGCCACAATCGCGTCGACCTGGGCCATGCCGTTCATCTGTGTGCCCTGGATGTCATTTGTGGTGAGTACTGTAATGGCCCAACCAACTCCCCTGGAGGGCTTTCAAAGACACTCGGCCAATGTCCAAATCCAGTCCAGTGGCTCGCTCATAAAAACCCAAATATTGCTCCACTTCTGATAAGATATCAGTGGATCCCGGGGTTTATTTGTTTGTTATTACTGTCGGTCACCCGATTAGATACTCCACCGGCGATTGGAATCTCCGGTTAGCCGGGGGCGGGGTCCGTGCCCCCCCCCAAGAGCGGATAATCAAAGTTCTCGTTCTCGTTCCTGTCCCACGCCCGCATTTAATGTCCACGACAGATTGGGGGCGATTAGTAGTTGTTTCGCTGCCGCCGTGTCGAGGAGGAGTAAAAGATGTTTCTGTTTTTGGGTGCATTTCTGGCCAGCGGGCTATTTGTGGCCCTACTGGTCTACCAGCTCAAGTTCAAGCGGGTGATTGAGGTGATGAGCTATATGCCGGGCCCGCCGGTGCTGCCGCTGGTGGGGCATGGCCATCACTTCATTGGCAAGCCGCCGCACGAGTTGGTCATGAAGGTGAGCGAGTTCATGAGCAAGTACGCAAAGGACGATACGCTCAAGGTGTGGCTGGGGCCGGAGCTAAATGTGCTGATGGCCAATCCCAAGGATGTGGAGGTGGTGCTGGGCACACTGCGCTTCAACGACAAGGCCGGCGAGTACAAGGCCCTGGAGCCGTGGCTGAAGGAGGGTCTCCTCGTCAGTCGGGGCCGCAAGTGGCACAAGCGACGAAAGATCATCACGCCCGCCTTCCACTTCAAGATTCTTGATCAGTTTGTCGATGTGTTTGAGAGCGGATCGCGAGATCTGCTCCGCAACATGGAAAGGGATCGTCTGGGGCAGGGCCACACTGGCTTTAATCTCTACGATTGGATCAATCTCTGCACCATGGACACGATTTGTGGTAGTTATTATTATTTATTATTCTGTGGTCCGAACACACACAAAGTTGTAAACAAACGGTAAAAAGTGCAGACTGTGTTGTCGCACACTGTCGAGCCACTCGAGCAGTCTGGCAACAGTGTCGTTGACATTTAAAATAACACACTCGCATGGTACGGCAACGCTGTTCTTTCTCGGTTTCTCTTGTGCACTTTTACCATTTTTCGTTGCAAATTTAATGTATTTCATTTATTTTCGCATTACATTTTAAAAAATTTTCAATTTTATACGCTCAGAAACTGCCATGGGCGTCTCCATCAATGCACAGACGAATGCTGACTCTGAGTATGTGCAGGCGGTGAAGACGATATCGATGGTGCTGCACAAGCGGATGTTCAACATATTTTACCGCTTCGACTGGACCTACATGCTGACACCCCTGGCCCGTGCCGAGAAGCGTGCCTTGAACGTGCTGCATGAGTTTACGGAGAAAATCATTGTGCAACGTCGCGAGGAGCTGTTGCGCGGTGGCAACAGGGACGCCGCCGCAGCTGCCACCGATGCGGATGCTGATGTGGGCGCCAAGCGGAAGATGGCCTTCCTGGACATCCTGCTGCAGTCGACCGTCGACGAGAAGCCATTGACCAACCTGGACATTCGCGAGGAGGTCGACACATTCATGTTCGAGGGCCACGACACAACCTCCTCGGCGCTCGTGTTCTTTTTCTACAACATCGCCACCCATCCGGAGGCGCAGAAGAAGTGCTTCGACGAGATCAGTTCGGTGATCGGCGAGGACAAAAGCAACCCGGTCACATACGAGCTGCTCAACAAACTCCACTATGTGGATCTGTGCATCAAGGAGACGCTCCGCATGTACCCATCCGTGCCGCTACTGGGTCGCAGGGTGCTGCAGGAGTGCGAGATAAGTAGGTATCATCCCCCTGCCCAGTATATGGTCACAGTCCTAATACTCTACATTCCGATCAGATGGCAAACTCATTCCCGCTGGCACAAACATCGGCATCTCGCCCCTTTTCCTGGGTCGCCGCGAGGACCTATTCAGTGAGCCCAACAGCTTTAAGCCGGAGCGCTTCGATGTGGTCACAAGCGCCGAGAAGCTCAATCCCTATGCTTACATACCCTTCTCTGCGGGGCCGCGCAACTGCATTGGGCAAAAGTTTGCCATGCTCGAGATTAATGGCCGAGAAATAATTCTAAATATATTTGGATGTACGTCTGGCTCATCAGGTCCCTTCCTGGCATGACTCGTCGCGAATGCAGTCGCAGGAAACCATTTCCGGACTTCAGGATCTGTCTGACTTGAAGACTTGATTGGCGTTTAGAGGATATGCGACCGATTCTGCAACATCTCACTGATGGCATGACTGAGAGCCTCCAGGCTGGGGCCGTCCATCTCTCGAATCAGGCACAGGGCCGACGATAGAAGATTGGAATTGGTGCACAAGCGACGCAGACCCACAGATGAGGTTCTCCCAGAGGCCAGCAAGTCGTTTGCGGGCTCATCCGGTGCCGTGCCCTGGCGACGGACAAACGATTCGACGGCTCCCAGCCGCGACTGTCGCCCGACAAGGAACGCACCTGGGCCGGCAGCTGTGGTTTCAGCCCTACAACGCGGTATGGTGGACCGCATTGAGTGGCGAGAATTCATCCCGCTGAAACTGGGAGCAGGCGACACGGCCGGACAGGAAAGCGGCAGGGGGTCTGCAAATTCAGAATGCAACCAGTGGCCGGAGTGGTTTTCGAATCTCGTGGACTCCTGGTTGACGGCGGGTATCACGTCCTGGCTATGTTCACGGAGGCAGTCGGGCAGGGCCCTGGCACCCGCGAATCGTCTCTGTTCCCGTGGAGAAGGAACAGATAGGAGGATTTCGTCTTCAGCTGAACATTCTTCGAATAATGCCAATGGAGGCTGGCCGGCTGTGGCTCGTGGTCTGCATTCGCCTGGCACCCGTTCCCTCTCGAAGCGCACGCCAGAGGCCCTGGGATTGGAAAGCGACTTTGGTATCGGGGCTCGGATTTTGGGCTTCGGCGCCGGATACGGCATGTTATGGAGAGCCGCCGTCCGCTCACTCGAGCACACCTCAACGTCATCCAACTTTGTGACTTGTGGCAGCATGCGTAGCACGCAGGCGCGATAGTTGGCACCTGCGGCTTCCGAGCAGGGGTTCTCGCCCAGCGAGAGGCTTCTCAGCCCTTGGGCGCTGCGCAGGTGTTTCAGTTCATCGAAGCTTGGTATCTCGCTGCGTCGCAGGTAGACCTCCCTGAGTCGGTGGCAGTTTTGAAGGCTTTCCAGGCCACGGATCTTGTTCACACTGAGCACCAGGACCTCTATTCGCGGCATTCGCTGAAGAATCGATATATCGTGCAGATCGATAGCACAAGCATTCAGACTGATGACACGGTGAATGTCGGAGACCTTTGACTTTGTCTCCACCATTTGTTCAGTCAGGATAACCATGTTGACTGTTGAAAACCAAAATAAGCCGAAACACAAACCAAATTTAACTGAACGAGTTACAATAAACTTTTGTAATGAAAGTCACAACATCCCAGGATGGGTAGAGTTTGATTTATTTGTAAATCAGCCCACTTTTTGCTCGCATATAAACTGCTGTCGAATGAAACTGAATAAGTTGACCTTAACCCACCAATAAAAAACCTCCGCATTTTCCTTTTATTTCACTTAAACAGCCGGTCTTTTATCTTCAAATGAACTCTCTAACTTACCTTAAAATCAATCCTTACGCGTGTGCTTGCCTAATAATTGGGTAAATGCACAACTTACTCACTTAATTTTGTGCGTCGGTTCGTCGTGTGTTTGTGTTGTTGCTTTTCGTGCTTTTATGACACTTTCCTGTGTGTCATAACGCCCGTGGGATGCAGGTGTGAGACTGCCATCTTGCCCTCGTAGATTGCTTTTAATAAACCGTCCAACCTAAGTCAGTCGCAGAAAACTGCTTGGGGTGATTACGCACCTTTAAGCGTAGATAGCCCTGACTTGTTGAGCCCCATAAGCTTTACGATTCCTGTTCCTTTGTTCCTTCCCCTTTTTAGATCAAATTATTCCTTGCATGAACCGTTTAGGGTCCTATGCTCGGTGGTTCTCCAGTGGTCTCAGGGTTCAGGACATCTTGCCAAGGATTAACTGTTAAGTTGGTGAGTGTGAACCCAGAGGGCAGGCCATGAGCAAACGAAGCGTGCCCAGAGATATTCGTAAGAGAGTACTCACTTTTAGTACTTTTACTGAACAGGTATATTTGGTATTTTGCAGTGTACAGCTGTCGACAGCTATCCCGCTATAAATCATATTTTGTAAAACCTTCGAGGAGGCATGGGACAAGCACTATCCTATAGGCGCAGAGATGGCCCTAATAATGTTCTGAATATTTCCGTTTCTTCGACCAACAACACGCAACCGTTAACAACCGTTAACTTTGCTGCCCAGCCGGGATCTGGCAATATTCACTGTACGTTTGAGCCGTCTAAACCCCAAGCAAGGGACTAATTGTTCTGCTTTTCAGTTAATCATTCGCAAGTGGTCCGGAACACTGGGACCCCTGGAGAACCAGCCGCGGCACCAATAGTGTCGAATGACGTGCCTGCTCCGGCAGCAGTAGTACTGAATAACGTGCCTTCTCCGGGCGGACCAAACCTTGCTTCTAATAGTCGTGAAAGTAACCAGGCAAGCGGCAGTACTCCCACTACAGACCATGCTACGTCAGATGACAACGAAAGCGGCCCGTGGAGTCCTAAGCGCAGGCGCACCGCCGGAAGCGAGTCCTTGGACAATGAGTACAAGTGCCCTGTTTGTCTAAGTGGCGTACGCCACCGGCAGCCGATGGTGGTGACCAGATGTGGTCACATTTTTTGTCGCGAGTGCATAATTGCTGTCATAAACCATGGTCGACCCTGCCCAATATGCAACCGGACGTTGACCATTTCCGAGCTAACACGTATTTATTTGTAATTCTGCATTTCGCTACACTCGATAAAATCATGGACAGAGAACGATTAACACATTGAAAAGCACGGGGACGGGGACGGGGACTTGCAGAAGCGTAAAATCCCAGACATTGGACTGGTCAGCCGGCAAATTAAATATAATGCGCAGAAGAATCTCGCTGCGCAGGGGAATCAGTTGCCGTGGGAACAGAAGAAGACGAACCACGATGATATTAAACGCTGGATGTTTCATCAGGACAATCTGTCAGCGGAGGAAAAGAGGCAAATGAAACACAATGAAATCAAACGCTGGGTGTTTTCGCAGAACAAACACTTAAAGCTCTTAGAGCTCGATGAAGCTGAACGTACCTTGATAGCGCACGAAAAACAAATTCATGGTGCGGCCTGCAGATGAAATGCGACAAAATTTTCGAATTTTATTTCTATTAACTTAATGCAAGAGCTTCATGGGAGCACATTGATTTATTAATAAATGAATAGCTGGACTTCGATAAAACATGTTGAATATTTGATGTTATAGTCGTCAGCATTAGCGTATTCCAGCTATATATCTGTATATCTCTCGCTATAACTGGTGACAATATCTCTGTCCATGTAGATTGGAGCAGCCTAGGGAATATCCAAGGCCCAGCACCAGTTGTTGCATAGCTTTCACACCCACGCAATTTTCACATCTCTATTTATGGCTTTTACTGATACATGACAATGTTTATTATATATTTACGTATGTATGCATGCACGAATATGTAATGGTAAATGTGGCATGTGCCAAGTTGTACAGCGCTCAGCAGGGACTTGCCGTTGAACTAAATCTATCTATCTACTGGATCGTTCATGAAGATCCTTTCGCATATGTCGATCGGGGCAGGAACTCGACGCCACCGCCACTGCATCTGGCCGCTGGCTGCAATAATTTCGAGTGCGCCGAATAGCCGAATATCTGCGGGAGAATGGGGAACGCCCCTTCCTAGCATTATGCATACACAGAGTACATATATATAGTATATAGTAAATAGTAAAGAGGATAATTATAAATATAAACATAGGATAACAAGAAAACCAAGAGAGAATAGCACAGAGAGTACATAACATCGGGATAACATAGCGTACATCTCCTTTGGGAGGGTGGGGCCATACACATAGCATAACATAATAATAATAATAATAATAATAATAATAATAATAATAATAATAATAGTAATAACAACTAAGGACTATGCCTTATCGACAGACAGGTTGTTTATCCACCAATCACTTTCATGGATGTGGTTAAGGGTACGGCTATGGATGGGCCTTGGGCCTTGGGCCCTACTTCTCTCCGCCAGTGCTGGCTCCCGCGTTGGGTCCCGCTGTGGGCATGCTGCTCTTGCGCTGTGCCTGCGAGATCTGCACAATTCTGGACAGCGGTGAGTGGGTGCTGCTGGTGCTGGGCCTAGTCCCCGCAGGCAGGGGCAGCAGTCGAGTGGCTGAGGCCTCGTCCGCCGCTGCGGCGCCTGTGCCTCCTCCTACCCCAGGGGGCGAGGTGGGCGAGAGTTCGCGTGCCAGCGGCGAGGGACGCAGCGAGAGGCGGCGTCCAGTTGGGGTGGGGAGTGCGAGGCCCCGCCCCCCCCTCTCCGTTCTGGCTGGGGCGGGGGGGGGTCTCGGGGGGTGGGTTTGGGGGGCGGGGGGGGGGGGGTGGGGGGGGGGCGGGGGGGGGGGGTGGTTGTGGGCGAGCCTGGGGGCGGTGGGGGCGCCCCCGCCCCCTCTTTTTTTTTTTCTTTCTTTCTGCCTGCCCCCTCGGTGTGGGTGGGGGCTGGCTCCGGTATCGTTTGGTTTGTGGTGTTGGTGTGGGGGGTGCCGGGGGGGGGGGGGGGGGAAGCATAGGGGGGGGGGGGGGGGCCGGGGGGGGGGGGGGGGTTTTGGGGGCAAAAAAGGGGGGGGGGGGGGGGGGCTGGGGTGGTTGGGGCCGGGCTTTTCCCCTTTTGCGCTGCTTTCGGCTGCCCAGCCTGTTGCCACCGCCGGCCGTGGACGATGCCGCCGCCTGCTGCTGCTGCTGCTGCTCATCCAGCACGGCGTGTGTGTGGACCACCTCGAGGGCTCGTATGAGATCCGCTATGGTAGTCTGCTCCAGCACGTTCATGTCCTTCTCGGAGGTCACCGAGAAGATGCTTGAGCGCCGCGGCGCCCCCATGGATGCCATCGACGAGGAGGTGGCCGTGGCCGGGAAGAGGCTGCCCCGTCGGGCTGCCACTGCTGCCATGGCCGCCGATCCCGAGCCGCGCCGCATCTGCATCTGGGACTGGTTCTGGTTCTGGTTCTGGGCCAGGGTCGCCGCCGCTGCTGTGGGCGGATACATGCTGCCCCGGCGGCCGGCAATTGCCGGATTCTGGGTGTAGATGCTCTCGCGGCGCCGCTTGCCAGCTGCCGGCGGTCGACGCTGGTACGCGCCACCAGCTGCGGCTCCTGCTGGCAGCGAGGCCTGCTCCGAGTCGTCCAGATGGAAGCCCAGGTTGGTCAGGCCGCCGGTGGAGGCGAGGCTGCCATTCGAATCGAAGGGCGGCGGCGGACCGCGACCGTTGCGCAGATACGACTGGCTGGAGGCGGCGGTGATCGTGTTGTTGTAGTAGTCGAGTGGCGTGCGAGACGGCAGTGCGGTGGCGCCCTCCGGCACCGAGACAACGGACAGCTTGCGCTCCAAGTCCTGGGAGTGGCGCTTGCGCTGGAAGGGAAACAGCCGACGCAGGCCATCCGGCATCGAGAACTTCTTGACGCGCCCGGCACCGGGAGTCGAGCTGCTGCCCCCCTTCTTGAGCTGCTCCTCGATGGCATCCGGCTCCAGGTGTACCATGGAGGAGGCCCCGCCGTTGGCGGCATGGCCCTTGTAGCGGTTGTTGAACGCCTCCTGGATCTGCTGGTTGTCCCCGCTCCAGGTCCACTCGTTGTGCGAGGGCCGCAGCGGACGCTCGCTCTTCCAGTGCGGCGGATCGATGTTAAAGTCGGAACAGGCGCGGGCCCGCTGGCGACGTGGCGGCTGCTGTGCCGAGAACTCATTAACCGTCGAGAAAGACCACTCGCTGGCCAGGATCTGTGAGTCAGAGAAGCCATGGTAGCCCCCATAGAGGGCAGGGTCCTCCGTTTCCGCCGCCGGCGGCGGCTTCACAGTGGCCAGGGCACTGACCACCTTGGCCAGCAGATCCGTCGTCTGGCGATATGCCTCCGCCGTCTCGAATGTCTTCTCCCGATCCAGTTTGCTCAGCTCTGTGTCGGAGCTGGCGTGGATCATCGACACCGCGGCCGCATCCTGGGCTGCTGCCAGATCGGCGCACACGGAGAAGGCGCGCTTGCGGCTGGGCAACGGTGCCGGCTCCACACGGTACATGCTCAGCTCCGGACAGGAAGCGGAACGCGGCATCGTGTAGGCAAAGTCGATATCCGTGTAGACGGGCTGTCCATCGGTGGGTGTTGCACATGCAAAGAGATTGGATTCGATTAGTGTTTGGTTTGGGTTTGGATCTGGGTTTGGGTCTTTGGTGGCATCTGGATCTGAATTGGATCTGGGCTAGCACTGCGCTCGGCATCGTTCTGCTCCCTCCTGATATGTACTTACGCCAGACCCGCCTCCACCTGCTCTTCTCCTCCTTCTGGACCTCACTAATCTTATTATTCGGCTTCGCTCTATTTCCCTCTCGACAAAACTAGAACAGAGAACATCATCAATATCTTTGGGTATTATCCAGACCAGCGTAACGAGTATCTGCCGCTTAGTAAAAACATCAAGATTTCAGCCCACACTAACAGACGGCACCGCGCAGCTTAGACATTTGCGGGCCGCCCCAGGGGGGGCATTGCTTAGCCCACGATTACTCCCTGCATGGTTTACTTGTATTATTTTCGTGTTAGGTTTCCCATGTATTAGTTCCCAATTGTGTGGCCATTAAGCCTTAAACATAAACTGTCTCCAGCAGTCGTATGCTGCGCACATGTCCCATAAGTGAACGGACACAAGCAGCGACCATTCGCCCCGAGTGAACTTTCGTTTTTCTATTCGGGAGTTATGCAAGCAAATAAATGGTATTAAAAAAGAAGAAAAAAACTTCTTGCCTTAAATTAATTAAGTTTTAAGAAGTACAAAAAAAAATATTGATGTGAAAATATATTTTAAATGAATTTGAATTTGGATTTGTGGTTCGCTGTGAAACTTTCGGTGAAAAAAACACCGGGGATCCCATGGATCGAAATTAGATTAAGTATTACACGAGAAAATACAATAAGATATGTGAATGTATATAATAATATATAATAACTGTTGGAAAACAGAAAATCAGCTGGGAAATCAGCTGGACATTCACGCGTGAACGTCGAATTGGATTTAATACATTCCAATGGAATATATTCCAGCTGTGATTGAACTTATTTTAAAACCCTTTTAAATATGAAATTTAATATTAAATGATCATCCGTCTGACACTAATATGCAATTGATTGATTGATTGATTGGATGATTGTGCTTAGCCCAATTTTAGTAGGTTTCTTATATGGATGGATTCCTTGTGATTAAAGTAAGAATTGTTTAGGCTCCCCAAATGATTAGTTGGCTGAAGCTATGATTTGCCTTTGCAAGCGCAGTGCTAGCCCACATATGACTGATTGATTGATCTGTTTGCGGGTATCTGCCATATATACCTTCACTTTGAGTATATAGAGCTCGTTGAGCATGCGCCTGAGGTAGCCAACATCCTTGGTGACGCCCGTCCAGATGCGGTTCTGTGTGGCCTTCAGATTGGAGGACAGCTGCTGCTCCAGATGCGCCAGCTTCTGGCTCTGCAGACCTCTGTTTTGGTTTTTGTGTGATGATTGGATGTACGTGTTGATTTATATTGGGTATGGGGTGGGGTGTCACCAGATATTAGGGGATAAAGATAGATAATACGTTAGGGCGCATGCAAACGACAAATAAAACAACACAACGAAGGACATGCGATGTGCGGAGAGTCCTGATGCCAGACTTACCGCGTGATGAACGTCATGATCATGACCAGATAGCCCAGCGAGAAGATGAACCAAACGATGACGAAGATCTGATAGACCACAAACCAGCCGCCAAATTCACGCGGCTATTGCACCGAAATCAAAGAGAGAACATTTATGATTGTTCACTGCCCAGCGTAACTGCCACACTACGCACCTGATTGGGCCCAAAGGTGGGCACATAGTCGCCAAATCCAATGGTTGTGGTCGTCACATAGCTGTAGTACAACGAAATGGAATACGGCCAGTTCTCAAAGTAGGTAAACACCCACGAGGGCAGCAGCAGGAACAGGGCTATGCCCGGCACCAATGCAATCACCACCGTGGTGATCAGGCCCAGCTGCGGCGGCACATAGTGCATGTCCGTGGTCATCTTGTACTTCTTGTACCTTCGGTAGATGGCCTCAAACTAACAAGAGATGAAAGATGATCTATGTATGATCCAGATCGAGATCCAGATCGAGTCCACTCACCGTTCGTCCAAAGTACTCGCCCAGGCCGGCAAAGAGTATGCCATTGACGGGTATACCGATCACCGAGTACGCAATCATGATCATCCGGCCCGCAAATGTGGTCGGCGATATGTTGCCATAGCCGACCGTCGAACAGACGGTGAAGGCAAAGAAGAAGGCATGGTAGAAGGTCCACGTGAAGGGTATCTCGTACTCATCCTTCTCGACATCCGTCACCGGCTTGCCGCAGTACTCCGATATCCGTTCGAGTATCTCGTTCTGTGTGCTCACATTCTTATCGGACAGCTCTTCCACCAGATATGCTGCAACAATAAGCAAACCACACGAAACTCAATCAAGCGTGAAATCAAATCAAATCAAATTTAATTTGTTCTGCGATCCAATCCGATCCGATCCGGAAGTAAATGTGCGGGCGGGCGGGCGCATCGCTCGATCGCTCTATCGCTCAGCGCTCTTCCGCCTTCCGCCGGGCACAATGGGCACACAAAACAAAAGGAGGCCGAAATCCAAATTGATTCCGATGTCAACGTGTGATGGGGCTGCCGCTGCCGCTTAGCGCTTAATGCTTAGCCCTGGCCCCCAAAACGTGGTCGTGGGACGTGGTCGTTGGATCGCCAGCGTGCGACATTTTACACTAGACCCCGCGGAGATCCCCCCAAGTGTAACGCTGGCGGGGGCCAGTGATGTCACCAGTGCGACTGCCCTGCTCTTTGGCTGATTGAAATGCGCTCGCTGTCCATCTGACCCGGATGAACCCCCGGGCCCGGCCCTGGGGGCATGTCATGAGTTTGCGCTTCGTGCCCGTTCATGGAGAGATTAACGATCTGATCTTGTGATCGTGTGGCCACTGACGTTCTACTGTAGCGCACACACTATTCAGATATTTTTGTGCTACGTTTTGGCAATCAATGAAATGATCGATCAATGGCAAAAATCGATAGAATAAGCGATGCAGCGATTATCGTTTCAGTGATCGTTTCATTGCTAATTAATTGCCTTTATTTAAGTCATTGAGCACTGGAAAAATTCCAGAAAGATCAGCTAGGATCTTTTACAATCGATTGAATGATTGCATCTGACGGCTGGTTGATTCTTGACCTTGTGATCCCGTAATCAATGACTAGAGATTTCTCGGCTCAAATCAACAATAAGACTCGTGATCGGTTCGGGATTGGTTTGGCCATAGCTAACCTTTATAGTTCAACACACTCCACTCTCGAGGGGCAGGGGGCATGGGGCATGGGGCATGGGGCAGGGGTCACGGGGCATCACACGGCTGATTGTCCAAGTGCACGGCGGCTGCAATCATTCAATGAACGACCGCCCGGTAATCTTTTAACGAATTGCATAATTCAATAAATGCGTCCGGGCATGCAGTCGCAGATGCAGAAAGCAACAAAGGGATTTTCGTAGTGGAGATCTGGCAATGGGACACAACAGCCACTCCCGGCCTGTCACTCACTCTTCTCTGTGAGGCTTTCTGATCCAATCTGTTGATCACAACGGGACGCAATTGGGGGCAATTCAGATATTAACAGCAAGTGCATTATATATCCGCCATATAGTTCTGGTGCCGGCTGGCGGGTGCCGGCTGCTGGCTGCACAAGCTGCCATACAATTTAATCGGCTTTTGTGGTGGTAGTCAGTCAGCAGTCCCCGCACTGGATCTTGATTGCCGGCAATTTGTTCATAGAAGTCGATCATTATCTTGATTTCTTGCTCTTGCCTCAGTGAAGTCCTCGGCTTTGCCATTGCCTTTGCCTCGACTCCGAGGGCGTTTGCATCTGATTATCGCGGCAGTGCAGTGATTGCAGTACGGACTACACAGCCCGGAAAAAAGTTTGTGGCAAGCAAATTGATAAATTAATTTAATTAACGCTTGCACCCTGAAGCCGTCTATGGACTGAAGTATCTGCAGTCCAGAGTGCATCCATCATCCCATTTCGAGGTCGAGATCGAGGTCAAAGATGCTCTGTGGCTACAGCAGCTCCGTTCCATTCACGCTCAGGCTGTGTGTCCGTTCGCTTATGGGAAATTTGTATAACGAAGAGAGAGGGGTATCATTCTGGGGATATATTATATTATATCTTACATTCCCTGAAAGAGATCCCTAATTCAAATAAACTATTGAAGCCACAGAAATATTTCCCCCAACGCAAGAATTATTTTAATCACATTTTTGGGCTGCCAGTCCCAATTAAATGTATGCTACCGCAGAGATTCTATGACCTAAGATCCTTTCGTAGAGGAATACTAAATACCGTGTCTCTCCCCAGGGGGTCCCCTGCTGCTCTAATCTGAACTATCAGTTGCTCAACTAAAACGCCACCAACACCCTCCCATGCCGCTGGAGACGACACTTGAAAGTCATGGGGACACACAAGTCGCATGCTCGTAGTCACAGGCATAGTCATAGCCATAGTCTTAACGATCGTGCGATTCAAGTGTTTATTTTTTCAGTCGTTGGAGTGATTAAGGCTAACGTTTGTCCAGAGGCCCAGTGAGCCAGTGGCTTTGGGTCTGCTCATGTACCTACATGTGTGTGATAAAATAAAAAGCCATGTCCAATACGTTGGCTACTTTGGGGATTAGTTGGGGGTTTTTGTTGGATACTCGTATCGGGGGAAAAGGAAACCCTTGACAGTTCGTTACACTCCATTGAGCGACCTACACTTTATGGCCGAGAATCGAGACCGTGCATCAGGCAGCCGTGATCCGATCCGATCCAATCCGATTCGATTCGATTCGATCCACAGACACGTCTTGGGTCGATGGTTACTAATTAGAGCGCTTATGGGTTATTTATTTGCATAATTAACACATTTTATGGGCCGTTTAAATTCGGATTTATTGCAATTTAAGAGCCATACAAATACAAATAAGAAATACACAAATAAATACATACGTACATGCATAACTATGTACATATGTATGTACATATGTACGCCCCCCGAGTCTAGACTGCGGCTCGATTTAGCGTCTAGATATAACCATCCGCCGAATGGTCTCGCCTCATGTAGCCAATAATACCACTCGCTCGTCGCTCGTCGCTCAACGCTCATCGCTCGTCGTGCGTCGTGTGTGTAGAGGTCGCATTATTGCCCCCAGACGTGTGGTGTCATAAAGCAGCTCACACTTTCCTCCCAGCACTTACGCACGTTTTGGCACACAGAAATTAGACCGAATTCAGGTGATTATTTCTTACGACCGAGGGGCAATGCCGCATGCTGCGCGAAATGTATTAATACATGCAGAACTAAATATCCGTTTAGTCTAAGCTACTTAGATGTGTACATATCTATATATTTACGCTCTGTGTAATTCGTATTTGGTAATAAATTATCTTTAAATATAATTCTTTGGAAAATTCTCAACTTTTCACCTCGTGATTTTGTTTGAGGATTTTGTTCTTGTTTCACTTTTTTCAGAGCCTTTTTAGGAAAAAATCTGTGTATTATCTCCGCAAAGCGTGCACCAAATTGCATGCTGTTTTTGTTTTGTTTTAATGATAGCCTTGGATGTGCCTTGGTTTGTACAAACAAATTGGTACATTTCTATAAATAGGTTCTTTGAAAATTAAAAATTAATACAAAAAAAATCAAATCAATCAAATTTGATCTAAAAATGTGTGTTTGAACGCCTATTTAATTTCATTGCTCCGAAACGCGTGCGGCATTGCAATTTCTCTAAGCGTATTCGCGGCTTTTGATAATCATTGTTTAATTTCGATGAGTTCCCAAACATCAAATGCATTTGGTAAGCAGCGAGGCGCGCGGGTCTGCTGGTCTTGCATAAAGATCAATAATATATCTCATTGCATTGCAATCTGTTGTGGCTAATCGTTCTTCAAAGAAGAATCTTAGAGAAAACAACATAAACGTCGTGTACAGAACGCGGCACGTTTGATCATCAGGTCGCATTTAGCTGATAGCTGAGGCAAAAACCCTGTGAGCCAAGGAGCTGTGTCCTAAAATGGCACCTCTTCAGTGCCCAAGGCAAGTCCAAAATCTAGATCGTGCGCGTATGTGTGGGGGCGAATTTCGTGGCAGACTATTTATCACACGGCATGTATATATGTATGTGCATACGTGCTGTGCCATGACACGATCACGAGGCTTATGGCTAACGGCTTATGTCTAGGTTACGCTCTTTGATATCTCACCATGGATCACCACGCGCTCCTCGCGGCTCTCGTTGCGCGCCAGCCTCTCCTCGCCGTGCTCGATGTGATAGTAGATGGCCGCCCCGAGCATCAGATACGAAATGTAGAAGATCAGCAGGAGTATCCATCGATTGGGCGACATCTCGTCGTCGCTCTATCTGGCTGCAATGTAGAGAATGGGCGCCCGCACGTTGATGTATGATCTATGTATAATCTACTACTATGACGATGCGTTGCCCAGGTTAGGGAATGGAAATCGAAGGGGTTGTTCCTGCTTGTTCTTGTCGTTATTTATGGTTGTATCTCGCTGCTAATCGAAGTCTGATTGCGATTGCTCCCAAGTGCCTGTGGCCAATTGTTGTCTCTCTATATGTACGATTATACATACACCTTTGTATGCTGACGATTGCAGATACGCGGCACATACGCTACTCCAAAACTAGCGGATCTTATGCGTTTTGCTGTGTCCCACCCAAGGACACATCTCACTCCCTAATAAAACATCGTCGCTGGGTCAGTGATCAGTTGTGAGGGTAGCTCCCTCTTTGAAGCATTTATGGAAGGGATATTTCCGTTTCGTTGCAACCGCATTGGAGGCACACAAAGCAAAAAGCACGCGCTGCCCATCGCTTGTCAAGCGATCGGGGGCATGCTCCCTGCCTTCCATCGTCTGGGCGCTACGTCATCGCTCTTCTAGCGTTTACACCTATTGACACTTCTAATCATATCGCAACAGGCAAGCAGGCAGCCAGGCGGCCAGGCGGACGGGCAGCCATGCAGGCAGGCAGGCGGGCAAGGTACTACTACTGCTAATTTCCACAATTTCTCGCATTGCAAAGTAGTCCGCTCTACCGATTAGCAACACAGCCACAGCGACGTCTCCCCCAACATCTTGGAACTCTGTTATCTCTATATGTGTATATATTTATATGTATATAGGGGGTTCCGGGGGCGGTTGCTGCAGCTCTTGTGAGTGTCACAATTAGCGCATGTGAATGCAAAATAACAATGTGGACAAACCAAACCCAAGCCCAAAAACAACCAAAATATCGGTACGGATCTGCAGGTGTCAAGCTTTAGTCACAGTCTCTCCACAGACGAGTACGAGTATGTGTGGTAGTATCTTTTTGGTGGTCTTCTATTGTCGGAAGTCGTGCACACTCGACACTTCTTACAATACCATAAAGATAATAAAACTCGGGGCTGGCATGTTCGGCCCTAATGAGATCTAATGTTGGGGTAGTTCAGTGTGTGGTGTGTGGACTTTAGGCGCCGCAAGGAATCCCCTCCCCATTCTTGCTGCTTTCTGCGAAAGAACTGACTAATCTCCTCCACAAGCAGGCACATTCGGGGGGTATCGAATGACGTTGCTACGCTGTACAAATATCCCATAAGTGAACGGAAACTTTCGTTACGCGTGACACAAACAGCGCCTATTCGCTACGACAGATTCGCCTCGCCAAAAATGTGGCAAAACTATCAAACATTTTGCATTTCAGGTAGTTCCAATATTATGGCAGAAATATTTTACTGAAAATCAGACAGGGCGAATATGAAGTGTTCTGTTCTGAGTGGAACAACCGTTCTGTGGGGGGTTCTGTTTTATATATAGTATGCTGTTCGATTGCCAACAAGCTCTCATTACACGCTTGATTACATTCGCATTCGACAAATGCGAATTGTTAATGCCAAGTGCGGGTGGCAGGGGGAGGGTGATCGCTGATAAGCGCTGGGCTGCTTCGAGTGCGAGAATTCGATGCGAACTCTGCAATAGATTTAATTATTATTATCGTTCTTAATGTATAACTTCTATTAAATTATCTATGAAAATACTCGCAAGTTTTCTTTGCCCGTCGCGCAAACGTCGTGACGCCCTGCCCGTTCAATGGAAGTCTCCCTTCTTTTTTTTTTTGCATTTATTGTACGAGTATTTCCTCTATTTTATGTATTTATTTATTCCGAGCAAACATTTCGATGACGATGTTTTTTGTGGGCTTGCCCTCGCCCAAAAAACAATTCTTTGGAATGGAAATTTCTGGCCAGCGATAGGCGGGATCTTTATGCGACTCTTCCTGGATACTTGTGACTTTTTGCAGATCCAGAAGAAGAATGGCTGAATGGTTTTGCACTCGCCCACGCCCACGCCCACTCGCCCACGCCCTGGTGCTCCCTATCAATAAAAAGAACCCATAAAATGGACCCAATCTTTATCAGAGCCGATCCCACAAGCACAGCCGAATGGCAATAAACACTCGATGATCATGTAAATGAATTTAATCAATATTTGACGTCAAGTGAAGACAACGGCAGACAACAGAACATTTAATATGATAATAAAAGTGTTTACTAATTGATAACCCACAGCACAGAGATGCCATTTTATGAGTGGTAGCGTAGGATAAGGCATGTGGCACGATCCCCATCCGCTGATCCTACCGGTCTTTCTGCTCTGTTGCTGATCCGGAGTGCCTGCCTGGCCTGCCCACTGAGCCTGCCTCAGTGCTGCTACGTGCAGAAAGCGAGCTATCCAGCTCTCTTTTACGGGTGGCGGGCGGCGTATTATGTATGTGGAACACAAAAATTAATAAATATAAAAATATTTACATATATCTCGGACGCTAAATAGTCGTATAATCAATAGTAAATAGCAGCAACTGCAAAATGAACACGTTTAGTAAATAATCAGAACAAAAGTTGGTTGTCGTCAGGCGTCGAGCAGTCCAAGCTATCGAGCAGACCCCAGTCACCAGTTCCCCAGTTCCCCAGTCACCAGTTTCCCAGTTCCCAGTGCAGCCCCGTTGTGACTCTCCGAGACACTCCTCCCTCATCGCTCATCTCTCAAGAAAGGAATAAGAATCGCATGCATTGTGCCCTGGAAACATTGAATGGAATTTCCAAGGGAACTCTCTAGCCCCCAATCCCATTCCGCCCCATTAGTGCTAATGATGATATTGTTTTACAACTAGTACTATATTTATATACATATAGTAAAGTAAAGTATAGTATAGTATAGTATAGTATATTTGTGCGCAGCGGCAAGAGATGATTAATTGAATTTCGATCTATCAGTGTCCCCTGTCTCGTCAGCGTCGTCGTCGACGGGTGCGTCTCTTCCTCTGCGGCTGATAAGACTACGTCAGAACACCAAGAACATTACATGACAATTAAAAAATGTTGGCGACACCACACACTATATTGGCTATTAATTGGGTGAAAACCCAATAGATTCAGCCATTCGGACGGATCCCCAAATATCCGTGTTCTTCTGCCATTGGACCAAGAAGAGCGAGAGTATCAAAGAAGGGGATTTAACGGTTTGCTGATTATTATTTATGCACTTGCTATGGAGAATCTAAAAGGATGCACCCTCCGACTACGTGGGATCCAATCGCCTTTATGTAGCCCACCCACCCACTGATTGAAGCGGGGGGATTCAGTGTCAGAGCCAGAGTGGCGCCTTTTTTATTCTTTTTTTTTTATAAACAAATGCCTTAAGCAGTTTGCTGGCCAAATGATGGATGAAGTTTTTGGGGCGCCTAAGACGCCTTGATCGCCCGCTCAATCGGTTGATCGATAGCGTTTAACCGTTACTCTAGCTAACGGTTACCATTCCGCCTCTTCCGTCACCTCTTTCCGTTCAGCTTTTCAGTTTCAGCTGTTTCAGATCGTCGGTTGAACAAACACACTTTTGCGTATTAAACAATTTTCGTTAATTAAATGCATTCAGCGGGTCGTTCATTCATGGAACAGGCTAAATCTTGCCCAATGGAAGAGGGAATCGGATCAGATTGGATTATATGTATGCACAGACAGTCTGTCTGAATTAGAGCGCACCTGAGTCGCGAGAGATCGCTGAGATTGGGGCCTAAACTTCACTCTCTCTGGTGTAATCGTTTCCGTATTGTCTGGCCTGATCCCGACAATCTCAATATTTGTCCACAATTTCGATTGCTGTCCCACTGAGATAAGGTCCGGGACACCGGAGAGACAAAAACACACACGAGTATTGCCGGACATCAGCATTATTGATCAGCGATAATGTCTGCACTTCTCTGAACTCTTTCATTGCTTTTGTTTACCCACATTCACATCATTCTTTTGATAATTGTCCGCTGCACCCATTATTTTTCAATATGTCCAACACGAACGAACACCTTCGATTCCACTTCCCTAACCTTTGAGGCCCACTGTCGTGGACCAGGACACACACGCATGCAAACAAACACATTTATTCACATATGTATACCCACCACTCAGGAATATTTGAATGTTTGTGTGTTTGAAACAGACGAAAAAAAACAACTGCACTTTTTGTTCTCTCTTTCTGCTTTACCGTTACTTTTGCGTTGACCGTTTCTTTGCAATATCTCGCGCGATCTTACTCTCTCTCCGTCTCCTTGTGCCTTTCTTTTCGCTAACTCCGCGAGTGGAAATCGCGACACACACTAGACAAACGAGGACACACACACACACTCACGTATCAGCGGAAGGAGCAATAAGTACCACAAAAAAAAACAACAAAATTCCACAAAAATTGCGGGAGCGAGCGATCGCGAGCAGGACCGTTACCGTTAAGCGGCGCACGCTGAATTGAAGCGCTGCAGGCTATGGGTTGACACTTTTTGTTAACGGTGACGGTGACGGTGACTGACGGTGACGTCGATTTGATTTAAATGAAAATTCTCCCCAGCTCACGTCTATTCCCCAGCAGTAACTGCCACTGTCGCAGAGCTGCTGCTGCGCTGCCTGCTGCTCTGTCCGGGTGCGGCAACGGCAACGGCTCTGTTTTCGGCGACTTTTTCGGCACGGGCTCCGATCTTCCAAGCTCAGATTTTTGGCTCAGTTCTCTCATAGGAGATTTCACTCGGATCTCGGGATGGATTGGATGGCTTGGCTCTTGGCTGCGCGGATGAGATCGGTTCGGTGGAGGAGCCCGATACTGCACAGCCCCAGACCAGACCCGATTGTCGTTACGACACGTTACGCGTTACGTCCATCATATGACTGTCGTCGGGTAGTCGGTATTCCTAAATCAGAAACCAAATCGCAGAGAGAGCCGAGCTGCACTCGAAAATCAAAAGTAGAGCACAAAGAATCGCACAGAGCACAGAACGAACACGAAAAACGCAACGAAAGCGAACACGATTATTTTTCCACCTCCTTTAACTGCCGAATCGCACTCGGGGCATGTACCTTCGTGTATGTATGTACGCATGTGTGTGTTTGTTTTTTTTGCTCCGGCGATCTCTAATCCAGCGCTTCACTCACTTTGCGGCAAAAGACAAGACAAGAAATCACTCAAACCGCCGACGCTGCCCGCCGTTGGCTTCGCGGCGGCTCTGCTTTTGAGTGTTTGTGTTTGTGCGAATCCGATTAGTTTATAGGGTGGGGAAGAAGGAGGGCCAGGGCCAGCAACAGCAGCAGCAGCAGTGCTGCCCTCCCTCTTGCCATACCACCTCCTCTATGACGATCGCTCCACATCCCAGCCCTTCCTCGTCCCGCCCCGCCACACGGGTACGGTACCAACTAAAACTAAATCAACTTTAAATGCCGATCGACAAAAGGCAACTACGAAAATCGTTAGCACAGTTCAGGCCCACTCTCCGCCCGCACTACACCACCTCCCCCTTATGTCAACAGGGTACATCAAATGGGGGAGGCAGCACAGTGGGACAAATTATACTTCTTGTGTTCAGTTGTTTCAATTATCCATTTATTTGTAACCCTAGAAGGTTAATACAAATTTTTACTTTAATTAATACTTAAACACTTACTGATCCTATTTCGTCTACAGTGAAGTACTTTTTTGGGATACATTCATTTTTTAGTTCTCAAATTCTACGCACTGAGAATTCACACAAGAATTAGCTTTACAAATCTTTCAAGGGAAATGGATTTCAGCCAGCAGCAACAAAGCACACCACAGAACTACAAGAACCTCTATCTAAAGTTATAAATAGCTTTTATTAAAAAGTTGTGGGACTTTACGAGCATCATATATACTAATTTATGAGGTGTTTTTATCTAACAGCTGTACAAGAACTTTTAATTTATTTAAAAAATACTTACAATGCAATAATGCTGCTTACCATGTGCATAAAGGATTTACATACAAATTTTTTATAAACTTTAACATTTTCAAGCGATTTTCCTACTGTACAGAGTGTTTAAAACTAATAATGTTTGCATTACGTGAAATAATAATAAATATAAAATAAATATTGTTCATCCAAGAGAGCGTCCACTGTAGGCATTATACGAGTAC
Organism: Drosophila tristis; assembly: GCA_018150885.1. Lineage (NCBI taxonomy): Eukaryota > Metazoa > Arthropoda > Insecta > Diptera > Drosophilidae > Drosophila > Drosophila tristis. The sequence goes on along the minus strand of JAECWT010000215.1, from coordinate 3,445,654 downwards.
GCACGATCATGGCTCTTGTTTACATTTGGATCCACTGTGGGCTATGCTGTTTTTCTTTTGTCGTTTCCGTACATGTTCGTCACCGGGGGCAGAACCAGCACCCACAAACATATGTAGGCCCGACCCACCGAAAACCCCACCTACAGAACAACAACGAAAACAACACAAAAATCCCATCGTACGTAAATGTTTTGTCTACGGATTTTAGTGCTTTACGACGGGGCACTAGCCGGGCGCAAACTTTAAACGTCAACGGCAGCCCCAGCCCCCAGATACAACCGCCCCCTGGGATATCACCCGCTCGTATATGTAGCTACATACATACGTATGTATGTATTTATGGTATACCTTGATCTTGGGTAGCTTTCTTGTGCCTGATCCTGCGCATGGGTGGCGCCTATGTCAGGGGTATTCACTGTCAATGCCAATGTCAATAGAAGGAGGCGAAGGGCTTATTGCGGCGACAGGCTCAAGGTCGGAATAACTGTACCATGGACATGGACTTGGGGGAGCGGTGAGGAACGGAACGAGAGTGTTAACGGAACGTAGAAGCAACCGATGATGATACTTCACTTTGAGTTATCACCAGTTGCTTACTTTTTCTCTGTCCCCTATGCCAATCATCATTCATCGTTTTCCCTCCTTTCCTTTCCTCTCCAGCAACCACTACATCTCGTCCTCTCCTACTCCATCTATTGATTTCGTCTCTGCTGATTATGACTGCGGCGGAGACTGAGCAAAGAAAGCTGTCGCGAAGACGTGTGAAGCGGAGAGAGGAGAGAGAACAGATAGCTTAGAGGGAGGGCATCGTATCAATCAGTGCAAGGTGCCGATACAACAAGGTGCGCAATTTTTGCTCTCCAGCTTTGTGTTTTGTTTTCCTGTTCATCTCTACCCGCTCTACTTCTTCTATGTGACAGACCCAACGCATGAGAGCAATCTCTCGATGCCTCACCTTGTGGCTAATGCATCGCCTGGCACCGGCTACACGATGACTTTGATGACAATGAAAAGTAGAGCCTGATAACGAGGAGGAGCAGCGCTCTCATAGGAATTGGATAAGCGAAGCTTCGGCTGCCGGCGCTTGTGAGCGGAAGAAAGACGGTGACGCCTGTGGGATTTGGTTTAAGTGGATAAGCAAATACCCTGCCTACGATCTCATTGATTTTCCGAAAGTGTGTAGAAAATACGCAAGGTCTCCAAATAATTCTACAATAAAACTACGCTCTTGTAAAAATAAGCCAATCGTATGAAAGTAAATTACATTGTCGTTTAAAAATCGCAATGGAAAAGCTCTGAAAACAGCTGTAACTAGAGATTGAATTGACTTTATTTTGAGGGAATATACTATTGGTTCTGTTCTGTTCTTCCCGGTAGATCCTGCTGTAGATCCTGACTAAATGTATTCCACCCATTTGATTTGGAAATGTCTGCTCAAAATCATAGTACCGTACCCTTGTGTAAAGGGTATATAAACATGTGTAAGTTTCTCTAATCTCATTGAGCCGACAGACATATCGCGTAGTGGCATGGCATATTTAACCCACTTGTGACACCCCCCTTTGACTCTTCCACAGCCAGCAAATCAGAGCGAACAAATAACTAAACGAGGTGCTAAAAGATGCCCCATTTGTACTTGGTCAGCGAGGCCTTAAATTGAAAATACAAGCCTACGGAAAGTGCGAAATATCAATCCAGAATCAGATCGAGCAAGAGAGCGACAGATAGTTGTCAGGAGGGGAGGGGAGGACTGCTGCCCGAGGGGGGACATACACATACGGCAGCAGCGTATTTAAATTGGGCAACTGATTCATGGGACATTGGGCATTACCCAAAATTTTGATAAGCATCGCGCTTAATTAATTACTCGACAAGTGCATATGCTAGTTGGCTTTGATGTATCGACGTATCACAAGTGTCCGCCTGTAAATCCAAGTGTATTTAAATAAATTAAAATGAATTGTAATTGATGGGATACCGCCAGATACCAGATACCAGGTAACGGGTAACAGCTAACAGGCAGGCCTCTCCATTGGGCCACCCCCTTGGCATTTCTTGGATGTCACCGATCGGTCACATGAATCGTTGCGTTGCAAACTAGACCTCGGAAGTGATCGATTTTTGAGCTGATTTCTGGCCCAAACTGTTGACAAATCTACAAGTCAATCACATGGCAGATCGCTAGATCGATCGATTGAAATAATGTTGATGAATTATGTGCAGGCAGGGCCACAAATATGCGCATTACAAATCCGAATATGCCAATAAATGTTGCCAGTTGCGAGTGTCAAAAAGAATATATCCAAATCCCCCTTTGAAGTGTGTTTTAAAGCCATCGCATTCGGTGTTTCATTATTGCTTTATGTTGCTTGATTGAACACAGATCATCGGATCAGTATCAGTATCAGTATTAGTATAAATATCGGGGCCGGGCGCTAGGTATATAGCATCTATAACATACAATTTACAAACAATTTGAATAGTATTGGCATATATGGTATTTTGATGGGACTTTAAGGCATTGGAAGACACAGAGTCTCAGCTATTTTTGCTTAGCAGATGAACAATATTGGCGATCATGCGGCAACCGTTCTTGTGGTGCAGTAGATTAAGGCACGGATCCCGGATCTTCTCCTCAAGCAGCTTGATCAATTCGGAGCGCAGGCACTGTACCATTTCGGCCGTCTCGTGATCGTGTGCCTTCAGTATTATCCAGCCGGTCTCAAGCAGAAACAGAAAGTCGCCGTCGTGCAGCTCCACCTTGAAATCGCTGCCCGCGAACAGGACAAGGGCAATGAGGGGCAGCATCGAGCAGTCGCGTATGTAAATGGCGCTGGTGCGCACCTTCTCCTGGTACACCAGGAACGGGGACTGGAACGTGGCCACCTGCGAGTTCACCGACGATGGATGGATCTTCACATAGCCATCACCGCGCGTCTTGAATCGCAGATCATGATGTCCCTGCTCGCGTGGCACTGCCCCGCCAGCCGTCTGTACATAGACACGCTCCGGCGTCATGATCTTGACAATATTCGGATAGAGGGCGGCGCAAAGGAGCGACGTAAGCAGCCGATTGTTATCCCCATTGTGGTTCTGTTCCGCACCTAAATCGATCGAATATACAAATGATGCGATTAGATGGATGGTTCAGGCAGTCACATGAATCACTTGTGCGTTACCCGTGAGCTGTAGGATGTTGTCGCTGGCATTCTTGCGCCTGCGCGGCACATCGATGGGCACAAAGCCAATCGAGACGAGCAGCTCCAGGTACTGATACTTGAGGTCGGCTATCGTCTCCAGCGTGTTCAGCGACAGAAAGTGCTCGCTGGCATAGTTCCTGCTGGCCGCATAGTTGCCACGCCTTGCCACATCCAGCCATTTCTGTGGGGTGGCGGAAAACAAATAGGATGATTAAAGGCCAACGATTCATCCATCGGATGGGTGGATGGCTCACCCGATAGGCCTGCAGCACAGTGAGATGATCGCTGTTGCCCAGCGCAAACATTCGCTTGCACTTGTCCGCCTCCACGCGCTTGTTCAGCGGACTGACAAAGGGCGACTTGTTGCTCAGACAGGCGGCAATTGTCAGCACACTATCCAGGCACTGGAAGATGGCGCCGTACAGCATCAGCTTGCCGATGCGTACGTCCACCGGCAGGGCGGCCAGATGGTGACCCAGCGGTGTCAGCTGATCGTCAGCGTCCAGGGCGCCCACATCGCGTAGGCGTGTCAGGGCACCCAGTACACTGTCCTCGCTGGGTGCCTCGAGCGTCTCGAGCAGCACGGAGAGCGTGTTACGCGACGCGAACGTCTCGAGCGTCTTGATGCGCAGCACAATCTGCTCAAGCGGCACCCGTTGTATCTCCGGCACCGGCTGGCCCAGGATGTGCTGATGGAAGCGATGGCTCGTGTACAGGTGAATGCATACGCCGGGCATGACGCGGCCGGCGCGACCCTTGCGCTGCTTGGCATTGGCGCGCGAGACCCACACCAGGTCGAGGGACTCCATGTTCCGGTTCGAGTCGAAGCATTTCTCCTTCATCAGGCCGCAGTCCACCACAAAGACGCAGTCGTCGATGGTCACCGAGGTCTCGGCTATGTTCGTGCTCAGCACGATCTTTCGCTTGCCCGCCGGCGCTCGCTTGAACACCAGCGCCTGATCCTCGCCGGACAGGGCCGAGTGCAGCGGCACCAGAACAAATTTGCCCGCCCGCGGCGAGAATAGCGAGTGATCGAGTAGGGCATCGTGCACCGTCTGGATCTCGTGCATGCCGGGCAGAAAGATTAGAATGGTGCCCGTGCGCGGCCACTCATGGGCGCCCTCCACAATGTACTTGAGCACGGATTCGATCAGTTCCGGATTGATGGTCATGGGCTCCATCAGGTAGATGCTCTTGCAGGTGGTCTTGCTGAACTCTGCAAGAGCAGGGGGCAGAGAACAGGGCAGCAGCAGCAGCTGCAGTAAGTCCGATAAGATCCAACTCGAGCTCTACTTACCCGCATAACGACTGTAGGTCTCGGCCAGGGTTAGCTTCTCGTCCTTGATCTTTTTGCCGGGTGGCGGGCCTGCTGCCTGGACATCGGCGTATTCCAGCTCTCGCTGGAGTACATCCTGCTCAGACTTTTTCAGCTTGCGACAGAACTTGGTGTCGTACTCCATGACAAAGTCGCTCAGATCGAGAATGTCCTCGAGGAAGAGTTGCTGCACGGGAAACGTCCGACCGGGTATGTCCAGCACGGGCGCTCCGCCAAAGTAGTTGGAGAAGAGGCTCGCATTGAGAGTGGCCGACATGAGGATGACCTTGAGATCCTTGCGCTCGCGCAGTATATTCTTGAGGATGAGCAGCAGGAAGTCAGACTCCTCGGACCGTTCGTGCACCTCATCGACAATCACATGGGAGACGCCGCCCAGCAGCGGATCGGAGGCGAGGCGCCGCAGCAGTATCCCGGTGGTGCAGAAGCTGAGGCGGGTGCTCTGCGAGACCTTGTTCTCCAGCCGGATCTGGTAGCCCACCAGCTGGCCAATGCGGTCCAGCCGCTCGGCGGCCACACGCTCCGCCACACCGATGGCCGAGAGGCGGCGCGGCTGTGTGCAGATGATCTCGACATGGGGCAGGGTTTCCTTGGGCTGGAGCTGAAGGGCGCGAAAGAACCAATTGTCGAGAATGAACTGCGGCACCTGTGTGCTCTTGCCGCAGCCCGTCTCGCCGGATATCACCACCACGGGCGAGCTCTCGATGAGGGCCAGAATACTCTCGATCTCGGCAAAGGCCGGCAGCTTTCGCCTGCCCTCGATCACCTTCTGGTAGCGCTCATCCTTCCGCCGCTCCACGAACTGCTGCAACAGCCGTCGATCCTCCCGGGCCTGTGCCTCTGTGTTTCGCTGGTAACCTCCCTCAGAACGGGACGTCTGACCGCGAGCATAGTGCGAGGGCTTCACCGTCTGCTCGCCCACACCATTGTCGGTAGCGACGCCCGTCTCCGGCTCGTTGTAGAAGAGTGAACGCTTGGGCGAGGGAAACCGGGCCGTGTCCAGCCTGCCGGCCAGATCTTCGCTGGACTGCAACAGATCACAGATGCTGTACACACAGGGTATGCCGTCGCGGCAGATATCCCTAGCCTCGCGGTACAGGTGGCGGGCATAGCGTAGCCTCAGCTCGTGCGGTATGTCGTGGCAGGTGGTCTTTAGGTAGATGAACGGCGCCTCGTACGGATACTGGCTGCCGGGTGGAAAGCGCACCTCCACATGGAACCACAGCTCGTTGTCGTTCTCATCCAGATTATCTGCGAATTAAAACCAAACGATTTTTAGGTCTGTAGCATACATCAGACAATCCTCCACTCACTAACCTTTCTTTGGTGTGGAAGGAAGAACGGGCTGGGCCGGCACATGGGCAAAGCGACACTTGGGACCGTATTTACAGGTGCCATCGCGTTCGAAGTTGCGACACCGCTGTGGCGCCTTCTTCTTCTTGTCGAGAGCTGCCTGGACAGAGGCGGCTGCTGCTGCGGCGGCAGCCTCTCGAGCCTTTCGCACCTCTGAGGGGCTGTGGGCCAGTAGGTGGTCGATCCTGAACTTGAGATTCCACACCCGATTGCACTCACGCTCCTCGTAGGCCCGATCGTAGATGGACTCGAGGGCTTCCTTCTCATCGGAGCGCATGTCCAGCAGCTCCTGCTCGCTGGGTGGCTCCAGGTGAAGCTTTTCCTTTTCGGGGACGCGCATATATCGCTTATAGAGCAGCAGCAGGGCCGCTTCAGTGTCGTTGCTGCAGTGCTGGTAGGCCTCGAGGCAGTGGGCGGCATGGAAGCCATAGCACTCCAGCTTGAGCAGGGCATAGCGGCGAAGGCGATCCTCGTCGCTGCCATCGCCTCTGGTGGCGCTGACCCCCTGGACACTCTGCACCATCAGTGTGCCACGGTCCTGCCAGTAGGCATGCTTGACACCGTGGCCGCCTCTCCCGCGGTCCTTGTACTTACTGATGTCCTCCAGCTTAAAGTCCGGCCCGTGTATGGTCCGTAAGGTGTCCATGGTCATCTGCTTGGACTCATCGCTCAGCCGTACAACATGCAGCTCTGTTTTGCGTGATTTGTTGTCCGCCACCGACCTGGGGGTAGCAACAGGCACGTTGCTTTACAGAAATGAAGAGAACGCGCTAATGATTTCGTCCACGTAAATGGTCGGGTCGCCTGACTGGAAGCACTTACGTGGTGCGGACGTCGCTGGGTGGCCGCATGAAGCAGAAGTCTTCCATGTGTTGCCTTGAGGAATCGTCCATGGTCGCTCTCAAATCTCAAATCAAATAATATTAAAATTTCACAACTAAATATCTAAAATCCAGCAGGCGGCCGCTAAAAAGGCAATTTCACAAAAACGTGAAACTATCTGGCAGCCCCATCAGCTGTGTTTTCTTCAGGCCTTGCGCCGCGCTGCCACTTATTTGGGCAGCAGGGTAAGGTGCCAAATTTCGCATATAAACGAAACTACGCGCCCCCGTCCTAATCTACACATATATATGTACAGATTTTGCTGTCGGGGAAATGTTATGGAAATGGGTTTTATTAGTTTAAGAAAATGGAAAGTTTAAGTTTTAGTTTAAGAAAATTGTATGAAAGTTCCACAATGAATTCCGTACTAATCTAATTGGAGGGGTGGCTGTCATTGCGATGGCTTAAATCCACTTTAACTTCGTTAGCAAGTTCGCTGCAATGGAGGAAAACAAATATTCAATATTAACAAATCTGTATGCACTATGTATGTGTATGTTGTATGCTTACAAGGCTTCGAGCGCGACCAGTTCGAGTACACTGATTTGCTCCAGCACGGCCTTATGATTCGCATCCTGCTCCTTGCGCTTGGAGCGTAGTATGTCGGTCAATTCCTCAGACTTTCTTTTCATGTCAACCAGTTTAATAGAATCCTCTTTAATGAGCTTCTTTAGATCTTCATAGCTCTGAGAAAACAAACACATATGTACACCGGGGTGAAATGCATATGCACAGAATGATCTCTTGACATACCATGGATGTAAACTCATCATAGGCCACATTACCGCCCTGCTCCTCGGTGACCTGTATGGCCTTTTGGCAATGATCCGCATAGGCCAGGCCCAATTGTTGCTTTACTTTAACCAGATCGCTCAGTCGAGTGCTCAGAATATTCTCCTTCGCAGTCAGTTCATCCAAATTGGGCAGCAGCTGTATCGAATTCTCACCAACGATCGGAAGGCTCATCCTGCAGATGGTTTCAGCCTTCTGATCAGTTATCCGCTTCTGTTTTTCTTCCAGCTCATGGAGTTCGGTTTCCAAACTTGCATTCTCGGCGTGCTGTAATTCATACAACATACAGATTGTGAAATGGTGGCCTGCCGCTTACCGTTTGGCGCAGCAACTCGTCAAAATACGCCTGGATCATTGCAACGGGATCGCACAGCGCTTCTTTGGCCTCTTTCTGGTTGCCATAAAAGGCGCACGCATTATCATCACTGTTCATTATTATTTGTGTGTTTCTCGAGGAGCAAACAAGTGAATATTGACAAACAAAAACGCGCGGTCTAAACTTTGGTTGTTTTCCTTATCCAAAATGGCCGCCAATGTAGAGCTGGGGCAGCATCGATATTTGTGATGAAACATCGAAGTTTACGATGTTTTTTTTTTAAGAAACAAACAGTGGTATAGGCGGTATATGCTTAATAGGCGTCAAATGAAGACTGGTAGACAAAGATACTTTTCGATTTTGGTTGGTTCTCAAAAACGCACAGCCGTTCAAGTCTAGCCAAATTGTACCTTCAAAGTACAATTCTGAAGCTGCGCTGCTACCAGTTACGCTAAAGAGCCAAACGAAACAGGCATTTCTCTTGCTCACACTCATTGCTTCTCCCATAAGCTTTATATCTCGTCTCACCACACAAACAGTCAGTTCAAGTCAAGTCTAGAGGAATGCGGACATAAGGCAACATTAGGCCTTTAGGGCCTTTAGAGGGCCATTTAATTGCAGCCAACTAAATACATATGTATATGGATTGGATTGTTTATACCAATAAGACTTTATTGAACATAAACAGGTCTCATACAGGTATCTGTTTTACTATAAGTTCTAAGGATTATTTGATAGAAAAGTTTGGTACCGACCAGTGGTTGGGATCTTTGATTTCCTGCATGCTTGACAGATCATATCCAGCAGGCAAAGTGGTTTCTTGCTCCCAGCCAACAACGGTGACTCCTAAGTACGGTCGTACTTCGATGGGAGCGGAAGTGGGTACACATCCTGCACAGGCTTTTCGATATTGGGAGATTCCCCATCCATCTGTCGAAAATAATCGGGACAGTTGGACAAGATTATGGACAAACCAATCAAATTTAGAGTCTTACTGTTGGTGAATGCAAAATGTAATGCCAACCGCCTTGGTGCTGATTATTAGCAGTTTCCTTGGGCTGCTCGCCACCCAACTTGAGGTCACCCCTGTTGTTGCCCGAATTTTGTGGCTCATATTCAATTTGACGGTTAACGGGAATACGTTTTGTCAAAATCCCTGCGGATAGATCCATACTGTGTGCCTCATTCGTTCTGTACTGTTTTGACAGATTTCGGATGATATCCACAAGCGGCGAAAGCCCAGACATCTCTGGGATCGTACTCTTCGGCACGTCCCCGTCCACGTGCTCTTCTGCCAAGCTGACGTTGCGTTCCGATTCAGCCTGCGCAAAAATCTGCCGAGACGTTCCAATTACATATTTATGCACATGGATTGACAGTTTCGCATAGGTTTTGTCTAATTACCTTCTCTGAATTCCCCAAGGGAGTCTTCCCCTCGCTGTCGTTCTTGCGTCCAAAAAAATCCATGTCGACTTCAAACGCGGCTCAAAGAAAAATAATCCTTCTATCCGATTTCGTTATTTTCGAGCGGTGCTGTTTTGCGGCGCCACACGAGAATGTCTGGTTCAGTGTGTGTAAGAGGGAGACAATAGGGGTTTTGCTTCGAATAGGATCTCAGTGCTGTGTGAGCAGTACGGCTCTCTCGGCAGAGAATTTTTGTGTTATTTCCTCAGTTTCTGCTTTGCCTTGCCATTCGCCATATATATTTGTGTGTGGTGTGTTTATATGTATGCATTCCAATAGCTGTTGGTTTAAATGTGTGTGTTCGTGTGTACACTTTTGCGCCTGTTTCAACCATTTTATCCCGTTGATCAAAAGACACAAGGAAAAACTGCGACAGAACACCCTTGCAGAGGATATATGTACATATGTACATATTTACTTTTACTTTACAGAGCTCTGTAACACATAGAGTTTACAGTCTGTCTGCTTCTATGCGAACCAGTCTTTGCGATTTTAAGCTATCTTAATGAAATTCTGCAGATTGTCTTTCTTAATCAAAATACACATAATTTGTCGACATCAGTCGGATCGGATTACTATATTAGTATATTACTATATTATATTACTATATTACTATATTAGCATAAAAGCTATCTTAATGAAATTCTGCAGATTGTCTTTCTTAATTAAAATACACATAATTTGTCGACATCAGTCGGATCGGATTACTATATTAGTATATTACTATATTATATTACTATATTAGCATAAAATCGCAAAGACTGGTTCGCATAGAAGCAGACAGACTGTAAACTCTATGTGTTACAGAGCTCTGTAAAGTAAAAGTAAATATGTACATATGTACATATATCCTCTGCAAGGGTGTTCTGTCGCAGTTTTTCCTTGTGTCTTTGATCAACGGGATAAAAATGGTTGAAACAGGCGCAAAAGTGTACACACGAACACACACATTTAAACCAACAGCTATTGGAATGCATGCATATAAACACACCACACACAAATATATATGGCGAATGGCAAGGCAAAGCAGAAACTGAGGAAATAACATCAAAATTCTCTGCCGAGAGAGCCCTACTGCTCACACAGCACTGAGATCCTATTCGAAGCAAAACCCCTATTGTCTCCCTCTTACACACACTGAACCAGACATTCTCGTGTGGCGCCGCAAAACAGCACCGCTCGAAAATAACGAAATCGGATAGAAGGATTATTTTTCTTTGAGCCGCGTTTGAAGTCGACATGAATTTTTTTGGACGCAAGAACGATAGCAAGGGGAAGACTCCCTTGGGGAATTCAGAGAAGGTAATTAGACAAAACCTATGCGAAACTGTCAATCCATGTGCATAAATATGTACTTGGAACATCTCGGCAGATTTCTGGGCAAGCTGAATTGCAACGCAACGCCAGATTGCTTGAAAAGCACGGGGACGGGGACTTGCAGAAGCGTAAAATCCCAGACATTGGACTGGTCAGCCGGCAAATTGAATATAATGCGCAGAAGAATCTCGCTGCGCAGGGGAATCAGTTGCCGTGGGAACAGAAGAAGACGAACCACGATGATATTAAACGCTGGATGTTTCATCAGGACAATCTGTCAGCGGAGGAAAAGAGGCAAATGAAACACAAGGAAATCAAACGCTGGGTGTTTTCGCAGAACAAACACTTAAAGCTGGGGTCGAATGAAATGCCCAGCGATGAGACAATGCTCGATGGTCCCCAAAATGAATATGAGGTCCTAAGGGAGATCGATGAAGCTGAACGTACCTTGATTGCGCAGGAACAACTTTTGTTTGGAATTTCGCCTCTCCGGCAGGAAACTTCGTCCTTTGATGCCTATTTCAACATGACATCTTCGAAATACTGTGACATCCACATGGGTGACCTCAAGTTGAGTGGCGATCAACCTAAGGAAGCTGCTAAGAATCAGCACAAAGGCGGCTGGCATAGCGTTTTGGATGCACCACCAGTAAGAGTACAAATTTGACGATTTTTTCCATAAATTTTGACTAACAATCCCCATTCTTTTCGACAGATTAATTGGGAATATCCCATTGTCGGCCAGCCCGTCCAGTACATGTTCGCTCTTCCGCCCCCATCGCAGTTCGCTTGGTGCCAGATACCACTTGTACTTCCTGCTGGATATATTCTGTCAAGCTTGGTGGAAATCAAATATCCTAACCACTGGTCGTTTCGCCCAAACTAATCTTTTCTGCCAAATAGCCCTGACAAGTTGAAGTACACCAAAAAAATGCGTACATAGTACGGATGGCTATCATTTTCATTAACGATTATATAATTAAATATTAAATAATTAAAACGCTGTTCTATGGCGCTACTGAATATATACTATATATAAAAAGCTCCGAAATTATAATTTGCAGAATATTAATAAACTGTGCTGTGCTCTTTGGAAACATTAACATAAATTTATCGTTGGGTTTGTGCATTCATACCGGTATTTAGACTCTTTGGTGAACCAGAAACATTCACATAAATTTATCGTTGGGTTTGTGCACTCATACCGGTATTTAGACTAGTGGAACCCGACCATAAACGCCATGTCGAGTGCTGATTATCGCACAAAAATACCGACATTCTTTTTGTGCATGCATCGATAGGTAGAATCAAAAGTCGGTATAATCCGAAGCCAAAGAAACATAACATAATCAAAAGTAGTTCCGTTGAAGATATATCCCACAAAAAAATAAACTTAGTTTCGCCTGTCCAAAGAAAACTATCGCCTGCAAATATATTATGTACCAAAAATATATATCGATATATTAATATATATTTCACATCCCTGCACTTTTTCCCGCCAAAAAGTGTGCATACGGCGCATTTGGCACCAAAAATTTATTGTGTTTAGTTTCAAGCGTCTCGCCGAGTGCAACAGAAGAATTTGTTTGTGTTTGATTGCAGATCGATCGAGAGTTGAAGTTCAAGTGAAACATAACAATGGCCCATGATGGCGAGCAGTTTATTAGGGACATACAGCGCGAGTATGTGGACTTTCTGGACGATGAAGAGGACCAGGGAATCTATTCCGGCCATGTGAAGGACATGATTGCCGAAAAGAGCAAGCGTCTTGTAGTTAACATCAACGATCTTAAGCGCAAGAATCCCCCGCGCGCCATCGGGCTGCTTAGCAACGCATCCGACGAGCAGCTGGCCTTCGGTCGCGCTCTCAAGGAGTACGCGTCCACGGTGGATCCCAGCTATGCCAAGCTGCACGAAGACTTCTTTGTGGGCTTCGAGGGCTGCTTTGGCAATCGGCATGTGACGCCGCGATCGCTTACCTCCATTTACCTTGGCAACATGGTCTGCGTGGAGGGCATCGTCACAAAGGTCTCCCTCATCCGGCCCAAGGTGGTGCGCAGTGTCCACTACTGTCCCAATACGCGCAAAGTGCTGGAGCGCAAGTACACAGACCTCACCTCCTTCGAGGCCGTGCCCTCTGGCGCTGCCTATCCCACCAAGGACGACGATGGCAATCTGCTGGAGACAGAGTTCGGGCTGTCGGTCTACAAGGACCACCAAACGCTCACCATACAGGAGATGCCCGAGAAGGCCCCGGCCGGCCAGCTACCCCGCTCCGTTGACATTATCTGCGATGATGATCTCGTCGATCGCTGCAAGCCCGGCGATCGCGTCCAGATCGTGGGCAGCTATCGCTGTCTGCCAAGCAAGCGCGGCGGCTACACATCGGGCACCTTTCGCACAGTGCTGCTGGCCAACAACATCTCGCTGCTTAGCAAGGAGAACAACCTGGACATCTCGCGCGAGGACATTATGGTGTGCAAGAAGCTGGCCAAGAACAACGACATATTCGAGCTGCTTAGCAAGAGTCTGGCCCCCTCGATCCATGGCCATGTGTATGTGAAGAAGGCCATTCTCTGCCTGCTGCTCGGCGGCGTGGAGAAGCTCCTGCCCAACGGTACACGGCTGCGTGGCGACATTAATGTGCTGCTCATCGGCGATCCGTCGGTGGCCAAGTCTCAGCTGCTGCGCTACGTACTCAATACGGCACCGCGTGCCATACCCACCACTGGACGTGGCTCCAGTGGCGTTGGTCTGACGGCGGCCGTTACCACCGATCAGGAGACGGGCGAGCGTCGCTTAGAGGCTGGCGCCATGGTTCTGGCCGATCGCGGCGTCGTCTGCATCGATGAGTTCGACAAGATGAGCGACATCGATCGCACGGCCATTCACGAGGTGATGGAACAGGGTCGCGTCACCATCTCCAAGGCGGGCATTCATGCCTCGCTCAATGCCCGCTGCTCTGTCCTGGCAGCTGCCAATCCCGTCTACGGAAGGGTGAGCCAATTCTGCCATTCCTTTGTCTATAGTTCTTATAAATCCTTGCTTTACTTTCTTTGCAGTACGATCAGTACAAGACACCCATGGAGAATATTGGGCTGCAGGATTCGCTGCTGTCGCGTTTCGATCTGCTCTTTGTGATGCTGGACGTGATTGACAGCGATGTGGACCAAATGATCTCCGACCATGTGGTGCGCATGCATCGCTACCGCAATCCGAAAGAGGCCGACGGTGAGCCCCTATCGATGGGCAGCTCCTACGCGGACTCGCTCTCCTTTGTCTCCAGCAGCGAGGAGAAAAAGGACACCGAGGTCTATGAGAAATATGATGCTCTGCTGCATGGAAAGTCGCGCCAGCGCCATGAGAAGATCCTCTCCGTGGAGTTTATGCGCAAGTACATCCATGTGGCCAAGTGCATGAAGCCGAAGCTGAGTGAGCAGGCATGCGAGGCCATTGCCAATGAGTACTCGCGCCTCCGTTCCCAGGAGGCCGTCGACAGCGATGTGGCGCGCACCCAGCCCATAACGGCCCGTACCTTGGAGACGCTGATTCGTCTGTCCACGGCCCATGCACGCGCCCGCATGTCCAAGACGGTGACCATAGACGATGCCCTATCGGCCATTGAGCTGGTGCAGTTTGCCTACTTCAAGAAGGTCCTGGAGAAGGAGCGCGGCCACAAGCGTCGCCGCCATAGCGGCGCCTCCGATGATGAGGACGATGCCGTCGCCGCCAGCGATGTCGCCAGCGAACGTTCGCCCACACGCCGCAGCAAGCGCACCCGCACCGAGGCCGATCCTCATGCATTTGTCGATAGCGACGAGGAGGATATCGAGCCACCACAGCCGGATGCCGGCGATCTGACGCGTCGTGAGACCCGTCGCTCTTTACCAGCTGTCCGCAACGGTGCGACCAGCAGCAGCACCACTAGCGCCAGCCAGTTGGGCAGCAGTGAGGAGCAGTCGGTCAGCGCTACGCCAACGCCGGCCACCATTACCGATGACCGTTTGGGGGCCTTCAAGAACGGCCTGCAGCGCCTGTTCCGCGAGGCACGCGAGCAGAGCCTGCCCCTCGGCCGCATCACAACGGCCATCAATGAGAATAATGCGGAGCCATTTGCCAGCAGCGAGATCGAGGCCGCTGTCCACCGTATGACTGAGGACAACCAGATCATGGTGGCCGACGACATTGTCTTTCTTATCTAAAAAAGAACCATTCCATCGCCCCGAAATCCCCCCGCATCCCTTGTCGTTTGCTCGTTTATATTCAATCACATATAATCCTCATGAATTGGTTAAGTTATATTTTTTGTTTTCTGTGTAATTTATATGATAATAAAATCTTGGAACCACTCATTGCGCCATGCACAGTAATTTTGGGTTTGCAAAATAGGCGGAGGTGCTCTCTCCCTGTTTAGGAAACTTTTGTGCTGGATAATAAGCCATAGAAATGTTCACCACAAAACATAGTATGGATCCAAGGATCAGTAAATCTCTGGCTATAGCTGAAAAATTGATTTAAACGACAATCCAACACACGCAAAAAAGAGCAGAAGAAAAAAGTTAAAACTAGGAACTGCATTTTTACCGCAAAACAGTGATCCGAAAGAGCGTGGCGATGCACAGTGTTGTCTGTGGCAGAGAGAGAAGAGAAATATGCGAGAGAGCGCACAACACTGAGAGCAATTTGCATACATACTCAGTGAGGCGCATAATTTAAGGAATGTAAAATACATGTGTATGTAATTTGTATTGCTGAAAATTCCTTGTTTTATTATCGAATTGGCAACGCAGAGTTCAAATCGAACTGGTGAAACAATGCATTCCCTTTGTTTCTCACAGTGTGAAAGAATAACTGTTTTTGTTCAGGCATTTTCGTGCCTATATTTCGTGCACCGAGAGCCTTCCGAGAGCGCGATTAATCCGTTAAGTTGCCAGCAGACTCAATTAATACTCATATATTGCATGCAACGGACTGAATATCGTTATTAGAGCCATTTCAATTTGTAATACTTTTTGTAGATTCAGTTAGAGGATTTATTTTACACTTAAAATAGACGCGGATATTGTAGCAGTAAATCAGATCCGATTAGACAGTTAAAACGTACATATATACAACTATGAAGAGGAGTCCCACAGTAACCTACCCCAAGCCCCTGCCGAACGGACACTCCACTGATGGAACACAAAAAATCACACGGCACAGACACACGCAGGCACTCAATAGCATAAAATTAAAGAAGTTTGAAAAAGTGGGGCTGGGTTGGGGCGTAGTGTATGGGAAGCGCCATTAATTAATTTAGCTAAGGATCTGCACAAACGATCAAAGATTCACCACATTCTTGAGATCGGGCGGCAGCAGACCCTTCATGCACTCAATCTGCGCCTGGATCTGCTGCTGTGTGCTCATCCGATGGCTGGCACTGCTGCTGTTGTGGGCGCTGAGCCAGGCGATACCCTCCAGGCCCTGCGACTTGTCGCTGTAGAGATTCAGTTTCTGCTTGAGCTTGAGTATCATATCGATGATCTCCACCTCCTGCTTGTCGTGAGCCCAGTGCTCCAGATTCGCCTCGGAGAGGGCCTGCAGCTGTAGATCCTGGAGGGTGAGCTGAAGCTCGCGATGCCGCGACTCGTACCAGCCGCGAAAGTTGGGCGAGCGAAAGAAGCGCCTGTACAGGCCCTTCCAGTCGCCTTTGAGGGGCGACGTTAGCTGTGGCCCGGCCGTCTCTAGGGTGGCCAGGAAGTCGTCCAGCTTGAAGCTGCTCGCATTGGGCGCCGACTTAAACGGACTGATATCCTTCTGCAGCGGCATCAGCGAGGCCATGTATCGCTCCAGCGGTATCATGAAGCTCTGCGTCAGCTCCAGTAAATGTCGCCGTATCAGCGCCGTCTGCACATGCTCCGGCCGCTTGGTCTTCAGACCCAGCAGCACCTTCTTGATCAGCGCCTTGTCCTTTTTCAGATACGGCTTGTACTTGGTGTGCAGCCCCGACGCCGAGCTCCCATCCGTTCCATTTGAGCTGCCACCGCCATTCAGAGCCGGTGTGGTTTTCATTGATGATCTGCTGGCCAGCTGGTCAGCAGAGGAGCCACTGGAGAAGGAGGTGGCATTGCGGTGTGAGCTCTTCTGTCCCATCAGCAGTTGCTGCTGCTGCTGCATGTTCTTCTGTGCAACACGAAAGCGAAAGAGAGGCAAATATAGAGGCACATACAGATATAGATATATAGAGGAAGCTGCAGTGCTTACCTGATTGTCCACAAGTCGAAGCATGTGGGGCCAATCCTTGAGCAGTTTGACAAAGAACGGATTTGTGACGCCCAGAATGCAGGCAGGGATGCCCGTTTTGCTGGAACACTCCTGGGTGAACTCCCGGAATTCGCTGTCGTGAATGGTGAAGTAGGGCCGCGCCTCGGCGCAGTATTCCAGCGGTGCGATGAGTGCCACCAGCGCTTGGACCATGTGCGAGCAGTCGGCGGGAGAGGTGGCCACCACCACAATGGGCTCGGCGGTGATGACTAGTTCCCAGAGCGTGTACAGCTGCTCCATCACAAAGCTGAGGGAGCGGAAGAGTTCGATTTCGTTGACCGACGACAGCACCTTGCTGCTGGCCAGCGTCTGCGGGGCAGAAAATTCGTTGGATGATGATGATGAGGATTCGGTGGGTGATTTGCGACTGCTGGTCGCACGCGGAATGCAGATCTGATAGTTGCATTCGAGCAGCGGCAGGTGGAGGGTCTGGTCCACGCGCAGTCCGGGCCAGTGGCTGTTGATCTGCTCGCAGGCCTGCCGCAGGATGTCGGTGCCCTCGTCGAAATATTTAGGCGCCAGTTGGGCCAGTATGTCGTAGTAGAGATTGAAGAAGGGCAGGCGCGTGATGATGATGAAGCTCTTCTGAAAATAGCCGCGCGGCAGGTTCGCATCCCGCTTCTGCCGGAAGTAGACGAAGCCCCAGTAATGGGAGCTATCCTGGCGCAGGGCCGGGGCACAGTCGCCATTGTAGATGGGCAGGGGCTTCTGCTGGTACTGTTGCTGCTGCTTGGCGATGGCACGCAGACGCATATGGAACTTGGTGTCGCCCATGCAGCCCGAGTTGGAGTCGGGGAAGGCCATGTAGCAAATGTTGCTCACCTCCTGGTCGCTGGGCATGAACTCTGGCGGATAGACATACTCCAGGGCCTGGCCCAGGTTTAGGTCGAAGGTGACCACGCAAAAGCAGTGCATCCACTGCGAGAAGTGTATCCAGTCGTTGGCATTCGCATTGCAGCTGTTCGAGGCCTCTGTGTCCGACTGCGTCTCCGTGTCCGCCTGCGTCTCGTTCAGTTTTCTTGGCAGCATTGCAGCCGCCCGAGCTGGCAGCGGAGCTTGAGGAGCAGCGCCACCAGACTGTGGCTTCTCCTTTGCTCTGGCATTAATGTCCATTATTTTTGTTGTCTACAATTATTGTTCATGAACGAACGAACAAAAAAAGAACTGCCCTGAACGAAATGAATAAGTTCACCTTAACCCGCAAGGTGCCAAAACGCGCCAGAATGTGGCCCTATTCTAATGGCTGAATTGTAGCTGGGTTTAGCAATTAATTAGTTAATATTAATTAAAGTTAATTCTGCGCTTTCACTTGTTATTTATTTGTTATTAATTGCCACTTTCTCCTGGCGTTGCCACTTCGGTGCGCGGGCTTCAGATCTATCGAAAAACATCTGAGTGGAACTTTTCGATAGGCGATGGTCACTCTCGCACATACATAGAAAATTAAATTTATTAATTTATTCGAGTAAAACAAGTCAAAATAGTACATGTCATATTATATTTAACGTTTTTTTTTTCGTTCTGCCTGGGGGTGTTGCACCATCCACCTGGCTCTTATGACTAATTACGCCGTTAATTGAATCAGTACTATCGAAAATCGATCGATTGGCGCTAGAAGCGGCGTCTCGGTTTGTGCAAAGCAAAACATTGCGAAATGCCGATCGCGATTTTGAACTCCGTGCGAGAAGTCAGCAGCGAGGATCCGGTAAGATTCCATGACCAAATTCCCCAATCCTACATTCACATCCATTTGCTGCACCCTGCAGGTCCATGTGGCCGAGAATCTGCTAAAGGAGAACGCCGGCAAGAAATGGAAGACACGATCGGTCGGCGAGAAGTGCGCCTATGTGATACTGGAGTTTGCCGATCCGCAGCAAGTCACAGGCATCGATATTGGCAATGAGCACTCTGCCTTCATTGAGGTGCTGGTCAGCAGGTCGGGCTGCCGGGTGGACGACTTCAAGGAACTGCTTCTCTCCAGCTCCTTCATGACGCCCATCGAGAGCAAGAACTCCAGCAACCAGAATCGTGTGCGCTGCTTCAGCGGCTCAGCCCTCGACTCCACAGCGTTGCCCGAGAAATGGAAGCTGCTTAAGATCGTCTGCACCCAGCCATTCAACAAGCACGTCCAGTACGGTCTGTCCTTCGTCAAGGTACACGTGACGGCCCAAGCGACTGCCACAAGTGCCGCAGCAGCTGCATCCAAGCCCAAATCCGTGTTACCCGAGCGGATAATGCAATTTGGGGCATTCAAGCTGCGCGAGGAGTCGCCAGACTCGGACACGGACACGCCATTAATGCGCTTCAAGCGTTGGAAGGATTCGCAGCAGCCAGCAGCTCCTGCCAGCACAGCGGCCGCCATTCGAGATGCCTCTGCAGTGATGCGACGGCTGAGCAACACGAAACCGTCCAGTCCATCGCCAGCACCAGCGCCAGCGCCAGTTTCACGCTCTGCCTCTCCTGCTGGCGAGGGTAAGACGGATGCAAAGCCTTTGGATCGCAATCGAGCTTCACTTTTGTTCGGCGACGACGACGATGACGATGATGCCGATGATAAGAATGCGAGGAAGCAGCGCTTGAGCAAGCACCTTGAGGCCGACAAGGATAGGCGACGCGTGGAGCAGGAGAAGCTGGAGAAGGAGCGAAGGAAAGAAAAGCCCAATCATCACTCCATGGACAAGGCACCACCACCGAAAGTGGACAGCCCCAAGCCCAAGGACAGTCCCAGGGAGAGCCGTAAGCCCAAGGACAGTCCCAGGGACAGATCAAAGGAGAGGCAAAGGCCCAGGGATAGCGACAGATCAAAGGATAGTCCCAGACCGTCTGCTCATAAGCGCCACTCAACGCCGACTCGTGGCGCTGCCACGCCCGCCAAAAAGCTAAAGATAAAAGAAGCCACCATCCAGTATCGACCCTTTAATCAGCTGCTGCGCGGCGTAGTCTTGGTCATCAGCGGAATACAGGCAAGATACAATCATACATGGGAAGTGTACAACCAATCGTATAACTATGTGTTTCCCTTGCAGAATCCCGATCGCGCGGACCTTCGCGCAAAGGCAACGGCCATGGGGGCCAGGTACAAGGCTGACTGGGAGTCTGGCTGCACGCATCTGATGTAAGCCTCATCTTCCTCATCCACATCCTTAGCCGTTCCACCGTTTAATTTTTGCTTCAATTTCTTGCAGCTGCGCCTTCAAGAACACACCCAAGTATAGGGAGGTTCGAGGCAAGGGCAAGATCGTGACCCGCAGCTGGATCGAGAAGTGTCATGCACACAAAAAGTACTTGCCCTGGCGTCGCTATGCCTTGGACACGGACGAGGTGGGCCAGCCGGAGAGCGATGAGGAGCTGCACGATGAATCACTGAAGCCAAAAACCCGGCCAAAGCCGCAGCTGTCTGGCGATATTGAAATGTCTGTTCACGTTCCCACCAATGTGGTAGTAGAAATAGATGATGCAGATCATAGCCAGGAGAACAATACCAATGTCACCCACGATGTCTCCTCCGGCATCGACACTGAAGATGAACTGGAGCGCGTTGCACATGGTGAGTGTGTGTCCCTGTCTCTGTCTCTGTGTGGATCTTGAGAGACGATTTCCAACTCGTTTTCTTTTGCAGAAAATATTCTCAAGAAGGCCAAGGTCGAGCAGCAGCTTAAGCCCAAGTCACGGGATGTATACGATATTAGCACGGATGAGGAGGACTATCTGGAAGAGAAAAGGAAGCAGGTCAATAATGCGCTGTAGTCACCATTATTTGTTTGTTTAATTTTAATTCTGTGTAAGTTTGTTTGAAGATTCGCTGATAGTTGTTTCCCCATGCCCACGTTTCAAGTGGCCCGTGGCATTTAGTTTTCCACTTGATGTTTATGTATTACGCTCAAAGTACTTCGATGTTGTATTCAGTAAAGCCATACAAAGATAATACGCCCACGCAAAATTTTGATATGGAATTTTTTTCTTTCTTTTGAATGTACATTTCAGCGCGCTCTGATTTCGATAACACATTTATCGGTTAAAATTGCCTAACGCGTATGAAAATACCTGATATTTCAGTTTTCAACGTTTTCCCAAAACTATGCAAAATTTTAATTACGATGCGTAGATTGATCTGTACTCTTAAAAGTATGCCACAAAATTAATGCATTTCAGGTGCGAGAAGCAACAGTCTGCTGCCCGACATTCGTGTGCTCTCCAGCACTCATCACCCCCCGCCGTCTCGCTCTGGCACACTGCAGTTGCATTGCAAACAAAAAGAGTTATTGCGCCTGTCTGTGATTTTATCATTGCCAGGGTATATTTACATAAGGTATGGCGAAGCTACCTAGCCCTCTCTCTCTCTCTCTCTCTCTCAGCACAGTTACAGTTCCTTGCGATGTTCACACGTGTCGGCGAAATTTGCTACATTCAGTTAAAAGTAAAATAGAATAATTTAAAACAGAAAATAATTATATGACTGAAAGTTTATCCTGAATTCATATGCACGTTGCAACAACAATCGGCAAAGGGCGCGTTATAGAGGCAGCTTCCTGAGTTGTTAGCCCTACCTAATATTTTGATGCCATCGCCACACGACGAATGGAGGAAAAACCCTCCCGGAATCAGTCGTGTTTTTGCTGTAGAGAGATTTAGAGTTAACAAATCGCTGGACTGTTGGCTTATGGTAATTTTGCAACTGCTAAATGACAAACTATTCCAACTCCGGGCAAGAAAAACACCTCGAGTGAATCCGTAAACGCTGTTTAGCCTTCACTCAAGCGGAGCATCCAAACTGAAATCAAAGAAAGTGGAAAAAGTGGAGGCGTCAGGATAACATTTTCCCCATTGGAAAATCGATATAATTGAGGCCCCAAAATAAGTGTTGCTACATATTCGCTTCTCTTTTTATTTCGTGCAGAGAGCAGGACCTCCACCTGAGGAATACAACCGATTGACAGAGAGACAGCGAGACCGAGACCGAGAGCGAGAGAGCGAGCGAGAGGAAGGACACTCAAAACACACAAAACCCACAGGTATGTTGTCCCTCCGTGGAGTTGTGGTATACCATTGCCCCGACAAAAAAATTGAGGTACAGTGTTCAGTTTTTATTAGGATCCAGAGGCAAGGCCAAATATGGGTAACGAGACCTCCCTACCGATGGACATGTGCTCCAACTTCGATGCGGACGAGATCCGGCGATTGGGCAAGCGTTTTCGGAAGCTGGATCTGGACAACTCGGGCGCCTTGAGCATCGACGAGTTCATGTCACTGCCGGAGCTGCAGCAGAATCCGCTGGTGCAGCGCGTCATCGACATTTTCGATGCGGATGGCAACGGCGAGGTGGACTTCAAGGAGTTCATCCAGGGCGTCTCACAGTTTAGTGTGCGCGGCGATAAGCTCTCCAAGCTGCGCTTTGCCTTCCGCATCTATGACATGGACAACGACGGGTACATCTCCAATGGTGAGCTCTTCCAGGTGCTCAAGATGATGGTCGGCAACAATCTGAAGGATACACAGCTGCAGCAGATCGTCGACAAGACCATTTGCTTTGCCGACAAGGACGAGGACGGCAAGATATCCTTCGATGAGTTCTGCTCGGTGGTGGGCAACACCGATATCCATAAGAAAATGGTTGTCGATGTCTAAAAAGAAAACAAACCAGCGGACCGGACCCGACGCGGATCCATTCCACATATATAGTATATATGTATGCAGAGATATATGTATATAGAGTATATATACGACTATCGTTTAGCCAATACAGTTCCAAGTGTGTATGTGAGTGTGAGTATGTGTGTGTACCTTCCGTTCCACCTGTTGTTCAGTTTGATAATAAATGGATCTATATCTTTCTGTCTGTCTGTTGGTCGGTCGGCCGGTCGGTCGGTCGGTCTGTAGTTCCCATCCGCACAGATTGTACGAGATCCTAAACGAGGGCCCTGAGGCGTGCCAAAATAACAGAACAAAAAACGAAGCAAAAACAACCAGATAATGGAAACAGAAACTCGTATTGTAATCTATCCATGTGTCCTATACCTTATCTCTGAACGATCTCTCATCCTCAGAATGCAATGAATTGTGTCTTATACTCATACGAAAACCACCGGCAACGGACCACTATGAACATTCATCTTTATAATCGATCGTACTCGTACTCGTACACGAGATACTATACTGAATAAATGTACCCGAAGACACTTGTTTTCAATTCATACGAGTTGAATGGAACAAACAAATATTGCACATTGCACACAGGCACATTGCAGAAGTGTTTACTTCAATTACAATCTTTTCCATTCCATTTTAATGTTTCCATTACATTTTAATATATTGAATCCATTTGCCTTTTCCTTTAAAACATTTACTAACAATGGAATTTGAATCTTCTGCTCTTGAGATCTTTCTCAAGGTCGCCCATGTTTTTTGTTTGATTAGAAAAATTAAGTATAAGTTTATGCACTACCACGGGGGAGCTCGTTGAAGCTGAAGCCTCGCCATGGGATCGCATTGCGCTGGAAAGTATGCTATGGCAAAGGCCCTTTGGGTAGGGTAGGGGTAGGTAGACGGGCAACCCTCTATTGACTTAAGATCGATAATGTTTTAAAACTAGATTGTACTGTAACTTAACTCTACGTTCAGGATTCAAGCGTAATAATTAAGTTCACCCTGCGACTACTGCTACTACATTTTGTGTATAAGAATGTGTATAAGAAACTGCAACTAAAATTAAACAATGTTTATTGAAAAAGCAAAACACAAACGAGGCGGCGCCGTTCATTCATTCATGGCATGGGTTAGCTTCCTCGCTCCCTCCCCCCACCATTCCTTGTGCTAGTCGTAGTCCTTGGGTGGCGTATCTCCATAACACGTGCGTGTCTCACAGGCCTCGCTGGGTACTCCCCAAATCCCGAGCCAACAAAAAGAAACAGTAGCAACGTTTTTTTGGCCGTTAGCAACGATTAGCTGCTTTGTAGGTCACCGATTTTCCAACTGTGTGGGTGGATTGGATATCTACACACACACACACACACAACATATAAGGGCAGGTGTGTGTGTGTGTGCTCCAGAGGGTCCCTCGTGTGGAGGTCGGCAACACAGGAAGCCAGCCAACTAGTTGTCAAGTCCATGGGTAGCAAACTTGTAAGGTGAAACGCAGGGCCCAGAGCCTTGACCAGGAGAATGAACCAGCGAATGTCCAAGGTGTAGCTGAGGATATGACACGCGTATATTTATGCTGTGGATGTATCCTTATATCTTATATGTGTGTGGGGCTGTGCGTGTGTGTGTGTGCTTGGTATCAATAAATTATTATATCCTGTCTGTCGCAAGCTTCGTTCGTTAATCATTTTCACCTAGGTTCCCGCCTCCTGCACGACTCGTAAGCATTTCCATTTTGAAAATTAGTAGGGTTAAAGCCTGTCGTACACCCATTCCAATTCTAATTCCAATTCTCCTCCCCTGCTGGTGCCACACGAGTCTTCGGTTGACCTTTTTTTTTCGGAGGTTTTTCGAGTTTTTTTGTTTTTATTTTTTGTTCTTTCAGGTTTGGTTGTTTCGGGTATTAATTGGCTTGATTAATGTGCTCCAATTTTCGGATTGTACGTAACCGCGCCTGGCCCCAATAATCGAGGCTTCTCTCTGGCCTCCTGACGCGTCGTCTATCATTTCATGTTTTTCCCTTGTTGTGTTTTTTTTCGGTGTGGAAATAAACGCGTTCATTCCTGGCGGAAACCTACCTTGGGCATCAGGTCTGTACTGAAAACTGGTGTGTAGATTCCTTGCACACTTCCACTTCCACATGATCAATCTCTGAGCGATATGTGTATGTATATTGTTGGGAATCCCAGGCAGAAACGCTTAACCAACCGAGGAGCGCTGTCACACGACGCGCAATACGACACAGGTTCAACCTGTGAATTTCTGTGCATATTTGCATCTGTTTCAAGTGTTTTTTTGATTCGGAAATACTTATGGCTGGCTAACGTAAAAGATGGCAAATGTTTCTTGCTACATATAAAATGTATAAAATATAAATCCCGCATTTCTTAGCTAAAGGAGTCTTATTGCAGCCAAAGCTGAAAGAAAAATGAGAACTTAGATGAAATATGATAGATTTAACGATGTATCTTACTTTGTGGCAGTTGTATTGTTTATGTTTTTATGTTGCTTTAATCATTAGCCGAACTAAAAGATGTGCCACGATGGCACAGGTATAAATACTTTGCGTGTGAGTGAGTGTCCCTGCTCCCTCCCTGCTCCCTTAAGCCCTATTGATTGCATCTCCTGCTTCAACTTCCACTTCTGCTTCAGGGGGTCCTGGGATATTTTTGGAAATACTTTCTCTGGTTTCTCTGGTTTTTTTGTTGTTGTTGTTGTTTCGCTTCTCCGTTAAGGGAGCAAGTTATTTCGCTTGAATAAGTTTGTTATGTTTTTTGTTTTATGGGGGTAGCAAGGGGAAACAAACTATTTAGTGAAAAGGTTTTTCATAAATTATGTACAGAAATTTTCCCATTTTAATGGTGGGATGGTGTTGGGCGAAGCTCTGCTTATAAGCGACAGGTTGGAGGTTTGGGCAGAATCCCCCGTTGTTCTCACACACAAATCAATATGCCCCCCCCCTCCCGCGCTATGTGCGTGTTGTTTTTGGACAGGTAGAGGGACATATGCATACATACGTATGTATTGTATGTATGTCTGATATAACCTCAAAATGAAATGAAGTTTTTTTGGGGGAAATACTCAATACTGACAGCTTTTGCTGCCACTTTTTGCCACTTGCTGGCGCTCGGTCGGTCGGCATTCATGGTAAACCAAGGGATATGCCCAGCAGAGCCCCACTAGAGCCCCAGTCTTACGTAGCCCTGATCCAACCAGCGCGCTGGCAAAAAGCTTTTTAGTTTATGTTGGTTTTTCTGCAATAATAATCGGAGCAACGGCAGAGGACGGCAGGGGACGGGACGGAAGGCATTAAGTTAAAACTGGAGCTGCAAAAACAAATGCCAAATCAATGTTCCCATCTGTCTTTCTCTCTCTCTCGCTCACTCTCACTCTCGCTCACTCTCTCCCACTCGCTCACTCTCTCTTACTCTCTCACTCTCTCGTGCTATCTCTCTCTCGGTCTCTGTCTGTCCCTCTGCGTGAGTGGCATGTGTGTATTGTGCGATAAAAGTCGAGACTCGTGCCAGTTTCGAGCTGTAACCGAAAACGCATACAACAAAATAAAAAAGAACAAACAGAACAGCAACAAAACAGAAACACCGAAAGAACTTCTCTTCCGGCTGCTGCTGTCGATGCCTTTGATACCCTGGAAAAGCTATAGCTAGCTTGAAATATCTGCAACAACAGAAGCGATCATTGCCATGGATTTGTGCAATGTTTGATTGAGCAAAAAAATGTTTGCCCCACAAGAACTGCCTTGTGCATCGATCGCTTCCATGGAAGATGTGCGTCTGAAACTTTTATTCGATTTGGTTTCATTTTGGTTTCATTTTGGCCCGAGCAAAAGGAATATTCTGTGCGGATTGGCGTGGCATTTTATTCGGTGTCAGCAGATCTACGGCCAACAGCTGCCTCAAAGTGCCATAATGCCCTCTGAATGGGCATCAAAACGAGGGAATTACAATGTGAATGGGAATTACAAAAAAAAACAAGCATCAACAACCACCGTTAACGCCAAGCGCCAAGCGCCAGGAGCATACTGGCCTCCCCCCTCAACTCAGCTCCGCGGCCATTCCGCCATCTGTTCCCGCCCACAGAACCATAAATTTACCATTACCACCGAGCGGCTACCTCAACACTGCACCACGCCGCCGCCGAAGACCCCTCCACTCCAGCCACCACGCCACGCCACGCCATCGCTGGCACACTCCCTGTATTTAAAGGTGGCAACAACCAACAACGAATGCCACATCGGTGACGCAACGGAACTGCGGGAGCCCCCCAACACTCTGAGCACTTTAGCCCTTCCCAACAGGTTCGGAAATTCCTCAATTTTGAAGTGGAAAGAAAGCGCCACAGCGCGGCTTGAAACCAAAACTTAATTGCAGAATTGAAGTAAAAACTAGCGGGAAAACTTTCCACGGGTTCTTCTCCTAAAACTATGTGCCACAAAACACGAAAGCCAACATTATCCACTGGGTGTTTGACTACAGAAAATGCCTTCGAACATGTTCTAAAATTCCCAAATTTGTAATGCAAACAGAGCCAAGCCAAGGACTCAGTAACTCAGACTCAACATTTCGGTATTCCCTGAGCTGTAGAAAATTTACTAAACCATCAAATAAACCATAAATTGTTTCCTTGAGTATTTAACGATCCGCAAAGCCAAGAATCCCCCGCCCAGAGCAGGCTTCGGCCTCAAAAAGTTGACCTTATGCGGGGGGTTTCTGATGCAAAATGTAAACAACAAGTTGCAAGTGTCGGGGGTAGCTGCATGTACAATGTATACATATGTATTATTAATCCATAGATCCCTAATCCTTGCTACAATCCAAACTTAGCTTGGAAATACTCAAGGGCTGCCTATCTCTCGGCGCAGAGAACTTGGATAAGTTTGCAGCTCTGACATAGCTTCAGCTCCGACGATGTTTGCCACCCCCGATAATTGGCTCTCATTCTGACTTCAATTTTGGTTTGGCGATTCCCATTTTGGGGGGGATTAAATGTTGTACAAATGCCGACAATGAATTCAGAAGTATCACAGCCGTAATGGGGAATAATGGGGAATAAAGCATTCCGGCAACCGACTCAGAGTGGCGACTACGAATTCCGATTCCCCGATTCCCCGATTACGAGTTGCAACTGGCAACTCCGACTCCAACTCCAGTTCGGAGCAGCGATTCCCGACCGCCGATTCGACGAGGAGCCGTTATATGCTTTCTCCAGCACTCTGTGGCAAGTGTGGCAGTGGCGTAGTGGGCTATGCTCGAGCAGGGTGAATGCCGCCAGTGGATGCGGTCCCCCTGTGGGCCACACCACTGCGAAAAGAGATGAAGCCAAGCCGCCGAGCATAAAAGGAAGCAGCATAAACGTTGGCACAGGAACGACTCTCGACGCGACCCCCCATCCGAACCCGAACCCAAACCCGACCCAAACCCGACCCAAAACCCCGAACCGCAGTTCCAACTCGTCTGACTCCTGGCACCGTCGCTGTCGCTGTCCCTGTCCCGCTGGCCACACTATCCGGGACGCCCTGCCCGCCGACAAGTGTGCCAGAGAGCGGGACCGAGACCGAGACCGACCGAATGCCGCCGACGACGACGACCCACCGACCGACAAAGCGAGCGAGCAGCAACGTCAGCGTCAGCGTCGACGTCGGCGTCGTATATACACGGTGCCGAGCAACAAATTGAGTCAGTATCGCACAAACAACACTAACGGAAACATCAACGTGAAAGCAAGACGGACGGACGCCCTCTGTCCGTGTCTGTGTGTTCAAAAGTTCAACGTGGCCCCCGTCGTCGCGCAGCCGACGCACTCGAACTTTGTTTCAGTCACAAGCACAGGCACACACCTCGACACACACACACACCCACACACCCACGCAAAAGAGTCGCAAACACACACAAGCATACACCCCACACACACATACACACACTACATGCATAGCAGCGTATAAGCGTGTAAGGTGCAATAATAATAATAATATGTAGTAACGGGACTTGCAGCATCGCACAGGAGTCACAGCTGACAGAGGGAGATAGCAATATGTAGAGAGAGGCTGATCGAGAGAGAGGCTGACCGAGAGAGAGGCTGATCGAGAGAGAGGCTGACCGAGAGAGAGGCTGACCGAGAGAGAGGCTCATCGAAGCAGCGGGAGCTTCAGTTCAGTGCAAGTAAAAAGAAGCCATTGAGCGAGAGACAGAGGGAAAGTAATTTACCGTACCCTACCTTACCTTACCTTACCCTACCCTGCCTTGTGTCTTATGCATCTTGCATGCACGGGGTACATTGATCGCTAAGCTTAGGACACTGTATATCCAGTGTCGGAGTCGGTGGGATTTGCCGAGTCGAAAGTGCATTTGCTGTTACTTGTCGAAGTCACAAGTTAATTTGCAGTCAGCTATCTGGACAGACGCCAAATGCAGTTAGCAGTTGGCCGGAGAGCGCGCCGCCGGAGGGAGTACAACAAAGACACAGGGATAGCTGGAGAGTGCCAGGGGGCACGACAAAGAGAAAGGGTCAATGAGCGACGGACGGGCTGGGTAATTCCAATCAGCACTTAGCCATTACATGGCTCTGCCTAAGGGCTCGTTGAGAGTGCAAGTCAGTTAGTCAGTCAGCCTCCCTCCACTGACTGACCTTTGTCATTGCCTCCCGGACAGCAGTACGGACTGTGCGGCATTCCACGCGGCATTCGAAATTCGCACTCGAACTCGAAAAAGAGTCGCTGGCGACAATATTGTTGCAAGTTGTGTGCAGTCAGTGGCCGCAGTGGCTGCAGCCCGTAAAAATAGAAAGCAAGAAAGCGAGAGAATAAATTATAATACAAACCAACAAAATAAAACTCTGGGTAGATGGGGCAGGCAGACAGGCAGCGCAGGCAGTGCAGGAACAGCGGCTACTTGCAACGCGGAGTTGAATGCGCCTCGTCGTGGGTGTCGCGTGTATAAATATACATACATATATACTCGTATGGATATATCTATATAAATACTATTATTTTTTTTGCTGTTATTCTATAGTTCAGAAATGTATATTTTTGTTTGAAAAAAAAAACAAGTGCAAGAAAAAGTAGTGGCCCATTGCGGCCGCAAATGGAAATTCGTATGAAAATGTCCACTCGGCAACAGGAAAATCAACAACAGCAGCAACAACAACAACAACAACAGCAACAACAACAACAAAAGCAACTGCAACAGCACCAACAACAGCAACTACAACAACAACAACAAAAAAAGCAAAAACAACAAGTAAAACCAGAGGTAACAACTCAACAACAACTGGAGGAAAAACTTCAACAACAGCAGCAAAAACTTCTAACGAAAAAGGAGAAAGAACTTGAAGACCATCAGACCATAAACTATCTGGCAAGACAAACGGCAACACTGACACACCAGAAGGCGGCACTACAACAAAGGGGTGAAGGAATTACAGAGCCAAAGGCAAAATATCAGCAAGAGCAGAAGAGAAAACTTCAACAACAGTGGCAAAAAGTTCAACAACAGCGAATGCAGCCGACATAAGCCACTCCAATCCTGAATACTGGCTGCTGGATCGCTCTTTGACTTTTTCCAACACTCATACAAACAAACACTGAAACCACACACCCACACACACACACACACACGCGCACATACACCATAAATGGCAATATGGACGGACAGCTGCAGCATTTGTGTTGTATCCATAGACTACTCCTTGTGCTCCTTGCACAGTGACACGCGCGTGCCAAAAATTTGCTGCCGATTTTATCAAGAGAAAAGCAGCGGCAGCAGCAGTGGCAGCCATTAACTGAAGGAGCCACAACGGGAGCAGAAGCTGGACCAGTAGCAGCAACAGCAGCAGGAGGAGCAGCTGCAGCTGCAGCCACAGAACCTCCTACCGAAACAACGAATATTGCAAAAAGGCGGCGCAAACTATCACAGTGGGTATACCAAAAAAGCACACCCCACCACACACCCCACACACCCTATATATATACAGACATGCATACCCCTTGCTACCAACACACACTGTGCCACAGACTCAAGCAACAATAATTGTAAGCCAAGTGCAGAGCCAGAGAGAGGGAGACAGATACACACAGCACAGCGGGTGGAAGCAGGTCCATGGGGGGAGAAGAATGTCCTGGCGGGAGAACAACAGAAATATGGAGATGGGAGAGTGGAGAGTGGAGAATGGAGACTGGAGAGTGGAGAATGGGGAGACGTTTGTCCAAGCGTTAGAGTCGATTGTCCAAGTGGCAGAGCGAGAGTAGGGCGGAGGGCGTTGCAAGCGCTGCAATCGCTGCAATCGTTGCAAGCGTGAATTTCAAATGAGTTATGTGTGCGGTGAACATTCCTGCAGGCCGCAGCAGTGGGAAGCTGCCAGTCGCCGGCAGGGCGATATGCAGATTAGGGACAAACCGCAGGCTGCCGCCGCTGGCTGGCTGCAACGAACAAGAGCGGTCCTCCAGTTGCAGCAAGCATCAGCAGTAACAGGAGCTCTCGAGTGCTGTGCAATCAGAGAGGCAGAGTAATGCAGAGAGCGCCCGGCGAAAAGGCCAGGCGCTGTGCCATGCCATGCCCATCCATGGTATGACATTTTCGGCATGCAGGCTGGCTGGCAGGCAGGCAGGCAGGCAGGCTAGTGGGCTAACAGGCTAACGGGCTGGCAGTGTGTGGCATGAGGCTTGTTCCGGCCTGTGCCTTGCTCTTGCGGTCATGCAAATTCACACAGCGGATTGGGCCATGCTCGAAAATGGAATTTGAGATTTCAACAAGCAGCAGTCTCAGTCCCAGTCTCAGTCACAGTTACAGCTCCAGCTCCAGCCCCAGACCACAGTGAAACAATGAGTGATTGCTGCTGCTGCTGGTGCTGGTGCTCTTGCTGGTGGAATCTTCATGGAAAATTCATGAACAGTCAAATTGAGTTTGCGGTCGAAGCACAGGAAGCATGCCACAGAGATTGCCAATGATTGAGTGGGTTGCACGGCTTTAAGACAGCTTCAAAAACTTTCAACTTTAAACTTGCAGCCGCAAATACTTCACAAAACTTTACCCACCACCCCGGCACAGACTGCCCAATGAGGCTGCCGCTACCGAAGAACGGAAATTGCTTATTGAATACGTTATTCGTTATTCGTATGGGTAATCGAATAAATATTACGCATACGCACGGAGTCGCCCATCGCTGGGCGGCAGGGTGCTGTAATTACAACTTGATGCTATTAGTTAACCGAAACAAAGTTATGGCAATTAATTGTACAAAACATGTTTTAGTAATTGATTTACGTGCTGGGTGTGCTTTGCGTTTAGTTGCTGGAAATATGCAAATGACTCATTTAGGCGCTTTTCTTTGGTGAAACATTTTGTGAGCTAATAGCCAATAAAGAAATTTAAACGAAAGGTGCACTTTAATTGCCACAAGAATAGACTACACTTTTGAATGCCAGCCGCACATATTTTGCCTGGCCTTGTCATCAAGGTCCTCGTCCATAAGTTTTCGGAACCCATTATAAGAGTACCTGCGAGTATAATTAAAGTGATTCTGCTGTTGTTGAAATCATCGTTAAATACCCATCAAAAAGCAGTTGTAAAACAACTTGGCACAGCCCCATTCTGTTCGACATTTTACTGCAGAGGGGGGGCATAAATATATACCTATCCTATATGTGTGTGTGTGTGGGCTGTATATATTGCCACTCACAAATTGCTACTACTGTAAATAGAATGTCAATCAGGTTTATTTCGCCCAAAAACCTATTACTACCCGAAAATACATCACATAAATGAAAATTAAAATTAAAATGAAATGAAATGAGGCAAAAGAAAACGCAAAAACTTTTCAACAGAATTTTCACACACACACACACACACACACACGACTACACTTTTTACTTTACTTACGCAAATTTGTTTTGTTTGGTTGTCGGTTTTTGCGGTCCCGAAAACGGTGTCGCCTCTATGTTGCTTTCATTTTTGTGTGTGCTTTCGCTTTTCATGACAGCGCCACCGCAGCGGTGTTCTGTCTCGTTGCGTTCCGCCTCATTCTGTACCCTGCCGTTCCGTAATGTTCCATTTTGTTCCGCACAACCCGTTCGTAGTCCCCCCACCCACGATATATCCCATCCCGAAATGCACTTGCCTGAGCGGGAGCGGGAGAGAAAGAGCGAGCGATCGTGTGTTCAATGTGAAATATGTCTGCAGCACAGGAATTTGCCATAAATAGAACCCAGTACCAGTCCCAGTCCCGGTCCCAGTCCCAGCCCCAGTACCAGTCCCAGTCCGAGTCTCATTTCCCAGAAATATCTTTATTTTCAGGAACATCCCATATCGGTCGTCCCTTAATGTTTTTTCTGTTGTTGTTGTTTGTTTTGCTGTGGGGCCCGAATGCTTAAGTAGTTTCTCGATTTTGCGCTAATGGAGGGTCGCTCTTAAAACTGAATTAATTTCGGTCGGGGCCCCGATCGAATCTTGATTTATTTGGTTAATCTTTTGAATTTTAAATGTCATCAGACCCAGACCCATGCCCATGCCCATGCCCATGCCCAAGCCCAAGCCCATGCCCATGCCCCCTGCTCCTAACCCGAGGCCCCGGGGCTGCGACTCCTCTGCTGAATGGTTAATGACCAGAAAAGCGAGCAAAGTGAGCGTAATTAATGGAAACTGTAATCAATCATGCGCTCCAATTAACCGAACCATCTCTTTCGTTCAATATTCCTCTGATATTTCCTCTCCATCTCCGACTCTGCGATAATGACAGACACAGCGACGGTAGAAACGGGCCAGGGGACGGTCTATATGGATATTCTCCATACATATATGCGTCCCCATGCCATTTGGCCAGTAATGACCGACGGCACTCTGACGGTGTGCATTTCAAAACTCATTACGATTCACTTACTCACTCTGGAGATGATTGTGTGGGAGTTTGTCCATGTGTCTCGCTCTCTCACGCTCCATGGTCACCGCTGACGTGTCATCGCCATCCCCTCTGACTTCTCCAATTACTTTGCTACCTTTTCCATATGCCACGTAGATGTACAGCTATTTATATCCATATTTAATTGGTTGTGGGAACTTGTCAATCCATGTCAAAGTGTTCTAATTGCACAATTGATTTGAATAAGATCAATAAATGAGTCTCAAAATCTATACATCTATGATCTTGATAATTTCAACTTTTATTCGCTAGTAGCTGCCATTTTTTTACCTGTGTTTATTTGCTTTATTATTTATTTGATTTAGCATAAATTTATCATTCTTTGCTCGTTTTAAAGGGTATTTTTGATAGGCGAAATATATTTGAATTTACTTGGCAAAGTTTTAAAATTTCATGCCGCTACTTTCCAACATTTCCATTGAATTTTCTTAAATCACTTGCGCTGACAGCACGAGAATACATCTGTATGAAAGATGACTCGACTTGAGTCCTATTGCATATATGTATTTACGCAGCGAATGCTTTTGGATGACTTTGTCGTGCGGTGTCCATAAAAGAAACACTCAAAAATGTCACGATTTTATTATAATGGATGCTTTTACGGCATGGCATTTTTGCTTTTTATGATAAGCACCCCAACCCCAGTCCCCGTCCCAGTCCCAGTCCTACCCCTCCCCCACCACCACCCTACTGCATGCAGATCGATAAATATTTAGCTGATGCATAAAACATATCGAAAAGTGCTCATCCAAATCGATAAGCAACTAAACACAACTTGAATGTTGTATTTATTTGCATACATTTTGCCGTAAAAGATTTCAGCATTCAGTCCATGGAATATCACTTGAACGAACACTTGAGTCCCATATGCATATCGATAATTGTTTGGAGCGATTTGGAGCGATGAATAACCGAAATGAATCCATCGATTGCCGTGGGGTTTCCTTCTGCTTTCCGCTTCATTGACTCTCTCTCTGCCTGCCTGTCTCTCTCTATCGTTGTCGTCGCATGCTGGTGGGCAAGGGGGCGATGTCGAGTGGAGTGGAGTGGAGGAGCCTGCCCCGAGGACCCCGCATAACCTTTCATTTTGGGTCGGGGGGGTTTTGACTTGAGCTTGGGCGCCTGCTCGCGCGACTGATGAGGGGGTGGAATATTTCACATTTGCTGATTTTTGACGCGTCCATTTACTGTTGATTGATTTTGTTTGCATCTGTGTGTGTGTGGGGGGGTGGCAGGGAGTGTGTATGTGTGCGGTGGTTGCATCTACTTAAAAATACATTCATTTTTGCGGCTCACAATACGCAAAGCGACATGGAAATTGTTCAAATATTTATACAGTTTGCATAGTCAATTTACATAAGTCCATCAACGGCAACGGCCAGACACCATCCCACCGCCCGCCTCTATCCGTGGATGTTCCGCTGTCTGTCCCCAACTGTCCGTAACTGCTGCGTGTGTGTGCGCGCCACACCGTCCTAGCCGCTTGCCGCCTGCCGCTTGCCGCCTGCCGCCTATTGCCTTTGGGCTGTGACAGTGTGACAGTGTGGCAGTGTGACAGTGTGTGTGGTGTGTGGGGGCAGCCTTGTCCTGTCTCATCAATGTCAAAGCAATGAACCTGAATATCCATATTGCCAACGCTTCACTTCACTTCACTCCACAGCCCACAGCCCACAGCCCACAGCCCTCACACCACTCCATTGCCTCACTCCGCTTGGCTTATTCAATTTCCCCATCTGTCCGTGGGGCCCCCTCTTCACTCTCCCTCTCTCTCTATCGCCCACTGTTTACTGGCTAATACCCTTTTCAAAAGCTGGCAGTTCAGGGGTCGGGGCTGCTGTTGGCAACAGCTCAGGGTATTAACAGCTTCGACTCGCAGGCAAAGCCAAACGGAAATTCACTGTCTGCCCAACATATTGTTAATGTGTCTATATACTCGCGACTCGCAACTCGCGACTCGTGCTCGTACTCCTCTCCATGGACATAAGAAATAAGCATATACTTGCCACTCGCTCACTCAATTAGAAAAAACCAAAAAAAAGAATAGAATAGAACAGAACAGAGTAGAATGTGGGGAATCGTTTTGTGACTCAGTACTCGTACTTTGGGGGTAGCAGCCCTGCCCGCCTGCCCCGCCTGCCCCGCCTGGCTGCGGCCATTAAAAATGTTTCATGCATGTGTAATTGTTTTTACACAAGATGCCCCAAAGATATTTGCCCCGACCACCCCTAGGGGCATTTATGCGTGTACACTTTGAAAAATAATATCACTTAAATGTGGGCGGCAGCATAATAACTACCCACTGACGAATAAATTACACAAGAAGCGCCATTTGTGACATAAATATTTAATGGACTTTTTTCTTTACCAGCAACTAATACATTTTCCAGCAGTTATTTTCATGGATTTTTAGTTAATTTTCCTACGCTCTCTCCCGTAGTGGGAGAGTTCCTGGCAGAGTCACAGAGATATGCGGCCATAGTGCAGTTAGATAGATACATATATCTCTCTGCCCTGTCCCCCCGTATACACTTCAAGGCATCAACATCAATTTACCGAAATGAATTGCATATGAAAATGTTTTTTAAGTAATTTATGGAGCTATTTTCAACGATGATTTTTGCCTCAATTGGAGTTTATTTTTGTGGATTACATTTCTCTGTGTGTACTTGATGACCATCGAGTATATATTTACATTTAGTATATGGTACAGGAGGGACACGTGGCATAAATCGTATGTATATCACTGTGGCCATCAGTATCTTGACAGGTGCCGACAACACACGGCACTGCCACTGGCACTGCCACTGCTACTGCCACCTGCCACTGCCACTGCCACTGGCAAATGTCAATTCTTGTCAAAACAATTTTCTTGCCACGGGGCTACCGGGAGGACAAACGAATTACGCAAGACCTTCGCTTATACATACTGCTTAGAGTATATTATATATAGGGTATTTGTGATGCGGCAGGGTAAGTAGGGTTCCGTGCCCCTGTTGATGGCTTCATTTACTTTGCTTGGCATAACTTTTGCTTTCGTTTTTGGGGCTCCGACCAACGACTACCGACTACCGACTGCCGACTGCCGCCTGTCCATCATCTATTGTTACTTTCGTATGTTCTTTTGGACAGTTCCACCAGAATGGGATGAAGGAGGACGGCGCGGCGGCTTCGTGGCTAAGTCAGACCCATATCGAAAATGTCAGAATTGTTTCTGTTTCAGTTTCAGTTTCAGTCTCAGTGTCAGTTCTTTTATTTGCCAAATGCTTTTTATGCCCGCACTCCGTCAAGCCCATAGACAGCTAGACAAGAGTTTTGGGGCAGAGCACAAAAGTTCTGTGGAGAGTGTGCTTGGGGGGGTTGTCTGAGATTCGGAACTAGAAGCGGAAGGAGTTCGGTTGACAGATTCTTTAATTACCATTCAATCACAATCGCACGAAGTGTCCAAA
Source organism: Drosophila tristis (assembly GCA_018150885.1). Classification (NCBI taxonomy): domain Eukaryota; kingdom Metazoa; phylum Arthropoda; class Insecta; order Diptera; family Drosophilidae; genus Drosophila; species Drosophila tristis. The sequence continues at coordinate 3,408,685 of JAECWT010000215.1, read as the reverse complement.
ATGTCCTAGAGCAATGTCTGTTTTCGAAATGTTTCTGCAGACATGCCATGCCCAAGGTGATCTCCAATCTTGCGAGCAATTAAATCACTTCGTTGCAAATTAAAACCCCTAGAAGAAAGGTGCATGGATTCCTAGACTCAGTGCTGGGAACGAGTGAAAATTATTATCAAAGATGTTGCCACATTTGTTTAGTTCTTTTTCTTGTTACTTTTTCAATTTAAGCCAAAAGTTTTGACGTTTATGAACTGAAAGAAAAATGGTGATCGGCTGCCAGAAAATGGGCCTTTATTCTGGCTCGCTCGCCCTCTTCCAGTGTGGCTTGGTAGCAGGTGGCTGGGCGTTAATTCACTCGAAATATAGTCCGAGAGAGCGCACCACCTCACCATCTGTCCTTCCGCCGATAGCTGTCGTCCTGCGAATCTTTTTTCCACTGCTAGACTCTGAGCCAGAGCAAGGGGTGCACCTAATCATATAGTTTTGCCACTTGGATTCCCGGCGCTGACCCGCAAAAGTGCCGCTCAATATATGAGATGAGATTGAGATGTATTTCACATTGGGATTTGCCTTTATTGAAAGGTCAGTTTGCTTGTGAAACTGCTGGAGCATTAGCTAGCCATATTCCACACTTTCTGTGTGCGCGGGCCCTTTTTGCCCTTTTTGTGAGCCGCTGGCAATTGTTGGGTCTGAGGGCTGTCGGGCTGTTGTGGGGCTGGGGCTGGGGCTTCCGTACAATTAGACTGTGATGTGACCCCTCAACTTTCAGGCCAGCCTTTTGGCCGAGGGCCGTGTTATCGCATCCTTTTTAGAAAATGTGCTAACAGCGCTTCTGACGAATGCAACGAGGTCGTCGTTGAGGTGAGTCGCCGAGTCGACTCAACTCGAGTGGAGGTGGACTGGCAGGGTGGCTGGCACACAGTGGGATTCAGCTGGGAGTCGGGAAGCGGAATAATGTTTTGTGCCCGAGCATTGTGTACGGGATAAAACTGTGGCTCTGGGGCCACTTCTGGGTGGAGACCCAAGTTAACGATTTTCTTTGCCTCTCTGGCCCACAGTTGTTGTTTTTCCCATCCTCCGTGCATTCTTTTTCGTTCCTTTTGTTGTTGTTTGGGAATGAAATTTATGTAGAGGGTCTTCCCGCACAAAGGACGCACAGGACGCCCGTCCAGTGGCCCCTCTGCATGGCCTGGCCTGGCCTGGCCTCGCCTCGCCTCGTCTGGCCTCTGATTTTGAGTTGTGCAATAAATTTTTATCTGTACATGCGAACGGTTTGCGACCTGTCCGTAGAAGCATTGGAAGGAAGGGGTTCCCTGGGTTCTGAGGGAACTGAGGAACAGCCCATTAAACAACGCTGTCAGGTTTGAATGGCCAGAACCTGAAGCGACGACGACCACGACGACGGGGACGACGACCATTACACAATAGATTTTTCTTCAGCTTCTGTATGCGGACACGGACACGGACACGAGCCGTCGCCGCCGCTTGGCACTGGCACTGGCACTGGAACTGGAACTGGCTCTGGCTCTGGTGTTGGCTTTATTGTTATTGGCCATCCTGTGCTGTGTGCTGAGGGCCATGTTTTAGCGCCTGAGTGCCCGAATGACATCTGGGTCACCTGGTGCCGGCTGGTGCATACTATAACTTATTCCCCATTTCGTTACGTTTCGGTGCTGGCTCCGGGCTTCGGTCTCCAGGCACAAAGAATGTCCTCCGCCCATTGCTCAAGTTGCACTTCCGAAGAGGTGTGAACAGTGCGGCCTGCACAGCATTACAGCATTGATGGATTGGCTGCAATATGGCAGCGATATGCTCGCATGCGGTGATTTATCGAATGAACGATGTGCAAACTGTGCTCCCATAATGCTGGTGGCATAAATCGTGATTGGATATGGTGCACTGTCGGTCGCAGGATGTCTTCTGTGCGCTTGCGAATATGCCGATTAGCGAACGAGTTCCCAGAAAATATCTCGAGTTAAGGGTTGGCAGTCAAGAGTTCCCAGAAAATATCTCGAGTTAAGGGTTGGCAGTCAAGGCGCTCCAATAATTATATTAGAATGTGCATAGTGCCAGAGGTAAACCTGAGCGGCAGTTTGGCGAGCTATCAAAAATATTCAACAAAAGAATTAGTTGCCGAATGAGTTTTATGCATTTATTTTGTGTGGCAGAACAGCAATAATTCAATTAAATATTCTCCATTTTCTCGATACAAGCCAAAAGGTGATCCATCTACAAAATGAACCTATCGCTCGCTGTAACGATTTCAATCACTTTATATAGCCAATTTTGGGGTTCATTAAATACAAATTGCTGCATCTGCGATAGTTTATGGGATGATCTCTATATAGAAACGATCGATGCTCGGTCCAAATGCGCGTTTTAAATGATGGCAATAAGGGGGCGCGAAACTCACTGTGGGCCCCGATATAGCACCCACGATAAAACAATCAGCTTAATGGTGCGATTAAAATTTCATCACGTTAAATCATCGCAGCGAATTCGCAGCGAATCGAAATTGAAAAGAAAAAAGAAAAAAAAAAACAATATAAAATGAAAATGAAAATAAAAGGGAAAATAAGAAGCAAAAGAACGGAAAAAGTTGTTTATCAATTATTCCAGTTTCAATCCATGAATGGACTTCGGTAATCTTTTTTCCATCGCCCCAGCCCCGCCAAAGGTGATTCAGCGGGCTTGTTTTGCTCCGTTTTTGTTCTCTCTTCAAATATTGTTTGGAGAAATTACGGACTGCCTAGCTGACAGACTGCCTGGCTGACAGCCTGACTGCCTGGCTGACAGACTGACTGACTGAGAAATCAATCAATAGGCGAACGATATTTATAGAAAATCCCATCAAGGGCTGGCCCATAAACAATTGAATTCCGTTTTTCGGCCTAGACAACAATGCGATTGCATTCCGGCACCAAAAATGATTTTAACCCAATTTGCAGCCAGCAAGAAATGAACACGTTCCCATCTCCATCTCCACTGCCATGTACAGCGGCGGCACACATACATACACACATACATACATATTTAGTACGTATCTGTGGCATGAACGTGGACGTGGATGTAGACTGTAGCGCCCCCAGTGGGTCTCTGGTCTCTGGTCTGGTGTCTGGGGTCTGAGGTCTGAGGTCTGCGGTCTGGGGGCCCCCAACTATTATTAGCGGCACGCTCGACATGCAAACGTATAATGGATTTATATATATTGTTTTGTATACATATGTACGTGTATATACTCGCGGAGAACTCATTACTCTGCAGGTGTTTCAGCATTTCACATTCTCAGTGTCAGTCTCAGTGTCAGTCTCAGTGCCCAGTCCCCAGTGCCCAGTCCCCAGTTCCAGTCCCCAGGCCCAGTCTCTGTCTCAGTCTCAGTCGCTGGGCTGTCCCTTTACCCCGTCCACTGGGAGGAGGAGCCCCGAAACACACACCACACAAAATCCTGCTTCATCTGCGGGTCCTCGTCCCCGTCCTCCTGCATAACTTTCGTCGTCCTGCATAATTTACACTTCTTCCCTGGCAGTATTTATAGTTGAATTATTGATTTTCATTACCAACATTTTGGAGTCCAGTTTCAAATTAGTTCTCTCTTCTTTTCGGGGGTTTACACTACACTCCTTCTTGCGGTCATTGAGCTTTTGTGTGTGTGGCATGTGTGGCGTGGCATGCCCATGCCATGGCAAGTGTGTGGTGTGGCATGGCTTTCAAGCTTTTCCCGGCTTATCAGCTCTTGGATGGCATCTGCTTTTCGTCCAGGCTGTGTGTGTGTGTGGCAGCCCGAACTTCGTTCGCATAGTTCTACTTCCACAGAGCTTTGCGGTAGCTTTTATTTTGTGTGTTGACTCTTTTTTGGTGCCCAAGTTTTCGCTTCTTTAATTCTGGTGCAGATTATATGTAGCTCTGCTCTGCCCTGTGTCTGCACTTACCTCCGGCAGGCACTGCACAGCCCCATGGGTGCCTGGTGCTCGCCCATAGGTTGCGCTCAGGAGGAGGCTCGCTGGGATCACAGGTTTCTTGATGTTTATTTGCATGTGGCAGCTGCAAGCTATGCTAACTCTCTCTCCCACATGTGTAGCAGAGTCTCGGGCACGGGCGGGTTCTGTTGGTAGTTTGTGTGGATGGTTTTGGAGGAGCTCTCGGCTCTCCCTGCTCTCTCCCTGAACCCATTTTTCGCTTTGTATTATTTTGCTATAACGCTGCATTTTCCTCTTTGCAGATGTCAATTCAAAAGCTGAACGATAACACAAACTCGGGTTACGTGAGCTCCGAGGAGACGGACTCCCTGCTGGTGAGCAGCGGCACACCCAAGGGCGGGGGCGGCGGCCGATCCGCCCTGCTGCGGCAGGTGAAGAACAGCACCTCAACCAATGGACCAACAGTGGCCACCACAGTGGTTACCACATCGCCATCCGCCTCGGGATCGGGAGCGGGAGCGGGAGCGGCATTGGCCAGCAACATGGCAGCCGGGGGATCGGGCGGCAAGCCGACTCTGATGCGACAGGATCGCACCTCCACATATCTGACGAGTCCGCAGCAGTCGCAGCAGCAGCAGTCGCGCATGGGCTCGGAGGAGAGCATGCGCGGCGGCATGATGCAGCACGACGAGGACATTGAGCAGGGGCTGAGGGCAAGTGCCTCGGCAGCGGGATCAGCTGGAACCGCAGCCGCAGCCGCAACCATGGTGCCCGACATCGAGGTGTACGAAGAAGAGGACCAAGATCCACAGCAAACGCAAACGCAAACACAGACCAATAATACATCGACGACCAAGCTGGAGCAGCAGCAACAACAACCGACCATATCAATTATGAATTTAAGCCTGAAGCCCAACGAAGTGGCAGGCAGTAGTCTGGGTCCAAGCCCCAGTCCTGGGAGCCATCCCAATCTGGGCACCTCATCATATCAGAATCTGGCCTCCAGCATACCGCCGAGTGCGCCGAGCCGTTGTCGAGCGTGCCGCAACTGCAGTCGCCGTGCTTCCACAACGCCCATATCCACCGGCCAGATGATTGACCGTTCCGCATCGCGCGACAGCGTTAAGAGCGGCGGCAACCTCACCAGCTCGATGGCCATTTGCATATCAAACTCTGCCCTCCAGCAGCAGCAGCAACAGCTACAGTCACAGCAGCAGCACTCATCGCACCCGCCGCAACACTTTCAGTTGCATCAACAGCTCCAGATCCAGCACCAGCAACAGCAGCAGCTGCAGCTGTACCAGCACCACCAGCAGCAGGTGCCGCCGGTGCTGATTACATCCTCCCCGACGAACGGGTCGCGCATCATTAGGCAGAGCTCACAGCCGGAGTCCAGCACCACGGCCATCTGCTGTGGCACGCACGCAACCTGCGTGGGGCACGCCCACTCGCACACGGTGCCCAATGTGTCGCTGAAGCAGTTGCGCGAGAGCACACAGGATGGCATAGCCGGCATTGCAGCGGATTCCCTGCGGATCAACGGCGGCATGCGACCCTTCAAGCAGGTGAGAGCCACAGCCCCATCCCAGCCATATTCCCCATATATATTTGCGCAGGGTCCCCCGCCATGCAGCACCTGCCATGGGCAGTGCGCCCAACCCCTATGTATCATATTGGATCCACAATTTCCCTTCTACATATGTGATATGTATCTTATAGTACTCGCTGTTCGATGTTCACACTGTTCGCACCACTCGATGTTCACTCGAGCAACCAACTGTGTTCGCAGAGTGACCATCACTCGACGCAACCCATATCTGCGATGACTATGGTCACACTGGTCGCACGAACATTGTAAACATTTGGCGAACTTTTACTCAGTAACTTTCCCTTCCGTACTCTAATCTTAATCAAAGCATATCCCATCCTGTAGATACATTTTTCGTGCTGCTCGTTGAATTTCTGCAACATTTTCATGAGGAATTTCCCCACTCAAGTATTTATTTATTTCGTTTCATTGCTGTGTTCCAATAATCATAAAGCGATTTGCTTACTTTGTTGTTTCTTGATTTTACGCTTTTTTTTTAGTGTTCGGTCTAACGCTTTTCCCGCGCGGAAATCCAATTAGTGAAAATCAATATTGCTCATACGCGGCGTTGGCTGAACAATTATTTTGTTCATTTGTGCACTTTCCATTTTCCCTCGACCCTGCCCGCTCTCTCTCGTTTTCCGTTGAATTCTTTGAGTGTTTTCGCTCTTCCTTTCCGTCCCTCTGGCCTTTCCTTTTTTTTTTTTTTTTTGGGGCATAATTAAAAATTTTGTTTACACGCTATTTGATCGAGAAGTGAGGAATGAGTCGAATAGTGGGGTGGGAGATGTGGCAGTAGGTGGAGCATGGCCTGGGCACGGGGATGTGGCATTTGCGTCTTGGTAGGTGGCCATTCAAGTGGATTTTCCCACAAGAAAAAAACAGAATTAACAGCCAGCAAAAAACTTAATCAAGTAGCAAAAGAAAAACAAGAAGAAATTTTAATTGAAACATTTCCAACAGTACGAGTAGCTGCTGCTGCTGCTGCTGCTGCTGCTTATTGCTTTTTGCTTATGGGTTTGTGTTAAGTGCCAGAAAAAGACGTTTGGATGCGTGCCTAATTCTCACACAAATTTCGAAACGTTCGAGCCACCCCCAACCCCCCCACCAATACAGACATATATCAATATCTTTCGCTGGCTGCCCCAAAAGGCAGATATAATTATAATTAATATCAATATGCGGCGACGTCTGAACTTTTCTGTTGGGGCTGCCCATAAATATTCGGGAAAAAAAATGAAATTTATATACGTACATATATATAGACTTGTAGATATTTATCTGGGGTATAAGGAAAAATGAAAATATCGTTTTCTTCATGCTGGAAGTGACCTTAGCGGCCATGATTGATGAATGTTTTCACTCTTTGACATTTGCTGTCGCGTTTTTTTTTCTCCTATTTTTGCCCCTCCCCTCCCCACCCCACACCCACCCTATCTGTCCCGCACACCCTTTAGAGATAATTGCGTTTTGGAGGTCGGTCGTGTCTTTCGGGAATGGCTGAAGGGAATCGTAGGAGTGTTGACTCCCGCTAGTAAATGTTGCGCTGAGCTTTTTGCGGGAGCAAAGCTTTATTTTTTGAAAACCTAACGGTAAAGCCAACGAGAAATAGCCGCAGGCAAAATGGGGGGAGGGCGCTCCACTCAGCATTTTGCCCGCCAAAAGCTTTCAAGGCACATTTAACATGAATAAAAACAGACAATAAAAATGGTATATTCTGCCATGTCCGCCGTCAGTCGCACCAACTACCCCCACGGACTGTGCAAAGCTTTGTCATTGCTTCCCCAAGCTAAATACGCTTTTGGAACCCCAACATGCCACCCGCCCCCCACCATGCTGCGCCGCTGCCAAAAGCTCTAACGGATTTCAAGTTTTCGATTGTCTTATGTTTTTTTTTTATTTACCGGACTTTTTTTCATGTTCCTGTTTTTCTTTTGGTTGCTCTGCAAAGCTTTTTCCCCACTTAATTATGCAACATAACATGCCACGAACTTTTCCACTCATCCTCACATATTTACATGCATATGTATGTATGTACATGCCGCCTGTTGGGCGCAACTTAAACTCTTTCTTTGCCCACTCACATAAGTATATTCCATAACTATATTCCATATGATATTTCATGAAATTTCATTCCAATAGTTCTAGTTATTAATACCGTATCGAATATCGCCTAAGTTGGTATATAATGTATCTAATAGCTATGTAGTTGCAATAGAAATATCTTTTATATTACTTATATGCATACTGCAGTGCGTTTCAGAACTGTGCTGCAATTTACTTATCGATATATCAAAATTAAAAGGAGTACATGGAATTATATGGAAAATAAATCCAATACGAAAAATAAAATAAATATGGAAAATAAATCCAATAAATCCAATACGAAAAATAAAATAAATTTGGAAAATAAATCCAATAAATCCAATACGAAAAATAAAATAAATATGGAAAATAAATTAAATAAATCCAAAACGAAAAATAAAATAAATACGGAAAATAAATCCAATACGAAAAATAAAATAAATATGGAAAATAAATGAAATAAATCCAAAACGAAAAATAAAATAAATATAGAAAATAAATCAAATACGAAAAATAAAGTAAATATGGAAAATAAATCAAATAAATCCAATACTAAAACTTTTCGATAACAAATACGATATATCCGTTCGATGAAAAGCCAGTTCCGGAATGCGCTGTATCCGTAGGAATCTCAACTGATCTATGTCTCAACTATTGTCAATGATATGTATGGAAAGTGCTTAACTCGATCCCCCTGCGTCTCTTTCCCCAATCCCACCAAGACCCACAACCACCGCCCCATCGGAATCTGTAGCTTTCCCCCGCGCCAAGAACTAAACTAACTTAGCGACTAACTAACTAATCTGTACTAATCTGTACTAATCGCCTATCGCAACCACTCTCACAATTCTCTTCAGGGCGTTCTTCTAATGCCACGCACCTTGTCCGAAAGCCGAAAGTTGAGACTTCGCAGGGCCTTCACCGAGGCCACTAACGAAACGCTCCAAAGCTCCAAAATGGTATTTAACAAACAGTTCCACATAGAACAACTACCACAACCAAACCAATTACAAACGAAATATACACCGAATGAAAAGTATACAATCCAAAAAAACCAAAAAAAAAAACCCATTTTCAAAAACTAATAATTTTGTTTTATGTGTATGTACATATATACTCGTAAATGTTTAGATTGAAGCAAGAAAACAAAACAAAAACAAAACAAAACAAAAACTATGTGAACCATTTCGTACGAGAGTAGCTCCAGCAGTTCCAAGTTACTTCCAATGGCACCAACCCCGCCTCGACCCCTCGCCGGTCATGTAGTTTATTGCTCAATGCTGTTAAATGCCTTTTGTGCCATCCGGTTTGCGTTTTGCGTATTGCGTTTCTACCTAGTCTGCACTGCCTCGATGTCCAATTGAATCCTCTAGAAATTTCACCAACAACAAAACAACAAACAAAAACAAAACTGAGAATGTGAAAAAACCCAAAAAAACAAAAAAAAAAAAAAACAAAAACCAAAAAAAAAACCGAGAACCGTTTCAATGATTGTTGAGCATTTTGGCTGCTTGAAATTCCACATCCCATAGTTGCCAGCCACTGCCTGCCCCATTCCACTTCCACTTCCACTGCCGCATCCGCATCCGCATCCGCATCCTGTATGTCTTGCATTTCACTTGCCCATTCATCGGCTTTCGCATCCCACTTCAGACTCCACTTTTGGCACTCCCCAGCTGCATGCCCGTGCTGCATCACACCAGTTCCATTACGTTCCACTCTCACATCAATCTCAGCCTCCACTCAAGCCTCCGCACTCCACAAAGCTTTGCTCGCTGCTCTGTAGCTTTGTAGCTCGCACACAAACTCCTGCCACAGCCCATTTACAGTGTTATTATGTGTTATGTGTGTATTATCGATCAGCCAGGTAAGCCGTAGTTTTTACTTGCACCAATTCCATTTCGAATGGCAGCACCTACTGTAGATCGGATTGAATGTACTTTTTGAACCATGTATTTCTATCGATAAGCTCCCTTCCACAGCAATCTATGGGGCTGCATACATATGCACGGGTAATTTTCCTTTTTTAGGGCATTCAGCGGGTCGGTCATCGCTCTGGGCAGCGGGGCCATTAGGGAAGCGTTTTATGTGCTGCCAAATATTCATTTCCATGACGTGGCCGCGATCCATTCAGGTGTTCCATTCATCTCCCCGTACCATGGGGAGCACCCAGCTAACGGATGTCTCTCTCAGCACTGCGCCGCGTTTCCGTTGCTGCCCATTATCGACTCTCTCCACCTGTTGGCCGCTCTCTCTCTCTCTCTCGCTCGCCGCTCTCTTCCTGCTGCTTCCCTCGTCCCAGATTTGCTACGCGATCATTCCACGTGCTGCTGGAACATACCCTGGGGATCAAGGTGTATTCATGTAGGGTGAGGCACTGCACTCACTAAACCTGTGCTTTTTGTTTCAGTGCAGCTGGAAGTATCTAGGGTGAAAGAAAGAGAGAGAGACAGAGATAGTTGCTAAATTAATACATGGATGAATTTGCTCACCTGATAAATATGCACCTTGCCGCTGTCCTCTTCTCTTTGTCTCTCTCGCCCACCAGTAGCTCTGCTCTCTCCACCTACTGCTGCTGGTGCTGCTGCCAGCTCAGCCGCCTTCTCCGCCATCCACCTGCTGCCGACGCTCTCGCGCCCTGCCTCCCCTCGCCCCGCCTCGCCACCTGCTACCTTCTGTGCACTCGGCATCCACCTTCCCAGTCGTGATCCACCCCACCCACATTTGCGATCCACGAGCAGCGACGCGTGCTCCGCGAATCGGCTGTTCTGTTCCGCTGTATTGGCGGAACAAAATGGGCGACGAGACGCAAAGGCAGACCGAGGAAAAAAACAGAACGAAAAGATGGGAATATAAATATAATTTTTTGGGGGGCCAACCATTTGTGCGTCGTCGTTGCGCTGCGTCGGAAGGGATCATCGCCGGTCCGTTGTTTCGCTGCTAAATTGCTGGCTTCACCGTGCCACCGTGCCACCGCTCCAGGTCTCTGTCTCTGTCTCGCGCGACTGAAAGTACCAAAAGTTTATAATAAATGCCGATTGGGTCTGCCTTCTGTTTACATTCTGGACAATTACGCAGCCAAAATACCGATTCGGCTGGAATACCAAATCAACATCAACATCAAAATCGAAATCGAAATCAAAATCACAGTCCCCAGCCGAATCTCAGTCCAAATCACATTGGAAAGTTCGCTGCTGCGGTGCTTCCCCTTGCGACTGCATTTTGTGCGAGTGAAACGGAAAGTGACATTTTTTTTTTTTGGTTGATTGTGGAAACAGTTATACTACACCGTGCTGCAGGCTGCAGGCTGCAGGCTCTGGGCTCAAGACTCCCTCGCTCTCTCTTCGGCGCTGCTCCAATGTGAGCATTTATTTGCCTACTATTTTTTTTTGTGCCTTTCGGTCCACACTGAGATTGTGCGAGTGAGTGAGTGAGTGAGTGGGTGAGTGGGGGGAGTGTGCACACAAAGGATATTTGATATTAAACAAATAAGAGGAATTTGTACGGGGGCACCCAGCCCCAGAGCATGTCGCCGGCCTCCTGCATGGAGAACGAGTGCAAACCGGGCACTCTCTACCAGAAATGCCTGACCTCCGGCAATGCCACACTTGCCGCCATGCCGCCACCATCGTTGCCACAGCCACTGGCCACGCTGGCCACGCTGCCAGCCCCATCAGCCATGCCGCAATTGATGCCATCGGTATCGCCTGCGCCCACACCAACACCAACACACTCGCCCTCGCACTCGCCTTCGCCCTCGCCATCGGCATCGGCATCGCCGTCAGCGTCAGCGTCGCCCTCACCGTCACTATCGTTGACGTCGACGCGGCCGCCGCCGCCATCGCCATCGCCATCGCAGCGCCTGGCACCCGCTGCCCCAGCGCTACCGTTACTGTCTTCGTCGCTGCCAACAGCAGACGCAGACGCAAACGCAGACGCAGACGCAACAGCGGCCATGACGCGCACGGGCAGCGTTGGAGGAGGCGGCAGCGGTGGCGCCACATCCGCGGCACGCCGAAATTCGCTCTGGCTGGAGACCCTGCGGAACACGCGAAAACTGTCCTACGCCAATGAGCGACCCATTCTGGTAAGTGCCACCACGCAGCGGCCCACCAAAACCAATGACGTATAATCCTTATCCGCGACCTTCCACCAGCCCATATCCAGCCCATATCCAGCCCGTCCTATCACTATTCCCATTGCCATTCCCATTCGCATTCCCATTCCCATTCCCATAACTTTGGATCATTTCCATTTGCCATTTCGCTGGCGGCTTCCACGTGCCCGCCGCTTTGCCCACTCGGCGACGCTGCCGCCCAGCCAAAAGTCCGCCGTTCGTCCAAAACTATAAAAATAAATAAATCGCACGGCGCCCATGCTCTCGCTCTCTGCCACTCTCTCTCACTCTCTGCGGCTATCTTTGTGGCCGCCTCTCTCTCTCTCTTTTGAGCCATTTGAAGTTATTTTCAACCAAAAAGCATCTGCAAACACACAAAACACACAGGAAAACACGAATAGGCATGGCCAGCAGCGCCAGTGGCCAGGGCTAGCGATCGAAGGCAACTGATGAGGCGGAGCACCGCAATGCTGATACCCTGCTAGGGCATATAGATAAATGAATGCGGGATAAAGTTACTCGCAGGTTCTGGCATCTCACAAAGAGAAATAGGGAAGCGAAAATGAGATATCAAGGGAAAAGTAGGAGCCTCAAGTGGGTTGGCAGCCTGGAAAGGAAGTGGATTTAATCACAATATTAAATTGGAGGGGAATATGGGGAATATGTGTACATATGTACATATAAATAATTCCCGAAGAGAGTAGATGTATACACTGAATTAAATCGAAGATAATTTTAATGCGAATAAACGCGTAAGTAGCAAATAGAGAAAAGCACTTAACCAGGAGAACAACTAGAAGAATCATTTTACTCAGGTGAAATGTATTCCACGAATAAAATCGCTGGTTTGGTTGGAAGTTATATGCCACGATGAGCGGGAACAACTGGAACAAATACCCTGGAATATCGGGCATGCAAACGCGCCCCAGAGGCGTTGCTGGCCCTTCAGGTTAGTGGGTGGGTTGGGGGGCTAGGGTCACGGGCTATGAAAGCAATAACACGAAACAAATGTGGGAAATGTACACATCAGCGGCGACCCCCAAGCACAGACGTAGACACAAGGCGCGAGGCGAGACGTTAAAGAAGAGGGAGAGACGGAGAGGGAGACAGGGAGAGAGGAGATCATCTATTCCATCAGCAGCCAAAGACAAAAGTTCGTTCAAGTGTATCCATCGGGTGTAATGCATGTGTGAGGAAAGGGCAACGCAAATACGTTCTTTGATATATTGTTTATACGGGGAAAACGATTTGGATCGGGGATCATCATCATTAAATGGGCAAATGGGAAAATGGCAAATGAAATGCCGAATCTGGATGGAAGAAACTCTCGTAGAAGTGTTCTCTGATATTGTTTACAGCCCCCACAGCCCAGACATGGGATACCTACAAATTACGTGTGTTCAGGATCAGCAACGAGAACGGGATGGAGGGGAGATGGCGATACGCGAAAGCGATGCCCATAATATAATGCCTATAATTTGGTTCTGCCCCAATCTGTGGCAAATAACTCATGGGACTTCATCGGTTATTCAGCTTAAATTACTAGTTACATCAGGCATAATAAATGGTCTTGTAGATTGAGACGCCAGTTCCGTTGGTTTAAACAACAGTTTAAAAATCGCCACGTAATTAATGGGCTCATGGAAAGAAAGGAACTGCACAGAGACAGAGAGGCAAAGAGAGAGAGAGACCAGCGACCAGCGACCTCTACTCTTCGCTTTCGGTTCGCTGAGATCGGGGACAACGGCGAACGGACATGAATTATCGATGCATCCATCCACGACATGTGCCTGTGTGTGGCATAACATATTTAGATGATGATTAATATTTAATTATACTACGAGTATGTACACTCGTGCACAGCTCGCATGCACTTGGAGCTGTTGTTTGTCTATTGGTCCGCTGCCCCGATGGGTATTACGTGGTGCCATCTAAAATATTTAAGGCGTTTGCTAACACGAGCCATCAACCTGCGACCCACCCCAAGGGACCCGATCGACTTCCATATGTCTGCATTTCGAGGAAGGACTTTTAAATGTTAAGCGCTCACCAATTGGGTGGCAAGAACAATTAGAGGGGCACCTGTGTGTGAAAAGTGTCGGCCAGGTGGTGTGGCCTCAATAGTCCTCCAATAACTTATAGCCACCGGTCGGACGGTGGCAGGCATTATGCGGCATGCACAAGTCGAGTATGTTTTTAAAATTTAATGATAATGGACGGCGACTGCAGTTTTCTCTGCATTTACAATACCTGCCTGCCTAGACGAATATTCCACATGGATATACATACATACATATGTATAGATATATACATATAGTATATGTCTCGTAATATACGCGGGTATTTGTGTCTGTGCCTGGTTGTTGTTTGCCCCCAAGTGTCTATCAATAAAATATGACAAGAGGCACTGTCCCCGAGACACAAAACCGAAAGGTCGCGCCACAACTGAATTCTGAGTCATTTGCCATGCCACAAGGGGCCGTATAATCGTAATGGGTTTCCGATTTGGATTCGGATTCATATTCTGATGCTGATTCAAATTCGGGAGACACTTTCGCTGTTCAACAGATGTCCGCTTTGTGCGGCTATTATTACGTATACGTAGATTTAGTGTAGGCCGCTTTGAGGTTCCATTAATTGTACATTTGCCCCTCCGTGTGCCTGCCTGTGTGCCTGCCTGTGCTTGTGTGTCTTTGTGGATCTTTCTGGCATTCCATAAATGTGGTTTTTGTAGCACCATATACTCGAATGTAATATTGCTTTGATCCAAGTTGATCGCCTCATCGTTAATATGTTTTTTGAGTGTCTTTCGGCTCTATCCGAAAGATATTTCGCTGTCTGTCTTTCCTGGTGCACATATACCCCAATTAATTTTGTATTTAAGGAGATAATCACTTCCCTTAGAGCTTCAAAAATATGCTGCAGCCAGAGAGATCTTCCAAAACTAGAGAGAGATAACAGACAGAGATATGTTCTCGCAGTTAGACCTCAGAGCCTAGTGGGACCCTTACTCTTATTTAAAGGATGATTTTCGTGCATTTTTAAGCTTGCCTTAACTACTTATTTTTGGGCAGACGTCAAGTCATTGTGTTTTGCGTTCTTTCGTCAAGTCTTCGCACGTCATTCCACCCAAACAAAAAATAACCAAGATGGAAAATGCACCGTCATATTCCGCACCAGACCTACGCCCCACCCACCACCACCACCCTTAAAAGACTCAATCGAAAACCAATATGGAAAACTTACCTAAAAGAATGAGAAAATGGTGATTGGTGGTGGGGTTTAGGGGTTTATGCGGTTTAGGTGGGTTTTGGCGGGCTTAGGGGAGAGGATGCCTGGGGAAGGGGAATGGAGAAGGGGAATGGGGAAGGGGGAATGGCAAATGGCTGACAAATGCATAAAGTTTTCATTTCAATGAATTATTCAAAATCCGACATGACAACATTTTGACTATCTGTCGTTTGCGTTGACATTTCCATTTCCATTTGATATCTGGGTCGTTGCAGGGGGTCTTGGGGGAGGGGTGTGGGGGGCCCAGTTCCTGCTACTGACGCAAACCGATTGTGCAACGCGAAGTGGCAGGGACACGAACGGAATGGGGGACTTGTGTAAGGGTAAGCGGGCGCTTAGGTGCGATGTCTCATACGCTCACGTTAATGTCAGCAGCGCGAGAGTGATGGGCGCTTGAGACAATTGGGGAGACACACACTCGTGTCTGTGGCATGTGCATTCCGTGAACTCGTGTTTGTGGCATGTGCACCATGCCCATGCACTCGTGAAATGTTATTTAGGGTCCTGGGCAAACGCCACTGGGCCACCAGCCCTCCTCCACTGGTGGCTCCCTTTAATTGCCGGCGAACGTTCTCCACCCAAGAATAAATGCATTGATTGATTTGCGACTTGGCAATTTTATTGCTCAATCGGACAATGTCCTTTCGCCCAACACTTTTGTATTTAAAGTGCAGTCTGAACACGCATACATTACAGACACACACACGTTTGAATGCAATTATCACGTATACGAGCCGTGTATACAGCATGGAACTATTTCTACTGTTGTGATGCTGCACAGATGCACTTCTGAATGCAGCATCTAGAATGGCATTTATGTTATATTTTTTGTATATATTTTAGTTTTTATAAATACCATGAAAACGATCGGTGGAATGCGACGTTTCTGAGAGTTTAAGCAAATGCAGAAGCTTCGGAAACTATATTTTATTATATTTTTATATCCATATAAATATATTATATTTTATTTTATATTTTATTTTATTTTATATTATATATTTATATTTTATATTTTGGTACATAAGCGGTAAATATTTATGCAAAAGTCTCCTTTCACACAGAGTACCAAGGTGATGTGAGTTAGTTTTTCGCTACTTTTCCCTAAGATCTTCCCCCACAGAAGACTCAAGTTATTCCAAAAAAATTGTCTGCCATGTGAGTGTGTGGGCAAAGGGAGTTTGGGGGGTACAAAGCAGAAGAAAGCGAAGCAGGGAAGGGGGTGCGGCTTCAACGTCTTCTCCTTGTTGCTAGGCGGGCAATCCATTTGTCAGTTCATCAGCGTAAAAGAATGCATCTCTGTGTACGTGTATAAGTCCTTTGTTTGCGTGCGAGGATGTGCGGATGCACGTGTGTGTGTGTGTGTGTGTTGCGTGTGTGAGTATATCCGTGTATGCACAAAATATGGCTGAGCAACGTGACTACGACAACGGGGTAGGGTAGGGTAGGGTAGGAGAACGAGACGCAGACCGACAATTGCCGATGACAATGAAAATCGCGTAGTAGTGGGAGAAGTTAGAATTGAGCATCCATTTGGGGCAACATCCCATTCCCCCCGGCTGCTGCTGCTGCAAGAAGAAGCGTGGGTACAACGGCAACCATCACCTTACGCAAATCGGAATGGAGTTCCGTAATGCGCAGGACCAACCGAAGGCCATGGACAAAAGCCGCTCTCTCTCTCACTCTCTCTTCTCGCTCTGTCGCTCTGTCTGGCTTCTGGTTTTGGCCAAAAAAGTTTACTGATTTCCAAAAATGGAATTTTTGAATGCTCAAGAATTTGTCTGTTATTTACCCCTCTCTATATACTCCTGCATACAATACGAGTATATACACAGAATGCTGTCGCTCTGTGTGGCCGCATAAGGATTAACTTGTAAAAGTTCAATTTTGATTTTCATATCGCGTGCCAAGTGGATATTATGCTTTTCCTTTTCCTTCCGTTATCACAAGCCAAAGCCCCAACTAAAGCTCAAAGTTCATCCAGAAGAAGCTTCGTTCCAAGCAGCCAAACAAAAAACAACAACAACAACAACAGCAACAAAAAAAGACAGAACGCAAGCCGAAGAACAACGGTTCAGCTCTGCTACTGCACTGCCGCTGTCGCTGTTGCTGGTGCTGCTTGGTCGCTGCTTTGTGCGTGTACCCTACAATGGGAGTGTAGGTGCGTGGAAGCGAGATGGCCATACCAACACATACGCGGAGCAGGCTTCAAAGAGAGTAAGTGTGAGAGAGAGCGAAGCCAGAGCGCGCGCAAAACAAAGTTGAGTGGATTGGAAATCAGTCAAAAGAGAGAGTCAAGCAGCGCCATCGGCCGACAACCGACAACCGACTTGCGTTCTCTTTTGCTCTCTTTCTCTCTCTCTGCCCTCGCCCCCGCCGCTACGTTCCTTAGCTATGCCGCCTTCTGCCGCCAAATTAAACACACATGACAATGCCAATTCATTATGTGCCCACCGAAAATTGCAATTGGAAAATGCAGCAGCAGTGGCAGCAGGAACGGCAGCAGCAGTGGCAGCAGCAGAAGCGGCAGTAGCCGGCAGGCATGCAGGAGCAGCAATGAGAAAAGCCGCAGCACCAGCTGATAAAGACAGCTTGACAGGAAGGGAAAAATCTGGGTCTGCCAGCAGATGCCTCTGCCACTGCCACTGCCACTGCCACTGCCGCTTGCCGTTGCTCACTTGTTCGTTTCGTTTCGTTTTTACAGTTATTTATCCAACTATGGCTTTGGCTATGGGATCCGGGGGCCTTGGAGTCCGTCCGTCCGCCTGGTACTGTATCCGGGTACTGCTTCAGGGCCCTTTTTTGCATGTGCTATGTCGCGACAGCGGCAGAGACAGAGGCAGAGCTGGAACAGAGATCGGGTCTTTTGGCTCTCTGTTTCGTTCGGCTTGTGGGTGTCGGTCGGACTGCTGCTGCTGCTGCTACTGCTTCTACTGCTGCTGTCTCTGCCTACACTGTGTGTTTGCTGTTGCTGGTTTTCCTACTGCTTGTACTGCTTGATACTCCTCTGCTTGGTACTCCTCTGCTGCTCCTGTCTCTGCCTCTACTGCTTGTACGTACTCCTCAGCTATGCTTCTACTGCCGCCTCTGCTGCTCTTCTGTTCTGCTGTTCTGCTGCTCGGCGCTCGGTTTGTGGTCGAGTTAATTCGAACCTCCTCGTCTGTCGTTTGTTCGTTGCTCGTTTGCCGCTGCCGCTGCCGTCGTCGCTGTCTCTGCTGCTGCCATTTTGCCGCTGCCGCCATTGGTATCGCCTGGCGTCGTCGCCATCGTCGGCATTCAAAGATTCCGTTCCGTTCAGTCTGTATTGTGTTTACACCCATGGCTGACGTAGAGAGCGCAGAAGAGCTCAACCATCAAATATCCTATATACATAAACAACAACAACAACAACTGCAGCAACAACAACAAAGCAACAACAACAAATACAACATCAACAACAACGATAACCTTTAGCCAGCACGAAACCGAACAAACCAGTAACAACACTTACGATAAAAGCCATTACAAAAATTACATTAAAATAAAAAACAAAAACCCCCCCCAAAAAAAAAACAAAGTACTAATTTTTTTTAAGTGCGTGCGTGTATGTGTGCGTGCGTAGCATCTATCTTTATGTGGTGTCGTTTGTATGAATGTGTGTGCGTAAACGCAACAATAATAACAACAATAACGGCAGCAAGAAGAGCAACAAATTGAACATCCATCAGCGCTCGAAACTACGAACCACGTTGTTCGTTCGTCAAACCGGTAAAAGCACACATACACACACACAGACACAGGCACAGACAAAACACCTACAACACAGACACCAACTCTGTTGGCAGGCAGCAAAACATTAAACAAAATGAAAGACACAACAACAGTGCGATAACGGCAACAAATTCAAACAGCAAACAGACCAACAACTGCAGCCGAGTAACAGAAATCAAAGGTGAAACAAGAACAACAACAACAACAACAGTCGAGCGAAAAATATAACAAGTAAATAGCAACAAAAAGCACATATAAGACACAGCAACAAAAACTCACAACAAACAACTAGGAAACTGAAAAAAAAAAATGCAACAAAAAAAAAAACTAACTGCAGAATGAACAGCATCAAACTATAGAAGAAACATCAAAATAAGAGTAGAAGAAACAGAGCAAAAGAAACAGCAACAAACATAGAAGATTAAGCTCAAGAAACCGAAGAAGATCCAACTAAACAAATAGACAAAGTAACAACAAAAGACACAGCAGAAGAACTAGTAGAAGAAACAGCAAAAGAAACAGTAAAAGAAACAGTAAAACCAACCGAATACAGAATAGCGGCGCAACAACAAACCAAAATAGTAAACAGAAAGGAGCAAGCAAATAATTGGAGTAGAAGTAAAAGTAAAAAAAACGGCAGCAGGAAGAAAGTTAGAAGTAAACGTAAAGAAGAGCAAAAATCAAAAGAGCAGAAGAGCCAAGTGAACGGGCGAGCCACCAAAAACGGACAGAGGAGCAAGCGCCGCCTCTGCTCCGCCAGCATACAGTACCCGTACCCTTCAGCGTTCGTCTCCGTCTCCGTTTCCGTTTCCGCCTTCGCCTCCAGCAGCAACAGCAGAAACAGCAGCAGCAGCCATCAAATATCCAAGGCATACAGAAAAAAAGATACAGATACTCCTCCGTAGAGCAGAACGAAATCCAAGCCACACACCAAACCACAATCCAAGACCGATCCAAGAGAGACCGAAACAACCGAACCACCAGAATAACCGACCAAAACGGAAGAAGTACGATATTTCAATATTATCCATGCATACATATGTAGTGTATCTTATACCCATATATCTTACCATAAACAAATCTTAAGATGAAGATGAAGATGAAAATGTAACCGATGTGAAGTTGCCATAGCGAGGGGTGGGAGCGTGCAAAACTTTTTGGGGAAAGGCAGAGAAAGTCGATGAGAAACTTTTGGGCAATATATTTACTAGAATTTATGGGAGGATAACTCAAGGTTTCCATTTAATGAAGATGATTGTAGTTCATTCTTTGCGGGATAATGTGATACGAGAAATATTTTTGTCATCTATCAGATAAATTTCATGTTGAAAAAGCTGATTCCAAAAAGAACCCAGGAAGTTGTTAAAAAATAAATGTTTCCTTTTAAACATATCTGCCGTATTCTTCCAGGGATATTTCCGGCTAGGCCACGCTGGGAGAGAGTTGGCTTGACAAGAAAATTCCTAAAAGATAAATTCCTTCATAAATTTAGATATTTAAAAATTAAGGGAATAGATGTCAATAGACAGAAATGACATTTCATGGGACTACAAAAAAGTAACCCACAAACTGTAATCCCCAAATAATATCTTGCGAATGTCCGTTAGGGAACTGTCCGTCAATCGGAGAGGCGAGCCCAAAGATGACTGTCCATCAGTGATAGAGGAGTGGGAGATTCCGTTGGTATAAAGCGAAGACAACATTTTTGCAGATAGTTCTTACTTTATATCAAAAATATATATACTTATATTTAAAAGCCCATAGATTCAGTCCGAATAATTATTTAAAGCTTCGTTTTTAAAACCTATTGAAAAGTAATCTGTGTTATAGAGAATTTCATTAAGGTAATACCTGATATCCTCATAAATGTTTCATACATCAAGATCCTGCTTTCATTATATTATATTTAAGGATTCGAAATAAAAACAAAAAGGTTTTTTCAGAGAAATGCAAAACTTTCTAGGAATTTTTATGATAATTTTTACCACATAATTTTAACACAAAAGGTGAATGCAAAAAGCAAAAAAGCAAAAAACCAAAAGAGAGGGAAAAACTTTTAAATCGTTTAAAACTTGCTGTCTTTTGAGTCTCCTCCTTTCGATTGATTGAATGGAATACTCGTATTTGTGTGTGTGTGTGTGTGTGTGTGTCTGTGGCATGCCACTCACTTTCCATAGATCAAGAAAAACCTTGAAAAAAGTTGATGAGGAAGCTGACGAATTTATGATTATCCCACACGTGAATAATATAGAGGGAAATATATGGAGGGAAACTTTGTGGTAAATGAGCGATTTAAAGTTTTGCTTGCGCCTTGAAAATTGCATGACAGACAAAGGAACCGAAAAGAAGGAGAATGTTTACTGTCATTATTCCAACAAATATATCAATTCTGTATAATATATAATCACATAAATGTTAGACCACACTGGGCGAGCGAGAAAGGGAATTCCGGCTTTAACATTCAGCGAGTGAGTAACGAAAAGTAAAAGTAACAAAGACTATAATAATATAATTAGACATTGTCTCAAGTTGGGGGCGTCTGCGTCAACACGGCCGCCAAGTTACGACCCATTCGGCCACATTATATTCGGCCTGAATTGGGAGTCGAGTCGAGTCGAGGCCTAGGAATAGCCCTTGGAGACTCTCAAGCCTGAAGCCTGAAGCCTGACGCCTTAAGCTCAAGCCTCAAGTCAACCCATTTAACCGGCAGAACATGGCCACATTTTGTGTGTGTCCCATTGTCGCCCACACCACAACAGTCGTTCTATTCTTTCGTTCAAATCTGTCTCTCATGTTTCTCTGCCATTTTTTCCCCCATTACCGCCCCTCACTATCTTGCTCATTCACTCTCGCTCTCTGTGTGTGTGTGTGTGTGTGTTGTCTCTTGTTTTTGTGAGAAATTCCAAGCCGGTTGCATTAAGTTTCAGTTCCGGCTTGTTGATTGACATTTCCTCTGCCTCTCTGCCCCTCTGCCCATTCTCCGCCGCTCCACCACTCTTCTGCACCACAGTCCTGGCTTCGTACTGGCTTTTTACAGTTGTCACATGTCGGTGTCCCGTGTTTCGTCCTGTGCTGCGTTTGTGTGTCCCTGTGTTAGCCTTATCCTTTAGCCGGCTGACAGTTTTTGGCCAAACGAAAAGAAACCAAACGAAACGTGTAGCACATTTTTTTGTCGTGTGTCGAAAAAAAACTCTGGCAATCTTATGCAACTTTCGCTTCGTTTGATAAACCGCAAAATGGTTTGGGCGCTGCTGGAGTGGTGGGTGGTAAGGGGTGGTGTTGGGTGGTGTTGGGTGCTACGTTATGCAAGGCTTTGGATGTAACAACAAGCGACAGAAACAAGAATGAAACAGTAGAAGCACGAGGCAGACGCCGAGATAAGAGCATCGACAAAAAGCAGAAAAGAAAGCAAAAAGAAATGAGCAGCGAAACGTGAAAAACGCTACAATAAAGCAGAGAAACAGAGAAAAGCACGAGAAGACAGCGGGGCAGGGAAAGGATGGGGGGAGTGTTGAAAAGTAACAGAGAAGAAAGGAGGAAGACAGCTTAGGGAGAAGGAGATGAAAGGAAGAAATCTTCAGAAGCAGATAAAGGGAGGAGCCAAGAAAGAGAGCAAGAAAGCAATCAGGAGCAATGAAGGGGAAATACGAACAGGAGAAAAACAAACCCAAAGGCAGAGGCAGAGGCAGTGGAAGAGGCAGAGCAAGAGTGAAAGTAAAAGTGAGTGTAGAAAGTATAAACCAAAATAGTGGCACCACCAGAAGAAACGGATGTGAAAAATAAAAAAGAAAATAAAATCTGAGGCGCACATTACGTATACGTCATGTGTGCGCCCCTCAGATTCCGCTTTTGCTCTCCTCTGCCTCCTTGTTTCTCCTTCTGCTCTTTCCGCTTCTCTCCATTACATTAAATTCCTTGCTTTTAGTGTTGTGTTGAAGGCTACATTAGAGGAGTGGAGTGGGCGTGGCAGACACACAGAAAATCTGTCTGTTGTTGCCTTTACTTTTGGTTCGCATCGAGCGGAGCGCCAGATATAACGCATACGCCGCCCGGGACGGGCATTGAGAAATGCCCCTCCAGATGAATATTTTTCCAGCTTTAAAGATGCAAATCCCCAAGCAGAGAGCGAGAAAGATCTCCTATGGCGCTCGATGTTGGGGGGGTGGGTGTGTTCCTCTGTGTGCCACGCGGGAGTGGGAGGGGCAACGGCACCCGGAATAATTCTGAATTATTAAGTTGCTCAATCAGGCCCGCCCTAAGACCTTAAACTCGCTTCTGAGATGAGGATTTGGAACGAGGCAGAACTTTGTTTATCTCTGCTGCGCTTATATTTGTTTCATTCTCTTTGTCTTGGCTTTATTTTTGTACTTCGTTTTGAACCCAGGAACGAGGGAGGCACATTTTACACTTCGAAAGGTGCGTGTATGGTGTGTGTGTGTGTGTGTGTGGCAGAGCAGGAAATTTTCAATTAACAAATTCGCTTTGTGGCAGAGGTTTTTGTCGTTGTTTTTTTGTTTGTTCGGAGATTTAGTTGCTATTTTGGTAGAACTTTGCGATATGGCGGCCCTCACGCATAAACAAATCAGCCTCAAGCAAAAGTTCTGCCCGGTCGCTCTCTTGCGAGGGGAACTCCTTCAAGGGATTACAGTTCCAGGACACACACACACACACACACACACACGAAAAACGTTAGGGCACGACACGTGCCCCATAGGAGGGATGGATGTGGATGCCCGTGCTTGCTCTTCATTGCTTTGCCCACTCCCCCAGCGCGCTCCCCCTTTTGGCTGTTAAATGTTTTTTGATATCCTTTACCTTATGGGACCCACTCATATGCATACGAGCACACGCGCTTGCCCCAAGTGTGTACTACACTGCGAGAAATGTCAGAGTTGCCATGGAGAATATTACATCCAATTCTACTCTTCCACTGGGCTGTATTCGCTGAATGATGGAAATATTAATACTATGCCCATAAGCGAAAGGACTCTGCTACTTTTTGCTTGTATTCATTTCATTACACGGTGAAGAATCAGCTGCTGAAGCGCAGCACAGTGCAGCCCTTTCATGGCACTAAATGATAATTTTTCGCTCAGTGCACAAAGGAGTCGAAAGCTTCGCCATAGTTGAAAGGAAAAGGGCAGAAAGATAGAAGGAAAAAAGAATCTGAAGCAAGTAGGGAAGTGGGGAAGGAGAAGGAAGGACGCATCGGAATTAGAAGAAGTTCCCCAAAGCACGTGGCCCTGACAGTCCCATTGTTCTGTATTTTTTTGTGTGCTGCGTCCTGTTGCCCCTTCTGTTACGTCTTGTGCGGTTCCGAGTGTCCCATTACCGCTCCAATCGTACAAAAAACCACAAGAACCACAAAAAATAGAATACAATCGAGAGAATCAGCTAGAAATCGAAGTTAAATTCAAATATAATCGAATCGAATCGAATCGCAGCAAATCGCAGCAAATCGCAGCAAATCGCAGCAAATTTGCCGACATTATTGTCCTTTTATATGTGCCGCGCCTCGTGTGTGCAGCACGTTAGTCATTTGTCATTATTACGGAAGCAAATCATTGGAAATTTAACCAAATTGCTACGCGCCGGCATTAACTCTATTCGGTGAATAGTCCCACTTCCATTTCCGTCCCCCCCCTTGTTGTGCACCTGCTTCCCGATGTCTGTCTGATTGTTGCCACTCTGGTATTCCTCGCTGGATAATTGAGCAGGCATGCGACAGGCCCTAACAGGCCCGTGCGACTGGATGTCTAACCTTCGTGAAGCGGGGCACGGGCACGGGCACGTCTTAATGGGGGCACCTGCCACGTGGTGGCAGTTGCGGCTCATCCAAAAACTCTGCTGGCAAGCATTTCAGTCAAGGCCATCCGTCCGCTGCCGGTGGTTCTGTCTATTTGGTATCGTTTGTTTATTAATTATTTGGTTAGGCCCCCCACCCCCCACCCCACCCACAACCACACCCCCATTCTTGATGGAGTCCTGGGGGCGCTACCCCATTCTCTCTCTCCCTCTCTCTCCCTCACTGTATTTTGAATCCTTGTTGCCACCGTTGTTTACCTTTTGCTAGCGCAAATATTTGAGTTTTTGCCATTTGGTTCTTTGGCTCTTTGGCTCTATGTGTGCTTCTACTTTTTAATACGCTGCACGTGCATACATACAGACACACAGACATATGTGCCATTTCCCAATACCCAAAAGCGTCAACAGAAAACGTCAACATATGTATGTATGTACATATGTATACGTACATAGTGGCACATGAAAATTAGTTGGCAAACTCATTTTTAATGTGACGAGTTTTCTTTCGGTCTCGTTGTTTATGTTTATTGATACCTCCCTGAGAGTCCGTCCACTGGGTATATTTTATTTAGAGTGGAGGAGGCGCCCAATGCAGCTGCATAGTTGGCGGCTTTGGGAACATTCCTCTGTGGCAGCCCAAAGTTTAAGGATGCATATAGCTACAGATACATATGGCATATGGCAGAAATAGAATTCCCGTACAACGTATCACGATCGAATAAATGTAACAGCTTGAGTGTCGATACATAGAAAGTTTATCTTTGACTGTTTGCTGACTTTAATGCCAGCACTGTTCCGCTGGTCAAGGAACCCCAGGATATTCGCTGTGAAGAATGTCCAATAATTGCGCGAATATCCTCCAAGTCCATCTTCGCTTGACGCACAGATCATTCTCCGCTCTTCTCTCTTCTCTTCACTCGATTAAATGGCACTAAACATGCTCAAAAGCACTCAAAATTCTTGAAATAAAATTTTAAATAAAACCTAAAATGGAAAAAAAAGAATAAGTAAATTGAACAAAATAAGGAGAATGCCTTCCGCATGGCAGCCCCATTACCCAAGTGGTTCTTGAATCACTTAAATCACTTAGAGGGTATGCTGGTAGTCGCAATGCCACAGCAAAGCGTTCTTAATTGTTATTTTTGGTGCGCTTTCCGTTCACTGAGTCACCTTCTTGGTCGCTTGTCTTGTGGCTTTTCGCAATGTATTTATTGTGGTGTCTGTGCGGTGCGGAGGTCAACGCTACAATAGGGTTAGATATTGATTTTCGATCATAAGAACCGGCACCAGGCAAGGCCCAACCAAACACCTCAACAGTCGGCCCTCAACAAGGCCGCAGCGGCGGTGCGCTCCACAATGCTGGCAGCGTCTGCCTCCCCCCAGCAGTGGCTGTGTGACACGCCCCGCCCATTGACATTATGGCCATATAGCCGCCGCATAGATACGACTTTGGACTCTGGAGGGTTGCTTGAAGAATGTCCCCCTGTCATTGGGGGCCTTATCATTATTATATTAAATGAATGCGCCGCTTTGGCACGCTCCAAACGTCCCCAGCCACTATGCCACACTCACTATGGGCCCCCATGCCACGTGCCACTCGTTTGTGGCTGGACGGGGATGGAGGGGAGTGGGGGGGGAAGGGTAGGCTTGTTATAGATGTGTAAGGCCTGTTCCGGCAATCAATCTTTTCGAGCAGATCTCTCATTTTTATTCAAGGAAAAGAACCAAAAGAAACGAACCGCAACCGAAAGAATGGAACCGATTTGATTAGTGATGAAAGGCAGGACGAACTCCTGTCAGTTCCCCTTAACGATGAAGCTACTAGTAAATTTGTGACCGAATTGTGCACTCAGGGTGAACTAATTGCGTAATTCCAAAGTTTGCCAGGCTTCCCTCCCATCCCATTCCCCACAAATACACACGGAAAAGAGGAGAGAAAAAAAGTGTGGGGGCCTCGTACGAGGTTTTCTTGAGGTAAAGGCAAAAATATTACTTATCCGCCTAATTAAGCTCCAACAAAGCGAACACTTCATTATATATTTCCTGCACTCGACACACAACAGTCGCAGGCGCAGACAGCCAGCGACAGGACGAGAGAGAGAGAGAGAGAGAGAGAGAGGTGGGAGGTATAAACAGAAAGTCACTGAGAAAGGCAGAGAAAGTTAGAGCGAGAGAGAGCGAGTAAGTGACGAGAGTGTATGGGGTTGAAGTAAACCAAATGTAACCTTAATGTAATGTGAATTACGTTAAATTTATTAGGCAACCCGCACACAGCCGAAAAGCAAACTAAAACCAAACAAAAAGTAAAACACAAAATAAGCAGCAAACCGAAGTTGCATATACTCTCTGACATGAAGTTTCGGCACACAATTGTGCTGTAGTTGCATCCAATTATGCCTCAGACTGGAGTCGATGAAGGAACTCATTTTCCTTTGCTGAATAAAAAGATGAAAAGATAAAAAGATGGTAGAAAGATTGTGCTGATGCAATTCTTCGAAGATCCACACATAAATCTGTGGGCTATACGCAGACTGAGTCTTTTATGTGCGTAGAATTTCTCAAACAAATTATCACTTACCTTTCTCGCTTTAAAATCAAGCATTTCTTTTAATGTGCTCAAAATGTATCATATATTCATCAAGAAACTCAGTGGCCCAAAAGGTGCCACATGCCGATGCAGATACTGGCATGTGCGCTTATAACTTTTGGCGAAGACAAAGTTCACTAATTGTGAAACTTATTTAAAACTAACTGGTGCAAGTAAATCTAATATACTCGTACGTGTGTCTGAAAGCCAGCCCAAGTTTTGTGATACCCTATCAGGGTGTATGCACAGCAAAGGCGCGAGTGCTGGCTGCAGGAAGGTGCCTAATCGTTATCGTTAGGCATTTCTTCAGCTCCAACAACCCGCCCTCGCTTGCGTCCCCACACATTTCCATTTCAAAGCAATTTTCCAAGTTTCCTTTTGGCCGTCGTCTAGTTTTTGTGTGTTTCTTCTTTTGATTCGTTTCATTATTTGCTTCGTTTTTGCGTGCTGGCCGCGTTTTGTATAGGAAACTCGATAATTTCCACCAATTTCCTTTCACTTTACCACTTTACGGGTGAGTCTGCGTGTGTTGTGTGTGTGTGTGTTGTATGTGTGTGTGGGGGTTTTTCTATACATATGTGTATGTATATGTATGGAGTATGCGTGTCGATGCGAAGCTCATAAAACTCTCTGTGTGTCGGGACGGGGCTGTGGGGGCCGGGCAATGAGTATGTTAATTTTCGTTTAAAGGTGAGAACGCAGGTGAGAAATAATTTTGGGGCGTGGCACGCACACACACACACACACAGTTGCTAGTTGCTAGTTTTTGTGTGTGTGTGCGTGGCATGAATTTGTATACGAGAGGCAAACCTGAGCTTTAAACGCTTGGCAATTATATTTTTTTTCTAAATATTAGATATTTATATATTCGTTGGGGGAATGTATATAATATTACATTTTATGCAACTCTTCTGGGCGAATAATTTTGCCATGGCTGAATGACTGACATGGATCCAAATATAGTCCGCTCTTTAAGATAGCGCAGAACATGTTTCTCTTTCCCAAATGTCTCTAAGAGTTACTACGATTTGAAAGCTAACATTCCATAGATTCTCGAGATTTTTCTTTGCTTTAGAATTGGGGAAAATAAACATTTCATGCCTAATCTAGAATCTTTATAATTGCAAACACTTTTGTCGAACAGAAGGCGGTAATTTGCTTTTCATTTTGTTTAACTCCAAAAAGAAAGGCTCTTAAACAGCACAGAAAATCGCTGTGTCAACGGTGAGTGAAAACCTGCCGGCAAAAGAGTGCTGAGAAAATCTACCAAGTGGAAAGTCTCAGCAGTCGGCAGTCATTTCAGCATCAGACTTAGTCGATTCTGGGAGCTCGAAAAGTAAGAAAGAACTCTGCAGATTTGCGGGGTACCCGCTTGGATGTGGCGCCTGTTGGTTTGGGCAATCTTTATTCTTTATTTGAGATGCCGCTAAGATTTTTTACAAAATTCGTGTATTCTGCGTGAATTTTGGAATAATTTTAGAGAAGGCTCCACACATTAGGGAAACAATAATTATTATTGGAATCTTGCAGCTTTTGCTTTGCATTTGCTTCGTAAGAAAGTTTACTTTGCTCACATTTCTCTTGCAATTTGCCTATTTCCAAATGGAAGTTCCTGACAATTTCTCTTGCATTTATTGGGTTTAAATTGAAAGCATTCACATATTTATTGCATTCCTCATTGCACAGATGGCATCTATTGCTATCGTTTCGTGTATGGCATTTATTGCATTTTCAGGGTTGTCTTTTCTCTTAATTGCCATTCAAGCTATCATCCTTTTTTGATTTGTTTTCCATTTATTTTCCTGCAGCATAAGAAAACATCATTTCCGTCCACTTTTTTGTTGTTGTAATTTTAAATATTCATTAGAAAAACTTTTAATTAAAGTTCCATAAAGTCATAATATTTCAAATGGTTTTAGATGCATTTTTATGTATACAGCCGAAGTTTTAAATATTTCAACTTTTTGACAGAAGAGTGGGAAAAGGGGAGAGTGGAGAGTGGAGGCAGCTCCTGTAATCTTTGATGAAATTTAAATTGAAAATAAAACTATAAATTCCTGCTTTGAACTTGTATTTGCAGGATTCTTCCGTTTCACTCGTTGCAGGGATGGGGGAGGGAGAGTAAACTAAACTAAAAGCCGAAAGCGATTTCACTTAATCTTATGCCAAATGCCTCCATTTATTCCCACCCTTTGTCCTGCCGTTCTTCCTGTTTTTTTCGGTTTTTGTAACTGTTTTTGCGTTTTTGGGTTTTTGGTTTTCTATTTTTCGCTTTGCCGCTTTAGCCGCTTTCCAACTTAATTAAGAAATCCAATTAGCATCATTGACATTAGATGTCCTAGAAATATGCGCAATTTGTTTTGTTTCGTTTCGCTTCGCCTCGGTTCGGTTCGGTCTGCCGTTCCATTGTGGCATGCAGCCACATGGCCCATGGCCCATGACACAGGCACAGGCACAGACCGCCGACACACAGCCGACACGCATCTGCCGAAAAATAGATTTTCCCTTTTGCATATGTAGACAGGACCGACTCGACCCGACCCGACCCGTCTCTCTCTCTCCTTCTCTCTGGGGGCAGGCCGCCCCATCCAGAGGCACACTCCAGTGGCACACACCCACACTCCACACCCTTTACTGCTGACAAGTAGGCGTTGATGTTGCTGTTGACGTTGGTCTCGTGTGTGTGTGTGTGTGCGCCCCAAACCGCCCTACCGCACGCCCTTCCACTCCGCACTTTCCTGCGTTGCGTGTGGCCCCAAAAATTGTGCGTGTGTGGGCTCCGGGGTAATGGCGCAAGCAGGGAACAGGGCAGCAGGGCCACGCAGCGAGCAAACAATAACAAACAATTGGGACTCCCGCTCCCACTTTCTCCGCCTTTCAGCGTCTCGCTTTCTCTCTCTCTCGCTGGCCCTTTCGCCTGCTCACTGAAAAGTATGCTATAATTTTTGTGCTTCTCATCATTTCTGCTTTTTTTCTGGCATCGCAGTCTCTGCGATAATGTTTTCTCTCATTTTTTTTGATTGCAAATCAATAAGAAATATGTTACACAACTCTGCCACAAGGAAGCTCTCTTTTTGTCGCCGACTCTAATTTTGATTGCTTGTCTTTGAGTCTCCTGAGACACTCCACCAGCCACGCTGCAGCGTGGCTTAGCAGTTCATTTTTTTAATGACTATTGCTAACCATTAAAGGGGAATAATTTTCACCTGTGTTTTTTTGTTTAAATTTTTCCTCTCTTTTCGTTTTTAGCATTCACAGAGACTTTTTCGCTCCCTAAATGTATCCATGTGTACTTCTTATTTCTCTGCCTGGAAAATAGTCAATAGTTTGCGCCAAGTGTCTTGTGCTGTCTGTGCGACCTATTTCCCATGAAGCCATGTTATTTTTCTCTGATTCAAATCAGTTGAGACACTTTTGCACCATGGCAGCGAATTCTTAGCCAGCTCTGCAGGCATCTCCTTCCTAATCCCTGAATCTAGTTGCTCCAAAAAGTATGCTATGCTTTTGGGAGCTCTCATCATTTCGTGTCTTTATTCCATGTGTGTGGATTGCATTTCGATGGTTGGAAAATGGTCGGAAAATGGTTGGGGAAATGCACCCCAGGGATGGCCTATCCACACTTGTGCCCTTCTCAAATGCGCCCGAAGCTTAATGAATTTGTCAATTTATGCACATGATCGCCTCGGTGTTGAGCTAACAAACCGCCGGAAATCCCCTGTCAAGTCGTCAGTCGGCATCAGCATCATCCCCACTCATCGGGCTTACAAACAGTTACAAACTACAGACAGGAGCGGGAGTGGGAGCGGGACCAGAGGCGGGAGCCGGAGCAGGAGCAGGAGCTGGAGTCACGTTCCAGCAAATCTACTTAGCATAAACCAATTCACCCACACACATGCACACAGAGAGACAGCACACACGCACACAGATACAGACACAGACACAGATACAGAGAGAGCGAGCCAAATAGACAGACAGAAGTGCTTAGGGGAAAGCATTCATTACAGGGGAGTGGCACGAACTTGTGGCCCAAGGAAATGTCAACTGACAAACAGCGAAAGCCAAAACTGATTATGGCTCTTCCCTTCCCTCTCCCTTGAGCGGGAGGGAGAGAGTCACATTCAATGCGGGACAGACAACACATTCTGCAGTTGAAAATGGACACTAAGATACACATGTGTGAGTTGTACACTCGGAGAAATATATATCTAGTTCCAAACACAAACTGCGAGACTGTAAGAGCTGAAGCTCTCATCTGCCACAGTGCAGCAACGGATTCCGATCGGATCATTATTACAGCCAGCATGAAGAAGGGAATTTCCCTCAGTTTCTATTCCCTTCCACTCCCAGGGTGGCTTAGCAGCAGAGGTTGGGCTTTCAGCTCCAAAGTGTACTCTCTCTCTCCATGGCTCCCTTCTCTCAACTGCAAAAAGGCAATTACATATATTTGTGTATCTTTTTCTTGAAGTGCATTGCCCTGCCAGCAGCAGCGGAGCCAAAGTAAATTTGTTCCCCCCAACGAAATGAGAAATAAAGTTTAATTTGTAATGAACAAAATAGAGAAATTGCTGCAAAGAACAACAATGAAAATTAAACAACAAAAACAGCAGCAGCATCCGCACGACTTTAGTGGTTGGGGGGGGTTGAATATCGGGGGATCCCCAGCCGAAGTGAAGTAAAAACGTTAAGCCCTTGCCCAGGCGACCAGTCACGTAGCAGTCGGTGCTCCTCCTAAGATGTGCCGCGTGGTGGCGCTCCCTTCGCAAGCGGAATTGAGCTGCTCTTTATAAACAAATATTTGGATTTAGCAACGAGTCCTAGGAGGGGCAGCACAGCGAGCAAGAGCCCTGGGAGGGGCGCCTATGAAAAGCAATGAAAAAGTAAGGAAGCAAACCAAAAAAAAAAACAAAAAATGGTATATCCAAGCGGAATTTTAGGCAGTCTCTATGTCTCTCTTCTCTCTAGTTTACGACTTTTACTACTTTCCCCCTACCAATCTCTCTCTCTTTGTCGCTCGCTTGGCCCTATTGCCCCAGCCCCTATCGCACGGCTTATGCAAAACCGCACCCACAGTGGAAGGGAAAAGTGGAAAAGGGGATTACTTATCTTTTAGTTTTCATTTAAATATGAAGACCAAATTTGTACACACACGCAGTTCTATGTCTTTCTCTGTCTCTCTCTCTCTTTCTCTCTCTCTTTCCTCTTTTTTTCTGGCTCTTTTTTCACTGATTTTATTTAGCTTTTACTTTGGCCTGCCAGCAGAGAGCAATGGGCGGGGGTTGTGGCAGTGGGACTCTAGTTTTATTTTTACGCAAAACTTCTGCCTCCTTTTTTTCACTTGAGCAGGAGATAGGGACAGCGTGAGATAGAGTACGAGCGAGAGAGGAAGCGGCAGCGGCAGCGACAGATGGAGAGTGGATTTGTTTTTATTTTATGTTCCGTTTACCATTTCTTTGCCTTTCATTTTTTTCGCTCTTTTCGTTAGACTGAAATAATTGGACTTACACCCAAAACCAAGAATCAAGATGAAGCCAGAGAAAGTTCACACACAAACGCAGAGAAAGAGAGAGAGAGGGACAGGCAGAGAAAAAGAGAGGGGGACAGGCAGAGAGAGAGAGAGCGAGAGCGAAATGTCGTCATTCGGTTGAAAGAATGAGGAAAAACGGAGGGCAGGGAAAGGGGCACCACAAAATATAAGATATTCATAAGTGAAATTTTGTAATTCAACTGGAAAATTGCGGAAAATCGTATGCGGGCGAAAGGTATTTCAAAAGGGAAAAGGAAAAGGGAAGGGCAAGGGGAAAATAAACTTCCTATGAATGAAAATCCGTTTGCTTTTCTTTGCAACTAAGTTCTGCAGCCTTAAAGGTTTTCCTTTATTGAATTTGAGTTGAGGCTTTGGAGAAGAGTTCTCTGAGAGCAACGCAAGTTCTGTAGCACCCCAAACAGCCCAGTGCCCACCCCCCTTCAGTGGTAAAGTATGCATATCTATTTAATGTACATAATTTGTTATCTAGATGCTTCACTCCGATGCTAGCTGCACCCAAACATAACACAATACCCAGAGACCAATTTATGATAAATTATTAATTTAAATATGAAAATAAACTACATTTTTTAGCTCCGCAAACCGGCGTCGACACTGTCAATTCCTGGCTCGATGAAAACACCTTCCATTGCGAACCGGGAACAGATCTCATCTGGATGCAACGAAGAAGCGGCCGAGGCACTAGTGGGTATCCACTCAGACTACCCTAGGTATGAAATGTATGTATAGCCCGATCCAGAAACCCCATCGCAGCTCCTAGAGTACCGTACCTAGCGTATGTATACACATATAAGCCTGCACTCATCCACCATCCTTGACGAACCACCATCAACGCTAGCGGGCAGTCGGCATGGCTGCCAAACTAATGGGGGCGCGCCCACACACAGTTTAGTTGAATTCATTCGAGTTAGCATTCTGATTCACTCATTCATTTTGAGAGTAAGGCACGGCTTTGATGAATGCATTCAAGCAGGCATCCGTACATAAACAAAGAATTCGGAAACTGCCATAGAGAAAAAGCCCACTGAATGCCTGACGGCTGGCAGGCGCATGGGAGGTCGATGAAAGAATGGTTATCCATTTACCATTGCGGTGCCTTGGCACGTATATGTATATGTACCGATACGGAGAAACAAATTAAAGTTTATCTTAGCGATAAACCAGTCCATGCTCACAGGCAAGCAATCGCGTGTGCATAGTGTGTGTGCCCCAAGTGATTCGACGTTCATTTGGAAGCTGCATTTAACGATCACAAGTGCCGTGTTGCAACATGCCGCTCAAGCGCGTTTTGACTCATAAAAAACATCGTGTAAATGATCCCAACACTGATTGATTACTCGTTGCTGCTGCTCGTCGGTTATATATGCTTTCACATTTTGTATGCTTTGCCATGTCTATAAGCACTTTAGCAGGGTCTCGAGCAAACGTTGGCTTCCGCAAGAAATAATAATAATAATAATAATCCCCTTGGAAAGGTTATTAAAAGGAAAAAGGCGGACAGTAGCGTAGCATTTTTAGCAGCAGAATCTCGTTTCAATTTTGAACACTCTAAAGTCAATTTCTCTCAGGAATCCCCCACTGTTCCGGTGTCCGGGTGTCCGGGCGTCCGGCGTCCACTGTTTCCCATAAATCTCTATGAATGTCGTGGACTGAAAGATATTTTCCCAAGCAATCACGTTGGCAATTTGGCACAGTTCAGCAGTTTATGGAGAGACAAATGGTGGCAGGAGACGGGGGGCTTGGATGGCAGGAGGCGGACTACCGACTGCGGAATATGGCAATGACTATGGGCTTCGAGAACGAGGACAGCCTCCATTCTCTTGGCCACTGTGCTTCTCTCTCTGTGTGTGTGTGTTTTCATTTGTCAGCTAAATTTTTATTGGCCATCTTTTTCTCATCCATATGTACGAGTACGAGTATGATTACGAGTATGTGCCTCCGTGTGCCCCTGTGCCCGTGTGTGCGTGTATCCATAAGATACAAATTGATATGACACATTTAGGCGAGAGCCAGAGCCAGAGAAATAGCCTAGCCATAGCCTTAGCCATAGCCACAGCGAAAACACACAAATCTGTCATTCAGAATGGCATTCAGGATTTATTAAGGTGCAGACCAGAGTTCGAGCGGAGCGAATTTCGATTGAGTTGGGTTGACTTAACCCCCCAGCACTCCAGGACTCCAGCACGCACCCGAAGCCACAGCTCCTCCGCCCATCCGCAGGCTTCCCTCTCAACGCAGTAGTCCTGGGAGCGAGCCACTTAAGCATTAGTCAGCGATCTGTGTGGACTGTTCTCCCTCGCCAATGAAATGCTTCTGGGGGGTTCACTGTTATGCAAATGCAAAGCCAACATCGATTCAGCGAAGCTGAAGTAGGGATTAATTGGGCTGCTAAGATGTAGCCGTGGCAACCGATTGGAATGAAGAAATGGAACAAGATAAACGTGGCCAATATGGGAATGGAGCAATTCAAGTATGTAGAAGCGAATGGAATAGGATAAAGGAGGAGGCGCTTGTGAGGCACTGAAGTCTAACGAAGAGAATTTAGAATCAGAGCAGAGACCACTCTCCCTTAAGTAGCCCTAGAAACACCTATCCACAGTCCCTTTAGTGCCAGTCCAAGCATCCAAAGCACTAGCAATCGAACTATTGGTAGTCGAATGAATGAGTAAATGGTTGGCAGTGGATGTGGTTGGCGAGTGTATGCTTATATTTGGTAGACTAGCATCCAGAACTCATTCTACTTTTCTACTCTGCCCCCACCCCACCACACCACACCACACGATTCAAACTCTTAGGTATATGGAAGAACGAGCTCTTACTGGCGGCAATACGTCCAGGAAGCCATCGACAAACTCGGCCAAACACAAACCCAATGTGGGCTATCGCCTGGGCAAGAGGAAAGCCCTCTTTGAGAAGCGCAAGCGCATCAGTGACTATGCCCTGGTCATGGGCATGTTCGGCATCATTGTGATGGTGATTGAGAACGAGCTGAGCAGTGCCGGTGTCTACACAAAGGTAATTACAAAGAACATATCTGATGCCCACATCCAACGACAAAATATAACCAACAAAAAAATATATTTATGTACTGTTTGCTTATTTGCAGGCATCGTTCTACTCGACAGCGTTAAAAACCTTAATATCTGTTTCGACTGTGATTCTTTTAGGACTTATAGTAGCTTACCATGCTTTGGAAGTGCAGGTGAGAGTGAGTGAAACATTGTATTCTCTTTTCCAGATGTTATTTGATGTGTTCTTGCTGATGGTCGTCGTCATCGTTAACTGTTTTTAACGTTGCCGTGCCGTCACTCTCGCTCTCACTGTCACTGTCATCTCTATATATATATATAACCGATATACCCAGAGTCCCCCAAGCCCTGCTATTCCCCCAAATCCCGCTCCATTCCAATGTTCCCCGTTCCCCGTTCCCACTGTCTCACCATCTCATCTTGGTTTCGTTTGTTTGTTTGTTTGTTCGTTCGTTCGATTGTTTGTTTGCTGTTTTTGAAAATTTTCTTGTCTCTGGTTTTTGATTTCCGTTTTGCCCTGTTTCCCCCTCCACCTGTTTCCGTTTCCGTTTCCGCTTCCCGTTTCCCGTTTGTGTGCTACCTTCCCCTCTTCCCGCATACTTTGGGCAAGTGAATGGGCGAGAGCGAGAGAGAGATATTTACTCCTGCATGCATGTACCGTTAGAGAACATCCAGAAGAGAAGTGGAGTGCGAGTGAGAGAGAGCGCGATTGCGAGAGTGAGAAGAACGAGTGAGAAAGAAAGCTGCGTTTCCGTTTCCGCATTTTGTAACATCTTCCACACATACACCAGCCCCCTCCCTACCCTCCCCCAACACAACCCATATCCTGTCAGCACCCTGCCTCCTTTTGCCCCACACTCTTTCGTTCACACAGCCCCCTCAATATTTCGTTTATATCTCGCTTCATTACATCATTTTGCAGGCCATTTTTCAGCCATACTCGTACTTCCTTTTTGTTTTTTCGAGAAACACCATGCCCGAAAACCCGCCCCCTCCCTTACCAACTTCCTGTGGACCGTTCCATTGTTTCACTCACCGACAAAACCAACCACCCAACCCCCGTACCCCATTATAGCGCCAGAAACCAGAAAATCAGCGCAGAAAGCAGAAACATTGTACATACAGCTAAGCCATTTATCATTCACCACAAAAAGAAAGAAAAAACAAAAGAAAGAACTCACCTTAACCACCACACCACTCTTTTCACCACAGTTCCACAATTTCCTTCTTCTTTTTTGGTCCACCCATGCGCTTTAATCTTTAATATTTATCCCATCGATTATCGAGTACCAGCGAAATCGAATACCAAGTTAAGCCGAACTTCTAACGAATCAAATCTTTAACTCTCGTATGTTGTTTTTCTGTGGTCCGATCAGTAAGCTTTCGGGAAATTCGGGAACGTTAGTTTTCCCTTGAGAAATCTAATCTGAATTGAAAATCTAAAGCTTCTGCCTCTATCAAATTGAACCTCGATCGCGATTATGTGGCCGGCATTAAGTGTTTCGCTGCCATTACGCTTCATTTAATTCCTTTGGTTTGGCGATCGATAGACCAACTTCTAGCCACAGCATTCCAGCATTCCATTCCAAAAATCGTTCGTTCTCGTACTCGTTTACCTCCAATATGCGCTTCCAGTACCAGTTGCATGTACAGCACCATAATTTGTATAATTTTTGCTCTACAAACTATAATAACCAACGATGAAATATGATCATATATATATATACTATATATATATGTATATATATGCTATATATACTCGTAATATAAACAATTTCCACTTCTACTTCCTCTTCTTCTAATTAATTAATTAATTACTTATTGGTTTTGTGTTAAATTTTTCTCGTTTCGTTTAAAAACTAACTAACCGCAAAACAAAAACAAAACAAAAACAAAATAAATAACAAAAAAACAAATAAAAACCAATAAATTTTATTCTAGAACTGTGTTTACAATTAAATATCTAGTGTAGCATGAGTTAATTATCAATATATGCAGCATATATGCCAAATATGTATATAGTTCCCCTGCCGATTTGTCCTCAATCTCAATGAAATCTCACATGAAGTGTGTAGCAATCGGTATGGGAACTCATCCTTGTTGAAATCTAGATGCATTTTATTTCGTAGAAAGCATGGGAGCATATGAAAATTTGCCTAGTACATAACTCTATTGACTATCTCTGAACATGAACCGAAACATAAAAATATATATATTTATATACAACTTACTACAACTACAGCAATTATTATCTACTAGCATACGTAAAGCTCTACCGATAATGACTCAAGATCTCAATGAGAGCCGAAGAGAAGTGGAAGAAGATAACTAACCTTCTGAACATTTGTTAGCTTGTGTTGGAATCGAATTCTAAAACAAAAAAGTGATAATCAAAACTCGAAAATTGAATATGAAATCGGAATAACTGTGACTCTCTGTGGGGGCAAAGTCCTGTGTTCAGTTATCGCATTGGATTGGTAATTGATGTCGATGTCGATATCTGCAAATATCGCTATCGGCAATCAGAAAATCAATCTCGCAATCGGATCGAAATCGAACCAGCAAAAGAAAAACCGCAAAACTCAACAACAACAACAACAACCTCAACAACCTCAACAACTTTCACAACGCATCCAACCATTTCCATGTCCATGATTCAATCAGTCAAAAGTCAGGTCATTCGAATCAATTGTTCAATCATCGATATCAGCGATCAGTTTGTCAGTCAACCAGTCAATCAATCAACCAACCAACCAACCAGTCAGTCAATCAGTTGAAATATACTCTCTCTAAATATAAAAAAAAAAAAAAAAAAAAAAAAAAAAAAAAAAAAAACCAAGCCCCCAATCTCATAATTCGTATTCTTCACACAATTTGTTCTCTCTCTCTACCAAAATATATGACTCCGATTAAATGTTTATATATATATGTATAAACCCCCCCAAACAATTAATGTTGATGTTTACAAGTAAAAATTTAATATGTAATTACCTTCCATTATGCTTTGCAGAATTCAGTAAGTAATACTTATTATAATATCTACCATACATACTTCAATATTTGTGAGTAAATCCAAACAAACAATCAAAACCAAACAACAAATACCATGCATAGTGTTATGTACCATAAACGGAAGCAACCAAATACAAAACAAAAAAAAAAAAAAAAAAAAAAAAACCCCAACAGAACATATGCCTAGAGTAGCTACCAAAATCATAGATCGTGCTTAGAGCAGACTTACTCGAATATATGTATATCGTATATCTATCTGTATATATGTATGCATATGTATCTCTCTGTGTACGTACGAGTAGTGCCAAGCGGATGAAAAAAAAAAAAAACAGCAAGCTGCAGCAAAATCGATGTTTAGTTGAAATCGCGTAACATAAAGAATCGTTTGTATAGTGTAAAGTGTACAGTGTATATAAAATACTTATTCAAGACTCTACTCAATTTTTGATTTCATTTTTTATGTTACGTTCTCCCGTCAAATACAAATACAACAAGCCACAAAAGCTACAGCTACAGATACAGATACAGCTACAAAACAGATACAGATACAGATACAGATACTACAAAAAACACGCTGTTCAAGGCAACTGCTTGGCTGATACGAACAAATTGTGGCTTAAATTGCACCCCCGAAACTCACTCAACCACTGAACCACCGTCTCTCACACTAACCTCTCTCCTATTGGCATTGTCTGAAACCCCAGAGTGCCGCACACATGCAAACAGATTTGGTAGACTCTTAATACATATTTGAAAATTTCCAAAAAACATTTTGCAGAAATATTCATTGTTTAGGAAGCAATTGTCGAGAGGATTTCTGTTTCCATTTAGAATGAGTGTGTGCATTTTTCTCATCTTTTCTTAAGTGCTTTTCGTTCTTGTAAAAACAATTCTGGATTTTAAAATGATCCTTAAATCCTCTTAAGAGTCAGCAGACTGAAAAATTATAAATTTCTTAGATACTTGGACTCAAAAAACTCAAACCAAATCTCAAGAGGAATCCCTTTCAGACCTGACCATAAACTTCGGAATATTTTTTTACGATTTTTGGAATATATGGCTTTTGTTTAGTTTTTTGCTGTAAATACTGAACGACATAAATTACTTTTGCGGCTCATTTTGACAAATTATGAAATGTTTCTACAGAATGCTGCATATGAAAAACATATGTGAAAAATAAGCAGCTGCATCGATGGACTTCGGTCTTATTGGGTGGCGATATTGAGGATAGAAACCGCCCGCACAAGCCGATGTATCACGGTCTGAAAGGGATAACAATAAGATTGCTTACCGTTGCCAAGCCGTTAGACACTTGATGTCTTGTGTTCCGAACAATTTGAACTCTTTCCAGATCTTGTTTTCCCATTTAACTTTGAAAGAGTTAACCAATCCGTTTGCATACATAATCCCACGATGCATACAACATACCAACATGCCAGCATACAAAATACATGACATACATACAAGCACATACAAAATACATACATATGAGCATTCCCATTGCTAAGTCGATACTGAATTTTGCAATCGATCCAATCCAATCCAATCCAATCGATATGTGTATCTATCAAGCATCAATTCCCAATTCCATTCATCACCCAAAGTTTGAGTTTGGAAGAAGAATTCAACACAGGACTTTGTGACGGTGACTATTTATCCAGAAGGGAAAGTGTTGTTTAGACCTAGTGGAGCTCTCAGATATCAGCAGATCGATGGGCGATGACCATGAACTCGAGTCTCGATTCTCGACTCGATTCGATTCAATTCGATTAATCATTGAAATTATATTATCAATTACCGTGTATCCGAGTACCCAATCAGTCGGCTTAACTTGCGAATGCTTCATATGCAACCAGAATACAATAACCACACACCAATTACAACTCGAACTACAAAATCAAAATGCACTGAATGTTGTGGCACCACTACCGATTCTGGGCCACCCTGCCACGCATACACACATAGATGTTGTACATTCTTCGATTGTAATCTACTGTGTGTATACTCGCACATACTCCTATATATACATATATTGTGTAGCTGTGTAATTGAGCTGTGTGTTGTCCCATCTGCACTGCTCCTGCTCGTGTTTCGAATACTTACCAGTAATGAGAGTGAGTCCTTGAAGGGGTACGTAGCAATCAGGAAGCTTCCCTGGCCCTGGCCCTGGCCCTGGCCCTGACCGTGGTCCTGGTAGCCGCCCCCTTGTGTTGAGTCTTTAGGAAATGATTGGGTTCCGATACCAATTTGATTTGATAGCGAAAACCAAAACAGTAATATACGAATCCAAATCGAAATCGAAATCGTAATGAAAATGAAAATGAAAAGGTAAAAAAGAAGAAAACAAACCAAGAATGAAATCGAGTGAAATGTGCTAATTACACGTGAACACGCACGCCGCTCTCTAGTAAGTACTTGCACCTTACACACACACACAGTTGTAGATATCCCCCATACACACACACACACACACACACAGATATTCACACGGATAGAAGCAATGCCTGGATATGCCGCAAACATGAGAGACACGGAATCACGGAATTTCGAGGAAGCTTCTTACAGCCGCTTACAAAACTTGAACTTGACTCAGGGGTTTGCTTCCCACAAAAAGAATCACCATCACCACCACTAGCAGCACTGACACAACCACCACGACACCCACCATTGACCACCACACACAAACACACATGCACAGCACACCCACACCCACACACACCACACCACACACCTCATGGACGTTGTACTTGTCAAATAATTCATGCTCGTATATTTGAGTGTAATTCATTTTGTTTAGTCGCAAAAAATATCGAACCGAATCAATAAATCTCCAATTATAATTAATAAATCATATACTTGTTCTCTTTTCCCTCTCTTCCTTCTTGTTTCTCTCTCTGTCTCTCCCTCTGTCTGTGCCTTTGGCTTCGGTTCGTTTTGGCACTCACCATGATGATGATGATGATAATGACTATATATGCGATGCGAAATGCAATCCAAAATGCACTCAAATTTAATCGAATTGCATATGAACCCAATCGAATCGAATCAAATCGAATCAAATCAAATCAAAATGCAAATGAATCGCAAATGAAATTGCCATCGGTCACAGTTATTCATGATAGATAACTGCGCCGACGATTGGAGGATCGCAATGACATGGCAACGAATTAGTCAAATAGGGTTAGAACTTTTTATATGCGCTATACATCCAATTCCTGGCGAATACTATTTCCAGTGGACGACGAAATTGGCCAATAAGAATAAAACAATTGGCACCGAAATGGTGCCATATGACGTAGCTTTATCATTACCTATGTTCCTTCGATTATATTTAATATGCCGCGTAATGCTGCTGCATTCAAAGCTATTCACAGACGCATCATCACGGAGCATCGGCGCTCTCAATAGGATTAACTTTAACACAAGGTATGTGACAGACAATCCCCCCCACAAGCACCATTGTATGTAAGTCTATTCAATTATTCAATGGAGAAGCACTAAAATCGCTTCAGCGGCAATGGAAAAAACTGTAGAGTAGAGATGAGCACACAATTAAAAGTAAAAAACAAGGCAAGCCGGTGTACAAATGTATCTAGGCCAGTGAAGTGAAGTGCAGCCAACAGCCTGTAAATCACAATTTCATTGTAGTTTTTCCAAGCATACCTCAGACGCTGACAATCTTAGTTAATAATCACAGCAAACGATCAATATCAGCTGTACACAACATGAGAGGATATTTGTCTGAAAGCATATTCCATGTCCGGTTTCCAACTCGTTAAGCACCTGTCTCTCAGTTGGTATTCTATTTGTCTGTTCAATTATATACAGCCTCCGTCTATCCGACTGTCTGTTAACCTTTCCATCCGTTTGTTTGTCTGACCTTCAGTGTGTGTCCGTCCGCCAGTTGCATCCACCTGTTCATTTATCTGGCCAGGAGGAGGGCCACCTCGCTCTGGCTGTCCACGTATGTCCAGCTGTGTGTGTGTGCGCTGTGGGGTCTAGCTGTCCATCCATCTTTATGGCTTTGTCTGCTTTGAAATTAGGTCTCTAGCTCTACCGTGTTGTGCGCCAGTATGCCTGTCTGTCTGTCTGTCTTCTGGTCTATTAGTATATCTGCCTGACTGTCCATCACAATAAACAACTAGAGTGCGCAATGTCTTTAAAGTTCGCGGGTGAAGAAGAGTTGGCCTTGCAATTAATACAATTAAATTTATATAAATTAAATGTAATACTCGTTCTTTTATGATCCTTCGACTCTTGTAGATTCGTTTTAAAAACTCTAATGACAATATGCCCGGGAACGGTTCTATTGGTCTTCATGGTCTCCCTGTGGATCATCGCTTCGTGGACGCTACGTCAATGCGAAAGGTAATGGCCATATTCTCTCTTAATATATATATACATTTACCTATATATATTATGTATTCTTTACACATGATATTTACTTGTTCTGAATTTGAATTTGATTTCCTTATTGTTTTGTATTTTATTATTTTGGATTGTATCTCAATTTTTGAGTTGAAATTTTCGTTTCGTTTTGTGATCTTAATGGTGTATTGGTTTTCGGTTTTGCGTTTTCTAAGTTTCTGCGTTTTACCCTGTTACCCTGTTAAACGTTATCCATTATCTGTTCTCCGTTTTTCTGTTACTCTGAATACCATTTCCGTTTAACGTTCTGATTCAATGTGTTTGCCACTAATACTATGACATAGCTATTATACGTATGTATTTAATATCGCTGTATGTATGTACAAACATGTATGTGCTAAGCATTGCGTAATGTCTTCTCCAAACAAACAAACCAACAAACAAACCAACAAACAAACAAACAAACCAACAAACAAACTCAACTCAATAAAACTCCAAACTCCAAAACTTAAATCTCTTTCACAAAAAGTTTTTTTACTGTACAAAAATGTGTTTAAATTTGAAGCAAGAACTAGCTATTCGTTGAACGTTGAAACTATTTTGTATCCAATCAGTAAAATATTAACTCCCAGTGTTCAGTGTTCAGTTTCCAGTGAGGGGGGTGTTGGGCGGGTTGGGTTGGGGGGGACTGAAGCACAGCCACAGCTTGCAACACTCCCACACACAAACAGTACACGAGTATCCCCCACATATTTCTTTTATTGTTTGTTTTTTTTTTTGTTGCTTGTTTCATACATGATTCAGAACACAAAACACAAAAATCGAAACAGCAGACACAAACGCAAAAACACCAAAACACTGCCCTAAGAACTGAGTTCGAATGCGAATGCGAATGCAACTCTGTAGCAGCTGTTGTAACGGCATACAATACAATCGAATGGCAATTGTCAGTGTCACGTAGCGACCAAGCGAAATGGATAATGCTTGCATGCGTTTCAATTTATTTACATTTGGCATTCGAGTTCGCTTGTTTTCTGCACTTGCACTTCCTCCTCCATTTGCCATTTGCCATTTGCTCCACCATTTACCATTTACCACTTCCCTATCCTTCCGTCTGACCGACTGACTGACTGTTCTGACTGTCTGCCACAGCAGCAACACCAACACCAACACCAACAGCAACCTTCCCTTCCCCTTCCGACTTTGATTCTCCAGATTGTTTTGTTATACCCTTGCACCAGAGGGTCAAGTAAAGACATATCCGAATCCTTACAAGCTATACATATAAGCATATTGGATGCTGCATCCACAGTGGAGCTGCATCCCTGCTCATGCCCCCAGCGGAATGGATTATTCTATGAACTGCTTTGGGAAATAGCTGTGAGATTTCATTGGCTTTGCAAGGGTATTCAAAAGCTTTTACGAAGTACGAATTTTTTGTTAATTTGTTTTCCTGCTTGCACATATTTGGCCCCCATTTCATCCACTCTCTCCCGCCATTTTGCTCTGTTCTTTGTTATGTTGTGCGTGCCTGCAAAATTGACAGCATACAATTTATCGATACATTCATGTACATATATACCGGACAAAGTTGATTACACTCTGGCACTTTTTCGCTAGGGGGGAGGGGGAGGGGGGTCTGAGGATGGACAGAAAGTCAGAATAACAGAAAATAAAACAAAACACACACAGAAAAAGAAACACAAACACAAACACAAACCAACAAAAGACTGTGTAGACTTGAAGAATGCTTCGGGTGGAGACCTTGTAGTGGTGATTTGATTGTCATGCATACACGAATATATTCTTA
Source organism: Drosophila tristis (assembly GCA_018150885.1). Taxonomy (NCBI): domain Eukaryota; kingdom Metazoa; phylum Arthropoda; class Insecta; order Diptera; family Drosophilidae; genus Drosophila; species Drosophila tristis. Next base: position 3,363,790 of record JAECWT010000215.1, on the reverse strand, counting down.
GCCCACTTTTGTACAGTTTGTACAGTTTGTCATTTGATATTTGATATTTTTGCAATTTGTTTCAAAAATCGTTACATTTTTTTCACAACGTTTTTTGTTGCGTGAATGAAAGTGTATGCTCGCTCGCTCTCTCTCTCTCTCTTTGATCGCTCTCTCTATCTATCTCTCTCTCTCTCTCTCTCTCTCTCTCTCTGACTGCTCTCTTTGAGTAGCTTTTACTTCTTTCTGTTTGAACATATTTGACAGCATTCCACAATTGTCCCGTTCCCGTTCCCTCTACGTCTATGTCCACCACTACCCTGTACCACGCTTCACTCTCTCCACGACTTAATATTGGCGCACACAGCTGTACTTTCTCTCTTTCTGCCTCTGCCTCTTCCTCTTTCTCTCTCGATCTGTACTGCACTGGGTACAATGCCCATTGCGTTTGTCTTGTACTTTTTTGCCATGCCATCCAGTCCTTCACTCTCTTATTGATCTTTTTGTTGTTCCTTTGAGATTCCCAACTTGTTTTCATTTCCTATTTTTATTGTGGATTTATGGTGCTCCTTATGTTTTCTGTACATGCTCTTCAGTTCATGGGCAACCATGAATAACTAAAAAACAAAACAAAACAAAATATTGATTCTTAAATCGCATATTTATTTATTCAATTAAGCTTCAAATTGTGGATTGAACTGCGCCTGCATTTGCTGTAGATCATTTCGTATATGCGTTTGCGTAACTTGTGTATATTTAATCCATACATATGTACATACATCAACTTGTGTATCCCCTATACAGATACAGTTTCCACATATATAATGTTAACCCACATGTAAGCCCATTATAGGGGACAACTCCAACTCCAACTCGAACTCGAACCAGCCCCAAACTAACACTTTCTCTATACTATATGTATGTGTATGTGTGTACATCAACAGGTACATACAGCATACATCATACATATGTATATGTACATCAGATCAAGTTGTTGTTGCTGTTGTCGCTTGATGTCATGCCATATTTGATGTACTCATTGTACATGTCACAAACAACATATGTACATATGTGTGTGTGTGTGTGTGTGTGTGTGTGAAGTCAGGAAACAAGAACTGAGACAATAAACATACAGAAACAGAAACAGCAACTGAAACTTACAAATACAAATATATCTTAAACTGAGTACTCCTAATCCTCCTTCGACTTCTTCCTTCCACTTTCGCCAAGCCTTCTACTTTCTCCAAGCCTTCTACTTTCTCCAAGCCTTCTACTTTCACTAAGCCTTCTATTGAACTTCTACTCCTATATAGTCCTATAGTTTCCTCTACATGATTCAAACTCTATCGATTTCTTTAAATTAAAATATTTTCTTTTTGTTTTTTTGCTTTTGTTTTGCCTTTGGCTTTCTGTACATTGATTTTTGAATGACATAACTTCAAGCACACAAGAAAACATACATACACACATGCACACGCAGTACATAATGTACAAGCTGAGCCATAATAAAACAAAACAAATTTTATGTGAGAAATGAAAGTGAAATAACACAGGAAATAATTTTTCAACTTCAATTTTCGAACTTATCTCAGCTTATAAATCTTCCTATTCCTATCCATCCAACAAAAACAAAGAAAAATAAACACAGACACAAATACATACATATATGTATACTTTATCTACATACATACATACATACATATGAATCCAATGAGGATCCTAAATATTTCAAACCGAATTGGAACTGACATCATTTTTTAGTTTATGTGTTGGTACAACTTTTGTGGTTTCTCACAAAATTCCTATAATACTCCTTATCTCCGTATCTCAATGTTTCTGTTTATCGTAGAACATTTGGTAGAAATTCTTTAGTACTATTTCGTTTTGGATCTCTGCAGTATGGAAGGGAGTCGTGTATTATTTTATTCAAGGATTATTCTACATACGAAGTAAACATTTTTCGTCTATTTGTGTACATTCTTCTTGATTTGATTGTAAGTGGATATGTCTGTATATCTCTGTATGTGATCCATCCATATATGTATGTGTATGTGTATCCTTGCTATGTCGTGTGTGTATGTATGTACGTGCGTATTATTGGCGATCCTTAGCAACACACGCATGCATCCAGTCTAGAACCAGCGCGCGAGTCAGCATAGGGCAAACAAAAGGCAAATCCAGGCGACCAAAAAGGATCCCACAGGAGTTAGGCATACACACAGACACACACACATAGCTTTTGGCATTTTTGGCATTCATATGATTTTTCACATTGCAAAAACACACACACACACACACACCTCAGATATACAGAGCCAGTGTGGATAGTGGATAGTGGATGGCACCCAGCGGAGATATGGGGGAGTGCCCCCTGGTGGGGAGTGCGGCACAGACAGCTCTCCGATGGCCCTTTTTCAGTCATCCTGCATGTCATACAATATATACAGAGTTACCGTTCAAAAGTCCTCATTTCCAATACCCCAAAAACCACGCATCACCGCTCTACCAGATCCCCAAAGCAAAAAAGCAAAACAAAAACAAAAACAAAACAAGTGTCATGCCCCAGCAGCAGCAAGAGGAGGAGAAGAAGGAGGAAGAAGAGAAATTTGAGCCGATTCGAAACTATTCAAACTATAATTATTCAATATTATTCGTGTCATTGTATATTTCCAATTATTCGTATCCAACAATTCCCCCCGTCTTCCCCATATCTGTCTCTATCAAGCTATCTATCTTCTATGTTGCTCTTCAAATCTATTTAAGGATTTTTAATTCGTTGCCCAAAGAAAACAACAAACCGAAAGGAAAAAACAAAATTAGTTTCCCTTAATTTCCTTTTCTTTATTTTACGTTTAATTACTATTTTTCTTTATTGTTTTACGTTCCTCTTGATTGTTTTATAATTATTTCTCTCTGTTGTTTCATTTCTTTTGTACTTATGCGTATTCTTTGATACTTGGAAATTTTCTAAAAATAATCAAAACGAACAAAAAATACCAAAATTGTATTCTTCAAAAGCAAAAAAAAAAAAAAAACAAACAAAAAACAATCGAAAATTTAAACCAAAAAATGTTCACAATTTCACATCTGTTTATTTGTTTACTCCACTTCTCACCCTACTTCTGTATCCACAAATTGCAAAAATACCAACCAACAACCAAAAAATATATATTGAAATCGAATATCGTAAAATACCAACAAATACAACAACTACCGAAAAAATACCGCAAAATTACAAATACGCTTTACGCCTCAATCAAAAATATTTACTGAAAAACGTAAACCGATTACCAAAAACCGCAAACTACCAAATAAATCAAAAAAAAATAAATAAATACGTATCATAAATGAAAAACTATAATTTGTTGCCCCTCCCCACACCATAAAACAAAAAATGTATTATAAAAAAAAAACCAAATCCTGGTTGAAAACCGCAAACAATTAATAAAATATCGAAACAAAAAAAAATATAAACCACCAACATTCGACATATGTATCTGAAACATTTTCTGTACCATGCGGAAGGTTCCACGATGAGGAGCACGCGAATTTGCTAAACTCCATGTGGCTCACGGCCATCACATTTCTGTGTGTCGGCTACGGCGACATTGTGCCAAACACATACTGTGGACGCGGTATCACCCTCACCTGCGGCATGGTGGTAAGTATTTCCTACAAAAAAGATCCCCAAAAAGTACCCCAAAAACTACCCCAAAATACCCAAAAGAAAACTACCAAACAAAAAACTATTCAAAAACTCCATTTATGATACCTAAACAAAACAACAAAAGAAAAAAAAATAGAACAGAACAGAACAGTTGCAAAAAAAAAGAAAAGAGAGAAAAAAGAAGAAATAAGAAAGCAAACAAACAATAAATAAATACCATAATAAGAAATACTATAAACAATAAACTACAACAGAACTTCTAGAAACAACAACTATCTACTATTACTATTACAAGAAACAAACAAACAACAAGAACATACATCATCAACAACAACAACAACAACAACAACAATAGAAATAGCAATAGCAACAGCAACAGCAAATGCCAAGAACCAATTTGTGTGCACATACGATACGAGAAATCGCTTTCCTTTCCAACATTTTTCCTCGAAGAGGAAGTACCGCCTTTGAGGCGCCTGCCGCCCCCAACGTTCATATCGCGAGGCTAAAAAAGAAAGCAGACAACAACTCGAACATACATATAGTATATATTATAGTAATTGTACCTGTCAAATCACGCAGGCAGCGTCGTATGTGGGTGTGTACTCTGACCCGATCCGATCCGATCCAACCAAATGCGACCCCCTGACCTGACCCAGCTTTTCTACGGGTTGGTTTGAGTTCGTACCACCAGCACAGCTCCTCATCTACCCCACACGCCCACGCCCCAGCACACACACAGAGAAAATACACTAAACACTATACATATATGTATATAAATTCAAATTCCTATATCACAACAATCCATTCTGATGGGAGGCACTCGTGGCAGTACTCCTACACCCATGGCCATAACCATATATCCATCCGTACATATTGAGATGATGCCGTTCTGTCTGCCCACATCGTCGCCAAAAAATGGGAGGGCGACTCGCTCTCTCTCTCTTACTCTTACTCTCACTATGCCTCTGTTTGTGTCTGTGTCTGTGTCTGGTGGGGGGTTTTTAGTTGTTTCAGTATTCTTTTCTTTTTGCGGGGCAGTTCATTTCCAGCGATAAATAAATATAAATATCAAAATACTATATCCACATACATGACATGACATCTACTACATGCATACATACATGCTACATACACCTACATGAGTGTGTGTATATCTACATGTGCATTTTACACTGTTGTAAATCATTACCGAAATCTCCACTCCACCCACTGCGTTTGTATGTGCGAGTGTGTGTTGAGTCGCTGTAATATAAGCATATGCATACATTATATAAGTACATATATATACACTCGAATATCTGTACATAAGAGCACACACACACACACACAGACACCTTCACCCAACAGAGCAAGGAGCGACCCACCAATTGTACTATATGTTTGTGTGTATTTGTCACTATTTCTGCTTTAAAGAGCGAAACTTTTATTTCCATTTCCGCCATTCCCTTCATAACCATTTCACAAGGAGGCAGGACAGCAGCAACAACACAATTCTCTCTCTCTCTCTCTCTCTGCCTGTCTCTGTCTCTCTGTCTTAGCTGAGGCTGAGGCTGAAGCGAAACGAAACGAAACGACAGCAGAAATTCAACAAACAAATCTTTGTTGACAGCTCCGGCAAATTCTATTAATGTCTTCCCAGTGTGTGTGCCCGTGGCGTGTGTATGAAGTTGAATGTGTGCGCGTGTGTTTGCTTTTCTTTTGTTTGTGCACAAAATCCTAGATGGTCCAACTATTACAATCGTACTACTTCCCCATCAAAAGCAAACGACCACATAAAAAAAACACACACACACAAATCTGATCACAGATCGCAGCGCTCACCTTTTTGCTTGTACATCCAGAAGAAACAACCACCACCACCTCCTCCACCCAGTGTGTACATACTTCTTCCGCTATCCACCAAAAAAAAACGACAACTAACGGTTGCGTCGCCTGTACATAACCTCAAAACCAAAACCAAATCCAAACCAACGTTCTTTTGACCACTACTGTACCTGTGTGCCTCGTCCATTTCTTCCACTTGTTTCCAATTCTGCAGAATGCCCGTTCCAACGTTCCATCATTTTCAACTACTAATTTTGGTTTGATTTCCTTTATGTTTTTGCGTTATTTTTCGGTTGCTTTCATATATTTTCCGTTGTTTTAAGCTTTCGTTTCCATGCTTTTCGTTATGATTTCGTTTGTTTTATACGTATGTATGCCTTTCGTTCAGTTTGATGAATATCTTGAATTTACTTGAGCCAACTTTGTTTTTAAACGAATTCTTAAAGTTTATTTGTACATTAAGCCAACAATACGATATTTTTCTCTATCTCTCTTTCCCTTTCATTTAAAAAATATAAAAAAAAAAACAACAACAAAACGCGTGTATGCAATTTGCCCCCCTGAAATGAAACTTCAACTGATCATTGTGATCTATATGCGAACCAAAAAAAAAAAAAAAAAAAAACCCATATACCATATGCCCTATGCAAATATCAAAAACAAATATTTATGACAAAACCGAAACCAAAATATATATATAAATATATATATTGTCGCGTCCTCGATTATGGAACAGATTTCATGATGAAGAACATGCGAATCTTTTGAATGCAATGTGGCTGATAGCGATAACATTTTTGAGTGTTGGTTTCGGTGATATTGTTCCGAATACGTACTGTGGACGTGGTATCGCTGTCAGTACAGGAATAATGGTGAGTTTTTAACAAACAACTACAACTACAACAAAACTATTACCAACAATTGCACACAACATAACAAAAAAAAAAAAAAAAAAAAAAAAAAAAATACCCAAGAACTATCATTTATTGATCAATCAACTATTTTCAAATAGTACCTATCGATTTCAATCTACTGATAAAAATCACTTGTAAATAATTACATAAACTGCATACGAATGTTGCCCGCCCACCCGCTCCACAACAAAAAGCCCGTCGTCGCCACTTTTAATCAAAAAAAAAAAAAAAAAAAAAAAAAAACACTAGAATCGTGTCCTGTTCGTAGGTAAATGTACATACATATACAAATATATATACGCAAATTAAATATCTTATGAAATCTCCATAAAAAGAGAGCTTTAGTTACGCGACTGTCCCTGGATTCGGTCACCTTTGAGTCTAGCCTAAGATCAGAAGAACAGAAGAGCAACTAGAATTGCCGCCGAGTCGCACACCACAGGCAAAACTCATGACTGCCATTAGAGATGGGCAAAGGCCGAACAACAGAAATATGTAGAACTCTGCGACTCTGTTCGTGGTGGATATACTCGTACAGCCATGCGCCTAGGGCACCTTCTGCCTATTACAATAATTAGTACACGCCTTTTCCACTCCACTACTCTTAAATATGTACGTCTGTATGCTCTTTCGCCCTATATATCTCGCTCTCTCCCGCTCTCGCTCTCTCTGTCTTTACTTCTATCAAATTATGCTTTTGTGTGGCTTACTTTCTATCTGTATCTCCATCTAATATATTCTCCATATACTATATTCAACTATGTTTCTACCAGTCTTTCTTTCTGCTTTTTTCTTAGACCTATTTGATCATGTCGTAGTCGCAGTAAAAGCTATGATACAATAAATTCCAAATAAACCAAATTATGTATTTCAACTCCTCACTTGACTATGAATTGTGATATATGGTTTCGACTTTGTTCTCTAGCTAATCGTTACGTACGTTTGTGTGTATGTATCTCTCTCCCTCTCTCTCTCGCTCTCTCTCTCTCTATGCCAGACACCTCTAACTGTTGTAATACTACATAGACATGTGCCAATCAAATCCAACCAAATATCGTATTTATTTAACTTTAACTCCATGCCGAATAGTACCTACATAATATAATACTTGAAACTAATCCACCCAAAACCCAAAGAAACCAAATAAAAACAACCCTAACCCAAACATCTAACATCTCTGTATCTTTAAATTCTAACAAAAGAATAAACATACCTATATGCATTTGTCATCTACCGATCGCACATTAATTTAGTCGAAGCAACATTCGCATTCACTGTTCACACATTCATGCATTCATTCATTCAGTCATTCAGTCATCGAGAGAAAACCGAAATAACATACAAAAATGAATGATGAAAACCGAGAAGAAACGAAAAGAAACGAAAAGAAAATAAAAGAAAATAAAAGCAAAAAAGACACAAAAAGAAACAGAAACAGAAACAGAAACATAACCGATGTACATGCTGTAACATCCATAAAAGTCTGTGTGTATTTTGCGAGCAACAACAAGTTCTGGACTATAACTCGATAAACAAATTCATTTGAATGTATAAACAATGAAAAAGCAAAAACTGAATGAAATAACAAACTGACATCAGAGATTGGCTGACATCCAACTCAGACGAGTGCCCCAAACACACATACACAGAAACAAACAACACACAGAATATACTCGTCCACCATGCCACCCCGAACCATGCCACACACATCCACCCATTCCACACACACACACACACAAGCACTACGACGACTGAGTTGGGTGTCAATGTCAGTGGAGTGGAGGACCGAAACTCACCTTTGACTCAGAGGCAATCACAATCAAATCTCAACATATTGTGCATCGTTCTTACAGGGTGCTGGCTGCACGGCGCTGCTCGTGGCCGTCGTATCCCGTAAACTGGAGCTGACCCGTGCCGAGAAGCATGTGCACAACTTCATGATGGACACGCAGTTAACCAAAAGGGTATAGATCGTCCTTCAATTTGGAATTCAACCCAATTCTCAACCCTAACAACAAAACGGAACACAACCGAAACCCAAACCCAAACCCAAAACGAACCTTAACGAAACAGAAATCAAACGGAATGGACGGACAACGACAAGACGGACTGCGGACAGCGGACAGGGGACAGGGGACAGCGGACTCTGACTCCTGGGTTGATCCATTCCAGATACTACATACTATCACCATATGTAACATATAATCAAAAGATGCATTCTAATTTCCTTTGTATACATTTCTTCTTTGAACCAAAATTTAGCTGAAAAATGCTGCGGCGAATGTTCTTCGTGAAACTTGGCTCATTTACAAACATACAAGACTAGTAAAACGGGTTAATCCCGGCCGTGTAAGAACCCACCAAAGAAAGTTCCTTCTAGCTATATATGCGTGAGTATTTTTAGAGATCTATCAATCAACCAACAAAAAAAACCAACCTACCAACAACAAACAAAAATCTAACTACCAAACTAAATGTCAGGCTGCCACTAAAGATTAAAGATTAAAGAGATTAAATAAACTAAATCAATTATCGAATATCGAATATCGAAAATAGAGTACATATATCCAAAAAAAAAACAAAAAGTACAATCAAGAGATACGAGTATATCCGTTTTCAGTGTTGGGGAGCAACGAAACGAAACGAAACGATCGATCATCGAAGCAATTTGTGACTCGTCCTTGTTTGTTTTTGTTTGTCTCTGTCGCTCTCTTTCTATGTCTCTCTCTCTCGCTCTGTCTCCCCTCTGTCTCTCGCTCTCTTTGTCTCTCTTTTTGTCCTGTCAATCTTATGGCATACCTCTCATTTGTCCTACTATATGTAATATGTTTGTCAGATCAATCCAATCCCAGTACCAGTAACAGTAACAGTAACAGTACCAATCCCCAATTCCCGCCTTAGTCCCAGTACCCAGTACCCACTCCAACGTTCTCTGTGATACTTCATGCATAAATAAGTAGATTCATACTCTGTTCGAAACCTATTTCATATACTCATCAAAAAAAAAAAAAAAAAAAAAAAAACTGTAGGCAAGCTTTGACGGTACGCGGAAAGCCTCCATCAGAGTCTGTAATTTGTATATAACGAATAACCAAACAAAATCAATGAATTAATCAATTAATCAATGTACTAAAACAGTTAACTACCAATTACAACAAAATACCAAAAGTAAATGAAAAACCAATAAGATTGAACTCGTTTTACTAGCCTGTAAATAGGTTGTAAAGCCCTGTTTTTACGTTATGCAATAACCGAGACTAGCCACATAATCTAGCATGCAGCGTTAATATTCTAGAATCTCGTATCAAAAACTATCGCAATATCATCAAGCTTCTGCCCCAGTGCCAACAGTTGTGCCACACGTTACACAGCCATCTGTACAGCTACACTTCCAGCATCCATCTAGCAGCAGCAACAAAGCAGCAGCAACCGCAGCTACGGCACAGCGAGAAACATCCCATTGAAACACTTACAAACACACACACACTCTGAGCACTCTGAGCACTCTTAACACCCTAAACACTCTTAACACTCTGAACACTCTGAAAACTCTGAACACTCTGTACTCCGTCCAGATCCTCTGTTCTATTTTCACTCTCCCACTCTGTGCTCCCTATTATACCCCGATCTTTCATCCCCAATCTCTACTTTTCCACTCATACAACAAAACAAAACACTTGTGACTCGTTGTAGCTAGGATCGTTACGATCTAGTGATGGTTCAGTGATGATTAAAGGCTGCAAAGATATGATGATATTTTCACGATACGATTTTCTGCAATTTTAGCGCCACAAAAACAAAAACAAAATATATATATATGAATTTTCTTTTTTCTATAATCTAATCAAATATCTACCCATAACGGCACATCAAATTTTACACACAACAACAACAACAACAAAATCAAATAAAGATATAAAAAATAAAACGATTTTCAGTGAACTTTATTATGCAGTGCGTCTCAGAACTGCAAGACTGCCGTTTATATTCCTCTTACTATTCCACAATTTTGCGAGCAAATCACTTTTGCATAAATATCTTTTGGGAACAATTAGTTCTTTGCCTTTGTATTCGCTTTTATTCGAAATACTCGTATTTATTTATATATTGCCATGATTAATCAGATATGCTGTAACCGGCTTTCTGAAATGTTCTGAAACGTGCTGCAATTGTTGTCCGATTCGAAAATAATCCATTTAAAAGTGATCTTCCGGCAGGCCGGAACAAAACGATTCCCGATTCGAAGCACAGGATCGGATCGTGTGCAGACAGAACAGAGTTGTAAGGCTATAAGGTTGAAACGTTGTAAGGTCGTAAAGGGAATGCAAAGTAAGGCCAAGAAGCAGCAGCTACTCCCACTAATAAAACTAACATCCAATTAACTGCAAATAGAATGAGAATTTAGTGCTAATGTGCGTTGGCGCAATCACTCTTTGAATGTACTGAAATAATGTAATCTCTGTAATGTTGATGACTCTTCCAATGCGATGCAGGTTGCGAAAGGTTAAAATGGATCAGCGCAAACTAATGGATAATGCCAACACAATAACCGATATGGCCAAGGTAGCTAGCAATCAAGAATTATAACCTTTATAGAATTATCTGTGCAGTTCTCGTATTTAGAATGTGTTATTTATGTACATTTGTATCAAATATGCCGATACACGATACACGATACCAATGCATTTCACATTCACAGACACAAAACACCGTCTACGAGATAATATCGGACATGTCTAGCCGCCAGGATGCCATCGAGGAACGCCTAACAAATCTAGAGGACAAAATGCAGAACCTACAAGTATGCCAAACAATCGAATTGAAAATCCCATTAGACCAGTTGCAATAACATCAATGCTCGATGCATTGATTGAATGCCACTGAGTCCACTTCACACACATATGTTTTCTATGCACACCCCGCAATATGTTTGCACGTATGTGGTTATGTATGTTTGCTATTATCCATTCAACAGGAGCACATGGAAAGCCTTCCGGACCTATTGTCTCGTTGTCTGACCCAACACCAGGAGCGCATCGAGCAACGACGGAACTTTTTACACCCAGACACTGCTGCAGCCCCCATCCAACAGCCAACGCCCCAATCGATGTTCAATGCAGCCCCCATGCTGTTCCCTCATTCAAGGTGAGTTCCCAGCTCCACTCTTTCTTCTTCTCTATCTTTCATTGTGTCTTTGTCATGTCCATTATCCTCATCCACTCATCCATTCATCTCTTCATCATCATTGCCCATCCCCCATCCCTCACCAACCCATCCCCATCCCATCCCCATCCATCATTCCACATCCACATGTCTATCATTAAAGCGAATCTTGTGCCTGTCATTTCAATTTGTTTTCGTTGTCTGTGAATTGTGCGGGGATGCGCCCCATGCCATGCCATGCCATCATCTAGTGTTCATTTGTAAATATATATTATACACATAAATTTTCTTGATGTCCACTTGCACACTTGAATCCTCCAAATTACATCCCCAAAACTCTATGATTCCCGCCAACCACCCAAAAAAAATACAAGAAAAAAAAGAAAAACCAACATCCTCCTTCTCCATCTTCTATGCAAGATTCATATGATTTACGACTGTGACGCTTTGATTGAGGGACGACAGAGCATGGCAGAACAAATTGCAAGAATAAAAAGCTGGAAGAGCTGTTTTGAATTGCTATCGATATGATATCGATGCTATGTCTCTCTTCGATAAATAGACAGTTACTCGGTGTAGGGATTACTATTTTACATATATATTTGTTTTATTTTTAAATTTGAATCTCATGGCTTTATCACCATATCATAAGAATATATCTTTCTATACATTGTCATTGATCTTTCATTGATTTTTCATGCATACACACACCGATACACCGATCCACCGATCACTGATCACTGATCCACTGATCCATCGATACAGATACACACCCATACAGAATCGCCAAAGTTAAATTTGTTTTTCGAAAGCGTACTTTGATAACAACAACGACAATTAACAATCGAATAATGCTTTTTGCATAGAAGTGTTCCCTCATCCAATAACGCCGCTGCTACTTACCATTGGCCAACAAGCCCTATTTTGCCACCTATATCTAGTAGAACACCACATTTAGTGCCTGATACTCACATGCCATCAAATGGATCTGCAGTTAATAGCTACGCATCTTCCAACAAATACGGCAGCTGAATATCAGAGAGAAGAGAGCGCTCCAGTTCCGTGATTAACATCGAGATGCTACCATTAAAGCTCCCATCCCCCAAAACTACGTCAACATTAACGTCAACGTCAACGTCAATGTCAATGTCTATGTCAAAACCAAAACCAAAAGCCATGTCGTCGTCGCCGCCACTAGGCGCTGAGACCGCGCTGAGGCAACGTTTGCATTCGCCGTCGTTATCGCAATCCCAATCCCAATCGCAGTCGCAGTCACAGTCACAGTCCGTACAATATCGGGGAATATCACAGTCACTGGAATACCTGTTGCATCGCGTTGGTGAGACAATACCACCGGTCATACCAGAGGATATTGAATCACCAACAAATACGAACACGAATACGAACACGAACAGCAACAGCAACAGTTCACCGGACCAAAATGTCATAGAGATGTGTACGATGACTGTACCATCATCGAGCTCAGCGCCGGTATTCAGCCGAAGAGCAGCCCTGACGCCAAGGCAAATCGACGCTGGCGATGGCAGTGCCAGTGGCAGTGGCATTGTCAAATCGATAACAATAACGGACCCACTGACTGCAGCACTGACGACATCGATGCCGATGCCGATGACGATGACGACGACGAGTGGCACAGCCGCCTCAGTGGCTGCCTCAACAAAGATCACTGAAAATAAGTTTACTAGAAAGAGAGAACGTGTATGCAATAATAGTAGTAATAGTGCTAGGTAATAATAGTAACTAGTAAATAGTAAATAATAGTGGTAATAGTAATATTAGTAATTCTACAAGTCGAATTTCGAGTGTCGGCCTTTTGTAAATAAAGCCTCTTCGGAATGAGAAACAAACAGAACTCAAAACTCAAAACTGAGAAGGAAAAACGCTAGCATACAATACATGCATACCTTATATACTTACGTGCATACATATGTATGTATGTATGTCTGCCTGTGTTGCACACACACACACACGCACACACTCTTATGGAAATATATGTATATACAGCCCCCGAAAACAAACAAAAAACATATACATACATATGCATATACTATATACTTACTATATACAATGGTGTAATATTTTTTTTTCTAAGTTTTAGGCTATAGCAAAATATTTGTAATTTTCAACTTTGGTGCCCCGCGAGAGGTGGGCCTGTGTTTTGCATACTAATAAAATGATATACAAGTATATAAGTATGTATGTACATATGTCCGTGCATAGGCGTATGGTGTGTGTGCTTGTGTGTGTGTGTGTGTGTGTGTTCGAGAGGGAGGCGATGTTCCGGATGTGATCGGAATCTGTGCGTTGGAAGGAGGCGTGCTTTATCATCCACAGATCATAATAAAAGCCCACACCACAGCCAACTGAAGCGCTCAAAGAACCTACATATTTACACACACTCGCTGGAACACTCCATAACCAGCCAGCCGCACTTCCTGTAATATCTTTTATGTGCAACACTTTTCCTACGACCATACCCCCTGCCCATCAACGCCCCCCATCCAGAACATGTCCTTCCTCTCTGTGCGCATTTTTGTGTGTGTTTTATGTAATGAAAAAATGGAAATACGAACAAAAACAACAACTAGAACAATTATATATACAACAAGAACAAGAACAAGAGAAAGAGGAAGAACCCACTATATGTATAACTGTAAGGCGTAAGATGTTATAAGAACTATCTACTAGAAATCGCGTTAAGACAGTAACCAAAATCAAACGAAGAACAGAGAACGAAGAACGAAGCACAAAGAAGTGAGGAACCACCCACAAAAAAAGTAGTACATACTATTGTACATCTACTAGCGTCTGGCTTTAACTAAACTAATGAAACAAAACCAAAACAAAAACCAAAACCAAAACAAAAACAAAAACCAATTTAATGGAAACACGTTTGTTGTTGTCTTCATTTTCTACATACCCATATATATATGTATCTATGTATATATGTATCGGTATATATTTCGAGTTGTTCGTTGTTTTTTGCCTTTTTCTTTTCTACCAAAAGAAATTATGAACTCAATTAAGAACCTGACTAGCTTTCGAGGGAGTTACTTACGTGACGAGGAGACGTTGATAGTAGCATAGACTAAATGGAAACCCAAACAAAGATAAATACAGAAACAGAACTAAAACGAATTAAAAAGTAAAAAAAATTAAATTAAATTAAAATTAAAAGTAAACGTAAACGTAAAAGTAAAGTAGAGTAATCAAATCGATATAACGGAGAAGAGAACAATTTTAATTGAACTTTTGTAACATATTACATTTAGAAATTCACATTAATTTACAAGAAACCCTTACCCGAACTAAATCTAGGCTCCGGAATAGAACCAGAATAGAGGGCAGAGCAGGTGGGGAAAAAGAGAGTGGTGTAGGAGGTGTAGAAGGTGTAGGAGCTGTAGGAGCTGTAGGAGGAAGCCCCAAACAAAAGATATAGTGTACGAGTAGTCATAATAGCAGAAGTGGCCGAGCTACGTAAAGATTTTCTAAAGATTCTAAAAGGAATTATATATACTCTATATATACATATACTTACTATTACAAGTATTAACGGAGGGCATCGAAGTTACTCGAAACTTAGAGAGAATAAGCTACAAACTAGGTAAATGCATAACTTCAACAAAATGCTTTGTAAGGACTCAACAAAACAAGGAGGAGCAAACAAGATATACAACTGAATTCCCCAGATAGTGCCCCAGTCCCAGACCCCGAATCCGTTCCTAGCCCCCTGTCCACGTCCCTGCAACAAGCTCTAGAACCCGAAAGAACCAGAACCAGCAAGGGCCAGCAAGGATCAAAATATCTGCATAATCTAGAGACTATATATAGCCATAGGTGCTGTAGAGCCCTTAAGCCAATTAACGTATCGGAGTTTCCCCTTAAAGACCAACATCCCCACAACAGCCACAGCGCCCCGCACCTCGCGACAGTCCACGAGATTAACTTTGATTTGGAGCCCCCTCCCCGCCCCCACAAATAATGAAAAGCAAAGAAAACCAAAAGTTTCTCAACTGTCTGATAGGTGTAACTAACGAGTAATATACAAAAATATATCCCCGAGCGATAGATAGAGCCAGGAGGAGGAATCAATCCTAGAAAGAGCGAAGGAGTTTCAAACAAACAAAACAAAAAAAAGGAGAAGACAAACGAAACAAACGAACTAAACGAACCCTTAACAAAAATGTGTGTATACCTATTTATAATATTGAATATTTAAATTGAAATGAACGTTCAAGACTGCTGTCAAAATAGCTTTATCACAAAATAAATAACAAAAGATCTACACAAGACACAGAACAAGAACAGAATCACAAATACTATAAAACAGATCCGAACCGATCGGAAAAGAGCAAAACAAGTACAGTACAGAACATGACATAACATAACATAACATAACATAAAAAACTAAGCAGACACACACTCAAAACACAGAGAAACCTACACACGACACCGACATGGAATACGCATACGCCCAGCTTTAACGTTATGTATTGATGCATATTTGGGTTTCAACTCTACAACAACAACAACAAAACAACAACAACTTTAAACGAACAAATATATCGATATATTGTGTATGTACAATGTACATATGTGTCGGTCGATAAGCGATATATCAAATCGAATTGAATCGAAACGAAACGAATAATTGGTGCAAGATCAAATTCCCGCTTCAACTGGTTTCCTTAAGCCCCACAAAAATGATAAAAAAATTAAAACTTAAAACAAAACCAAAAACCAAAAGCCAAAAACCAAAACCAAAAAAACTTTGATATGAGGGACCGAAATTTCAAATGACGGGTCTTTATTATACAAACTACCGAAAACTAAAACTTAAAGCAAAATCAAACAATTAATGCGAATCTCTGTCTGAAAACTGAACCTACCAAAAACAAAAAAAAAAACAAAAAACGAAGCACAACTAGAAAACCAACAGAATCACTTGATAATAAAACATGATTTTGAGACGCATTTTGAGCTGGAATACTGTTGCCGTTGCAGTTGCCGCTGCAGTTGCAGTTGCAGCCACAGGACACACGACACTCGACACAACTGAATTCATGAATGAGCACCACACCATATCTTTGGCTAAATGTTGTTCCTTGCGGCTGTAGTATGTACTTGTCCAGTCGTCCCTGTCGGTCGCCCTGTCGCCCTGTCGTTTGTCCAGACCCATGTCCTGTGTCCTGTGTGTTGTCTACTTTGTGTGTTGTTTTTGCATATTTTTCTAATACGGATTCTAATTCCATATGCATACATGACAAATATATCTTGTGTATGTGTATATTCTTTTCTTCAGCGAATCGTAGAGCTCGTGGGGTGCTGCGAAAGTCACAAAGTGTTGCACACGCCTGATCCTAGAACCGATCCGAACTGAACCGATCCGAACCGATCCGAACCGAACCGATAACTGGATACAAGTTCTCTCAATCGTCCATCGAATACCAGGAATACCAGAAATACCCAAGCCGAAATAGCAGTTTTTTTTCGGGTACATTTACACGCCCAGAACTATAGTATACTATATATATGTACATATATGTATAGAGGGCCACCCCCAACAACCGCAGAACAGAACAGATTCCAGTCCCTTGCCCTTTTCCCGCTCTTTCAACTATTGTGTGTAGAATGAGGTATGCAACAAATATGTAGGGTTATACACATACATAAACACACACACATTACACACACACACAACACAAACACACATATATAAATATAAATACATACATATACTTATATACATGCATGTACAGACGGTCTAGAGAGTATATACCCAGAGAAGAGCCCGCGACGACACAACAAATAAGATCATATTTGACTTTATATGTATTATAGTAATGTATTCAGTAGCTAAATCGAAAGCCGAAGCAAAGACCAATTTATTAAACGACAAACTAAAATGAAAAAAAAAAACAAAACAAAAACAAAATGGAAACGAAAACCGAATAAGAACAATTATTATGTTAAACTAAACAATAAAGGATGATGAGGACGATGTAGAGGACTTGGACATGAACGCAGATGAAGATGCAGTCGAAAAGTGAAACAATTTTTTATTGAAAACAAAACAAAAAGAAAACCTTAAGGAAATGAAAACCTAAACTAGAATGCATTGCATGATTTAAACAAACAAACAAACAAAAAGAGAAAAAATAAACCGAAACTAAAGTAAATGCAACCAAATCTAAAACTAAAGTCAACTAAACTAAACCTTAAACTACAACTAAGTAAATCTAAATTAAACTTAATTAAATTAGTATAAAAGAAAGGGAAAAGATTTGATTTCTTAAAGAAATGCGTAGGAGAATTTAAAAACCACAAAAAAAAAAAAAAAAAAAAAAAAAAAAAACCAAAAACCCCAATGGAAAAATAGTTTATTTTGACTTAATTGTATTGTATATTTAAATTTAAATTAAAAAAAAAAATTAAACCGATACCCGAAACAGAAACCAAACAAAATATATTGTTATATATATATATGTATGTATCTTATCGAGGAACCGTGTTTTGCAAAAGCTTTAATATTTAGGGTGCCTACATTTGCTAAATTAGTATTTTACGATTAAAAAAAAAACAAAAAAAAAACTTAAAAAAAAAAAACAGAACAGAAATACAGAAACCACAGACACAAAATAGCATTAACATAGAAAACAGATGATAACGATGAGGATTCGAAAGCCTAGTTATAGAACAAAATCGACAAAAGAAAAGCAGAACACTAGAAAAAGGCAGTTCATAGAACCCGCGTAATGTTTGGTAAAGTCAAGAATCTAAAGCTAAGAAAAACCCCAAGCCCAAAACCGAAACCGAAAGAGCAAAAAAAACAGAAACACAATTGAGAAATACCATGAAAAAAAACAACAGAAGAACACAAAACCCAAAACCAGAAACCAAAAACCAAAAACCAAAACTAATGCAAATATTGTATTTGTATTTGAGATATGAATTTTAAGAATGTTTATTAGACTTACGATTTGTTATTTTGTATACATATGTATATATATAATATATATATATATATATCATATGTATTATGTATGTAGCATAAACTGATCAGATCTGATGACGATTGTAATTTTTTTTTTTTTTTTTTTTGCTCATTAAGCATTTACCTCGTAAGAATTCCCACTATTTATAGCAAATTTACCGTATTACATAAAATCAATTGCTGTACTGTTATAATGTACACTTCTCCCCCTTCCCATGAAAGATCGAGCATAAATATGAGAGGAAGAAGAAGAAGAAACGAATGGGAATATGAGAAAAATGATCGAGAATGAGAATGACATGAGATCTGTGGGAGAAGTAGGGACAGAAAGATAAACCCCCCCCTCCCCACATAAAAGTGTAAATTATTAATTAAAAAACCAACAACAACAACAAAAAACAAAAGAGAAAAATTGAAATTTTAACAATAATAAAGGGCTTTGTATGAAAGAAAAACCAACAAAAACTGAATAAAAATAAATTAAAAATATAAAATCTAACAATTGATGTGTGTATGGGATTTAGGGGTTGTTTGGGAAAAGGGTGCCCTTAAAAATGGAAGCAACAATTCAACAAAAATACCAGAAAGTCATCAGAGTTTGGATAAAACAGGTAATATAATAAATATTGTCTATATATGCTTTTCATTGGTTTTAATACGATTATTCCATCTGCAATAAAATGCCAATTTTGATTTACGAGTATCATATTTTATTATCGGATACGATACGATTTGTACATTGGATAACAGAACAAAAAAAAAAGAGGGGGGCGAATTTATTAATATATTTATACATATATGTAAATGATGCTAACGGGGGACCACTACACTCCGCTCCACAGCACTGCACTCCACTCCACACATGGAACTATGTATATTCGGTTGAGGTGTCTGTGTGTCGCTTCGTGTCGGCATTTGTGATGGCTTCATGGAGGCTGATAATGGCATACAACTAACACACAGGCATACTACACGATAAATCTAATCTCAGACGTCGCAGATCGATTCCGGCTATCGACATCCTAGTTATCGGCACCACAGCAGTGGCCCAGCTTCTGCCAGAAGGCGCCCAACTTGGAGGACTGCTTCTTGGTGGCCCTCTGGGCGGCCTTCTCGTTCTTGAAGATCACCCACGCACGTTTCGTTTCGGGATTGGCCGGACCCCACTTGTCGCTGGGTCGCAGCGAGGCCACAAAGGACTGCAATAGGAGCTTGATTAGACCCTGTTCGAGATGGCTGCTCTCCAGATACTCACTTGGCCCATGCTGCCCTCTCTGTGCCGGGAAATGTACCACATCCACCAGAGTGGGAACTGTGCCGCTCCGATGCCAAACAGCAGCCAGCCAGCCACTAAAGAGATCAGAAATTAGAAATTATGGGAACACTACTACTACCAAAACTACTCCAAGGACAACTCACCATTGGCCGACTCTGGGAAGGGTAGTTCGCTGTAGGTAATGGGCTCGATGGTGACCATGGAGTAGATGAAGATGACGATCATCATGACGGGCGTGAAGAAGGACCAGCAGAGGCGCCAGTAGAGGGACACCCTTCGATTGCACATGAACTCGACATCATCGCAAAAGTTCTGCAGGCCATAGACCCAGACAATGCCTGCCAGCTCGAAGATGGCCAAAATAAAGACCACGTAGGTGCCGCCATAGAAGTCCACCAGCGTGAGGATCCACTGGCCACCCTGTGGAGGCAAACAAACACACAGACTTAGAGACAATAAACAAACAAAAAGTCGCGTAGACTTGACAGCCACTTACTGGTGTCACATAGACCAGGCCCATGAGGAAGCCGCAAGTGGAGGTGGCCAGCGCCACTTTCCAGTATTTCCAGCTCTTGAACTGATCGCAAATGATCGTCACAATCGTGCTCTGCAGGGCCACAATCGAGCCGATGCCCAGGACAAACAGCATAAAGAAGAAGAGCACCGAGAAGAGCTGCGGCACCGCCTTGAACTTGGATATGGCGTCCGGGTACGAGATGAATGCCAGTCCCGTGCCACTGCGCACCACATCGCGGATATTCTCGATCTGCAGATTGTGGGCCAGATTGCCGAGAATCGCAAAGATGGTGATGCCGCCCAGCAGACTCGTCAGCGTGTCCAGGGTGGTCACAATCATCGCATCCCTGCCAAAGATCAAGAAGAAAATGTTCACAAAGGATCCGATCCCATGGGCAGTGCTCACCTGTAGATGCCATGATCGAAGCGATTGTAGGAGGCAAACATGATGATCGGCCCCGAGCCGACGGCCAGCGAGAAGAAGCACTGAACGACGGCATTCTTCCACACAGTGGGATTCAGGAGCTCCCCCCATTGCGGCTCCAGGAAGAAGATGATGCCGTCCCGTGCCCCGTCCAGGGTGACGGCTCTCACCAGCAGAATGAACAGCACTACGTAGGGGAACAGGGCCAAGAAGTAGGCCGCTTTGCCGGAGCTCTTAACGCCGCGCATGATCACCAGGAAGATGACCACCCAGGCGACGAACAGAGCCAGCGTCAGCTTCCAGTCGGGGGCGCCAATGCCGTCTGATATGTCCATCTTCTCCTTGATCACCACATTCCTGGCAAAAAACACACACAGGGAGTGCGTTAAAAGGGAGCTTTGTGCCATCCCCAAACGGGGGGAAACTCACAGAAAGTAGAGCTCGGAGCTGCTCTGAAGCTGCCCGGTGTCCGCCAGGGCGGTAGCATTGCTGCTGCTGCCGAGGAGCAGGCTATCGATCTCCTCCTGGGGCCTCGAGTCCACACAGTTGATCCAGTCTTCCCAGCAGTAGGACCAGGGCAGCACCGATTGGAAGGACACAAAGAGATAGTAGAGCGTCAGGGCCAGCAGCGAGGAGTAGTAGGTGATGATGCAGATGGTGGCAAAGGCCTGGCCATAGCCCACGCCCACAAAGCCCGGCACCACAGACCAAATCTTCACAGTGCCCTGGCTGGTGAACTGTCCAATGATCATTTCCAAGTAGTACATGGGCTTGCCTGCAAAACACAAAAGCGATCAAGTAGAGACTCGTCTCAAATGGAGGACTCGCTGCTTACCAATCAGGAAGAGCACAATGAGGTAGGGTATCAGAAAGGCACCGCCGCCATTCTCGTACGCGGTGAAGGGAAATCGCCAGACATTGCCCAGGCCCACGGACACCGATATGCAGGACATGAGGAACTCCAGGCCATTGCCCCAATTGGAACGCTCGACATTCTGCTTTTCGGCATCCACCTTCTGCAAAAGAGATCAAAGATTGGATGTC
Source organism: Drosophila tristis (assembly GCA_018150885.1). NCBI lineage: Eukaryota > Metazoa > Arthropoda > Insecta > Diptera > Drosophilidae > Drosophila > Drosophila tristis. The sequence goes on along the minus strand of JAECWT010000215.1, from coordinate 3,341,965 downwards.
AGAGGCCCGCCATACATGAGTTATGCGTTCAAACAGCATTCCAGACACATGACTAAATATTTAGACACTCATTAGCGTTGGATTTTCAACTCGGGTAAATATGACTAGCAGCAGCAGCAGCAGCAGCACACATTGCCCTGTCAGCAGCGTTGGAATTTCCAAATCTGAATTCCCAGATAAGCCACACGCAAATATGTATCCACTAAGCTTGTATACGATCTTTACTACAGATAGATAATGCTATATACACACCACACACCACATACCACATATATGCCATATATGCCATATATCATCGTGTATCCATTCACTGTGACATATCTATATTTGTTTCCGTTCTACCTGTGATAAGATTTGAGGAGGGACACCGGGATTTTAAAGCAATTGATGCTGCTTTTATGGCACCAATGGATCTGCCTAACTGCAATGATCTCTCGCTGAGATCCATATACTCAGTGGAGATTGCTTAAATTTATTAAAAAGCTCTTCTTTGTGACCACAAGTGCCTCGACATCAAGACACCAGATATGTACATATGTATCTCTATTGAAATGTCCAATCTGCGATGCTAGAAATAGTTCAGATTCCTACAAATTGAATGCACATTTTCGGAGTGTTGGGCAAGCCATTGCTTCGAGTGTGGCAAACGAAAACTGAAAGGTGGGTACATATTTCTGTAGCATGAATCATTAAAGCATCCAGATCTAAGTCGAATCTGTCTGCGCGTGTGTGCACAGCCTTTCAATATTAAGGCAACTTTTGCTTTAGTCATTTTGTATTTTTATTGAGCCTACCCATGTACCCCACATATTCAATCGTAAAGTTGCAAAGAATAACCACTGGCGTTCATTTGAATAAATGCAAATAGGCAGCCACTTTTATGTGTTGTGAATCAGCGAAGCGAACGGGAATAGTCAGAAGGGCCTATAAAGCAATTAGCTCTGAATCTGAATGCAGTTTTTTCTATAAATATAAATGAACTATTAGGCGTTGAGCGATGCCAACCCCCCGCCCGGCCAATGGTTTCTGCCTAATGCCAGAACAAAAAAAATCCCCGCCGACAAAGTGCCCAAATGGTTTTTATATTCATCATAAATTCAATGTCTATTCTGCTCAGCCACTAATTGGGAAACTTCCCCGACATTTAAATCCGTCACTCAACACGATAGAGCATCGGAGAGTTCGAGTTTGCCCGAACAGCACAGCTTTTCCAGCAAAAGTTCACACGTTGATTGGAGAGACAGACAATTGAATTCTAGTTAATGACTCACTCACCCGTCGGCCGGTATCTCTAAAGCAATTATAATATTTCAATGACACAAGTGCAGCGCCACAGGGAGCGGGTGAGGGCGAGGGAGAGGGAGAACGAGAGTACGGCTTGAAGCTTTAGGAGGGCCACTAAGTCGCTCGAGGTTCTCCCTTACGTGCAGTAACTATGAAACGCACCTTTCAAACAATTTCAGGGCCCTGTCGTGTTGTAGTAAGTGCTATTAATTATAATTATACCTCCGAACTCTGATATTTTTTGTACTAATACCATAATGGAAATCTATTTTCAGCAATACATTATTGGCACAGCAGCACCAGCTGGGGGGATTTCGTTGGTGTCGTTAACGGTTTTGTTTACGGCCCCCAAAACGCTGCGCCGCTTTACATATTTGTGCGGTTCGTAAAACAAAACAAAAAAGGCTGTTTAAATAAAATAATAACTGAGAAAGAGACACACAGCCTGGTGGGCGGGCAGACGCTGGCAGCGACGGCAATTACGGAGATAAATGAAAACGAAAACTGCATCATTGTAAGGCTGTAGAAATGGTCGTGGAACCGAAGCCACAGGCAAGCCCCATCTGTTTGCGTATCCACTTTATCTGCGACAAAGGTGTTACAATCTTGTACTCACATTGCAATGATACCTTACAAAAAATATAATATATACAGCCTGTATTTTGGGACCATAGATTTTGAGAGGCTGCTGAACTTCCGATTTGCTATCTAATGGAATCGAAATCTGCTTAAATATGCAGATATGCATATGATCAGTAATTGAATACTGACTGGGAATATATGGATTGGGATTTTCCGGGAATCACCATTATTATTATGCACCATTTAAATGAAGGCAAAGTCCCCCACTTTGGAGATCTTGCAACCGCCGATTAGACCACTGATTTAGCATTCAACTTTCGTGTGGGGTAATACCACAGAATACTTTCCACCGGGCTGTTTCCCAGATGCCCGTTTGAGCCAGCATTTGATCATTGGTTTCGTCACATGTCGGTGCCAGCTAGGGGCTCTGTTCGGTTCGGTTTGGTTCTGTCATTGCAGTCATCTTTCGTGTGGAAACGGGTTTCCGCCCCTGCGATATGCCCACGATATGCGCACTTAAGCACATAGCAATAATATGTACAATAAGTACCAGAGTACTTGCTCGTACTCGTATATTGTATCTGGAAAGTGAGGTTGTTAGAATAGTGCCGGCCGCGCAGTTTGAAGGCTGTCTAAGATAAGTTTCGGTTCGGTTTGGTTCGGTTCAGTCTCAGTTTCAGGGGAATTATGGTTATTTTTCTGGGGCATTCACTACGGGGGTACTACTCGTATATGGTTATGTACGGCGGCGGGGCAATAAACCGTATAAGATATGCAGTTAATATCCGCCAGGCAAAGTCTGCTCTGCGCTGCTCTGCTCTCCTCTGCTCTCCTCTGGCTCTCCTCTTCACTGCCCTGCACTCTGCCAGCTCTCCTCAACGGTGCTCTGTCTGCGTGTGCGTTGGGCGGTGGATTGTAAATCGCATTTTCGTTTATCGGTCGATTAGCCCTGCAATTAAAGACTGACTGACTTAATGATCACAATGACCATAAAGCCATAAAAGCAAAACAACGCCGGTGGAGCAGCGGCGGAACATGACTAAAGGAGCAACCAATACGCAGAGCATAAGAGCCATAACCCTCTAGCAAGTACTCCACACACATGTATATCCCTACGCGCCTCCTTTGGCTGGGGGTGGGTCACATACTGTCCCACTTGACTGTGGCTTACTGTGGCTGCTCTTCTCTAATCTGTCGCCATATGGCGGCCATCCACTTATGCGCGCCACTCCACACTCGAGTGCTGCCCCGCCACTGCACTTGAAACTAATTTCATTAGCTCTTTGCCCCGTGATTGTTTTATGGAGCGTTGCATGGGGGCGCGGGTGGGGGGTTTGCTCGGTTCTCCACTTACTTCTGTTGTGGTTTCTTCTGCTGTTGCTGCTTCTGTGCCTGGTGCTGGTGCCGCAGTGGGTGTTGCTGCTTCTCCTTCTGCTCCTGCAGCACCTGCTACTCCATTGCTGTTGCCATTCGGCTGATGAACACCTTTGAGTTCCATTTGGAAGCTCCGCTTTGGTGGTGGTGGGTGCTGCTGCTGGCCAACGTTTAAACACCGAACACCGAACACCGACTCGTTCTTATGACGTTCTCTCTGCACTTGAAACTGTTAATTGCAATTGGTAATTAAACACATTTCATGGGCCAACCGATCTCAGCCCTTGGCTCTGGTTCTGGTTATGGTTCTGGCTCTGTGGCTATGGTCACTGGCTTTCGATGGAGGTGGTGGTGGTGGTGGTGTTGGTTGTGCTGCCGCGAATGCCACGGCTAGAACTGAGAATGCTCCGAGCGCTTGCCGCTTTAAGAACTGCCAAAGTACAAGCAGCGTTTCGCCAAGCAGCGGCGCTCAAAGCCCGGGCAGGCAGGCAGCAGCGGAGCCAACAGGTAAAAAGCGTGAAATTGTTCACACAGATATCTCCACTCACTCACACCACCTGCCTACCTACCACCCAGTCACACTCACACACTCACATTCCCGTTCCCGTGAGCAGTTGGCGAGGGGAAAAACATTCCGATCGTGTGCTCGTCGTGGCTTCAGATACAGATACAGATATAGATAGATACTCATCGGGCCAACCCGATGGTCGCGTGCTAACTTTCAACGGGAATGGGGTGGCAGTTTTCCCAAGTAAATGCCATAGCCAGTGCCCACTGTATGGCGCTACGAGCGAAACATCCAAAACTTCGATAAAAGGAACCACGAAGGTAAGCGGTTTAATTATAAACCATTGAAAGGCACTGCCAGTAGTAAATACCTGCCCAAAGACGCACACGCAGTCGAGGAACGCAGTAAAACTCACTTCCCTTCCCGATCCAGACCCATAACCCAAGACCGTGACAAACGATTTTCGGGTACCCATAGAGATTAAGTAGGTTCTCCAGTTCGCGTATAAGTACCCGCACCGCTATCCGCTGACCGCCAGCAAATGAGAAGTCAAAAGAAGTCCAGACATCACTAATTGGACTGCTGGGGCCACAAGGAATCGATAAAGAATTCAGTTGAATTCGATTCATTGGTCAATATTCATTGACGGGCCACAAACATTTACAATCCAACGCGCCTGATCAGCGGTCCTCTAGTTTATTGCGTGTCGATCCAGCGATCCACCGATCCACCGATCCATCGTTTCATCGTTCCATCGTTCCATCGAGGGGGAATGCGCATTTTCTTGGTCATGGACTGTGGCTTCTATGACGCCCAGCCCAGAGCTCTACTCGATACCAAAATTGCACGTACAATCAATCATTCATCAGTTCTTCGGCAATATTTGCCGATATCGGTACCTATAGGTGTACCTAGGTGCCAGCAGATAAGTTTAAGTTGTTCCATGGAACCGGTGAGGTGAATCCGGTCGCCATGGATCCGGTATAATCTTTATGCACGATATGTGCGCAGATAATAATATCATAAACATATCGTAATTGGCATCGCATTCAATGTGGATAAGATATAGGACAATGCCTTCCATTGAAAAAGGGCTGACGACTTATCTTTTACGATCCTCCGGTGATTTCCTCAATTGGGAAAGTCGTTTCGGTTACAAATTCCTCTATAATTGAGTAGATGTTCGCACACACATAGAATCTGAAATCTTCCAATTGAATTAAACACATGCGAATATATTCCTGCAAATTAAATAGTTTTAAAGTCTTAAGTTTGGGAACTCTCTTAGCCCATTCCAAAAACCAATCCCCACAACACACAATTCGTTTACTTTTCAATAATATTTTATTTAATGTACTTGCATTATATTTAGTTAATAACTAGATTTGTAAATTATTCTCACTTGAATGCGTCTATAAATTAATTCTTATTCGTATCTCTCGTCACTCCTTCTCTCAGCATTACTAGATAAGAAAAAAAAACGGGGGGTATAACCGGATATAAATAGGGGAAGCAGAACCGCACACACACACACACACACACGATGATCGTTAGGGGAAGACGACTCTATCCAAAAAGAAGGCGGGCTTCGGGTACTTGCGGGTATGTGTGGTCTTCAATCTTGATGCTCTATCGCTATGTCAGTTTATCAGTTTATCGATCAGTACATCAGTTTATAAGTTTATCAAAAATTGTACAAGTGACAAAATCTACATTTGAAATCGTAAAAGAAAAGAAGAGCCCAAAGATAAATCTATAATTTAAATTGCATTTTTGCATTGAGTGGACATCGATACTGCTGAAAACTTAATTTTTTCACAGTAGCAGACCAGGGATGGGGGTGGAGTGGCACAACAACAAAGGGGGCGGACGGCCGAACGAACGAACAGTACGAATGAATTATTTTAAATTAGCAAATTAATGTTAATTAATTACACACGAAAGATCTAAAAACAAACAGGAAAAAAATTGTATAATAATCATAATAATAATAATAATAAAAAGTCATTATGATAATGATAATGATAGAGCAATAATCATAGTAATAATAATTGTTGTATAAACTATCGTAGAAGAAGAATAACACGCCAAGTCTTTAAAATCGCCGCACAGAATCGTAAGAATCCTGATATATAAATGTGGATACAGATATATAGATACAGCATATAGATTTAGATAGATATATATATGTATATGTATATATGCATATGATCATCACTTGTACGTTTTATTAACTAACTTGTTTAATTCTGCCCTTTTCGGCAATGACGATGACGATGAAGACAATGAGAACCATGACGGCGACTATTAAGCATTTTTCTTGTTGTTTTTTTAAATATATTTTGTATTTCATATATTGATTTTGTTTTTGTTTTCTCTTCTCTCTCTCTCTCTCTGTCTCTCTCTCTTCACTGTTTCATTGTATACATTAAAATTGAAGTTTTCTCTTTATCGCATCCAAAATAAATATGTATATGGTTTTACATGGTTTTTGTATTGTTTTGTTTTGTATTGTTTTGTTTTATTATGTGTGTGAGTGTGTGTGTGTGTATGTGTGGGTGGGTGTTTGGTGTAACATTATCAATTTTGTGTACTGGGGCATCGTTTTGGGTTGGGTTTTAGGTTGGTGAAGATGGGTTTTTTTGGGGGAGTTGGGATCGTGTGTGTTGTGCTGTACTTGGAATAAGACTTCCTAAAGCTTCTTCTGTCTCTGGTCTAAAAAACACCCAGAAATTGTAACATCTTAAGCGATTTTGTTTTACGTTTATTCCTTGTCAAGTCATTCTATGAATAGTTTGTTTCTTAGTTTTCTTTTGTTTTGAATCTTTCTTGCATTCGCACATTGAATTTCAGAAAGAAAGGCAATTGAGGTTTCACTCTTTTTTTGTTTTAGTTTAGTTTTCTTTTGTGGCAGCACTATTTGCAGTTTGTTTTTTTTTTTATCAACAATTATTGCTTTTTGCTTTTGCTTACGCGTTTGTCCCTCTTGTCTTTGCATTGCATAATTGGCTTTTTTTTTTACTAAATTGCTTTCGTTTTGTGATTGTATTTACATTATTTTTGCACATGCTAGGTGGGGCGGGGAGGAGGAGACACAACTCTCCCCTCTCCCGTGCCACATCTCTCTTTTACCACTATTCTGATCTATTTTTCTGTTTTAGTTTTAGTTTTAGAGTCTGTTGGTTTGGTTTTTTGTTTTTGTTTTAATTTGTTGACTAACAATGGCACACACGCATATAAATATATTGATTCTGTTAACGAGTTACGATCTTTTCTGTCATCATTGGTTGTCTGTTGCTTTAGGCATTTAGCGGCGCTAATGGCGGTGTGGGGGGAGGGAAGAGGAGGCGGATCGGGAGGGGGTCACAGCAGATTAAGTATTTCGCATTCGACTTGAGCATTCTCTCTCCGATCTCTCGCTAACTCGCTCTCTCTTGCTCTCTCTCTCTCTATTCTTTGCTCGGGGGATTTTGTTTTGTAATTTATTTCTTCAAAGTAATATTGTACTCTTTATGGTTCGACATCATTTTTTGTTTAAATATATATGAATAAAAACAACATAATTCATACACATATAAAAACGTATCGGAACGATCAAAAACCGGAGATGATACTAGATATACAATCAATTTTAATATATATACTATATAATTCCATTCCTATGCTTATCTGTATGTACAATTACAAATATCTCCTCTTTCCTTCTCTCTCTATCTCCGAATCTGATTCTGATTCGGATTCTCTTCTAATTTCTGTCTGATCCTCGATCGCTGATGAACGAACGCTTGATATTGGGTTTAAGGTTTAAGATTTGGATTCTTTGTTGTTTGTTTTTGTGTATTTTTGTGTGTGTTTTCTGCATTTCGTTATTTAATTTATAAAAAGAACTATTTACACTAGATAGTAGACCTACTTACAGCTGAGTATGGTAATATCTTAAGCGGTTCGTCTGCTTTTGCTCTCCTGCCTTGCCTTTGCCTTTCTGCCTCTGAACCTGCCTCTCTGCTGATTGCTAGTTGCTGGTTGCCGATTGATTGATTCATTAGTTGATGGGAGCCTGATTTGATTGATTGTTAACTTTACACAAACCCCACAGCAGTTCTGTGCCCCCGCGATTTGGTGTCCCTCGGTTGTTTGTTGTGTGATTGGGATGCGAGGCAGGCGGCGGCAATCAACACACAATATGTGGCGGCAGACAAACGGTGTATGCCTCTCACATATTTATGATTATACATGCACGAGTGTGTGTGTGTTAGTGAGGTGTCTTATACATATATGCGTGTGTGTGTGTTTGTGTGTTTGTGGGGGAATAGGGAAGGGAAGGGATGGGATGTGGGGTATATATGGGGTATATGTATGATTAGAGAGGGCTCTCTTTCTAGGCTCAGTCGCAGTCTACAAATCTTAACTAACGTTTTTTTTTGTTTTTGTTTTGTTTTGTTTAGTGGAGGAGGCGGCGCGCACTTTGGCCTTCAGTTCATCTGCAATCCTTAGCAAATTCTTAGCAATATCCTGCCTCCGTCTTGACGGCCGCCACCTCCGGAGCCAGAAGACTCCTCCAAGCGCTTAATTCTTGCTTTTGGACTGGGTGTTGACTGTTTTTGCTTTGCTGTTAAAGTGTTTCTGTTGTTTGTGTTTTGCAGATAGGAGCAGTTGTTGGGTACTAGCGTTAGTTGTTGTTCAGTAGGGCTCTTGGTTAGTCACGCATCTCCACCCATTTCGCGAGATTTCTGGCGACCAGTTCCTTATTGAGAAAGATTACATTCTGGAAAAGTACAAAAAAACGGTTTGTGTGTGAATTCTCATATAAGAAAGAGAAAACAAAAATGTTTACAAAACGTGCAATCTAAAACTACATAAAAATAAATTTTAAGGAAATGAAAATGAATATTTTAAGAGCTAATATGATGTGGATTTCCCCTAAAAAAAATTGAGCGAGCGATTAGGGAAATTTTCCGATTTAACCACAAAAAGGTCTCAATAAAAGAGATCGATAAAAATAGCCGATTACATAGGAGCAAAATATGTAAAAATGCTTCAGATTTTTGGGTTTCAGATAAGTGCAATAAACAAAAAAAAAATACAAATATTCTACAGCAAATTAGCTATCATATCTTTTTTCGTCAACTGAATGGCTAAATGCCAATCAGGCATTGAATGAACGTGAATGGAACCAGTGAAACCCACTTTTATTCCCGAATGGAGCTGCCTCTGAAAGATTTAAATTTCTTTTGCATTTCTGCAGTTCTGCGATGCGCGCCATCTCTCTCTGATTGATGTCAGCTACATATATGGGAGGCGCGTGGGAAAAGGATTGTACTCACATTGGGGCCCAGGGAAGCAAATAAAAAGATTTCTGGTATGTTGTGACTATTGTAGCCGGCGACTTGTGCTTGCAAGACAATGCCTTTGGTTAGTTTGGTGAGGACATCGATCGCCTCCAGAGACCAGGCACCGTCTGTGGGAAAGCGGGTAAATCAAGAAATATTATTCAAAGTTTATAGTTCATGACGCAAGCTGAAACTTACCAATGGGCTCAATGTTGGACAGGATGCATTCTGTGGCCTGGAAGGGCACCACCATGAAATCGGTGCGAATCTGACGGAGAACGGAGAGGTTCACGTTCATGTAGCCACCGAAATCAAGGAATTTAACCACACAACGCTCCTCATCCTCGTCATCGAGATCGACGATTTGTACGCGATACCAGATCCCGTGGACGGGCAGCACGCAAACGGCACTGATCTCAATGCCCGGCAGCAGAGGCGCCTCCATTTCAGAGTAACTGTCGTACAGCTGCTTCTGCAGCATTGGCAGTGCCGGATGCGATGGATGCAGCGGATGATGGACAAACAGATGTGATCCCGAGAGCACGGTACTGACCACCACATCATTGTTGATGCCCTCAAAGAGTTTGAGCTGCACGCAGAAAGAGAATGGATTTTAGACACGAGTTTGGAGACTGGCGCAAGAGACATTACTCACTTGTAGGTTGGAGAGGCTTTGTGCCGATAGAGGAACTATGGTTTGTGGAAGCGCAAAGTGGATGCGTTGCATTGTAAAGTTAGGGTACCGCTTGACGGGCAGACGCTGACGGATCATGGTTAAAGCGGCATCGATCTCGCTCTCCGTGCCTTCGACAACGCAAATGCGCAGCTTATTCGTGCATGGGTTCTTGCTGAGGATCACACTCGCCTGGGTCTTGGCCTTGATCTGGTTGATAAAGGCACGCTTGCGGCCGTACAGTTGACCGATCAGGCTGACGGGGAAGACAAACTCGTAGCTGACTTTGACACGCGTCGCCTCCGAGCGGGGCAGGCTGGAGCCCTTGCCAGAGTCCCCAGACTGAACGCTGCAAATGCTAAGCGAGGGACTGGCCGCATCCACATTGCGTTTCTGGTTACCATTGCTATCTGTCTCCTTGATGTCTGTCTGTGAATCATAGTCTTGGTGACTAGCACCAGCAGCCTCCTTGGGATTGGGCTTAGGCTTGGGCTTGGGTGGCTCCTCCTCCACTAACACCTTCTTGCTGTCGCCTGGCTGGCAATTGTTGTTTTGCTCGCACTCCTTCGTGTAGGTGGCCTCAAGGAACGAGTTCTCTGGCGATATCTTTGGGGTGCGTGTGGCCTTGATAACCACCGGCTCGACGACCTTGCTGTTTGCCTTGCGATTGTAGAAGGAGACGCGTGTGTTCACCGAATCGGGCAGATCGCGCGGCGACGATAGATTCTCAAAGTCCTCGTCGATGGAGCAGAGCTTCTTGTGCTCGGCATCCTGTATCTTTGACTTGAGCATCTCCGAGTCGATCTGCTGCTGCTGCTGTTGCTGATGTACACCCGGCGGAGTGCGTCCATTGCTCTGTATCTTGATGGGAGCCGACTTTCCATACAGCATTGTGTTGGGGCTATCCTTCTCGTCGCTGCCGCTTCCACTCCCGTTGCCATTTTCTGTGGCATCTGTGCCGTTGATATTCATCGATTTGGTTGCCTGCTGCAGCAGAAAGCTCGTCGGGAGCTTGCCATTCTGTAGGCCGCCGTTTGCAGTGCGCGCCTCCAGAGGGGAGACGACGCCACCCGACGATTCCTTGGCGTTGTTGTCCTCATCGTCGGGCTTGTCTAAACGATTTTTATTTCTACGTCGGAACCAAAACACGCCCAGGATAAATGCTACACCGGGCAGTGACAAGTAGAGTAGTGGACGACCGGATACCATTTTCGCTGAATATTGAAGGCTCTGCAAAGAGGGAGAGACAATCCGTTTAAGATGCGATTTTAGTAGATCCTTTTGAACACTTAAAGATAACCGACCCGTGTCTTATTTGCGTAAATTTGTTGGTTAATGTGTTTTGTTGTGTAGCGTGGAATATATTTGTTGTGTATTTGAACAAAACTAAATGAATAATGGCTACAGAACGTATTCAAAACGAATGACTTATAGAGCATTGAAAACTTTCGTTGAATTTTCGGAATTTGTTTTGTTTTTGTTTTATCCAAAAACCATGGCTGCCCCAAAGCGACGTACTTTTGGTACTTTCCTGATCTTTCCCTAGAAGTAAATCGACTTGTGGGGAAAGCTCCAACAGAGGGTACTTATTATCATAAGTATCACACATGTGCTTGCAAAGCAGATGATCGATTAACAATTTAGTGCTGCGACTATTATATAATTACGCACCGCCAAGATAGGGTTGAATAGAGCATAAAGTGGGTAGATGCGAGCATCAAAGATCATTAGTAGGAGCTGAATAAAATGTAATTGCAATTCTCTGATATCGTAGAATTTGCCTAGATATGTTAAATCTGCTAGGATATCTGCTATCCTTTCTTTCTTACATATTTTTCCTATAGTTAAAGCTACAAAACAAAAACGTTCTTTCGTGTTTTTCGAGCATCACGAGACCTGCGGTGCCAGTCAGTGTGTGTTTTTGGCTTTTTCCTTTGTGAACTTTTGCGTGTATTTATAGCAACAAATAAAATACATAATTATAGACAACAATTTCGAGCGACGCGCAGACCAAATACTATAACGAAAGAGGGAGACACACACACAGGTTAAGAGAGCGGGAGTGGGAGCGAGATAGGTGCAAAGCAAATTTGAATGCCACGCGGAAGACCCTCCCCACACACAACACACTTGGCATAGCGGGTGGAAGGGGGAGCGAAAGAGCAACACACATACTTGGCATAGGTGGTTGGGTGGGGGAAAGTGAGCGCGCGAGAGAGAGGGGGCCAAACAAGATCGAGAGAGAGAGAGAACGGAGCGCGTGCGCAAGAACGAACAAGAAACAAAATAAGAGCCAGAGAGAAACGAAAGGCAAGACGAAACGAAACGAAAAGAACAAGCCGTTACGTTTCCGGCAAATGTTATGAAATCATTACAAAACAAAAACTAAAAGACAATGAAGAAAAAATTTTAATGCGGTGGTTGGGCATACCATATCCTTACCCATCCCCTTGCCCCGCCCATTCACACAAATTAAAAACAACAAAAAATCGTACCGATTAAGCAATTACCAAAACCGATCAATGGCTGTGAATCGAGCAACAGCTCGTATTGATATCACACAATATCGCTATCGGCGACTGCTTCGTTGGCTTCGAATGAAGGGTGGCGTGGCATGTAGCGGTTGGTGGAACCAGGGGTTGGGGGATTTCGTTAATCGTTTTGGTTACAATTCGTTTTGGTTTGGAGTTATTTTAATTTTTTTTTTTTTTTCTACTCCTTATTCTTCGGTTTGCTATGGCGTTTATTATTTGTTATCGTTTGTTGCGTTTTTCATGCGAATTCGAGATCGAAATGCCGGCGATTTGTTTCGTTTCGAACGCGTTACGTTTGGGGAGAGATTATGATATCGACTGCTCGATATACGAAGGGAAACTATCTTACCCGCCATCTAATTGGGTTTGTCTTTCCACTTGCGTCCCCACTTTCACCCTCCCCTCACACTCTGTGCATCCGCACTCCCCCACGAACAAAGCTGTCGACGGATGCGTGGTCGAAAGAGTTTTTTTTAGCGCCCCTTCCCACCCACACACCCTCAAAGAAAGAGAGAGAGGTAGAGCATGATTTGCTCTTTTGAGCCAAAAAAATCCTCTCACGTGTGCATCGAAATGTATTTATTTTAGTTGGAGAAAATATATAATTCATTTGATTCTTATGCGCTCCGTCCCACTGTGACAAGTTGCCCACGTTTCGTCACAGTGTTTGGGTCTGTGTCTTTGTTGGTGTGCGTGTAGGCCCAAAGGTCCTCGGCCACACTCTGTAGACAGCTGATAAGGCTAATCGCCCAATCACAAATTAAACGCCAAACAACAAAGCAGCGCCAGATGGAGCGCCAGAGAGCGAGCGAGAAAGAGAGAGAGAGTGGGGGGAGTAGAGAGGCTGACGGACGGCCGGAGCTGAGCTGAGCAAAGCAGAGTGGGGCCATAAAATGCCTATGGAAGGGCATGATAGCTGAGCATTTCCCAATCGTAATAAACCGGGTGACGGGAATTTTTTCGAATAATCAAATGTTTACACACATACACACTCATTTGCATATGGCACACAACTAAACATATGTAGATGTGTGTGTGTGTGAATGCCGTATCATTTCTGTACATGTGTTTGTGCGAGGTATGCTTGCGTGCGTGTGTGGCAAGCAAACAAACATGTTTCGGTTGCCTCGGCGGGTAATGCTTTGTGACTTTGAACTTGCATACCATCCACATCCACAGTTTTTGCGGCTCTTGCGAACTCTGATTTCCAAAAAGATACCAAAAGGCAACAAATTGCTTGGGACCAATGAAATTCCTTTCCTCATTCTTATCAAGCCGAAACTCGCGCAACTTTAAAAGGAGAGGGGATGAGCGAGCCAACATGCGAAGACTATTAATACACTAACACACACACTCACACACACACAAGCACATCTCCCCAGAGCATAGGAACGCACGCACCAAAACAACAACCAGGTGCAACACATACACACACTCACACGCCGTTATAATCTTGGCAACGTGGTTTTCGATCATATGGTTCAGGTTTGTACCGAAAAGGAGGGGAAAGAGAGAGAGGGAGAGAGACAGAGCAAGCTAGACACTGTTGCTCCTTCTCGCCTATCGACGGTTGGATTGTATAATCGAGGTATATCTTGACATTGCAGCGCCAAAGATTGGGGGCGTGGCATCATCTCCCTCACTCCTGCATTGTTGTTATCAAACGATTGATTGGGGGCGGGCGGTGAAAGCGGCTAAGGAAAACTAACAAAAGCATTTCCTACACATATGTACATCATTTGGAATGACTCACACACGCGCATACATATATCTCGCACTCGCACATTAGTTCACACCTACACACACGCAAATACATATTCAGACTTATGTATGCCGACTAGTATGTAGATATGTATGTATGGGCAGAATGCTAGCTATCCATTGTGTAATCGTTGGACAACGATACTTAACCGGGCCCCAAGGAGCCCCATGAAATGGAGTTTAACTGTTGTTCCAATTTTCCGGCACTGTCATCGCACACCGACATTTCGCCGGAGTACCACTACCACTATCAACACAAACACACACACACACATATTACAGCCACAGCGACGACACGACTCTGCCAAGCAGGATATCTCCATTGAGATCGGTCTGGGATTGCACACAAACAAAAATGCATCAGAAAAAATGGAATATTTGGAATAATTTTTACCACTACGCATTACTCGAACGGATTTCTGCGTGCGTGCAACATGACACCATTTTTCTTTCGGTTCCCCAGCGACTTTTGTCTGTGTGTCTCTGTTTTGGCAACACTTTTGTACTAGGTTATGTTTCGCATGCTCGAAATTGGGTCTTACCTTTTGTAACCGCTGTGGTAAATTATATTGGTTGGTTTGTCAGTGGCTTGGTTGACTTTTCGCGTATTTTATACGTTTTTTTCTTGTTATTTTCACTGTTCTTTTTCAGGCACACACAGAAGCTGCACGAACTAAACACGTGTCGACGTCCACCTTTTACATATCATAACATGGCCGGCGTATGCAGTGTTGCCATCCACCCAAACACAAGCCGAATAGCCCTGCGACTTGTCTAAAACAGTAAATTTTTCACTTCTCAAATGCACTATGTGAATAAAAAAAATTGTTGTATCAAGTCCTCTGGTAAATTGCACTTTAATTGTTTTCACAAATGTCCAAAACGTGTATGAGTTTTGTAATCAAGCTGAATGGCAACACATGGAACACAAGGGTTGCACTGCAGAGGCAGTCGATAGCTAAGAAATACATTGCTGAATGCAAAGGTTGCCACCATGGTGGAAATCAGTGTTCAAAAATATATGTACTAAAAGAAACACTGATAATTCATAGGAGTTGCCATAAGCTAAAAAAATTACGGCACACTTTTTTGCTATCTTTCGCACAATAATAATAATAAATATATTACTATTGAGCTCGTAAATACTTGTGGAATGGGTATGATTATATTTCTTGATTTATATTTAAAATTAAATCTCCCGCCGACCGCAGCGATAACTTTTATCGTAGTCGTTTCTTATGACAGCCGTGAAAAGTGTGGCAGCTCTAGCGTCAGCAATAATATTGCATCCGGTTAGCTTTTTCTCTCTTTCCACCTTTTGACAGCAACTGAGGTAGGTCGACCAGCGTATTATTCTACGAAAATAATAGGCATCCGCGAATTGTTTGTGTGAATTGTGATTTGAGTGCCAAGTTAAGATGCAAACACAGTTTATCAACTGAATATTTTGCCCGAATCAATTAAAACAAGGCTGAAAAACAAATGTTTATTTAATTTGTTGTGCTTTTTTTGTTTGTTTCAGTGACGATGGCTGTCCGCTACGAGCTCTGCATTGGCCTCAACAAGGGCCACAAGACCACCAAAGTCAAGAATGTCAAGTACACCGGAGACAAGAAGGTGAAGGGTCTGCGTGGATCTCGCTTGAAGAACGTAAGTATTCCCCGGCACTGCACTGATTGTTGATGCCCTGCCCGCCATTTGTTTACATTGACTAATATCCCGGTTTCCTCTCCCGTCCATCGGCCACCTACAGATCCAGACTCGTCACACCAAGTTCATGCGCGACCTGGTCCGCGAAGTTGTGGGCCATGCCCCCTACGAGAAGCGCACCATGGAGTTGCTGAAGGTGTCCAAGGACAAGCGCGCTCTGAAGTTCCTGAAGCGCCGCCTGGGCACACACATCCGTGCCAAGAGGAAGCGCGAGGAGCTGTCCAACATCCTCACCCAGCTGAGGAAGGCTCAGACCCACGCCAAGTAAACTCCCAAAAGGAACGCGTCCCGCGATGTGTTTTTTTTTGTTTTCGTGACATGAGCAAACCCACAATATTCTATTTGAAATCGAGTCGTCTTAAGCTTCTCAATATTAAAAAACCAATATGAAAACCGTACAACAAAAACGATGTGTTTAAATTTTTTTCAAGTGATTCCACATAACCTCACAGAGGTAAATTGCAACAAATAAACAAACAAAAAACCAAGAAAAGGCGCCCGAAAATGAACAAAACCGAAGTCTGCCTGTTGTGCGTTTTAGGAACACAATCGAATCGGATTGGCTTGGAGAGACCCGCTGCCGGATGACAGCCATTGAGTCTGCCATTAAAACTTGCGTGAATTTGGTTCAGCACCGTTCACGCGTATTCCGCACATTCTGCCCCCACCCATTTGGGTGCCACCAGAGAAATTAAAACCATTTACAGGTCTTCTTTGAACTGGAAACACACATTTGCTGCCTATGATGATAAATAAACACACCACGCGATACATTTAATGGTATTTGGCCTTGTTTTATCCTTGGCTTGATATAATTTGATTGGTTTTTTTTGTGTGTTTATACATAGATAGCTTAATACGTACAGACGTAGAAGAGACGCTACTGAAGACAGTCAGAAATGGTTCAAAATAAATGTATAGTGTACGCTTAATCGATTAAATTGTGAGTTAAGCAGCGAATATTACTCGGAAATAAGCACACAGGCATGCGGACGCGACAGACTCTCCAATCCGTCTAGAGATTGTACAGCAATGGGAAGACACACATGTATCCTTCTCTGGAAGATCTGGGCAAGTCTGTAGCAAGGATATATATGGATTTGAGTTTTGTGGTTTGTGTGCGCCAGGGCACGAGATCAGAGAGACGGTTAATAAGAAAATCAGAGATTGGATTTCTCTGAACACTTGGATGGGATATGGGATGGGTGTGACATGACATTGAACTTATGCTTAAAACGTGCAGGGAGGAGTAGAAGCATCCTTAATTATCTATGTATCTATGGGTATGACAATGGAGAACAGCCCTTGCATAGCATGATGAGTTTTTTTTTTTTCAAATTCTGGGTGTGGATGTGCGTTTTTTGGACCCTCAGAGCTCGTCAATGAGGGTAGGTAGCGATATGATGACCTCACCCACGAGCTGGGCCTCGTCCGGATCGTTGGAGACAATGATGCGACCGAATTCTGTGTTCGTTGGGTCCACAATCTCGTAGCAGCTGCCCCCCGTCGACGACGGCTTCACGTCAGCCCCGTCATGGATGGGGATGGTGGGATGCGACTGCGGTGCTAGAATCTGTTGGGTAACCTCCATGCTCTCGAGACGCGTCGTCTCCAGCCGATAGAAGCCGTTCTCGTCCACGCGGTATGTGAAGCGCTTGTGGCCCGATGGCAGTCGGAAGCCGTGCTTCTGCATCAAATGCGTTGACAGCGATTTGCCGCTCTTAAAGAAGCGTTCGCAGCAGTGACAGGCATACAGAATGGGATTGTTTCCATGCACCTCCAGGAAGTGCTGCAAACGGGCAGAGCGAGAGAGAGAGAGCATGAGAACCGAGGGGCATTTGGTAGGTATTTAAGCTTACTCTCCGCATCTGGGCGTATGTCCGCACCGAGTACTGGCAGTCCGGGTGCTCGCACTGGTGCACCGTCTTGTTGTGCACGATCTCCACATGCTTGACCAGATCCGACTCGCGCACGCATCGCTTCTCGCACTCGTTGCACTTCAGGGGCTTGTCCTTCAGGTGACGATACCGGATGTGGGTGGTCAGGCCGCTGGCCGAGCTGCATGTCATGTCGCACATGGTGCACTTGAAGCCATTGATGTGCCGCAGCACATGGCTACGCAGCAGCTTCTGTGTGGCAAAGAACTTGAAGCACTGGGCGCACTGAAAACTGTTTGCTGCGAGGCAGGCACAAAACAATGGATTAGTAATGGCGCAACAGGAGACTCGTGTACTCAAGGGACTCACTGTTGTTATCCGGCTGGCGACGCAAGTGATCGAAGAGCGTCGTCTTGGTGCGAAAGACCTCGCCGCAGTGGTAGCAGGCCACAAGCTTCTTGTTCGAATGGGTGCTGATGTGCTCGATGAGGCGATACTTGTTGTCCATCTGCTTGTGACAAAGATTCCAGTTGCACTGCGTTTTGGGCCGCTCATCGTCGGGCGTCTTCTGGATGTCGTACTCGAAGAGGGCGTGCTTGACGATGTGGTCCTGGAACTCCACAATCGATACGAAATCGCGATTGCAGTCCATCCAGCCACAGTGGAAGTTCTGCTTGAGATCAGGCAGCTTGTCCGCCATGCGGGCGGGCGCACAGCAGGCGGGTATCTCCGGATGCAGGTCGCACTCGAGCTTCCCCTGGAGCAGCAGCTGGCTGTAGTAGCCGTGATAGTACGCATGGCGCTCGAACTCCACTGCACAGTGTGTCTGGAAGACGCACTCGTTCCATCTGCAGGCATGCTCCTCTGCTGCGTCCTGTTGCTGCTCGGCCGCATATGTCTCCAGGTGCTCGGCAATGTGACTGTTTAGATTCCATTCGCCATTGCAAATCTCCTGGCAGTCCCGCCAGCCGCAGCACAGTGGCAGTTCGGCAGGTTTCTTCCGTTTGCTCGCCGGCTGGTGGCTCATCCTCAAGCAGGCAGATCTTTGTACACTTCCCTGCGGCAGGCTCTGGGTGTGGTCTGGGCGGGCACGGCTTTAAGGTTGCTTAATTTGATAGCAATCCAATAATTTCAAGCCAATCTTATCACCAGCAGTGCGACCGCGGATTTATCTACAAAATATACTGTCCGACCCTCAAAAATATACCCAAATATACCTTTTCTTTTCATAATATACCGTAAATCTACCGAGGAAAATCCAAATCATCAATATTGATATTCGATTTAATATTACAAGATAGTTAAGACCTGAACAACTAAAAATATAATTTCATCCAATAGACGAATCAATTTTCTACAATCTGGACAATTTGAAGTACTCTTTTTTATTGAATTACTTATAAAATAAGGTTTAAACTAAGAAGGTCAACAAAAATGTCCATTTTTACATTGTAACTACACGGTAGCTACACATTTGTGGAGTATGGCACTTTGTATACCCAATTGAAATGTTAAATGTTAAATTTCTGTTTTCCAACAATGATTTGACTTGTATTGACATGTTTTTGACCTAGATCAGATTCCTCTCTCTATAACAACCTCTAATTTTGAAACAAGCCTATCTTCTTTACTATATACCTTTAAAAATGATATATAAAATATTGATGAAATTGATTAAATATACCGTAATGCCTTCAGGTTACCTTGAACTTAGTTTTAACGTCAAAATATCCGGAGAAGTACCGTCAACGGCCAACGGTACAGCGCCATCTGCTGGCAGTTATCGGCAAGGCCCGTGCATTGCATTTAAAATATGCCCGCTGCATATAAAATATCTCGATCCCCCGCAATGGACAAAGAAAAGGCATCCGGACATCCAACTGGAGGTAGACTCGTTTATTCATAAGTATCGAGAATATATATACATACACTTTATATGTTTGAAGTTGCTTCCCTTCCAATGAACGGATCAGCCTTTCTGAAACTGATTCTGATTACATTTTTATGATCAGATCAAAGCAAACCTTTAGTAGTTTTGGAAACGATCTAGATATCGGTTCGTTTTGTAGTTTTACTGTCGGACTTTCAATGGTCCAAATCAAAAAGTTTTTCAGAGCTAAAACAAAGCAAATCAACCAAAATTATTTGCAAATATAGACCCTTGTACCCTTTAACAAAATGTCCGACTATTTTCGTAAATATTTAAAGGGTTTCCCGGCCTGTGAGCCTCCCAGCGATGCGGTGTCGGCACTCGAATTCACTCCCAAGACAGCGACCTGTAATTGGCTGTGCGCTGCCAGCTTGGACAAGACCGTTCGTATCTGGGAAGTGGATGCCAACAACGAGACCACGACCCCCAAGTGCCTGCAGAAGCTGTCTGCTCCGCTCCTGGATGTCAGCTGGAATGGTGACGGTAATCGCATCTACGCGAGCGACGTCGCCGGCAGTGTGCATGAATGGAACCTGGACACCAATAACGTCTTTCAGAAGCAGTTCCATTCAGCGGGAGTTCGTGCCTGCCACTGGCTGTGGACTCCCTGGTCACCCCTCCTGATGACTGCATCGTTTGATAAGACCGTCAAGTTCTGGGATATTCGCAATCCTCAGCCCGTGGCGAGCTTTGGACTGCCGGAGCGATGCCTCGCTGCCGATGTGCTATATCCGCTGGCCGTGGTGGCCTGTGCCGACCAGAACATCATCAGCTATTCCCTGGAAAATGGCCCCTTCGAGATGAGCCGCGAGGATCTAACCAAGTCGTCCGAGCTCCAAACCGGCGGGCAGCAGGTCCGAGCCATTGCTGTCTTCCAGAGTAACCAACGTCCCACCGGATACGTCGCCGTCACCACAAAAGGTCTCATGCATGTGCGGAACATCCCAGATAACACCGAGATCCGAAAGAACTGCGATTTGAAGTGCCATCACCAATACAGTACTGACGACTGCTCATGGCACATCCATGCGGTGAACGATGTGCGGGTGCATCCCATACACCAGAGCATCGCCACAGTTGGTTCCGATAAAAAATTCCATTTCTGGAAAAAGGGCGCCCCTTGCAGTATCTACAGCAGTACCACCATGGCTCAGACGATCACAAAGTGCGCCATCAGCGGTGATGGGCAGCTCTTTGCCTATGCCCTTGGGTACGACTGGTACATGGGACACGAGCACTGTGCTCAAAATCGGAAATCGGAGATCTTTTTATATCACTGCTTGGAGCCAATGAATCCCGACTAGCTCGTTAAATTTACAATTTAGATTTAATTTTATTTAATTGTTACCAAAGAGGAAAATAAATATATGTATAATTATAAATATACTATATTTAAAGCGTGGCTAGATCTTCTGCCAATTAGGGAAATCTATTTCCATTTTCTGGCTTTTGAAAGAGCAGAATCTTGCAAGTCCTTTTGGTTGCTCACTATCTGTCCTTTGATATCTGGCCAATTTGTAGCTCGTCTTTGCAACAGCGGAGTGGAGGCCATTCATGCCACTCGAGCATGTGCTGCCAAAGGGAATTACTGGAGAATTGATCTAAAGAGATTTCGTGCAGGGAATACTTTCAATCAGTTGCCATGAAACTGTGGGGCAGATGTTGCTCCTGAATTAGATGAAAATGAATAATAAACAACTTTCACATGTATCCCAATGGCTTTCCATGCTATAAATGTATCTTTTATGCCTTGCCTGCGAATCCAACTCAATTCCCCGAGCTTTATTTCTCGGTGCCGCTGCATGGGTGTATGGGATCATTAAATGTGAAAGCATTCCGAGTTTAAATTAGGACAAATGGATTTATTAAGGTTTTCACGAATCGTAGTCCAACCTCATAACTTAGATACACCCTGTTCTATGAGATGTTCCATCGAGTATCAAATATGTGTGGGAAAGATTTTCCTTCTACGAAATTTGAATGGGATTGGATTAAATCTGGAATATTTCCCTTCGTGTAGCAAGGCATTTAAGGGAAAAGAGAAACGCAGGAGAGAGAGTATTCCATGACATATTCCACGTTCTTAAAATAATCATCTAATACTTAATTTACATAAATATGTATGTATGTATGTATGTATGTATACACCGTGCCGCCTGCCGCTGGCCGCTTGCCATGAAGCTCCCTCGAAGCTCAGTCCATGATGATACAGAAGATATTCCCCCCTTCCTTTTCATTCCACTCCACTCTGTCGCGCTGTCTGTTGGCCGTGTGGAAGTTTGGTTGGCTGGAAGTGTACTGTGTGTGTGTTTGTGTATGTGTGTGTGTCGCATTCAGAGTCCTGGCATCACGTATGCAATATTGTCCAGCGTATTGGCCAGATTGTTCCGCAGCTGGGGCTTATTCTCGAGGCCCGGTATCTGCGTGGTCATGCAGAGGAGCGGCCCCATGGAGCAGAGCAGGCTGTCCAGCAGCACGGAGAGGCTGCCCGAGAGGGCCACATGTCCGTTGTGCTTCTTAAGACGCTCCCCGATCACCGTAAGGCTCTCGCCTAGCAGCTTGAGGTGGGCCGCCGCATCGATAGCCGCGATATTCGATTTCTCCGACGGCAGCTGGTATTCCCGCTGGCTTCCCGTGCCCGTTCCCGGCGACAGCTCTGTGTCCGAGGGGGAGTGCAGCACGGCGGGTGGCTTTTTCCCAGTAGAAGATCTACTGGTGGCCGATGGCAGACGCCCTTTGCAGCTGCGGGTTGTGTTGCGCCTCGGTCCACCAGTCAATGTCGCTGGCGTCGTCGTCGGTTGTTGTGTGGATGGTACCGTAGTCGCCGACTCGAGTCGATCGGCGGCCAGTTTCCGGGTGCGACTTGTCGTTGCACGGTTCACAAAGTTCCCCTCGGGAAGTGGCGGCTCTGGGGCTGCTGTGCTAGCATTGCTGGCTGTGGGCAGGGGCGGCAGACCGTTCTTCTCGCGCGCCCGGGCCTTTGTGGACTGGACCTTTGCCTTCCGTCGCCAGGAAATCTTCTCCCTATTCGAAACATTCGCCCACAGCTCACTGAGGCGTCTGGCGGCATTGGAGAAGTCTTGGGGAGCATACAAAGATTCCAGTCAGAGGATTGATTTCTGATTTCCTGCCATGGCCCGTCAATCAGGGTACCAACACTTACCCAGATCCTGGAAGTCCCTCTTGCGAATCTCACGCGCCCACAGGCTGTAGGCTGTGTATCGCGTCTTGCCCTTGTCCTTGCGATACGGCTTCCCAGTGACCACTTTGCCAGCCTTGAGTATCTTGCGATTGTTGGTCTTCTCGCGCATGTAGAGACTCTGGCGCATGGTGGACTCGTTGTTGGTGGCCTCCGCTTCGACGCCGTCGACCAGATCCTGCACCAGGTTGTCCAGCTCGTCGTCGGAGTTCATCAGCACGATGCCCATTGTCGGGGCGGGTATGTGTAATTCTGTCTCGGATAGATTGTGATCATCAAACAGCATCTCATGTTCGAGCGCCCGCTCCAGTTCGGCCTCCCGTTCCCTCAGGGCATTGGGTGGGCGACCTCGACCTGGATACTTGGCTGGCGGCCTGCCCTGGCCGCGTCTTGCCTTCTTCTCAACCTCCTCCGGGGATTCGAAGTCCAACAGTTTCGATGACTTTTTGCGCACGCGTCCACTCCGCGAGATGCCTGTGACCTGAAAATCTAATGAGGCAGTGGCTTAGTCGCGCAGTCCTTCAATGGCGATGCTGGATATGTTACCCTTGGCCACTGGATAAAACGTAGGCGACTCCATTATTGGACGCAACTTTGCTGCCCCGCAATGGAAGCAATTGTTTTTCTTTTTTTTTGTAGACGATGCAAATGGGATGAAGAAGACAGACTACAATCAGCTGCTAGGTGTGACCGTGCTCAGCATCGCCTGGGCATATAAAATGCCATTGTCGAAAGATACTAGAAAAGTATCCGATGGTATGTTGCTTGTCTTGTCTGTCCTGAGTCAGGTATGGTATTTTGAATACTTTATGGTATTTTTTGATGCAAAAATTGAGCAAAATAGAGAACAAAATTACGTTTTTCCGAAAGATATTATGTACTTGAGATATTGTTTGTAATTTCAGGCTCCAATTAATGCAGAAACTACTCAGTGTCTGTTTTAAAGATATTAACGAAATTTTGCAGCTCACGGGTACCAATAACAGGTATCAGAACCGGGATAAATGCATTTATAAAAAACACATAACATACGCATTAATAGGTAAAAAACATGTCAATCTAGGATAAAATCTTTATTAATGTTTCAATTTAGCTTGGAACAAAAAATTTAACATCAAATAAGGTATACAAAAGTCCACACGCATGGAAGAAATTTGGTTGACCAGCAAAAATGACGTCAAAGCTAGTCAACATTTATGTTTTATGCTTTGGCCGTTTTTGTTTGAACCTTAATATATAAACAATGCAATAAAAAAGGACTTCTGAAAACTAGCCAATCTTGTAGAAAATTGATGTATCTATCGGATAAAATTATATGTTTAGGGCTGAGAGGGCTAACTAGCTATTAATATTAAACTGAATATCACAATCATGGAATACGATTTCAATCAATAAAATACAACGTTATCCCATTGTCGACCAGTGGGGTTTTAAAATTTCAACGAAATTTATGTAACTTTAACATATTTTATGCATTACCGGTGAAAGATGTCGGTGGTCATTTTTGTTTTGTAAGTAAAGAGGAGGATGGAGCTACAAGGAGCCTTTACAAACAGTATTATTTTCCGCGGTTTAACAAAGGGGGCTCCACTTTTTAAATAGAGGGGTGTTAAGTGGGTTAAGTCTCGTATTGTTTATCGTTATCGGTTTCAAGCCGGTCAGAAGAGACGAAGAAGAAGCGGCAGCGGCAGAGAGCGAAGCGGCATTTAATTTATTGATTTGCACACCACTGAGAATGCCCCGATGGCACGCGATGCAAGGCGATTGTGAGTCGCCGGCCCCGAAACCAAGGACATCATTTCCCCTCGCGCTGTATTTGGTGAAGCGACTGTAACGTGTTTTCATGACCAAAAAAACAGCGGCTGTGTCGGCCCGTTCAAACCCAAACGGACATCACACACAACACAAAAACTCACTCCGTGCGCGACATTCAAAGCACTAAGTAATCATCAATATCATCAGCAACTTTGTTAAGTGCCGTGCCGTGCCATTGGGACTAGGATTAGGATTAGGTACTGCACTGCTACTACTAGGATGTCGGTGGCTTTAGCAAATGGCTTCATCGCCGGAAACGGCGGCGGCGTTGGTGGCGGCGGCAGCATCAGCGAGACCGATAACGTATCCGCCCTTGAACTGCAATCGAATCGACGCATGCTGTACTTCAGTGACGGCGTCATGGAGGAGCTCTCCTCATCCAGCGATAGCGAGACGGAGGCGGATGTGCCCGACAAGGGCTACAATGTCCAGTTGGACGAGGTGCGTCATTCTCTTGCTCCTTGCCATATGTTGCCACAATCGAACTAACGTGACTCATTTTTCATTCGCAGCGCGAAATGGCGCTGGGGCCGCGCCTACGCTACAAGGCCAGCCGCATGGGCAATAAATTCTTAGCCGGCATCGACTATGTGGGCGGTGGTTTGGCCTCCTTGCTGGGCATCACCAACACCAAATATGCTACCGAAATGGAGAGCTACCAAAGGGCCAAAATCCAAGGCGACGAGGACCTTGACAATAATTGGACATTGCCACAGCAGTTGCAGAACAACAATCAAAACAACATGAATCGCAACGAGACCGTCGTGCTATGTGCCCCAGCACGCAGCGAGGGGGCACCGGCACCACAAGTGCCCCAAACCCAGCAGCAAGGCCGACAATAGTAGGTGCTCGCTCACTCGCTCATCAGGTGGGAAAAAGCTCCCCGAGAGAGAGAGAGAGAGAGAGAAGGGAGAGTGAGAGAGAGATTTTGATACTCCTTTTTACAAAATGGTAAAACCAAAACGCGGATGATATTCAACTTTTCGACACAATTTATTCGCTAGCAAATAAGTTAAAATAAAAGAAATACAATTACTACAAAAACAAATCATCGATTAGTATGCGAATATATCGAGGATATATATAGGTATGCATATATATGCGTATATATATGTAATATTGTATATTGTATTCCCCTTAAAGCTAATGGCACACTGAATACAGTTTAGGAATTAATGCTAGCATTACACATTAATACGATTGCGTTCCCATTAAGTACACTTTCGGTTCGATTTGTGGGTCGAGCGAGGGAGGAGAAAGAGGAAGGGAGGGAGGGAGGTAGGCAGGAGGACACAGCAAAGTCTCGGGGCCTCTGCTTTTGAGGACATGAACATGCGTATCACAGTATTTGGTAGCTGCGTTGTTACTCCATCAACAAAAAAAAAAAAAAAAAGAATACAAAAGAAAGGCAAGAATGGTTACGAATTAAGTACAACACCAAGGGAAGGAATACGAGTGGGATTACGAGTAGGAATACGAAAAGAGGATCCCAATAAAGGGTAGGGACATATACACAGTACATACAACAAGTGGCAGGGGGGGTGGGGATTGCGATAAGGCGAAACGCATTGATTTTGACTAGCACTCAATGGAATGATCCCACAAAGTCGAGTGGCAGTGGCATCCATTGATATAACAATTTTCCAAAACATAATTTAGTTAATCCTTTCTACTAGATGAGGAATCCATCCATCTATCCATTCATCCTTAGAGCAGCGTCTCATCCCCATAGCGATGCATTTGGGGATAGTAGTTGCTGTGGTGGCTGTACTTCTGGCTACCCGCTGGATAATACAAGCGATGGGAGGAGGAAGAGTGCTGCTGCTGCTTCTGCTTTTGGTGCTGCTGCTGCTGTTGAAGATGATGTTGATGATGGTGGTGTGGCTGCAGTTGCTGGGGACTGTGACGATGATGGTGGTGCTGCTGCGGCTGATGATGATGATGAAGATGATGATGGGAGCCAGTGCTGCGGCCTAAGGAGTAGTTTGATATCTGATTAAGCGAAATGGAGCCGGCTCCTGGCGGGGGGGACTTGTGCTTGTAGGGACTGGGCAGGGGGGCACTGGCCATAGACTGATGTGAGGGTCGCACCGAATGATAGGAGACAACGGTGCTGCTGCAGGCGGCATGCGATCCCCGGGAGCTGCTCTGCCCGTCCAAATGGTGCATCTGCAGCTCCTGTTGCTGTTGGGCTGCCGCCGCCGCAGCGGCTGACTGCTTCTGCGGACGCATCGATATCTGGCGCTTGTACATGGTGGATATGCTGGGACCGAGCACCCAGGCAAAGCAGCAAATGCCCAGCATCAGCTCCATGAAGGCGCGCACCAGGAACGGCCACAGCGGAGTGCTCGTCTCGCCCGAACTCAGCCAGATGTCGATGTTGGCGAACTCATAGATCACCGCCAGCAGCAGCAGGGCGCTGGCCAGCCCGTAGATGAACAGAAAGATCCCAATGCCCGAGCTGCTGTGCGCGCTCAACTGCTGCAGCTGCTGCTGGAGACTCAGGGAGTTGGTGTTGCGCAGAATCTCCTTGTTGCGGCAGTGCACCAGGTAGCCGGATATCAGATTCATTGAGCCGAAGATCCAGTAGATGAACACTGGCGTGGCCACCAGCACCTGCAGGGCCCTGTCCGACTGGTTGCCCACAAAGCAGGCGCCTGCAAATGAATCCACGAGTCACAGATTAGCTTGAATCTCCATGGTAGATCGCGCGCATCTTACCCAGCAATTCGTCGGCATCCACATAGCGGAACACAATGACGGCGGCCGTTTGGAAGGCCGGCAGGCCCCAGGCCACAAAGCAGACAAAATTATTCTGCGCCAGATTCTGATGGGCACTGGCCTTGGCAGCCATCCTGTGGGAGGCGACCTGGCTGACGGGACTGCCGCCGTAGGTGGACGGAATGGCCACGTGCCCCTTGGAATCAGGGACTGTGGCGGCGTATATCACGATGCCAGCCCAGACAGAGGATGGCCCACCTGCAAGCGGAGATCACAGGGGATTAGAAGTGAGTCGGCAATGATGGGAGCAATCCTTACCAGGCACAGGCAGCCATGCCGAAGTAGTAGCGCAGCAGGAAGACACTCGCACAGGCCGCATTGGACAGGCCATCGACGCTGAGGAGGGACTCGTTGGGCGCCTGGGGATCAGTGCCGCAGGCGGTGCCCGTGCGACCAACGATAAAGCGTACGGTCCAGCCGATGGTGACCATGTTGTGGCACCAGATCGAAGGTGTGAGCAGGCGCGACCACTTGGCGCTGGCCAGCTTGCTGTCGTCGCCGACGAGGAGGCACAGAGTGGCCACAAAGGCCAGCCCGAGGGCAGCATAGGCCCAGGTGGAGACCCAGATCTCGGAGAGATGCTTCTCGCTGGGCGTGAACAGAATATCCGCCTCGCAGAGCGGTGCACAGCGACCGGAACGCGGCAGCTTCACATACAGATGGGATTTGCCCAGTCCCGAACAGTCCAGTGGCAGCTTGCCGCCTCCCATTCCCACTCCGCCCGCGCCGATGCCGCCTCCGCCAGCAACTGGTCCGTAGAGCTCATGCTCCTGCATGGGCAAATGCATCTCGCCGGGCCCCTCCATGCACATGGTCTCGTGGTTGTTCTCCCTGGGAAAACGATCGCAGTCGAGGGCCTTCGGCCAGGGGAAGCCGAAGCCCTGCAGCACGGGATGGCAGCGAATCCTCACCGACTCGCACAGACTCTGGCATGGGCCGATCGCGTGCACCGGCGCCTTCGGCGTGCACATGGGCACGTAGGCGGCGCACAGGAACAGCTTCAGCTGGGAGCTGCAATCGTACTCGATCAGCGGCGCGAACGTCTGCAGCGTGTACTCCACATCCGTCTGCAGCTCGTGGCCCACCAGATTGGGCATGGAGGTCTCATTGTAGCCGATGCCACGGCACATCTCAATCCGTATGGTTTCACACTGCCGGAATGTGGGCGGCGGCGGCATCTCTGGCGGGGAACTGGAACTAGAGCTGCTGCTGGAGGTGGAAATGTTGCTGGCGAACAGCATGGCCCTGGCATTTGGCAGCGGGTATAGCAGCAGGAGCATCATCATCAACAGTAGTAGGAGGAGGAGCAGTGGCATCGTATCTCGTGCGTCTGTCTGTCTGTCCCACTGCAAATCGATCTTATCTCTGGTTTTCCTTTATGCAGATCCTATTGCCGTTGCTGTTGCTGCTGCTGCTGCTGCTGCTGATGCAGAGAACCTGTTCCTCTCTCACGGTTCTCGGTTTCTCGTTTCTCAGCTTTTGACCATTGCAGCCGTCTCCCCTCTCTGTCGCTCTCTTCCCTCTCTTTTCGGCTGCCACGCAACGTTGTTTTTGTTATTCTTATGCTTGTTCTTGCTCCTGTTGTTGTTGCGGCGGCGGCTCCCCTGTCAAGTCGTTAACTACCTTTCGCGTCGTTCTTGTTATCGTTGCCGCCGCTGCTTCGGCCGCTGCCGCGCTCTGGTTCTGCTGATGTCTGCCACCTCTGGGGCCGCTGTAGTTGTCGCTGCCGTTGCCCCCACCCCCCTTTGTCGTTATCCAAAACTAGTTTCTGCCTGCTCCTCCTCCTGTCTACACCACCCCCCACGACACAACAAACACACCGCACAATTCCGTATGCAGATTATCTTTGTAGATTGGAAAAGTTTATCCGTTTCGTATGGCTTCCGCTTTATATGATTTTGATTTTTTTGATTGTTTTCTTTAAAATTCCGTTGCTATTTATTGATAACAAATCAATTGTTATTTCAAGAATTTTTTTGGAATTTTTCGTTTTTCTTCTCGTTTTGTTTGTTTACGCGACAGTGTGACCAGCACTCAAACTCTAGAGAAATATTGGCTTTGCGCGATCGGCAGCAGACAGTGCTGCCAGAGTTTCAGGATCACAATAAGCTAGATTCTTATATACAGCTAAAAAAGCTTAATCAAAACATGCCACAGTAACATATTTACATTGTCATCATTAGCTATAAAATTCAAAACTGGCCCAACATTTTTTTTAATTATTAATTTTTAAGACTTTTTTTGATGTTGCATTTAAAGTTTTATTTACACGAATACTCGTTCAATGTCAGCACTAGACTAAAAGAGGTAGAGCATATAAATCGAAATTATTGCAAGTGGCTCAAATAAGTTGTTCTTCTAGCACCTCTGACCAAAACTTAACGCTGTCGTCTCTATGTTTCCAATTTAATAAATAGAGTTTTCCAAAATGTACAATTATATAAAAACGTGCTAAATTGCTATGGATAGCCTTCAGTAAGCTGAAATGGCAGCACTGATCGGTTGCAGCTGCAGTGATTTCGATAGGTCTTTCGATAAGTGGGATTTTACTAGGCTCCCTCTGGCGACTTTGGCGTGAACCTGCTGAAGCTTTTGTAAAGCCTTTTAAATGTTGAAAGCTTTTATGTTTGGCGCGCTTGGAGCTTAATTTGAATGTTCTTGCGGGTGATATATTTTAGTTCTTTATAAATCTTTGCCCCGTTTGGCTCATTATGGATGCATGTCCCTAGCAAAACAATCAGAGTAGCCAGCAGCGGAATTATATATAGTTTTGGTAACAGCCGCGTGGGTTGAAGGGGGAGGCATTAACAATCATCACCCACGCATTCCCATGGCATGGCCTTTTGTTGTTTCTTATTTTTAAATGCAGCCATCTCCCTCTATGTCTCTCTCTCCCTCTCTCTCGCTGTCTCTCTCCTTTGAACTCGGTGGGAGTTCGGGCCCCGCCCATAATGATGTGCTCAGTTTATCCTCTCACGGACGTCGTTTCACCCCTATGCTCACACATACGAGCGCGTTTATGTGTGTGATACACATGTGGATAACGGTTATTCGTGTGCGTATGAGTGTGCGGCAGAAAAGGATATAGCAGCGGGAGAGAAAGAGAGGGGTAGCTAGAAGGAGAGACCGAGAGCGAGAGAGAGAGAGAGTGAAAGAGAGTTTCATGTGTGCGATGTGTGGCCGTTTATGTACATATTTCGCAGACCCGCAGGACTCTATGCGTGTGTGTGTGTGTGTGTGTGGTGCATATACGCACGCACACGCGCAGACGTACGCTGTGGTGCCTGTGTGTGTGTGGCAGCATTTACACGCATGTACATATGCATGTGTGTATGTATCCCTTTTCTCACCCGCTCGTAGGTCCTTCGCCAGGACACGGACACGACTCTCAACTAATTACGAAAGGCAAATGAAAGTTTTGCTGCTCTTACATCAATTTACATCAGCGGCAAACGAGATGGAGCAAGCACACTTATATGGGAGATCTAACGTTACTGTGCAGCACATATGTACATATGTATATAATATATGTGTATGTAAGCACATGCATGTACAGGGAATTTATGTAATTGCAGTGCTTGCCCGCCAATCTCTGGGAACCTGCTGATGAGTTATTCTACGTCCTTTCTTGTGTCCTGCTCCGTGTTGCTTGTCACTCTCATAATTCAATTCCCCAACTTTTCGTCAGAGTAGCCCCGTCCCACTACCCAACCCTCTTTAACAGTAGAGCTCTCCACCATCCACCATCCACCATCTACCATCTACCATCTTCCGTTCACCTACCCATCTTTCACTCTTTGTTTTCCTTCTTTGCCTTCTGCTCTTTACACTTTCACTTTTCATTTTTTTTGCATCAGATTTAGAACATTTCTTGCATTTTTTATTTTTTCTCTTGTGCGGGATATACCCTTCCTTCCACAGGGCATCACGAATTTGGTCAGTGAAAGCAATTCTGAGTTTAGTTATGAATATGAATTCAAGATCGGGATGATTCCAGTTCCAGTACCAGCACAATGACAGTGCTCACAGTTTCCTATTTTTCATCATTTTGTTTATGTAATTGCAGTGGGAATCTTCGCATGAGTTCTTCTATGTATTTTCTTGATTGTACTGATTGCAATTCTTTCGTAATACTTTCGATCCAAGATCCAATACTTTCGATCTAAAACTCAAACATTTGCGTAGCTTAAAACAAATTTAAAACATTTTTAAATACTTAATTTGCATTTTTCCTGCCCATGGAACTTAAAGGTTCAAAACTTATGGCTAATGTGTCCATTTGCTTATGTGAAATTTAGACAGCGAATATATGACATACCCGTCATTGGATAGATACCCGAATGGGAACAACAATCTCAAATATAGATAGAAATATTCGTGATGCCACATCTGTTGTAATTTTTGGCTTAAGAAACTAAAAAAGTATTCAAGTAAAAGAGTGTTAAAGCATTGGACTTGCCAGAGACTGCAATAATTTTCACTTTTTTATAAATGCTCATTTTTTCCCCCCATCTACTACTGCCTATACATATATATATATACATATGTTTGTATGTATGTTCATACATATATGCTCGTAGATGGGCCTCACCCACCACCCAGTGGTGGGGCGGTGTGGCATAATAAAAGGCACGAGAGAAGTCGCTGTCGAAAAAAAATGTAAAGCGCATCGAATTTCCAGGCGTCAGTACAGTGCAGTACATTCACATAGGAAGCAAAACTTTGCTCCAGTTAACAGGGCTAATGGATTTTAAATGTATATGCAACAGGATATGGCTTCTATTTAGTGGACATGGAATATATGCCAAATGCTTTAAAGCATACAATTTAATGCATACAAATCAATTATTTATTTTAAATAACAAGATATATTGTGAAGGGAATTATTATTTGATTGAAAGGATAAAAGTTGCAGTTTTAATGGGCAGCTGGTTGGAAAAATGAAGTGCCAAGGTTCCGGTTTTATTATAACCAATTCCAATGACCCAATTAACATCTGTAGAATCAATTTATTGCATTAAGTTTTCCCTCAAATGTTGGATATTTTATTATTATAATTAAGCTTATTCTATATTGCAAATTGTGCAGTAAGACTTATCCCCAATATCTAGATCTGGCATTGAAGCTAAAACTATGACGTTTGGTGTACTGAAAGGCGAGCATTTCTTATGCAGTCGCAACTGGTGCATGCGCTAGAGAGAGCCGGAGAGAAAGCAGGAGAGAAGGAGCACACTGCGAAAGGTGTTCAGCCAGCGAGACAGAAGCCCTGGCCCTGGACCAAAACGTGAGCCACGACTTGGTGGCAGAAGCAGAGAGAGGCGGAGGAGGAGCAGCAGCAGCAGCAGGACGAGGCCCAGGGCCCCGAGGTGGCGGCAGAGCGCGTTGATGCACAAAAGCATTTGCTGCGTGTAAACTTGACTTTGAAATTTGCCTCATTTACACTTGCCACTGCATTTTGCACCTGCCCCAGCCAGACACACACCCCCAGACACACCCAGCGCTGGGTGTTCCCTTTCTTTTTTCTTTCTTTTCTTTCCTTATTTTCTGCATACTTATATAAAGCCTTTTTAACTGTTGCATGCCCCCGTGCAATGTTTAACCAAAAGCTGTTGGCACAGCGATCCTTTCGGACGGCGTAAAAGAGATTGGAATTGAAGGATTGGATTGGATTGGATTGGACTGGGATAAACTGGTTTTCCAGATCGCCTTGTTTTTCAGGGATGGACTTGGATGTTTCGGTGCTTGGAATCAAAAATGGAAATTTCAATCAACTCGTTAATGGAAGTGCCTTGAAGTTTACGTGGCACTGCGGCAAACCGGTCACAACAATTACAAAATGTGCAAGAAAAAAATGCATGGAAAAATAAATTATGTGAATGGATATTCCATAGATACAGTGATGGAAAAAATAATAGAAACGGCATGTATCTATGGGCTAAATATGTAGAGTATCTATGTAGAGTATTCAGTGATTTTCGAAGTCGAACTTGGCTATATCTGACGTGAAGTGTGAAGCGAAAATGGGCATAAATTGTGCATTCAATGCCAGATATCTTGTATTTTTTAGAATATGATTTTACTCTTGCTTTTAGATACATTCATCTTCTCCATCTAGCAATATCTTTCCTAGGCCTTCTCCAAGAAAGAAAGCGAGCAAATTTAATTTAATTGTATGCGCAAATAGAAATTAGTTCTATAACATTTCTTTAAGTAAGACAAATACTTTGCAGAAACTTTGTAATCACTTAGAAACAGTTTCCAGCACTAAAGCACTAACTAATTGAACGTTTTAGCTCCAGGAATCATAGAGAAATCGTATCATTGATCCGTTTAATGCAAATGCAACTTTTAAAAATCATTTTGCTGCTTTATGCTGCCCTTATGTAAAGTTCATAATATGTAGTTTCCTTGCAACCCATATGTACTATGTATACATACGTATTTTTCTCTTTTTCATTTGTATTATGCTGCCGAAGATATAATATAATATTCATAATATATTCAAAACAAATACGAGAGTATTCCATACGTGTGTTTTTGTTTGTGCAAAGGTCGTTGCTACCAGGTCGCACCCACACTTACCTATGTACACATACATATGTATGCTGAAACGCACACACACGCATATGTATGTATGTATGTATGTATGTATGTATGTATGTACACTTTTACCTTGCACTTGTCACAAATGCTCTCGCATTTTTCTCGCGTTACTTTTTTCTTTTCGCTCGCGCTTTTCATTTAATATTCAAGAAGCAGAGTAGGGTAAACAGCAACAAAAGGGAAATTCAAAGGCTGCATCTGCTAAAGCATTTCAGGGTCTTGCGGCCTCCAATGGGGGGGAACTCTTTAAGATGAACATTTAAATTATGCAGTTTGTTCGGGCTGACACGAGTGTATCCTCCATCTGAGAGGACTTATTACTGTGCATTTTTATATACATAAACACATACATACATATGTACAGCCGTAGGCACTAGGTTGCATTTTCCATTTAATATTTTCTCCATTTAATTTGGATCTGTAAACTAATTATGTATCATTAATCAAATGTATTAATATTCCATATTTTTATTTCTATTTGTTCTGCTTATGTTCGTTCTTTAATTCTTATAACTCCACAGTGAACCTTTTCCATTATATTTATTAGATTAAATATTCCCCTAAATTGTGCGAAAATTGAGTGCTGCAAAGCCGTCGGCAGGATTGATTTGTTGAAGTTTAATGTTTTTGCGTACAGCAGCCTTTTTTTTATGGATATATTAATAGGAGTCTGCTCTAATACATAGGTATTATTACTCTACTCAAGTTCAATTTAAGTGAACTTGTCTATACTTTTAAAATATAAATACCCTTGTAATTCCTTTGCGTAGATCAATATATTATATTTTAAATTTATATTTAAATTATATTTCTGAAAACTTTGTCTCAGAAAAGGTTCAGAGTGCTCCTAAGTGGATCCTATGTTAATTCTCCGACTTATTTGAGGCATTTTTGCAGACTTCTGCTTTGATTTTGTTGAGTCAAATATTCCAACATATTCTAAAACCTTTTGAAAAAATCATTTTGCTATATTTCATAATAAAATAAAACACATATATGAATTCTTGCAAACCCCTAACTTACAATGTTGTGGTCTGTTTTGGTGAAAAGATATTAAACATCATTGCAGTAAAACTCTTTCCAATTATTCTGTGGAATATTTTGCAGCTTGTATTTGAACGTGTTGCTGGAAATGTTTGATATTTTGTTAATTTTGTGTTCCTTTTAATGGTAGTGAATATTTTCGTGTAGTTTTCCTGAAACATCTTAGATATAATTAAACATGTCATATGATAATTTTCTTGAGTCAATTTCCTGTTGATATTCGTCGCTTAAGTCTTCCAGAGTGGTTCTACAAGGACTGGACCTGTGGCATCGATTAATCATTCGATTCCCTCTGACCACTTGGTCACTTGGTCACTTGGCTGGTCGCCCATAAATCATACTCAAATTGTGGACTTTTGGGCGCGCCCATTTGGTGGCTCATGCGCCGACAGCTCTGACCCACGAAGAGTGTGGTCTGCCCCGTTCCGTTGCGGTTTTCTGCGATGGGCACGAACTGGACGCACGCGTAACCTTTGCCATCCAGCAGCAGCAGCAATGAAGGCTATCCCTAAGCAAACAAGCCCGTACATCCGTATGTATGTATTCGCGGACATCTGGGCAAGTTGTCAACCCGATTTGCCGGCTTATCCTGGGCCTCGACCTCTGCCTGGACTCGGCATTCTGGCGTGAACTCGGACTTTGGTTCGGGCTTGGGCTTTCGGCTCTGTTTGGGCTCTTTTTCCTCCCCGGTTGATGTTGCAAGTTTTTTGATTTTGATTTTGATGAAATGGTCGTGCTGCTGGACGCCAGCGGTGGACAGGGGTCACTTGTGGTATTAAATATTTTGAAGAGGGTCCTTCGACCAGCGCAATTTCCAACTTGATTTATATGTATATATGAACGAACAGGGAGGGGGAGGGGAGCGGGTCGCAGCCGGGTCGTCGCCAGCCTGTTGTCACGCCCAGTACTCGAATCGGTTCATCAAAGGGTTGAAAGTGGATTGAATTCCGAACGGAGCCGAAAAGAACTGACACACAGGCAGACAGTCAGCCAGAGACAGAGACAGAATCTGCGCTGCGCCGGGGATGTCCGAGTGTCGAGGTCAAATTTTTGGTTAATTAATTTGGCAAACAAAATTTCCTCAAGGATGACAAATCAAAGCGTCATTCTACCCACTCTTGGATATAGATTCGAGCCCTCGAATGTACCCTTTGCGAGGTGGCTGTTATTTTGTCAAGATGTTTGCAATGCAGAGGCGAAGCCCACTGGGAAGTGCCCAGGTAACGCGACGCAAAGTGAAGCGATCGATCCGCAAGAGTATCTGAATCTGCGGCCCTCTGATTTGTGCGCCCTTCCTTTTGTTGATTATATTTTGCATTTATTATAACGATTGTTGCTTGTTGCTGTTGTTCCAGGTGAAGCAGCCAGTCAGGCAGTACACAATTTGCCAAAGCGTAATAGAAAAATCAAAGGCACTCGAGGACCAGCCACTCGATGCGAAAGCTGGATGGAAGGATGACAGGATGGCCGGATGGCAGAATGGGCGGATGGTACTGCTGGCTGCTGATGTCTGATGGGTTTCGGTGGGTGGGTTGGAAGACATTTTATGGGGTCAGCGAAGCATGCAATATTCTCTGGCTCAACCCCACCGTCTGCCAGGCTGCCAGCCTGCTGGGCATATACCTCCTCGTACGTACGTACAACCCCATTTTTGGGGCCTAACCTGACGACCAAGTAGCAGCCAGCCCCCAGCCCCCAGCCTACAGCCCCCACCTACAGCCAATGCCTTCGAACGCACATCAATCTGGGCATAATGGCCTTAGATAATAATGTTTGTTTGTGTGCCAAGGTATGCGTATGCAAAATATATATCCACATTGTGTACACAGAGCAGTGCCCCTTGCCCCTTGCCCCACACCGCTCCCCTATTCGAGGGCTGTGCGTGAGAGATGAGACGCGTGAGTCGAAAGAGAACTCGCAATATGTGGGTGGTAATAAATGGAATAAATACAGCACTGGACTGCCAATATGCCAAGTGGATGAGTCGCTAAGTTGCCATGGGTTTTCCGAGCCTAAAAATATATTTGCCCATATAATATAAGTGCTGAAAATGTTTTGAAAGGGATCTTTTAGAGGTATTCCCCCGCAAGTATGGTCCCATCTCTCACCAGAGCTGAAATATCATTTTGCATGGCTCCACAGACAGTGTTCGTGTACCGTGTCACGCAGCCATCGCCAAATCGCAAGTCCTAAGCCATCTCTTGGTGTGTGTGTCTATGCTGTCTATCTGCGAGCGCTTTTCAATTTTCCAACCAACGCAGCGTATGCGCGATGGCAATCTGTTCCTGGCTTCATTCTTTTCCTTTTCCTTTTCGTTTTCGTTTTCCTTTTGTGTATATTTTATATTTTATGCATGATTGTTATTGTTTGCAGTTCGCCTGGCATAATGTTTCTCGAGTGGAGAGTTGATCCGCAAGCGGCTCATGTGCTAGAGACCAGAACCAGCACCAGAACCAGCACCAGAGCCCTATCTCCCCTAACTCTCCCATCTCAGCGCTTTCTGCTCTACATACAATTTTGCTGGCCACAATTATGGAGTGAACGAATACGAGTACATAGGCCCTGCTCTTGGCCACCAGTTTTGAGTAACTCACTTGCACACACACACACACAAATGTATGTACGAATGTACGTGTACGCATCATATTTTTCATAAATAGAAGCGCGCCCATCTCATTTGCATATACGGCTGCCAAGCGAGCTCGGAACACAGTCCTAGGGCCCAGCCCAGCCCAGCCCGACCCAGACCCCGAAAACAGACCCGTGGCCGGGGGGCAGGCAACCGAAACCGGGGCAGCTGTTTTAGCTCATGCCGCAAGCGCCTCAGCGCGCGAGAAGTAAGCAGCAAGACGGCAACCCTGGCACCTGTAACCCCTGGCACCTCTAACCCGTTAGCCGTAACCCTGGCCGGACGGACGGACACCCAATGCCGCAACATCAGTCGGATCTGAGTGTGTGACAGTCTGTTGCATATTTGACAGCGAGATGGATCCATGCATCCAAGCCTCTCGAGCAATGCAGGGCCAAGGAAATCTAAAGGGATTTTCTCATGTGAATACTTGCAATGAGTTGCCATGAGAAAGAATGGAGAATCCCCCATGGGAAGACTATAGCTAACCTACGAGCATATCTTCTCTATTAGATGGAAATAATTAATAATTATGCATTTACTTTTAAAATTCTACTCAATTATTTCGCTAGGATTATCAGAAGAAGGCTTTAGGGCTCAATCAAATATGATTCCTTTCAGCCTGTGCGGCGAACCTCAACAGGCAGAGCGACTCCTCTTCCACAGAAGATCCTCTTTCTGGGCAATAGCTACATATTTGAGCCCAGGCGGATGAAATTGACAAAACGCATGCTCCAAATAATCGACAGATACTCGCAGATGATGCGACACATCATGTGTTGTTTGTTGTTTTGTTTCTGCAGAATATTTATTTTGGTATTATATTTTTTACTATTGTTTTTATTTAGCAACTATTGAAGGTTTTCCATTTTATGGACTCCAATTCCTTTGTGGCTCTTTCTCACTTAAACTTGAGTTATTTCTTGCATATTATTTTCTCTCATCTTCCATATATTTATCATTCCACACTCCTTTTGTAGACCATCCCATCTTCGGTTATTCTTCGTCTTATCTCCTATCCTTATTATACAGATATCCCTTCCTATTTTACTGAAATCTTTCGGCGCATTCCATGTACATAATTCTGCACATTTCGGCGGGAAAGCCTCTTACATTTTATCCAAAATTCTGCTTGACCTTTGTCCTGTTTTAAATATCTCATCCTGCCATATTATCATTATTTGTTTGGGTTTCTTACCTCCAAATGTTCCATCAATCCCTACATTTATTCTCTTTTGATTAGGAGTGAGGTTCGTCGTGGATTGCTGGAGCATTTGGTCGAGGATTACTCCATTGGTCACGTATGGAAATACCCCCCCACCAACCACCACCACCACAATCAGCTCGAAGACACTCGGAACATGCGCAGCCATACATGGCCAAGCCACCCATCCACCCACCCACCCTATCACCCACACACACACACACATGGAGGTGCACACATGGGTCTTAAGTGGGGCAACTCTCAAAAATCAGCGTCTAACGTGGCTCTGTGGCAGCCACAGATTATTTAGGCTGGTCCCCGAATGTACGAGAGCTTTCGGGACCCGGTGGCTGTCCTGGCCACTGAGGCGGGCACCAGCCTAAGGATGTTCGATGGCAATGGCAATGGCTGCTAGGATACACACAGACAGACACACGCGCCCAATACATATGGCGGTACATATGTACACACACACACACACATGCTTCCGCCTCTCGTTTGGCTCTCTTTCGACGTGTGGCTACGTGTGGATGTGTGCCTGCTCGGCTGTGTGGGTGGGTGTGGATAATTGAGTATCAGTTTAGTGTCTGTGAAGGGGGTTGCAGGTGGAGGTAGAGCAGGAGCCGCAGCAGGAGCCGGAGCAGGAGCAGGACATGGGACGCTGGCAGCCAAAGTTTTATTAATGTTTGGTCCTGGTCCTGGTCCACGTCCACGTCGTGGCTCTGGTTGGGGGTTGATTTCTCTGTTGATTTAGCTGTCGGGTAGTTGGGGCCGACAACTCTTCGTTCTCTCTCTCTCTCTCACTCTCGCTCTCTTGCTGTCTCTTGCTGTCTCTTGCTGTCTCCTTCCGTGCCTGGCCCATTGTCATTTATCATGTGCCACACACATGTGTCTGTGTCTGTGTGTGTGTGTTCTGTGTGTGTGTGTGTGGAATTGTTATCAGTGGCATTGCAAAAACCCAAGTGGAACACACGCGCAGAGACCCGCCGAACCGATTGCCAGCATCAATACATACGAGCACTCACGGATGGATACATGGCTGCTCCTCTCACATGTACACATCTACATATGTGTGTGTGCGTGTGTGTGTGTGTGTGGTGTGTCTTATGTAAAGCATCACGGCAAGTGGCAGTCGATGGGTGGTGGGTTTGGGTGCTAGCAGGTGTATCCTTTGGCTTGGGGGGCTTCTTCTCCATTCAGTTCCGTTCAGTTGGGTTCTTCTGTCAGTTGTTTTTGGCCTGCAAAAGTTTATCTTTTCAATTTCAAGCTTTCGTGGGAGTGCCATGTGCCATGTGCCATGTGCCATGTGTGTGTGTGTGTGTGCGAGAGAGGGGCTTGTACATACGTACATATATGGGCTAATGTATCTGTGTATACGGATTAGGGTTGCTGCTGCTGCTCGCTGCTGCTGCTGCTCACATTCCATTCAGTATGCTGCCCGAACCCCAGTCGGACAGTGGCCATATCAATCATTCGGTGGCAGGACAGTTCGAGATTCATACAGCACATATACGCACACACATACAGATCCACATGCAGATGTGGAGTTGGGGGTTCGTCCTCGCAGGGTAACCAACAATCATTGGGGCATCCATGGCCCATAAGAACTGCCTTATAATGGAGTTGATTGGGCTCCTTAGCTGGTCCCCTTGATGTCAGTTTAGAGCAGACGCTTCAAGGTATTTTTGGCAAGGGTTTAGGCCGGAGGAATCCTTAAACTTTGAAACTAAAACATGTCCAAAATTGTCTTTACACGGGCAGACAAATTTAGCAAAATATTTTCTTCTTTTATATTTATACACTTGATGATGTACTTGATAAATAATAATAATAATAATAATAATGAATAATAATAATAAATAATAATAATAAATAATAATGAATAATAATAATGAATTATAATAATAAATAATAATAATAAGTAATAGTAATAATAATAAATAATAATAATAATGAATAATAAAAATAAATAATAATAATAAATAATAAATCGAGTTGTACAGACTCCCAAATGTTTTCCATATCTCATCTATGGGTACTGTCCAATGATTGAAGGCTTTCTATTGCCTGTCTTTTTGGTATTTGTGATTCACAGACTGTCCTCAGATGCCCTGTATAATTCGATTGGGTTTTCCCATTATTTTCTAAATATTTTGTATCGCATTTCCATACATTTAATTTCGTGGTCGTTGAATGATTTATGATTGTATATTGATACCTCTACTATACTTCAAAGATTGTTATAAATTCTTCATGGATATTCTTCAGCTATCAATTATTTTTATTTTATTTTATTATTTGTACTTATTATTTATTATTAATAATTATTATTTTTATAATTATTTTATTTTATTCATGCTATACTATGTCGGATAACATACTCCAAAGATTTTTATACATTGTTTATGGATATTCCTCAGCTATAAATAATTATTGCATATTCCTCAGATTCCCGAAGCGTGCTCTTACCTTACCTTTGGTTTCCTTTTAGATCTCTTGCAACCTTTCATTTAAATGTGTGTTTCGATATTTCAACATAATTATTATGCTTAGTGTGGATTCTGGATTCTGTGTGCTTTGAAGATTTCAGTGCATAATGCCACTCTATTCCCGCACACCTGCAAGTCCACCCGTGCAATTGTTTTGAATTACAACCGCAGCACAAATCCCATATGTATGTACCCAGGCATACGTACATATGTACGAATATTTACCCATCCATTCAACTATGGATGAATTCCTGAATCCCCCCATTCCCATCCCCATCCCCATCCCCACCCACCACCCCCACCATTCGGGGCGTGCTCAGAACTTGCCTTCGATTGGACGCATCGTGACTGTTTTGTCCTCAAGCTGCCTGTGTGTCTATGTGTGTGTGTGTGTGTGTGTGTGTGTGTGTGAGTGTGGCGGTGGGGGATATATTCAAATACTAGTTTGGGAAGGCCACCTGGTATATGCGGCAACCTTGCTACACTGCCACCCCGTGCCACCCATTTGGGGCATTCATTAGCGAATGCTGCCGGATGTGGATCACCCTTGCTCCGTGCTCCGTGCTCCCCGGCTCCCTGCTCCCTGCTCCCCGCTCCCTGCTCCCTGCTCCCCGGCTCCTGCTCTCCATTGCTCCTTTGCTGTAGGAACTTTTGTGTTGCGCTGAAGTTCTCGGTTCAGCAATTTATGGCTTGAAGATTCTGCATATGCCCCAAAACACCAAAGCCCGAACACCAAAGCCCGAACCCCGGAACCCCAAGCCCCAAGCCCCCAAACCCCAAGCCCCAAACCCAAATCCCACTACCAATCCCACTTGTGTTCTTGGGAATTTTCGGTGGATCTTCACGGGGCACTTGCCCCGTCGCTAGCTCTTCCTCTTTGGCTCTTTCTCGACTCTAATGCCGCTTTTAATTGGCGGCACACACACACACACATATGCATGTGTGTGTGCATGTATTGGGCAGTGGGCGGCTGTGGGTGGCGAGGGCGTGGCATGTGTGGTAATTTAACTGGAAGCTGCGTTGCTGGCGACCAAAGTTTATGGTTAAGTGCGAGCTGTGCGAGCTGTACGCGAGTATATAGCGCTGGGCCATGTTCTGCTCGGTACAGCGTACATTGCTTAGACGACGACCGATGCGAGGACGATGCCAAGACGAGGTCGGGGACGGGGACGGCGACGAGGACGAGGACGAGTGAAGGACTTCGTGGCTCCTCCTAATTGCAAAGGCCCAACTCCACTGCTCCCCCTGCCCCTGTCCCTGCCCCTGTCCCTGCCCCTGTCCCTGCCCCTGCCACTGTCCCTGCTCCGTTCAACAGTTTCGCAATTGTGGCTGGCAGCCTGGGCGGCTCCCGCAGTGGGTGGGCGCTGGGGCGATTGTCTCCTATGTGTTCAATAATGTGGCCACCCAGGACTCCGGTCTCTC
The DNA here is from genome assembly GCA_018150885.1 of Drosophila tristis. Classification (NCBI taxonomy): domain Eukaryota; kingdom Metazoa; phylum Arthropoda; class Insecta; order Diptera; family Drosophilidae; genus Drosophila; species Drosophila tristis. The sequence goes on along the minus strand of JAECWT010000215.1, from coordinate 3,299,216 downwards.
ATGTGCCTGAGCATGTGTGCGCCAGCTGCTGGCTCCTCGGTATTGGTCCAAAAGGGTGTGGCCCTGTGTGTGGCCCAGTGCCCGTGCCTCAAATGTATTTGCATTCATTTCAGTGGATGCTTTCAAATGATTAATTGGAATAGAAATATATTTGCCATAGAAATATACTAATTGGAATATGCAGATTTAACTTAACTGTAAAACTAGAATTATTCCCCTAATCTGAAGTTTATGGAAATATTAATTGATTAATTAATTAATTAGTAATAACATTCGTGGATTAAATTTAAAGTACTGCTGCATACACTGTATATTAGCAAGCAGATCAAAAAGTTACAAAATCATGTAAATACTCACAGCTGAAGATGGAAATTATTAATTGTAATGTGACTTAAATCAAAGGCTTTTATTAGCCACTTTCGATGCGAAGAATTCCATTTGGAAATGTGCTTTTAATTGTGGTACACAAAAGATTCGATAAATATGAATAAAAAATCCTTTCCTTCCATCATAATGAAAGCTAAATTAAATGAAAATATTTATTTATACTGAAATCTGTATTTATATTTCCTAAAAAATAAATAAATATTCCATGGATATTAATTGATCAACTTTTAGATCAGAATTTCTATTAGCGGAATCCTTCAGAAAGGAATATCCTTTTCAGCAGCATGTACTATATATATTTCGATATTTAATGGATGTTTCCAGCAGTCAGATAACCCCAGAAATTTAATATAAATAAGTAAAGATAAATACAGAATTGTAGCTCACATAATTCAAAGATCTGCAAGTATTATTTCTAGGCAAATATTTGCTGAATAGGAATTACCATTACCATTACCAATCGATGGGCAGAACTTCGCAGTGTTCAACTTTTTGGCCCAATAAAGATGTCAATCCGAGAGAGGGCAGGGCGCTGCTTGCCGCTCCGTCGCGCGATAGGATCCACGAGTTTGCCAGATAGCACACTGACAATTGGCAATTGCGTCAATTGGTAAATGTCGAGGTTGTTTCGGTGTGAAATTGAAATTTCACAAGTCTGACATTTATTGACGAAGCCCCTGATTAATGATAAGAATCTCGTGCGCCGCGAGCATCCTCCTACAGCAGTACGGCAGGCAGCAAAAGAGAGCCGAAAAAAGAAGCATCGACCGAACGGATCCGAGAGCAGAACCACGCAAATGGGGATGGGGCACCGAAAGGAGTAGCTCGTTTGAATTTTGACATAAATCAAATAGCTGCATGCTCATCCATTTGTGCCACAGATACACAGACGCACACACACACCCATCCCCAATGCTCATTTCCATTCCCATTCCCAGTCCCATTCCCAGTCCCGTTCTCAGTGTGATTCTCAGATGTGTACATCCTGAGCGCGCGTGTGCAACATAATGGAAACAACCGCGAAATATCTATTGACAGTTGGGTGTCATGTTTATCCGAGGTTGTTATCCCATTTTGGCAACATTGCGATTTATGCGTTGCCCTGGCCGCAATCCCCTCTAATGTTGAACGTCGAACGTGGAACGCCGAACGGGCGGATCGTGGATAGACAGCATCGATGGATGGATGGCTGGATGGTTGGATGGATGGATGGCTAGATAGATAGGAAGATACATCGGGCACAAAAGATACAAATGCGCATTTTGCATTTCACTCTCTCACACTTTTGGCTCTTTTTTTGTTTTATATGAGATTTGTGTGTCAAATTTCCATTAGGCATTTACCCCGAGACCGACACCCTGCCCTGCCCTGCCCTGTCCTGCCCTACCCGACCCCTTTGTCAACCCCTTCCCTTCGCCATACCTTTCTGCGGTACCCCTGCCCCGCAACAAGGCCGCCGCGCAGCATGCAAATGTCAGGATGCGTATTTGTGATTGCTTCTGCCCTGGAATGGATGGTCCTGGTCCTGGTCCTGGTCCCGGCACATTCTGCTCTGTTCTCGGGCTTTCCGTTCGGTTCTATTTTCGCATCGGGCTGTGGGGTTGGGTTGCTGTGCGGTGTCCTCCTGGGTGCCCACGGGTTAGGGGTAACACAATATCTTTTTTTTTTTTTTGCAATTGCAATTTTTTTGTTGCCTCTACCTCTGCCCTTATGCTGCGTTTCGTTTCTCTTTTTTTTTGTTTGATAATTTATTATTTTGTAAGCATTCAAATGTGATTCTGTCGAACAATGAAAGTTGATTTACATACCGAAACGATGGCAGTTTGATGGCGTTTGCTGTTACCCTTTTTTCCACCACACCGAGTGGCACCGCGTGGCACCCCCATGGACAAGCGATGTTTTTTACGGTCATGTCGCACAGAGATACACGGCGCAGCAGAGCTGATAGATATTTATGGGCCCCTACGTCGCGATGCGCAAGTGAAGTCACGGGGCAACAATGGAATCAGCATGCCACACAATTTTTATGCAGCAGCAGCGGACTATTGCCAATCGCACTTGATTAGAATTATTGATTGCGTATCGAAATTGGCTCTGCACACTTTGTTATCTGTAGCTGTAGCTGTTTCTGTACCTGCCACTGTCTCTCCATATATCAACACATTTTTCCATGTGTGGCACTATGTATATATATAGCCATACATCTGTATGCATGTATGCATGTATGTATCTGTCGTTGCTCGCCATTTGAATCCATATCCGCGATCGAAGGCGGAATGAGCATTCGCTTGAGCAGCTTCCAATTGAAAGTTTTGCTGAAATCTCTGAGTAAATGTTTTGCGTGCTCTGTGATATTTTTTGTGTCCAAATTTTACATTCTTTAGCACTTGCCAGTCAGTTCTCATAATAGTAGGAGAATATTTCTGAAAATACGAAGACTTTGCAACAATTTTTAATCGCTATGCAAATATTTAGTGGCATACTAATCAATATTATGGGCTATAAATCTATAAATTGCATTGATTTGATTTCTTATTCAGTTGCTATTCAGTTAAAAACAAATGAAGCTATTTTCTTCTCAATGCGTACCTACAATTTCCCTCCCAGAGACTGACATTTCTCACAAGGTATGTCTCTTCGAGGTCTAATTTTCCCATAATATTTAAGTATCCAAAATTGTTTTAATCAATTAAATTAAAGGATTTAATAATCTAATAATCTAAAGTTTAATTTAATTTAATTGGCTGTTCATTGGCTTCTTGGCATTTCATCAGAATGTGGCCTCCAATCGTGCCATTCCTTTGCCAGTGGCATTCCAAGTGGAGTCCCGCTTGGAGCTCCATAGTTTCGCATTTATTAGATTCCAATAGCCCAAAACCAAATGAAGAAAAATCTACAGAAATAGATATAGAGGCACGTCAGATCAATGCATATGCACAGCCATCCCCACACATCTCCCAGACCCACACTAGCTCGCTGCTTGTCTACTCCACATGCCGCTGTGAGACTTTTGTGTGTATTATTATGAAAATCTGTTTTCATATGCTGGCAAATCAATCATTAGGCGGCTCCTCGACAGTCGTAGTCAATGAGAACGAGGCTCTTCAGGAAAGGGTTGGACTGTTGGGCCAATCCACCGCAAATGAAGAGGACCAAGTCGGGGGGATATATAGCCCTTGTTAGGCCCGGCTGCAGACACACGAAGGAGATGCGACCGGAGACCCTTGCCGAACCCTAACCCCTTCCCATCCCTTGCCTCAACCACTAACCAACTGATGAGACCCTCATGTGTCTGCTCCCTCCTGCCCTCCTATATATTGTATGCATACAATCTGCCTGCCTGTGTGTGTGTGTTGTTTGCATATTAATGTTGGTTTTTGTATCTGTTTCCAGGGCACAGAGGCAGCAGTGGCAGCAGTGGCAGTGGCAGTGGCATCGGCTCGACTCTCGAATTTTGATTGCGAATCTGCGGATTAAGGTATTTGCGCACGTATAATTAATTGGCTGGCACGCCGGCTACCGTTGCACGTGTCTGTGCCACCGACAGACACAGGACACAGGACACAGAGCGGAGCGGAGTGGAGTGGAGAGACAGGCATAAAGAGAATGCAGCAGCGGCTTTCGCTCAATCTCAGCGGGAGATGCATCCGCAAATGTAATTTGCATTGAGTTCTGAGCCCAGAAAGGATTAGTTTGGCATTTGTTCAGTTTCAGGTATTGCAGAAATCGGAAAGGAAATATATTACATAAATAAATATATTACATAAACAAATTTTAACTTTGGGCATGTAATTTAATTTAAATGAAGGAAAAGTAATGGGATTGAATCAATATACAATACCAAATATTACAAATATAATTTAATTGCTGCTTAAATATCCATTTGATTTCCAATTTGATCGCATATTCAATATTTTGTATATTTTTGTTTTATTTAATTCATAAATTTCTAGAATTGAAAATTGCTGCATCACAGGGATAATGGAGTAATAAATTAAGTACAGTCTTATGGCGAGTCACTGTGCATAAAATAAATGTTGATTAGCATTTATAAATTATGATTGGAGATGCGGAACTCTTTAATATATATTATATATATAAAATATGGGAGATCAAAGAAAATCATATGCAAGATATTGTGTAAAGTCACAAGAGATTCATTTTTTTTTTTTTTTTTTTTTTTTTTTTTTTTTTTTTTTTTTTTTTTTTTTTTTTTTTTTTTTTTTATTTTTTTTTTTTTTTTTTTTTTTTTTTTTTTTAATTAATTTATTTTTAAATTTTATAATTTTTATTTTTAATTTTTTTTTTTTTTTTTTTTTTTTTTTTTTTTTTTTTTTTTTTTTTTTTTTTTTTTTTTTTTTTTTTTTTTTTTTTTTTTTATTTTTTTTTTTTTTTTTTTTTTTTTTTTTTTTTTTTTTTTTTTTTTTTTTTTTTTTTTTTTTTTTTTTTTTTTTTTTTTTTTTTTTTTAATTTATTTTTTTTTTATTTTGTTTGTGTTGGTTTAATTTTTATATTAAAAATATTTTTGGTTGGGGGTTTTTTTTTTGGTTTTATTATCCTTTTGGATAATTTTTTTTTGTTTTGTGGGGGGGGGGGGGGTGGGAGTTGGGGGGTTTTAGAAAATAAAAAAAATATTATAAAAATATTTAAAAAAAATATAAAATTTTTTTTTTTTTTTAATTTTTAATATTTATTTTTAATTTTTTTTTTTTTTTTTTAAAAAAAAAATTTTTTTATTATTTTATAAAAATTAAAATTTAAAAATTAAAATTTAAATTAAATTTTATATATTTTATTTTTTTTTTTATTTTTTTTTTTTATTTAAATATTAAATATTAAAAAATATTTTTTTTTATATTTTTTTTATTATATTTTTTTTTTTTTTTTTTTTTTTTTTTTTTTTTTTAAAAAACACCTTTTTTAATTAAAATTATTTTTTTATTTTTTTTTTTTTTGTTTTTTTTTTATTTGTGGTGGCTTTTAAAAAATCTTTTTATGCATCATTATAGAATGCTACACAGACGGCTATGTCATCATTAACTTTAGTTTCAGCCAAAACACTTTGTGTAGCCTCCGGAAATCTTTCATTAAAAGCCGCTAACTATTAAAGTATAATTCTGAAGCCTTTAATTAAATTGGAATGCCAAAGTTACCTGCAGTTCGTTGTATTTATTCAGAGTTCGAATTTGCGTTGACTTGGAATATGATTATTAAGTGCATTTGATTTTAGTTGAAATTTATTCAAAGTTTCGCTCTCGCCACTGGATTTATCTCCTGGAATATCCAGAGCGAAAATATCTTTTGAGCAACCGCTTGTGAGTTTTCCCCAAAGTATTTGCCAAGCCGAAACTCCCCTTCCCCCGCTATCGTATATCTACGTGCCTTTTGTGCCTTACCCTTTGTGGGCTTGTGAGCATTCCTCTATGCCATGTCCTTCAGCTGCAATTTGCAGCAAGAACACAAGCTTGGAATGTGTTTGATCCAACACAAAGCGTGCGAATAGTTTGGTTTCAGTGCTTCGGGAATGGCTTCGCGGGAAAGTATGGGGAGAACATTGTACATAAATATATGGGGAGGAGAGGAAGGGATAACCTTTGGGGAGGCATTTGGTGAATGTTTGCTCGATTGGGGCCCGGCGGTAATAAATAAAATGAACTTGGCCACGCATCATCATCAACGTAATCATCGTCTTGGCGTGGCTGTGGCATTGGCAGGGAGTGTGCGAGGACGAAACAGTGGCAGCTACAAAGAAATGCAATCAATTTAAAGTTACATTTTTGGCATATCGACACACACACACACACACATGGAGACATTTGTGGCTCCCAAGGGGGCAACACTGACGGGAGGGAAACACAAACACAAACACATTCCACCTATCGACGTGGGCAAACCACCCAAACCCAAGGAAAGGGAGAGCTGGGGACAACTAATGGTTGGAGATTGCGGGCGGCTGGGCAGGGATGTAGCAAGGACACTGGTGGAGCTCACACACACACACACACACACATCAGTACACACACACACACACAGGCAGAACATCCCTGATGGCCACAAAAGACATCATGGCTGCCGGGAGAAGCCAGCGTCCTAACGGTTCACTGGATACTTACTGTGAAAGTAGACCCATTCACACACGCACATAATCCCCAGCCCCCAGCCCCCACCACCCATCCGCCCACCCCATACATGTATGTATTTATGCCAGTGTGTGGGTGTGTGACAGCAAATGCCAAAAACCCACCCCGCAGCCCACCACTGTCAACCCCAACCACCAACCTCCGCCCTCGCATATGAGATGCTTCATATGTGTATCTGTGTGTGCGTGTGTGTGTGTCTGTGTGTGTGTGTGTGTTCGCTCTTTCTGTTTCGCTGTGAGCCAGTGTGTGTGTGGCCAGCGAAGCATCATGGCGGCAGTCATGTTGAAATTTTAATTCCTCGCCCACTCAATTTGCTCGCCACCCTGCCCTCCCCCCGAATTCCCCACTCACACACTGCACCCAACACCGCACCGCACCGCACCGCACGGCACGTCACCGCACATCCCAAGCCCCACTCCCCCCACTCGCCACTCCCCACCAAAGATCTCCGCTCATTGTTGTTGCCGGTCGCGCTGTCTGGCACTCAAAGTTGTCCCTCCATCGCTCTGCCCCGCCAGCCGCCAGCCACCACCAACCACCCACCACCCACCACCCACCATGCCATGTATGCCACATCCAAAAGGGCTGGCTGGGGAGTGGCGGGGGGGTGGCATGTGTGCTGGTAGGACACATAGAGGACAGTGCTCGTGTTCGATGGCCAAGAGCAGGCGAATGAAGGCACGGACCCACTCACGCAGGGCTGTGGCAGAGGAGGCCTAGAGGGGTGGTGCCCAGAAGCTGGTGGCTCTGCGGCAGGGGGGGCAGGTGTTCTGTGGAAGCTGATACCAGCAGCAATCCAGCTGCTGTTTTCCATGTGTGTGGCGGTAGGACATGCAGAGGACACTCACGAAAGCACTCAAGAAATGTCCATGCACCTTCTCACGCTTCCATCTCCAATGGGGGGCTGCCGATGGGCTTGGAGCTTCGCTTCGGCTTGGATATATTTTCGCAAGAAATGGCATCCGCCAGTCCATCCAGGTGGTGCAAATGGCATCCCTGTGCATGTGTGTGTGTGTGTGTGTGTGCATGTGTGTGTGTGTGTGTCTGGGTCCTGGGCCTTGCCGTCGGACGACGTTTTCTTTTTTGTTTTCTCCTCTTACGAGTATTTTTGCTTACATGAGTGGAAGCGACAGGAATGCTCAGCACTGTCCTCCGTTCGAGTCGCTCTGGCGCCATGGGACTGGGTCTCGGATTGGGTCTGATGCTGTGTGGTGGATTGGGATGGCGATGGGTGTGGAGGGGGGGGTCGTATGGGACATGGGACAGAGACTGGGCCTTGCTTGGGTGAGTGCTGGCACTGGATGGTTGGATAGCTGCGGTTAGCGAGGACCCAACTAGGACAAAAGAGCATAGGATACACAGACATACATATGCATATGTATATATATAAGCCGCGGCATATAAGGATTGCCATTACATACGTTCAACCCCACTACCCCTTACCCTTCTCTCTCTCACAGTCACTCTCTCTCTCTCTCTCTCTCCCTCTCTTCTCTCTCTCTGTGTGTATCTCATATGTGCGAGTATTTGCCCGCTGACTGTCCCCATGACAGTCGCTGGCTCTGTCTCTGCCTCTGCCTCTGCCTCTTTGGGGGCCCCTGCAACAAAAATGAAACACCGCAAAGCGTGTTGCTTGACATGTGATTGAGGACGACGTTTATAAGTATATACACACCCACACACACACACACTGCATAGATATACACATAGCCATACATACTACATTCAGGGATAGCCAGCCAGTCGGGTGGGCGGGCGGCAGTCCGTGGGTTAGTTAGTTCGTTAGCATTTATGCACTCGCTTTGTATGCACACATCAACAGCGGGTTCCCCTGCACAGCCTGCACCCCCTGCAGCCCCTGCTGCCCCTGCAGCCAGCTCTCTTGGCCAGAATAAACTTGTTAGCGCACAAAAATGTTAAAGGCAATAAATCTAAACGTGACTCCTGAGTGGCTACAAGCCGGCGCGAGAGCAGCAAAAGGCAGTCGCACACTTGAAAAGTATCATAAATCAATTGAGTTTTCATTTGCCACCAAGTGTCTGCTCTCTACTCTCTCCAGTCTCCAGTCTCCACTCTGCACTCTCCACTCTCCTCTACACTCACCACTCTCTCCACTCTCCACTCTCCACTCTCGTCTCTCTTCTCTCTGTGTGTCGTGTTCGGTCAGAGTTCCCAGCGCATATGTGAAGTGGCAACTTATCGATGCATTCGATTCGATGGACTCCTAGCCGGATGGCTTGAGCCTCCCTCTCCCCCTCTCTCTCTTGTTCTCCCTCTCCCTCTTACTCTCCCTCTCTCTCTCTCTATCACTTGACCCATCAGCCATGGGTTATTGAGTAATCGATTTTATGTACTTGCCAGGCTTCTGGCATCCTCTTGGCGTTATTATCGTGGAGAAAAGTAATCCGCAATGGACGCATAAATGTGGTTCAGATTGTAATTGTAATTGTGTGTGGGGCACAGCCTCCTCCCCCCCCCACCACCACCACCACCCCTGCTCGTTGCTGTTTGCTGGGATTTGTTTGTTGCCGATGCCGAAGGAGATGATGATGATGTTGATGCTGACGATTTGCTTGGTTTGGCATCCTGAAGCTACAACATCGACAGCAAAGGTAAATCTTTGCCTCAAGTGGCGGGACGGGTACGCCGATGTCGGCCTTCAGTTTGGCACTAAAATGAAGAGAAACAAAACTTAAAACTGCAAGAAAATAAATACAATTTGAGGTATGAATTTTCAAGCAATAAATTCTGTTTTATGCTCGATTGAATAAGGTTTAAATTATAAATTAATGTGAATGCGAGCAGTGGAATTACATATATATATAGCCAGAGTCTGCCTGTCGCTTTTGGGAGCTTGCTGCCGATCCTTTCCGATCTGCCCTGCCTTTGGATCCTGCCTGGATCTATCGCTTAGAGAGTATTCGTTATTCGTGATTGCAGTGCCGCGTGGTCTTAATCTTCAGCTTCTGCTCTTCAGCCTGGTCTTCTGGTGCTGCCCCGCTGTTGCCGGCAGTTGCCAGGGCTCTGACAGTGGGTGAGGGTGGCAGGACGAGGATGAGTATGGTGACTGGTGACTGCTGACTGCTGACTGGTGGGACGGTGGGATGGTGGGTTGCTGATGGCGAAAGTAAAAACACATCAATTGGCATGTGCATGGAAATGACACCAGAGAATTGTGCAAAAATGTTATCTTTGGCTTCCGCACCAAGTCCTTTTTCTCTTATTTGGGATTTAGGGCGTTCCACCTCACCACAGCTCACCTCTCCTCCCCCTGCCCCCTGTCCCATTGTCGTTAAATTTTTTTTTTTTTTTTTTTTTTTTTTTGCAAAGCGTTAGCGTAACAATAACGCAAGAAACAACAACAACAGCAGCAACATTGAGAAACGAAACCCATTTTAAATAACAGGCGATATTGACGCGAACAGAGGGGTACGGAGAAAGTGTGTGGGGGTGGCGGGGTGGTCCCTTCATGGGTGGGTGAATGGTTGAGTGAGTGGGTGGGTGGTTGTTGGTAGCTGATGGCTAAAGGCTAAAGTGGGAGTTAAAGGTGCTGTGGCGTGTGGCATGTGGCATGAGGATTGGTGTGGTGTGGAATGGTGTGCTGTGGTGGTAGATGTGCAAAATGGGCCATGAGTTGGCTGCCGGGGCGCTCTCTTTGCGAAATTGCCATAAGATAACTCCGACAGGCGGACAAACAGTTATCCATACACAGACACACACACACATAGATAGACACTCACTCACACATACAATATAGAAAATTGGCAGTTGGATAAGCGAAAAAACCAATTCACGAATACTTTGCATATATAATATATTCCAAAAAATGTACCAAAGAGGCTGCTGCTGCCCAGGCAACTGCCAGCAGCGGACAGGGCAACCACCCGACAGACCCACCCCGAACATCCCACACACCCACTCCGACACCACCTGACATACATACATACATATGTATGTATGTATCCCGTGCACCACGCGTTAAAGGTAAACACCCTTTCAGATGAAAGAGTGAGGGAAGCCAGAGCACAGGAGAAGAGGAGCCCAGGAGAAGAGGAGCCCAGGAGCAGAGGAGCAGCAGGTCAAACGGGGCATCTGACAAACTCTTCAACGGGCGCGGTGTATAGCGGAGGGGATGGGGGGAAAAGATGGGGAGGGATTGGCTGGGGAAGGTAGGTACAGTGGGTGCCAATGGCCTGGGCCAGCAGTTGTGCCAATTTGGTTTCGAGGGGAAATCGATTTGGGGGATTGGATATTTGGCACTGGGCCTGCACCTGGTGGACAGGTGGGTAAGTGGCTGCCCTGGTAAGCGATGCAGGATGTGCCCCACAGCAGCTAAGAATTCCGAGAAGACAACAAAATACAGTAGAATAATGCCTGATGGAATAAATTGATGTGCTAGAGGAATATTGGAAGTTTCAAGGAAGAACAGTTCTCTGTCAAGGAAGAACAGTTCTCTGTCAAGGAAGAACAGTTTCGTTGAATAAAACCAGAGCGGAGACATTTTCTGAGGTCAGGTCACTTCTCTTTGGGAAGAGATATCTCCAGAGTTATTTCTAAAGTCAGCACCAAGATTCAGTACCAGTACCGGACGACTTCAAGAAGCTATTGAAGCCAAAGGAGAATTCTCCTCTACTTTTTACTAACTTCTTCATAATTTCTTTACTTTTGTTAAGCTTGAACTTTGCTTTCTTCGCATTACATTCCTGTCCAAATACTTATGCAATTAATAATTATTTTATATATTTTTCCCATTATAATAGCATTGCTATAATGAAAGAAATAAAATGGAGTCCTAAGATTTTCGTGATGCAGTACTCTAGCTTGAAAGACCTTTGGCAATCGACGGAGGCTGTACCCTACAGCAGTGCTTAGAATTGAATTTATAGAGCGAAGAATTCTTCGAAGACAAACAAATAAGTTGGAAAATGCTTGCAACTTGACACGACCTGCTTGCAGGAGTATTTATGCACTAAGCAGAAAAATATATGCTATATTTTCTATATTGGTTACGCTTATGTTGCTGGATACACACGCCAGGAAAACGTAAACGAGAAATTCCTGCCACAGTTTTTCTAATATGAAGTTTGACAGGAATTGGTCGATTCCGCGCTGCTGGAGAGAGGCTTTTAATAGGGAAATGATCAACGTTCCCAATAGTAATATTTTAAAATATATATACATATATTATATTTAATTTGGCCTACGAGTCGAGTCCACATTTGTATGCACAGTCTCGCTGCCGCAAAATCCTTTTGGCGAATCGAAAGAGATCACAGGGCGAGAGACTCTCTCGTATTATAGGGTAATCATAAGCTGCCGCTTTTTTAACGCCACTTCTATGGGCACAATCTTTTCGCATGCCCAAAGAAACTGAAGCAATTTACCCGTAGACTCACTTGCTTTAGACATCCTTGGATTTGGTTATTAAAATAAACAAACAAAATGTTGTGTATATCCCTGACAGCCTGGCAGGCATCGCTAAGCTTGACAGTTGAAGGACGGACAACTCAGCGGCAGGATGGGCGGACGGACGAGCGAATGGAGGGTTGAGTGTGGAGTGGTGTGGAGAGGAGAGGCAAAGAGGCAAGGAGGCGGAGGTGACATATGAATATGTATCTTTTGCAAGTGAGGAAAATAATGTGATGGCAGAGGCGGCAGAGGCAGCGTGTGTGGGTGGGTGAGTGCTGTTGATGTTGTTAAATGGCTGATAGCGAAAATAAAAGTAACACACACACACACACACTTAAGGGAGAGAGCTGGAGAAAGTGGCAGAGAGCTGCTCTATGTAGAAGGAGGATGGTGGGTGGTGGGCGGCGTGGCATGGCGTGGCGCGGCAAGGGCAACCATCATTGGCATTTGGCCGAGTTGGGTACTTACTTTTCCACATTCGCTCGCTTGGCGGTTGCCGGGGCTCAGGCGGAAAATAAAAAATGATGATCCACTGCCTGCCATCGCCACACACCCCACCGCAGCCACAGCTTCAGTCCCCTCACCCCCTTTTTGGTCCCTGTATTAGAGGATGGCAGGGCTTTCTTCTCTCGCGAGCTCCTGGCCATGGTTCGACTGCCATGAATTCATTGGAATAACCGTAGGCTTTTCTCAATTTTTGACATGCGGCGGAAGTCTTTGCACCCAGCGCTGTCACGCTGGAAGGGGCAGTGGCAGTGGCAGTGGCAGGATGATGGGCTGGGTGGGTGGCTATATGGGGTGCTGGTGGTGTTCGGATGGGTGGGCTCCTTGGGGCAAGGGCCTGGCTGGCTGGCTGGCTGGCTGGCTGGCTGGCTGTTGATGTGCCCGAACGACTCTTGGTAAGCAAGTGAAGTGTAAAGAGCTCTTTCCTTTATTGGTTTTGTATTTTATTATCACATCTCGTTTATTCCGTTGCCTTTATGTGTCCGTTCGTCTCCCACTATATACACCCGTACATGAGGCTCGTATCTCCGTGTGTGTGTGTCAGTGTGTGTCTGTCTGTGTGTGTGTTTTGGGCATGACTATATTTGATGGCATCAACCGATTTGCCCCCCTAGGCCTTGATGACACTTTGCAGCGCCGTTTACGGGGCATATGGGACTTTGATATGACAACGCAAATATCCGCTGTGGAACGGCAGGCACGCACCCAAGTGGCGGCTGCAGGCTGGAGGCCATTGCCGGGGTAACGTCCACATCTTAAGCCCGAAAAGAAACAGCCCCAGGACACTCTGCAGCTCCACATGTCTCCCCTGCCCATGCAAATTGCACAGCAGATCCATTAATACTTCGAATACATGCGAGGCGAGTGCGAGTGCGAGTACGAGTATATGCTGGCTGGAATTCCACGGAATTTTCATAAATACGGCGCTTAGATTTTCGTATCCTCTAGATATTATGATTAACTTAAGTGCCTGCCATCATACAACAAACAAATCGTGTGCAACAAATGTGGGTGGCTGTCCTCGTTCCCATGGCATTGTTACACTCTCAAGTGTGTTTCATTTGCAGGCCAAGAAAAGATTATTCCATGATGGGTTAGCTGCCAGCCAGAACTAGCAACTGCTGTGCTGGAAGAGACATTTAAACTATTTCATTATTGCCTGCTAAAGGTGTTCCCCTAATGCGAAAACACTTTCTGATAATTCTGAAACGTACGAAAATGTAGCCTTAATATTTGAGTGCCCAACAGAACAGAATCTCAAGGGTATACCCAAATTAAATGCATTTTTTAATCAGTGTAGCAAATGCTTTGCGGAAATTGAATGGGTAAATAATAGTAGTGGGTACACAATAAGTCAATAAATTTAAAGGAAATGTAATTGCAAAGTTTATATTATTAATTATTATATTATTTGTACCCAGACCAATGCCATAGCCAGATGGCTTGGGTATTGCTGCGAATATCTGTACGTGCAGCCAGTGGAAGTATTAAACTTTGTGCTCCAAGCTTTGCTTGAACAATATTCACATCAATTGTGTTCATTGTACGAAATATTGCAGTAGCTTACACGCATTATATTTTATGCAAAATTCAGCCAGATTTCTTCGCTACTTTTTGCCTACTCCAAAACTTTCAGCTCGCTGTTGTTTTTACTTGCTGCCAGAAATATAATACAAATATTGTTCAAAGAATTTACCTGAAATACCCAGAAAGCGTTCGCTTCGAGTGGCTCGAAGCCCAATGCACAACGTGGAAGGCCCCTAAACAGGGCTCCACTCTCAGCCTGCCTGAAATTTGTTCTTTTTGGGAGTAGAAGCCACGCCTTGCATCGATGCTTCCGTATTGGAGTTGGGCTTACATCCCATTCCCTGCTTGTCTATCCCAGTCCAATCCAAAGCCGTGCGCTCTCGCTGCCTTACCCCGAGAGCCTTTATATAGACTGTTACCAATCCTAAGCATTGTGGGAATTAATTTTGATGGGATGTGGGCGATGCAATTCAACATTTTCGCCATTTAATTACTCAATCTAAGGCGCCAGGCGCGCAGCCAACTCCGCAAAACTTACATATGTAAGCCCCACATAGGTACCTATCGGTGTATCTATATATCCCCCTGCTTCTATATACATATATATGCATGTGTGTGTCTGTGTCGGGCATACATCATGCGAGTGTTTGTTCGGAAATGAGTTGTGGCCGCTGATGGCTGTGTGTGCCGCTGTTTTTCGCTTCGCAGGCTCCTGTTCTGCAGCTTGTAATTTTCACATATGGCAAAGACATTGCCACCAAATTGTTTGCAACTTGAGCAGTGCCATACCCTCAGTTCCCCCTCCCCCCCCCCCGTCACCCGCCACCTACTCACAGGGCAACAACAACTATTGTTCAACATGCCCCTGGATCCCACCCCGCCCCCTACAGCACACCCAGCAGTCACCCAGCAGTCACCCAGCAGCCACCCATCAGCCCATCCGTATGTAAGAGTCGCTTCGCTACGGGCAACAAAATTAAAACAAATCCTTTCGTTCTATATTAATGGTCGCCATCTTTGCAGCAAATGACATTCGAAAACATTTATTGCGCCAGAAAGCGGCAGTGGCAGTGGCAGTGGCAGCAGTGGCTGTGGCTGTGGCATCAGCGTGCGAATATGTATGTGCCACACACACACACATATCCACCACCCTACCACATTAGCATCACCCCCACCCACCGTGCAACACACCACACCACCCACACCACACACGGGATTCATATGTGACCAACCCAAACTCGAACCCAAAAAGCCGAGAAACGAGCCCAACCCCCGCGCCATTATACAAGCGAAATGCAAACACATACGCACGCACGTATCTCTGTGAGTGTGTGTGTGTGGTGTGTGTGGTGTGTGTGTGTGGGTGGGTGTTCATTTGGGTATGTAGTGAACCCTACAGGACACATTCCTCACCAAAAACGAAAGGGGTGATGCATGAAAACGATGGCGCGCTGGTCCTCCCTCTACCACCATCCGCCGAGCATGAGGCTGGGCTGCAAGAACAAAAGGCTCGCACTCACACTCGCACTCACACTCACACATATGGGAGGGAGTGCGTGCCTGTGTGCGGGTGTGAATAACTATGTACAGTCATTTTCAGTTCACATTATTTACCCATTTTGCCCAAAAACTCACAGCTCCACATTCTCCACGCCCCACCCCCCACTCCAGCGCTCCAGCACTCCCCTGCATGAACACCATACACGCGCTCTCCCATTGCGTAAAACTTTCATTTAGTTTTCTAATTACTTTTTTAATCAAGAAACCAAAGATTGCTGTGCAACCCTTTCTTTTGAGCGAGCGCAAGGGTACGGGAACGGGCGAGGGGAGGGGTAATAACACAAGGAGCAAGGCAAGGTCTGGTCTGGTCTAAGCCAGGAACACGGATTTCGTCTTACTGTAGCCATTATGTTAACCAAACGAGAGATTAGGGAGCAAAGGCCACACAAGGAAGCTGCCGAAAATCCCCCTCGTAATTTTGAATATTTCCCAAAGCCAGCGCCAGCTCTTGGAATGGAATCTCATGGCATGGGAACACCTTTTAAGCTGCCTCCAATTATAGTTTTGGAACTGATATTCCTTCATGGGAGATCCAATGAGCAATCGCTTGCGAAAAGCAAACATAAACAGGTCTTAAATATTGCAAGTTGCTCGACTCAAAATCGATTTGAATAGTTTTAGTTTAATTTAAATATTAATTTGATATTTGAATGTTCTTTTTTGTTCAGTGTGTCATGCAAAGGCGAAAGCCATAAATATTTATGTGCCTAAATCTATGCCACAGTTGAGCCCCGAAAGTGTTGGAAATTGGTTGAGCTGCTCGTACTTCTGCTCGTACTTCTGCGACTACGAGATGTATAAATAATTATAATTAGGGAAGTGCCAGATTCCGTTTCGTGGCAAGCAGTTGCTCACTTGCCATTGGGGCTGACTGTCCAGACGCCTTCTATGGCAACATTTCCATCTGCAAGTTTTGCTCTGCATCCTGGCCCATCTTCCAGGTATGCAGGCGGTCTCTGTCCACTGTCCTCGCTACCCCACCCCGAAAATTCGAATCTTTTGCTGGACAAAGGTCCTTAGTCTGGGCAGCCATTTTGAATCAGAATTCGTGTGCTCCATCTGCCTGCCTCTCCCACTCCCTCTCGCACTGTGCAGAGTGTAGGTGTGTGCGTGTCTGGACTGAAGTTGAATGCTTCTGGCTCCGGTATTGCCGCTGTGGGTGTGAGTCTGTCTGTGCCTGGGTTTGTTTGTTTGCTGCATGGCGTCGTTGTCGCGTCTGGCCACCCCAATAAGTGTACACCACCATCCACATCCATCCATCCACATCCACATCCATCCATCCAGTGGGCTGTGGGCTTTGCCTTATCCGCATTGCCTGGACAACCCTCCTGACCAATTCCCAGACTGTTTGCAGGGGGCTGGACTGGACTGGACTGGGCTGGGCTGGCTGTCAGTCGTCAACGCGTGGCTGGCCCGTGGCCGAGAGCCATCGCCTTCGATTCGCTTTTCGCCCTGGCCCCCTGCTCCAGGAACCTTGATAGTTATTGAGTTTCCAGCAGCCAACAGCCATCTTCCGTCGCCCATCGCCCATCCCCTTGGCCAGCAGCCGCGTTTCAGTCTTGGCCCCAGGCTGAGGGGCCTGCCACCCGTAGCAATGTAATGTCAATTTACTTCAAATTGAAATGATTCAAGGGCGAATTCGAGACCATAGCCATCCATAGCCCCCTCCCAGCCAACCATTCTCCCATTCGCCCATCCCGTACCGCTGCGTAATCTGCGTTTGGGTTTCTCAGTCGCTATTTTGGGTCCCAAGTCCGAGGGCTAACTTGGCGAATTCAAGCGCTGTCCATGCGCAGGACCACGACCACGACGACGAAGACGAAGACGACGACGACGACGACCTGCAGGAGCAGGCAGGACAGCCAGCCTGAGCTGGAGGAGATGCAGGCGCGTGCAGGAGGCAAAGGATGACAGGGCGTGTATTTATTGTTACCGCTTTTCGTGGTCGCGTCACACAAAAACTTCGGACACGCCGAACTTTGTTTGTGGAAAAGGCGGCGGTGACGAGGAGGAAAATTGTTGACGTTGGCGGGGGGAGGGGGTAAAATAGCTGGTAAAGATCCTTTGGGGCAAAGGCAAGTCCGGACTCCTGGCTGACGTAAAATATTTATTACTTATCTGCCAGCCCCCACCGCCCAGTTCCAGTTCCAGTTCCATGCCACAGCTACTCAAACCCCCGCAGTCTATCGATGGCCATGTCCTTGGTCCTACGGTAAGGGTAAAATATGAGCTCCAAGCCTCTGGCCCGTCACTACCCTTAACCCGCGAGCTTCGGCTTCAGCTTCAGCTTCAGCTCCAGTCCCCTAGCCCCGCGCTCTAAACCATTACCGTCCGAAAATAGTCCGCTGATTCCTCTCGTCTGGAGTTGTTTATGCGTCTGAGTTGCTTCATTTACCTTCTCCGGGTTCGTTCTTCGCCGCCCTCTGAATTACGTGAATTTCCGCGGACATCTTGTGTCACAGTGTGTGTGTGTGTGTGTATGCCTGTGTGTGTGTTTGTGTGTGTGAGGGGGTTGTGATGGGGGTTAATGTACAGTTATGGTCGAAATGACCAGAGCGAGACTTTCGCGGCACTGAATCAGGTGCGCTGGGATTATTGATTTCCTCCGCCCATCCATCCGAAATGGAAACAGAAATAGAAGTAGCAGTAGACCCACCATTTCGTGGGGTTTCTGCTGCTCGGACCCTTCTGTGCACAAGTGGGAAAACGATTGGGAACATGGCCCTTTTGGGGTTAGAAATGGAAATGGAAAAGGAACTGGAAATAGAAATCGAAGTCGAAGTCGAAATGAAGGCGGGTTGATTGGGCTGCTGGGTGGGTTCATATTTATATTTATATATTGTGAACGGGTTAATGCTCAGGCGGCACTGGATGCTGCTGCTGCTGCTGCTGGTGTGCTGCTGGTGTGCTGCTCTTCAACTCTGGCGTAATGAACGTTGCGAAATAAACAAAATGAATGTTCAAATGTCGCTGGCAGACCACACAAGCTGTCACAAAAGCTTACCTCTTTTTTCCAGCGAAAATCTTCAAGTTTTCCCCCACTACACACACATCTATGTGCATGTATGTATATAGCGTGTACATATATGTGTTGCCTTCTCTTCGTTCTATCCTTGCCGCCCACTCACGGAGCTAAAGACAACAAAGCTTTGAGGAGGCAAAACTTCCCGAAAAGTGGAAGCAGAAAGGGTTGAGTGGGGATGTGTGGGGTGACTGCCATGTATGGAGGAGCCACGAGCAAGTTTCATTCCGTCGTCCATCCAAGTCTATGTCCTTTCACACACACACATACACACACACAGGGAGCACAGCTCCCTGCCATCCTCTACCATTAGACCTTTTGTTGTCTGCAGTGAGATTCGTATGTGCATACACTCGGAGAAAAGCATGCAGACAGACCGTACTGTACCGTACCGCACCGCACGTGCAGCCAATGTTTATGTTCCACTCGAAAACAGCCAAGAAATATCTTCATGGGCATAGATGTTCCACAATTTTTGGGTGTTTTCTTCGAGTGCACATGTGTGCGTGTGTGGCGTGTAGCTGCTGCAAAAGTTTAATTCAAATCACAAAGACACACACATGCGCACACAAATGAAAATTTCCCTGTGTACGTACGCCTCTGGCTTCTTTTTTTTGTTCCTTCTTTATTTCCCGCTCTCTGTGTGTGTGTGTGTGTGTGTGGGAAAAGTTTGGAAATTTGTGCGGTGGCGAACCGACTGACGTCCCCTGTACGGTTCCAGCCATGGCAAAATAGGATCTAAAATCCTTTTTAAGCCTTACATGTGTGTGTGTGTGTGTCCCCTGCCCCCGCCCGCTGGCTCCCTGGACGAGTACATAAATGCAAGTTGGCTGCCGAGCAAAACTAAAATAAAACGAAAACGAAAAACGAAAATGAAAATTTCCAACTAACATTTCGAGAACTGCCATTTTATGTGTTGGAGATCTGTTTCGTTTCACTTCGACTTGTTCCCGGCTGCCCCACCGCTCGATTCCAGCCAGTTGTGAGTTTAATTCTGAGGCGTTTCGCTTTTTGGCCCTGCCTCAAAGTGTGTTCCATGCCACTTGATTTATCTCAGTCTTGTTCTCAGTGGGTTTGCCTGAGTTTGCCTGAGTTCTCTAAGCTAAAGTAAAGAGTTGCCTTCCGCACTGGTAGAGCTGCTGCATTCTTCTGTATTTGGAACTCTCTTCGCGAAGAGCACTCAGAGAGCAGATAGCATGAATATCTCTGATCGAAATCGAAGCCAGATTCAGTCTGGTTTCTGTGTTGGCTGAGCCACAGCGACTTTGGCTCTGCAGTTGTACTTCCTTTTGGGTGTCCCTAATAAACCCGGACTGATGTATGTAGATGTCAAGCCCCATTTTAAATAGAAATGAACTCAGCCAAAGCAGACGAAGAACCACTCGAACACATTGTTATTGGATGCGAAGAGAAATCGGTGACTGTCAAAGGTTTGAATTTGTTGGCATGGGGGGTGGATGGAGAGTGGGGAGAGTGGAGAGTGCAGAGTGGGGAGTGGAGAGTGGAGAGCATGTGGGATAGCATTGGGTGGGTCGTTAGAAAAACGGATAGTGACTTTGGCTCTTACATATTCCGCTCTAGCGTTGTCCTGGCAGAGCACAGGGTGGAGCGGGATGGCCCAGGCGGAAGCAGACGACACAGTCTTTCTGTTAAAAGTTCGAGTCTGACATGTGCAGCTGTAGCAGGAAGAGCAGGAAGAGCAGCCAGGCAGTCAGGCAGCCAGGCAGCAGTGAGCCGGGGAGCTGCAAGTCGGGAACAGGAGCTGCTCCTCAGCCTTTGCTTGCCACAGCGAATCAAGCAACTCAACTCGCAGCTCGCAGCTCGACTCACCCACACCCACACACACACACACACACACATATGTATCTGCATGTATGTATGTGCACGTTGTACATACATGTGTATACATATTTATCGACTTTGTGAGCTCCGCTCCTGAAAACATCAAGTGAACGGAAGAGCCACTGTGGGCGTTGGGATGGGGATGGAGATGGGGATGGGGATTGGTGCTGGGGCAGGGACTGCGACTGCGACTGGGACTGGAGCTTTGGAGTGGTTTGAGTAGCAGCGGAGACGGCAATAACGGACAAACTGCCGGACGGACGGAGGGACGGACAGACAGACGGACGGACGGACGGACGGATGGACGGAGTGCTGCTGCCTTTGCCACGGCAAATGTACCATTAGTCCTGATGAGACCATGGAGAGCGCGACAAGCGGCAGAACCTTAAAAGTGGTGGGGGCTTCGGCTTCGACTTCGGCTACACTAAGGGCAATTCCGTTCTGCCTTTCACAAACCTCACAACATGTCCTTAGAATACAATGGAAATTCACGAAAATTTACCAACTTAAACAGGGACACTTTGGCCCTTGGCCCTTGGGCACTTCTTCTTTCGATTTGGCGCTTGCATTTTCGATGTTTGCCACAGTTTATTCTCAGTGTAGGCACTTGAAAAACTGTTCCTTGTCCCCATTTGCATTTACATTTGCCAGCCCAGCCCACCCGTTTCCGCTTGGGTCTGGAAAGGGGAAATCTTCATATGACAGGATCCAATATGGGACCCAAGTCCTACCAGCTCCGATTCTTTGGAGCTTCTGGCAGCCTGGCAGTATTCTCGTGTGATGTGTGGCAGTATGCGGAGAGAGCACTCCTCCTTGGCTCCTGCGATATATTAATTTATTTATCCCTCTGATAATAGCAGTGAGTGGAGTACCTTTACTCTATCTATGAGTAGTCATATTTCTGTTGTGTTATGCCCGGATGTCTTGCTCGTGGTTTATTGCCCTGGAAAATGTAGAATCTGTGAGGATTGCTTGGCATGCACTTGCTGCTGCTGCTGCTGCTTCTGTCTCTGCTAAGAAGTAATTCCCATCTAATTCAGTCGTTCTTTGTCATTGTCTTGCTCGTATCCGTGATGAGGACTTAGTTTAAGGTGCAGCACCATTCCCCAAGCCACTTTCAGTGGCTTAAGCGGCAACGGGTTGGGGCATTTGTGCCCGGGAATACCCTGCTCTAGATCTCTTGGAAATTGTCAGCGAGAGAGAGTTCCATGTGATGTGTGTTCTGATCTCAGAAGAATTATATTTTATGGAGAGACGGGAAGATGCCGCTGTTCGGGAAACCGATGTACCCCGCTGCCGATGCCCGATGCAGGGTGCCCCGGCCCACACGCACGTGTGTGCACAATGTACATACACACAGTTATGTAAGTACATTCGTACATCAACAAGTCTGCTCTGAAATACAATTTACTTTTCGTTGGGATTACATTTTGTGTGTGTGTGTGTGTGTGTGGCCCAGCTCCTGTAGCTGCTGCTGCCCCTGCTGCCTCGCCTACTTGTTTGCCATTCGCTTTGGTAAATAAAAAGAGCTCAGCTTTCGCTCGGGAGCTGGCTGGGCTGGCTGGGCTGGGTGGGGTGGCCGGCGGTGCAAGGAGGCTCCGGCTCCGGCTGGGGCTCGGGCCGGGCCGGGCCCCTGCCGCAAGCAGTTCAACCAGCTGAGGCGGAAAGTACGCATAAGCCCTGTCAGTGGCATAGTTTCCGTGTTTTCTCCTCCACCTACGCTAAGCATCTGGCTACGGATTATTATTTGCCATATTATAAGAAAACGGTTTTAGTTCAAATGTCAACAGCATTTGTCATGGGAGCAATGCAGAGTGCAGAGTGCAGGGCAGGTCCGCGAGTCAGACTGTGAATGGCAATGTGGGAATAATGCGGTCTCAAACGATGGATGCATGGCTCAGGCTCCGGCTCTGGCTCCGGCTCCGACTCCATGCCATGGCTCCAAGCGCAGCTCTGTGGAGTCTAGACAGGCCACTACCAGATATCCCTAATTTAACCGGGGATTAGCCGGAGCTTGTGCGGGCGAATGAATAGAAATGGGATTGATTGAAGGCACCAACTTTAGCAGTTTAACTTAAGCATTGAATGCCATTTTTATATCACAGGCAAATCTGTGATATGTCCTACTAATAATGGAACAATAAATTCGTATTATTCATTGCTTTGCCGAAGAAATTCAAGCAAATATCTTTGGTTTGATCGCTGAAATTATTGGGAATATTCCTTTGCTCATTTGCTAGTTCCGAAATATTTTACAGTCTACCCTACCCTCTTCCACGGTCCGTACTGTAATCAAAATACAAGCTCAAATAGGGATTATGCCAAGTTTAATGTACTTTTGCTTGTACAGTATTTTTGGGTGACCAAATTAGAGCTGTACTTTAGATTCCATCTGAAACTTCTTCGACCCAAGACAATGCCCCCTTAAGATGAAAACTTTCGACATTTTGCTAGATTTGTTTCCCCATTCCCTTAAATCATCTGATATATGTAAATATATATATATATAAAATATATAAAATGTATATATATGTTTAAAAATCTCGTGTCAATTGTGGTTTACTTTCACTCAAACGATTCGACAGATTCATTGGAAATTTTGGTTCCATATTTTGCAGGCATACGAATACGTTTTATGCTACATTTTAGCTTCCTACTGTGGCAATATTATAAGTATAATAAACAGTACAAAAAGGAGAAATATATGTAATTAATAGTTACGATAAGAAGGAGATCGAAGCTGCACTTCTGGTGAAACAAGCGAGCGAGCGAGGCTACGCGACTTATAAATAAAAAAAGTATTTGAAAGCATTCGAGATTATCCGTGTGCATTTATGTCGTAGACCAATTAATAATTGGCAGCAATTAACTCATCCTACACTGCCAACTTCCACCATTATTAGATATATTATTATTATCATTATTATTAGATATAGGCAATGGCAAGTTTTCTGTCCCTGAAAATGCTGGCTGCATAAAATTGCCCACCGAATTCTGCAGAGTTCTTGAATTCCCACCACACCTTCTGCACTTGAAAGTACACTTGAAAATCTCCCTTTTCATTTACTTTCAAATGGGAAACCCACAAAGCTGTCTAATGCCACGCGATTGGTGCCCAAAACAAATGTATGAAAGGCATTATCGAAGCCACCAGAATCAGTTGACAAATAAATGCGGCAAATGGAGTACATTTATATTTATTTATGCAGTCAACTGCCTGCATCTCGTGAAGTTTTCCATTTAATCCAATGAAATATGACAGCCATGGGGGCCCACAATATTTAGTGACAACAAGTCATCCCTTACCCCTGCTCCTACCCCTACGCCTATCCGAGCACTGGCCCTGGCCCTGGCCCTGCCATGTTCTGTCCTGCCCAATGATGATGACCAATTCAATAATAATTCATGCCGCATAAGCACAGGAGGATGTAAGCAGTAAGTCAAATATTTTCAGCATATTATGGCAACCATGTTGTGATCGTGTGCCCAGCCCACTCGGGACCTCTGCCCATGTGTCCTTACCCGTATCCCCGTGGTCGTTTGTTGCTCTAGCAGAGGGGGTTGTTCCACCATTAATTCTGTGATTTATGTTCTGTTTAATGTGAAAAATGCAATGTTTTTACCAAAGAGATCACTCCCATGCTCTAGCACGCTTCATTATGTGTGTGTCGAGTCGCGTCTGAGAGCGAAGGGAGCATGAGCTCAGCCCCGTTGCCCCGTTGCCCCTGACTCGACTCGTTCTGACGCGACCTCGGGGCCTGGTCACTAATCAAGTTGACCACTGGTCATGCGCTCGTTCACCCCGGCAATGAGATGAGCTGAACCCGGCGACCATCCCCATCCCCATGCCCATACCCATTCCCAGTCCACCCAGTCGGTCATTGCCGGTACATCAGAACCGGTACAAATTCATTAAACGCACAACGATCGAAGGAAGTTTACTTCAATTTGCATACCAATTGCTCGCCCTGATTTGCTCATCGGGGGATGTCGTCAACCCCCAGGATATCTCAGGCAGCTGAAACCTTTCCAAGGGGTTGCTGGAGGGAAGGAACTGCTTTCCAGAGGAAAGCTAGAGGACTGCAGGACTGGAGGACTGGACTGTGGACCCCTGGCTGGGCCTGTTTATAAGCGTGATAATGATGATGGCTGACCTTTAGTTTGTTGCCAGTCGAGTTGACCATGTTGTCGGCCCCGACACTGAGGCGTGTTCACCTCTCGCGCTGCGTGCCAACAAAATGGCGCAATCGCCTTGGCAGCCGACTTAACTTTTGACCAACGGTCAGCAGCAGCACGTGGCGAAGACGTTCTCGTTCGCTTCGCCAAGGCGAACGGCCCATGGCTCGGCATCGAAATTGGGATTAGTCGGCCCATTGACACTGCAGGCAGGGGGTCCAACGGGTCTCCCTCTCCCTTTCTGTTGCTTACTCCGGTGGTGGTCAGCGCTTGTCAACATTATTTCTCAATTAATTTTTCATTTTTCATAAAATTAACCCAGAAATCGCCTGGGCAGTGACCAGTGACCAGTGACCTTCGTGACCACTTGGCATGGCACATGGGCACACAGGATGTTGTACCTCTGGCCACGGGGCACGTGTTCAGGGGATCGCATTGAATTATGTGCATTGGTCTGGATTGGTCTGGATTGGTCTGGATTGGCGTTTAGTTTAGTGTTTGGCGGCGACACTTGTTGAGGGTGGGAACTTTGCTTTGGCTGCGAATGGTTCTGCTTCTGCTTCTGCTTCGGCTTCGGCTTTGGCTTCTGGGGCATTTGTATTTCTCTTTTATTACATTTATTTTATGCCCGGTTTCCGCTCCTCAGCCCACCACATCTCTTCCTCTGCAGAATCCTCGAGTGGGCGAGTCCTTAAATGAAATTAAGTCCGTGTCGGCATGCGCTGGCTCTGTGGCTGCTCCTGCTGCAGCCAGGAAGTGATAGAATGAATGGCTGCCACTGGCATTGGGGGCTGCCGCTGCCACTGCCACTGCCGCTGCGAGGCTGCAGTGTCAGCGAACGGGGAGAGACAGAAAGCAAAAATGCACAGACAGACTTCCTGTGGATTTTCCGGAATTTAATTTATTAAAACAACGACGGACAAGTTCGCGGCGCGGTGCGGCGCTGCTCGGCGGCAACGATTGCCAGCGGTAAAGCCTTGATTCCGACTCGTTCTGGCTTTAAATGATCGCCTCAGTGTTGAATTCGATGGCACCATCGATTCGGATTGATGAAATTTCAAAAGGACTAAACAATTCTACCCAGATTGACTGATTGGAAGAGGGGTATGGGCACGCGGATGGCGGAACTCCATCGAACTATTTGCATGCAGCTCTCGCATTTGTGTAGCTGACAGTCGTCTGCATGCTGGCTTCCCTGTGGGTCCAACGGCAAGCCCATGCCAAGGCAAACATTTGGAAACCACAATACGTTCACGGCCTGTGATCGTTGCTTGACATATTCCGATGCGATCGCAGCAGGACCTCCGCCCGGACTCGTTCGCGGAGACATAGTCGTAATTCGTCGCCGACTATGCTAAGCATTAAAACAATTCAGCAGCAGGGGGGGGAATAACACAGAGGCTGGCGAGGCAGAGAGCGTTGGAAAACAATCAGAGCGAAGGATCGCTGACGCAACGGGACTCGGGATTCGGGACTCGGGATCCGGGATCCGGATCATCGGCCCAGACCGGCTGTGCTTTTTTCTCGGCCGCCGCGAACGTCCGAGCGAGCTCTGCCTGGCGACCGACTGTCAACGTGTCAATCAAGCAGTGCCACGCTGTCCCGCTGTCCCGCTGGCCTGCCTGCCTGCCCCGTCACACGATTCATTAATTCAGACCGCGTCCTTGACGCAGCAGTCACTCCGCGCAGCACCCTTTCGCGGCCCTCGCCTCTGCTCAAAACCCTCTTCTCCGCTTCTCCGCCTTGGAGCCTGAAGACGTTCGCAGCGATCGCTGCATGCCCCATGAGGTCTGCTCTGCATTCGCGACGCTCCTGACAGTCATTGTGCGAATGATAGGGTTAGCGCTCGATTCTCTCACACCGATTCTCTCAATGAAGTTCTTTGAGGCCAGAGTTCGCTTTGCAGTTTGGTTGGGTTGGCTTTGGTTTTTGTGGCGTAATTTGCCAGCGCTGAATGTGCGCTCCATGCAGAGATACTCGGTCCCACAGAATACACGAGTATCTAGGGATATTGTAGGAGCTTTACGCTACTTGGCCTTTGTCTGTAGCACCACATTCCGACATATATTATGTCAGTATTATGCCAGGATCCTATTGGTTCTATTTCGTGTTTCATAGGTCATAAAATGGCATCGCTGTAGGCCCTCAAGGAAGCGGTTCTTAGAGACTAGAGCTATAATCAGCCTGTGGGCAGTTTCTGAGCTTAGTTTCATGTGCAGTGGCAAGAGAAAAGATGGAAAAAATTGATAGTCGATGGGCTGAATTACTAGATAATTATTATTCGATTTTTTATTATTAATGGAGCCAGTTACTGGAATTTTGGAGCAACTGAACTCACTCTTTCTGCCTCTTAAATCGTATGCTAACTTTCTCTTAAGTATCTATTTTTCTTACCCTCTCTGAGCGCCTATATCCGCTTATTGCTCCTCCGAAGCTGCGTTATCCTTTGGGCTCTGTGCACAACTGTTCGACGGTGGCTCCTGTGCTGTTGAGCGTGCGCTGCAGAGGGCTTCGCTTCAGTTTCACCTACAGTTCCAGTGACAGTCCCATTCAGCAGGCACACACGCATATCCTCTACGCAGGACATCTGTGCTGAGCGAATTCGCTCAGTTTTTCCATATCAATAGCGCAATGGAAACTTATGCAAATTTGCATATTAGGTTTTTGCTTTTTTGCTTTTTGTTTTCGTTTCGTTTTTCTATTGGGATTAAATCAAACCGTTCCGTGGCCCGCTGCCCCCCCTCCCCCTGGCCATGTCCCACCCCGGGAATGCATTGAAAACGGGGGAAAAAAAGGAGTAAGAATAAAAGATTATAATGATGCAGAGTTGCTGCAGGAAGAAGCAGGAGCCAGAAGGCAGCGCAGATCGCTGGCATTATAATTTGCATTTTCTCTGACGGCCCACAGCCGATGGGCCAGGCTTGAGGTCCCAGGAAGTTGTCACACTCTCTCGCACACACACACGCACAGGGGCACAGGGGCACAAAGGCGCCGGGGCACGGACGCGGACGCGGACGCGGCAAAATGCCTTGTCATTAAACCTTTTCGACCCTGTCCCAGAGAGACTGCCGCTTCGCCTCGCCTCTCCTCGCCTCGCCTCTATTCCTGCCCCCCAGACGCTTGCTGCTCTGCTCTGCTCTACTCTGCTTCCCCTTTCTCCGCGCCCTATTCAAATCAATAAATATGCAAATTCGCAGTTGCTGTTATCCTTTTGCAACATTGCACACAATACACGATACACGATGCGGATGCGGATGAGGATGAGGATGCGAAGCCCAGGATCGTGATCGGGGCAAGGGGTAAGGGTGAGGCTCTGCATATTTATTTGCCCCCGTGCAGATGCATTGCCTGCATTCGAATTTCCATCATTTTCGCATGTAATTGATTTGCGCTCGACACATATATTTATTTATTTTCTTTTTTTGGCATTGGCATTGGCAAATGGCAAATCTATAATCGGAAAATTTGAATATTCAAATTACAATGCTCACGCATCGGGCTTTGGCATTCAAATTGCACATCCGGTTTCTACCTACTTTGCATACATATGAATTATATAACCCTTACCCCCTGCTTACCCCAGCCCCCTTCCCAGCAAAAAAAAATAACCCAATACGCAAATACCCATTCGCAAATCCAATTTTCCATTTGGTTTCGTGTCCCGCGACCAGGTTCAGTCATGAGATTCGCGGGCCACCAGACTTTAAGGTTTGCCCGACTGCAGTTCAGGGCTCGTTACGCTCGCAGCTCCGCAGTTGAGTTTCAAGATTCAGTTTAGCAACTCGGAGATTCCAGGTCGATTGTTTGCCCTTGTTGAAGGTGTGAAGTGCCCTCTCGACTGCTGCTGCTGCTGCTGCTGCGATGCTCGCGATAAGACACGACTCCATCGGCTAATTTATCGCGGCCTCAGATATGCCATCGATGGGTGAATTTATTCCACTCAGTGACTTCTCATGCCTCATTTGAAACATTCTCACATGCTAGTTCCCTCTCTTCACGTAAGTTTAAATGATCAAAGGACCACAGCAGTAATACATACGAAAATCTTTATGGACAAGCACCTGTACATAGGCATATAATTATAGAAACATATCCCAGGACGCGAGTTATTACATAAATTGTAAAGAATTTGTATAAGTGCATTGCAAACTATTTTTAAATATTTTAATTTAATTTTAAAATATTCAAATTAAATCTTAAAATATAAAAATATTTTATTTTAATGTTACATTTTATTTTAATTTTACATTTTATTTTAATTTTACATTTTATTTTAATTATGTTTAAAAGTATTGGACACTTTCTTTAAGAGCTTTTACTTGAGTTTACATTAAAGTACATTAATGATATTGAATAATGTTTTATGGCTATTGAAAGATTTAGTTTGGTATCATTTAATATCTTTTTTTCATTGGTAATTGATTTCATTGCAATTATTGCATGACCATATTTTGTTGTTTATTTTGTCAGTAGCTTTAGTATCTACCTAAGCTTCTTCTTTGTGTTAAACGGAAACAATTCAAATTCATATTTGATTGCAAGTGCAGATAGTTCTTAGGCAAAACCCCCCAGCATGTGTTCTGTTCGACTAGTTATTAAAACATCTGTGAAACTCAACGGAGTGTGCCACAAATATCGCTGAGAGTTTGAGTAAATTGGCTAAGCTAATAACTTTTTATTTTCAATAGATATAGCATGTTTTTTTCCAGTACTCCCCTGTTAGGTATATGTTTAAGATATAAATATACAGTGGAATCTCAAAGAGCATAACCACTTTGTTACTCGGATTATTTCTAATATCTGAAAAGTTACAATTACTGGACATTTTTTTTTACAGAAGTAAATCACTTTTGTTCATACAAATCCATAGACAAATTTTAAATTTATTAATTAAATTTCAAACTGAACTTCCGCTTAAAACATTAAAATTTTCGGTTCTTATTTCTGGACATTTCGAATTGGTTAGAGTTCGTAACTGCGAGATTCCCCCTGTAGATACATATATATAGATATAGATAAAGATAAGTATGGTTTCGAAATACATTTCGATTTTCTATCATCCTCAAAATTCGATTGCTTTGGAAACGTATCCCAGTGGAATCTGAACGAGTGCGAGCGTTTCACGATATGCGAATCTATGCAAAACTTATGCTCATGCATATGTATGTACATATCGCCCACACACACACACACACACACACACATGTATTCATTTAGTCGGAATCATACACTCAAACACACTCACAAAGACGTGTATGTGGCTGTATTCACATAAATATCGCGCATTGTGCATGTATTGGCTTACATAAGCTACAGTTCTGCCCAGCCCAGCCCAGCCCAGCCCAGAGTACGGTCCACCCCTAGCCACCCCTTACCACCCCCTGTTCTCCTCTCCTGCATTCGTATGTACATGTGTGTGTGTGTCTCTCTCTCTCTCGCTCTCTCTCTCTCTGATGTTGTTGGCCGCTGCCGATAGCACGAAATGTGCATATGCTTCAAAGTGCTCTCCATTTCCATTTCCAACTCTCACACATATGAATACACACACAGACACAAACACACACACACAGACACAGACACACAAGCTCAGCCGCAGGACATACATAGAAAGGGACAAGACAATATATGGGGGAGGAGAGAAAGAGTGCGAGAGAGTGGTGAGGATGGGGATGGGGATGGGACTGGGTGGGGGCTGTAGTCAAAGGGCTACTCGCCAGTGTTGCTGCCACAAAATGATGTTGCTCCCACAGCTGCTTCACATGCTCCACTCTGCCTCTGTGCCCGCCCGCCATCCAGTCCCCCCTCTCCCAACCTTCACTCCACTCACCTCCTCAGGACCACATCCACCCACGTCCAATTCATGCTGCACTCAAAGAAATTGGATGTCCTTCCATTACGAAATAATAATTGATCTTAGAGCCAGATTTCAATGCTGCAAAATATCAGTCATTATGCTGTGAAATATAAATTATAATATATAATATAATAACAAAATATAATAGTAAAATATAATAGTATATATAATATATAATTAGAATATTTGGAACATAAAATATAAATAATTAATGTGTACATATGCATAACAGATTTGGAGATGATCTTTTCGAAAGCCCAAACCATACTAATACCAGTAATAAGGGCTCCAATTTCTACAAGCTATAAACAAATACATAAATGAAACCACAGACTGTTCTGCAGTTGATATACCAACAGGAAAATGCAAATTCAATGTCGTTTTCCATGCAATATATAATATATAATACAGTGATCTAAAATGTATAAAATGATGTTGCCGAAAATCTTGCTCTTGGAGCAAACATTTCTGTGAAAGTTTCCTGATTTGGGCAAGCAATTGCAATAAATGCAATCTTTGAGCTTTAATTTTCTCACTGTGTAGCCTGTCGTTGTCGCCTGGGCGACCATTATAAGCATAAGATATTCATTTGCTTCATTCTTCACATAGCCACTGCCATGGACCAGGCACCAGGCACCAGGGGACCAGGGACCAGGGACCAGAACGAGCACGAGGACCAGGACTAAGGCCAGAGCGAGCCAGCGAATAAGTGAGGTGAACAACTGAGTGGGTGAGTGACAGAGCGAGAGAGAGACAGAGCGAGAGAGAGAGAGAGAGAACGGATGGGAGTCGTACACATGCTGGTGTGTGTGTCGGGCTGCGTGTGTGAGCTGCGCAAAAGTCCTTCAATTAAAGATACGATGATGGCGAGCGAGATGGAGCAAGCGAAAGTTCAAAATGTGCAAAAAAGCGAGTACAGAAAGCAGAAAGCACAACTCCACAAATACACACAGCCACACATGGCACGGTTGGGGGGGGGAAATGCGTGCGAGGGGATGTACAGGATGATGCATATGTGTGCCCCCCACCATGCATGTGTGTGCGTGCATGTATGGGTTAGGTTTTGGGGCTGCCGCTACCAATATTCAATGCTCCCATACCCATACCCATATGCATATGTGTGTGTCATGTGGGAGCCACTGCGTGTGTGTGTGTGTGTGTGTGCAAGAGTCACCATCTTCGTGTACGCAGGTCGCGAGCAATAAAACACGAAGCGACTGGCCGAGACAGACTGACAGACAGATGGAGTGGAGTGGAGTGGAGAATGGGCGACAGGGAGACGGGGAGACAGACAGCAACAACGATGCCGCGCGCATGTGGCAGACAACACACGACAGGACATTGTGTGTGTGTGTGTGTGTGGGAGTGTGTGTTTTCGCGAGCACACACACGGAAATGGACACCACACAAAACGCGACGCAACATGTTCGTCCAGCTGCAGCAGCAGCAGCGGCGGCAGCGGCAGCATCAGGCGCAGAGAGCCATTGTTCAAGCGGTGGCCGAGACAGCGACAGCAGCAGCAGCAGCAGCGAAAGACGACAGCTTGAAAGGACGAAAAGGACGACAACGACAACGACGAGGCTGAGGACGAAGCCGCCACGGCGACGACTACGACGACGACGACTACGACGACGACGACGACCACATTCGATAGCCTTCGATGAGCAATACATTTTGCTTCCCTTAAAAGCGAACTCTCTCACTCACTCTGTTGCTCTCTCTCCTTCGCTCGCACCCCCAAGTCCCCACACACTCACACACACACATGTGCGAGCAGGACCTGCATACATGTGTGCACATTTACTCCCACACAAATGTCAGTGTGTGCTGTCACTCCTGGGTATAGATGCTGGGGATAGAAGCTCTGGCCCCCCCCACACAGCAGCGCGGTCCACAACCACTCAATGACCTACCGCCCAACCCCAACCCCAACCCCAACGCCAAACCCAACGCCAACCGTCGCCCACCGCCACGCGGACCAAATGCTGCTGCGCGCAGGTTTTTTGGGTAAAAGGGTGCGCCGACGTCGCTGCTGCTGCCAGCTGCCAGCTGCCAACTTCTAACTGCGCTGCTTCGGCTGACGTCGCTGTCGTCGCCGTCGTTGTTTGGCCACTTAGTCGCCCTCATGTTTGCTGCTGAAGGATGAGCATGAGGATGGGGGTGGTGGAGTGGGTGGTGGCTGTTCGGCTTTTTGCCTATTTCGTTTAGGGAAAATTGATGCGTTGCCTTAATGGCCGACCATCGCACATATACACACACACACACAAACACACACACATGCAAGCAAATACATGCAAGTGTGTGTTTGAGTGTGTGAGGGAGTGGGAGTGGGAGTGTGTCTGTATATAAGGCATCCTACATGGCAAGTTCCTGGCTAAGCAACTACGTGATTAAGCCTCTCTTTCTGTGCATGTGTGCACTCACACATGCACATGTGTGATGTATTTACACACATACAGGCACAGACAATCAGTGGGCACCTCCTGCTCACCACCCCCAACCCCCTACCACATACGACCATCCGCCCTCATCCCCTGCGCACCAACAGTGTTCGCATAAATTAGTTTTGATGCTGGCAAATGAAGAGGAGAACTCTCCCCGCTTACCGCTCCCCCGCTCCCCCGCTCCCCCGCTCCACGCTCCCCGCTCACATGCTCGCCAAGCAGAGCGGCCATTTTGCCAATATATGTGAGCATATGTGTGTGTGTGTGCATGTGTGTGTGGGAGCGTGGCTGCTTATGTATGGGGGAGTGTAAGCATTTTGTAGCATACAGAAAAGGGCGTTCTGACCAGGCCAGGCAGCGCACACACACACGACTGCGTGTGTGTCTGTGTGTGTGTGTGTGTGTTCGGAGTGGAGTTGGTTCTTAATTAAGTCCACATATGCACAGGCTACCTCCCTCCCTCCCTCTCTGTCCCTCTTTGTGGTTCTTTCTCTCTCTTGCCTTCTCTGTTGGTCTTTGTGCTGGCCAAATCGATTTCAATATGTTAATGGCGCCAACTTTGAGCAAATGAACTGAAATTCGCTGGCTCAACAAATGATGTACATATGTACATGCATGTGTATGTATGTGCGCGAGTGTGGGTGTGCATATGTGTGAGTACTTGCTGCCCCTTGCGCCCACTACCGCCTGCCTGCACAGTGGCCCTAGGGTTGCCGGGTGGGGGCGGTTGGGCATGCGAAAAGTCATGCTCCTCTCTCACTCTGTCCTCCATTCACCCTCGCCCTCTCCCACTCGCCGTGCATATATGTATGTATGAGCGAGAAGGTACAGTTTTCAATTACTGTTCGGCTCAGAGATGCTTTGACAGGCATCGAAAGTCCTGGGGATACTTTGTGCTGCGGGCCGATGCCGTGACGGGGACGGGGGCGGGAACGGGAACGGGCGACGTTCCGTTTCCGCTTGCTGGCGGGCAAACAGTTTTTCAACTTTAAATTGATTGCGTTCGGCAATTTGCAGATTGATTGTACGAGTAATCAATATAATTAACATGAATCGCAGCTGCAGCGGCAGTCGCAACGGCCCGCCAAATGTGGGACAATCTCTGGCGGAGATAATCGATGGGTGCAGTATGGGTGTGTGGGTGAGTGGGTGAGTGGGTGTGCGGGTGTGTGGCTGCATGGCTCTATGGGTGAAGTAATACTTACCTTAAAGCACGAACTTTGTGCGTCTATTTGGAGTCAAAAACTAAGAGTAAGTAGAGCTAAAACCGTGTGAACTTTTAACGTTTTTGCTCCGTAAACAAATATCATTTTGAGAAATATTTCCCCAGGCTGCTCAGTCTGCCATCCCATTTAATGTTTCCACAAAAATACTTCCAAATGTGTTAAATATTTCTGTGGTGTTAACATTTGAGTTCCATCCCAAATGATTTACAAAATAATTAAGTCACAGTGCGCCATAATATTTTTGGTTCTGAAAGAATTGCCCAAAAATTTAGGCATCCTTTGGGACAGCCGTAGGAAACCCATAATGCCTTTCCCATGGCTGGCCCTTGCGGGGCTCCTTTACTGTCAGTCACTGGGCATAAGCTTCTGTCCTTTAATGTGCTGCTGGCATGCTTAACCCCATCCTAAGCCACGGATCGACGATCGTGCGAACAAATAAATCTGCACATTTTCTTCGCCCCTGCCGCTAACCCTACCGCTGGGCCTTCTTTGCATTTGGCAAACTGCATAATTTGCACACAATCGGGGATACTTTGCATGCCCCGAATGGCCTCCGGACGGGCATGGACGGGCACGGACGGGCACGGACGGGGTGCTGTGCTCCGATCCTGGGAAATTTACGGCCTCACCTGCATCGAGGCGGGTTGTTGCTTCGTTAGCGTCTCGGCGTCGTCTTCTTGCCGGGCTCGTAATCAAATTACATGCTCAATTCAAAAAAGGAAAAGGAAAAACCACACGGCGAAGGGGTGCCTGCCCCAGAGCCGAGAGCCCGAGAGAGGGATGGGAATCGGAAGCAGAAGCAGCAGCAGCAGCAGCAGAATCTGAATCGGAATCGGGAAGTGCATGTAAATTTTTCTCGCCGTCAATTATCTCGAATGCATCGCATCGCATCGCCCAAAGGATTACGAGCGAAAGATGTGTGTCGTGTGGAAAACCCTTCTGGGTTTTCCTCCTTCTGCGCAGCGTAGCAGCGTAGATGTGTGTGCCGCAATTAGAAGGAAGGCAGCTCACATTTACATTCGCCCTACCCTATATCCTACCACTAGCCCTACCCCTACCACTACCCCTACCCCTACTGCTACCCCCACCAACCAAGTGCAGCCCTTTTCCCCCCGAAGCGAGTGCGCGTGAAGGAAAAATCGCAATATGCAAACAGAACACAGAAAACAGACGACAGACGACAGAGCGTAAGAGAAGAGACGAGCGAGCAGAGGCGAGGCGAGGCGATGCGAGACGAGACGAGTAGACGAGAGATGTCGACCATTTAATTAAAATTCGAAAAAGGTATAAATTTCCCTTTGATAGCGATTGACAGGCGACGGCAGCAGCAGCAGCGGCAGCGGCAGCGTCGACCGAAATGTAACGGTTCGCGACAGTTCCCCGGTGTCTGCCGCCGGAAAATTATTACCCATGCAAATTGGCAGCGATGAGGTTTCCCCATCCCCCATCCATGGTATGGGAAGGGTATGGTATGGGCATGGTTACGGGTACGGGCATGGCAGTATGTCTGGTGAGACTGAGAGACAGAGACAGAGAGAGAGTGTGTAACATGACACATGCTGCATAAACAGCATCGAAATTATTACCTCTGTTTCGCGTATGCCCATGTATATATATCCCATATCAGGGGCACGTCTCATCCTTATCTAATCAAAACTGAATCAGAAACAACAATTCGGCGGGAAGCATGTGTGTGTGTGTGCTGCATGCGTGTGAAGGTCTCTCATTGGAGCACTGCAAATATAATTGTAAGCTTTGACAATGAGTTCTAGCAGGAGTAACGCTGCCACGCTGCCTGGCTGCCACATTTTCAAGTACTTCCAAAAAGCTACTTAAAATAGCATTTAATTGAGCAGCGAAGAGATTACCTGGCCACTTGAACTAGTTCGGAAGCTGGCAGCTGAATGCGCACAGTCCTTGAGCCGAAAACGCATTAGTAGAAATTCTATTCTATAGTTAATCACTTGGGACCCACGAGCAGGTGGCTGCAGGCTGGCTTTAAAGCGAAATTAATTTAGTTCAGGTATTCAGAGAAATTTTATACACGGGTTCAAGTGTTCAAAAATCAATCAAAAAATGGAGCAACATTTTAGCAATTTTAACAATTTGCAGCTAATTCTGGGCTTTCGCTCCACGCACCTTAATTGCCAGCGAATTTTATTCTCTCACATCGAACTTCATTCGGGGGTTCTTGAGTGTGACAACCAATTTACGTGTAATATATGCGATGGCAGCCAGGCGGCGGTTGCTTATCGCGATATAGATGCTGATCGGGATGAGCACAGGAGGACGAGGACGAGGAGTTGCGTCCGTTCTGCCACTTGAGGGCCAGTCGCATGAGGAACTTCTTCACTTCACACACACTGTCGCCTGCCAGGATCATCGATAGTGGCTTCGCATGGGGAGTGCAAGGCGCTCTCGAGCCACAGCTGAACGGCTGAATGCAGCGGCCTGCTGGGCTGGTGGGCTGCTGGGCTGGTGGGCTGCTGGGCTGCCGGGCTGCTCGACCACCACCACCACCAATCAGCATCCGCATACGCATACGCATTCTCGTTCACGTCCTCGTCCTCATTGAGGATTGCTTCAGAATCTACAAAATTTAAATTATTCAAGTGGTCTTCACGCCATTTGCTGCTCTCTGAATCAATAGTCGAGCAGCAAGCGGAATCGCAATTACATATTCGTACTCGCACATCCATCCCTGTCCATCCCGTCCCTGTCCCTAGCCCTAGCCCTTGTCTTGGGGGGACCGACCGACCCCGACTCGGCTGGTCACCCGGCGCGTCTCAAGTGTCCTCCGAACACGGTGCTTGGCATAAATTATTCGCGAGCAATTCGGAGCAAAATGGGCTGCGGGGAATCCTGGCGCCTTTTTGGATGCAGCAGCCTCTGCTCTCTGCTCTCTGGCCTTTGGCTTTTGGCCTGGCCGGCTGTGTGGTACTGTCCGTCTCAGTGCCAGTCTCAGTGCCAGTCTCAGTGCCAGTCTCAGTCCCAGTCCCTCAATTGAAGGTCACCGAAAGTTTCTGCCAGCAACAGTTGCTGGCTGCCGCAACAAGTTGCTCTCTTTTACACCAAGCTCCACGGGCCACCACCCCACACCACCCCACGCGCCCCCTCGTTACCACCTCGAAAAAAGCGCGACACAAAAACTCGTAACAGAAAAAAAAAATTGTGTAAAAGAAAAGCGAAATGCAAATAGAAAAACGGCTGGAGAGGGAGGCACAGCAAAAGCGAGAGAGGGTGGGCGAGGCGTGGCGTGGCGGTGCGGTGCGGCGCGGTGCTGTGCGGGGTGTCTGGCACGTCCTTGCCAAGTCAAGTCTCAATTTGAATTTTAATTTTAAATGCCACAATTTTCCATCTATTTACAGTCTGAGGCCGCGGCGGCAGCGGCACCAGCACCAGAACCAGCACCAGCAACGGGACCAGCAACGGCCTTGTACCGTGGCAGGAAAGCGATATTCAACGGATAAATTTAATTGCGTTCATTAAAAAAACATCCTTCTCTCATTTGATTGCTGGGAGGATTTGGTTTGGTTTCAGGGTGCGGGGGGCAAGCATCGTTAATTGAAGATGTTTGGGGAGTTGCTTCTCAGGGGGGTCCATATGAAATGTCCCCTAAGCAGTGGGAATCGGCTATATGATGCATTGGATTATACAAAGTGAATGCTAAATATATGCAGAGGATGAACAGCACTCAGAATAGAGCCAATGAATGTCCTGTTGAATGTCCGTCTAAGAGAGAGATGCCCTTAGGAGAGAAAAGTTCTCTTTGCGACCTTTTTCGGAGGGTCCCTTAAGCGAGCAAAGCTTGTACTATATCCTCTTAATCACACGATCTGAGACTTTCTAGCTGTAGTTCTGCTTCACTTTCACTCCACTGTAAGTTGTCGGCCTTTCCTCTCTCCTCTCTTTCCCCTCACCCACTCGCCCCCCTCAATTTAGACGTAACTATACGGCGGCATAAATGAAAAAAAAAGAGAAAAAAACACTTGGGGAAACACCAAAAGTTGTCCAAGTTCCTGGATGCTTTCTTTTTCATGAATGAAACCATTTTTTTACACTCCTCATCTTGTTCTAAAAATAAAAGAAAGGCGCACGTAAGGAGACGAAGAGAAAGCAACAGAAGCACAAAGAGGAAACAATAAAAGAATGCAGGACGAGAGCGAGAGCGGGAGCGGGAGCGGGAGAGAGAGTGGGGGAGAAGAAAAAAAATTAAGTCTGCCCGCCGTCTGCAATGGGAGCGTAATGAGTCTCTAATTGACGACATTGAGCCGAGTCCCAGCCCCCCGCACAGCCCCTGCCCCACTCGGTACCCCTGCCAGGCAGCCAGGCAGCCACCGTCTGCGGATGCTTTTTGTACCCTCCGCAGAGGGTATAACGATTTTGACTAGGTTTCTGCAATGTATTCTTTCGCTTTCAATTTTTAAACTTATTTGGATATATTTCTACATTTATATATTCTTTTACACACATATATACATAGCGAACTATAGGTCGGCAAACTCACCAGTCGAATTTGGGAAAATTTGTGCACACAAAACTCAGATCGGAATCAGATTCCATTGCAACAATGTGAAAAATAACTATTATTATTTTAGTTTTAAATATTTGAATCAAATACCTACAATTGTAGGGCAGTACTTAATATGTGTGTGCATAATAATTATATAATAATTAATAATATGTAATTCTGCATTGCTTGCGAAATTTGATGGAGATCGAAAGACTTTATCCTTGAGCTTCAATTAAATAAAATACTTTGCGTATTTAAAATACACAAATTATTAGTTAATTCTACTTGAGGGATTCTCTTTCGAATCTCGACCAAACTTGTGCCACATCGTCTGACCGTGTTTGGAGTCATATCTTCCATGTGATGCATCTGAAAGAGTATCAAATGCTTCGACACCAAAGAGAACATTTTAATATTTTTTTTTTTTTTTTCTGCTTCTTCGTTTTGTGTTTTTTTATATTTTATTTTCTTCTCTTTCTCTTACTCTCTTTCTGCTTGTTGCTGTTAGAAATTACGCTAAGCTGAAAAGGAGGTGGGTGAAGTGGAAGTGGGGGTGGGGTGGGGTGGGTGCTGCGGAGTGTGGCGGATGGGACCAGGACCTGGCAGACTGATTTATTTTGCTGGCTCTTTTCAGCCATTTTTATTATTATTACGATTATTATTTCTGTTTTGGCCCGCGTCTCACAGCTTTTTTTTGGCATTTTTCAAGGTCGTCGCGCTTGAGAGTTTAATTCGTTCTCCCTCCTCTCTCTCTCTCTCTCTCTCTCACACCCTCTTTATCGCTCTTTAATGCGGAAATGGGAAATGTAATGAAAAAGTTTTTTATTTCTTCGACTTGGTGCGAAGTGGTTGCTGGCGGGGCTGTGGGGGCGAGTTTAAGCATTTAACGCCATTTATCCGCGGCTTATCTTACGCCCAAGCAAAGCTCTCCATGGAGACAGACACCTTCACTGGCGGAACATCTTCATTGATCTCTTCTCTACCATGGGGGCTATGCCATAAAGGTGCTGCCAATAAGCCTAATCTAGTTCCAATGCCATATCTTTTGGGTGGCTCTGACGCAACTCTCACGTGTATCCATGGGTTGCGCTCCGTAAAATTATTATTTGCTGGTAATACTGAAGCCTCATGGGTGTCCACTCCACACTACGCTCAAAGAGGATTTGTACGCGCTGCCATTAAAGTAAATAATTTGAAACGAGATGAGAAACAGTTAAGGAAATGCAAACAGAAAAGCAGAGAAGAGCAAAAAAAATAAAAAAGGAAAAAGAAAAGGGAAGAACAAGGCGGAAGGCAAGGAGAGGAAGGTGGGAAAGAGGAGACGACAAGGCACATAGAAGAAATTACCCATAAATGGGTAAATGGAGACAGCAACAAGTTGGCAACTCTGATGGCCCTGCCAAGACAAAGTGAAAGTGTTGAGGGGCTTGGCGGCGGGCTGGGCTTGGGTGTCATGGAAAATGAACTCGGCAAATTGCAGAGCAGAGAGCCCCAATAGCCCCGCCCGTTCCAGCACTGGAGCCCCCACTCCGGTCACTACATAATTTATCAGCTCTCTCTCCGCGAGAAATTCTTTTGAATTGTTTTCTGTCTTTCAGTCTCTGTATTCGCGTGTTTTGGGGCTTCGCCTTGCCCCCCGCCATTGCTGTGGCGTAGCTACTCACATTTCAGGGTCAAAGGTTAAGCGTTAAGAGAGAGAAAAGCAGCCAGTTAATGGGTCAGTCACCAATTTGCAAGAATTTTGTACTCGCAGAGAATTTAACAGCAAGAGAAAATTTATCATTTGGCTCATGAATTTTGTTTTATTTTTCAGCGCTTTAATTTGTATTAAAGGCATGGGAACTTCTCATTTAACTTGGCCATATTTGATTGATTGATTGATTTATTTTATTTTATATTTGTATCTATTTTATTATAATTTATTAAATTATATTAAATATATTAGATTCCAAGGAGTTATGGCTGTTAGAAGTTATTCCTCTCTCGCATCCATAATATGCCTTCTTCTTTTCATATTTTAAGATAAATTCTGCCCAAGAAATATTTACCTATGAACTGGCAGCTTAATATTTAAATGCATTCGAAGATAAATTTGATCAAAAATTAAATGCGAATTGGATTCAGCCCCAGAGAGCGCTGCGAACGGATGGAATGCTCGTAAGTGAGAATTTCCTACGCTGACAGCACATTTGCCGCAGCATCAGCGAATTTCTGCAGTTTCCTCCCCAAAAATCCGGCCGTGCCGACGCCATCGCCCAGACAGGCACATCCTGTAGCCTGCATCCTGCCTGCAGTGCCAGCAGTGCCAGCAGCCAGCAGCCAGCACATTGGTCAAATCCGAGCCCAAAGAACTACCCACATACGACACACACGAACACAGCTGCATCCCCACTCATACATATGACTGGGTATTGGGTGATTAGGCTCGTGTCCGCTGTCAGC
The DNA here is from genome assembly GCA_018150885.1 of Drosophila tristis. Lineage (NCBI taxonomy): Eukaryota > Metazoa > Arthropoda > Insecta > Diptera > Drosophilidae > Drosophila > Drosophila tristis. The sequence continues at coordinate 3,258,170 of JAECWT010000215.1, read as the reverse complement.
AGCAGGACATGCACAGGGGTGGGTGTGGTCAGCTTCATTTCTCATTTTCGGGGTGGAAAGTCATTGAATTTCGTTTGAATTGTTCGTGTGTGCTTCCCTATTTTTGGGCCAAAACATCAGCACAAAATGGCAGTCATCCATTCACTCATCGGATTACGAATATTTCCATCAGCATTTCCATTGCTTGGTACGCATTGCCTCGTGCGTCAGCACATACAGTCCTTCAATTTTAATGAGCATTCTGAACAAAATAATAGGTTTAATATGTATTTAGTTAGAGAGGGGATTGCTGAATTAATTTAGTATTTAATTGGTTAAATGAATATCAATATCATAGATTTAGGTCTTAGGACTTTGCTGCATGAAATATTTCTCCTTGCTGCTGGCTGCTTCAACTTTCAATGCAGTTATGCAGATTGGGATCTGTTTGCTGCCGTTGCTGTTTCGTTTTTCGATTCGATTTACCTTCGAAACAGTCTTCTGTGTTCGAAAGACTCATCTGGCAGCTGCAGCTGCATCTGCATGATGCTCTTCCTAGCTCCTAGCTTAAGGCATCAGTTTGTGCTACATGTTTTGGTTCATGGAGATCTCTGACTATGATTGACTCGCTTACACTTTTCTATTTTATTTTGCTTCACTTTCACTGCCCAATGTAATCTTGGTGCCAACTTTCAGCTATTTCCATCAAGTTCTTCGCTGTCTCTCCGATTCCATGGGACCTTTTTTCAGAATATCTGCAGAGCGGACAACCTGCTTCGCGTACCACTGCCATTTTCCACTTGAGAGCAGCAACTTCTAGCCATGTGATTTCTGTTTGAAGGATCTCTCGAGTCGGGATTGTTTTTGCTGGCTGCTCCATAAGATATGATTATCTAAAGTACATTCTTGATCTTCCACTTCAATTTGTTGACCTCTTCAGCTGCCGTGCATACAATGCGAGGCACAACACGTACAAAAGCAATTCCAATTCCATTCCTCTCCACTCTCCACTCCCCCAACCTCTCCACCGACTCACTCTGTATGTATCGATGTGGTTCATGTGTGTGAATGGGTGAATGGGTGGGTGTCTCATGTGTGTCTGTGTGTGTATGCGCATGTACAATACACAATGGCGGCTCATATACACACACACACACACATGTCCTCTGTGTGTGTGTGTGTGTATACAAGGAAAATTCCATTTTCCATACTCAACTGTACTGCTTCGGAATTTGAATTGCCAACCGAAACATTCGAGGCAAAAAGTGTTCAAACAGGCGCCTAACCGAAGGCGAGTGGTGGGTGGGCGGGCGGCCAAGGGGGGGCGATATAGTAAGTGGGTGGTTTGAGGTGGTTGCTTTTGCCACTCGCTATATCTATCCCACTTTCCCTCCACTTGCTGGCTGTAGCTTTCTGTCGCTGTGGCTGTCGCTGTCGCTGTGGCCGGGGCCCGCTCGCTCTCTGTGGCCTGGCAAAAATAATCTGGGTAAATTTTTAGCATTCGCAAAAAGTTTGCAGTTCACGGTAAATTCTCATTCGATGGATGCTGCCTGTGGCACCCAATCCGCAACCCAACCCCTGCCCAGCTCAGCCCTGCCCTGCCCCTTGGGAGTGAAGTGGCTGCTGGGCAAACAAGTGGATGGATGGGATGGGAATGGCAATGGGAATGGGAATGGAATGGTTTGGGTTTGCCATTGCCTCTCTGTATGAAATCAGCTGGAAGGAGAAGGAGTGAGCCGCGCGTCCGGGTGCCTGGTGCCTGGTGCCGGGTCCGGCTTCCCGGTTGGGTTTCCCTTCAGTTGGCTTTGGTCTGATGCCAAGTGATTTATATTTTTGATATGCAAAACATTCTCAAACACATCGTCAGGGGCGTGGACAAGCCACCGTCGAACATTTGCACAAATACACGACTACGACTGCGATTCAGAGCCAGAGTCAGAGTCAGAGCCGGAGCCATAGTCAGAGCCGGAGCCGGAGTACACACACACACACAGATACACACGAAACTCACCAGTGTGCGGGGCATTCGTCCTGTGTCCTCTGTGCATGTACATGCATGTGTGGCTGTCTGCGTGTCTGTGTTTGTGTGTGTGTGTTTATGGGTGGAAGACCGTTGCCTGGATTTTGTGCGAAATCGGGAAAATTTTGCAAAATGCTCTCCAGCATCAGAGCATCAGCATCAGAGCATCGCAGCCTCAGCCTCAGCCCCTCTGCCCCATCCAAATGACAAATATGCGAAGGACATAAGCATAAGCAATGGCATAGGGACACTCGCAGTCGCGGGATAAGCAGCTGTGGATGGAGAACGGAGTGCTGCCTCCTCCCTGCCCAACTCTGCCTTCGTCTTCGTTGTCGTCCTTGTCGTTCTCTTGGTTCATCTTGGTCTTCGTCGTCTGCCACTGCCACTGCCACTGCTTCCAGCTCCCAGATCCCAGCTTCCAGCTCCTGGCTCTGCCTCCGCCTTTGTGTGTGCCCGGATGTGGTCGTTAGATTAATGCGCTTTGGCAACTTGCCAGTACATAAAATCTATGTATGAGTCCCGCCAAACAGCGAACACTGAACGCCGAAATACGTGTACATATATACAGATACATATATACATATGTGTGTGTATTATGTATATGTACGGGCATATCCCACATACATCACACATACACGGGCAGAGAAAGAGACTTCGGCTCCATTGCGCTTGGTTGAAACTTGGAGCACACGTTCCACTGTTCTTCCTGGACCCTGGAGCGACAGAGACGGGGACAGGGACAGGGACAGAGTGTTGCCAATGTGTGGGGACACTGCTGGAGGACGGTGGAGGTGGAAGGACATGGCTAAAAGGGAGGTTTGGCCAGCATTAGCGACCATCGAAGTCAGTCTGGGCCAGGAGTCGCCAGGCCGATGCTCTGCAGCTGAATTGGGGAAATTTGCAAGAAGTTTCTGGGTTTCTCGATGTCTTTTCGCCCCATAAGAATGCAGAGGGTTGTGTCTTGGTGCTGCTCGCATGAAGATCATCATATTATCCATCTCTTAGGAGTATTCGAGTCATTTGAATATGGGAAAGTACAAGGAAAATTACAGGCTGTCCAGGTACGTTAAGGACGGGACTTCCATTGTGCTTTTGGGAACATTTTCGCTTTGGATGTCGTGCACTAATTGTGCTTCAGATATGCTTCAAAAATATTATTCCTCTTTGGATTCTTAGCCCTCTGCGGGTCTCTTAACCCTTGGACTAGCCCAGGCGTGCGTGGCAGCAATAGAGCGGGAGCGGGAGAGAGGGAAGTCTCGCCAATCCGCTCGTTAGTCCAGATCCGTTGCCCTAACTATATTGGAATCGAATTTGCGCTCTGGTCTCCGCAGCCTGGTGTGGTGGCGGGATATTGATGGCTTTTGCGAGCTGCCTTCATTCGGTTTCGCTCATTTGCATATGCCGCTCGATGGGGAGGGATGCGAGTACTGGACAGGGGCTGGGGTGGGGTGGGGTGGTGTGGGGTATGGGACGATGGGACATAACGAGCGATAATGCTAATGCCTTTATGGTGCACACATAAAATGTCCTTTTTTTCGCGAACATTGTTGCACGAATGAGGCACAGGAGCCAGACACAGACACGGAGACGGAGACGGAGACAGAGACAGAGCTCTGAGCCAGATGGGAGATGGGCATCCGGGCATCCTGGCGATTTTTGGCCTGGAGTTGGGCAAGTGGCTAAGGGGGAGGCAGGGCCACAGGGTGGTGGTTTGGCTGCCATTCCAACTGCCATTACGGGGCATCGCAAGCAAAAACATTCGCGAAATGAATAACAAACCCACCACTAGCCCGTGTGACCAGCTCTCGACCACCACCACCACCATGGCCATCGCCTTTGCCATTGCCTTTGCCTTTTACCACTGGGCCACCACCACCACCCCCTCAAGCACTCTGCCACTCCACCACCCACCCACCCCATGCACACAACTTGCTTGCAAAAATGATCCCAGAGTCGTCTCGATTTCGGTTTACGTTGCTTCTGGTCTTTGTCCTGTGCATTTGCCAAAAACCGAGACCGAAGCGAGACCAAAACCAACCCGGACACAGACTCAGACCCGGACCCGGACCCGGGCCGTCAACTTTTGGCCATATGTAAAAGGCGACCGAGGGTGGCTCCCCTGCCCTTCCCTGCCCATCCATACCTCCCCCATTCAACTGTGTGTGCAAGTGTTTCGCTTGCCTTCCGCCCGGCCTATGGGTGGGTGTCTGTGTCTGTGTCTGTGTCTGTGTATCACACTCTTTCTGTGTTTCTGTATATGTACACGAGCAGCGTACCGTACCCCCATCACACCCAACATACACATACAAGTGGTATATGTGGGCTTATGTATATTTACATGTGCCGTTTGGACTCCCGTTTAGGGGATGGTCGTCTCGTCTCTGGCAGAAGCAGCAAACTGGCCTCCACCGCCACCGCCACCTCCACCCCACCTGCACGACGGATGCTCTGTTGTTGCTTTGTTGCTTTGTTGATTCGTCCAACCAAACAAAATCGATCGCCTGCCTCGATTCGATTTTTCGTACTTACTTTTTATGGCATGCATCAGCTACATATCACTTTTTATGGCAACGATCTCGTGCTGCATACTTTCGGGTGCTCGATCGTTGAGCTGCAGCTGGTTTTCAATTGTTTTTTCTTTGCTATTTTGGAGGTGGAAAACTTGAGAAGAGCGAGCGCAATACCAGTGCCACACTTAACTAAGTAATTCCCTTTCAATTGGATCCTTTATCACTTCAATACTCCTCGTTTAATTATCGCCAAACTTTTGTGTGTGGCACCTATGCGCCATCTGGTGAGCGGCGCAGCTTCGACCGTTCGCACACAGATGGCGCCAGTCTGCTTATTGGACACGCGCAAACGTAAATGCCAATTGGAAGCCCTGAATTGGTCGCGTTGCCAATAAGGGTGGTTTCCATGGACGCCAACACAAACAACTCCTCACACATATGGAAAATCAAAATGTACATACATGCACACATACATATGTGTGTACAAAGGGGATGGTTAAAGGCTGCCAAAGGGACGGCCAAGAAAAAGGGTCGAATTGGTCAAGGAACTCCTGCTGGAGTGTGTCTGCATTTCCTTTGAATCTGCTAGAGATACATATGGAAATGTGAGAGGGCAAGGGTCAGAGGTCAGAGGCCAGAGGCCAGAGGTGCGATCTGCAATTAAATGTGATACAAAATAACCAATTACTCGACGATTTCCGGGCACAAATGTATTTATTACGCTTGAATTTATTCCAAATTGAACTCGATGATAAATTCTGTACTTTCAGTTTCCCTTTGCGCTATGCACAACCGAGCGGCCTTCCTTCCTGCATTCCTTGTGTCTTATTTTCCTTGGAAACATTTTCCTCGGGCACTGCACTCAACTGTACCCGCGGCGTAGTTTCAGTATCTTGTGGGTTCTGTTCTCTAAACACAACATGAGAGCCACGAGGAATCCGAGATCCCTGTTCCCTGTTCCCTGTCGCGCGTCTCAACATGTCATAAATAAAATGCTCAAGTCGGGAGTCTGGAGTCGGAGTGCTGGCGGTGGAGCGTGTGTTTATAGAGCGGCATCTCACGGCACATGTGTGTCTGCCACTCGCATAAGGATCCAGCGGGGACTTAGGGAAGGGGACAACCACCCCCGCTTGGACCGTGGAGCTGGGGCAACTTGAGATTTCAATTGAGAATGGTAAACATCCTGCTGCTGCAGTTGCGCAGAATGTCGGCGCTAGCCGGGCATCTCCCACGCACACAGCACATCTTGCCGCACCATTTCAAGTGTCTGTCAACGCGGCAACGAACATTGCACGTGCACCAGCCCAGCAAAGGGTTGCGATCGTAATTTATTCCTGCCATAAGCGCATCTTCCAGACTTCAATGCGTTGGAGAGTAACGGCCCAGAACGGATCGATATGTTGGATATGTTGGGGGACATGGCAGCATGCTGTGGAGTCCACTGAGTGGAGTCTTTGATGCCATTTATCTAGGATTTAGATTTAATTTACATTTACCTTTAACTTACATTTAATTTCTGAAAGTATTTATGCTAAAAGTGAACATTATGTGACTCAAACTCACTTGAAAGTACAGATAAAGAACAGCTAAGAAAGCAATAATGAAACACAGAAATACATTTGATCAGTTGAATATTAATCCATCAATAATCAATTCGCTGATGTGTTTCTGCGTGGGTTCCTGAGTTCTTCGACGCAGAAAGCAGCAATAATAATGCTCATGTCTGAGCGGCTATGGGCCCGAGAGTTTTCCCACCGCTGCCGCGCTCTGCGAGGGGAGGACACCGAAGACCGCCATGGACAATGCGAAGCGACGCCGCGGCAGAGTCATCATCCGCAGCGAATCGCTTGACAAGTGCGCTGACTCCGACAAGCGACAAGCGAGAAGCGAGAAGCGACAATTGTTTTATGATTTGGGCCCTGCTGCCCGGCCGATTTGCATACGGCGGAGACAATGGGCCTGATTGTGCGACTGACTGCCATGTCGATATCAACAAAACGTCCGTGTCACATCACCGATGCTGATGGTGATGGCTATGGCTATGGCTATGGTGATGGCTATGGCGATGCTGCTGCTGATGCTGATGCTGATGCTGATGGTTGCCTTGCATTGCGTGGCTCTCTGTGAGAGTCTGCCCTTGGGCTTGGGGAGTGCGCTGCGTTAATTAGCGGCGTGGTGCGGCGGCCATGTCGAATGTTTTCGTATCCGGGACAAAGGGGCCAATGCATGAGCTGATTGATTCCGATGTGATGGACAGATGAGGGCCATGCCACGGCTGGAGTAGGAACGTGTTGCAGAAGGAGCAGCCAGCCAGCCGACACGACACGACACGACACGGCACGGCACGACACGACAGGCCGGGGGGACCACCCAATGCTGGCAGACGGATCAGGGCCATTGAAACCAATACGTCAAACGTGAGATTACATAAAAACCGCAAAAAATCATCAAAACAATGGAGCAAACACACACATGAGGCACATCGAAAGCAGAAGGGACGCTGCAGGAGGAGAAGGAGGAGGAGGAGGAGGAGGAAAAAAAACCCGAACGCTGACCTTTCGCCTGGCATTGTCCCGACGCAAATACTCGTAAAAAGTGAATGGATGACGCAAAAAGCAAGGCTGCAGCAGCAGCAGCAACGAGAAGAGAAGAGCCAGCATGTTTAATATTAAATCGGGATATTGGGATATCCCTATATCCCTATCCCTATAGGTACCCATACCCATACGAGTATCGTTCGTTTTTTCTCGGCATTCTGCACGTTCGCCACAGACCCAAGATCCCTGACAGCTCGCTTGGGCTTGGACTTGGGCAGCCTCCTGCAGGCTCAGCCACAGCCACAGCCGCAGCATCAGCATCAGCGGACAATGGATCCTGTTCTGGGCATGGCCTCAGCTACTGGCTGTGGATCTGCTGCTGCTGCTGCTGCTGGTCCTGGCCACCCAACAACAAAAGACTCTTTCCAGCAGGGGGAATGGGTTGGATTGGAGTGGATTGGATTGGATTGGATCTAGTCATGGCGTCTGCAGCCGCAGCAGAGCCCAAAGGCAGCTGTGTCAGCCAGAAGTTTGCAATTCGCAATAATGGATCCGCACTGGCAGCTGAGAGGAAGATGCTTAAAAAAACAATGTCCAGCCTTTCATTTATCCCGCCCCTGGCTCAGGCTTTGCGCTACGAAGTTGCATGACTTCACTCTACCCAAGAGAGTGTAAATCTCATGATATTTGTGCAAGCAGAAACTATTCCCGGAGCAAGTAACTAAACTAGACATTAATCACTTTTATCGGGAACTATTGGGGCGCTATGGGGGCACAATTGTCGTGGCATTGATTGCACGCTAAAGTGATTTTTTATATGAAAAAGGGTACTGTTATGCCTATCATAGTCGGAGGATTTGGTAGTTAATATTAGGAGCCCCTGATGTAGCTTTCCCACGAATAAATAATATAAGATTTTGACTCCTTCCGCCAGCTCTTTCTCTATTATTAGTAAGAAGAATAGTGGAATAGTTGAAAGGTGCATATTTATATATTATATTTTATATGTAATATTCATATATTTTATATTTAATATTTATATATTTTATATGTATAAATATTATATTTTATATTTATATGTATAATATTTATTTATATATATATAATATATAATATTTATTATTTATATTAATTTTATAGCAACAATAAAATATTAAATTTTTATTTATTATTTGTATTTATATATGTTAAGCATTCTCTGGTAGCCAAATTCAAATATTATTATTAATGGTGCATTATTATCTGGCTCTGAATATAACTGCCACAAAGCGAGCAAAGCCTATTGCCTTGCTGACCAGCTTGCCCCCAATTCGCGTGGACATTTTATCCATCTGAGTACAGAGGCTGCTGGAGTGCATCAATGCAGCTTTCACGGTGTCCTTCCCGAGCCCTAATTCATCCCGAAGCTGCGAACAGCATTCGCTCATCGGTCGTCAAGCTTTAGCTTTAGCTGCAGATGGAAATAAAAGTGTTAAAAATATTTTATTCATTCGTTTGTTGCAATCCCAGAAGTAGATCAAAACGAGCATGGATGGGGCATGGGAAATGCAATGATACTGATAATGTTGATGATGCGAGTACCGTGGCCCCCTATGAAACTACCAGCTACTGCCCCTGCCAAAAACCAAATAAAATCCAAAAGAAAACTGATATTTTTGAAGAGCATCCAGCCGACCAGCATCCCCCGCCCCTGAGCCCTGGCCCAGACAACGTTCTTCAAACACAAAAACACACAAAACACCAACACACAGCACACACACAGCACACAAAAACCAGAGCCCAAAACCCAAAACCCAAAACCATTTTCAGCCCTCGAGTCTTTTGGCTAATTTTTGTTATTTTGTTACGTTATTTTGTTGTCGTTGTCGTTGTTGTTGTTGTTGTTGTTGCTGATGTGATGGGTGATGGGTAGATGCAACAATTCAATAAAAATAAATCTGAACCGCAAACAGAGTGTTCGATTCAATGGACAGCGGCCGGCTGCCGCTTTGAGGGTCCGTTGAACAGGGCGATTGGCATTGGATGTTGCCCCTGGAATTTGAATATGGATTAGACAAATCGTGCGTGGAACGTTGCATGCGGCGTCAATTTTGCATACGCAAATACCTCACGCCCCTCACTGGGCTCTGGGGTCAGTGCCGGACCAGAACAGAGCAGACCCACAACATTGTAGCTCGAACCCTGGGACCATCGGACACAGGATGCGAATTAGAATGCGAGGGGAAGGAGATGCAGAGATGGAGAGCTGGAGAAGGACTTAGCGGGCGGCAAATTGATTTTATCGCCGCACGAAAATGCGTCAGATGCCAATAAAACAATTTGACGGTTCGTTCCTCGTTGCTCGTTGCTCGTCCTTTGTTCTCCCATTCTTCATGTTGTTTGCCTGTCCGTGACTGTGTGCCTGTCCGTGACTGTGTGACTGTGTGCCTGTGTGTGTTTGGGTATTGTTTTACCCAAAAGTCAAATGAAGCCAGCAGCAAAATGACCAACAATAAAAATATGAATATGCGGATATACGAATGGAAGTGTGGTGCATCAGTCGTGGAGTGGTGGAGCTCGACTAACAGTCTTACAGAGCTTGAATTAATCTACTCAATGGGTGGTGATGGGACTAGGACTAAGACTAAGCCTGGCTGGAGACCCAGAGTGCAGGTTGAGTGCATTTGTGGATGGATGAATCTGGCACTAAACATATGGGGAATTCTGTGCCATCTTCAAGGATATTCCAGTTGTGAAATGCTGCCCTCCCACCACACCACAACAGCCATGGCTGCAAATGGAAAACTATTATGGGAAGCTGCGTAGAGTGAGGCCGATGCGATCGCCGTTGAACTTGACTTTGGCATTGGGCGTGGAACGGCGGAGGTGGAGGAGGGGGAGCAGCCAGAGCAGCAGAGCAGCCGGAGATCCAGAAACATTTTTGGACCAAAATAGATAGATGCTGATGGCTGCAGTGGGATGCAGCACACACACACACACACACACACACACACACACTGCCTCTCACTCGAAGATGGAGCGACTAAAATAAACATGCGCATCCGTCGGACTGCAGCTCTCCAACTCCGACTCCGACTCCAGCACAGATGCGTGGACGCTGCAGACGAAGATGATGCGACCTCTGTTGCAGTCTTCGCTGCTGCTGCACCCTGCTGCCCCTCCTGCTGCCCCTCCTGCTGCCCCTCCTGCTGCCCCTCCTGCCGATGCTGCCGATGACCGTGAGGATGCCACTGAGGCGACAACTCCCGAGTCGGAATACTCGTACATCAGATACATCTAATACCAGGGGTTGTGCTGTGCACGTCAGAGCGAATGGTCTTACGTCTGTGAGGGGCGGGGCGGGTAGGGGTGGGGAAATGGAGATGTACCCGCCAACTCCTGCTGACGGTGTCCACGCCACAGCACATCCTCTCCATCTGCACGTTGCACGGCCACGCACATGTGCACGCCTTCAACTGCGACGGAGGCCGAGGCCCCGACATTGCACATCGCCATAGCCATCGCCACTGCCACTGCCATCGCCACTGCCATTGCCACTGCCATTGCCACTGCCACTGCCATCGACGTCAATGGAATTGTATAAGGCAGCCAGCGAGTGCGAGTGCGAGTGCGTTTGACATTGACATTGTTGCTGCGCTATTCCTCTGTTTACTTGACGTCATTTCGAATGTGTGTTTCATTTAGCGCAACCTTTAGGCACACCAGCCCCAGCAGCAGCAGCAGCCGCAGCAGCAGCAGCAGCAGCAGCAACCGCCCCTGGCAGAAGATAGCCGCAGCGCACATCCCAAGATTCAGATTCAGATTCAGTCTCAGCCTCAGCCGCAGCCGCAGTCCCATCCTCAGCCATGGGTGCCAGTATCCCTGATATTGATGCGCCACAGCCGGCGTTGTCGTTGTCGTCTTCGCTCCGGAGGGTGGCTATTTTTAGTGTCCGCTTCGATTTGTGTTACTGTACTTTGCCTGCCGCTCTTGTCCCCACATCTCCCAGTTTCCCAGTTTCCCATTTTCCCAGTTTCCCCAGTTGTGCTGCTGTACACATGCAACCAAAACGTGAGCGCAGTCGAAGGCTGCGCTTAGATAATCCCGGCAACCTTGGCCCTGGCTGTGATGACACATTCGCCCAATGCGAACATTTCACTGGAAATTTCACTGGAATTGCAGATGCAATATCAATGCGATTCGAGCGCTAATCTTCGCTGCTTCAGCTGCGGCACATTAACCCTTGCAAGCACTGCCAAGGGCACAAGAAATCCAAACATTGGAGAGCCACAGAAACTCGTTCCATGTGCGGCCTCTTGTATCCAACAGGATACTCAATCGTGTGAGCGTATTTTCTATTTTATTCCTGTTCGGAAAGCGTATTGCTCTTGCTGAGATTCCCCTCTGAGATTGCTGGGAAATTATGAAGACATTGACCCAGTGAGGCAGTGAGGCAGCGAGCAGGAGGCAGATCCTTTCCAGGCAGGATATGCAGCCAAAGGAAATGGGGATCGGAGTGGGAGTGGGAGTGGGAAACAGACTGCGAATGGGGATGATAGTGCAGAGAGTACTTGGCAGTGCTCTCTGGGGGAGGTCATGGCCCCCTCCATTGCGTGCAGTTGGACCATGTGACACATGTGTGTCCATTCGGGTGCGTTGGCTTGGCTTGGCTTGGCTTGGCTTGGCTCCCTTCTCCGTCTCCGTCTCCGTCGCCGACTGCCACTTTCGTTTGGTTTACATTTCTCGAGTGGAGCAGTGAGGCCTGCATCCGCTTGCTAATGATGCCGCCGAGAGATGCAGTTCTCTGCATATCTGTAAATGTATCTGCGGCTCATGTGTCGCCCGTAGCTGTAGCTGTGCTGGTCTGCTGCTGCTGCTGCTGTCTGCTGCTTCTGCTGCTGCACTTTGATTTATTTCGGCGCTTTTCAATTCCCACGACAGCCGTAGCCGCAGCAGCAACAGAATCGCTGCGAGCCATGGCTGCAGATGCAGATGCAGAAATCCATATCATTCTCGTACTCATCCACATACTCGTCCTCATACTCGTACGCTGTGCGCCACTTCCTGTACCCGCGAATATTGAATAACCCATGCCTGGGCTGGCCTGTGATGGCCTGGGCTGGCCTGGGTGGGATGGCCTGGCACACTCGAGCATTGATTCCCACCTCTTTTGCCCACTCCCTTTTGTCATTCCATCGTGTATATATTTTTTAAATATTCATCCTCGTCCCAAGTGGTGCAATGTCCTGCCAAATGGTGAAGGGGCTGCCAAAAAAGAGTTTACCCCTAATAAACCGGAACTAATAGAAAAAACTATGCACGGGAGGATGGCAGACAAAGGTCGCAGACAATTTTTTATAAGCATTTGACATGGGCATCCCGGTCGCACAGGGCACAGGGCACAGGGACAGCAGCAGCAGCAGCAGCTATTTTTTTATGCAAACACAAGTCCAGGGAGTGCGAGAGAGTGCGAGAGTGAAAGCACTTCCCATCTTGCGCTGCGCTCCTTTCATTAGTTGACTGTAATTTATTAATTTACATGCGTCCTTTGCATACACACGCCATAAGGGTACGGGCAGGGGCAGGGGCCAGGGCAAGGGTGCAGCGAGAGAGAGGGGTAGGGCAGGGCAGGGCAGGGCAGGGTAGGGTAGCGCAGGGTAGGCACTCGGGTCACCAACCGTTGGCCGCATCTTCGGGGTAACTCCATGGCCAGAACTCGAATGACCCGCCACTCTATCTGATCCCATCCGCATCTGCATCCACATCCACATCCGAATCCGAATCCGAATCCGAGTCCACATCCGCATTGTCAATTCCAAAATCATTTCGCACCCCATTGCTTGTTTTTTGCTGGCCTGGCAGCAGGGTTTCCCCTCCCCTGATTCAAATTGGGTTCACAGGTCACAACGGCTCATAAAAAACGAGAGCCGCACTCGCGGCCTGTGCGATTCGGCTTTCATATTTCTGCATAATTATTTGGGATGCAGGGCAAATGGAATATGATGTTGATGTTGATGTTGACCAGCCTGCTGGCTTGTATTGTAGGGTCACAGGTCACAGTACTCGCATGGGTTGAATCAATGCTTAGCCAGCGTAGCATCTGCAGCAGAACTCAAGACCTTGGGGCAGCATCTCAGCCCAGGGCTCATCAGACACAAGAATAAAATCAAAATAAAGTCCGCGCCGTATTTGTTGCTGCTTGCCCCAAGATTATTTGTATTTATAGCCGCTTAATATTCATTTGGTTTCTTTACAGGGTAAAGGTAGCGGTGACTGAGCCTCCCCCAACTTGCTGTCCAACCTTTGAGATCTCCCTTGCCTCTCCGCCTCCGCTACTTACATCAATGAACATTGATCAGTGCCCTGAGGCATTCTCCTTAGTTCATAAACTCCGAGCAATTACTAGCGGAAAACCTTCATTAGTTAATTTTCCGCCATTTGTAGCCACCCCCCCACCACCGCCGTCTTCTTTTTTGTACCAGCAAATCCCATCGACCATCAACTCTTTCCGTTCAATGAAGTTTTGCCGATTGCTTGTTGTGTTTCATTTGCTTTCGGTCAATTGATTCGGAATGACCAAATCGTTTGACTCCACAGCCATTTCCCATTCGTTTCTTGTGCTGTTTTGGGTTCGGGTTTGGCTCTGGCCAGGGGAAATGGCATTGTTTCTCCTCATTTTGGGTCCGCAACAGCAATTAAGGTGTAGATCCGCCAAAGGATCAATTGCTGGACACTTGCTCGCTCTGGCTGTGGTTTTTATTCTTTTCCATTCTTCCCTTCTTCCTTCGCTTCGCTTCCCTTCCCTATTTCGTTTTCTATTTCGGTGTTTTTTTGATTTTGACCGTCTGTAATTAGAAGGGAACCTCGGTCCTTCCTGATATGCTGAGGAAGCCACAGCCAGCCAGAGCCAGCCAGAGCCAGCCGTGAGCTAAGCAATTTTCGCTCATCAACGCTCTTCATTGAACAGCAGTCGCCGCAGTCGCCGCAGTCGACGCTCCCCGGAACGGACAGCAGATTAGGGCCAATGTCCTGGGAGGAGCAGGAAGTGTACTGACCGCAGTCGACACGAAAAATGAATCGCCTGCCAAGTGCAATGACGAGACGACCAGCAGACGACCTGCGATGTCCTGCTGCGTCCTGGTCCCACGTCCCACGAACAATCTCAGGCCCCTCACTGCCATGCCCTTTGACCGCTCTGCACGCTTAACGGTACCAGATGGGCCACAAAACCCTCGACAATTAAGGCACGGCACGGCACAGTCATTCGCACAGGTAGACAAACAAAATCCTCTGTTTTGGATTCAGATTCGAGTTTGGGCTCTGGCTCTGGCTCTCGGGTCCATGGGTCCTTGGTCCTGGCGCTGCTGCTGTTGCTGCTGTTGCTGCTGCTGCTGCTGCTGAGCTGTGATGTGTTTGTAAACACGCTGAAAATAGAATAATAGATCAAAGCCAGATACTCGTACATATGCAGCAATACGAATGCGAGTGGGAATACGAATACGAATACGAATGCGATCAGCATGCCCGACAACGGTGCTGAGACAGATGAGAGAGATGGAGATGCGGCCGGTGTTCGTGTCCTGCCGCAGATCCTGTGCCATGGCACTTGTGATGCGGGTGCGTTGCTGGTGCTGCCCGCCACGGACTGTGGGAATCACCGGAAATCGCTGCACAAGCCTGTCCATTATTTCGCCCCCACCCCACCCCGCCCTCGAGCGTAGCAATTGAAAATTTGTAACACACATGCTGCACGTCCCCGTTGCCGTTCCCGTTGCCGTTTCAGTGCCCGTTCCAGTGCCCGTCCCTGTGCTCGTCATTCATTGGCATTCCTGCCGCATGGCGTTTCCTCCCAATCAGTGTGCTGCATCAGGTGTCTGCTCTTCTGGCCAAGCAGCGAATGTTCTATGATAATTATAATAGTTCCCACGCAAGGGTCAAGCGGCGAACGAGGCGCACACGGAGGGCAGTGCCATGGGCGGGATCAGGGACTGGAAATGGATCTAGAGCAAACAATTCCCCAATCTGAAGGTGTACCAAGTCTATTCCCCATTTTGAGGGGTATTTCTAGCGTCTCTTAACACCCAATCTCCAGCTACTGCAGGTCGCTCCGCTGAGGCACTGCCTGCAGGTCTCTGGCTCTCCCATGACCACTTTGACCCCTCCGCCTGCCGTGCTAGGCCCTTCCATTTACAGTTATTTTGTGATTGAAAACAACACAAAAAGGATCTCAGCGCATGAGTGGGGATGGGGCAGCCATCCACCTACGCAGAGGACGGGCAATCTTTGTCTCTGGATTCACATCGCGGGAGCATCTTTCATTGGCCTCAATAGGCGAATGGCGAACGGCAAGCGGCAAACGGCGAACGGCGAATAGAAAAGGAAACTTAAGACGATTGGATCGGTTTTTATAGCGGTACCAACATCCTGCGCGTCGCTTACCCAGCGGATCGAAGAACGGACCCGCGCCGGACGTGGGACGATCTTGCATACTTGAGGAACAAATGCCTAGCGGTTTCTCTATTCTTCTCAGTTTGGTCTTTCTCCTTTCTCAGTCTTCCCCGCTCTGTTTTTTGTCTATTTTTCACAAATATTACACAATGATCTAGGGTTTCCTAGAGCCCTCACTCTCTCCACAAAAGTGCTCCATGGCTGAAGGTTTTTTTGTATACATTTTCGCACGCCGTCCTTTCTTATGGGCCCCGTAAAAAATAATAGCAAAAAAGAGAAAAGGAAAATGAAAAGGAGGAGAAAGAGAAGGGGATGGGGCAGGGGTAGGGGCAGGGGCAGGGGAAGGAGCAGCAGTGCCCACATGAAGACGCTCTGCTCTGATCTGATCTGATCTGATGACGATCGTTTTTCAATGGCTTATCTTCTTATGGTGCAGATCCTTCGGTCCGTTGCCCAACGAAAATGTGATTGATTTTAATTGGGGACCAGCAGCAGCAGCAGGACGTAATATTATTTGCCAAAGTGATCCTCGTAGATCCTCGTAGATCCTCGGTGATCCTCGCATTCTGTTTGTTCTCAATCGACACAACACACACACACGCTGTGCACTAGTTGGATGAGATAGGATCTGGGGACATCTTCGCAGCAGATTGCAATGTGTGCCAAATCCATTAGATATGTGCGATCGCTTCGATGGGATTAGAAGATCCTTCCCCCTTCCCTAGCCCTAGCCCTAGCCCTCGCCCTCGCCCACTCTGTCTCGCTCTCGCTTGATAATCTACTTGCTCAAACTGCAAGATCTACTGCAAGTCTACCTGATGGACTTTCCTTTTGGGCCAGCGACTAATTGAGATTCCAATGTGCTCAGAGAGCGAGCATCTGATCTGCGCAGTTGGATCATGTCTTGTCGTTTACATGACACGATCAGCGCCGAACTTACATGTGTAAGCCAGTGGGGGGACTGCGACGGGGACTGGTACTGGCACTGGCACTGGCACTGGGCACTGGCATGGGCTGCTGCTCTCTGGTAATTATTGATCTGGGTGAGAAATTGTTTTGCAGCTGTGAAGCTTTCTTGTTTGAATTGGACAAAAACAGCAGCAGCAGCAGCAACAACAGCAACAACAGCAACAGCAACACTCTCTGTGCCTGTTCTGTGTCCATGTCCATGTCCATCCATTCTTTGGCTCTCTGGCTGCCCCCCTCCCTGTTTTGGAGCTGCAACACATAATGTGACTGCTGTGAATTTCACGACTCGCCAGTTAGCTGCCTGCTACTCGTACTCCAGTACTCCAGTGCTCTGTGCTGCTGCTGCTGCTGCTGCTGCCATGTGAAAACCACAGCGGAAAGGAGGCACAAAAGTTCAAATTGCTTGAACTTTATGGTGTTCCAAATAGACCAAGACCAAGTCAAGTCTGGGAGCAGAGACCAGCAGGGACTGGACCAAGCGGTCCATTCGGTACGAGGACGTGGACGTGGACCTGGACCTGGACCTGGCCAACTGGGCTGCAGGTTGTCCCTTTTTTGGCCAGGTCGCCATGCGGTACGGTTACGGAAACGGGCACGGGCATGGGCACGGGCACGGGCACGGGTACGGGGTACGAGGCCATTGTAGATGGAGTGGACAAGCAGCCAAGTGGCAGCGGCATGACCAGCGGTCATGAATTGGAATCGAAATTGGAATCGTTCTATGACCAGTGCCCAGGCGCAGTGCAGTTCAGTTTTCGGTTTTCGGTTTTGGCTTAAGCTGTGGCTTCGCTTCGTTTCGGTCAGGCTTTTTGTTTTGTTTTTTGGGGTTGACTGAAAATTTGCCTGGCTCTTCTTTAGCGCTGGGCTGCTGCTGCTGCTGCTGCTGCTGGTGCTGCTGCTGTTGGCTTGGCAGGCGCAGGCTTTTCGCCTCTCTCGGCAATCAAAAGTCAAAATCTTTTTCTGGCTAGCCGGCGAAAACGTGATGCAGTAGGAAATGCTGACGATGACTCTTTGGTCTCTTGCTCTTGGAGTCTCCCTCCAGCCTGATGCACATGATGGCATTTACCCACACAGCCAGACGAGAGGCTTGGACAGCCACCGAACCGACTAGCTGACTGGCTGACTGACTGACTGACTGACTGACTGACTGACTGAGGAGCGTCTCTTAACATGGACTTGGCCAGACATTAGCCAGCAAATGGCACAATTGCTTTTATTGGCTGGCAATGGCTATAGCTGCGGCTGTAGCTGCGGCTGCGGCTTTGGCTCTGGCTCTGGCTCCATGGCGTTGAGTGCAGAAGCCGCTCCCGTTGACAACTTAAAAATTATGAACATTTTGTGGGCTTGCCCGGTGTGTCTGGTGCTGCTGCTGCTGCTGCGCCTCTACCAAACTCATTTTGCCCCCGGGCCAAGATGAGTCGTCGTCGTCGTCGTCGTCCGATCGCTCCCACAATTCCGTATGCCTTTTCTGCTGTGTGGCTGTATGCCCACGCTCCAGCGGCAGTCCGAGTCAAGTTCGCACTTGGAAGACAAATTGAGTGAGGCGGCATTAACAGACACAGACACAGACGCAGACGCAGACACAGATACAAGTTGCAGATGCAGATGCAGATACTTCTTGTACATTTCGCAGCGCTGCGTCTTGCTGGTTGCTCTGTGCGCAAATGTGTCAATTGCTCGGCTGGACATCCATTTGGTATTTATCTAGCTGTTGCTCAGCCGCAGCGGCAGACCCATCGGGGGGGCTCTCTGCTCTCTGCATAGGGAGGGTATGGGCTGATAGGCTGCTAGGCTGCTAGGCTGCTAGGCTGGGAAACTCGTGAGTGAATCTCTGGCATACAATATTTTGACAATTCAAAGGATTCTTCACCCAGCAGCAGCAGCAGCATCAGCCGCATCAGCATCGAGCTCACCTTTTGCCGCTCAATGCTCGTGCAGTATTGGAGCTGGGAGCTGGGAGCTGGCAGCTTGGAGCGTGGAGCTTGCAGCTTGGAGTTTTGTGATTGTGAAACTGATTTTTCGGCTGGCCCGGCGTCTGGGCCTAGGTCTATGTAGTCTACTGCGTCTCTGGCGAGAGGTTTTGTCGATTTGTTTTTGGCTGCTTGCTGCATGTGATTTTTGTTTTGTTGCTTTGTTTTTGTTGCTTTTTCGGCAGTGACTGGCATAAAAAAATCCTTCGACCGCTTGCCGCTCTGCCTTTACCTTCTATTTTAAGAATTTTCGCTTGAAAACAATTTGGCAACGATCTCTTACCTTGGCACAATAACGTCGCCAGCCAGCCAGCCAGCCAGTCAGCCAACAATCATCAGCGTAGTGTAGTCATCATCATCTCCAGCAGCAGCAGCAGCAGCAGCATCATCAGCGATCATCATCGCATATTCGACAGTTGCAACTTCAAACTCAAACTCAACTTCAGCATCAGCTCCAGCATCAGCCTCATCATCAGGCATCAGGCATCGGCATCTCGGCATCTCGGCATCTCGGCCTGCTGCTTGCAGCTCGTTGGCTGGATGCTCATTTACATGCGCGCTCGTTTCACTCTTGAGCCCAAGCCAGACTTTCGGCCACGTTAAGCCGAAAGTTCGGCTACATCTTGGGCAGTCATGATTATTTCGTAGCTGGTACCCTGTCCGCTGTCCCCCAACCCTAGACTCCCAGCTACAGCTACAGCCACAGCTACAGCCACAGCCGCCTAAAACACTCATCATCATGTCGGACAAACAACCTTGTTGCCTCTTTGCTGGTGGAGTGTACGTTTCGGGGCTGCCCCGCACCCTGCTGTCATTGCTTCCTCGTGGCGCTAATGTGGCCGCCGTTGCAATTGCTTTGCCTGCCACAGCAACAGCCGCAGCCACAGCCACAGCCACAGCCATTGCCGCAGCTTGTGCTGCTCCATTAAAGCCCCCAAGTCGCAGTCAGAGTCAGAGTCAGCGTCGCAGCCAAAGCCAAAGCCAAAAGCCTGGCCTGCCGCATATGACAGGCGATGCCGCTTCATGCCCGACCGACATGCAACCCAAAACCCGCAACAAGTGAGAACATTGCCCATAAAAAAGGGGTACGGACGGGGGCAGTACCCTGGAATTGTACGGCACATATGTACGGGGCGCGAAGGAGGCGCGAGGGAGGCGCGAGGGAGGCACGAAAGAGGCATCGTAAATTAATAATAAATCGAGTCCAAAGTATGACAAACTCCTAGCAATAATTATTATTATTTGGTGGCTGGATACCCCCGATGCCAATGCCCGATTCAACCAGCCTCCGTTGGGCCCAAGCCAGCGCTTGCGACCCCCCCATTTGTGGGGTATGCAAGCAGTGCGCGAAATATCTCGACATGCATACAATCTTTTAATGATCGTGTGTAATTTGGAAACATGTGGAGATGGCAAACTATTGCAGCCAAACGGCTGCCCCTGCCTTCATCGCTGGAGCTGCAGTTGCAGTTGCAGTTGGAGTCGGAGTCGTCCATCACCTGACCCCAACTCGACTCGCATACAATCACTCATTCAGTTCGGGGAGCTGAACGGGCTGCTGCTGCTGCTGCTGCCTCGACTTTCGGTTGCATTGCACCTTGATGCTGTGCATCATTCACCCACTAACTGATGTCCGCTGCGACCGACCGCTTGGGTCTGCTCCGCTCTGATCAGCGCCAGCTCCAGCTCCATCTCCATCTGCATCCCTATGCGCTGATGCACTGATGCGCTGATGCATGGAATGGTCGCATTTCGCAAGACAGCAGCCACTGCCACAGCAGCAACAGCAGCAGCAGCAGCAGCAGCGAGACGTTCGTTCACATGCCACTCAAGAAGTCGTGGCACTGAATTCCCTTACACCCCCACACCCCCACACACCACCCACCAAATGGAGAGTGCCTCGCATTGGTAGCAGCAGCACAGAGAGACAGAGAGCGACAAAGAGAGAGCAACCGTGGAGCGACCGAAGATGGATTCGAACGTTTTGGGCCATTACAATAACTCAATTTGTACGGCCAGCAATCGTTTGTCAATGGCACTCGTACTAGTAGCTCTCTCTCTCTCTCTCTCTGTCTCCCTTCGATCCTCAAGGATCCCAGGGGGAGTAACTGCCTCTGCAGCAGGGCTGTTTCTGAGTGTATTTTTGGGTACATTTTGCGCTGATCTTTTCCGTTTCTGTTGCTGTTACGTTTTCAATTAGCAAAGAGAAAGGCAAAGAGAAGGGTTCCGCTTAGTGAAGTCCGACTGTAGCGCGCCACAGATTGATCAATTGAGAGCAATACCCACACGAAAATATCCCTTGGTGCAGCGACTGTTAGTCGATAAAACCTATCGATTACTTTGACAATTGCTCGATGGGAAATCTTTGCCCAGTTACAAATTACAAATCCCAATTATGCGGAGATTTTTACCATACTTTCGGTATAATAAATAAATAAATTAATAACAAACTAACAAATTAATTAAAAGTAATTAACAAATTAAGGAAAGGACTTTGCTTTCGATTGATTTATCAGTTTAATGAGAAATTAAATTAAAAGTGATTTCCAGTGATTATGCAATGACTCAATGAAATATTCATTACATTTATGGCACTAAAACTGTCAGCAGAATACGTTTAAGTTCGAATAAATGTGAGCTATGGAATGGGAAAAGAATTCAGGCTCCAGCTGGGCATGCGAGGCATCGAGCTGTCTGGAACATTGACACACCATAAAGGCCCAAAGGGGCACGCAATGACGTCTCTTACTGTGCCACACGGGCCACACTGTGCCACACTGTGCCAGTAGCCGCTGACCGACTGCGACTGCGATCCGCTTTCGGCTTGGCCGTTGAACTAATTTAATCGACATTCGCACGGCCTCACGTGGATGGAGATGCGGCGAAGATGCGGCTGAAGATGCGGCTGAAGATGCGGCGGAAGATGGAGCTGGGACTGAAGCTTGAGATGGGGGCAGTGGCTCGGCTCGGCTTGGATCGGAACGGCTCGGCTCGGTCGTAGTTTGTTTCCCTGTCCGATATTGTTAATGCATTTGTATCGGATTGTAGGTAGCGGGCATCGAGGACGTATCGCGCATCTGTATCCGTATCTGTATCTGCTGGTAAGTATGACTGGGGAGGACTGTGCTTAGGTTTTTAGTGTCTGGCGTTTAGCATTTTCAATTTACATATTACACGGCAAGTCAAACAAGAGGAAGATTTGTGACCAGTCTGCTTTCGGATTGGGCCCCTCCGAAGCACACACACAGCAACAATAACAGCAACAACAACAGCAGCAACAGCAACAACAAAAAAGAAACAATTTATTGTGACACGAGGTAATTGCCTGGGGGCTGCATTGCCTCCTCCTTTACAGCTGCCTGCTCTACTGCTGCCCCTGTTGCCTCTGCTGCTGGTTGGCAACTGGCAACTGGCAACTTGCGGCTCGATAAGGGCATTGTACCGGGGTCCAGCAATTCGAGCATCACTGTCTCATAATGGGAATGGACTAAGACTAAAACTAAGACTAAGACTAAGACTGAGACTGAGACACGGGGGACACGGTCATCAAGGCGAAGATAGATCAAGAGGCCAGTTCAGTGCCAGCACGATGAAAAAAGGCAGGCAGAAGGCAGAAGGCAGTCAGGCAGCATCAGCATCAGCATAGGAAGAAGACTTGCAAGAACTTATTTGGTGTAACAATTATTTCGTGATTTAATTTCGACCTTTAGCGACCAATTTAATCGATCCCCACACAGAAGAGCCATATAGCTG
Organism: Drosophila tristis; assembly: GCA_018150885.1. NCBI lineage: Eukaryota > Metazoa > Arthropoda > Insecta > Diptera > Drosophilidae > Drosophila > Drosophila tristis. The sequence continues at coordinate 3,236,005 of JAECWT010000215.1, read as the reverse complement.
CGAACCATTGTTGGCTGGCCAACAGCATTACGGGCACTGGCACTGGCACTGGCTATGGCTATGGCTTTCAGCTAGTGGATACTGCTGGATGGATGTGGCATGGGGCCAGTGGCTGGCGGTTACTGGGAGTGGGCAGCAGTCAGCAGTCAGCACTGGGAGCAACCTCAACGGCAGCAGCAGCAGCAGCAGCAGCAGAGGCGGCAGCGGCAGCAGCGGCAGTTGCAGTGGCGGCAGTTTTCAGCTAGCGGTTCGCCTTCATTGTTTTGCCCCTCAATTCGTGCGCGATATTCTGTGGCAAGCCTGTTGTGTGCAGCGCAGCCCACGGGGCAGACACTACACTGACGGAAAAGGCAACGAAAAACCCCAGCAAAGTGCAACCAAATAATGCAAACAATTGGCACAGTCTCAAGTGTAAAATGCAGACAGCTCTCAAGGTAATTTCGCATTTGATTTCATGCTTATTTTTCTTTCAGTGTGGGGGGGCAGCATGCACCGAGCGGCAGGGCAGCGGCTGGCGATTGCAGTTGCAGTTGCCAAGAGGCAGACTTGGACTTGGTCTACAACTAAGTAAGTTCCCACGTCTGCGCCGACGCTTGGGCTTTGCTTTGCTTGGGCTTTGCTTTGCTTTGCTTTGGAGCAAGTGCTCTGCCCCACTCCCTGTGCCTGTGCCTGTGCCTCTGCCTGTCCCTGTCTCTGTCTCTGTCCCTCCCCCACCGTCGCACCGTGTGCTGCGCTCTCTGTCTCCTTCTTTTGGGGCAACCGCGACAATGTCCCCAGAAGCGTTTCGAGCGAAAATTTAAATTTCGCACCGCGCCATCATCATCATCGTGGGCCTGGGTCGTCTCTTTGTTTTGGCCACTGAGCCAGAGCGAGCGCGCTTCGACTGCTGCGGCTCGGCTCGGCTCAGCTCAGCTCTGTGGCTGCCTTTGAGCCATTTGCCTGCTGGCCGTCCCCGTCCTTAGTCGGGGGTCAGGTCTGCCATAGCCTCCGTCTCAGTCTCAGTCTCAGTCGCTGTCTTGGTCAGCCCAACACGATTACTGGCCGCCTAATAATTGCCATTGATTTGGATCATGGGAGCAGGGCCTCGAACTGGAAGCTCAGCTCGAACTGAAGCAGGCGGAGGCTGTGGCTGTGGCTCTGGCTCTGGCTCTGGCTGTGGCAGAGACTGCTCGCAATTTGTGAAATTACATAAATCAGCTTTTATTTATTTATACATTTGTTGAGTGGCAAAGCCGAGCGGGAGAATCGAACTCCGATTGCGGGGCTGGGGTGTCGTGTTTCAGCTACCAGCTATCGGCTTCCTGTGCCCATTTCCATTTCCATTTCTAAGCGTATTCCCATTCCCATTTCTATTCTCATTCCCATTGCCATTGCCATTGCCATTCCCGCCATTGATTACTTATTTTCCCAAATAAATATGCATAGTAAATTGGTCGGTCTCCTCCGTGGCAAGAGGCTCTCACTGCAACTGCAACTGCAACTTCCACTGCAACTGCATCTTTGGCTCGGCGGCTGCGGTTATCGAGCGGCCATCTCGGAGACCGACCAGCCAACGGTGGCGATGTCTCCGCTGATCGCTAATCGATCGTCGGCCTACACTAAAACCAAATCGCATATAAATAATTGAAAAGAGATGGGCGTTAGGCGTGTGCAGAGCCAGAGCCAGAGAGAAAGGCGGGAGAGAAGGGCACCAAAGAGGCTCCCATCGGTGGTTTAATTAAGCTGTTCACGTTCGGCCATGATCTGTGCGCCACTTGGAAGCATTTAAATGCTACACAATTATCGATAATTATCAATTAACGATTGATGTAGGACTTTATTAGCTATTCCTTTGTGGTCTATTTTCTTAATCATAGTTTGATACATACAGAACTATCGAAAATTATCGATTATCGATGATAATCGGTTTTTCACTCAGCTCAATCTTTGAAACACACTTAACTGCAATAATCGCGAGATAAATGGTTGAATAGGATATTCGATTTCCGATAGTAGAGTTCGATATATTCGATTTCCGATAGCAAATTTCGATATAAATGTATTTTTTTGTTAATTAAACTTTTATCGATAAACCATAAACTAATCAGACACAAATTAGCCAATGTACGATAAGTTATCGATAGATATTGGCTGAGATTTATTGGCTGCGTTCTTTTTGTTCCCACATTTGTCACGTTGAGCGGCCTACACTGTGGCGATTAATCACTCAGCTCGCAGCGCTTTCAATTGACCAGCCGTATGCCACGTTCAATTTGAAGCCCCACCGCTCGCACCCCTTCGCAGTTCGTGTGGCCACTCCGCTTGGCCCCTCCGCTGACCACTTGGCGTCTCGTTTGGCTGGGAAAATGCCTTGCCAGTGGTGGAGGAGGAGTAGCAGGCGGAGGAGGCGGCACAGGTGGAGCAAAGCCCAGTGAAGGAGGAGGAGCTGCAGAGGAGGATTTATGGACTCGTAGTCGGAAGTGATTAGAGTGGTGCTGCTGCCGCTGCTGCTGCCCCTTCGCTCTCCATTGGCAGTGCGTCCAAGCTCCCCTTTCGGTTGGCATCGTCCGTCTGTGTCGGTCCTGTTTGTCGTGTTCGATTGACACGTTCCAAGCGCACCCTCCCCCGATATCCCCACACTGGAAATCCGGTGAGAGAGAGCGACAGAGAGAGAGAGCAACGCAGAATGGGAATTGGGAATGGGAATGGGGAATGCGAATGCGAATGCTGGCAATGCGCAGACGCCAAATTCATTCATTGAAGTGGAGCTGATCCGAGCAGATCCCAGATGGAGAGGGAGATGGAGATGGAGCCAAGGATGGAGCTGTGGCTGTGGCTGTGGACGGGGCTGGAGTGAAGCCAAGGCGATCTGCTGGAATCGTGTCTGTGCTGAAATTGAATGAGTTGTGCGCGTGAGCCACGATCAAGCGAAGGCTGTACAATGCAGATCGAGATGGAGATGGAGATGGTGCGAATGGCGGTGCGGGTGGAAGAGCAGGAAGAGCAGGAGGCAGGCCGGACTGGAGACTGTGGACTGTGGACTGTAGACTGGAGACTGTAGACTGGAACTGGCAGCAACTGTAACCTGCAACTGCGTAGCGGTGTCGCCTCGGGCCTCAGCCACAGTGCACTGTGGTGTCTGCTTGCCAGTCCATCGACTTGGACTTGCACCAGGCGGCTGTGCGGCAGTGGGTGCCCACTGTACGGATGGAGGATGGCGGATGGCGGAGGCTGTAAGCTGGTTGCTGGATCGAGTATGAAGCGTGTGGCGCATGGCTCGATCCCGCTTGGCTTTTTGGGTAATGAAGAATTATTGTGGCTCATTGTAAATGTCTCTAATTATGGTTCATTAATCAATAAAATTGTTTGAGCCGTTCGCTGGCTCTGCTCTGCTCTGCTCCCTGGTCCCTGCTGCCTGCTGCCTGGTCCCTGCTCTTGCCTCTTCTGCTGCCTGGTCCTGGTTGCTCCTCTGTGGTTACTCCGGTCTAACCCCTGGCTAAAATTATGTTTCTTTAGACTCGAGCACGCCGCGAGTGCTTTATGTTGCAGCCAGCCAGCCAGCCAGCCAGCCACATGTACTCGTATGTATATCGACATGTGTGTCTGCATGTTAGGCCAAGTCGTGATATTTCTATAGTGGACACACGTTGCTCCCACTCTGACACACTCTGTGTGTCTCTCTCTTACCCTCCTCCCGCTCTGCCGCTCTGCCCCTCTGCCGCTCTCCCCCGCTGCCTCTTCACTCCTCTCTGCTTCAAGCACAAAAACGAAACTAAACTAAGCCTGAAATTGCTCGCTTCAGTTCCGCTGAACTTTCTTATCGCCGCTCTTCATTTAATGGCCTAATATGCGTTCTCTCCGTTTTGTCTGGCAGCGCACCAAGCTCGTACCGCACCATACTCATACCACATAGCATCGAGGCATTGACAATACTTAGTGGAGCCGCCAGCAGCGACCAGCGCCTGTGCCTGTTGATAATGGACCCCAGAGCCAAGAGCCGAGAGCCAAGAGCCGAGAGCCCAGACCCACGGCTACTTTTCGCTCCACTGACTGAATGGAGGAGTGCGCTGCGCTGCTCCGCTCTGCTATGGTCTGCCATGGCCTGGCCCAGCCAATGTCTTCTTTGGACCTCTTTCTGGAGTCCAAGTCTAGTTCCAGTTCCAGGCCGCCAGAGATCAGTGTGCGCCAGTCGTTGGCGACATTCGTAGTCGCGTCCAAAAAGTGTACGTCATGCACATTTAGCCAGAACACAGATACAAACACACACACACACACACGCACGCACACGCACACTCATACTCAGACGCCAGCGCCACACAATCCTCCTCTCTAAGGTAGATGACACCAGTCGCTGTCGCCTCTGTCTCTGTCTCTGAGTCTCTGTAGTCTCCGAGTCTCTATGGATGGGGTTGCAACGCTCTTGGCGCTTTACCGGCGTGAAATTGGTTTAACCCACTGGTCACAATTGCACGCACAAGAGCAGCAGATAGCCAAGAATACTTTGGAGCACATTAACATTAACATTAACTGAGCCGCGAAAGCGACAAGGGGGCAGCCAGCCAGCCAGCCAGCCAGCCCGAAACTGTCGACCGTCGACCGTCGACCAGTCTCAGTTGCGACCCGGCCAAGACACACTCTTATCCTCCCTCACCCCTCATCCCTGCCCACTTGCACTCGCGTTATCTTTGTCTCGGTATCTACACATGTGTATTTGCCTTTTCGGCCGCTCGCCGTAGCGCCTCTCCCACTGTCCCACCGTCCCCCCACTCGCCCTGTCCACAGCCACGAGCATATGACAATTTCGTGTGTGCAGAGTGCAGAGTGAGTTGCATTGGAGTGGAGTCGCGGAAGTCATTGCACTGGCAATTAGCCCCCGCTCTGTCCACCGGGGCCTCTTCCAAATCCAAATTAGACGGTTCACTCACCAGATCAACGGATTGGGAGCCACGCCACCAGACAGATGTGGCCCAGGGGAGTTCCAGTCGAAGTTTTGAATCGATATTTGAAGAGTTTAAGGTCAGGCAGAGACTGCCATTGCAAGTAGTCACATTACAGTTGGATTTTCCAACTTTAAGCCAGCAATGGGGAATTACTTTGACATATGAAAGATGCTCGCACTTCCATTGGGCTTGGGAGTAGTCAGAAATGTAGCACGCAGCCACAGAATTTATACAGGTATGCGCCAGGCAAATCCACAAGGGGCTGCCGTTCCAGTGGTGGCCCATAAATGTGCGAGCTGATCCCAAATCGAAGGCAGATGCCTCAGTCTTCCAACTTGGAGACTTGGAATGTTACAGGTGGAATTCTGCAAGCCAAGCAACAGACTTTAAAGATTTACAAATCAAAGACTACGCAAAGAAATCCGCCAAAAGTTCCTGGCGCTGTGATGGCCAATAAAAGTGCCTCAAACTTCAGCGCTGCACTCCATGGAATTGGTTGCTGGTGCACAGCAATGACACTGACTTTCTGATCTACATACGCGCAGATAATTCCCTTGGCCGCTTTCCCTTTGGGCTTTTGCTTTGCTTTGCTTTGATTTGGTCTATGGGACACGCAGCACAGCACCACACTGCGCTTCGTACTCCTTCTGTGTGAGTATCATTAATCTCGAGTACAAAATAAAAATTGTACCTTACTTTATCGGGCCATGGGCATCTGGAGAGCTCTTGCCGGTTAGCGGTTGGCGGTTGGCGGTTAGATGCGCTTAGCCTGGCGAAGAGTGATTTTTAATAATCGTCATCATCATCAGCGTTGCGTCGAGGCAACGTCAACAGCAACCCATCCCCATTAAACGAGGCAACGTCACCTACAACAAATGGTGGCAGGCAGGCAGGCAGGCAGGCAGGCAGGCAGGCAGTCAGCCAGTGGCTGGTGCCACAGCAATAATACGAGTAATAATAAATATTTCTAAACAGTTAGTTACATTAAGAGCCGCAATGAAAACAGTAACTCACTTGTAAAGAAATAATTTGACTCGCACTTGGACTTTAATTTGCCACGCGGAGAGGCACAGCGTCGCCGCTGGGGTGTGGGTATGGGGCAGAACGCAATGCTTTTCTCCAGCTACCCAAAAAGAGGCCCAAGCCCCCAACCCCCCAACCCAAACAAGGGGACATATGGAGAGGAGAGAGGCGACAGTCAGCCATGCAACGAAAGTACACTGCAAGAAATCATGGAGAGAGCTAACCAGGGAGGGAGTCATCCAGGGAGGGAGTCATCCAGGAAGGGAGTCATCCAGGGAGGGAGTATCCAAATTCTGAGCCGGCTGCTGCTCGGTAGAAAAGTGAGGAAAGTGCAGCAAAAGTTTATTTTATTTTTTCCGTTTTATTTGCATTTAATTTGCAGACTTTGTTTCTCTCCGTGCAGCGCGGTGCCTGGGCACTGGCTGAGGTAGGAAGCCACTCACACGAGAAGCGTCTTCGTTTGTCTTTTTGCTCAGTTCCGATCTTTTGATGATAATCAGCGGCTGTCCTCAGGCCCCCCAGCCCCGAGTGCCGCGGTCGCCATCCGCTTAAGCAAACATTTGTGTTTGCCTTTGGTGGGCAGCGAGCGTGGAAACAGTTTGGGAAATCACATGCGACATTTGCTCAACGGCAGGAGGAGCAGCCGGCGAAGGCGAAGGCGAAGGAGACTCGTACTTCGCACTGCTTGTGGGAGGAGGAGAAGCAGCCGCTGCACCGTCCAGGGAGGTGGTAATCTTCCATAGATACTCGTACAGATGGGTACCACCGAACGCCGCTGCCTGGCCATGCACGATTCAGCCCCTCCACTCCAGCCCCTCCGCCACGCCAGGCAACACCAGCAACCCGCCCCCATGCCATATGCCGCATGCCGCATGCCCCAAACGAAGTGCTAGGCCCGCGGTGGCCCCGTTACATGGCAACCATTTGGCGACAGTTTTGCTTTTGCCAGCCGACTGTGCGGCTGCTCGCTTGCTGCTCGCTTGCTGCTCGCTGCTTGCTGCTTAGCTGGCGACAATTTGCTTAAAAAATAAATCACGAAAAGCACAGCAGGAACAGCAGCAGCAGCCGCAGCAGCTCCAGTTGGCCATTCAGCAGCGGGGGAAGCCGCCACGGCGAGGCCTGCCACAATCAAATGCCCGGCAATATTAATAACGGAAAGACCCTCGTCAGCAGGGGATGGGAGGGGATCATCAGCGATTCGTTCGTCGCTGAAGTCAGCGGCTAATCGAGGGATCGAAGACCGTTGATCGATAACAAGATCGATTAACCAGCAATATACATATTAAAAGTACATGATCCATGGAGTACTTTTATCGATATGCGATTGCATTAATTTATTTATTTATTTATTTATTTATTTATTATTTATTATTTTGATTGCATTTATTGCTCACATTTTGGGCTGAAGTTCTTTGGCTCGATGGTCTGCCCATCGACATATCGATAATTAGTGGCCATATCGATATGAATTAATTGCAGCCTTGTCTCGTTAGCTGCGCCATTGTCCGCCGCCCACTCCAGCTTTCAGTCTCTCTCTCGAAGAAGAAGAAGAAGGAAAAACTTTATTTTTCCCTGCTGCTGTTGCTGCTGCTGCTGTTGCTGCTGCTGTTGCTGCTGCTGCTGTTGCGGAGGTGTCAGTGGAAACGGTAGCACGGGGGTGCTGGTGGTGGTGCTGCTGGTGGCGGTGCGGTGGGCACATAACGTCTGCGGAATTGTCAAATGATTTACATCCGACATATGTATGCTAAACTCACGAATCTATCTGCGGCACGATTAGGACACAAGCTCGAAATGCGAATGTGCCACGCGGTGGCTGTATGCGGCTGCAGCATGCTCGTGTCAGAAGACTCGCAAGAGAGCAGACTCAGTGCTGCTACTGCTGCTGGTGGTGCTCTTGCTGCTAGTGGCAGTGGTCCTGGGGCAATCGTAATCGTGGTTATGACAAATTTCAATGTGGCTCTCTTTGTTTTCGTGTTGTTTAGTGGAGCAGCTCAGAGCGGCGGAGAGCAGTCAGTCAGTCAGTGGGTGCTCCACTGTAACCGCCAGCAAGAGCCCCCCACCCCACCGCCAACTCTGGCAGCAAAGTAATTGGGACCTTTCTCACTTTCACGCGCACAAATTATACGGTCGCGCAATTTTCGGTGTCTGCCCGAAATAATGTACGAACTTTCTTATTTCAGTTGTGCTCATCGTCAGCGCAGTCATAGAAGTCGCGCATCCATGGCCCCTGTCCCTGTCCCTGTCGCTGTTGCTGTCGCTGTCCATGCCCCTTGGGGCTCTACCTTTACCTGCAGCGTATGGGGGCTATATGGGGGCTCCTGGTTCATGCTCAGCCTCATCCTCATCTCATCGCTTCGTGTTTGGCTAGTCATGACTTCCGCTCTGGCTCTCTGACTGCACTTTGGCACACATCCAGAGACAGGCGACAGCAGCGGCAGTGGCAGTGGCAGCGGCAGCTACGTTGCCCCATTATGTGGCATGTAGAGCGCGCTCTGTATGTTGCACAGTGGCTGCTGCTGCTGCTGCTGCTGTTGCTGCTGCTGCTGCAATGTTTTGCTGCCCACACAACTCGAGCAGTCAGACAATCGAAGCTGCTTGATCGATCTGAGAACACAACAAAAAGGAGCTCCGATTGAAGTCCATCCTCGGCATCCTCCGGTTAATGGCAGATTTTTGCCCACTTCCTTATTTCTCTCCCCCTACCCTTCACACACACCCCTACGCAGCGATGCTGCCACATCCGAGAGTCCGGCATAAATATTTCATACGGGGCCGGGGGCTAAGTTCCTTCCACCTCTCCCACCTCTCGCTGTCGCCCTGTTTTGGGCCTTATCAGCCTTGCCTTGCGGCCCCCTCCCTCCCCCGCCCATTTCTCCTGCTGCTGCTGCTGCTGCTGCTGTCGAACGAATTTTCTTTTCACCTTTTCAAACTGGCCAAATTAAAAGTTTTGTTTGCGTTCACATAACTTTTCAAAGACTCTTTGAATGTGGGCCTTGGCCAGTGGATGGGGCATGGGGCACGGGGCACGGGGCAGCAGATAGGAGTTGAGTGGCTGCTGACATGGGCGCAGGGGTAGGCCGTGGGGCGGTGGCTGAGATATATCCTGGTCATGTGTGGTGCGTGTCCTCCTTTAAATTTTCTTGCGTTCAAGCGCAAACTTTTCAATTCTTTTTCGGTTTCCATACCCTTCGCGGAGGAGGAGTGCTGAGACTTTTGTGCCAGAAAGGGAGCAGCAAAGTAAAATATTTTCCCACTCTTATTCACATTTAAGCTGCCAGTGGAGTACACATATAAATAAGAAATAAAATAAAACATGTCTCAGCCTGCGGATAATTTCAATTTCAAATTGGGAAATTCGAATTTAAGTTTAAAAATTAACCACATTAAAGTAAATTATTTTTTGGACATACAAAATCTTTTACCAGACAATTAGGTGCGAGAAAAACGTTTGTGCATTTAGGATTTAAATTTAGAGTGTATTAATTGTTGCATATTTAATGCCAGAACAAAACTGAAGGCTCCGCAGCGCGAGTGTATTTATTGCTTCGCCTTTGAATGGAAATGCCTTCAGTTCTCGGTTGTTGTTGGCTTTTATTTATGCCTGTGTTGTGCTTTTCCCTTGACAAACCAACGCTGACTGGGGGGAGGTCTTTCGCCCCCCACACTGCCGCCTGCAAAAGCGGAGGAAAAGAAAAGACTGCGCAGGAAGGCTTATCAGTTGGACATGCTGTATTTTAATTGTGGGCACTCGAGTGTGAACCACATGGAAAAGGCACCGCACACCCGGCCATGGCAGTGGCAGTGGCAATCATTCGGCGCAAGGGGGGGAAAAGCCAAAGCCGAAGCCTCCAGCCCCAGCCCCCAGCAGTCGTCAGGTAGAGCCAGCGGAACCCGCACAAATGGCCAGCGCCAGCAAAAAAAATTCCAAGTTTTGTTTTTGAAATTTTTGTGTGTGGTTATCGGCGCAGGGTTTTCTTTTTGGTGCGGGGGTTTTTTTCGTTGTTTGTTTGTGATATCAAGGAATTGCTCGCCCTGACTCTGGGCCTCGACCCAAATTGAGTTAGAACTTCTCTTGGGGGGCAATGGGGCAACGGACATCAGCAGTAGTCCATTAGCTAATGGATGACGGGCTGGGCATGCGGAGCTGGGCAGGAACTTCATTACGTCGCTCGGTAGCCGGCAGATTTTCAATCTCTTACAATGAAATCTCGGCGACAATCTGTATCTTCCTTTCGAGCTGGAGATGGAGCTGGAGCTGGAGCTGGAGCTGAAGCTGGTGCTGCTGCTGGAACTCTGTGGCTCTGCCTCGCAGATTGAGATTGAGACTGCTGGGCTGAGACTGAGACTGAGACTGCTGAGACTGAGACTGTGACTGCTCCCATCCGCCTTCGGGTTGTGGTGTGGTTGTGGGTGCGGTTTGGCCAGCGAGCGGAAGAGAGAGAGAGAGAGAGAGAGGGAGATCCCCGAGAGATCTCAGAAGATCACTGCCCACCCACTCACATTTGCATGCAAGAGATCGGCAATTGCCAAGCCCAGTCCGCAGTCCACAGTCCGCAGTCCACAGTCCGCAGTCCACAGTCTAGAGTTTACAGTCTGCGGTCCCCAATCCAATCCCCACAGCGTGGCCCTGGTGGTCATCTCTTTGGCTAGCCCCTACGGTTGCTTTATTGATGACTTTTAACAGCCCAAGCAGCGTCGTTTAAATAATGAGCCCATGGGTCGAGGCCACCAACTGGCATTGTGCTCTCAGTGTGTGCTGTGTGTGTGTGCTCTGTGCCCACACCTCCGCCTTGGCTGTCAGAGCAAGTCATCGCTGGATCGGATGGATGGATCGATCGATCGATCGACACACAGACAGACAAGACCAGGCCAGACCAGGCCAGGCCAGGCCAGACCAGGCCAGACCAAACAGATCGTTCGCCTGCCTTGTGCTAGGATCTGCCTCGCCATCTCACAGCTGCCACACATTGGACAATCCATTGGGCAATCCACCGGGCCCAGCCATTGATTAGGCAATGTCCGTGTGCATGACTAATGCAAAATCTCAATGCAAAGTGTCGACTCACTCGGCGAGAGCTGTGCGCTGTGTGCTGTGTGCCCTACCCCATGCCGACTTTCTGCATGTCCAGCCTGCATCCCAGCAGATTCACTTTCAATTTCGCGCTGTCCGCTGTCCGCTCGAGCGGCAAATTGCCCAAAAAGGCAGCTGAAACCCACAAGGGCGGGGGCAGCGAAGCTCCACATCGGCAGCACTCAATCAGAGCACTGCACACGCATATTGGTGCCATATGATTAGTTCAACGTCGTCGCCGTCGTCGCTGTAGCATGACAATATTATGTGCACATCGGATGGCCCGAAGAACGAAGCCAGAACTGACGCTCGATTCCAGCTAAATCTTGGCCCAAGCCCAAGCACAAGCACAAGCCCCAACAGCAACAACATCATCATCCAAGTCGTCGTCGTCGTCGTCGTCGTCGTCGTCGTCGCTGTGTGCCGTGCCATTGATGACCAGGAAAGCTGGGCGTGGCCGGCATGCCCCGTCAATTGCCCAACATGGGCATGGGCAGACTTTGTCTGGAACTGGGACTGGGATTGGGATTGCGACTGGGACTGGTACTGGTACTGGGACTGGAACTGGGATTGGGACGTTGCGGCACAACCTATGCTTATCCCCCAGTATCCCATGAGGCATGGGCGCGTGTGCACACCCAAAAAACAAAACCAAAACCAAAACCAAAAAGACACACAAAGTGCGATCGCTTACAAGTACAAAATTGTCCCGGCCTACGCGACTCTGCTGCTGTCTCTATCAGTGCGTGTGGCACACCAGCCAGACAGCGCTGGGCAGGGGCTGGAGCAGGGGCAGGGGCAGGGGCAGGGTACGGGCTTGGGCATGGGCATGGGGAGATGCAGCAGCAGTGATATCGCGGATATCGTGGATATCGGGGACATCGAATGGGGAGCAAGACATAACATAACGCCAGGTACGCCCCAGCCACAGTCGCAGTCGCAGCCACAGCCGCAGCCCAAGCTGCAGCTCATTTCATATTCATTGATGTGGAGCACCAGCACCAATAAGGGGCACGGCCACGACCAACGACCACGACAATCTGTGGCATTGCTGCTGCTGCTGCTGCTGCTGCTGCGCCTGCTGCTGCTGCTGCCAGAGTGTAGGACTAGCAGGAAGTTGCCCCCAAAAATGACAGAGAGAGCGAGGAAGGAGCTGTCTCCATTGGCAATGTCTCTATGCCCGTACGCCGGCGTATTTAATCAACTTTTGCGACTAAATACTTGGACCTGGCCCCGGCCCAGTAGGCCTTCGAGTGCTGGTGTCATGCGCCACCTTAACAGCATTTTTTTTTGCTGTTGTTGCCAGTCCCATTTGTCATTGTGGCCAGACCCAGTCAGCAGGCAGCAGTCAGCAGTCAGCAGTCGCAGACCCAGCGCTAGACTAAGACACAGTCGCAGAGCAGAGCAGAGCCGAGCAGGCACAGAGCAATTCATTCATTATGTGGATGATTTTGCGGCCGGGGCCAGAGTCATTCGAATTCATAGAGCAGACTGCGTGGGTTGTCGTCGCTTAAGCTAAAGAGCAAACACCACACCGCACCGCACCGCACACAAACGGCGCACAAAACAAAAGACTTTGGAGATGTAATAAGTGCTCGAGAGAGCAGAGAATCAGGGGGCGGGGGGCGGTGGGCGGTACGGGGCACCCCGCGATCATGAGGTGAACTCTTGCACACCCTTTTACCCCCCAGTCGTATCCACAGCGCGTTCTCCGATCCCGTTCTCCGAGCCAGCTGCTGCCAGATTTCACTGTTCTCTCCGTGTGATCCTCTCCCATTTGTCGTACTCGCATCTATCGCAAGTATCGCTGCAGCAATGACACACCCCACACCACAAACCCAGTTGCAGACGCAGTTGCAGTCCCCTGAATCATCAAGCGACAGATAGACACAGATATTTCTATATGTATCGCTGTGTGTTTGGCTCTCCTCTAGCCGCTCTCGGTGTCTGTCTCCATCTCCCTGCCCAGCCGGTAGATAAGTTTCGCATTGTGCACTATGATGCGCCAGAAACCAACTCGCAGCAGATTGCCATCGCGAGATATCCCACCGTCCCGCGGGAGATATTGCAATTAAGATAAACCCGCTTACGGCATATGCGAGCCCCGAGCAACCAGACCAGGGCCAAGAGAGCTCTCCACCCAAAGACAAAAACCAAAGCACACCGCAGACCCCGCAGCAGACACTGTGCCGCTCCCCCTTTGGCTGAAGCGTCGTGACGCTGCGCCTGTCTGCCAGCGCCGTTCTCCCATTCCCAGGGCACGCAGAAAGGAAAGAAAACCCACGGCAAAAGTTCGACTTTTCCGCTGGCTACCTCTAGTTTTGGGGCCGGAGATCCTAGGTCCGAAGTGCGGCCACAAATGGCAGCCCCACTAAGCCGCTTCAGTAGTTTTAAGCCTTCAAGAAATGTTTGCCTAATCCCAATACTCTCTGGGAATGATTCGTTTGCGAGAAGCGTTCACTTTTCAGTCCCAAAAAGTTCTCAGATCTCTCGATGGCAGTGGTACAGATGGATCCTTCTGTTAGTTCAACTCAATACGAATGAAAGCTAACCAGAAGGAGGCTAAGCAGAAGGAAGCGAAGCAGAAGGCAGCTAAGCAGAAGGCAGCTAAGCAGAAGGCAGCTAAGCAGCAGGAAATACTTCCAGTTTATGCTGAAATAATGCTGGAAATAATGCTGCGATAAAAGCAAGTCAAATCGGTGGGATAGCTAGTGACAGCCCAACCTCTGCTGAATCCAAGACAAAGGGATCATTAAACAGAACTAATTAAAAGAGCAGCAGATCTAGGACAAGTCTCAAGTCTATCTGCACCTCAACTACAAATATTGCAACAGATTCCACGCCTGTTCCTTGTGATAGATCCTCCAAGAGAAAGGCCTGTGCCCATTGCCTCATTCCGTTGACATTTCTGAGTGCAGAGAAGCACAGCAATTTGTGTTGTCCTCTACTCGGCAGTCGTATAAATAATAAAATGTGAAAATGTATAAATATCTCCGCTCGCACATTAGCGATGAGATTTTCAAGTTCACCCCCTGCTGCGCAGGCGGTTTTATTTTCTCTCCCTGTCTGCCTGTCTCGCTGTCTCACTGTCTCAGTGTCGCCCTGTCTCCCTGTCTCGCTGTGTCCGTGTCTCCCTGTCTCCCTGTCTCACTGTCTCCCTGTCTCCGCTTATGCTTGCGCGAGTTGGGGGCTGGTCAAATGAAACCAAAACCAAAAAGACTGCCACTGGCACTGGCATCGGCTGCTGGCAGTGTGTTCCATCTTGAGGCCTGTCCCCTGTGTGATCTCCACAGTGCAGAAACTTAAAATAACATTACGCCCGCGATGTGCCGACGATTGTGGTCTGCAGAGAGAGCGGGAGAGAGCCTCCCCTTTTAGCTGCTGTCTCTGTCTCTGCTCCTGGGTCTGGTTCTGGTTCTGGGTACGGGTACGGGTCTTGGTCTTGGTCTCTGTACTGTCTCTGAGTTGGGTCTCGGGCATTCTGAGGGGCGCACCATGTGTCTGCCATATGTTTGTCCATGAGGCGATGCCAGCCAGCCAGAACGGACCGACGGACCGACTGGCCGTGGGGCTGTACTCCATGACACTCCACTCCATGCCACACCACGCCACGCCACGCCACAGTCCACAATCCACAATCCATTCCCAATCCAAACCAAACGCTGTGATCTCTGTGTGCTCCTCTCCACTTTACGGCGGACCGAGACCGAGACCGAGGCCGAGGCCGCGGCCGACACCGACCCCATCATGTCATGTCTTTTGCCTTTTTGTCAATGTTCTTCCATTTGTGGACACACTTGAGATTCCATTAATTCCAAAATATTTTCATTCCCATTTTATTTTCTTGCTTTCCCCATTCTACTCTGGCGCTGGATACATCCATCCCTATCCATCCCTCCACTCTGTGGTTGTTGTCGCTTCAGTTGTCACTGCTCTTATTTATGGCTAAAAATGCTACTGTTTACCCCCCCACACCCCTTCCCTAAGAGAGAGAGAGCTGAAAATTGTCACAGTTGGACAGTGTAGATCGGGACGGACGGACGCGCCCCAAGATGATCGCATCGCAATCGAAGGAGAGCCGCAGAGCCAGCACTTGAGTAACGGAATCTGTGGGAGAGTCTGGTAGGGCGTGGTAGGGGGTGAGTAGGGTAGCGGCAGGGGTATGGGTAGGGAGGGGTAGTGGCAGGGGTGGGGGTAGAATCGGAATCCAAACTCTGAAGTGGACTTCTCTCCGGCCTAACCGCACGGCACTGCAACACTGAAAACCGAAGCGGAATGTACAAGGATCGCCGAGAAGAGTTCCCAAAGAAAACCAAAAAGAAAACCGTTGAAAAATCTCTCTGTCCCTCTCTCTCTCTCTCGCTCGTTCTCTCTCTGGGAAAGCCTGCAGCGGCTGCGTCTCCGATTACTGCCGTGGACAGGGGACACTGCCCAGCGGGCACCTTCATGTGTGTAGGTGGAGTGCCCTCAAGTGCTCAGCTGCTCATTGCTATTGCTCATTGCTCATTGCACTTGTGCGCGGCATTCAATTAACATTTGCTGCGATCCGCTTAGATGTCTGCCGCTGCCCTGAAGGGGGTAAGCAGCAGGTCCTCAGGCTGGGAAAATGTCGAACGGCAGCTGGGAGCCGCAACTAGGATAACATTAGGGCAAACCCATTGAAGAGATTCAGAGATAATTCAGAGATACATTTCACATGCCCAAAGACTGCCAACCTCAGCCACAACATCCCCAAGTTGAGTAGATGGAAGAGATGAGAGTGCTGAGAGGTCTACCCTGGGTGAGCGGGGAGCATGCAAGTCCAAGAAACCTCTCAGAGTCCAAGTAAAAGAAGTAAAAGAAGAAGGATCACAGCAGACAACCTCCCATTCAGGACTATATGCCATGACATTCCTGCAGCGATTCCTTCAGCGATTCCTGCAGCGATTCCCTCAGCGATTCCTTCAGCGATTCCTTTGCCCAAATTGCTCTGCCAGCAAGTCGATGGGTCCGCAGGAGCAACCACCGCAAGGCAATGAGGACATGCAGCGGTTTTGTTGTTAGCGCTCCTTCATGGCCATCGAATGTATAATCGATCACTTGGGTGGCCAGGACACGCGGGCCTGGCCCTGGCCTGCCCTGGCCTGGCCCCTTTTGGGTGCCTGCCTGGCCAACGCTCGAGTTTGTTGGGTCATCTAAACAATGGGCTGGGGGACACCAGCCAGAGTCAGGGACCAGAGCAGAGAGCAGCAGAAGACTATATCAAAATGTGGCACTCTGTTGGCCCGACCGCCCGCCCGCTCTGCTGCTGCTGCTGCTGGTGCCCGCTGCTTGTTAAATCGATAAACTTTGTTTAGTCCTCGGAAACAACAAGAAGCAGCCGGCCCAGAGACCGAGACCCAGCGACCAAACATACAGCCAGGCAGGCCCATAACCGAAACCACAAAGCCAGCACGCCCGCCCGGCCGACCCAACCCGACCCGACGACCCAACGAGCCGCGCCAAACGTTAGCCATGGCTACGCGGCCCGGCCCCCGGGATTGCGATTGCGACTGCGACTGCGGCGGCCTCCGTGGATTGCGTCAATCAACAATTTGTCAACGGGCCTGGAACGGACCCCCAAGAACACACACAAAACTCTAAGCGATTCCAGCGACGATTCTCTCTGGGCTGGATATGTGCTGGTGTGACATTAACTCATTTGGCTGTGGGTCCTAGCAGTGTGCTGGGCTGAGCTGCTGCTGCTGCTGCCCCGAATCCTTAGCTGGCCCACCTCCGCCTGTCAGTGGCTCGTTTAATCGATCAACGGCCAGCCGCTGGCATTGAGAATCGGTGCCACAAATGGTGCCACGGGTGGCAGGTGGCGGGCGGCGGGTGGCGTTGCTGCTTCTGCTATGGCTGTGGCTGTTGCTGTTGCTGGGTTGAGTAACCGATGGATGAGCCAATGGTTGACACAGCGGGACAGTGTGTATGTGACCCCCAAATCGATCTAACAAAGCTGTTCACGCGACAATTAATAGCTGGCGGTGCCCCACAGAAGCCTGGCACGGACAGCGGTGCCACAATGAATGGGCCAGGGCTGGGGCATGGCTATGCGAATGCGAATGCGGGGCTTGGGGGATAAGAGAGATGGTGCAAGACTGGACCCAGAGCCAGAGCCAGACACAGAGCCAGAAACAGACCCAAGAACCGGTAGCCGTGATAATGGCCAGCCGTTGGCCAAACGATTGAGCTGCGATAGCCAACCGGCAATCATTTTGGCCAGGCCACGCAGCGGCGGCGGCCTTAATGCTAATGGATGGATGGATGGAAGCCAAGAGTCTGCTGGCCTGCTGGCCTGCTGCCTGTCTGCTACTGCCACTGCTACTGCCCCTTGGCCAAGATCTGGAGCTGACTCTTGGCCACGTCGCTGCGCTGCAGATTACAGATGGGGGTCGAGCAAAAACCAATTTGTCGACACTTCTTGTGGCTGGACATGGATCCGCCGCAGGATCTCAGCTCCTCAGCTCCTCAGCTGGCATAATGATGCAGTTTCTGTGGCAGTGGCTGTGGCAGTGGTTGCACTTCCATGCGCTGCAGTTTTGTGCTGCCGCTGCCACTGCCACTGCCACTGCACCGCGGCGGAGTGCACTCTAAATCTCAAGCATTTCGGGCCGCTTCCTCTCCGTTTGCGATTTTAGCTCGCTCTGCTCTGCTCTCCCTTCTCCTGCCCCCTCGCGATGCTGCGTTTCTGCCCCTTGCTGTGGCACATATGTCACATGCCCCTCAAGGCGGTAATTGTCGGCAATTCTGTAATTTTCGTTATTGTTGCTCGCGGTTTTTGTTTTATTTCGGTTTGTTTTTGGTTGTTTTTTCTTTTTGGTTGGTTTTTCGGTTTTTGTCAAGAAATAAACACAAGAAACAAAATGGAAACAATATTTCTCACATCTCGCCGACAACGGCGACAATCGACAATGAATCGGTTAGAGCAGAGGCCGTCCATCGATGCCGATGCCGATACCCGACGCTACAGAGAGCAGAGCCCTGCCTCCATATGCATACATTATCCATCCATCCATCCATCCATCCATCCATCCATCTGTCCCTCCATACGTCCATCCGTCCATCCGTCCATAGTTACCTTTAGACGTTTGTACTCGTGTGTAACTGCCTTCGAATGAGATGAATGCTTAATGGATGTACTCGCATTCGCATTCACACTCGTGGATGTGTGAGGCCGTTGATGATTGCGTACTGCAATTGAGGCGCTCCGAAGGTTTTTTCGCACTTGGATTCGCATTCGCATTCGGATTTGGATTTGGATTTGGATTCGCGATGGTAATTGCTACCCTTTGATCGCGCCGAATCGGAATAACGCAAGCAACAGGCAAAGGCTAATATTATTTGCTGATCCCAAACTGCTTTTAACGCGATCTCAGCATAGGGGAAATACATACCCCACCCCAAGGAATATTTTAATGTTATTAAAGCTAAGTAATCCATGAACGATTCATCGATCCGACTGGGATCATAAGGAGCATTCACATCTGCGGCTGATGGGGGTTCAAAGGGGATGTTCCTGCCAGCGAAGGAGTCTGTTCGCTTATGGGATATTTGCACAGCAAGTGGCGCAAACTGCGTGGAGCATTGCAGGGAATTTTCTTTTATTTTTGTTAGAAATTTCGATCGTAGCAAAGTGCCATGGGGTGGCTTACAGGCGAAATAACTGAAGGTATCTGATTTCGATGCCATCTTTTGAGTTCCAGGATTTTGCAGGCTGCTCTCCCATCGCAATCTAAAATGAAGTCGAGATCATATTCTATTTTAACCTATGGCTCAGGCTTATGGCTCAGCAACCCGCAGCATTCTTTTGGACGTTGCTGGCAGAAATGCAACATAAATTATCGCTTAAAGTCTGTCTCATTAATTGTATCAATAAAGCTCTTTGTGGGGGGCTAAGCATTAAGATGCGCCTGCCAATAAACGTTCAAAAATACACGTATATATACGATACATTTCCATATCAAAATCTGATTCCAGAAAATCTCAAGAATTCTTTTTGATTTGTCTATAGATAAGGATAGATGGCTAGCCATATCCCATTCACGATTAGTTTTCTGGGCAGCACCGCTCTGCGACTCCGTGCTTAGGCCGTGCCGCTCCGTGCGTCCTCGCGCCGTGCCGGCTGGGCCAGCGCTGGCGAGGCGACTGATAAGAGCCATGGCTCTGCCGCCGCACTTAACCCCATCCGACTGCCCAGAAGAAGCCCTCGGTGTCCCTCTGCCAGCCAGCCCCCAGGACAACCCCTTCAGCCCCCCACCATCCCCCCATAAACCATCACCTTGGTGGCATATCGTCGTGGCACACATTGTTTTCTCTCGCGCTCTCTGTCTCTCGGACTCGGTCTCTGGCTCGGGCTCGGTCTCGGTTTTCTCCGCATGGAAGCTACCCTCACCCCTGCTGAAGGCTCTCCCTCTCGCAGTGCTTTTATTGCTGCTGCTGCTCTCTCGCTCAGTCGACTCGCTCTGCCTACGCTGACAGAGCAGCAGCGAGTCTCTCTCTCGGTCGGTCGGCTACCTGTACGGCGTGAGAGGCAGCATCGTAGCCGGCAGCCGTAGCAGCGTCAGCAGCAGCAGGTGGGGGGAAACGGGCGTTGATGAGGGGTTGGGGGTGGGCTGGTTAGGAGGCTGTGTGGGCCCAAAGAGGGCGGCGATTGTCAAACAAATATGCGAGAGCCAACCGACGGCCAATCGATGACGAACGCGCGTGTGCGACGCTCGTGTGTGAATGTTTTGTGTGAGCGGCGGGTGTGTGTGTGTGTGTGTGTGTGTGTGTGCATATGCATGTGTGGGTGCACATAAGCGCCGATATATATGCTATAGCTGTGGACATGACTCTACCATACCCCCCCACCCACAACACTTCATGCAACCATCATGCGTGTTGGTGGTGAGGGGGCCTCTGGACACACTCATACGCACTCAATCACATGAGTGCCATGTACGCCAAACCCTGCCCAATGCACCCCCCACTGCCCCCACTCTTCCACCCACAGAGACCACTGACACACACACACACACACCACACACACACACACACACACACACACACACACACACACAGTCACTATTCATAATTAACAGTAAAACAAAAGCTCGCATTCATGTTTGGCCCGTCAGCGAGAACTCACACCCACTCCCACCCACTCACACCGCTTCTCCCACACACACACACACACACACACACACTCGCAAATACACATATGAGTTTGCGCTGGATATTCCCCATATCAAAAAAGAGCCTGACATTAATGGCTGCAGCGACGCCGACGTCAGCGCAGCGTCCAGTTTGGGGGCCACCTTGCAACCTGTTCGATGTTGCGGCTCGCTGCGAACCAACAGCTAACTCCATCTCTATCTCTCTCTCTCTCTCTCTCTCTCACCCGCTTACTCTCTTCCAGGCTTTGATTAAAGTTGACCCCACCTGATGTGGCTTGGGGGTGGTGCTCGGGTGTGGGGGGGAAGGTGTTTGCTTGCCCCAAGTGAATGCCAGATCATTCATTGATTCATTCACCACTGATCTGCGCCCACCCGACCCCCCCCCCCACCCCCTGCTCTGATCTGACGATCGCCAGCTAGTCTCAGCTCCCCCCGATTACCCAACCAACCCACACGACAACAAACCGCGCTGCCGGCTGTTCAGTTCGGTGTTCGGTTGGCGCTCGGCTCTGGCTGCAGCTGCGGCCCCCCAATGATTAGATGCAACCGAGCATCCGCGTGGCGAGGACGTGTCCCACAAAACGAAGCAGCTCCACGACGGAAAACCGCGCGAATCTCAAACGGCGCGAAAAGCCGGGAAAATTTCGCGTATTTAGCAGCGGCCTCTGTCCTGTGACTCTCGAGTAAGTGCCGCCAGGCCAAGCGGAATCTGAGTCTGAATTTGAATTTGAATCTCCGGCTGGCTGGCTGGCTGGCTGTTGCGGCTGCTGTTAATTTTTGGGCGCGCGGAAAGGTGCGCGCGCGCTTTAAATTCTGTTTTATGGTTGTTTTTGTTGTTTTTTGTTTTTGTTGTTTTGTTGTTGTTTGATTCATTCATAAAAGCCGGCCGCTGTCGCTGTTGCTGTTGACGTTGACGCTGCAGTCGACGCAGCCGCATTCACAGGGGTTGCAATCAAACTGCTGGACAATCAAACTGCTGGCCAGTCTTGTCCGTTCCACCCATAAAAGCACACACACACACACCCAACTACCCCATCCCCGTGGCCATCTGAAACAGAAACACTCCCCCCACCCAACCAAGTAGTTACCCCTTCACCAAATCATATGTGTGCGTGTGTGTGTGTTATCAGCGGCGACTTCGCTGCCCGCGCTGCCTGCGTCGAACCTGGCTCACTCACTCACTCACTCACTCACTCGCATGCCTGCCTGCTCGCACTGGCTGGCACCTCGGCCCACCTCCACCCACCCCCACATACGCACACACATGTGTGACGGCCAACGGACCAACGAGTGGCAGCGCAAACCAAATAAGCAAACGCAGCAGCGACAGCAGCGGCAGAACCCCCCCACCGCGAGCCACCACCGAGAAAAAACAACAACAACCACCATCAAAGGGCTGGCTGGCGCAACGGTAAAGCTTGCTGCGTTGGCGGCAGCGTCAGCGTTGACGCTGCGCCACGCTGGCATCGCTTAGCCAAAATCAAATTTTCAGATTGGCATTAAAGTGCAAAACCCTAAATAAAATTGAATTATCTGAACGTGTGCGTCCGCAGTCGCTCGCAGGACATCGACGCGTTCGGACATGTTCGCCTTTGCCTCTAACTAGCTTGAGCTTAGTCGAACGCTCTCTTTCTCTCTCACAGACACTCAGCCACACAGCCACTACATACTTCCCAGCAGCAGCAGAAGCAGAAGCAGCAGCAGAGCAAAGCCACTCTGCTCTCTCGCTCTTGCTCGCCCTCACACACGCACAGACTACCGACTGCCGACCAGCAGAGTCGTCGTCGTGTCAAGCTTTTCGGTCTGTAACGACCAGGTTCGTGTTCGCCGCCACTCGTTCGCTGTCGCCTTGGCTGGTGTTGTTGCTATTGTTGCTGGAGTGTTGTTGGAGTTCGACGACGGTTGTCGGTTGTGTGTTGTTGGGCTTTGTGCTTTGTTGGTTGGACAACACACTCACACACACACACACACGTGCGCACACCAGGCCATACACAGAGAACACAACGGCACATTGCCGTGGCAGCAGAAGCAGAGGCTGAACAGCGCCACAGTCGCAGCCGCAGCGAAGACGCGCTCGCCGCTAGCAGTCGCAAAGCAGTCGCGTACTTCACTTCCGCCGTTACCGTTAGCACCACACAAAAACCGGACGACGACAAAAAAAAGCTCCCGCCATCCGTCGCGCCACAAACAGCCGCACCAGCAGCCGTAACTGGAGCCCCGCCGCAGCAGCCGGACAAGCAGCAACAATAAATAAACAATAACTAATATTAACTATATTTTCTACCCTCTTTCTAAATGTAATATCATCCTCTAAAAATAATATCCAACACAACAACATCAACATCAACAACAACAACGTCAACGTCAACAACAAAAGAAGTGCAATTTTTTTCAAGTGTGATCAAGTGTGAAAACAGAAAGAAATCAAAACAAACGAAAAAAGCAACAAAAAAAAACAAACACCGAAACACCAAAACAGAGGAGGATTAAAGCAACTCCAATTGGAATAATGATAAAGCTGTTTCCCAGCTCCTATTGTCGGGGGGGAAGCGATATCTGAGAGACGAGACACCGGGGCACACCGACAGACAATATGGGTGGCAAATGCAAAAATAAAACAAACGAAACGAACAACTGTTTTCAGCGGCAGCTACCAAAAAAAACTACTAACTGAAAAAATACAAACAGCAGCAGTAGCAGTAGCGGCAGCAGCAGCAGCAGCATTAGAAAAATCCCCCGTGAAACTTCACCACCGCAGCGGAGAGGAGTAGGCAAATAAGAAGAGAAACGGTTCCTAATACGAATAAAAGCGGAAGCAGGAGGGAAGAAGGAGCAGCAGCAGCAGGAGCAAAAGGAAAGAGTGACCCTTTCGTTGCCTTCGTCCAAGCCAAGGTCACAGATCGAAGATGGCATCGCAGCCAGCGAAGTAGCCAGGAGTAGCCCAGAGAGGATATCTAGCTGGATATATGGGAAGCCAAGATCCAACTGCATTTTACGCGCGCGTGTGTGCATTGCATTGTATGTGCGAGTGTGTGTCCTTTTTTTGCTGTGAAAATTGAAGGAAGAGCTAAAGGAAACCGAGTGCAATAGTAACGTAAACGTAACGGAACCTAGAACAAGGAATAAGCTAAAATATTTAAAACGAAAAACGGAAAAACAAAACAAAACAAAAAGAAGCTAAACACATATATCGGGCAATCGTGTGTAGGAATCGGCATATCGAGCAACGAGAATAGTAATTCCAAAAACAAATTCCTAAGATTGATAGCACACATTGGACCGTCACATACCACCCACCCACCGTTGCCATTGGTCGCGGGGGGCACCCCCTGTGTGTGTGTCAGTGTGTGTAGGTGTGGCCGCAGCCTGGAAAAGGAAATCTTTGGAAATTGGAAAGAAAAATGAGAATTAAAATGCCAGCGGTCCGAATTGCACAAGGTAAGTGGAGCTGCTACAGATGGGAACCCTGCACTATTCTTAGTGGAATATGCTTCTGTTATATGATCTATTGTTTGGGTTTGTCATTCCAATTGGATGTTTATGTTTATGTTCCTGGTTGGTATGGGTATAGGATGAAAGCTTTCCCATCTGGCATCTGCTTTAAGCGGACATCTATCTCCTTTAAGGGGTCAAGAAGAACTGCATCTTATTCAAAATAAATTTCAGAATCTTGTGGCTTGGGGAATCACTGACTCATGGAACACCTGCAATCACTATGAGTCGGGGTCACCACCTGTCATAGTTTGCCATTGATTTGCATTCCATTCACTTTTCGTTATGGATTTTGTCTCTTATAAATGCAACAATACGTTCTCTAGAGATGTTCCCTTCCCTTCTATTGATTATTGTTAATTTCAGAATCGTTTCTCCTTTACTCCTTGAAGCTTTCTTCCATTTTCAAAATCTGACCCAATTTCTACCATCAAATAATTTCAGATGCAGAAATATAATTCATTCAATCAGTGACCTCTCTGGATTTTTGATGAATGACTCTTTTGGTCAATTTCCTTGCTACTTTGTTCGTCATAGATTATCCTCCCAAGTTCATGTGGACCTAAAAAAACCCTGGTCATATCAGTGCACCCTTCCCACCTGCCACTAGAGCCATATGGCACGTCTCCTGCCCCGTCGTGTTGTATCTAGTCGGAGTTATCGCCGAGCGATATCGCAACGCGTTAAATCAGAGCCTCAGTCCGTCCGTCCGTCCATCCGTTTGTTTTAGGTGTGTCCCGCCATGATTTTTCACATTTTGTTTTCGCTTTGTTTTTTTGTGCTGATTTTTGTGGAATTGTCGTTCGGCTGTAAAGCCAGTCCCCGCTCAGGCATACCCTTTAATTTTGCTGGGTCCCACCAATGCCCTATCCCAATGGTCGAGGGTTTTTCGGGTCGTTTTTGGGGCGCTCCGTCGCTAGTTCAAAGCGAAATCAAGGTGGCCGTAAACCCATAAAGCAGCGGTACGGTACGGTGCGGCACGGGCCGTCGAGCGATGCCTGCCCATGGGTGTAGCTCCCCATATCGTTGTCATAATATGGATTGTAGCCCCCACCCCCAATAAAAAATATTGTGGATTGTTTCGCTCTGCTTTTGGTGGTTTCATTTTTGCACAGATTTTCCACACACATTTTTTTTTTTTTTTTTTTTGCCAGATAGTGAGTGCAAAACGGGGAGGGTCAGTGTGGGGGTTGTGGAGAGCAAGCAGTGTTATCGGATAGATATCTAGATAGCGGGAGTGGACAATGACGCACTTCGGTCAGTCGAGGAAAGACAGAGAGGGAGAGAGAGAGAGAGAGAGGAGATAGATAGTCACGGACCCCCTTCTTCCTCCCACAAAAGTTTTCTTTTTTAGAACAATTTTAATTGCTCGCAAAGTTGTTTGTTTCGGTTTTTTTTTTGTTGGTGTTGTTTTTTTGTGGATGGCTTATTTGTTTTACAAATCAAAGTCAACAGAAAAGAAACAGCCCGTGCCCCCGAACACCCCGAACACAGCCCCCCGAGCCACCTTTAGTGTTGCGCTTTTTCTTGATAAAAAGTAGAGCGGCAGCTGACGATCGCTTGGACCGACCTGAGGCTTGGTTCTGAGAAGACTGCTGTCCCCCCTTATCGATATCTCCGCATTCTGCTGTCCCCGAAAATTGCTGTTGTTCGAAGCCCCCCACCCCCCCACACTGCCATGTAGTAGGGGGTATGGCAAGTGGCAGGGGCAGGGGCAGGGTCTGTCCTATCATAATTAATTGCTACAATTTCAATTTTGATTTTTGATTCTCTTGTTCTTGGTTTTTTTTCTTTTATGGGCGGGGAGGTCTGGGAATCTTTTTTGTGGAATCTTTGGGAAACAGATGAACATTTTACAGCATTTCGTCATGCCCGTCACCCCAACGGCCCAATGGCCCAGCGGCCTCTGCTGTCTCTGCTGTCTCTTATCACAGGTGTTTATGGGGTGGGGGGGGATGGGTGGTCGTGGTCGTGGTCTCTCGCTTATCACAGGTGCTGCTGCGTAGGAATGGGTGGGATGTGTGCTTCGCTGATGAGTAATTTCCGAGAACAAGTCTTTGGTTCATGCAATGGTTCATGTACGACAAGTGATTGAGAAGTGCCCCAAAAAATAGGGGAGTGGGTGAATATTCCATCGAGGGAGAGAGCACAGCGTGGCGGAGTGGGCGACACATTCTTTTGGTGGGGGTGTGGGGCTCTGAAAGAACCGTTCGATGATACTTCCATAGCGGAGGGCTGTGGATTTTGGGCTTTAAGAGAGGGTTTTGGTACCGTATCGATTAAAAAGAGCTATCGATTACATTTCGATGGACAGATGAATTTAATGGGCTGCATTCGAATGCAAGAAGTATGAAATTTGTGGCGTGAATATAACAGAATTCATTCATCAAGAAAAAAAATCATTAAATATTCATGTAAAATATTTTTTGGTAGGAAAACTTTACAGAACGGAAAACAACTGTATTCGTATATTAACCAGCCACATGCGAACGTTTAAATTAAGCAGTTTCCCATGCCCTTTGACACCCATTCAAGGCTTTGGGTGACCCCCACCTTTGAGTGGCACGCGCTACAGTCAAAGTCCTCTTGCTGCCGTTCGGCTTTAACGCACAGGCATCCTGGGCAGGCCAGCGAGGGTACAGGCCGCCTGGTCATCGCCAATCGAGCGGCACGCGTCCTTTCCGTTCTCGGCTGCAGCTGGAAGAACGGCAGGCCTGCACCTGCAGCAAGCCACCTGACCTCCATCGATTCGATGACCGATTCCGATTCCCATTCCCTCCCCCTGGAGGGGGGACTGCTGGAGGTTGGGCATCTCATGGTCGAGCGCCGTGTCCTCGTCCTCGTCATCGTCCTGGCGCCTGGCTGTGCCTTGCATTTGCTGTTTTTGTTGCCGTTGTTTTCCTGGCTTTTCGCTTCGTTTCTTTTAATTTGATTATCGACCAAACAGTGTCCATTAAATGGGCGAGAGCGACCGACAGACCAGGCGACCAGACCGCTGCCCCTGCCTGCCAGCCTGCCTGCCGCTGTTTTTTTTTGTTATCCTGCCGCTGTTTCAGGCGGCGCCATGACAACCACCGACCACCGATGGGTGCTCCTGGTGCTCCTTGTTCCTGCTTTTGGGCTTTTGGCATTTGCAATTGTTATAACAAATAACAGCAGCAGCAGCAGCAGCAGCAGCACCTTCTCCCGCCACTGACTGTGCACCCGCAGTGTCAACGTGTCGTCATGTGGACGTCAAACTTTTGTCCAGCTGCGGCCACAGTTTTTGGGCTGCCCCTCTGCCACCACCCCCAAAAAAATAAGGAAGGGGAGTGTGGATGCCAAGGACTGGAAACTGGGACGGGGACTGAGACTGAGACTGGGCTGAATGCCAACTCTTGTATTTATGTATAATTAAACTGCTGCACGGGGGGGTGGTGGTGGGGCACGCTGCATGGAGGAGATACACAAATTGAAACGGGTCTCCGTCTCCGCCAGGGGAGAGCGAGAGCGCTGGTCGCTGCGGGAGAGACGCCAGCGCCAGTCAGCCAAGCAGCCAAGCAGCCAGCCAGCCAGCCAGCCAGCCAGGACTCATATGCGAGCAGCAGCCGGGAGTCCAGACAGAAGGAAGAGCCGCGTCTCTGTTGCTGCCACACTGCCACTGGCAGCATAATCAGCCACAACAGCGGCCCAGCAAGTTACTTCCGCTGCGGCGGACTCTGCGAGTTGCTGGAACCCATCGCCGGGTGTTCCACGGTTTGGGTGGGCAGGGGGCGGCATCATCCGGGAGTCCAAAAACTGTCTTCAACTGACGCGGCAGTGAGTTGTCTCCGCCTCGTCTCGTGCTCGTGCTCGTGCTCCACTCCGAGGTGCATCCGCTTTTTGGTGTCCTCCAGGACCTCCGCCACTTTTTGTTTGTTTGTGGAAGGAGCTTTATAATATTTTCTGGAATTGTTTTGCACTTGCTTTTGTATTCGCAATTCGCTTTTTGGCTTTTGTTTTGCTTTGTTTTCATTTCTATTCTCAGCTTGCCCCGCTCCACTCTCCCCTCTCCTTTGGCAACTCCTTTTCTGGCTGCACATATTCAGGCGTGGATCCTTTCTGCTTGTGGGGAGCAGTTTTTTAGCGGGCACACAAAAGTCAGGCAGCTGCACAATGGGCACAATAAAATCTGTGTGAATGTCAAAGGAATTGAATGAGTGCCCAAGAATGAATACAATGAATAGGTGCCAGGAATGAATGTAATGAATGCGTAATAAAGGGAGTTGTGACGGGGATCCACCAATGACCAATATCCAGGATGCCTGCTGCTCCGTCAAACGTGGCGTATGCGCAATGCTCGTTTAATTAAAGCAAAACCTGGCACCAGAGGCGAGTGGGCCAACGGAACAGTGCAGTGGCTAAGCTGTGGACTGCAGTCAAACGTGGCACAGGTGGAGGGAATGCTTGCTGCTGCGCCTTGGGAATGCAATGGCAGAGCAAGCTGCAGATTCGATATCAAATATAATGAAGTCTTTGACTTCAGACCCGAATAGCGTGTAAAAGTGTTCAGGCAATGGAATGGACTGGAGATGGGAACAGTCCAATGGTTAAGCAGTGCAAGCGCATGCAAACTGGAACAGCGGAATGGCTAAGCAGTCCAAGAGAACCTTCCAAGAACGATTTGATTAATGACAGGCAAAGCAGAGTTAACCAAGTGTCTCTGTGGAAATTTCTACTGGGGTGAGTGCCCCGCGACGCCACCCACAGAAGCCAACAAGTTAATGAATCTCTCGGCCCCTGCCCCGCCACCATTTTTTAGCGCGCTTTTGTTTTGCTACGCACATTCTTTCCTTTATTCTCGTCCCTTTTCGTGTCCTTTTTGGCCTTTCCTCCCAATTTCACTTACTGCCTCTCAGTTTTTTATATTTTTTTGCTTGCTTTGCTCTTTCTTCCGTTTTCTTTGCTTTATCAGTTTTTCCTTCGCTGCTTTTCCTTTCCTACGAATTTTACTAAATTTCCTTTTGCAGATTTTGTTCTGCTGCTTTTGCCTTTCGCAGGTTTTCCCTTGCTGAGTTTCTCTTTTCTTTGATTTTCTCGCGGTTTTCGTTTCGTTTCTTTTTTATTATTTTTGCTCCTTTGGTTGTTGTTTTATGATGAGGAGGAGACCAGCACCGCCGCCCGCGTCGCTTTTCCGTTCGTTTGCCTCGCACTTTGGCAAACTTTTCACTTTCACATTGTGGGTGGTGCTGGGGGTGGCGCTTGGCTGGCGGCGAGTGTAGATGGGCGGCAGTGTCTAGAACTTGGCACCTTTGTCATAGCTCCCAGTGGGTGGCGCTCACCCAGCCCCCGTCTTGCCTTTTCGCTCTCCATCTGTGTGTCTCTTTCTCTTTCTGTCTGTAAGTAAACACAATTGTGTATTCCTTCTTTGCCGGCTGTTCCTTCTCCTTCTACGCCTCTTCTCTCCTTTGCTTTCCATTGCCACGTAGCTGGCGAGCAAAACAAACCGCAAAATGCTTCGTGAAGGCAACATCTGATGACTGGCCGGGTTGGGTTGGGTTGGGGTGGGGCAGGGCAGGGCATCCTGTCAGTGCCCTCCCCCTGCGCACGCGCCGCCCCATTTGCCTAGGCGCGAATTCACATTTCAATGGCATTTCCCGCTCTTATTTCCAGTTCTTCTATCTTGATTTTTCCCCTAATTCTGCACTCTTTTAACCCCCGTTTCGCGGAGCACGTGCCAAAAGCGAATCCGACGCTCGCTCAAAGACCGGAAACGCGCGAAGATCCCCGAATCACATTATCCCAACCGAAATTACGCCAACAAAAAATCATAATTATTTTGCATAAATTAGGCCAAGATCAAATAACTCCTCGAAGGAGTGCAAGGATGAGGAGGCAAGGGCTCCAGGGCGGACGAGCCATCGTCTGCGGAGGAATCAATGTGATTAGTTTCAGAGCCAGCGAGACCCAGTGAGACCCAGAGAGCGAGAGGGGGAGGCAGAGGCAGAGAGATAGAAGTCATTCATTAGGATCCATCCGAAAGGGCTTGGCCAGCGCCTACGCAAGTGTCATGCCACAGAGAGCCCCCAAACGAAAAGAAGTGGAAGATGGAACCAACGTCCGTCTCTGTCGCCGGGCCCCAAAAGAGAAGAAGCATCTCTGACTGGGAGTCTGCCCCTCCGCATGATGATGAAGATGGGACGTAAACCTTTTGTCTTTTTGGTCTACATGGGGTCTACTCTTCGCCTCCGCCGCCTTCCACTCTGAGGTTTGTTTCGTTTCGTTTCGTTTTTATTTCTTTTTTTTTTTTAATTGAGCCAAGCAATTATTATTTTGCTGCCTTCGACTTGAGCTCACTCATTCATTGATTCGTTTGCTCATTCATTGCGTTTATAAATAGCTCATCGGTGGCTTGCTTGGGCCTGGGGTGCCCAGGTCTTTGGGCCACAGATTGAAAATGATGCGCGGCCCACGCAATCGGTCGCGGTGGTGGACCCCAAAAGTGAGTCCACACCCAGAGCGAAGAGGTGGGTCTTGGGTCCGGCACTGTATGTGCAGTGCGTTTCACAGTTGTAGGGCTGGCGATTAAAGCAGATATCGGCAGATCAAATATTGAAAATCGAAAAATGTTAAATTTATCGGAATTTCAAATTTGCAGCTATCGATAATTATCGATAATCCATTGAAATATTTTTATTGATCAATAACAGTTTTCGAAAATCGATCTAATTGATCGGTAATCGCAATCAGCTACCAATAATCGTTATCGGATATCAATAATCGATATCAGCTATTCATTTATTTTCGAAAATTTATTGTCCAACGTGAATATTCAACCAGTTTAACACACACGAAACGCACTGTTCTCGATTCCCGTATATCGGTTACAGTTTTTTGTGTTTTTTGTTTTGTTTTTGAGATATAATTTTTTTTTGTCTTGGATTTCACATGGATCTTGTGGATGGATTCTTCTCGTTGGGATTTCTCGGGACACCCGTGTGGGTGTTTTTGGCAGCGAATTCAATAAAAACTTCACAGCCAATGAGCTGAAGTTGTTGTGGCCACAGTTGTTGTTGTTGTTGCCGCAATAGTTGGGCTGTTGCCGTGGCATGTGACCAACTCCTCCTCATATACTCGTACACCGGTGATTGCTGCTGTCGTTTGTGGGTGTGGGTGCGGCCGACGCGTCTCGCCGGCTGCTTGGACGGATGGATGGCTATGTGCTGGAGATGGATGCGGTTCTGCTTGGATTTCTTTTGGTTTTTTTTTCTCTTCTCGGCGTTTTTTTTTTGTTGTTTCCTTCATTTTTAAGCTGTGGCATAATTTAATTCAATGATTACTGATTTTAAAACGAAACCAAGATGCGAATCCCAATCCAAAGACGGCGGCGCAATGCGACGCGTGCGTCGCTCTGTGACTCAAATAAATAAATCAATCATGGGCCCCAAACGAACAGCTACGCTTCTCAGATTGAGGTCTTCTTGGAGCTGCGCCCAGGGGACGCCTCGAGCGGAGAGGGAGGGGCAGGCTGGGGCTGGGGCAGGGACAGGGGACCCCACCTTCAAATGCATGTGGATGGGTCTCGGGGTCCATGGCACTCCCCATTTCCGTTTGCCAGCGATTTATATCGGCCCATGGCATGGGCCCATACCCGCTGCTCCCCCCCTTCATACTGTGTGTGTGTGTGTGTGTGTCTCTGCCTTCGCCTCTGTGCCCCACGCATCTTATCAGCATAATTATTATCATTAAGATGCCATTGTCACATTGCCATTGCACACCTTAAACTGGAGCCTGGCAGATGGATGGCAGATGGAACTGCAGATGGAGCCCCAGACGGAGCCCCTGCGCTGGCTCCAGAGGAGTCTTCCACTCGGCTTGAGTTCAAGGCGTTGCACGAGCGAGGAGTGGGTGCATGGCGGAAGGAGTGGAGTGCAACATGAGTACTTGCCATATTTTTCGATGCCCAAGTGACTTTTTTTCCCATTTGTCAGGCGTTGCCAAGATGATTTCATACTTTTGTTTATAAGTTCTCTCATTCCTTTATGCTTTATTCTTTGCCTGAGTTGCCAGTGCCTCCGAAGTGAGGGTATTCGCAGTCATTATACATAATTGAATGTGCCATAATCGAAGTCTTGTGATCTCTTCTGTTCTGCTTTGCCCTTCGCTACTTCTACTTCTACTTCCTACTTCTACAATCACCTTTCTTCTCCACCTTATTCGTCTCAATGCTCCACTTCTTCTTCTTTATGTATAGCCCCCATGTACACATGTAAATATGTCGTGTATTGGTCTGTACTGCCCATCCCACGGATTCGCATTGGAATCATTTTATATGGGGGGCACGCGCTCGTTCGCCAATCGCCATTCGCTGCGCTTAATTCACATGCGTCACACACACACACACACACACACACACACACTGCACACCCATGGCCCCTCTCTGCTACTCTGATGTGTGTGTCTGTGTGCGTAAATTGGCTCTCTTCTGCAGTCACCAGTCTCCAGAGTCTGTCCCCAAAGACGAGCTCTGCTCTGCTCTGCGCTTCAGCAGATCTTTGTCAACGTTTGCTGCTTGCGCTGCTTCCTCTGCATCTCCATCTGCATCTCCTTCTCCTGCTCCTTTTGTTCATCTGATCTGCACTTCTTCCCACCTTACTCCACTCCTCCTCCTCCACCTCCTGCGCCTTCTTTCCCCCGCCACACACTTCACCGTTTCTTCGCCTGGTTTCTGTTTCTGTTTTTGTTTTTTCTTGTTGTGTGTTTTTGTTGCTGCTGCTTGTACGCTGCTTTTGTTGGCGCTGTTGACGCCTCCCCTTTTATTTATTCATTCATTTTTTGTGCTGCTTTTCTTGTGCGAGCGACAGAGAGAAAGAAGAGAGAGAGCGAGCGAGCGAGCGAGAGAGGGACAGTTTCCAGTTACAATTCCGCTGATAACTTATTTACTTTTGTGGGGCTTTGGGCTGTGGCTCGCCGTTGGCTGCCGCCCTCTCGCCAGTGGCTTTGCTGCTCCCACTGCTCGGAAAGCCCCCCTCAGTCGAATTGACACTGAAATCAATCGGCGGGCAGCGGAGATTCACACGGAGCATTGCCAGTGCTGCTGGACTGCGGACTGACTGAGTGTGCCCTGCTCTTGATCGAATCGAACCCCCCTCTGCCTAAGCCTCTGTCCAGCTTTGGTCTGCTCTGCCTGCCCTACCCCCACACACTCGCACACACACACACACCCGACGCCCGACACCCAACTCTGCTCGCTTCGGTTGTGTGTTCGTGCGGCTTTCGTTGCGCTTCGTTTTCGTTTTGTTGCTGCTTCGCTTGGCCCCTGGATAGCGAGCGTCATCATCTTCGTAGCTTCGTAGCTTCGTAGCTTCGGTGGCGATCGACTGGCGACAGAGTGAGAGAGTGAGCGAGAGCCGAAGTGGAACTGGGCAAGCAGGCAGCGAGCGAGCAAGCAGAGGCGGCAGTGAGCAGGTTTTTTGTTGCTCTTCCCCCCCACAGCACACCACTCCACACTCCGCCACACACCGCCCCTACCTTGATTGCTTCGTGTGGCTTATCTGCCGCCGTGTTACGATTTTGTTATTGCTTTTGACTCTTTGCTTCACACCTGTCTCCGTCTGTCCGTCTGTCTGTCTGTCTGCCGATCGGTAGGTAGGTAGGCCCCCCATATCACCCCCATCCCTCGGACAGTACTGTGCTACGTCAGCTGTCTCGCTCTCTCTCTGTCTCCGTCTCCGTCTCGCTTTGCTCGCCCGCTCGGTTTGTGTGCGTTGGACTTTTTGATTGGCCAGACCTTGATATCAAGCCGAAAGCACAATACAAAAAGCGGACAACAGCAGAGCGGAACGGAACGGAACGGGAACGTTCGGTATAAAGCCAAGCCCAACGGTCGGTCTCCGGTCTCTCCATCTCGCTCTGGGCTCGGCCAAGACGCCGCCGTCGCATTGTTGCGTCTGCGCCAGCGCAACAGCCACAGCCACAGCATCAATGCAGAGGCGACGCCATTTTGCAATCGCCATGGAAAAAAAAAAACACAAAAAAGTATGAAAAAAAAAAACATTTCTCAAGAAACTTTTGAGCAGCTTTGGCCGGCACAGCGGGAGACGGGGCCACTGCATTGGTCGTCCGTCCCCTTGACAAGTAAAAAAAAGGGTTGCCCAACCCTCGGGAAAAAGGCAACTAAAGGGATACGAGCGACAACTGCAACTCGGACTCCCAGATTCCGGCGGATCTGAAGCCTAATTGAATCCCAAATTCTGGCAGTCCTGCGATGCGAAGCGGCTGCCAAGAGCTGCGGACTGCTCCTTCTGGCTGGGCTCCAGAACGAGTGCTGGACCCCGAAGTGAAGTCACAAGTGCAAAGTCCTCACAATGGCTGAGAATTACCGTTGCACACACATACGTACGTACATACATACATGCAGCCACTTCCTGTGCGTGTTGCATACATCCATCCGTCCATATGTGGCAGGAATTTATGCATCAACAAGCACACACAGCAAAGTGGAGAGGGAAGCAGCTGGGAGATGGTGCTGGAGCAGCCAGCATGGAGATCCTTTTGCTCCTTGTGCGGGGCCCAAAGTCACTTTGCATCATCATTTCCACGAACACAGTGGGCGGGGAGGGAGGTGGGGCGTACACAGTCGCCATTGTTGGGCCCAAGTTGCGCATAATTGAAACATAAAACGCTTGGACACCAATTCACAAAAGCCTGGTGCCCCAGCCCCCCCCAGTCGCCAGTCCCCAGTCCCCAGTCGCCAGGCCTCATCCCCTGGCCGAACGAGCAGGAGGCAGCCCTTGTGTGCATTGTGCGAGGCCCCAAAGAAAAGAGACAATTGTGTGTAAGAAAATGCAAGGCCCGAGCGGCATTCAAACTCAAATGTGAGCGAAAAGAGGAAGGAAAGTGCCCTCGGAAGGGGCCGCCAATGACGCACCAATGCATACCCTGGAATTTGAATAGTTCGTTTGGCAGCAATGGGCAATAGTCAGTCGATACCCCATTTCAGATATTTAGCTATTTACCATGTCAGCTAACTGCTAAGCCACACTGGGAGAGATATAACTAGTGACTGCTTAGCCATGCTGCAAGAGAGCTAGCGAGACTGCTAAGCCACATTGTGAGAGAGCTGGAGAGACATAAAAGTAGAGGCTGCTAAGCCACACCGTGAGAGATGTGTAGATACAAATAAGGAGACGTCCAATAGCTGAATTTGGAATTTCTCCTTTCCCTTTGCCTTGTCAAACCCTTGCCCAAATCACGATACCCTTTCTGCACAGGGTAAAGTGAATGTGTGAGTGCAAACGAAGGCAAGCAGTGTGTGTGAGTGCATATGAATGAGTGTGTGAGTGTGTGTGTGTGTGATTGTTTGAGTGAATGAGTGCATAAGTGCGTATGAGATTTATGGACCTCCCCCCAACCTGCTGGCTGCTGGTGCTGCTGCTGCTGCTGGCCCGTTGAACGATTTGCTGTGGAATTGAAGAGTGCCAAACCGCATATTTGAATATGGCAGCTGTGTGCGCAGCAGCCAGCCGAAAGGGTGGGGCCCAAATGGGGCAGGGAGTGTGTGGCCCGAAGCCAATGGCTGGCAGGGCTAATAGCCCACCAGGCAGTTATGGATCGAAGGAGAGAGACACGTCCACTTACTTCTCCCCGCTGCAAAAAGACTTATATTGATTGCGAGCAGAAACTTTCTACGCTTTTCAATTATTTCAACCTATCAGCGAGGCGAGGGACCAGCACCAGCAGCAGCAGCACCAGCACCAGATAGAGAGAGGCAATGACCAGGACTCCCCCCCACGGGTGGGTGTGTGCGTCAGCAGTTTTTGTGCGGCATCCGGATCCGAGGGGTGGGTGGCTGCTCTCCACTCACTTGACCTCCAGTTAAACTGGCCAACAAAAAAGCGCTGGCTAAGAACAGTGGAGAGCTGCAGGAAGCAAGAGCAAAGGAAAAAGCGGAGGACAAACGACAGGGGACAGACCCCCAAACACATGTACCAGCATTAAGGAGGGCCAGGGACAGGACACACAGAAGGAGACGGAGTAGGAGCCCAAGGAGGAGTCAGTGCCACAGACACACAGACAGACAGAGAGACAGAGCTCCGGAGCTGGACCGAAGCTGTGGAGTCGAACATTTTCGCTACTTTCATTTGTTCGCAATTTGTGTCCTGCCCTGCGGTGCTGCCCCTGCCTGCCCCTCCAGCTGCTGCCAGTTGCGGTTAAGTTCTCCAAATTGCAGTCATAGTCTGGCTACATGCTGCATGCCACAGACACACACACAGCCAGCCAGAGGCAGAGGCAGAGGCAGAGAGGAGCCCAGGACATGGCCAGCAAAATACATAAGAGACGAGGTCCTTGGTCCTATCGTCCATGGGATGCTGCTGCTGCTGGAGACTGTCCAATAAGTGGCAAAAACGACGCGTGCTATCTAGTCATCTGCAGCTGCAGCGACGACCGACGACCGACGAGCGAGGAGCGACTGCTTCTGTGGCAACTCCGACTCCGATTGCTGCAGACATCGTCCAAGGTCCACTTCTGTGCGGAGAGCCGAGGGGGCGACTCCAACACGAATCACTCAGCCGCAACGGCATAAAGTTCAAGTTGGGGCGATTGCTGGCGAGAGACTGTTGCCACAGCAGCAGGCAGGCGGGCAGGCAAGCGGGCAGGCAGGCAGGAGGCAGGCGGGCAGGCAGAGGCGAGGCATGCCACAGACCAGGATACCAAAAACTCCTTCCAAGCAAATAAAATCAACAAAATTCAAGTTTTTATTGTTGCCTCGCTGTGAAGAGAGAGCGAGAGGGAGAGCGAGAGAGAGAGAGAGCGTGGGGAAGCGGGTGGGAAGAGGATGAAGCAAGCTTAGCATTCGCTGTTGCAGCCAGCAGACTCCTTGCCACAGCCGACAGGCACATATGTATCCATGTATGTATCTCCTTTCCTTTCCTGCTCCTGCTCCTGCTCCTTCTCCATCCCCATCGCTATCTCGCTCTCTGTGTCTGTGCTACGTGGACTATCAACGTCATCGGCTCCACATTTGGTCTGTGTGTCCATGTGTCCCTGGCGGGCTCTCGGTTTCAGCAGCATCGTTTAAGTGTCGCATCCGGCTGTCCGAGGAGCCACGGACGAGTCCAACTTCGAGTCCGAGTCGTGGCCCGAGCACATGAGAACCCAGAGACCAGAGACCCAGCCCAGACCCCTCCCACTGAGACGCCATCCCGACGATTGGGGCGCTATTGATTTTGGGCCCAAAAGGGTGATGTCTACATGCACAGTGCACAGTGCTCAGTGTACACCCCCGTGCGGCTGGCAGCCCAAAGGGCGGCTGAAATGAAAGGTGCCAGAGAGAGGCAGAGGAAGGCATGGGGAGGCAAGCCAAGCGGCCAGCGGAAATGGAATGGAGACTGGACGAATGGTCCACGAATGACCACACTCCGGGGGATGTGTGTGTGTGTGGCTGGGACTCCGCCCCCATTTGGCAGCTCCAGAGAACAGTAAAAACTTAGCTGTGGCTGGCATTGCTGTGGCTCTTACATGAGTCCAAATGGATGTAGCTTTGCGCTTGGGGGCATTCGAAGTGTAGTCATAAATGTGCCATAAATCTGCTCACAAGTTGGAAATGTTTCGATTGATTCACTCCACTCACTGGCGAGATTCACTCCACTCACTGGCGGGAGTGAATCAATCATTGAACTGCAACTCCGCAACTCTGCAACTCTGCAAGTCCGAATGAATGCAACCGCAAGGCACTTCTATAAATAAATGTCATCTCTATCTATGCCCCACCTGTGCCACCTTGTGCCTCTTTGGGCGCGAAGCCATTTAATTGCCCCGAACCCGAGCAGCCGCCGCTGCTGGGCCTGACCAGCGCGCCAGAAGCTGGCAGAGATTAGCCCTGCCTGCTGGCTAATAGCCAAGCCATAAAACAATAACAGCAGCAGGCAAATGGCTGGCAGCCGTGAGATCATGTAACCCGGCAGACGTGTAACTGAGACGCAGCCAGGCGGCGACCACGAACCATGGACCACGGACCACGGACCACGGGTCCACGCCACACGTTGTCCCATGCTCATCCGCTCCTGCCACCAGCCAGCAGCCAGCAAGGCAGCAAGGCCCGTGCGACAACTTTGACTTATTGCTGCGACAGATACAATTACAAACGATTGGGCTCTGGGCCCTGGGCTTGGGCTTGGGCTTGGGCCTGGGCCTGGGTATGGCCCTGTGGCTCTTGCGGTCAATGAATGAGTGCCTGAATGAATGACTGAGTGAATGAATTGTCGATGGGGCCCAGAGTTTTCTCACCTTTGTCTGGCTGCTGGTCGGGGACAGATCGGAAGCGATGCCAATCGCGATTTGTTATCATGGCTAACGACGATTCCACACCCAACGATTGAGCGAGAGAGAGAGAGAGAGAGAGCGGGAAACCATATATCCATATCCGACTTCTCGGCTGGGCCTTTTCCATAGGATCATCGAACTTTTTGTGGTGTGCTGTGGCGTGGTGTGGTGTGGTGTGGCTCCTCCATTGTCTCT
The DNA here is from genome assembly GCA_018150885.1 of Drosophila tristis. Lineage (NCBI taxonomy): Eukaryota > Metazoa > Arthropoda > Insecta > Diptera > Drosophilidae > Drosophila > Drosophila tristis. Next base: position 3,197,846 of record JAECWT010000215.1, on the reverse strand, counting down.
CCATTGCAGATGGAGAAGGGGATGGAGATGGAGATGGGGAGAGTCTGTGGAGTTTGTCGCTTGCTCTGGCTCTGGCTCTTGCTCTGCGGTTAACCGAAAGTTGTCTATAAATTATTAAAATTGTCTCATTATTCATATAGAATACAATAGATTTCATTTACGTTTCATTTTATTGCAACACAAACAAACAAACAAACAGCGAAGAGCGCAACAGGAACCACAAGAACCACAGAGAGCAGCAGAGCAACAGAGCAGCAGAGCAGCAGATCAGCAGAGCAAACAGCTCGGCATAGAACCCCAGAGACCAGAGACCATAGACCAAAGACCATAGTTTCAATTGTTGTGCTCAGATTGGAAGATCTCGGAGCCACTCAGAGATCTCGGCTGAGATCTGGGCAACTGAATGCGTGGGAGAATTTGAATCATGCCACAAAAAACACAACACAACGAAATGAAAAACACCTTCAGTCTCTGCAGAACCTCTTGCTGCTACCAAAAGTTTCACTGGGTGCCGCTGGGTGCCACTGGGATGTTGCCTCACACTGGACTGTCGATGCGCCACTCAATTGAATTAGTAAACTATTTAATATAATACTTAAGTGTGCTCTGGTGTCCCTTTCCCTTTGGGGGAATATTGCACATACGTTTCAACATATGCGACCCAGTTGCATAAGTAATATTGGATATTCCCTTTATAGCCCTGCTAATAATTACCATTACTCTTCTCTTTTCGTTGCAGGTGAGTTCTGGTCGAAAGAAGACGCCTCTCCTGCCCTGGTCTGTGGCGTGGTCTGTGCCGCTGGTAGGTACTGCAGCCTGCAGCCCAATGCACTCCCAGGGTCCTTGGGTCCGTGGGTCCGTGGGTCTGTGGCTCTGTGGATAATCGCCGTCAGTTGTTTTTGGCATTTCAATCAGAGATCAGAGAGGGCCCCAAAGCAGAACAAGCCCAACAGCCGAACATGGCCCCATTACATGGCCAACGCGTGTAATCGCAACATGTTGCAGATTGAAGTTCAGTCTCAGGTTGAGGTTGAGTTTCGGGTCTGGTCTGGGATGCGATGGGATGCGATGGGATGGTCCTCTAATTATGCCAGTAGCAAAGGTGAGCCATGGCCAGTAGATCCCACCGCTTCGGCTCCATGGCTTGCTTGCCTCCTGGCTGCCTGCTGCCTGCTGGCTGCCCCTCTGCTCCCATCTGCTCGTTAGCCCGGTCTAAGTGACTCTCTGTGGCATGGGTCGGTCGCTCGGTCGGTCGGTCGGTGTGTTTGAATCCAGATGACATCTCAATAGTTTGCCTGCTGCCAAAGCGGCAGTCCGCGGCAGTCGATGTCAAAAAAAAAAACCACTGAGGGCTCATTGTCAATGTCCGAGCAGTGGATGTCAGTGGCTGCATTTTGTGGCTGGGAAACCGATTGGAATTTTCGTGCAGCAGCAGCAGCAGCAAACGCAGAATTTTCATTTCGTGTACGTTCTGTGGCGGAGTCTCTCGTTGTTGGTCGCTTAATTAGCGGCGCGGGCTGGGGGGCCAGCGTGGAGCAATGTTTCACCTAATTAGTGGCCTTGACTGCGGCTCCACTGATACGATGCGCTGCGATACGGAACGGAACGTACGATACGTTGCGATGGATGGATGTGCAGGACTCTGCTGCATTGATGGATGGATGCTTGAATGGCATTCAACTTGCAGCAGCAGCAGCAGCAGCCCGAAAAATCCAAACTGACATCCAAACTGCGTCTGCCTGTGTGTCCGTGTGTCTCCCTGCCTCTTGTCTCTTTGTTGCTGCTGCTGCTGCTGTTGTCATTGGCTGACTTACACGACATCCATGCACATACTACTACGCTGCTGAAGGGGGGGGCATGGAGTCGGGCGTTTGGGGCGCCACCGCCGCGCGGTAATGTTGCGTGCATGTCTTACACAATCCCGAAATCCCAGCGACGCCGTACGCAAATTTCCAACCCAATGTTCCACGGCGGATGGCGAGGCTGACGGGCCACGCTGACGGCCAAACTAAGTGAAACAAATCGCAGCTGCAGTGAAATCCACCTGCATGCCGCGCCACGCCGCGCCACCCACCCCACACACACACTTGCCACATGCCTCTCCACCCCCCGCACGAGATGAGTTGATTGGGGAAGGTGTCAATGCGTGGCGCGAGGGCCGAGAGTGCGAGAAGTTGTCATCTCACTTACTTCCTTCCGTTTCGGAGCTCTTTGGCGCGAGTTTATGGGAAGTTGTTAGTGGGGCTGCCATGGGCTAAGAGTGTGTTGGGGGCGTGCGCCAGGGAGTGTGTGGGGAGCGGGTGGGGCTGCATGGGTAATTGGTGTGCGTGGGAACTGATTGAGCACATTGGGAGCACTGCACAGGAAGACTTCGAGTAGTTCATCGATTAATTGAGATCAATATTTAAGAAACATATCGATTTATTTATCGATTAATTGATATCAATATTTAATCGAACATATCGATTTATTTATCGATTAATTGATATCAATATTCAATCGAAATATCGATTTATTTATCGATTCATTGATATCAATATTTAAGCAAAATATCGATTTATTTATTGAGAATTCGATTCTTATTTTTCGCTTATAATTTGATTACTTAGATAACTATTATTCGATCTAAAACTAGAGCATCGAAATCGATATTTAATCGAACCAATTGATTGTTCGATTACACGACCAATCGAAAATTAACATTAGCCCAACTCTAGATTGCAGCAGTGAAGAGCAGTCAATTCATAAATCGATCAATGGATTGTAATCGATAATTATAAAAGTCTAAAATCAATTCAACGGAAAACTATTTTTCCAGGGCTAGAATAATCGATAAGTCAGTCGATATCAATTTCCTTCGCACACAGAGGCACTCTAATGCACAATCAGCAAAGCTGCCACAAACACAATTTATCCTTAGTCTGCTTCCATTACACATGCCCCATGCCCCGTGTTCCGTGCCCCATGCCGCATGCCCCGTGCTCCGTGCCCCGTGCTCCATTGTCCCCAGACTCTCTTTCATGCCTCAAATCCGATTGATATCCACAGAGGAAGGGCTGGCGTAGCCTGTGTGTGGGAGTGTGGGAGTGGGAGTGTGTCAGTGTGGAGCTTGCGGCATGTCCGACTTGTGGCAAGTGCGTGTAAATGCAAATGCTGTCAATGCGCAGCCGAAAATTGGATTGGTTTGTATTCTGTGTGCTGCAGAGGAGCGAAAAGAAGGGGCGAGGAGAGGAGAGTAGAGAGGAGGAGAGTAGAGCGGAGCGGAGGAGCGGAGCGGAGCTTTAGTTAAATGCGCGATGTTCGCACAGACCGCAGACGTGTCTCTCATCTGCCCTTGCCACTGCCCCTGCCACTGCCACTGCCCCTGCCACTGGCCCTGCCTCGTGTGCCCCCATTTGGCTGGGAATCATCCTTAATACAAATTGCAAAAGTAACCGCGAACGGGGCCCAGTCTTTGGCTTGTCGAATGCTTTTGTCGCTGACTGCTGTGGCTGTTATTGCTGCTGGATGCTGCCTGTGGTTGATTTTAAGCCAGAAGAGCAAATCAGGCAGCGGGCAGACACAGCACAGGCATCGTTGTAAGTATCTCTCGGACCCAAACAAACGGCTGGGCATTCAATGAATTCAATTGCCCGACCGCAGACGGGGCAAACGTCGTCTTCGTCGCAAAACAAATCCAAAGACAGCGAATGCCAACGAATCGAACCTACGACTAGGCGAATATCCTGTAGCCAGCTGCGGGAGCATTTATTGCCTCTGGATTTCTGTTTCCATAGACAAAACTCTGCGGGGTCCAATATCCATCCAGTATCTTGGAAGGTGACAGATTGGGGATAAGGTTGAGTTATTTGTAGTACTCTTTGCCCAATTCTGACCGTAAATGGGATGTGCATTGGGTATCAATAGGGTCTGTACAGGGATTCCCTTTGCTCTGCATCCAACCCATGCCCCGAGCAGCACATCTTTACAGGGTATTGCAGCAAACGAAACTAACACGAAGTTGCACTTTCAATGTTACGCTTTGCGATGCTGCTGCTGCGGCTGCAGTTGTTGCAGTTGCAGGTCGGCCGCTGCTTTGTTTATTCTATAATGTAGTCTTGTCCTCGATTGCGTCACTGGAGGACAGAAGGGGGCGGCGGGGTGCGGAGGGGAGGCCCTGGGATGGGTGATGGGTGATGGGGACTTAGGGACGCACTAGGCCGTGTGTTTTTGGCCATGGGACTAGCCGAGTGGAGGGAGGGAGAAGCACTTGTACACATGTATGGCAGGCAGGCAGGCAGCAGGCTCCGTCTCTGGCTCTGATCGTGCACCTTCGCGAGACGTCACATTTTATATTTTTTGGCCACATTGATATGCAAGTGACGACAACCGAGCCAAGCGATGGTAAGCGATGGTCAGCAGCAGCAGCAGCAGCAGCGGGTGGCAAGCAGCACAGGTGCCCCCTTGCAGATATGCAGATACATTTTGGTTGTTGTTTTTCCCTTTGCTGGTTGCTGGATATCTCTGCAACATGACTTTCAAACGTAATACAAACAGCGCTCATCCATATGGATGGCGATGCCAATGCCCGTGTCCCGGCACCAGCACCGGCACTGGCACCGGCACCGGCACCGGCACCTCGTATGTCCATCTGTCCATCGACACACGGTCGATCACGCGGAGTGTGTCTGCCTCTGGGGCATGCCGCCTGCCGCCTACCGCCTGCCGACTGCGAGCTTCTTTTCAAGTACGAGCTCGTATCTGGCAGATACTTCAGACGCGACTTCAACTTTCAACTTTTGGATGTTTTCTGTCGATTTGTGGGCTTTTTATTTGTGGGTTACTCCGCCGCTGCATGGTACAGTTAGTGTCTGCAGGTTGCAGCAGGCTGCAGCACGCTGCACGCTGCACGTTGCGCGTTGGCTTTTGTTTGCTTGCAACATTTGAAGGCCTTCAAGTGGCGGCACCGAACGGAGCCCTCTCTCTCTCTCTCTGGCTCGCCTCTCAGCGTTTGTGTGCCACATTCTGATGGAGTGCCTGGAGGGGCAAAATCAAAGATCTCCAAAGGGTGACCTTCAGTGCCAGTGGCTCCCAGGGCTTCCCATGACACCTGCCCGCCCCCCATCTGCCCTCTCTCTCACCCTCTCTCCCTCTCTCCCTCTCGCTGTCTTTCTGTGACGCACACACAAAACACTTTCGGGCGCTGACATTCATCAATCAGTCGCACACACACAGGGACACAGAGCCACAGAGCCACAGATACAGATGCAGATGCCTCATGCCTCATGCCCCTCCATTCATGGCACAATGGTCTCTGTGTCGTTGTCAACACTCTGGGCCAGGCCCCGGAGTACCGTTGCGGTGTGGCAGCCCTCCCCTGCCGCCCCCGCTTCCAGCCGGCTGCGAGTGTGGGAATCTGTTACCCTTTCTCTTGCTGCTGCTGCTGCCGCTGCCGCTAAGCAAACAGCAACAGTAACTTTTCCGCAACAGTTTTCCAAGCAGCGACCAACCACAGAGTCGAAGTCAGAGCCAGAGCCAGTGCCAGTGCCAGTGCCAGAGCCAGGCATGTACCTGCAACACTTTCCAGCTTCATCTTCAGCATTTTAGCTACAGTTTTATTGCAGCTTCAGATGCCGCTGCAGCTCAGGCTCCAGATTCTGCTGCATGTCTCGGAGAGCCTCCGATGCAGCGAGATGCCAGCTCGCAGCTCGCAGTCAGGTGCATTTTGCCATTGTTTCAAATGGCTGGCAGGCGCCCCCGCAGTACCCCCGAAAAGGGTGAGACCCCATCACCAACACCCTGCCCCCTGCCTTCCGCTTTGGGGGAATCCGCTCGAGAAACGGCGCAGCTCCACAATGAAACAAAACTAAAAAAAAACCAAAATCCAAAGAAAAAGAGAGAGAAAAACCAAGAGCTTGAGAGAGAGAGACAGAGAGAGACAGAGACAGAGAGAGAGAGAGACAGAGAGAGAGAGAGAGAGAGAGAGAGAGGGAGAAGAAAAGGTTGAACGTGTTGTTCGGATTATCCGTGAGATAATTTCACTGTGCCCCCAGTGCAACGTGCCCCCAGCAGCAGCAGCGGCAGCAGCAGTCCCTGCCCCAGTCCCAGTCTCAGTCGCAGTCTCAGTCGCATCTATGTGCCGCCGCCGCCTGTCTGCTGTGGGTAGCGATGCTGTCTTGTTCGCATTTGCTGCCTGTCAGCGCTCCACTCGGACTCCGGACCACGGACTGCACTCTGCAGCGCTCTCTCTCTCTCGCTCGCTCTCTCTCTCTGCGCTCTCTTTCGCAGAGTGGCCACCCCTCCCTGGCGGAGGTGGAGGTGGAGGCGGAGGCGGATGTCATGTGCAGGCCATGGCCATTATTCCTAATTTCGGGCTTAAATCAGATCTCCAGGTACTCCCGTACTGCCACTGCCGTACTCCCACTGCCGCCTACAAAAGCCGCTTGACATTCCCCCCAAAAGTCCCAAAACCAAATCCCCACAGTGGCTGTGGCAGTGGCAGCAGCTTCTTCCCATTCCACATGGCGCTTGGCGCTTGCTACTTGCAACTTGCAGCTTGCAACTTGAACTGCCTGCAAGATGCTAACTCCTTAACCTCTCGCCGTCCCGCGGGGCTTAGGGCCCATTGTATTGTCCGTCGTTGTCCATTGTAATCCTCCCCCCCCCCTCCCCCCTTCCCCTTTGAATGTTGCTCTTGTTGCATGCTGCCGTTCGTTGCTGTTGCTGTGGCTGTGGCTGCAGCTTCTGCGGCTTGCATTTTCCTATTTGTTATGGGCTTTCCTCTTAATTTGAGGTCGTGAGAATCATGGCTAATTAATTGACTCAAACACACACACAGACACACAGGCACACAGGCACATAAACCCATGCCACATGCGAGTGGGAGTACGAATGGGGCAGGCACATACTCGTGCATGCCACACTGTGAGTGTGTGTGTGTGGCAGGACGTACCGTACCGTCTGACAACTTTATGGAGTCCCAAAGTCCTTCCTATGCAGAGGATTCTGCACAGCAACCAAAAGAAAGATTGAAGGAAAGACTTTTCTCTTCCAGTGCAGCTTAACAGCAGGCATATGCCGCGCTGCAGCACTGCCTCTCTTCCACAGAGATGCATCACATATGGAAAGTATTCGCCCGTGTTCGCCCCCTTTCGCATGTTATGCGAGGCAGACAACTAGTTCTGCTGCACTCCCGAATAAAAAGTCAGAAATGCCCAAAGGAGCACACTAAATATATCCATCCCTGCGCAAATCTTCTTTAACTTCTGCACCATTGATAGACGCTTTCCCTCCATGGAGTAAATGTATTCTTTATAAATTTAAATCCTCTTAGCAAACAATCTATCACTTGGTTCTCCATCAATGGAAATTCTTGCGCGTTTTTGCCGCTGCAATGTTGCTGTTGCGTCTGCTGCTGCTGTTGCTGCTGCTGCATGTTGCACTCGTATTTAAATATATTTATTGCCAAGCAGCAGCAAACAAGGATGGGAGGAAGAGCCAGGGAAAATGCTCTCGCGGGCTACAGCAAATTACAGTTTGGACGAATTGGTGGAAAATTCCTAGACCCAAAAACAAAGCTAAGGTGAAATTTGCTATAGCTGCCGCTGTTGCCCTTTCTGGTGGGTGCCTGCTCCATGCCGCTGTTTGTTGCATGCTTCCGCATCGATTTTCACATTGGCCGCTGCCCCTCTGCTGCAGCCTCCTTCTGGTGTTGCTGCCTCCCTGCTGTCCCTGTCCCTGTCCCTGCCTCTGCCTCCTTCAGCTCTTGCTGCCTCCCTGCCTCCCACTCTGCTGCAGAGTGTCGTCTCGCGCTCTTCCCTAAGTTCATTACAATTTATTTTTATGTGTAATGCAATTATTGTTGCTGTTGCTGCTGCTGCTGCTGCTGCTGCTGTTGCATGAATGTTTATTCGCGCTACTTGGCGGGGGCGTCGCAACCTGGCGACGCGGGGAGGGGCAGTGTGACGGCAGCAGCGGAAGGAACGACGGAATTGGGGCCATGAGGCATTGCGGGGCTGTGGGGGGAGGCAATGGCATTGGGGATATTCTCAGTCGAGGTCTTTGTTACACTCTCGGACATGACAACGGTGGCACGACCACGACACGTTGCGAATTTGCCATGAACATTTGCTGTTGCTGTTGCTGGTGCTGCCTCTGCCACTGCCACTGGTGGGGCAGGCACCGTTGGCGCTGACCTGCGCCGTTGCACTAAATACAAACACTCGCAACAAGACACACGGACACGCGGACACACGGACACGCGGACACGGACACATCTGGCGCTGAAGATCGCGCGATTTCTTAATATGAGAATATTCCCACCATTGTCTCCGCTGATGAGAGGAGCAGCTCTCCGTTGCTCCCCCGCCTGCGCCTCCCCCGCCTCGGGAGTGACTGTTTTCGGGGTGACTGACTTTGGGGCTGAGGCTCTTGGAGTAGGTGACACGAGGAGGAGGCGGAGGAGGAGGAGCAGGAGGATGAGCTGCTGGCATGGACTGTGGGGGAGTGTGTGGTGTCCACTCCAAAAGATTCGATTGCATGTGCAGCCCCACACTCCACTCCACGGCTCTCCACACGCTCCACACTCTCCCTTCACTCTTCTACTCTGTGGCCCATTTAGCACTCGCGCTACCCACGAGCCGGCCGTCGTGCTACTCAGTTACCTTCGTACTGTGCACTGCACGGAGAGGGTATCGCGATTCCAAGAGCAGTACGCTGTCTGCTGTCTGCTGTCTGCTGCCTTATATTTTATATGCGATGGATACACCCAAAGATCTGCGCCAAATGGGAGGGATTCGCTGCACAAATATCTGCCAGGTGAAAGGATGCTTTTTTGCTACGCTTTAATTTTCGATTACAGCAGGGAATATACCATATGCTACACACTTTCCTTGGCAGCGGAGCCTGTCCTTCGCTTGGGGGAAATCTGTTTCCATGTCCATGGCAGGGTATAGCTGTCTTTGGCTTTCGGCTGCCGTTTGCGGCGTTTGTTGTTTGTGTTACTGTTACCTGTGGATGGGCGCTGCTTTAATTCCAGTTATGCGAACTTCTTTTGTTTTGCTCGAGACGTGCAACAAGCAGCAGTAGCAGCAGCGGCAGCACCTCCGCCCGATCACCGACTCAAGTGCAGTGTGAAAAATTCCTCATTCCGCATTCACATGAATGGTGAAGCGGTTGCGGCCCTTTCCTTGGGGGTCATTACTGGTCACTGGTGCTGCTGCTGTTGCTGCTGTTGTTGCTGCTGTTGCTGCTGTGTTGCTGTTGCCTGGTGGAACGGTTCTTGCGTGTGCCACACGTGGCGGCTGTTCTCAGGGGCCCACTCCCACTACCTCCTTTGCTTTGCTAATTTATTTGCACTGGAATCCGGAATCTGGAATCTGCTGCCTGCTGCTCGTTTTCTTTTTCTTTTCTTTTTTGTGCTCTTTCTGCTTTTTGTTTTTATCCCACTCTTAATTAATAATTTATGCGCTCGCTTCGCTCTTTTCTTCTCGTTGCAGGTGAGTCTTCTAACGGTAACGGCACCACCACCGCAACGGGCACCACATTGTGCGTCCGCCCAGAATTCCCACGTCTAATGATCACTGGTTCCACAAGTGCCACAAGTGCCACCAGTGCCACCAGTGCCCCCCCCAGAGGAGCCGCCCTCCCAAGCGCAGCCAGTGAGTAATGAATGATCCGCACACGAATGGGGGCAAGCAGGGGAGCAGGTGGCTGCAGACAGCACCTCAAGGACTAAATCAAGGGATCACCGATCGCCGAAACAACTCTGCAAATTATTTGCAAATTCTGTCGAGTGATCGCCGATCGCTGCAGGTCACCCAGCAAAGCTCTGGGCTATGGCCGGTCTCACTCTGTTTTAATGGAATCGAATCTGGCAGCAGATCGAAGCACAAATTCACTCTGCTATTGCGCCGAGGGCTGTCCCTTGCCGTTCACTGAGCTTTAATGCAGTTCCTTAGGGTACATACGATCCGTGCTGGAGTCCCGATCTCCGCCCGCTCCAGCAATTGTGCAAATCGAGACCATAATCTCTGGCATCTTGGCAGTGCAGGAGGAAGAGGAGCTGGAGCGAGGGCGAGGGCTCTCGTTTCTCGCATGCGATAGAACAATGGGGGCCTGCACCTGCGAATCGATCGAACAATTCATCAGCGCAGGGATTAACGAAAGATTTTCCCACAATTTCCCACAGCCAAATACCATTTCGTTTCTCCTGCCGCTGCCGCTGCTGCTGCTGCTGCTGCTGCTTCTTCTGTTGTGCCTCTGTTTGAGGCAGGAACAAGTATACAATTTCATTATCGTCGCGCACTTGCGAGGCAGCAGAGCAGCTTATCCCATTACACTAAGCGCATGTGCACACGCACACGCACACACGTATGTACCGTCCATCCTGTGTCCTGCCTCAGGACTCGGAACACTTGTTGGCCGCTTCATGTTTCAGCTGGAAAAGAAAGGAGAGCTGCAGACACAATGCAGCGCCCCAGAGGAGGAAAATGCGAAAAGATCGCCCCTCGGCCTGGTCCCGCAGCCACTTGATTAGCCCCGCAGACAATGGGAGCTCTCTCGCTCCCTCTCTCGCTCTCCCTCTCTATCCCTCTATCCCTCTCTCTTTCTCTGTTTTAGAGAGAGAGAGAGAGAGCTGTCCGCGGAATATTTTGTCATGGGAAAAGTGCGGAATGGCCGACGGGCGAGCAGGTGGCGGCGGAGGCTCCTCCGATCGCTTCGATCAGGGAGTACCAATAATTGAATTGATCATGATTCGGATTTTAGTGCGCTGCCATTGTTGAGGCATGAGGATGCAGATGTGGCACAGCTACAGCTACAGCTACCTGGATTCGGGATTCGGGATTCTGGGGCAGCCTCTGAGGACCCTCTGAGGGTCTCGGGGTTCGTTCCGTTGTAGCGAAAATCGCCAGGACAATGCTGCTGTTTCTGCTGTGTGTCCTGCCCTGTCCTGTCCTGTCCTGTCCCGTCCAATATTTGCAACGTGTCATCGATCGAGCGAAGGATCCTTGAGAACTCACTCGCTCTCTCGCTCTCTCTCACTCTTTTTTATTGAATGTTTTTTGGTGCGTGAGAAAAAGGATTAAGGATTGTCGCAGAAAAATGTGCGAATGCGACTGCAAGGCGAACGACCTGAGAGAGTCCTGCGAGCGCAGAGGTGTGCAGGAAAAAGAACAGAAAGGATGCAGAGCCATAGAGGATGAAAGGGGCAGCATTGACGGGGCAGCTGTAGAGACAGAGAGACAGAGACAGAGAGAGAGAGGGAGAGAGAGAGAGGACGCGTCGTTCCTTTCGTGGGAAATTTCATTTCGCTGCTCTCTGATTTTGATCCATTTTCCATTTTTCAGGCTAATCAAAGCAGCGGGGAAATGGCTTAAACCTTTTGCTGCCCCTGCCCCTGCTGCATGCCCCCCTGTTGCTCCATCCCCACTGCTCTGCAGATGGTGCAGCCGCAGCCGCAGCCGCAGCCCCACTGTCGCTGCCCACTCGCCATTTCATTGGGTTGGCATTGTCTGCAAGTTCAGTGTTCGATAAGCATCAAGTTCTCACGAACTTTTATTGTCCTCAAGACGACGACGACGGAGCACAGACTACGTTGCAGTTGCAAGTTCCAATTCCAAGTTGGCGCTGCACGAGCGCCAAGAGGCGGCAGAGTGGTGGTGGCTCCTCTTTGGAGCGACATTTTCCAAGCAATTAATGCCAAATTTAGACAAGCCCTCGGCTGCCTCCTTCTGCCTACTCCCATGCTCGGGATTTGTGTGTCTCCAGCGGGGCCAGCAGGGGCTGGGCGGGAGCAGGGGGCGGCAAGACACTGCGCTGCTCAGCCGTGAAATATGAGGCAAAGAGGCACAGCCAAAGCAGAGGCAGAGGCAGGGGCAGAGGCAGAGCCAGGCCGGAAGCAACGCCTCACTGACGCATGACCAAGCCAGCCGTCTGCTCCCTGACCCACTTCGGGCTGCGGCTCCAGCTCCAGCTCCGGCTCGGACTCGGACTCGGGCTTTACCTTGACTGAATCAATCAGCCAGAGATAAGAGCCCGCCGTGGCCGCTCCAGTGCCGCGCCCCAAGGTGCAAATGGATGGGCACGAGGGACGACGCATGCGCAACGGCAGCAGGGCCAGGGGCAGGGGCAGTGCCAGTGGCAGGGGCCGTAATAAATTTCTTGATATGCGGGACATGTGGAAATTCAAACAAATTAAATTGTAAAAATGAAAATTAGCTAAATAATTTCTGAGTGGTTCGGACCGGGCTTCGGGCTTAACCCTTCTGCTGCATGCACCCGCATGTGGCGTGGCCTGTCCCTGCCTGACATAATAATGCATCAGTTGCCAGAGGCAATTCGATATGCAGCCGATGCACATCGCTCGATCGGCAGCCGATTGCCAATAATTTGATTAATGATTGGCGACTCGGGGGGCGACTCCTCCCAGCATTCAAGGGGAGGATTCCGATGGCTGAGATTGGGAATAATCGCTGGATTTGTGTGGCTATTAATCGATATCAATCGAATTGCTTCGATTGTGGCAGATAAGGCCTCTGCGTTGTGCAGATTCCCATGGGAAAGTGGAGCTGAAAAGAGCTCGCTGGGAGCTGTGGCAAGTTCCTTTGAGTTGCAGGAGAATATTCAGTCGCGCGTTCATCGACTGCCATCGATTGGTTTGTACGCTCTGCTTGTGCATATTTCTGGCTGCCACTCTCGCGGCGCCACTTGTCGCATCATTGGCCTTTAGGGCCGCACTCCACTCCGCTGCCCCGTCCGGCCTGCACACTTTGATGATGATGATGGTGGCAGTGCCCCTGCCGCAAATGCAATTTATTTATGATTACGTGGAAGTTGCAACAGAGAGGCGACCTCCCGTGTGCCCTGTGCCGTGTGCCGTCGTTTGTTTTTGTTGCTGCTGCTGCTGTTGTGACTGTTGTGACTGCTGGACGACAAACGAGAGGCCGCTGCTGCTACCGTGGGCGTTGCTGCTTTTGTCAGCGTCCTGGCCTGGTCAGCGTTCAGTGTCTTAGCCTCGTAGCCGCCACAGCACAGAGTCTGCGGCATGGCATCATCTGTGCTGTGCTCTGCTCTGCTCTGCTGTGCTGTGCTGTGCGTGTGCATCCCTTGGCTCTTGGGTAAAACAATAGCCAGCTCGTTGTCCCTTCGATTTTATTGCGGATAAATCATCAGAGCCAAGCGATTGGCATGGGCTATTGCCTATTGCCCCTCGGTATTGTGGGTGGACTAGACAATGACACGCCCATTGGATGTGGCCTGTCGGCACAGGTATGCTGCCCCAGATGCTGCCAAAGAGTGCCCTTCAGTCGACTTAATTTACATGATTCTCGGATGAGCAATCAATGCCCCATAGTTAGCCCAATATTAGTCGCACTTGGAGATTATTTCTCGATTGTTATGGTACATATTCCTGGGGATGCCATGCCAGAGCCTGCTCCCATGATTTCTCTCCGCTTTTGTGGCTGAGAGATGACAAACGAACGGAGACTGACGGACATGCGTATGGCCATTCAATATGCCAAACACGTACCGCCCGGGCACAACCGCATTGAGGCTGAGGCTGAGGCTGAAGCTGCGACGGCGGCTACGCCCCAAGCCGTAAATCCGAAATGGGGCACACAGAGCCGAACCGAGCGAGCACAGCCGTGGTCGAGCGGCATGGGCACGTCCGTCGCTGGGTCCGAGATCCCCCCACAGATGGGAGATGATGCGATGGAGATGTCACTTGAGTAATTGTCGTCATACGCTCCACTCCGCTCCGCTCCGTTTGCTGGCCTGCTACCTGGGCCAACAAAAGCCGCAAAAGTGAAGAAAGTTTCGTTTGCCTTTGCCTTTGCCTTTGCGTTGGCGTTGGCGTTGGAGTCGATTCGAGTCGAGTCGAGAGTCGCCCTGCCCAGCCAGAAGGTGCTTTGTTCCCCCGCTGCTGTTGTTGTGTTTTCGTGTTGCACAATCTGCGTAGAGAGAGAGAGAGAGAGGGAGCTATGTGGCTAGCTCACTGCTCCCCAGAGACCGACCAACAGGCCGACCTCTGTCGCTCGCTTGTCGATCGTTTGGCATGTCCAAGACGCACCGTGGCAGTGTCCAACGTGCAGCTATTTAGTGCCCCACAGATGTGAGTGTGTGTGTGTGTATGTATCTTTGTTGTATCTTTCTGGTCGCATCTTTGGGATCGCCTTTGTATCTGTATCTCTATCGCTGCTGCTGCTGCTGCTGTGTTTTGTATCTGATTTTCTGCCCAATCCATGTGTGTGTGTCCCACGTTTTGTCCGGCCTTTTGGGACCGACCTGTGTCCACGTCCAAAGACAACATTTCATCATCATCATCATCGTCGTCGTCGTCGGCTGAGGCAGTGGCAGCAGTTGAGGTGCGGTGAAAGGAGCACCTCGAACAATAATTGTCAAAAAAAAAAAAGTAATAATAATTTCAGTTTCTTCTTTTCTTCTGCTCGTTCCCTGGGTTATTATGCATGATCTGTACGATCTGTTTGTCTGTGTGTGTGTGTGTGTGTGTCGTTGTATGACGTGTTTCACTTTATTTTCGGGAATTAGCAGTCTTCTCCCACTCCTGCCGCCACCGCTTCAGCCTCTGCCTCTCGAAGGTGTCTCTGGCTCTGGTCTCTGGCTCTGCTCTCTGATTGATTTCGACCGACAAGAAGCGTGAATATGACAAATCCAATCACAACAACAATAGAGTTCTAGGATGGCAGGTTGTGGGTCAAGATAGGGTCTTTCTCCCCATCTCGCTCTCTCTCTGATGTCTTTGCTGGTCTTAGCAGATAGCACAAAGATTGAAAAACCCAAATGGAATATTCGGAGCGCAGTTTGAAGCTGGGAAATGTATCTTGAGTGAAGCAAATGCATGAAAGAAAGATATATGTTTATATAAATTGCATAGCGATGCATATATGTAAGAGCAGAATACACTCGGCTAAGTACGGAACAAGTAGGGCAACCTTCCGTCTCGGAGAGACTTCTTTAAGCAGTTTTGCTCTCAGTTATCTGATAGTTTCACCCACAGAAATCTCATAGTAAAGCTGCTCAGAGCACTTATACTTCACTGCATTTGCACTCGCAGAATGTTGGCTGCAAACTTTGTACTTTGTACTCCCAAGACAGCTCTCCAAACTGATTGAACCCACAAGAAAGTGGCTACAAAGCAGCTATCTTTAATCCCAAAATTACCTCAGCAAACGACACAGCAATATGCATATTTAGTATATTATTATACTTATATTTATTATATTTACCAATGCCCAATACTGCCCCAAAAGTCTGTGCAGTGCACACTTATTAAGGACACAAAATAGTGCTCAGGGATCTGATCTGATCTGATGTCTGGTTGCAGCAAACCTTCTTGGGACACAACCCATTTGATGATCGACTGTGCAGAGCCGCTTCACTCGCGGAAACCGTTACAGTTACCCCCAGATTAAACCTCAGATCAAATTTCCATATGCCATTCTGTAGGGTTTTTTTTTTGCGTCAAAAGCGACAAAAAATGCCACTCTTTTTCTCCACAAAAAGATCGCTGTCAAGCGAAGCGAAGGCCACCGCAGGATGTCTATCTGCAACACGCAACAAGCCGGCAGAAGAGCGAAAGGAGCAATGGGTAAATGGGCGAATGGGGAGGCAACCCTTTGCTCCGTTCATGCCCATAAATTTTCCGTTAAAAACGAATGCATTTTCGTCAGAGGAAATGCTGAGGATTTGCTCATTTAAACCAAAACTTGGGCAACGAGAAAAAAACAGCCGTGAATATCAGAGGGAAAATTATGCAGCGATCGACTTACAAAAAAAGAAAAGAATGAAATACGAAAAAAACAGAAAAACAAGAGCCAAAAAACGTATGGCAGAGGGCCACGACAATTGCCCGTCTTAGGTCCTGGGTCGGGTCTGTCAGGGGTGGCTGTGAGGCTGTGCGGCTGTGAGTCCTGTCTTCCCATCTTCCTGTTTGAATCTTTGTTTGAATTGAATTAAAAAAGCGACGGTAATCAATGCGAAAGGACGGGAGCAGCATCAGCAGCCGGCACATCAGCTTTCCCACTCCCAAAGTGCCATTCCCATTCCCATTCCGGTCCAGGCGCAGGCCCAGCACCAGCACCAGGACCCTCCTTTGCCTGCCTCACACATGTGACACATAGCGCACCCCATCCCCGCGGCCTCATATCTTGGGAAAATCTTTTGGCCACCACCCAAAAGGAACCCAAGCGCCGACTGACACACAAAAACGGGTCCTTCCTTCCAGGGACACACACAACAGCAACACAAAAAAAAAACAATAAGAAAAAAATGCGTCTTTGGGTGGGGTGGGGAGATGCGGAACCGGGACTGCCACTGCCACTGCCACAGCGACGCACGAGGGGCATAAAAAATTAATATCACGGGAGGGACAGGAACAAAAATTTGCATAGAAAAAAAATGCCGTTACAGACACACACACACACACGGAAGGGGGGGACAGGCCCTGGTCAGAGGACGAGGGCTACCTGGGCGCACAATTCGCACAAGCAAACACACAGAGGGACGAACTCGTCCCTGACGATCCTTCGAGACCTCCTTCGGGGTTGCAAAAAAAAATCACACACACAAGAAAGCAAGAAAAAAACGCGAGAACAAAGGGAATTATGGGAAAAGGAGGCGAAAATAAAAAAGGAAACTTTAAGGAAAGCCGGCCGATCGGCAGAAATTGCATAAAAAATAATTGCAAGGCGACAAGCGACAGGACGAACGCGGGCTGCTGTCCTGTCACGTACCCGCACCAACCCCCCCAACCCCGACAGCCGCGCACATCCAGGACTCCTGGCTACAGCTCGCGGCGTTGCCTCTGCCGCTGGTGCTGCGATGAATTGCGTTTGATTAAACGGCACAAAGGCCGAGACGCGGTGCGAGGCTCTCCTCCTACTTCCTCTTCTTCTGCTGCACGGCAGGGAGTGCCAGGACATTAGCAGCATCCTTTTACACGCTTCGCATCTGCGCAGGCGCCGCCGTCCCGTCTCGGGGGTACGGCGAAAGAGCGCGCAAAAAACTCGATCGACACACACAAAAAAAAACAACACACAAACGGAACGAAAAAAACCGTTTACCAGGACAAGGGAAAGGATTAGGCACTGAAGGGGAAGTACAGTGAAGCAGAACAACAGGAAAATGGGTTGAGAAGAAGAAAGAAAGAAGTAGAAGTAGATGTGGAAAGGGCTGGGGAAGGAGCGGTGGAAGGAGCAGTGGAAGGGGAAGGAAGCTGCAAGTAAAAGCTGGGCTTGGAATTCGAATGAGAAGAAACCTCCGAAGAAGAGTGGAAGGGAAATGCAAGAGGAAATGCAAGAGGAAGGAATGTTCCAAAGAAAAGAACTAAAATTTAGGCAGAAGATTAAAGTGAGAAAAGGGGAGAAAAAAACAGAGCTTAATGGAAGAATCAAAGAGAAGAATCAAAGAGAAGAATCATTGCTGATTAGAATTAGGGAAATCAGACAGAATGGGCGATATAAAGCAGCAGACCAAGAAGCAATAGAAGAAGGAGGAGGGCGCCATATGTAGAAGCAACAAAAGTGTCGCCTTCCAGCGCCACATCGGAAAAGCAGCAGGGAGGAGGAGGAGGAGGAGCAGCAGGAGGAGCAGGAGATGAGAATATTACGGCACATCCGCCTGTCCATTCCACATTGGACGTCTCTCTCTTTGCAGCTCTCTTTCCGGCTCTCTCTCTGGGACTGTCTGCCCCCCTCTGGCCAAGCAGCTATTCTTAGAAAATGTTTAAAGAGAGCACGAAGGAGATTTGGAAGGGGACAAGGGAGAGGGAGATCTGGAACGGGGGACTGAGAATGGGAGAAGGGCTGGTCGCCACACTTATTGCGCAGCTTCCGCGATGCGCGATGCGATGCGGCATTCAACACAAAAGATCCCCGGGGTCCAGGGGAGGCTGCTGCTGCTGCTGCTGCTGCGCACATCCCAGTGCTGATCAAGGGGCGAAGGAAAGAGACACCTAGAGATAGAGCGCAAGAGGGAGAGCAGACCAGGATCTGGTTGGAGCATTGTCTCCATAAATAGCTCACGGAACTGTGTGCACATGCACGATGGAAGCCTCTGAAGAAGAAGATCTTCGCGGCTATCCTATGACCTGGCATGGGAAAGTGAGACTCCCCGATTATGGGATGAAAGTGGGAGAGTGTTAGAGTGGGGGAGTGGCAGTAGAAGAACAGGAAAAGTAAAGTACTGGGTTCCACTACCCAATGGCAGCCAAACACATAAATTATTACCGTCTCATGCAACTAATTTAAGCTCAAAGGCGACTTGTGTCTACTCCTCACACAAAAATGTGCAACAAATAATTACTTGCCCCCCTCCCAGTGACTGAACTAAGTCTCCAAATTTTGCTTTATTTATATAGCGGATTGATTGAGGCATCCAAGCAATAGTATTTGACTCGGGGATGCATGAGCTATAAGATGTGTAGAAGATGCATTCGTGACTTTAGCGAAGAACTTCAATTTGGTTCAGGGATGACCAAACAAAAGATTCCTTTGCAAGTTATCAGGAAATACTCATGGAAACAATAGCCGTGGATCTCGGATATATAAATATAGATATGTGTGCGTTGGCTATCTGTATTCCAGCATTGGATTTATTTTATTTCTGTGTGGGTTTCGCTTCATTTGAGATTTGTTGATGGCTCGAAGATCTCTTCAAAGTTCGGACTCTCGTTGTCTATTTGTCATTCAAGTTATTCCTTATGGGGGCGCTGCAGTGTGGGGTTCCATTCGAAGGATCTGCCCCATCCCCATCTGCTTTCGGGCCACTGACCATCCCCAATGGGCAGCGAGAACTGCCCTTTGGCTGGGCCTGTGCCTGTCCCCGTCCATTGCCATTGGTCATCGGATATTGGTCCCTTAACTGGTTCTCCCTCGCCCTCTGTCTCTCGCACTCCCTCTCCCTCACTCTCGCGCGCTTTGGGATAGTTCTTTTAACCCTCTTCTGGGCCCCCCCCGTCCATCGTCCGGTAGCTGGTGGCTGCAGCAACAACTCAATTTTCGGGGCAGCGATTAGCAGCGGACAGCGACGGAAACGGCGACGGACAGTCATATGTAGAGCACGGCAACGCCAAGAGGGGGGGCAGAGAGAGCGAGAGAGAGAGCGCCAACGCAGGGCAGCGACGCTGCAGCCGAAGCCGAAGCTGACGTCTGAAGTCGAAGTCGCTGCCGACGCTGGCGCTGGCGCTGACAGCAACGGCCAGTCGGTCGTCGGTCCAAAGATGTTTTCATCCCCCTGTTTCCTTGAGGTCCACTCGCACATCGCAGCAAGAGTGAGAGAGAGAGAGAGAGAGGCAGAGGCAGCGGCAGCAGCGGTGGCAGTGGCAACAGCAACAACCCCTCTGCATGTGTGTGCGTGTGTGTAGTGGTGGCTACCACACGTTTTTTTGTACGCTCTCCGCTGCTGATGCCCCCGGACTCGGGCACATAAAAAAAACTATGCTGCTGCCGCTGCTGCCTCTGTCAGCGTCAGCGTCGACCGCACAGCCTCTCTCACACACAGACACAGCGCAGAGAAGGGGTGTGGGGAGAGAAAGGACCGTGCCCCGGGGACGGTACGGGACGGGGACTGAGACTGAGACTGCGACCGACCTCGACTCGACTCGACTCGACCGTGTGGACGACCGTCACAGGAAGACATCGAATTGTCAGTCCACGTGAAGCCTCTGAGGGGTCAACAACACACGCGCTCTGCCCTGCCCAATGCGCTTCCAACGAAAAAACAGCGACTGAGATCCTGTGGCACCAAACCGAACCGATTGAACCGTTAAACGATTGAACCGTTAACCGCTTGAACCGCCAACCGATTCGTGTCGCCTGCCCGCGAAAGTGTTTCCGATTCGAAAGCCCCGACACATCGCACCGCACCGCACCACACGCAGGACACTTGGATTACCTACGATCGTGTGTGTCCCTACCCCCCAGTGCCTCGCCCACGTGCACGTTTTTTTTTTATTATCATTAAATCGAAATACATTTTTTTTAAAATCAAACCGAAAACAAAACAAAAAACATTTGTGATGTGTTAAGCCAACGAAACGAAACCCGAGAAGCAAATCCAAAAACAAAGACAAAACGAAATCGCTTCTCCTTTTTTTTTGTGTGGAGCCGAAGGAGCCGCCCTGCAAAATGTACAACAAAATGCTGTCGATCAGCGAGGATCATGGATTCCGTTCGCTGAGTCGTAAGTGTCCACAAATAAACCCCCCCCAACACCACAACCCACCCCACCTTGCTTGGGGGGCTACGATCTCCAAGGGAGAATTGGCTTGCAATTGGTTTATGGTTTGTGGCGGGCGGGAGTCGATAGATACCATCGTATCGGTCCAAGAACATTTCCCAATAAGCGACGACCGAAAACACAACGCATGTATCTTGCCCCCCACCCGCCCCCGCACCGCCTACCGCAGATAACCGCAGAATTTCTTGGAATTTTTCTGGGAACATACTCCACTCGGTCCGTGTGTTCTTCTTCCTGTTCTTTCGCATGGGTCTCTGGTCGGGTCGGGTCTGGTCTGGTCTGTTCTGGTCTCTTTCTTTAATCATTTGCCGGTGCTGCGTCTCCGCCACTGCCACTGCCTCCACCTCTGCCTCTGCCTCTGCGCTTCCCCAAATAGATACAACAGGCAAATGTGCGGACAATTTTTGATAAGCGGACTTGTACCGGGAACAGCAACAGCAACACCAAAAGCAATAAGCCAACGCCCGCACCCACATAGCATAGCCAGCCCCATGGCCCCATGGCCCCATGGCCCGAGTCTGAGCCTCAGCCGAATGGGGCGTACGTAGACCTACTTACTGTACAGCGAGGGGCACCGCACCGTACCCTCCTGCCTGCCTACCCACAAGCACACATGCACATATAGATCGCAGCTATTTACATATGTCCGTTGCTGTGGCTGTGGCTGTGGCTGTCGTTGACTTTCGGGAAATAAAACACGCACTCTCCCCCACTCCGCCCCCACGGAGCACCTTGCCACACAATGCAAACACAAATACAAATATTTTAGCGACAAAAAAACAACAACAACAAAACGAAAAGTAAAACTTACACAAGCCAAGCCACATGTCTTATCAAAAATGAGAGTACTGCTCGCCCAACAATGGACACATTCAGTGCCTTGGCATTGGGCAAATAGAGCGGCGGCCGCGGCGGCGGCCCTTTTGGTGGACCCTTGTCCAGGAGAGCAGAGTTCCCAGATACAGATACAGATACAGATACAGTGGTACAGACTCAAGCAACCACTTCGGATCGCCACATCAAAAGGCAAGCAGTGCACAGCTGCTGCAAGCTACGAAATCTTCTGCCAGCCAAGAGGCTGCAGTTAGTCGCAAGCTCAGCTCTCCGGAAATCGAACGACTGCAGCAGGACTCTTTAATTGGGGAACTAACCATCTACTTATTCCCTGCACAAAAATAAACCTTCAATCCACACATCTTTGCTTTGCTCTTTACTCGTCCTGCTCCAAAATAATTGCAACTTCATCGATTAATAATCGATTAATGGAATTCGCACCTAGCCAATTGCCCTTCAATTTATTTGGCAAGTAATTTCCTTCCCTTTGCCTTAGCCTTTGCACATTTAATTCTTAATTTCATTGAATTTTTTGTTTGGTTTTTTGTTTGGTTTTTTCTTTAGTTTTTTGTTTGTCATGTCTTTCGCCTTGTTCTCATTTCCTTTTGGCTTATCAGTGGGCCATGTGTGTCCAGCTTTGCCCCACACACACACACACACAAGAGAGAAGATACCAACACAGACACAGACACAGACACATGCTATGTGCTATATGTTAATGCCTGATTCCAGGCCGCGACCGCTGCCGCCCATATTTGCATATGGCTCATTCACTCAACCTGGCGGGCGGCATGGCATATCCCAGTGCCCATAGCCCACGGTTACGGCTACGGCTACGGCTACGGGTACGGGTACGGGGTACGGGCTTGGGTGCGAGTTTGGGTACGGGTACGGGTCCGTGGGCTGTTCATTTGTTTGCTTGTTTGTTTGTCCAGATACGCGTTACCTTACCCGTGTGGCTCCGTCGTGGGGCAAGCACACATATGCGGGTGTTATCAGCAGTCAGCGCTCTAGCTTTTGGCTAACCGCTTCTTTTGCCACCCTCCTGAACCGCAGCAGACCGCTGCAGCTCCACGCCACTCCACTCCATTCCACTCCAGAGTTTCAAAGTTCCAGAGCTGCAGAGCTGCCGAGCTCCAGCTGGGAGCAGCGGAACCGCTCGGGGCGGACAGTGGGCAAATAAAACCAAATTTTTGTATGCTAAAACACTTTGCGAAGGGCCTTTTGCTGTTGATAAGAGCACTGAGAGAGAGAGAGAGTCCCCAGAGGAGAATCGCTGGAGAGAGAGAGGGGAGGGCAGGGCAGGGCAGGGCGAGCCTATACAACAGGAATCATTGTGGCGGGACTTGGGAAGTGGAAGTACTGCGAGTGGGAGTGGTAGGGGCAGGCGGAGTGCGAGTGCGAGTAGCCGCTGTGTTTGTTATAGTTTCAGCTGCTAAACACCTTTCCATTCCACTGATAATACACAAGTACACAGGCTTTTACGTGTGTGTGTGTTTGTTTGTGCATGTGTAATTTGTTTAAACAAATTAAGTCGACTTTACGTTGGTGTTGTTGCTGTTGTTTTTTATTTCCAGCTGCCCAGCTCTGTGGCGCTGCTGACGTCGCTTTGTCACTGTCAAAAAACACCGAAAAATATATACATACAAAAGAAATATACTTATTGCTTATTTGTGTGGGTAATGGACACACACACACACAGACTCACACACACACACACACAGACACGAACGGTCTGTTTTTATCGGTCGGTCGTGCAACAAGAGAAAAACCGTACAGAATTTTCGAATTTGTTTAACCTTTTTTTTTGGTGTTTTTTAAATGAGTTGGCCAGCAAAAAAAAGAACAACTACAACAACAGCAAAAACAAAAACAAACACCAGTCACAGGCACCATTTTTCGAGTATTTACACAGCATTTCTGGCGGCCTTTTGTTGTGTTTTTATTTAGCCCAAGAGACAACGAAGTGGAGCACTTGGCGTCACCTTTTAATTGGCTTGCCATTCGGCGATCAATTCCTTCGCTTTCGCTGCCACACACACACACACACCTGCACACTCGCGCTGCCCATTTCTGCCGTGATTGAAGGGCTGCGACATATATTTAGCCCAAGGATATATTCCTTACCTTACCTCTCACCTACCTTCCTCCAGCTGTGGCTCAAAGGCTGTCTTTAAAGCGCGTCCGCGCTCTGCTCTGCAACGCTTTCGCATCGAACCTTGAGCTCTGCTGCTGCCCCTCTTCGGGCTGCCCCACCGCCCTGCCGCCCTGCCGCCATGCAGCTCCTGCGATAGTTGGTCCAGTTTTTCGCTGTGACGCCGTGGCGCCATTTTTCATTTGGGCTTCCCTGCGACAGGAGCACCTAAAAACAGCCGACGAGAACGAGACAGGACGACCATGTGGCAGCGTTCGCTGCCTGGTTTTTATGGGCAGATACACACTGGCAGCCACCCAGCCCAGCCTCTTCGATGGCCTCCTCCCACATAACCTTTGGGCCATAAAACCAAAGCCTTCGAAGCCTGCGACTCCTTCGACTCTGTCTTGCTGCCAGGGAGGAGGAGTGCTCATGTGTGTGCCACGGATGGGGGCATAAATTAGCACAATCAACGTATTGTTTTCTGTTTGCCACGCCTCCAACTACTCGCCAGCACTCCCCCACTCGCGCTGCGGCATCCGCGGGGCCGGCCAGTCAATAACATGAAAATGTTATAAATAACAAAAATATCTACACACAAGGAGCCAGGGAGTCAGGGAGCCAGGGAGTCAAGCAGCCAGGCAGTCAGGGGGCCAGGCAGTCAGGCTGCCAAGGAGTGTCTCTGTCGGGGGTTGGGGCGTGCGATTCATATTTTCTTGTCGCTGATAATTTGCGCAAAACTTCTATTAATATGTTAATTCTTAATTGTGCTACTTTGAGGGCGGCTGGTCCTGCGCCAGGACCCAGTGCCAGTGCAGTGAATGGCCTGCCGCCCCCGCCGCCCAGCCAAAAATGGTAGCAGCTCGTAAATATTTCGCTTAAGCCGAGACGCGGCTAACAAATCGACGGCACTTCAATTTATATTCACCCAAAAAGGGATCCGGGCTGTCTGGGAGGGTGGATGAATTAATTACACATATCCCGAAGGAAGAATGGCATGGGCATGGGGCAGGAGTATGCGGATGCGTATGACATCACACAGCACCAATAAATACAATAAATACTCGACGTATTTGTGTCCTTGTGCGCCAGGCACCAGCTACGGCACTCTGATGGAAATATATTTGATGCGTCGCCGTCGCTCAGCTCAATCTGGTCAAGGGCTTTCAGCTTCGGTTCCGGCAAGCGCAGAGCAAGAAAATAAAGCAAAGGGTTTTCTCTCCATGCCAAAAGATAATGCAATTTATGACTTTTGGCCACGGCTTGGGCTTAGAGAGCATTCGCACTGGCACTGGCACTGGCATATGTGCGTGGCAGGGGCAGTGGCTGTGGCAGTGGCAGTGGCAACCCTGGTGCTGTTGACACTTGTGTCAGGCGGACTGTCAGCACCGCTGTCTGACATTTGACAGCTCCACAAATAGCAGCACCACCACTGCCATCGCCAGTGCCACCCTTTCACCTTCGCCTTTTCCTGGCCCGCAGAAGCAGCTGCTCTCTCGGTCTCTACCCTCTTCAGCTGGCGGCGCAATATTGCATGCTGCTGCTGCTGCTGCTGTTGCGGCGGCTGTCAATAAGTATTTGGCTGTCTTTGTTCTTTCATGGACTCCTCACGGACTCCCCCTTAACCCCTACTTGCGGGCTAATCTCTGGCCAAACATCTAATCTAATCGCTTAGGCAAATAGCAGGCAACGCCCCTGTGCCGCTGTGCCACTGTGCCGCTGTCCCTGTCTCTGGCCACGCCTACGTGCAGCAGGTAAAACAAAAGCCAGGTAGCCGCAGCAACGGCAGTCACCGGGCAAAGGGTCGGTCGGGCTCCGTGTCTGGCTCCGTCTTTTGGGCCAATTGCAGGCCGCATCGATTTCACGCCAATGATCGCCAATCAATAAATACAATAATCATCATCATCCTCATCATCATCAACGGTACACCATAAAAATAAAAGAACATATTTTTCTTCTTTTTTTTTTGCCAAACCCAAACAAAAAACCCAAAAAAAAAATATAAAGGAAGGAAAAGGAAAACCCAAAACCGAATCAAATCGAAATGAAGCGAAAATTGCGGCAAGGGGCAAAGGGGCCACCCAGGCAATCAGCAAAAATTACCGAAAACAACATCATGTCATATGTGTGTCACACAGCCCCCTGCCCCGAACAATCAATTGATAAAAAAAATAGAAATAGAAATATATATTTATATATATGGAGGTATGAGCAAGGAAAAGTCAGTGAGCAAAAGCCAGAGAGGAGTGGTGAGGAGCGGAGAGGAGAGGAGTAGTGCGGCTGTGTGCGGTCACGGACAATGGGAAAAGTTCCATGGGAGATGATCAAATGCTTAGGGCGCATTAGTTATTGTTTGGGAAGCAGGGCAAAGCAGGGCCAAGCAGGAGCGAAGCAGGGGCGAAGCAGGGCCAAGCAGGGGCCACAGCCGCAAATTGCTTCAAACTGGACATAAAAAATGGACAAGGGATGAGGCAGGAGGCTACAGGCATTAGGCACGAGGGATGCGGCAGGACAAGTGGCAAAACGCGACAGGGAGTCAATAATTCATAGATATATTTCCTAATTGATTGGCAGACACAGGCGGAGCAGCAGCAGCGGTAATTGAGTGTGCGATATAGCCCACCCCACCCCACCCACAACATAGATTAAAGTTCATTATAATCATAGCCCTAGTTCTATGGCATAAAAAGAAATAAAATATACGTGAAATACATCCACAACCAATACAACTAAAAATATGTTACGCTTATTCTTTACAACAAAACAAAAAACAAAAAATAACTTGTGTGAGATTTCGATTTGAAGTTTTTGTTTCCCCCCCACCACACCAGCCAGGGACACATGCAGCGGGTGGGGGTGGCCCCCGGGGGCATGGCTTCCCTCTCGATGCTATGTGGATTGTGTGGGGTCTCTGCCAGAAGTTTGTTCGGTCAATCAAGTTGCGTCGATGAAAAGGCATCGGGCAGCACACACGCAAAAGTTGGCAGCAGCGCCGCAGGCTAGGCGAGCGTTGTGTTGTTGCTGGTGTTGCTAATTCCTGGGCACAGATAAGCCATGACAACCGGCAGAGAGGCCAGCAGCAGCAGCAGCGCAGGCTGCGGCAGTGGCTGTGGCTGTGGCAGCAATCAGTTCATTGCGCTGCGAATTAATTGCAGGCGAAGCAATTCTAGCTGAGCCACTGGAATTTATGGGGCAAAACTATGCACCACAATCAATCCCACCACCATCGGCACTGCCTCCTGCCCTCCTGCCCTCCTCCATGGCCAAACATAAATAAAAAGCACCACTGCTGCTGCCTCTGCTGCCACTGCCACTGCCACACATGTGTATGCAAATAATGCGGCCTGAAATCAGCTGAAGTTTGGTTTCGTTTCGCGGAGGGTTCCCCTCCCTTGCGTTGCCTTGCGTTCCCTTCAGAATTTTTATTGTTGTTTCTGGCATTTAGGCAGAAGGCGTGCGACACACAGCTCTCAGGCAAATAAATTAAAGTGCACTCCCACTCCCACTGCTCCCACTCCCACTCCTGCCCCTTCTGCACACAGCTCGCTTGTAGTATCTGCTTATCTGCTGCCACAGAGCGTGAGGCAGGGGCAGGGGCAGCGGCAGCGGCAGAGAGAATGCAAATAAGTTGTGCCAAAAACCAGAGCGAGGAAAACTAGAAGCAGGAGGGTTGCCAGGGATTGGAACTTTTGGTGTATTACTTTGAATGTTTCTTTCTTTCGTATGACAATTAATTAGAGCGACGGAGCTATCGGCATCGGCATCGGTATCGTTATCAGCCATCAGCGGGCGCAGGCGATAAATTATCCTCGCGGAAAATTGCATGCGGCACCTTGAGCACTGGCGGAGTCTGCCAGCGCCTCGCGTGCGATTATTAAAGTCTGGCAGTGCTCCCCCTGCTACGCCCACAGCTCCCCCCACTGCTCCACCCGCTACCCCCCACTCCACCCGCTACAAGCCATGCAGCGCCCATCGACAGGCCATTGGTGCCGTGCCCCATAAAAATGACAGAATTAAGCAGGCAAGTCGCAGATGAAGCGGCAAAGCAAAGCAACTAAATTAGAGCTGCTCCATGCGCCCCTGCCACTGCCACTGCCCCTGCCCCTTGGCAGCCGTTCGAGTGCCAGGATACAGTAAATTCAATTCCACATGCCACATTCCTGGGCTTCCTTTTGGGGCGGGCTTCTTGCTCGCTCCTTGCCGTCCTTCTTCCTTGCTCCCTGCTGGAATTAAGCCAGAATTGATGGCCACCATTCGATGGCCATAAAACGGGTCGCCAATTGGCGGAGTCGGGCGAATATTTATGAACTGAAATGTGTAATGTGTAGCAAGAGCCCATTAAACCGAATCTCATCTCGCAACTCTGCTCTTCCCCGCTCCTTTCGCAGATTCCGACTCCACAGAGAACGATGCGGTTGCCGCACAGGACATCCTCACGTGCGGCGCCTGCCAGAAGGCGTTCGCCCTCTCGGACATCGTCAAGTTCATCCAGCACAAGGTGCTGCAGTGCAACAAGGAGAACTATGGCCAGTGCTCCACGCAGGGTCCCCAGATGGACCGCGACACGGAGGAGGGCCGCCCCCT
The DNA here is from genome assembly GCA_018150885.1 of Drosophila tristis. Taxonomy (NCBI): domain Eukaryota; kingdom Metazoa; phylum Arthropoda; class Insecta; order Diptera; family Drosophilidae; genus Drosophila; species Drosophila tristis. The sequence goes on along the minus strand of JAECWT010000215.1, from coordinate 3,170,056 downwards.
GAGCCTCGTCAATCGCCGGCCCTCGATCTCGGCCATACCCATCACAGGCCGCAAGTCCGCCCCCTCCGTTGTGGTCAGCAGTGCTGGCGGCGCCTCGGCCACCGCAGCGGCCGTGGCAGTTGCCGCAGCAGCAGCCGCAGCCGCAGCAGCGGCGGCCAGCAGCACGGCCAGCGGCTCCCGCATACACACCCCGCCACCCAGTCCCGCTGATCTGCTGGCCGATGGCGCCAGCAGCACGCCCAAGCGTCTCGTCGACGGTGAGTCATCGGCGGAGAGGCCTGTCCCTCTGCAACATGCACCTTACTGACGCTCCTCCCTCCCCTGCCATCCACAGAGAACGACAACACAACGCCCAAGGACAGCGAGGCGGCAGCCACCGCCGTGGCATCGCTGCGCGGCAGTCCGGCGGCCATTGAGCGGCAGGCGGCCAGCGACCTCAGCTGCGACCTGCTCGACGAGGAGCAGCACCCACACAGCCCCAAGGTCAAGCAGGAGCCGTTCGCCGGCGACGAGGAGCTGCCCCATCTGGCTGGCTCGCAGCAGGAGCAGTCCGGGATCGCCGACTGCCAGCCCCTGGCCAAGCGGCCCAAAATGGAGCTGGTCGATGCCGAGGCCAACACAGTCCACACAGGTGAGTGTCCCATGCCACACGGTACACGGTACGCGGTACACAGTACACGGTACTCCCTCCCTCGCAGCCCTCGTGCTGTGCCCATTCTTGCCGCATATTTGGGTGGCAAAATTAAAATTCACAAAGTGCCACCCAGTCGCCCCGCTCGGGGTGGCAGTTCTGACCAGGGGCACAGGCAGCGAGTAGATGCGGAACAATTTTTGTGACGGGCAAAAAATGTGTTTGATGTGTGTGCCACACAAAGGGCGGCACAGGCAGAGGCAGAGGCACAGCCACTGCCACAGTGGCACTGGATAAGTCGCAATGCTGATCGGGCCGCGGGCCCTCAGCGATAAGCTGCAGCTGCAGTACGTCCGAGAAGTAAACACAACAAAAAAAGAAGCAGTGCGGATACGGATGCGGACACTGGCTGGACGGACATCAAAGCGCAGCAGCAGCAGTGGCAGGAGCAGCAGCAGCAGCAGCACTCTCTGATAGCCACGCAGAGTGCAGCAGCAGCAGCAGCAGCGGCAGAGGCAGGGACACTCGGACACAGGGGACAATCGAAGCTTCCCATACCCAATCCCAATCCCAATCCCAGTCCCCAGCCCATCCCATCCCATCCACTGGCATCTTCCATTCGCAGTTGAACTTCCATGGCAGGCCATGCCATTCCATTCCATTCCCCTACCCTTTGACTTTGACATTTCAATGCAAATGATGATGAAAAGCCAAAGACAGCAATAAAAATACGACAGAAAAAAGCAGAGAAAAGCAGCAGCAACAGCAGGGGCAGGGGCAGGGGCAGCAGGGGCAGGGGCAGAGTGACATGGTGGGCTGGGGAGAAGGGCGGAAAGAGGGTTAAGGACGGACGGAACAAAGCCTCTCGCTCCGTGTTGCGAGGTTGGGCCTCGAGGGTAATTTGAATGCCGCCTCAGACGCAGCAGCACATTCTGACAGCAGCCGAAGGAGGCGAAGGAATGCGCCACGGCGGGCACGGGGCGGTGGGGGGTGGGGGCAGCCACTTGACTGGACAAAGGATGTGCCACTGGGTAGCGAGCGGACACAAGCGGGCACTGGACTTGACATACGCACAAAAGCGAGGCGAAGAATCAGTGAATCAGTGGCGGGAAGGGGTCAACTCTGCTTCAGCTGGACACGTGCCATGATCTCACTCTGGGTGTGTGTGTGTGTGTGTTTCGTGGGTCAAAGGTCAGAGGGCAGAGAGCAGAGGCACTGAGGCATTGAGCACAGGTAAACGGTCGCGTGGCAGTGGTCATCGGTCAGCGATTCAAAGCCGAAACAAGTCAAAAAAGGAGCATCAAATGGGAGGAGATGCGCGCAGCTACAGATACGCGGACACGCAGCTACAGATACAGATACATGCGACGACACATACAGCTTAACCCTTGAACTTTTCTGCGCTTGTGACAGGAACACGAAAAAAACAACGGCAACAACAAACAGCAACGACAATAACAAGAGTCAGTGACAATACAGCAAAGTTGTTTGACTCCGACAATGCCAAGCGACGAGCGACAAAGCGACGAACGACAACTGACAGCCTTTCAACGCACAGCCACAGATACACAGATGCAGAGATACACAGATACAGAGACACAGAGCTACAGATAGTAGCGCGGATGTGGAGCGAGAGCTGCGACTGGGGATCCCCGCGCTAATTACGCATTGTTTTTCCGCTACGTTCTCTCTCTCTCTCTCTCTGCCTCTGCCTCTCTGTCTCTGTCTCTCTGGCTGTCTGTCTTTTATTTTTTGTTTGTCGCTCTTTTCTTGCTTTTCGCTGTGTTGCCTGTCCAACCCAACTCCTTCTGCCTCCCAGCTGAGTGGAGTGGAGTGGCGTGGCAGGGCCATTCATTGTTGGCCATTTGGTAATTATAAACGCGAAGAGTGTGAGGCGGTGAGGCGGTGAGGCCAAGGGGCATGCCATGGCAACCAACAAGCCAACCAGCCATCCATCCATCCATCCATCTATCCATCCAACCATCCATCTGTCCGTCTGTCCGTCTGATCTGATCCTGGACAACAGCAGCAAAAGCGAAAAAAGGAAACAACCGAAAACAAGCAACAAAAAACGCGAATAAATAAAGCGAACAAACTGTCAACAAAATGGATATTCGTTGCAAATGTTGCAACATGTCTTGTGCCACGCTGGGCTCACCTGTCAGCGAATCACAGAGCGAGTGTGTGAGTGCCACAGTACGTGGCAGTGTGAGTGTTAATTATCAATTTGGTGGCGCACAGCATGTCGCGACCGCAACGACAATGAAACACCATCAGCACTCCGACTCCTCCGCCTGCGCCTCCCCGCATACGGATGAGGATGAGGAGGTGGATGAGGTGGTTGAGTGAAGGTCGCCAAAAGGGTTAAGGGTCAGATAGATAATACAGCATGCGGCTTAAACCACACAGAGAGCATCAGGCAGCAGGCATCGGGCCATTCAATTATTGACTCATGCTGGCACTAAGCCAGTGTCCTTAAAAAACGACTGACCCCGGGACACACGCGGTACATGGGAGGATATGGGCTATGGGCTATGGGCTATGGGCTGTGGCATACGCTGGGGCATCCACTCGTAGTGCTAGTAGCTTGCCACTCCTGGCTGCTGCTTTCCGAATCAATGGCTAATGCGCACAGCTCATGCAATTTCACGTCCTGTGCCTGGCTGCTTCCCCTTGGCCTCAAAGGATTAGAGCTGCTGGCTCCTTTGTGTGTGTTCGCGTCTGTGTGTGTGTGTTGCCACAAAGAGAGAGAGAGAGCGGGAGGGAGCGAAAAAGCGGAAAAGGATACAGCCAAGGGCTTAAGCAAAAGGTCGACTCTCCCAGTCAGAGCCATGCAAATGCGTTCGAGGCTGCCCTGGCCCATGGCCCATGGCCCATGGCCCCCGGGATGCTGACAGTTGGCAAAGCTGTAACAATTATCCCATTACAGGGAACCCTTTCTTTCTTTCTTTCCTTTTCTGTGTGTGTGTGTTTTTTTCTTCTTTTTTTCGGCCAGCCAACCCGCTGGCCCCCTGCTGCTCCTCCGCATCTCGCATACGCAACGTGGAGCGGGTGCAGCAGCCAGTCAGCCAGCCAGCCAGGCAGGCGGTCAATTTGCCATTTCCTGTGGCAACTTGATGGCTTTGTTTGCCACCAGCTTCCGTCTTACGGTCACTTGAGTCGCCTCCACCCGCAAGCATCCAAGCAGCGGCCGGGAGGCAGGCGGCAGGAGGCGACTTGGCGCGGCGAGAGAGGGACAGTGTCGCTGGGCTCGCTCCTTATTCGGAGTTGAGATGAGCAGCTGACAGAATCAGAGCGTGGCACTCGCCGAACAAAGGACATCACCTTCATCCTTCCACCTTCCAGGGCGTATCCCTTTGGCGCGTGCTTTGCGCGGGTCTGCGACAGACAGACAGACACAGAAAAAGGGAAAAGGGATCTGGGCTCTGATCGGGCTTCGGGGATCAAATGGCCGATGTTTTTCGACAACTTTTACCTCTTTTTTTATGCCGATAATGATAATGATGATGGTTATATGTGCATGGAACGGATCGGAGCGGATCGTGTGCTGCGGCTGCTGCGGCTGCTGCTGCTGATCTTGCGCAACCCTTGACAAAAGGGGGATGAAAACGGAGGATGAATTGTCTGTCAGATTCATTTGCATTTCCTGCTACGTGCGGCAGGCGGCAGGCTACATGCGGGGCCAGCCAGCCGATCCCCGCTCTGATCCTTGTGATCCCTGATCCCCGATCCCGTGCGCAACACACACACAAAAAGGGTCGCGACAAAATCATGTTCAACATGCCTCACCTTTGACAGAGGAAGCTGCCCTGCTGCCTCCTGCTCCTTCGTCCTGTCGCGCGTAACGTCATAAAAATACGGGAGTAAAAAACCAAAAAAAGGAGACACAAAAAAAGGAAAAGTGTGGAGAATGCGTGTCCTGCTTAACCCCGCGGCAGTGTCTCGTGCGCGACAGGCGTTGTCCTGCGCCTCCTCCTACTGCGCCTCCTGCTCCTGCGCTTCCTACTCCTCCTTTCCTCCTTCCTTTCCTCCTCCATGCGCTTCCTTTCCTCCTTCCTCTTCCTCTTGCTTTCAATTTCTATTTTTTTCCTATATATATTTTTGGGAATTTTCCTTTTTGCTTCGGGGGCAGGAGGCAAACCGTTTTAAAGCGTCATTTAAATGCAGAGTGCGTCGTCGCCATATCCATCCGGGGGTAGTTGCCCCGCACCGCACCGCCCCATCCCTGGGTAATAGTTGGGCATTAACACCTTGTCTGTCCACCGCCAGTGAGCCGCTGCCGCTGCTGCTGCCGCTGCTGCTGCTGTCCTGGCGACATGTGGTTTCCGCCTTCGATTAGGAAGCGCCTTTCGCTTTTTTTTTTATTATTATGTTCTTGCTGCTGATATTCTTACCATTCCCTTTTTTTTTTGTATTTTATTTATTAGAAATTTCACATTTTTCATAAATTTTCATTTTCCCCGGCTGGCGCATCTGTTGCGTGTGTGTCCGTGTCCGCGTCCGTGTCCTGGCAGGACATGCCACTTGCCACATGCCACAGCCCATGCATGGTGGGTGGTGGGTGGTGGGTGGTGTGTGGTGGCTGAGCGATTTTCCGATTTCACGTTTTGCGGTGCCCCCTGCCCCTGCCCCATGTTGCATGTTCCATGGCAAATTAACAAATGTCGCGACAAAACCGCAACGAAAACTACACGCAGGACACACAGGACGTGCCCCGATGTGTGCGGCAATGTGGCAATATCCGAGGCAATATTGGCAATCTCCGCTGCCACTGCCGTTGCCACTGCCGCTGCCTGGGCAGCACATTCGGCACATGCCACACGCAATAAATGTGTCCCGTGTCCCGTGTCCTGTATGCCGTGCCCCTACCTCCCACTCCCCGCCCCCCATTTGTAATTAATATTTAGAATATTTGCGGTCTAGACTCTGCCACTAATCGCGGCGCCTCCTCTCTCGTTGCAGAACCCAGCAATTACACATGCTCCACTTGCAAGACGCGCTACACATCCGCGTGGCGCCTCATCCAGCACGTGCAGCACTCGCACGGCGTCAAGATCTACGTGGAGGCCACGGGCACCGCCACTGGCACCGCCACCGCCACCCTCACCGTGGCCACGCCCGCCGCCCTCAACAACAGCGCCTTGGCCGCCGCTGCAGCCGCCGCAGCAGCCGCTGCCGCCGTTGCGGCCGGCGTCAGTCCACAGCCCGCCGAGGCAGCGACGAAGCGCAGCAGCCCCGCTGGAGCGGGAGTCGCCTCCGTCTCCCTGTCCACCTCCGTCAGTTCCACATCCTCCGCGTCGCTGGCCAACACGAGCGGCGGCAGCAACAGCAGCCACGCCAGTCACGGCAGCCACGGCAGTCACGGCAGCGTCAGCGCCGTCAGCATCAGCGCCTCGTCCCCCCAGCAGCAGCAGCAGCAGCAATTGCAGTTGCAGCAACAACAGCAGCAGCAGCAGGCGGCGCAACAGCAGCAGCAGCGCGTGCACCAGCAGCAGCGCGAGAACCTCGCATCGGCAATGGCCGCCGGCATGCGCCACCATCCGCTGCTGGCGCCGCCGGAGTCGATGCACGCCAATCCCTTCCAGCTGCTGCGCATGCCGCTGCCGCCGGCGCTGGCCCAGGGCAACGTAGTTCCTAGCGTGGCGCCGCTGTTCGGGCACGGCCGCCCCTCGCCCGCCGACCACTACCGCATGGAGCAGCTGGTGAGCGAGCAGTTCCGGCATCACGGCTTCAACCTGGCAGCCGCCGCCGCCGCCGCCCAGGCGCAGTTCAATGCCAACGGGCAGGTGGGCGGACAGCAGCTGAATGTGTCCGCCAATGTTCCTACCGTCGCCAGCGGCGAGCCGCGTCCGCCCTCGAGCTCCAGCAGCGGCAGCCAGCGCGGATCCGTGCCGCCCGCCGCCCTGCCGCCGCCGTCGCTCAGCTCCCAGCAGCAGCAGCAGCAGCAACAGCAGCAGGCAGGAGGCGCCTCCACGCCCGGTCTGGTGGGCGGCGGTGGCGTGGGCGGGGGCAGTGGCTCCCTGAAGCTGGAACCGCAGCAGATGGATTTTTACTCGCAGCGATTGCGTCAGCTTGCGGGCACAACAAGCCCTGGAGCTGGCAGCATTGTTAACTCGAGCTCGCCGAGTCCTCGACAGAAGCAATCGCCGCATTTCGCGAGCCCCTCGCCCTCCCAGATAGCCCAGCACCAGCAGCAGCAGCTGCAGCAGCACCACCAGCGGCCCCACTCGCTGACGCCCCCGGAGAAGAGCGGGGACGCGGGCTCCGAGAACGGCAGCCTGGGCAGCCTCGGCCTCGCCCTCGCCAGCACCCCGCGCTCGGCCAGCACGCCGCCGTCGAAGGGCAGCGCCGGTGCCGGCGGACTGGGCGGCCTCGGTCTGGGCCTCAATCTGGGCCAGGTGGTGGGCGGAGGCGCAGCAGGAGCGGAGCAGGCCAGCTGCTTCGCGTGCAGCTACTGCGACAAGAAGTTCCGCTTCGAGAACAACCTGATCATCCACCAGCGGACGCACACGGGCGAGAAGCCGTACAAGTGCACCGCCTGCGACTTCGAGTGCTCGCACATCCAGAAGCTGATGAAGCACATGCGGGTGCACCGCAGTCCGGGCGACGACCAGGACGGCCAGGACGGGCCCGACGACGGCAGCAATGCCGACTCGCTGGAGACGAACGAGGCGGACAACGACGAGGACCCCAATCCGGATGAGTCCGAGGAGGAGATGGGCGATGCCGACGGCGATGGCGACGGCGACAACGATCCCGACGGCGATGTCGATCCCGACGCCGATGGCGAGGGCGACGACGAGGACGAGGACGAGCTGGACGACTGCGAGGACATGGACTACAAGGCCGAGGATCTCAGCGTGAGCAACCGCATCGACGGCAAGAGCCAGAGCCCCAAGACGACCAGCTCCGGCGCCACCTCGCTGGTGGGCGAGCTGATGGACAAGTTCGGGCTCTCGAACATCGCCCAGTACAGCGAGGCGTACAAGCAGGCGCTGCAGGAGTCCGGCCGCAAGGAGGCCGCCTCCGTGGCGGCTGCCGCCGCTGCAGCAGCCGCAGCCGCCGCGGCCGCCGTGGACAACAACAACCGCGGCGGGGGCGCGGGACCGGGCTCTGCCTCGGGAGCGGGCGGCGCCGACAAGATGAACGGCCTGCCCGTGGCCGCGCTCCGGCTGCGCGACGAGTTCGCCAAGAACTGCAACATGTTCCAGCAGCCGCAGGACGGGCCCGGCCAGGTGCCGCTCTTCAATCCGTTCCCCAACCCCTTCGAGCTGAGCAAGCGCATGAAGATGGACGGCGGCGACTGGTGGGGCATGTCCGCCCTGCACCGCAACGAGGCGCTCTTCGAGAACCTCAAGCTGAAGCCCCTGGGCCTGGGCGGCGCCAACGCCCTCATCCAGGGCCCGCTGCTCAAGAAGGAGAGCCGCCAGCGCAACGACACCTGCGAGTTCTGCGGCAAGGTGTTCAAGAACTGCTCCAACCTGACGGTCCACCGGCGCAGCCACACCGGCGAGAAGCCCTACAAGTGCGAGCTGTGCTCCTACGCCTGCGCCCAGAGCTCGAAGCTCACCCGCCACATGAAGACGCACGGCCGCACCGGCAAGGACGTCTATCGCTGCCGCTTCTGCGACATGCCCTTCAGCGTCCCCTCCACCCTCGAGAAGCACATGCGCAAGTGTGTGGTGAACCAGGGCAAGGCGGCGGCCGCCGCCAATGCCGTGGCCGCTGCCCAGGCCGCCCAAGCTGCCGCCCAGCAGCTGCAGGCAGCCGCCCAGCATGCCCAGGCCGCCCAGCAGCAGCAGCAGCAGCAGCAGTCGCAGCAGCAGCAGCAGCAGCAGCAGCAGCTGCCCGTGCAGTCACAGCTGTCGCCCACATGCCCCATGGGCGTGGTCGGGTATCCGCCACAGTTCGGAGTCTCCGTTGGGGGCCACAACCTCTCGCTGCCGGGCAGCGTGAGCGGGGACAACGACTCGAATGCGTCCTCCAGCCTCACCGTGCATCCCATTTCGCTGAAGGAGGAGGCATGACTTTTTAGCAGCTGGAGCAGCGCGCCACCCCCGCCACACCAACACCTGCACCCGCACATGCCACAACTGCCACACCATGCGGCACATGCCCATCCGCATCAGCATCAGCATCCCCACCATCCAGCGCTCTCGCATCCGCACGCGCACTCGTCGCACCTGCAGCTGCAGGGACCGCTGGTGACGGTGACGGCACCGCCGCCAACGCTCCACCAACTGGCCAGCAGCAGCAGCAGTCGCAGCCGCATCATGTCGCGCATCTTCTAAAGATGTCCACAATCTCCCCGTGTATATAGAGCCCCGCCCCGCACCGCCCCGACCCGTTCCCTTATCCCTCACCTTGCCACAAGTTGACATCAAGTTACGGTTATGTACCAGCAGCAGCAGCAGCAGCCCCCACGGATACCCTGCAACTTTTACAAAAAGATTGCCCCCCCACCCGCACCCGCACCCGCTCACCGTGCACTCCCGCGAGACACCGCCAGCTGCACTCAGCCAAGCTCCTTGAAGGCGACTAAAAAACACACACACACACACACACACGACCAGAGGCATTTAATACCAAAGCAATAACCGTTATGTAATATAATTTTAAAGATTCCAATTTTTTTTTTGTTCCAATCCCCAAAACAAATCGAAACGAAACGAAACGAAAGTGAAACCATATATATATAGGTACACGTATTTTTTTTTATCACCCAATTTTTTTGTGCTTGTAATTTAAAAATAGTTCGATAGATTATTGTACATTTGTGCGCATCGCTCACGATGGCCAATCGAAAGTTATCGATTGCCGGGACAGAGCGAGAGAGAGAGGAGTAATCGTGTGGACACACATTTTCCAGTGTATTTTTAGGCCTAAGCTAACGGATTTGTATGTATATGGAAGAAATGGGCATGAAAGAAAAACCAAAAACGAATGAAAAACCCTAAAAAAAACACACACACACACACACAACTAAAACTACATTTATAGAAAGAGAAAAACTAAAAACTAAAGAGGGGGGGACAAAACCGATAAAATAAAATATAAAAAAAAAATCAACCACGACAAAAATTCAGGCTCCCAGCGAGCCACAAAAATAAGCAAAAATTATACTCTAAAACTTAACTTAATATGAATATGATATATAATATATGTACGTATGTATAACTATATATAGGAGATCGCATATGCGATATGCGATATGCGTGTGTGTTTGTGTATGAAACGAATGAAGGATATATATATATACTTTTTTTTTTTCCATCGATGTACATTTTTTGGTAGTAAATCTAGAGCTCCGAAAGGGGCGAGCACTTGTAAAAACTCTTCGACCCCTGCCCACTTGGCCACTGGCCCACACTTCTGACACTCGATTATTTGATTCGATTTTCGTTGAAAAGAAGTACCCCCGCCCTGCCCCCTGCCCCCGGCCCACCTGTCCCACTAGTTTACTTTATTTTCGATAATTCTTTTTTGCGCCTAGAAATAAATTCTATTATTAAATGTAATTTAAACAAAACAAAAAACGAAAAATAATCAAATTTTTTTACATACATAAATAAATATAAATGTAAAACACAAATTTTTTTAAACAATTTTAGCGTAAGCAAAGCATAAAAGAAAAGTAAAGAAAATCAAGAGAAACGATAAGAAAACCCCCACACAAAATCGAGGCGGAATGCAAATTAGAAATGTGAATGATTGGAAGGCGAACAGAAATTTGTACGTAAAACTTCAAGTGAAAGCAAACGAAAAAAAAAAAACAAAAACAAAAAAGAAAACAAAAAACGTAAAGAGAGGAAAGCAATTAACGAGAAAATACCGAAGCAACAACAAACAAACAACAACTAGATTTTAGAAGACTGAAGAACTGAGGAACGAAATGAGATGCGTTTTCTTGCTGTAAAAGACAAGGTCAACCGGAACCGGATAGACACGGACAGAAGAGAGGCGAAGACACACACACAGACACACAGACAGACACACACTCAGAGAATACGAACGGACGAGAGAGAGATTTTTTTATGAATTGTTTTTTTGCTGTTGATTTTCGTTATTTGATTGAACCAAAAACAAAAAAAAAGAAAAGATTGAGATCCAAATTTTAATTAATATTTAATTGATTGTTTTTTAGTAGAATGAAAATGTTTGTGAACCAAATTCAAAGGCAACAACAAATGACATTAGTTTAAACTTTGTTTGTCCTGTAAAAGCCCCCCATCAGTCCTTCCCCCCAACAACTCAGAAAAAAAAAACGCCACACACCGAAAAGAAATCCCTCTACTATTGCGGTGGCATCAGCACCCTGAAGGCACTGCAATAGCACGGGGATTTTGCTGCATTGCGATTCTCAGCGAAGTTTACCGTGCACAATTTATGGCATTCGACAGCGAGGATGAGATAAATTTAAGGAACCAGGTTTAATGCATTGTGTTTCAGAGACAGCCGACATGAGTATGCCCCGATATACGAGTACACCTATAGATATATAAATAAAAACGTATATGAAGCGAAAACTGAATAAAAAACAAAAAAAAACCCATGAAAAACTATTAAAAAAAAAACCATACAAATTATGTTTTATTTGAACCACCCCCTGAACCCCGTTCTATCCACACCCCCTTCCCAAGCAGGAAGCGATTGGATCCTTTTTATTTGTATATACTTTGATTTGATTTCCACACACACAGAAAAACGAAACGAAACGAAAACAAAAAAAAAAAACAGAGAAACGCGGCGAAGATGAAGCTGAAACGGAAACCGATACCGAAACGAAATGAACCGAAACGAAACGAAACGAAACATAGCCAGCAAGCAAACTAAAAACTATCATTAAATCTTAGAGAATTAATTGTAGCTATAAAAAACCAAAACAAACAAAAGAAAACTTTATACTTAATAAACGAAAAAAACCACGTAAGCGACAAAAAATAGAAAAACAAAGAGATGGCGAAGAGATGACGAAGAAGAAGAACAAGAAAAAAGTAAAAAAAAAACGTAAAGAAAAGAAAATCCCGAGCACCAGCACGGGGTTTATTGTTGTTGTCAGTTTGGCCGAGCAATAGCAATGGGAATGCCGAGGAGTCAAATTTATAAACAAAACAAAACAAATCCGATAAAAACAAAAAAAATATTTTTCAAATGTGTGTAATTTTTTGAACGTAACAATAATGGATACGAAATGGAAAAAACAAACAAATTTAAGAATTAATAATTACAAAATAGTTGTCTGTGTTACAAAAATACGAAAGAAAACCAAAAAAAAACCAAAAATACAATTGCAAAAACTGTAAGCGAGACGTGTGTTATTTCTCTTCGTTTTGCGGCACTTTTGTTTCCAGGTGAGCTGCCATAAACTTTATGGCAGGACACCCTAAAAGTAGGCAACCTCAGCCGCAGCGGCAGCAGATCGTGTGCGATCGAACGACAACTGCTGCATACCCTGGGGAGCAGACTGGCACGGATCCTGCCACCAGATGCCGCTCTCAGGCTACGCACACACGTACGCACGCTCTTCCGCTCTCTGCACACACACTCGTACGCACTCGCACACACACATGATGTGCCGCCTTACAGCCCTCAAAGCGTTAGAGGGAAAGTTGAGTGGCCCAATCTTGCCGCCATTGGCCACCGTCAGACCCCCACTGACCCACGCCGGCCACTCGCGACCAGCGCCACTGACCAATCCCCACGCCGCCTGGCCGCCCCCACATTACTCATGTGTGCGGAAACTTCAATTGGCATCCAGTCGTACGACTGCGAGCAGAACCGAAACGAACCTCACACATGCTGCGGCGACAGCGCTGCCAGCGACAGCAGCAGCAGACAGAGCAGCAGCAGACAGCGCAGAGACCAAGCCACGCCAAGCCAAACCACTGCCAACCTCCCACAAGTCCAGTGGGCAGTGCGAACCTGCTCAGGCAGCCCACATCGGTGCGCTGTCGAACATGTTCGACTGCCTCGCCACCAGGCGGGTGGTTGCAAACGGACATCGAGCCAAGCAGCAAACACTCGCATGAGCAATGGATGGTTGCTGGTGGGTGGGGAAGCGGGTGGGGGAGGGAGTTGACCCAAGCTGGTGTGGGGTAGTCCTCAACGGATGTGTGTGTGGGTGGTGGGGGGCTCTGCAAATAATAGTTTCCATACCACTGGGAGCACTGGCATGCAGCGAGGGTGTACTGCACTTGTGCCGGCGTATGTAACAGGCATACCCTCGCAGTCCGAACAAAACAAGAAGTTTCCGACTTTACTACACCTTAGATGAGGAGGCTAGAAAAGCAAATGAGGATACCATTCATGTGCTGGCTCCTCGCTCTCGCTGTACAATTCAAAACAAGGCGAATAGTCCAATTATTTCAAACAAAAATGAGAGAATCAGCTTGAAATGTATTTATTTTTCTGTTTTAATTGCTTTCAGTAAAGTCTCAAGTCGAACCATCAAATTTTGAATTTAGTCAAAGATTGCAAGGCAACAAATGCCTGGTATGGATGAGCCACAAGTACTGCGCCGGAGGAGATTGCAGCCGGTTTCGCATCAAAAAGGAAGTACGCATTGGCCCGTGCTGTTGCAAAAGAGCGAGGAGCATTGCATGTGGAAAGAAGATGCCAAACTATTCAGCGCAGGCAAATACGCAAATATCTCTGGCATGCTGTCTATCGATCCATCAAAAATATTCCCCAACTGCCAAATATGTATTAATTGTATTAATTGCTGTAGGTGTAAAGCATTTACCAGATTCATTGGATGAAGTTCATATATATTTAGTACATACATGTAAATATATGTATGTAGTCTTTAATTTCATTTTGTACTTGTATTTACTTTGATTTTTTCCTCGTGCTACAAGTAAAACTTATTTTAAATGCCTATTGCAACAGAGAGGTGTTATAGTTTCATTTACAATATTTAATCTTATTTCTAAACAGTATCTGACATACACAAAGATTCATTTATTTTATCTTATTTTGCATTTAATTTAATCCAAGCTAAATTTTTCATTTAACTTGTATTACAGTTATGTTTGTATATGTATATTGTTTTATATTGTTGTTTTTATTTTTTAATTTATTTAAAGTTGTATACGTGTTATATTTGTGGGTGTTTTTTGTTAATTTTTCCTAAATTGCATTGAGTTTAGTTACTTATATTAGCTGTGACAGTTGCTGTCCAATATTTATTATCCCACTGTATGTATTTTCTAAAATATTACATTACACGGAATAATATTCTCTTCATCTATATAAGGAGTACAAAACATATTACCAGAAGGTGCATCATCATCATCTTCATCGAATTTACTTTTGCTAGAAACCATAAAAGTTTTTGTACTAGACAACCAAACTCTATATCATACTAAAACTCTCTCAGCCAATTTGGACTTACAATTAAGTCGAATTTGCTATTATTTCATAGCTTCAGAGCATAAATTTTACATTTCATCGCCAGCTGAATAATAAAAATCGGAAAACAAATAATTTGCATTGTATTTTTGTTTGATAGATAATTTTGTTACAAATCTGTCAAATGGTTGCCATTGAATACTCTTATATTCCAATATAGGGAGGCAAAAAAAGGCATATTTTTGGTTAAAATACTTGAGGGGGAATTTACCCTCAAGTCGCTGATTTTTTCCTTTCTTGCATTAAATGTTTGTCTTAAGCTTCTATCTGTTCCGCCACTCGCAGCACTGGATCATTGTCATCTGGGCCATCTGTGTACATACATACATACATATGTAACTCGGCGTTGGGCAGTGTTGAGCAGAGTATTGGGCCTGGGGTACAGTGTGTGTAGCGGCTGAAGGTGGGCAATTAATAAAAGTTCCTTTGCCAAATGCGGACACGGACCCCACTTGGTGCGCATTATTCATTCTCCATTTGCATGGGCCCTGCGTCCCTTGTCCTGCGTCCTGCATCCACAGACCTTAAACCTCTTCCCCAAACAAGGACTGCGATTCGGTCTGTGGCTTGGTCCTGGCAGCTGGTGGTTCGTGGGGGCTGTGTGGAGGAGGCTGCTGCCTGGTGGCTGCTGCCTGCTGCCTGATGGCTGATGGCTGGTTGGAGGATGTGTGAAGGCGATGGGCGACATTTGTTCCTGCAACGACTAATTCAAGTACGTGTGTGTGTTTTTTTTTTTTTCCATGGATACGCCATGGTGGGTGAGAATCTTTAAAAGACGTGACCGGCCCGTACCAGTCAACGAACTGGACTACCCCTCCGGGGCTTCCCAGCTAAACTCACCACACACAGCTACGCACCTCATTCCCCGCGGGATCACCGCAAAGTATTACTTCGCGGGGATGGGTTGCCTACTTTAGGCACTCTCCGCCAAGCGTCGCTCCCTTTCGCATCTTCTCAGATCGCTCTGGATGTCTATAAGGGTGTCGCAGACTCGCTTCCAATTCTCCTCGGACTCCGTCATGTAGGCCATCAGCTCCTCTGGTGGTGGGACGAACCATGTTCTTGAGCGGTACCTCGTGCAGTGGTAGATCACATGCTCCGGATCCTCGCTCTCCTGCGGGCACTCGGGACACTCGGGGGTGTCCTCGTGTTTAAACCTGTGCAGGTACTTCCTGTAGCCTCCGTGGCCCGTCAGAAATTGGGTCAGGTGATAACTCACCTCTCCGATTCGCCGCCCTATCCATGGCTCGATGTCTGGAACAATCCTGTGGGTCCATCGTCCATTAGTGGCTGTGTTCCACCTTGCCTGCCATGTTGCTATCGACGCCAGTCTTGCCGATGCTCTGATGGTCTCTGCCATTCTACCTAGCTCCGGGCGCTCTGCGTAAAGCTGCGTCATCTCCGTCGCTAGGATATCCACCGGTATCATACCCGCGAGGACCAGGGCAGCATCATCCGACACTGTCCTATATCCGGACACAACTCGAAGAGCGCAGAGCCTGTAGGGCACTGACAGCTTCTTTCGGAGACTCTTGTTGCCGATTAGGACTGACGACCACACCGGCGCAGCATACAACAGAATAGAGGCCACTACTCTTGACAGGAGTAGCCGTCGGCCTGCCTTTGGGCCCCCAATGTTGGGGAGAATCCTCGACAGGGCTGCCTGCATCCTGGAGGCTTTCTGGCTGACGTACTCGAGGTGGGCACGGTAGCTCAATCGGTTGTCCAGCATCACGCCAAGATACCTTATCGAGTCCTGCGACTTAATAGTCGCACTTCCCACGTCGAAAGACGCATACTCCACCTTTTTCCTACTCGTGATGAGAACGGCCTCCGTTTTATGGCCGGCCAGGTCTAGTCCTGCACTCTTCATCCATCTGGACACGATCCGGACTGCCTCACTCGTCGTCGCCTCTATCGCCTGGAGCTCCTTGGCCACTACGACCAGTGCTAAGTCATCGGCAAAGCCAATCAGCTGGCATCCCTGCGGAAGCTGGATTCTCAGGACGTCGTCATACATTATGTTCCACAGAAGAGGTCCTAGAACTGACCCCTGTGGAACTCCGGCTGTCACCTTGTAGAGCTTCGGTCCTTCCTCCGTTTCGTACCTCAGTACCCTATCCGACAGATAATTAACTATTATCCGGAGCAGGTAGGTGGGGATTCCTATTCTTCCGAGGGTCTCCTTGATTCGGGTCCAGTTCGCCGAGTTGAACGCATTTCGGATGTCCAGGGTCACAACCGCGCAGTACTCCTTCGTGCCAAATCTCCATCGGGTTCCCTCTATCGCCTTAGATGCGATGTCGGTGACCGCTCTGATGGCGTCGACCGTGGATTTGGCCTTCCGGAATCCATACTGGGACTCCGACAGAGCGCCCTTCTCCTCGATTACCGCTAGTAATCTGGAGTACAGGATCCTCTCCAAGACTTTACCGACGGTATCCAGCAGGCATATCGGGCGGTATCCTGACGGTTCCTCCGGGGGCTTATTTCCTTTTGGCAAAAGGATTAGGCGCTGCACCTTCCACTGCTTGGGAAAAACTCCTTCCCTTAGGCATCTGTTGTAGGTGTCAACAAATACTTCGGGTCTGGTGGTTGCTCCAAGCTTTAAAGCCTTGTTGGGGATCCCGTCTGGTCCTGGGGCCTTTTTGTCTCCGACTCTCCGCATGGCTGCCGTCACCTCCTCTGCGGAAATCGGCTGCCACAGTTCGTGGTCTTGTCGCGGGGAACTCCAATCCTGGTGTGGGTGCTGTGGGAAAAGTGCCTCCACGATGCTACGAAGTAGCGTCGGGCACGTTACTTCCGGCGTTTCCTGGCTTCTGATCTTCTTGGTGACGACCTTGTATGCCGTCCCCCAAGGGTTTATGTCCGCCTCCTCGCATATCTGCTTAAAGCAGGACGACTTGCTGCTTTTAATTGCGCGCTTAAGGGCTCGCTTGGCTGCACGGAGATCGTCTCCCAACGTGTCGAACTCTGGGCGGCCCCTCGCTCTCTGGTAGCACCTCCTGGAGCGTAGGCATGCTTTCCTGAGCTGGCCGATCTCTTCGTTCCACCAGTAGCAGGGTGCTCCTCGTCTGCTCGGCTTCCTTCGCGGCATTGCAGCGTCGCACGCCTCCTCTAGGCGCATTGCAAGTTGCAGAGCCAGACTATCTGCCGTTTCCCCCATTGGGTTCCAGTTGGCGTCGCGAAGACACTCCCTGAACGTTTCCACGTCCAAGTGGTCGTCCTTCCATCTGGGCCCGGTAGTCTTTGCACGCTGTCTCCTTCGACTTTCTCCGCAGTCGAAATGGATCGCCTGGTGGTCGCTAAACGTAAACTCCTCGCTCACTCTCCATGTAGATTTCCTACAGAGTGAGCTGCTCATGAACGTAAGGTCTATAATAGACCCACGTCCAGCCTTGAAGTACGTCAGCTTCCTTCCGTCGTTCACAAGCACCACATCCAGGGACACAAACTCTTCCAGCAGACACGCGCCTCTGGCGTTAGTCTCCTCTGCTACCCCACTCCACTGCCCACGCATTAAAGTCGCCCGCTATCACTAGGGGCGCTCTGCCGCGCGAGTCTTCTGCTATTTCTGCTAGCATCCTCTGGAAGCGCGCTAGGTCCCAACTCGGCGGAGCATAGCAGCTGTAGAAGGTGACCCCTCTCAGCTTCGCTCTGACGAAACCGTCGTTGGCTGCGCATATCTCCCGTGGGGGTTTTTACAGCCCAGATGGCTGCCTTCCCGCATCTGCTGTTGGTCCAGCCGCTTCCCGGTATCGTCCTGTATGGCTCGCATATGAGTACGACGTCCGTCTTCCGCTCTCTAACTGCTTGTCTCAGGGAGAGACTGTGCAGCTTCGCAGTGGTTGAGATTCAGTTGAGTGCATCTCATGCTGATCTCTTCGATAGGGCGCTCCTAAACAGGGGCATCTACCGCTGCCGGCCACGTGCTTCCAGTCGGCGCTCTTCCCCTTGCAGAGCATGCACTGTGGCTCCGAGTCGCAGTCTTTTGCTAGGTGGTCCTCCTTACCGCATCTCCTGCACAGCTTTGATCTATCGATCTCGCTCCTGCACTGCCGTGCCATGTGCCCAAATTCGAAGGCATCGGAAGCACTTGGTGACGCTAACCCGTTCGCGGAGTCTGCATCTAACCCAGCCTACCCTCAGCACTCCCAGCTTAAGCGCCTTTTGAGCGCTCTCCGCTGGGAGTCTGATTGTGGCCGTCTGCGTTCCTCCGTATGCCTTCCACCAAGTGGATGTCCTCTGCCGTTAACTCCGTGAGGCTTACCTGGCTTCTCATTGCGTCCACTATATCATCCCTAGTGGTGATCTCGTCGAGGTCCCTGCATTCGAGACTCACCCGATGCGTCAGGGTACGGACTTCCGCCTGCTCACCCAGCGTCCCAACTACTAGACTCTTGAAAGTCTCGGTCTCCTGTCCCGACTTGTTGAGCTGCAGCAAGAGCTCTCCTTTTTGCGTCCTCCTGATCCTGGCGACCGCGTCTCCGAGTCCGTGAAGGGTTTCATCCGTCTTCACTTTTCGCAGTATTTCCGCGTAGCTGGATTCGCCTTTCGTGGAGATTATTATGGCGTCCGGCCGCATCTTCTCCACGAGAGCTCCGGGCGGCTTTTCCCTCTTCTTCCTTCCGCGTCGGTTGGCCACGGTCCGGAAAGGAGTCTCCGCGGGCGCTTCGTTCTCCATTTCGATGGGGGCGTCGTTTCCAGATGCTACGCCTGGCGTGGTCTGTGCCTCGACTGATGCCTTGCTTCTCTTTGTCCTTGGTGTTGGCGCACCTGCAGCCTGCTTCCTCTTTGGCTCCGGAGCCGTTCTAAAGAACGGGGAGGTCTGAGAGGACTGGTGAGTCCTGATCACCGCCTTGGCTCCTTCGTCATGTAGCTGGATGGCTACCAGCTCATACAGCACCCGTATGCTCTCGATCGAGTCCCGCATAGGCTGGTGTATAGAGCGCCTCTTCCCATCCTCGAGCATCTCCACAAGCTGCGTGATTTCTCTTCCGAGATCACGTAGTGCTGTGCTGCTCTCCTGCTCCTGGCGTTGCACCGGTCCCGTGCGAGCCGTCGAGGGCGCGTCAGTCCGTTCGCCGGTCGGGGTCCTTGCCATCTTGTTGCTTTTAGTAAAGCCGTCTACCTTTTCTATCATAGTTGGTGTCTTCATTCGATTGGGTCCCAACTCATAAGCCGTTGTCCTTGTCCGTTGTACAGTCGCGTTCTGATCCCATGGTTGTCTAAGCAAGCGGAGAGGCAATGCGAGGGTTGACTCTCGCCCTTATGGGGTCGAGAGTTCAGAGCCGGATCCGCGCTAGTCAGGAGTAACTCAACTGAGCCTGTACGTCCAACTTAATGGCGACGAAACAAGGAGCGTGCTTAGAGATTTGCCAATTTTTCACGGGACGGGGGCAGAAGCAGCATTAACCTAACAGCCGTTTCGGCAGGATTTCACTCCGCGTACTAAGGTGCTAGAATACTGGCTTCCGTCAGCCCAGGGGTCGTCAGGTATGAAAGGGGGGTCCAGTTCCGATCCTAAGACTTTACTGGTCTCCGTCTTAGTCGCCTTCTCGTATTAACTAGGTATTATGAAGACCTATCCGGGGATACCTGGCATGTGCCGGCGGTTACGAGCTGCTTTAGTGCTCCGGGAGAGGAATCGACCTGTCCATTACCAATTTAATGGAATTCAGGGTCTTTCCGCCTACTACAAGGCACCTATCCGGGCATAACATCCCCGTGTCTTCTTAGTCGCCTCATACGACAAGCTATGACGTGCTGTGGTGGTATTCTATTTCCCGCTCACCACACGGGTGTACGGGGGGGGGGGGGGGTGTGTTGTGTGTAAGGTACGGGTACCCCTCCCCCCTCTGTATTGTTGGTTTTTTGGCCGGAAGGGGTGAATTTTCTGTTAGCTCGCCGAGATTCTTTTCTGATGATAAATTAATTTATTATGTTCGAATTGAAGCACTCCTGCAGCCAGCCACCAATGTGAATGCGAGCGAGCGAGCGAGCGGATGTAGCCAGCCATGTACGAGTGCGAGGGTATCTTCTGCCCAGCACCGGAGTCTGGGTATCCGGACCCGCAGGACGCACAGCTCTTTCACTCCTTCTCTTCACGGCTAGATGTGTGTGTGTGTGTTCGTGTGTGAGCGCTTCCTTTGCCCGTTTCAACCCCATCGAGTGTGCACAATTACAAAAACAACTACAGAAATAATGAACAACACCATCTGACCACTTGAATAATTCCAAAGTGGCGGGCGGGGCGGGTGATGTTTTAATTGAAACCCTTGCCGGGGGAATGGCGTCTGTGTGCGACCACTGCCAGTGCCACTGCCAGTGCCACGGACACCCACCCGGGGACCGAGAATAAGCGTACAGTTGAACAAACATGGCGGCAGCCTCATCCTCATCCTCATCCCCATCCTCATCCACCGGGCGATAAAATACTATGAACGAATGCCCCGTTGCACTGAGCTCACCCAAGGAGATCCTCTCAGGAGATCCGATGCCCGAGAGCCTGCAGCTCTAACGAGCAGGCAAGTACTCCAAAAAACAAAAAAATATTACAACATTTAACGCTTCCCGCGCATTGTTTTCATCATTTACTCGCTCGGTTTTTGTTTGTTTTATTTTTTAGCAAAACAATAAAACAGTCGCAGAGACAAGTCTTCGACTACGGCCACGGCTACGGCTACAAGTCTCCAACTCTGCAGCTGACTCTGCCGCTGACTCTCGCTCTGGCTCTGGCTTTGGCTTTGGCCTCCCAATGCCATTGGAAAGATACCGCAAAGTTCTGCACAGACGCGAATGAGGAATCTTGGTTAGGCAGTGCCTCGAGATGGGTGGCGGTGGGAGGGACTGGGAAACGTGGGTGTCTAACCCGGAAAGCAAAGAAAGTCAAAGAACAAATGTCTACGGCTCCAAAGGCGGCGCACATTCATATTCGCCAGCAATTGAAATTAAAATTGCGAACTGTCGGATGCCCTCTAGCCTCCGCTTCAGTTGATGGCTGATCGCGTGCTCCAGTATTTGATGCGTTTAATACAAGTATTAAAAGTATATAAGAGAAAGAAGAGAAAGAAGATCCAAGCTCAGCTCTTTCTTTGATCGGATAGACCTCCTCACATGGCCATTGATGGCTTAACTCTGCTTTGGGGGGTGGTAAAAACCCCGCAAAGTGATCGCTGTATATATCCAATGGTACATCCAATACATGGGATAAGTGCAGGCAAAAGAGAGGCAAAGGTAAAGCCTGTGAATATTCCAACTCTGCAGCTAGTCGCTTCAGTCCATAGCCTCTCCACAGCCTCTGCTGACTGTTGCTGTTGCCGATATGCCGCTGACCTACGCATTGGCTGGAGTGCAGGGTATAGACAAACCGTAAAGGATGCACGCGCATTGCCACCACAAGCAAAAGGCAACCGAAAACCAAAATGAAGCGAGCAGAGCAGAGGAGTAGAGGAGCGAGGCGAGGCGAGGCGACGAGGAGCAGCCCGGATTCGAGCCCAAGCCCGGACTCAGACGCGAACTGAGGCCCGGTCTTGACTCTACGGCTACGTCTGCGTTTACGCGGCTACGGCCACTGTTCGGGCAATGGGCAATGGGCCCTGGCCACCCGCCCGTTCCACACGGGCCGCGTAATAGCTCCACCAAAACATGCAGGACACACAGGCACACAGACACATGGCCATTATGTACCACTGTACATATGTATGTACCATGCATATATATGCCCACATGTGGGTGTGTGTGTGTGTGTGTGTGCGTGTCCTGATGCTGGATATCGTGCTCTAGAGACCAAATGGAAACTTAAGCCTTTCTTTTGTGCCCGCTAAGGACTCTCATGCTGTCCATGAACCTTTGTGGCGTTATAAAGAGCGAATGAGTGGAGCGCCGGCGAGGGGTGGGGGCGGTGGGCGCGTAGGGAGGCAGAGCAAGGCAGAGGGATGGGCGGGGAAGGTGAGCGAATGAGAGAGCGGATGGTCGAGGTCCCTTTCAATGCATCCTTTTTGGTGCGAGCGAATTTCGTCTTGCTGTCTGTGTGTCTGTGTGCCTGGGTGGGTGGTGTGTGGGGTGTGTGGGGAGTGCAAGTGCACTCTCTGTCCTCGCATTGTCTTTGCCCGCTCACACAAGCACACACACACACAGGACACACACAGGACACACAGGACACACACAGGACACACACATGGACTCACGGCAGGACACATGGCATGCTCGTTCGCGCACTCGCTGGTTCGTTAATAAGAGCCCCAAAGCGGAGCTCCCAGGCGCACCCGGGCAATGCCCAAAGCCCTGCCCCAGGGGTCCCCATACTCCCACTCCCACTTGCCCTGCCCTGCCCATCCCCCTGCCCATCCGGCAGCAGTGGCTAACTTTGCATCACTGTCCACACACACACATGGAAAGGGTAGAGTGAGAGGGAGAGGGGGAGAGAGCGCAGGTTGGAGTTGCAAAAGAGAGAAATAATGAATAAAAGAATCATTAAGCCGGTGGAATGTGTGCTGTGTCTGTGTGTGTGTGTGTGTGTGTGTGTGTGTGTGTCTGTGTGTGTGTTTTCCTGTGTGAATGTCTAGCCTTGTCCCCGGGCTCCCCCCCGCCACACCTTTGTCAACCTGGCAACGGCAACCCTGGCCAGTGGAGAGTGCAACTTTTTGCCCCTCTGCACGCCCCACCCCACTCCACCCCCACTCCACTCCGCTGCACACCCCCCACCCTGCCCGCTCTATTCACTTGCTGCATGGCTGACATTCAATGACTTCTCTAACTTTTCACTCGGTTGTTTGCATTCTTTTTCGCCCCCAACCCCCGTCCGACCCGCCGACCCACCGACCCACCCACCACCTTCCGCTCTCCTTCTCCCTGTTGGACCCTCCTTTATAGGTGTGTTGCTGTTGTTCTTTGGAGTTTTCAAACAAAACGCGAATACGAATGCAGTCCTGGAGTTGGCTTTGCCATTGTCCCCACTACGAGCCCCCACAGCCCACACCCCACCCCCAGCCTGCATTTGCCTCCTGCTGTTGCATCGCTTCGCTTATTTGGAAAATCCATTTGTCCACCTGCCGTCAAAGGGGTGTGGGGGCGGTGCTTCTGGCGTAGCTGTGCCGCCTGCTGGACTTTTGGATTGTTGCCTTCACTGTTGATGCTGCTGCCGCTGCTGCTGCTCCTCCTGGCTGCACTTTGTTGCACGATTACTTTTTCAGACTGTCGGAGATACTCAGCAGAAGAGATACCAGCACGGAAATTTAAACAAAATACCCAAAGAGATAACATTTGGGGGGGTGTAGAGTCCAGGAAAAAAGGCTTCCTCACGCACTGCAATTGTCGTGTGCCTTAATTAAACTCTAATTGCTAATGGCAAGACTAGTGACAGAATTTGGACAAAATTTAGGCAGAATTTGGATAGAATTTAGATGGTTCGTGCCTATGGCACTGCACTGCCTTCGCTTGCCGGCCGCACATGCTGCAATTTTTATGGACGGCAAAAGAGTTGAGCTGCGATTTGCATTGTGGCACGTCCGGGTCCGGGTCTGGGTCCACAGGCTCACCTGAGGATTAGCACTCATTAGCCCCCCCGCCCAGCCCTCCAACGCCGTTTCAGAGCACTTGAACACTCTAATTAAATTCCACACTCGACTAACCCCCGGGGATGGGCATGGAAATGCGACTGCGAATGGGAATCAGAATGGAAAGCGGGGGGATGCTGTGGCCTGCCCCTGAAATGAAGGGGTCAACGAGCCCGAAAAGGACCCTTCAAAATGATGCTAAAAAAGAGATCCTGTTTTTTGTCTCATTTCGGCAGGGCGATGTGCAGCTTCCGGCCGGCATCCGTGATCCGTGATCCCAGATCCCAGATCCCAGAGCCGAGATCATTGGGGTTAATTGGCTTGATGTTTGACCCCACACTGACCCCGACACGACCCCGCTCTCTGATGCTGGACG
The DNA here is from genome assembly GCA_018150885.1 of Drosophila tristis. NCBI lineage: Eukaryota > Metazoa > Arthropoda > Insecta > Diptera > Drosophilidae > Drosophila > Drosophila tristis. Next base: position 3,146,082 of record JAECWT010000215.1, on the reverse strand, counting down.
ATTGCTTGTTTATGCAACCAAAAAACAGCATCAAAAATCTGCTAAATTCCACAGCAAATGCACAGCCCAGGCAAATGAGGCGGCAGCAACCCCTGCTGCCTGGACCACGACACAGGACACGCAGGACGCAGGACTCAGGACACAGGACCCAGTAGGCAGAAGGCAGGAGGCAGGACCTGCGGGACCTACATGGACCGGTTGGCCGGGTCTGCTGCTGCTGCTGGCTGCTGCTGCTGGCTGCTGCGGTCGGATGCCTTTTTGCTAATGTCGCACTATTTATTAGCCTTAGGATTAATAAATTTTATTTGGTCACCGTCTTAATGAAATCAGCAACGCAAATGGGCTGGCGGGCGGCCGGGGGGGGCACGGGGTTCAGGGCTCAAGCGTTAGGGCTGCGGGTGCGGGGTTGGTTGGGGAAGGGTGTGTCGGGAAACCATTTCAATCTGCTTCGCTTTCGGTTCGGTTTTGGGTTTTTCGGCTGCCCAGGGGGCAGGCCCCATGTGTCCCTGGCCTGCCTGGTGTTTGTTTGTATGCCCCACGCAATCGCACTGCCAGAAGATATTGTATCTTCGCACACACACACACACACACACTGAACCACGCAAGGCACACACACCCACAGAGCCACACCAAGTTTGGGGCAGCTCTGAAGTTGCCAATTTGCCTTTTTGAATTTACGCATAGCTAAAAGTATCCTTTCGGTAACCACAAATATTTACCCGGCTCAAGGCTCAGGTCCTGCGGTCGCCTTCCCCACTAAAACCAGCAGCGCTGCCGCCACCTCGCCGCCGCCTCGCCGCCTCGCCTGCTCCTGCCACTTGGATGCGGATGTGGATGTGGATGTGGATGCGGATATGGATGTGCAGATGTCCTGTCCTGTCCTGTCCTGCCCAGTCCTTTCGTTTCCTTTCGTTTGCTACCCTGAGGCGGGCCAGCGCCACTTGCCTGAGGGCTCTCCTGTCTACGGCTGTCGACTGCCGCTCGCTGCTGCCCTCTGGCCCACGTTGCTGGTAATTTTCAAAATCTGTCGGACCATCATTTTCAATCTCTCCCTCATGGCGGGCAGGCCCCAGTCCCAGTCCCAGCCCCAGCCGCAGCAGCAGCCATGGCCAGACCCCGCCCACACCGCAAGGAAAGCCTTACCGCCCGCCCGCCCGCCCGCCCGCCAACTCCTCGACCAGAACTTATTTTTCCATCAACCATTTGCCGCACTAGCCGACTTGGACCAATGCTCATATTTACACATATTCCCCACCACACAGCCCCCCACCACGCCCTCCAACTGGGTGTGTGTGTGTGTGTGTGTGTGTGGCAGGGACTTTTGAAATGAGATTAAAAACGGTGAATTCCTGGCTGTGGGGCATCCTTGCCGGCTTGCCTTGCCACTTGCCACTTCGGCTAAGAGTAATGAATGCGGTTTCTGCCCAAGTCAAATTTTAGAAAGTGTTTTATTTGACTAGGTTGGCAATGCGCCCCTTGGCACAAGCACACACAAACACAGGCACACAAACACAGGCACACACACACACATCCCCCACACACACACACCCATAAATGCATACACATGTATGTGTGTATATTTTTACATAGAAGCTCTTGTATGTAGTGGCTTGAGAGAGGCTTTGAATATGTTCGGAAAAGTTGCAAAAATCAACAAACAACTCGCAGCAGAGGCGAAGAAAATTCACCGCCAAAGTGCCGCTGCAGCCAGCGATATTTGAAGTGTTGATGTACGCACGCCAGTGCTGATGTACCACTGATGTAAACGCTATGAAAGTGCAAAACGGAATATCACAAAGATAGAAAGAAAATTAAGGCAAGAAAAATAATTAAATGGATTTCGACACGAGCTCCTAATAAAATAGACTGTCTACATTCTGACTCTATCTTCCTGCCTAAAATCATCCCAAATATACACGCATACAAACATACAGATTGCACTGCAATGATGGATCAAAAGTAGATCCAACTCGCACATGAATTTGCGTACACGTACTGCCCCCTAAGGGAAAACTATATGCACATGGGCACAATACATATGTTGAACAAAACAGAGCCAGATCGCTGGGTCCGTGGCAGAGCAGAGTTCAGGGCGCTATCGAAATGTTTATCGGGATGCGGTGGCATAATCGAAAACATTGAAGCATTTTGTAGGCATTTATGCAGCTCATTTTGATTTACGACTCACTCAAATGGGTTGGCCCCGGCTTAGAGGCTCCGACAACGAGCACGTACATGCCACAAGCTGCTTGCTGCTGGCTGCTGGCTGCTTGCTGTTTGCTGTTTGCTGCTTGCTGCCTCCTGTTTCAGGACTCTGGGCTACGGCAAGGTCGCGAGTGGTAACCTTTAATCTCTGCGTGCGTGCCTGTCTGTGCCTGTGCCTCTTCCTGTGCCTCTGCCTGTGCCTCTGCATCGGCCTCTAGCTACCATGCCATGCAACCCATGGCTGGTTCCTGTTTCCAGTCGTATTCCCATTCAGATTGCTCCTCTCCATTCCCGTTCTGGCAGCTGAAGACGGCCGATCGAAACGTGAAATGTTTTAAAACAATCACCGCTGGCCTGGTGTCCTGGCCTGGTGTCCTGGCTGTGATCCTTGCTTTCGGGCCTGGTCCGCCATGACAGCGCTCCCTTCCTGCCAGTCAGAGTCCCCATCCCCCGTCTCCGTTCCCATTCCCATTCCACTCGAAAGTCCCAGGAGAAACAAGTTTGATGCGAGGGTTGCAAATGCGACAAACGGAAAAAGCATCAAATGTCCTGAATTTAAAGCTGAAGCTCAACAAATTACCAAAGGCCAACATTCTGGATGACCGGCCAGCCGACCAACGGCCAGCCCACAGCCCACAGCCCTCAGCCCACATCCCTTTGGCATCCACCATCCGCTGTCGCATGGCCCTGCCGCTTCCTTGGCCCATTGTGTGTAAATATTGTGAGGCACGCGTGTGTTCCTTGCTCTCATTATAAAGTTGAGGCACCAACCCCCGACGCAACTGCGTTTCCAATTGCAGCAAGCGAAACATTTTCCAGCGTCCGAATGATATTGGACTGGCATTTATGTACCCTGGGCAGAGCAGCAGCCATGGGCAGTGCCAGTGGCAGACCTATTTGGCAACTTTCAAAGGGACTTCCCCAATCGCAGTACTCCCACAATGTAACCCAAGCAACGAGTAGTAATCCAAAGATCTGGCTATGGCTTCCCTTAGAATGGAGTTGGATTGTATTTGATTTAATATTCATATTCATAATTCATAATACAATTAAAATTTACAATTAAAACCTCTGAACTCACAACAATTAAATCTAAATTATTTCCTTTACTATAAAGTGCATAAATATGTTTTTATTCGTGTGTGGCTGTATTCTGCTCCATCAATCCGTCTAAAAGTCTTCCATTCTGGTATCTCTCAGCCACAAACGCCACACAGATTCTACTTTTCGATTTATTTATATATTTATATTGTTCTGCTAAGCGCCGGCCCATGGCAGCACAAAGAGTAGTTGATCATCTCTTAATCTAATGTCTCTCTTTATAACCGTTTGTTTGCTGGTACTTATGCTCTTGCTGGTGCGTTGCTCTTTCTCGGCGTTAGTCCGCCGCTGTGGGGGAGGCTCATCAGAAAAAGCAGACGACACTTCGAATTCGATCATCACCGTAGTAAAACGTTTGGCTGTCTGGCACAGTGACCTGCCTGCCACAGAGTTCTAAACTAAACCTGACATAAACATATCAACTTCGACAGTCTTGAACCGGCCCCGCGTCTTCAATCGACCCATCGTTAACTCTCGTTATTAAATTCGTACACCTTTTGCTACTTTTTTAACTTAAGTAAAATAAATTGTGAATATATTAACTGAACAATCATCGTCTCTTAAATAATCTTGCAAAACAACGCTACTGAAGAAGCTCAGTAGCTCAACATATATCAAACGATTTAATTGCGTTACAAACTTTTATTAAAATTTTACTGTTTTCTTTGGATACAGTCATTGAAAAAATAATCGAAAAGATTGCAAATCAACTGTGTAAATATTTAATTTAATAGAAAATTTGTGTATTTTTATTTAAGGGATTTTAATTTGGCTTTGCCTTAACGTTTCTTTCTTTTTTAAATAGTATTTTTATTATATTTATTAAATATTAAATACAATTTTTGGGTTATATAAGCGCATTTTATTTTGAAATAATATTACTATTATTATTAAATATTAAATAAAAGCGCTAAAGTGCTTATGATTTGACAGAAAAATTATATCCGAATATTCGTACTCAATAGTGTACTCCTGCAATTAGTGGCAAACTAGTGGATTTCACTTCCTATTCCGAAGCTTCCAAGTTTCTAAAATTCGAAGTGCCGCAAGCAAATATTAATATTAAATCTAAGCACTAACCTTTGAAGAACATCAATATGTACACTTTCAATCATCTATATATCGACATTTGCAATGGTTTTTATATCTTGATGAGAGGAGGAAAGTAATAGATATAGTAATAGGACGATTCTCATAAGAAATTCAACAAACTTTCACATTTTCTATCCCCATGTGAGGATTGTGGAGAAGAGACTAGAGCAGCATGCTGGCCCTATTTCTTGGACAACTATTGATTTTCATTCAAATAATTCAAATTTTTTAATATTAATCTATCAGAATATCTTATTTTAATTATTTTAAGCCAGATATTATGTGAAATATTAAATCTGAAGGGCAATACAAAGTTGGGAGTGCAAGCAACAAATCAGGCCTTCAGCTGTGTCTATTTAATAGTTTTATTTTTTACTTTATTGGTTTTTGTTAGATTGCAATGCAATTTTGTGGCCTGGACTAAAGAAATGTTTGAAAGGATTGTTTAAAGAAATGGAAATAAATATTGTCGAACCTTGACGTTACATAATAGTATACATTTTATTATAATGCCGTATGAAGCTTAAGACATTGCTGTAGATATCAGAAATACTCATTCGTGTTTTGGTTTTGTTTGCTGTTTGGCAGATCCACTGCTGATATAGCAGTATATATATATCGATATATTATCAGTGCATTTATAGATTTGCGGGCGAATGCCTGTAGTTAAAGCTGACACTCTGAGTCGAACTTGAAGTGAATGTGGGCAGAGTACGAGTGTGCTCTGCTGCATTGCAAACCACTTGGAATGGTCATAATAGCCGTTGTCAGCCGCTTCCCAAGTCACTCCGAAGATCTCCTAGTTCTGCATTGCCCAAAGTAATATAGTTCTCAGGGATTCAGAGAGAGGCCAAGCAGATCAAGCCAATCGGAAGAATGGCAGCCGGTAAGCCCTCAAATGGGATGCGTACAATACATGCCAAATTAGCTAAGTCCATTGCTAATTATTGGTAATCCCGGTTCCAACGGACATCTTGAAAGTCACTCGACCATCGCCGTTCAGTTTCGTGGGTGAAAGCCCGCAGGGCACAGGACTTGGACGGAGAGCAAGGGAGAAAGCAACAGACACAGCGGAGAGGGACAGAGACAGAGGCAGGCACAATGGCCGCAGCGGGTGGATTTACGGCTCGGTGGTCCGCACTCTGTGTGTCCCTGTGTCCGTGTGTCCGTGTGTCCGCCTGTGGAATAGCCGGTGGTGTTTACTTGCCGCCAGCAATAACCCTTTTCAGGGCAACTCACACGGACACACTATTACGGAAATACACACACAAACACACACACACATCGAGAGTGAGAGAGAGAGAGAGGCAAAGTCGTTGCCTTTGTGTTGGTCACCCACTCAGTGCGCCTGCCTGTCCGCCATCATCAGGAGCCAGGAGCAGGAAGCAGGCAGCAGGCAGCAGGGAGCCGGGCAGAGCAGAGCAGAGCACGACAATCCACCCAGAGGGCCCCAGACCCATACTCATTAAAAGATTCTGACCATTTGAAAGCGAATTTAACCTTTTGTTTTCCCCAGCAGCCATCCTGTAGCCTGTAGCCCATGCCTGTGTCTCTGTCTCTCCGCACAAGGATGTGTGTGCGCGCGTGTGTCCTCTGAGACACTCGCATGGCAGGGGCAGGGGGGAGACAGAGAAGAGTCTCCACTTGGTCGCCCCGCGCTTGTTCGTGTCTTTGTGCGAGTCCTTCTGCCTGTGCTGCGTTTTTTGCCTTCTAATTGTCACTTGATGGCACTCACGGCATCCATGTGAGTGTGTGTGTGTGTGCCGCGTGTCCTGTCTGCCTCTGTCGCTGTGCGTGTGTGTGTGTGTGTGCATTGGGTGTAAATTAATTTGAGACTACTTGAAAAATATTTAAATAAGCAACTCCAAGGCGGCGGCTGTGTGTGTGAACATGTGGCCGGGGTGGTGTTGGGGGTTGGGGGTTGGAAAAAGTATTCCAAACAAATCACAAACAGATATTCAGCATTCATTGTTTTAGGTCTAGACAACATTTGCCATTTCCTCTCTGAATCCCAACACCCCATCCATCCCACACCCCCATCCATACCACACCCCCATCCATCCCACACCCCCATCCATGCCACACATCACATCACATCACTTTGATGCCCCGCTCAGGGATATTCAAATATCATGAATGCTAGACATGATTTCAGGTTTCATTCCCATTGATATGGCATGCCATGCGACGGGGAATGCTGTCCGCCCCAAAAGATAGGCTATGGAATTTCGCTAAGACAAGGATATCACAGGAATATCGCTCTTCCCAGACAAGGCTCGGCACTAGCAGAGAACTCGCATCGCAAGCCCAGACTGCCCAGTTATACCTGAGAGGGGTTCCCATTTCAATAAGGTTTCCATTTCAAAGACCCCCTCCACTGCCCATCGATTAGCAAACACCAAGCCAAACGTTGCAAGGTTTTTGTAACCATTCAGCATGTAAATGTGAATCGATGAATTCAGCCCAGATGTTGCACAAACGGTGATCACCTTTTTGTTTGCGGCAGAGAGTTCCGGCCGGCGCTGAAACCTAATCCGATTATGTAAATGCTCGAAGCCAAGGGAAATGTCTCCCTAAAATGCCAGATCTATTGGCTGGCGGCGCGCTCGCTGCAACCCCTCGACGGCAGCACTCTATAGTCGTCTCACTCGTGCATACGCTCGGGCGGCGTCTAGGATCGCCAGCCACCCCTAGCGCTGGCGGGACAGTGTGCGATTGGCTGAGCGAAACTCCGATCGAGTAGGGGAGTTGCCTGCCGCATGACCCCTGGCAGGGCCACCGGCCGCAATATTCGGGACGGGACTGTGGAAAGGCAGCGCTGACTGTCGATCACCAGGCGGGTCGGGCAGCAGCCTCAGTTGTAGAAATTCCTCGGCGCGGTGAGGGTTGCGCTTGAGCGAGGCGATCGAAAGAGTTTCCAAAATAGTCGCAAGCCAAGAAAAATCGAAGAAAGTACGGGTGTGGTGTCCGTGCAACCCCCGAGGTGGCATTCCCTACTTGGCCATCGACTTCACCCTAATCGAATTGAACTTTGTCTCAGCGCTAATCAAGATGACCAGCAGAGGTGATCGAGTACGTGATCCTGCAACATCTGACCCAAGAGCAGGCCCAAGACGCACATCCACCCTGTGGCCTCAAGACATGGAGAGTAAACGGGTTCCCCGCGGGTCCTTGAGACACGCACAAACAACACACACACTTCCGACCTGGCCATTGGTCAGCGGGAATGCGGAAAATAAGGCGAGATGCGGTCGCACTTTCAACTCTGGACAGTCGGGACTGAAGGCCAAATGGCAGCACCCCAATTAGGCTTTTCATTAGCGGCGGAAAATTCAAATGATTGATCACATTCCTCCTTCAAGGACAACTGACAGTGCTCTCCAAATCAACGCCAAAATTAATCATGCTTGTCCGTCAGAACCAACGTCGAAAAACAGAAACAATCGGGGGAATAAAAGAACAGAAACCGTCACAACGTACCGACAAGGCGGTGGAAAACTAGAGAGGTGTAGCGGGGTGGGGGGGAAACGTATCGGGTTTCAGATCCATAAGCCATGCCCACACCCGGACACCGTCTCAATGGATTGCTGTCAGTGTTGTTATTGCTTTTTTATAAGCCATAAAAAAGCATTAAAATTGCAAATTTTCCACGCTGCCCATTTGGCAGATGGGCCAGGCGAGCCGAGGCCAGACCAGGCCAGGACAGGCCAGTTGACGTCCGCCCAATTCCCAATTCCCGGCGGGACTTCGGGCCCGAAACTTTTCTGGGCCATAACTCTTGCAAATAATTGACAGATCGCAATTAGAAATCGATGCAAAAAGGCCAATGGCCAATGCTAAAAAGTATCGAATTTCATTGGCACTCTCCACTCTGCTGTGGTGTGCTCCAGAGACCTCAGGAATGCCCATGAAGGTCTCTGGACAGGGCTCGGCTGGCAAACAGAGTTGCCTGAAGAGTTATTTGGCTGATGGATTCGGCATGGAGTGGGGGGCAATCCCAACAACGTTGGGTCATCTCTTAGGGGAGTGTCGACTGTAGCTTCAAACCCAAAACTAAAGCAATAACAGGGTACACTCTGCTCTGAGTAGTGATGTTCCAATAGCAGGGATTTTTAGGAATATCTAAGAACTAAGAAGGGTATCAGAACGGTGTTCATTTATTTATGATATGTGCATTTTATTTTAAGTATATTACTTAAATAAATGTCTGGATGGGTAACAGCTGCTACAGAGATATGGGGATGAGCACTTCCATACGTTTGTGACTTAACTAAAAGCTAATCATCATCATAACTTTACTAGTCGCGGAGTAGTTCATCGGTCTAGTACTTAACCAAGGAAAGTACGTTCCATATTTTGTACACTTCTGATGCAGATTGCAGATATGCAGAGATTACCCAAAGGTAATAATAAGTCAAATAAAATAAAATAAAATACAATTCACTCTACGCTAAATGCTACACATCCCTCGCCACTTATGTCCCTCGTTCTGTCTCACACATCGCAAAGGAAACTCGCTATAAATACATTCCATATTCCACATGAAAATACGCCTCGGAAAACGCTGAACATAGCTATGTGTGTGTGTGCATTGTGCACATATGTGTGTATCGCATTTAAATGAATCGCCAAATGAGCCCAATGTCCCCCATTAACCGGTTTGGAGGCTTGCGTTTTTGTTGGGCGAGGGCATTCAGTGGTCGGGCGAACGAATGGAAATCCCTTCCCCATCCCCCCATGTGGAGAGAAATGAACCCAAATTGGAAATGGACGGTGGGGCAGGGACTACTATTCAAATAAGTGAATGATGAAATGGCAGGCGGGGGCTTAGAGGATTGGTCGCCGTCGGTCCGACATGTGACATCAAAAGGAGCAAAAAAAAACACAAAATAAACAGAAATGCTTGTTGCCGCAAAAAGCTTTAACAGTGGCCATAAAATACCCCATCTTTGACGGCCCCTGCCCACCACCCAAAAAAAAAACAGCAAAAAAAAAACAGAACAACCCTCTCCCCATAAACGACAGCACATTTGGATACTGCGAGTGTGTTAACGTGTGTATCTGTGTGTGTTTGTGTGTGTGTTAGAGTGTGTATCTGTGTGTGTTTGTGTGTGTTGTGTGTGTTTGTGTGCTTGTCTGCTTATCCCTCGTCCAACCGCTCGAAGTGACCGGCCGAATCGTAAAAATGTAAGACGAAAACGAGCTCAAGAATAAAAACACATTAGATACAAGCAAATATCCTTTCCGCAAGTCGCATGTCCTTTACCCCCCACCACCCTTAACACACACCACACACACACAGGCTCATCTGCATGTGTGTGTGTGTGTCTGTGCATACAAATTTATCTCCATTTGACCCTCTTCAAAGTGCTTTTTATAGTCATTTAGTGTTTTGGCCCTCCCGTCAAGTACTTTTATTATACACGTATAAATCCAATTCGGCATTCGGCGGAGCCGCAGGATCCTGCGCCATGTGTGAGTGGATCCTTTGGCACACATGTGTGTGTGTGTGTGTATGTGAGGCCAGCTGCTGGGAGGAAAAGGTAAACGTGTACCAAAGCGAGAGTCCAACTAATGAAACGGAACCAAGGCGAACCCTGGGACACTCACTCGCCTCGCTCGCCCCACTCGCTGGCTCTCTGTGCTCCTTGCTGTGTCCCTTGACTCCTTGGACCGTGGCACCCAAAAGGACCACAAAACACATGCATACACAATGGCACCCCATACACCCCCCCCCAACCACCTACCCCCTACCAACAACAAAAAACAACGGCAACAATTTGGTTGTCAAAACTACACCCGAAAAAGGCAACCCGCACGAATACTCGTACTGCTTCTCAATCTACACTCGAAGAAATTTGGCTATGCCTCCGACAAGTGGCTTGAAGTACAACAAGGAAGTGCACCGTCGATCCCATTGGCACAATGTGGCATATACTCCCGGCCAGCAGCCACAAGGCTTCTGTTCCCCTCGAAAATAGTCCCTCAATTCGGAAGTTTTCTCTCCGCAATTTGGCACTTGCCCAGCGTTGCATTCGGTGCCTGAGCAGTAACTGTTTACATGTGCTGCGAGATCTTTACTGATGGATCTGAGTGTTAAAATCGTTGGCCACAAGGCATAAGCTTTCGTTGCTGTTTGCCATGTGAACCGTAAGCCAAAATAAAACCTTTTGTTTTTCGCGGTGCATGCAAAACAGATGCCAAGGCCACCAACCCCACTGCCGTTCCCCCTTTAGGAGCGTGTGTGTGTGTCTGGGTGTGTGTGTGGCAGAGTCCTTTTTAAAATTTTAAGACATGTAAATATAAAAGGTCCTGCATCGTGCTGTACTGTGCCGGAGCTGTCCTCTGTCCTGTGCTGTCCTGGCCTGTCCTGTGCTGTCCTGTCCTGCCCTGTGCTGTCCTGCCCTGTCCTGGTCTGTACCCCGTCCTCTCTCTCTCCACTCTCCCCATGCTTTCGATTCACAGTTTGGCAGTTCCACCCCCCAAAAGGAAGGTCCAAGGGCCCAGCGTCCGTTCTTTTGCATCTGAATATGTATCGCCCGACTCGATCTAAATATATATATATGTGTACGCGTATATATATATATAGAGTGTGTGTGTGTGTGTGTGTGGGCTGAGTTTATGGCCTTGTATGTTGCCGATGTTATGGGATTGGGGCTGGACTCGGGCTCTGGCTCTGGCTCGGGGACTGAGCATGGGGGTCCTGGGCATGCCACTGGGGACTGGGAACTGGGGACTGCAGACCGGGGGATATCTCTACGTTCGTTTATTTGTTTGTTTGCTTGTCGGTTGGTTTGTTTGTGTGCGTGTCCTGTCCTGTCCTGTCCTGTCCGGCCCCTCATACAGTTTTCCCGGCCCAATATCACAGCCATGGGGAAAGAAAAGGGGCAAAATATCTGCAAATGTTGTTTTCCTTTGGGTTATTATTTTAAATTTTTTGTTTTTAATTTTTGTTTTTGTTTTGTATATTTTTTCCTTTTGTTTTTGTTTTTTTATGTTTGCTGTTTTGTTTTGCTTCTGCTTTTGCATATGCTTTGCGTCCAGGTTTTCTCGATAGCTATCCCATTTCTGCATTTTCTATGCCATATAATACCTGTAACTACATCCCTCTCTGTCTCTCTCTCTCTCTCCTCTCTCTATGTCCAAATGCAAATCGAGAAAAATGTCTAATGTTTAAAGGATTTTGTCCCATAACTATCATCTAATAATTGATGAAGAAGCCTAGCAATGGGATTATAAATTAAATCAAAACCCAGAAGAGTTTCCATGTGCTGCCCAAATTCATAAATATATGCAAAAAATACACCCCAGAATTTCCTTGTATTTAAACAATATTTAAACAATACATATATTTATTTTATTTATTTATTTATTTATTTATTTATTTTATTTATTTATCTATTTTATTTATTGCTATAGAAAAGTAAACACAGCAACCAAATGATAGCCCAAATAATGCTCACCTCTCTGGTTGGTCTCTTTTTGCTACTCCAAAAACTCAGTTCACAAATTCTAAGCCCATTTTGCCTCAGCAAGCTCAAAGGGAGCCTTATAATTAAGAATTAGAACATTGAACAATGTTCCCAGACGCCTCAACACAGGATTCCTGGACGCTTGCAGTCTGTTCCTTCATTTTGTGGATTAGTTCTCGAAAAGAGTATGCCATAGAGTCATCTGCTGTTGCCCTTTCTTCCCGATTTCTTGGAGGGATTCACTAAGAAACGATACATGCATTATTTGATCTGCAATAGAGCCGGCAAGAAGGTATTGCCCACCACACGCCTCACTGCCGCCCACCGCCATCCAAACACCTCACACCCACAGCAGGAGGAGGAGCAGGAGTAGGAGGAAAAAAAGAAAAGGGCGAACCCTTTAAAAAACAATACACGAGCTGTAACGGGGCCATTAATTTCCCAATTTACAGTCTATTCGCAAGCCGTTGCCAAAATTGTTTAAGGTTTCAAAACCCACACACAAACACACAGAGCGGAGAGATACTGATAGATGTGGGTGCAGGATGGGATGGGAGATGAGATGGGGGATGGGGCTGGGCATGAGCTGGTGCCGAGGATAAGGCGAAGGCCAAGGCGGAGGCGAAGACCCACTCCAATTGGGGGGTGTGAGTGTGGGCCAGTGGCCATATGTCCATTTTGGAGAATAAGAATTTTAAACGAGGTGTATGTGTGCAAGTGTGTGTGTGTGTGTGGGTTGTCTTCGAGGACCGCCTGTGAATGGGGTGGTAAATGCTGCCCAAGGGACTTGTAGCTGGGATACCAACAAAGTTTTTCAAAAAATAAACGAAACGAAACGAAAAGAAACGAAACGCAAAAGATGGTCCAAGGAGCAGAGAACACCACCGCAGAGAGCAGCAGCAGCAGCAGCAACAGCAACACATACAAAAACATAAAAATACAAAAAAGGAAAAACAACAAGCGAGAGTCCTGCTGCCGTTTCGGCCAGGACAACCCATTTAAATGCGCTGCTCCTGGCCGAAGACCAAAAGGGACTCCAAAGGCTCTGGCATAAGGTGCAGAGTGGCTGAAGGGCTGAAGGGCGAGCCGGGGGTGCGCGGCTGAAGCGCAAAAGAAACGCCACCACATGGTTTTATTATATTGTGAATGTGATTACCTTAAGGATATGCAATAAGCACACACACACACACACACAGAAAGAGAGATGGAGAGAGAGCTGGGAATGATGTGTGGAGATAACTTCGAGCTGGCGAAGGAGGAGCAACCCATTTCGAGGCTGGACAGACGACGACCCATCGCCCATCGCCATCGCCATCGCCCATGCCGCTCTCTTTTGCCATTGCAGCATGCCCAGCAGTCAGTCGTAAAAGCCAGCCCCCATGAAGGGGGTACTGGGTGCTGGGGGGTTGCGCAGGATGAAAAGCCACAGCCACAGCTACAGCCACAAAGATGCACGAGATACGAGTGCAGAAAAAGCATCGCACAGATACAGATACCGCGCTGAGCGGTGCGCTGCATGAGCATTTTCAATTAGTGAGCACATCGCAGAGGCCGTCCGAGAGAAGTCTCAAGAATTCACAAGACGCTTATGCTGGCTGCGCGGATTAGGCAGGATATCACGGCTTAAACTGAAGCACACTGCGCTCCGGGGCCAGCAATTCAAGAGCCAGAGCAGCGCTGGACAGCTAAACGAGTGCTGCAGAAATGTTTCACTTAATTTTATACTCATTTTATATTCATTTTATATTCATTGTAATTATTGCTAAATAAAAAAATGTAATAGGTACATTTTTGAGCAATGTTTTATGGCAATTCGAAACTGAAGAAATGCATGCAGAATGTTTTATAGAATTTAATTATAATTAAATAATAATAATAATAAATAATAATTATTATTCAGCGTAGAGGCAAGAAATCTTTTAAGGAAATTTCTTTGCATGGCATCCACTAATTTGCCATTCCACTAACTGCCATCCAATCTGGTTCAATCTGGTTCAATCTTTTTGTATCTGCTCAAAGCTTTGAGCCTTAGCTTTAGGCTGCGCCCTCACAACTTTTCGGTAAGCCCTCGCACGCTGCGAGTCATGTGCCTGGAATGAGTTGCAGTTGAAGGAAAATATAGAAAGCGCACAAAAAAAAAAAAAGAAAGGAAAAAAGAAGACAGAAGACAGAAGACAGTAGAGACGAAGATATAAGAGAAATATGCAGATGTCATGTGGACCATGTGCATCACGTAGCATCGGGACGGTGGACCACCTTGGTGGGTCCTGTATCCTTTCTGCACGTTCATGCTGCGCGTCTGTCCCTCTCAGTCTCTCTCTGTCCCTCTGGCTGTCTCTCTGTCTCTCTGGCTGTGTGTCTGCGAATGTGCCTGTGCCTGTGCGAATCAAATCGAATCGAATCCTGCGCTGTCCAATGTGACTAAAAGGGTAAAAACCAAAAATCGAGGATAAGAACGGATAATCTTATGTCGCAACTGAAGTTCCACTCACCTCCCAAGCGCTCACTCACTCACTCACTCACTCACGGGTCCAATGAGCCGTCGAGTCATCCCGAAAACACACACTCACGCGAATCTCTGGGCGGGGGGGATAGCGAAAGAGTTGAAGGCCTATAAATAACTGCAAATAAATCAAAATCTATCAATGCGCACAATTCGATGTTACAATTGACTTCACCGATCAAAGCCGTTCCTCCTCCTCGGCTGCCGCTGCCGCTGCTGCTGCATTTCGTCCTCGTTCTCCGTTTTGTAGCAGGCTTTCCACTTTTTTCGCTGTCATACCTTTTTGTGTGGAGTGCGCGACCAGAAAGTATCCTTTGTGTCAATATTATTAGCAGCAGCAGCAGCAGCAGCAGCAAGCAATCGAACGGATAATGGCCGAAAGGGTGACACGGACATGGGATATCATCCGCACATGGGATGGGATGGAGTGGGATGGGATGGCCTGGCACAGCCACCACTCCAGAGGCCTCGTCGCTGCCAGGGTCTGTGGCTGTGGCTCCCTGCCTTTTGGGTGAGTGTGCGAAATTTTACAGTAATTTAAAAGGAAAAAAGAAAAAAACTGTTTCACCAATTAAATCAATATTACACAACCCATTCACACAGGCAGGCTGCAAAGAGAGAGTGCGAGAGAGAGGGAGAGGGCGAGACACCAGGCGTATCTGATATCGATGCGCTCCTAATGGACAGGAGTCGCCTCTGCAGCGGCGCGCTCTAATTTTATTTATGATCTAATGTGTTGCCACTGATGGCAAGCAGAACCTGAAGCGATAGTGGATGGCGATGCGAGGGGATGGCTGGGTATGGATGGATGGATAGGTGGTGTGGTGGGGTGGGGTGGGGTGGGGTGCAGCGATGCAGCATGCAGCAGCATGCAGGATGCAGTGTGAAAGGGCATGTATCTGCGGATTGATATCCCGTTGTCCGCCGCACACACAACACACAATGCAACACCAGAAGCTGTCCCCTTAAACAGCAACAGCAGCAGCAACAACACAGCCAAAAGTTCGCTGATCAAATTTATGCGCTCTATTTGCCATTTGGCCTGTCGCTGTCCCTGTCTCTGTCTCTCTCTGTCTGTGTCCCTGTGTGTGTCCTTTATTCTTTCTGCTGCCAGTGGGCGATGGGCAATTTTTTAAAACAATTTCTGTCTTTTTGTTGATACAATTCACCGCAACACAAACGAAACAGAAACAACGGGGGGCACGCACTGCGCATTAAGCGCTGGAGTGGCTTAAGGGGAGAGTCCTGTCCTGGACAGGAGGGGTGGACAGCACGGGACCCTAATAAAGAGCCGCTATCAAAGCAAACTGCGGTGCAACCTGCAAATGCAACAGAGCCACAGCCATAAGTCATTATCCCTCATTAATAGACTGCCACTTGGCCCAGACATTGTCCCTCTTTTGTTCCTGTAAATGCAACTGTCGGGAGTGCAACAGATTAAAGCATACACATAATCATCTAATCAGCCAAGAATCTATATGACTTGAGGCTTAGATTCAAGCCTTAGCACCCTGCGCTGACCAAGTGCCCGCTTTTAAGCGCGAACTCTGATTAATTCAATAGTAAATAAAATAAAATAAACTAAAATAAAATAAGCTTAAATAAGTAAACTAAAATAAAATAAGCTAAAATAATGTGAACTAAAATAAAATAAACTAAAATAAAATAAGCTAAAATAAAATAAAGTAAACAATGTAAACTAAAAAGTAAACTAAAATAAGCTAAAATAAAATAAAGTAAACTAAAATAAAATAAGCTAAAATAAAATAAAATAAAGTAAACTAAAATGAAATAAACTAAAATAAAAATTCAATTCAATTTCGATTCTGATTCTGATTCATTCATGTAAATCCCTCGTCATACATCACTTAAGCAATTGCTGAATACAATCATTGTAAAGTGGATAATATTCACAGATGAATCAACTCATGACCCAACCCCACCCCACCCCACCGCACCCCACCGCACCACCCTTTGGCCAGCCAGACATTCCGCAAAATCATTTTCAGCTCCTTCACCTTCAGCGGAGCAGATCCTTAATCAGGAAAGCCACATGACAGGGATAGGGCTGGCCCGAGCCCTGCACTAAAGGAAGGGCAGCCCAAGGGGCCCCCAAGGGCCGTTTTGCACTAATTAATAACAGTAAATTCTCACCACCGCCGCCACCCAGCCAGCGGGGAAGGGCGGAAGGCGCTGTCTCAAGCCAAACCTCTGGTCTGTCGTTTCGCATCCTTTCAATTTGAGGAAACTTTCGAGTGGGGAAATCGGCTGGGTTGCTGCGGGGAGGGGGGCAGGCGGGCGGCCACTGACAGTAAAAAATGTTGCATAGTTTTTCTGCGTCTTAACGAGTGTCAACCACCCAAGTCAGAGCTGAGGACTCAGGACTCAGGACTCAAGACTCAGGACTCAGGACTCACGTGGCCAGCTGCCACACAGACACCTAGGATGTCCTGCTGCCAGGATGTCTGTCTGCGCATGTGGTGTGTGTGAGTGTGCGAGTGTGAGTGTCCACTGGTCCACAGATAGCATCGCAACAAGATTCTCCCCTTTTAGCTAAATTGGCAAAATTCTATTCTATTCCAGTCCATTCAGCGATGACCCACCACCCCCCCAACGAGACACACACACAGAAACACACGAGTAGCAGCACTCATGCTATTCACAAGCATTCTTGCTGGATATTCAAATGCGAAACGATGCTAATTCATATTCAAATGAATGCGAAATAAACCCCAATCACAATTATTATGAGACATGTTAAATGGACCAAAAGTCCTGACTGCCAACAACAATCCACGCACACACACACACAGGACACAACAGTCGGATAGAGACACACACACACACACACACACACGCAGATGGAGACTCACATGTGAGAGTGAAGTGAGTGCAGGATGCGCATGTCCCGTTGTCAGCATTCAGTCGGACCAACGAGTGGACATGTGTGGAGGCGGCTGGGCCAGCGCCAAGAGCTGTGTGTGTGACGTCCCTATATACTTAGTCAGTCGTCCTGCACGTTGCCAGGTCAACAAAAGAGAAGCTCGGCGAATTGTTCGTATTTCAACTGTGAATGAGGAGCATTCATTTGCATTCTGGCTGCGAACTCCCACAGAGGAGTGCAGGAGGATAGCTGGCTGGCTGGCTGTCTGGCTGTCTGCCTGCCTGACTGCCTTCCTGCAAGAGTATCGTTTCGTTTGGCCTCTGAGATGCAGTCCAATGCAGTTTGCATCCATTGAATTATTCATGGATTCCTGGCACATCCTCTTTGTGGGCCACAGAGGCAGGTAATGGGTAATGAGTGCGGCTTTAAATACTCACATGATTAAACCAAGAATCAAATCAATAAATAGTAATAAATCAACACACTTTACCGTGCATCAATTCACTGCATGAATGCTCTAAGTATTCTTCCTGCCCGTCTCAAACAAATACATTTCGCAGTGTGCTTCGCAAGAGGCTTTCCACATTGATAATAACAATAAAATGAATGCTACTATTGGCTGTTTCTATGACGATTCAAGTGAGTGGAAATACACTGGAAATACACCCAGTGAATCATTCAGACATTTGCTCATGTTCCTGGTGGATTATGAAGCTGAAGGCGAATGGGCATAGGGAACATTCACTGCGCAGCAAATACCTTTCTCCACAGACTTCTCTAGGCACTCCGCTGATCTGTTTATGCCGAGATATTCGTGCAATTTTCGTGGAATTGGCACGCTGAATGTTTATGCAACTGCTCGGTGGAACTACTCGCCCAGCTAATGGATGATCTGGAGCTGCGCTCACACTCGATTAAGTCAGTGGAGGAGTAAGGCTATTGAGTGGCTCTCTGGACACTCGCTCGGCCAGTCCATGGCGCAGGCTGGCCAGGGCGTAGGCGGAGCTGGAGCTGGCAGAGGCAGAGGCAGAGGCTGAGGCTGGGCACGAAGCTGCGGCAAACAAATAAACATGCTGTCAACTGCCGTCTGACATCGCACGTCGTACCAACAGCCCCTGCCGCCCTGTCGCCCAGCCGCCCAGGCTACCGCTGGCTCATTCCAGCTATCGCAGGCCGCAGCCACATTTGCATACGTGCGGCCAGTGTCCCAGGGCACACACACACTCCAGCATAGATAGAGAAAGAGAGGGAGCGAGAGAGGGAGAGGGCGAAGGCGAGAGAGAGTCAGTCACACACGTTCCCGTAAGCGGCTTGTGTTACATGGGGAAAAGGCCGTAGAAAGTTTTTGGGAAAGAACTTTCATTAAACAATGCGCCGAGCAGCTCGGTACATTTGTGCCCACTGCCCCAGCTCCCCGATCCCTAGTTCCTGCTGCTCCTGCTGCTCCTGCTGCTCCTGGCTCCCGGACGGGCCAGCCCGGGCCAGGCCCGGCCCATTCATCTCATCCGTAGCCGTACGTCCTGCAGCCCCATCCCATCCCATCCACTCTCTCTGTCTCTCTGTGTCCGTGGCTGAGTGCGTGATTGTTGATTGTGCGTATGTGTGTGTGTTTTTCTCTGTGTGCGTGTGTGTGTCTGTGTGCCCTGTCTTTTTGGGGGCAGTGGGCGTCCTGTGGCGGGGAGCTCTGTGCGCTGGCAGCGCCATTCAGTCTGCGTCGAGCGCAAAAAGAATGATTTTAATATTAGCTAATGGATATCGCGCCAGGACAGAAAAATAAACCAACAACACACACACACACACACATGCTGCTGGGCGTTCGTCCCCACAGCCACTTCCCATGCCGCATGCCTCATGCCTCATGCCTCATGCCTCCTGCCACATGCCACACACATCCCGCATGTTGGTATGATATTTCAAATGGTTAATAATAGCACTCGCAAATAGGCAACTGACACAGCCATTATTTCGGTTCGCGCTCTTTATTTATTCTTTATTTCTCCCACAGCCTTCATATTCCTATTCCTGTTCCCATTCCTATTCCTATTCCTGTTCCTATTCCTGTTCCTATTCCTGTTTCCTATTCAGATTCATATTCAAATCGCTGACAGCGTCGCGGGGCCTTTTTGTGGCCCAATTATTTGGGAAATTGTCTGCGAAATGCGAGCGGTGGGGCGCTCTGCCCCTGGAGGGGAAAGCGCCAGTTTAATTTCAACCTCAAGTGGAACTATTGGCACTGGGGAATACTCCAACTGTGTGTGTGTGCCTGGCAGCTCTCCATCAGCAACCAGCTGTAAAGCATATCCACAAAGGGGTACAGGAAACTCTGCTGGTGTTGGATATTTATCCCTCTTGTGGGTAGGCTTTCCCTACGAAAGATTTCTCTGGCATGCCTATGTCCTGTCCATTCCCGCAGTTGCTTCAAGCCAATCTGCGCACTTTAATGCACCAAAAGGTTGCCTAAATGTATTCTAATTATTCGAATTTATTCCCATTATTGGAGCCATCTCCTTTGGGCGCAGTTGCAGGCAACTTGCAGGCAGCTGCCTGCCGCTGGCAACCTTCGCCCAGCTAATGTGTGGAGTCCACTAACATTACAATCACCGCTTAAATGTGTGCACTAAATCATATTTTCGCTATTGTATCCCCTCCCTGCTGAAGCATTTCTATGCAAATAGTGGACCCCGCCCGAACACGCTGCCAAATCGCAAAAGAAATATGCGAAATTCAATCGACCGTATAAATTATGGCTAGTTAACCTTTGTGTGCGACACCAGGGGGGTAGTGGGGCGGGGTTGAGCCCCAAGTAACCCCACGGAAGAGGGGGCAACGAAGTCAGCAGGCAAACACTCACTCAATCATGGTCAAATCTTGACAAAAGTATTTACTCGCATGCCCCGAATTATGTTTATCCTGCATGCATATTTTATGTGGCTAATGGCCAGCTGGGATGGGGCAGGGTGTGGGCGTGGGCGGGGGCCGGGGCCGGGGGATATCAGGTAAGAGTAATGCAAACAAACAGATGCCAGACACAGCCACAGGAGCCACACAGGACCCACACGGGGCACAGGCCATGGGACATGGGACATGGGATCCGGCACAACTTATTTCGAATGCTAAATCGTTCGAATCCTTTTTCCGGCACACTTGAGCGCACAACAGCAGCGGAGAGACGAGTCAAAGGAAGAGAGGAGAGAGAGTGAGAGAGAGAGAGAGAGAGAGCTCACGCTCAATAGCACAAGGACAAATGCAACTGGCCCTTGGCTGCCCTGCGGCCTGGCCTGGCCTGGCCTCCCCACACAGCAGCGGCCTCAGAGCAGAGCAAAGTCCATTCCACACCGTCCCATCCTCATTGCTCAGCCTCGAGCCATTCATCGAGCCATTCAGCCCCCGGCCCAAGTTCGACAGCTATCGGCATTCCGTGCCCCCGCGTCCCACCATCCGCTGGCACATGTCCCATCCATCATCACACAATCACAAAATGAGTATCATGAGCACAGAGTCCGAAAGAGACCAGGACCGGGACGAGGACGAGGACCCAGACCCAGACCACGACCATTGCAGGCCCAAGCCCCACACGTAGCATTCTAAGGGCATAAAGCGTACTTATCGGCTTTTCCCCAAGCTGGGTCTCAGTCTCAGTCCAAGGAGAGAGGAGAGAGGAGAGGAGAGCCCGCAACCCGGAACACGGAACCCGAAACCCGACTAAACAGCATCTGAAGAGACCTGAACACTGGCGTTGAACTGCTTAAAATACCTTACCCAAAACCAAAATCTCGAATGTCCATTAGCATACGACGAATCCACCTAGCCCCTTTACCCCCACAGTCCCCCCCAGTCCCACCCAGTCCCACCCAGTCACGGGCAGAAGTTTCTTTCATTCGAAGCACTCGGCAACTTACCACCCACTGAGGTCTTCGGGTTACCAGCCAACTCTTTGCCTCGATTTCGACCAGCACCACAGACAGAGATAGAAGCAGCAAAGGAGAGGGCGAGGGAGAGGGCGAGGAAGAAGCAGTAGAAGAAAGAGAAAGATACAGGGACGGGGACAGGGACTGAGACGGGGACGAGGACAGGGACTGGGACTGCGACTGAGACACACATTTGGTCAGGGGAAAATCCACACCATCTGCTACACCTTACACCTAACCCAACAATCCAATTCCAGCAGAACAATATGCTTCAGTGGCAAAAACTTGAAGGCGCACCGCCCCGCCCTGCCCCCGCCCCACCCCGCCACGGCTTCGGCAACGGTCTTCGTCCAGAATTCCGGGATGGATGGATGTTTTCTGGCGGGTCTGGGGGGGAAAGAGTGGGTCGACTGGCGGTTAGAGCCATATTGCAATGTATGGCCAGGGCGCATGGAGCACGCAGGCCGTGAATGTGGGACGTGATGCTCGCTCGAGTCGTGCCGCACCCTCGCCCTCGCCCTCGCCCACGCCCACGCCCTCGCCTCTGCCACTGCCACTGCCTGTGCCCATACCCCGGTCGTAATTTCAAATTTAAATTTAACCTTTTGTCTTAATACGGCCAGGCGAACAAGGAGCACGAAGCTTCATCCTTAGTCGCGGGTCGGGGGTGTGCGGGAGTGGGCATCATAAAAACATCGTCGAGTCAAAAGGATAAGGCCAGGCCAGGCCAGGCCAGGCGCCACTCCGCCACTCTGTCTCCCCGTCGGCCTGGGCAGGGCCCGGGCAATAGAGTTGTCCGTGGCCCGCAATCCGTGATACGAGTATGTGAGAAGTTCTCTCGGCCAAGAGGATTGGGCCATGGTACTGGGCGGCTTAGACCCATATTATTGAGGGACGCAACTAATTTACGGCTTTGCCAGCCACCAAGCCACAGCCCACATGCTGTAAGCTGCCCAGCAATGGCCGTGGGAGTGGAAGGGAAGGGTTCCAGAGCGGTCCGCTCTGCTGGTCAGCGGACTGTGGCGGCTCAGAGCAGCTGGCAGTGTGGCAGAAGCTGCCCAGAGCAGGTGCCAGCAGGAGGAGCCACCTTCTGGGCGGGCAGTGCTGTGCTGGCGGAGCGGAGCTGTGTCCAGAGTCCAGAGGTGGGTGAGAGCCACGGGGGAGTGCGGGGCAAATGGCCAAAAATCCAAAATGGCCACTTGAGGGGTGAGACATGGAATAATACGCAGAACAGCGGAGAGACAGAGACAGGGAGAGAGTGGGGGTGGGAGTGGGAGAGCAGCGGCGAGAGCGAGTCCTTGTAGTGGACTGAACAACTTGTACACACAAAACAGATGGGCAGAGGCAGGAGCGGGAGGAGGAGGCGGGGTAGGGGGTGGCAAACTGGCAAACGGGCAAGAGGCAGGGCGGGGGGGGCAGCAGGAACAGAACGATGCAAACACAGCGACATCGCAGCTATCAACATAAAAGTCAATCTGCTGAAGGGGGTTGAAAGCGAGCACAGTCCGTGGCGGGCAGGCCCGGCAGGCGGCGGGAGGGGGTTGACCATCCCCCGGGGCGGGGTGGTGTGAGTGGGGGTGGGGGTGGGTGGCTTGGGCGGCCGTATCCACCGAAGCAAAGCCCCCGCATTGACCCCTTTGTTGGAAGCCGCCCAAAACCAAAACTCGAAGTGGCAACTGGACTCCGGACGTGGCCCTCACTCCTACTCTCTCTCTGCCACTCCCACGCCCACTCTCACTCTGTCTCCATCGTTGTATAACTCTGGACAAGGACCAGGACCAGCACCAGGACATTGTATTGCCTTGTCGTTAGTGTTAGTGGCCCGGTGATGGACGGCCGGTGGGTCTGAAGTGGCTGCCAGTTTGCGTGGCGGGGCCACTGCGCCCGGCAAATGGATTGAAATTGTACATATTTCACCTTGTCTGCCTCTCGCTCGCTACACCCCCCACCCCTGCCCCGTTGGCTGTCCTGCCCAGCCCTGCCCGGCCATGCTTTTGGATAGCGATTGAATCGAATCGCACCAGTCCACCCCTAATGGCGAGCAGAGAGACCAAAAAGCTTCTACCACGGCCACGGCCACGGCTATGGCTATGGCTCTGGAGCAGACCAGAAGCGGCCATTACCATTCAACCCTATGACTGGCACTGGAACTGGAACTCTGACTGGGGCTGGGACTGTTGCTGGGACTGGGGCTGGGGCTGGGACTGGGGCTGAGAACTGTGCCTGGACCATGGCCTTGGCCCACACCGCAGCACAGCCTTTCCACAATTACATTTATGAACGAGTACAAATGCCGCTCGCCGCTCGCATCTTGCCTCTCGTGACATCAAACAGCGCTACGAGTAAATGCAAAAACCTTCAAAACCAAAAGGTTCGGCCACAGGGAAGACAGTTGAAAACGCCAAGAGTTCCCAGTGGGGGAGGGCCACGCCATCCACTGGCTAATTTCCAGCTTGGGCAGCCGCCCCCAGGCAGCCACTGAGCAAATGTCACCACTCAAAGTTCAGGGCTGAAATCGGTTCCCCCCCGCTACGAGGTTGTCTTCGGTCCCTTCAGTTCTCAGGGTCCCCACGCTGATTGGCTAATCAAGCTGTCGCGATCTGCAGCCGCTGGCTGCGTGTTTCAGCACTCAAAGTTCGAGCCAAAAGCGGGATTCGGGCTCGCCAGTTTGCTGCCTCTGATGAGTTTATCAGTCCAAAGCTCTGTGTCCTGTCCAAGCAGCCAAGGGACACACTAAACGGCAGATCCAAGGCAGCTTGAAAGTGAAAGTTTTGCTTGGATTTTGGGCCAATTGATGCTGCAGTAAATGGCCAAATTAAGCAGCATTTATCGTGGGCAATCATCGCTCCAAGTGGACAGCGAGTGGCCCTCTGTCGGGGCTATCTGCGATCAGGGCTCTTGGCTGAAGTGAGCTCGAGCTGGCGGCAAAAAGATCAAGCGCAGGCGCACAATGCCAATGGCCTAATTGATGGCACTTCGGCGAGGCCACTTGACTTGATCAGCGCGTCCGATCAGCTGCTCAATGCGTGCGGCAAAGGCCCCCCCCCAACAACGGCGCACTGCCAAAAGCACAAAGCGGATGGTTCTGTCCGATAAGACTCTGACGCGCACTGAGAGCGATGACGATGATGATCAGAGTGATAATTGCAATGGGCTACGTCCGATCTAGGTGGCTGTCGATCGCAGAGTCTAATGTGTAATGTGTATTGGGGAACGTGACGCGCCAGATTTGCGTAATTTGTAAGCACTTCTACTTGTAGTTCTACCCCTAACCCGCTCGCTGTGAGCCAGCCCGTTCTGTGCCCTTCTGTCCTACCCCTACGTGAGGCATTAGCTAGGCAAAGAGGAGCGCGCTTTTGTGCGGATTCATTGCGCATAACTCACACAGCAGACAGGAGACAGCAGACAGCAGACAGGAGACAGCAGACATTAGACGGGAGAGACTGTTGGCTACCTGGTTGGCTACGGGCATGGGCATGGGAATGGGAATTCAGTTATTATTCTTTTATTGGGACATCCAAGATCGAAGCGGCATGCATGCCGTAACCCTTTCGTAAATCGAGTTAATCCCACAGATAGAGCCCAGAGCCATAGAGCAACTCCATGCGCACACAGCAAAAACCATCCCGCATTCAGGTACATGGCGATTATAATTGCCTCAATGGAAATTATTATCATTTTTCATTCGAGACTGCGACTGGGACTGCGACTGCGACTGGGACTGCGACTGAGGCCTGACATCTGGCAAAGGGGTTGAGTGTGTCGCCGCGATGGGTCACCAGCCCATCAGCGAAGGGTTCGCGAAGACGCTGGCCAAGATCGTTTTGCCTGAGGTTGCCTGAAGTGCCGTCGCAACAATGACCCGAAAATGTCACCGAGAGCAGCGGAAATGCAGGCAGGACTTCCAGGTTCTTAGACTTCCACTCGAGGGGTTGGCTCGGATCGCAGGGGGTGGGGGTAGGGGCTGGGGCAGCGGCAGGGCGGGCAAATCAAGGTGAGCATGTCACACGGCGAACTAACTGACTTATTCATCTTTATTAATTGAGAGTGCAGAGTGCAGGGCCCGGCCCGGCCCGTCCCGTCCCAGCTCGGTCCGGAAGAGCGAAGAGCTTTGGACAGGAGCGAGGCGAGTCCCTTGGCTTTGTTTGTGCCCCCACAGCGAAATGCATGACAAAGCACAATGTGCCAATAATGGGAAGTACGACCTGTCACATGTCACCCAAACAAAGGCAAAAGGGAAGTGCTTTGCTCTCCCTCTCTCCCTTGCTCTCAATCGGAGCAAACCGGAGGCGAACATAAAGGGAATCCCCAGCACTAGAAGCCTCTGGAATATAGTTCCCCCCCTACAGCAGTTTCAATTGAAATCAGAGCTTCCAGGCAAGCATCAAAATTTCACAGTACTAACAAACAAACAAAATTCAATAGTCCACACAAATTTCCGCGATTGTTTTTGGTTCTTGGGGTTTTGTTTTGCTTTGCTTTGCTTGCAACCGCACCATGCCGAAGGGTACCAAGCTGCGCTTTGCCCTGATCACCGAGGAGGTGCTCGAGAAGCTGCGCCCCAGCCCGGAGCCGACCGTGCCCATACGCAGCGCCGTCAAGGAGGTGCTCAGCGAGGTAATGGCCGAGCTGAATCTCAATCAGATGATCGAGGACAAGCTCGTGGAGCTGTTGGAGCGTCGGGGCATTGCCTCCAGCCAGAGCCCCAGCGACTGCCGCAGCCTGGGCGGCCTTGCCCTCGCCAAGAAGACGTCCATGCTGAGCATGCCCATGGACTCGTTCTCGTCGGTGTCGCCGCGGCCCAGCGAGGTTCGCAAGCCCAGGAAGAGCCAGGAGCGCCTGCAGCTCTCGCCGGCTCCGGGGGCCGCCAAGAAGACCAGGACCCGGTCCCAGACGATATTCATTCAGCCGACACACCGCGAAGTGACCTTCTCACTGGGGGACGCCACTTCCACGCATCGCGATGCCACACAGTCCGATACAGCCGCCACTTATCGTGAGGCAGCCGCCACACAGCGCGATTCGTCGGCACGTCGGGACTCTGTCTCGCCGCATCGCAATGCTGATGCCGCTGCCACACAGCGCGAGGTATCGGTGCTGTATCGGGATATGGCCTCCAGCCAAAGACGCGCCGAATCGAAGTCCCATTCCTATCGCAAGTTCCTTTCCTTCGACCAGCAGCAGGAGTACGTGCGCCGCAAGTCGCTGCGCAAGAAATGAGCCACAACTCAGAGCTAAGTAACATTCCAAATTATCCCCAAGCAGAAAGCAATTATTATTCGACATATAATTTTGTTCAAATTACAAGCGAATTGAATAAATTTGAATTTAATTGCATTATATACACGAGGAATGTGCATGAGGGATATAACACTGATAGCTGATAGCTACAACGCGTTTATTTGTGTAATAATTACTTAAATTATCTTCCCATACAGATGGAAGATTCCCAGGGGGCACAATCCATTGGCAAATAATTTAATATAATATAATAATAATTGCAAAGAATATATTTTCGCTTATTGGCTTTTATTACTGGTTACTGATGCATGCCACAGCTCAAGCATTAATATATTTTAGTATTATTTCAATTTTAATCGTTAAAAATTAATTGGGGAGGACCAATTTGGGTGCCACCTATTTTTGATGGTATTTCTTGCTTTTTAAAAAATTAATTTCGAGCCTGTAAGAAGCAGGCTTTGTGCGTGTTAAAGGGGGAAGGAAGGAAGGGAATTTATAGCCGTGTAAGACCGATTTCGTATTAAGCGAGGGCCAGGCGTACTTTGTGTCCTGTATTCCCATATCGATTTCTAATAGCTGCAATTGCTTTAAACTAATATGGAATTAAATTATGCTCCATCTGTCCCTCTGCTAATCGGTCGCCCAGCGCTACAATTTAACTGGAATTAAGTGCATACCTTTATGCCATATTTACTTACATTTCTTCTGCTTAATTTCGATTTCTGTTGGCAACACCAATTTGACTGCAAAGCCATCACATGACTTTCGACTGGCCTTCGTTTGTTATGGCAACTCCTGCAGCAGGACACCAGCAATGGGCTAACTGAATTGCTTTGGTTGTCACGCATATTTCGACTCGTGCTAGTTTTCATATCACATCATTCCCCTACCGCCCCAGTAGCCGGCGAAATATGCAAAGTGAAAAATGGCATCGCCTGGCAATTGTGAAAATCAGCCTCTTCTACGGTGGTGGCGGGTCGGAGTGTGCTCGAGCTTCAGGGGCTTCAGGGGCTTCAGCGGGGTCGAACAGTCGTCGCACGGGTCGTAGTATTCGTTTGCGCCTTTGGCCGCTTATCATCGAGCAGCAGACAAGGGCAGAGCATCAATCAAGCGTTTCCAATGAATGGCTATCGACTGAATTAGAAGGCCAGCGACGACTCTAACCCCCTCACTATAACCCACTGCCGGCCGCGGCTCGCCCTGCCAGTGTCCCCTTTTGGCATTTTGCGTCTTGGCAAATTCTAGAACACAGTCAGAGGACACAGTCCCAGGCAGGGACCGCAACCCGGCATGGACCAGGCCATATTTTTGCGGCTTAATATGTGTTAAAAAAAAAAGGAAGCGAAAAAAATGGAAATAAATAAATGTTTAAAAATGTTTTTGCAGCAGTTGAGGCCGCAGTCAGGGGCAGAACCAAGCGGCAGCAGCTTAAGGCATGGCTCAGGAGTCAGGGGGAGGGCCAGCACCAGCACCACCGCCAGGAGCCGGGGACTGGGACTGGGGCTTATCGCATGGATGTAGCCAGTGACAGGACATAACATAACCCTCGCTCGGTATCTCAGGCGGGCCATGATGCCATGCGTGGGAGCCCGTGCACCACTCACCCCCCCCTCCCCCGGCCAGTGTGTGCGTGTGTGTGTGTGTGAGTGTGACGAACGGTCACCCCGGACCAGGACATCACAGGACATGAGATGTGAGTGGTGGAGTGAGTGCGAGAGGGAGAGTGGCAAATCGAGTCAAAGGGGTAAAAGATGCTGACTAAGTACTTTGGAAAATTGCTTACATGCCCGACTCTTGGCCATTGGCAATCCGGTTCGTCCTCCCATGCCATCCCCGCCGACACTGGCCACCCCCTGGCCACCCCCTGGCCACCCCCTGGCCATCCCCTGGCCCTTCTGATGTCCCCGTTTAGCGGTAATACATTGTCATTTATGTATGGTCTGCCACTCGCACCCACCTCCACCCAATGGGGGCAGTGGGCGAGCCCTGTCATGTGCTCCTACCCGTGGCACGGCACTACTTCTCTCTCAATCCATTTGCCAGGCGAGTGGACAAGTGCTTGGATGCCATGTTTATGTTTTCCCGTTGTCAATCATTTCATTTTCTCTCCTCCTCCCTCCGCGACTCGCCGACTCGCCGACTCTTCACCCGAGACATTTCCTTTTGAAGCCAAGTTCGCGTTTCAATTTTTCTCAGCTCCACTTTGTTGTTCCTGGCAGTACGGAAGGCGGAGGCAGCGAGTCGGTAATATAAAATCCACAAACGCCAAACAGAACTTCACATATGACAGCGGGGACAATCGCGGCAGGACCCAAAGCAGAGGAGCAGCTAAAGATGGATATATACACACACACACACACACACACGTAAAAACAACAACACGAGTGTGTGTGGTGAGAGGGGATGGGCAAGATGTGGATGTGGATGTGGAAGTGGAAGCCACGACTTGGACCGAGATGAGCGCTGCTCGGGATGTTTGTGATTTTTGAAGCGGAAAATCAAAGTTAAGCCGCGTTCACACTCGACAGCGACGCTGTGCAGGAGTAGCAGTGAACAGGAGCAGTGACTAGGAGCAGTGAACAGGAGCAGTGAGCAGGAGCAGTGAACAGGAGCAGTGAGCAGGAAAAGTGACCAGAAATAGTGACCAGGAGCAGTGACTAGTGAATAGGTGCAGTGAATAGGAACAGTGACTAGGAGCAGTGACCAGGAGCAGTGACTAGGAGCAGTAAATAGGTGCAGTGACTAGGAGCAGTGACTAGGAGCAGTGACTAGGAGCAGTGACCAGAAATAGTGACCAGGAGCAGTGAGTAGAGGCAGTGACTAGAAGCAGTGACTATAAGCAGTGACTAGAAGCAGTGACCAGGAGCAGTGACCAGGAGCAGTGACTAGGAGCAGTCACTAGGAGCAGTGACAGCTGAAGTCGTTATCACTGTACAGTAAGATATGTATTTCAGTGGCATAAGACACTGAGAGCTAAAGTAGTAGTAAAAGGAATAGCAGGAGAAGCAGGAGCAACATAAGTAGCAGCAAAAGTAGCAGTAACAGTAGCACTAACAGTAAAAGTAGCAGGTAAAGTAGCAGCAAAAGTAGCAGTAACTGGAACAGTAGCGGTAACAGTTGAAGTAACAGTTCAAGTAACTGCACCCTGGCATTCCCTCGTTCCTTGCCCTATTGGGCGGATGTGCCGCTAGTGTAAACGGAGCTTAGAGCGCGACAGGACGTGGCACTGCCCCATTGTGCGCGAATATCGCTGTGTGTGCCCATATGTGTGTCTTGTGTGTATTGTGTGTGTGTGTGTGGGTTTGCTGGAGCGTTCGAGTTTCAGAAAATTGCATTTTTTCATATCATTAGGTTTTATTGGTTTCTTCCTGTTAAATATTCCCAAAACTCCCCACGGTCGATGGTCCGCGGTCCGTGGTCCGCGTCTCTCTTTTGTCTCGCTTTTGTCTCGCATGTTGTCAAAACAACAACACGAGCACGCTCCAAAAAGCAACCTGAACACACGCCCATACATACATAATCATATATATGCATGTATATGTATATATATATGTATATGTGTGTATGTGGAGCACGCATCATATCATTTGGTAACGGATCTGAAGCTGCGCCAACAGCCCGCAAAGTCCTGCGACAAGAGCCTTGGCAGCTCCACGAGCAGCCTCCACATGTGGCAAGACAACTGCAAGCTGGCGATTTCCTTTCGCCTTTGTAGTTCTCTCTCCATCTCCAGCGCTGCTCCCCACCTGGCTGCCTAGAACAATACGCAATCGATTTGCCAGACCCGCCCCAATTAGTGGCCACCATTGGAGCGCACCAAAAAAGGGTTCGATTGAGGGTTTGCTCCACAATATACACACAGCGAGAGAGTAGATAACGATAGTGCACAGCCCATGCCCATCCTATTGACCAACTGGGCTGTCTGCTGGCACAATATTTGTCCAGGCAAACACATTATCGACTGAAGAACTGTCGATTCGCATCCACCACAGGTCGATGCCTATGTAAATAAATGGATGGCAGTGGCATTGGCATGGACAGTGGCATGGGCATGGCGAGTATGTATGGCCCACCACACGCACGGACAGTACACACCCGTGTCCCGTGTCCTGTGTCCTGTGTCCTGTTTCCTCTGTCTGTTGTCTGTTGTATCCCACATCATCGGCCTGTCCTGGCCACCACAACAATGCAAATACGACAGCCTCAAATGGAGTCAACTTTACCTGCGTAAATCAGGATCTGCTGTTGCCTCTGCTGCTGCTGCTGCTGCTTTTGATTGACTGCCTGACGTACGTACAGATGGATAGATGGATGAATGGATGGATAGATGGTTGCTTCGATGGCTGGTTGGTTGGCATACGCAGCATACATACTCGTATATCCCCATGGAAGAAGAGCCATAGCTGGTCAAGAGGGTATTGGGGGAGGTTGGGCTGGGCTGGGTTGGGCTTCGGTTGGGTTAAGTCTTCGACCCAAATGCAAATAGAAAGAGAGAGAGAGAGAGAGAGTCAACGACAACGTTTCAATATGCCAACAAACGATGCCGAATCTCCCCAGCAACAGACGAACGGCCGAACGGATGGACGGCTGGACGGACGGGTCCGTTCGCGTACCACCTGCAGTGGGCCCGGGTCGGACCGGTTCGCTCTCCTGTGGGCCCCCGGGGTCGTTTTGTGCTTCTCCTTTCGCTTGCTGCCTCCTGCCTCCTTCCTCCTTCCTGCTGCCTCCTGCTCATATGTGTTCTCGGGCTCTCGGAGCTGTTGCCTTGTTGATGATGCGCTTCGGTGGACATCGCCCAACGGAAGAGGAAATGAAAAAAGGCAAGCAGCAGCAACAGCAGCAGCAGACCGACTCTGACTCCAACTTTGAGTCCTGCGTCCTGCGTCGTTGTCGTCCTTGCCAATTCCGCTTGGTTGGTTTGCAAAATTTTTCGAATTGGATACTCTCTGGCGACCAGAGAACGCCCACGCGCGCCGGGCGCGCCGGGCACTGCCAACTGCCTAGCGGGCGGCCATGGGTCCACCCACCCAGTGGGTCCACCCCCCTTCTCTCTGCATCTCCCACTCTCTCTCAGTGTATCTCTCTGTCGTTCGCTGCTTGGCATACCCGTACCCGCAGTCAGACCCTCAGTCTACCGGGCGGTCCGGGCAGGTCCTTGCCATCGTTTGTCCTCTGTCGAGCATATGACCAAAGGAATCACCAAGCAAGGATGTCAGCGTCCCCATGCGAGGGGACTGTGTCTGTGTGTGTGGCTGCTTATGGCCATGTCCTGCGTATGCATACATGAATCTGTAGCTGTATCTGTAGCTGTAGCTGTAGCTGTGTGCGTCTTTCTCTATCTCTCTGTGTGTGTGTGTGTGTGTAAGTAGTATTTGAAATTTTGCATATTAAAATATTGTCGTGTATGCAAAAGGTTGCTCGCTCCTTCTTATTCCCGGCAAAAAGGTGGACGCCGTCGCGCGTTTTGCGCTGCTCTTCTCTCTGCCAGCGCCAGCGCTCGCGTCGCTGCCGCTGCACAGTGGTCTGTGCTTTAGTTGGGTCCCCACCGAACAGCGACCAGCCACAATCGATAACCGATTGAGAAATTGATAAAAAATCGGTTTTTCGTAAGAGTTTACTCGCAAACGCAGTTTTGGCTGGCAGCAGCTTAAGATAAATGTAACGATAAATAATCGATACACATATAATCGATAAATAATCGATGTACATATAATCGATTATTTATCGTTTATCAGTAATATTTATACAATATTTATCGATAATAAACGGATAATGCAAACAGATCAGCAATGGCATATCCAAAGGTATGGATTATGGCAGCCAGACTTCGGTTCCCATTCCAGCGACTTTCGTATCCTCATTTCGCTCGCTTCAGCCCACTGTACGTTGTTGTTATTAGAGCTGAAACGGACTGTGGATGTTGATGTGGATGGGGTGGCCGCACGGTGGGTGGCATGGGGGGGGGCAACAACATTGGGACACAGACACATCGCCTGTGGTAACACAATAACGAATTTCCGTAGCAACTTCATCGCCAAGTCCTGTTCCTGCTTCTGCTTCTGCTCCTGCTCCTCCTTCATGCTGCTCCTTTTTGCTGCTGCAGTTGTTGTTGTTGCTGCTGCTGCTGGTGATGTCCTGCCTCCTCCTGAAATGTTATCCACATTACATGGTTCGGTCTCCTCCAGGTCCAGGTCCGTCTTCATTTGGAACTTTTCTTCGGCTTTTTCCCGCTGCTGTTTCCCCCCAACGCCTTCTTCCCTTCCCCTTCCCTTTATTTTTTCTACAATTTTCTCCATTGCGTTTGTTACATTGGCGGCTAAATTCTGGCAAACGACTGCAAGGACAAGGACATTGTGGGTGTGGGCGTGGGCGTGGGTGGCTGGCAACAGGACCCAGAGACCATACCACAAATGAAATTGTACACATTTCCGATGCTGCACTCACGGACAGACAGACAGACAGACAGACAGGGAGGTGGGGAGACAGCACATATGCCAATAATAATAATAATTGTAATAATAGGGAAAATAAATACGATAAACAAACAAATGCAAATAGGAAAAGTTGCTGAGCAAACGATGACAACGTCGAGAGCAATGAATGAGTCTCTGCAGAAATCAAACCGAAAACATTCCGATTTGTGGGCAATGAACTTGACTCCCATTCGAATACTTTGCGGATCTTTAATGCACATCCCAAAGATCGCCAGAGACGAATCGAACCCACTGCTAAAGGTGTTCATAAATCCCAGTGACAGACTGGGCGAAAAAAGAAAAACACTTTTCTACCATTTGTTGAACGTCAGTTCGATGGGTTGCGATCCGTCGATCCGTTGATCCGTCGATCTTTCGCTTACGTCTTGAGAGAAAAAGGGCAAAGATAAAAGCCGTTACAGCGGCCCTAAAGAAGGAAGCAGGAAAAGCAGCGGCAAGGAGCCTCGAAGAAGTAGCAAAAGAATTATTGCACATGACATTCGCGTAAAACTCCACCCTAAAATCCACGAAAAAAAAAACAGCATCCCAGCCCGAGAGGAAACATTTTAATGGATTTTCATTTTCCCTTTTCGTTTTCAATTTTTTTATAGATCGTGAGAAAGTTGTTAACCCCTTTTCGAGGCCACATCCATAATTTATAATGATTAGGTACCGCTCAAAAGGGAAAGGTAACAGTTGCCAAGACGGCGCGGAGCGGAGCGGGCGCCTTCTTTTCCAGCGAAAAGAACACAACACAAAGAGGCAGATCCTTGAAGGATAACGGAGGCTGCAGACCGCGACAGAGGCGTCATCCCTCAGCGAGGGGTCGGTCCTTTGCCTGTGGTCCCACGCCAGCCAGCTGTGCCGCCGCATCGCCAGGAATGCAGGATAAAAGTGCTCGAGCAGACAATGCCCTCCCCAGCAGGCGCAGTCCCCTAACGAGATGATTGATCCACAATCGGACCAAAGGACGAACGAACGAACGAACGAAGGGCTTAGCCCTCGAAAAGATTGCGTGAAACACTCTCTGAAAATCTCTGAGATCTGACAACACACATTGCAGGCTATGGGAAGTTCATGGGAGCCCTTAGAGTACTTTCCGAATTAATAAACATATTTTAAGGATCATAAAATAAGTTGCAAAGAAATTTGAATGCCTTGAGAGATATTTTCAGTGTTCAAAAATCAAGGAGAACTGGAAAACTAGAGATGATGGCTGATCCAACTCCACGGAACTCTGCAACTTCTCCAGCAATCGACAGCAATAGACAGAGCCCACAGAGCCCATCGAGGCAGTCGGTCGCGGTCTCGGTCATTAACCTCTCCCACACGCAATCAATGGCTATTGGAATGGATGTGGATTGACCCCCAGGCCGGCAGTGACCCCCATTGTCCACTCTGCCAGTAATAACGCGCCTCTAATTCGAGCCAATTCATTAATCAACCAATTAGTCAGCTGGCAAGTAGTCGCTGCCAAAACACACACCATTCGAAAGGGCGAGAGGGAGTCGAGTCGAGTCTGTCCGTGCGAGTATTATACCATAAACGTATAAATATCAATTTGATCTGTCAAATATTGACACATCAAACCCTAAACAAACCAATGACAGGCCCAGACAGCCAGCCAGCCAGCCAACGAGCCAGCAAGCCAGCATCCCCCCGGCGTCGCTCATCTAGCCATTTAGCGGCAATTTATGAGCAACAAAACACCCAAAAAAAAAGGACAAAAAATTGGTGGAAAAATAATAAATGAAAACACTGAAATGATGCTCGCTCCGTCTCTCACTCTCACTCTAACTCGCCCTCCTCCCTCTCTCTTTCTCACTGTCAGAAACAGAACCCGAGCAGCCAGAATCCCAGAATCCAGGCACAGCAGCCCAAGCAGGAGGGGGAAAAAAAGGGATTTTTCAGATAATTTCAAGGGTCCTTGACTTTTGGGCCCCGCAATCGCAATGAGCCAATGAATGATGCTGCTCCTGTTGCTGTGCCCACTCCACCGGCATGCGAGTCGAGCAATTATGTGTATTATATAACATCATGTTGTGCAGTTTAATGTCAAAAATTTGGTTTTTACACCAAAAAAACTGTTGATGTTGGGTGCGAAAGGTTAGGGGATGCTGGCCCCTGGACCGGGAGGGACCGTTCCTCTATTCGCATCCATCGGCGACTGGTTTTGCCGCTCTACTGTTCCAGAGTCCTTGTGGATCAGGGTTCAAAGTGCGTGTGAATATGAGGATGTTTTTGTTGCTGTTTCTGTTGCTGTTGCTGTTGCACGGGATGCTGGGCAACTTTTTGCGGCATTGTTAAGGTGTGAAGGGAGCGATTAATGCCACAAACATCAGACTCTGAGGACAATTGAGTGAGGAGCCCGTGTAATGCGATAAGGCGCCAATCCCCGATTCACAATTATCCCATTGTGATCTCTCTGGCTCTGTGCTCTGGGCTCTGGGCTCTGTGCTCGGTGTCTTTCTGTCTATGTTTTGGGTCAAAAGTGCAGGGCAAAAAAAAAGGGGAAAATACAGGAAATTACATTTGAGTTATCCTCTAGACAGGAGCAGGAGCAGGAGAAGGAGAAGTTGCAGAAGCCGCAGCGCGCAGCCGGATCCGGATTCGGAGCAGGAAAATCAGCAATTAGTCAAGTGGTTAATGAGTTGAGCGAAATCGGATCGGATAAGGACACAAAACAGCAGCGGAGCTGAGAGAGTGGAAGGATATGAGGACTGTACGCACACACACCTCGTGATGGATTTGGGATTTCGAATTTCGGGTGTTTGGGTGTTTGGGTTTTTGGGCTGTTGGGCTGCTGCGATTTTCCCCCTTATGCTGAGAGGATGCTGCTGTGCATTTTCCGGCACATTGGCGAAACTGCAATTGCAATTGCAATTTTTAGGTTTTAGCTGTGGGGTGTGGGGTGTGCTGTGTGGTGGTTCTGAGTCGTGCAAACTGGGTGGAAAAAGGGTTAAGGGGCTTAGAGGGTTGTCCCGGGGCGCAGTGTGGCAGGCAGCACAATGACAAAAAAAAAAAAAAAGAAGCGAAAAATTAAAAAATGGCACAACAGGCAAATTTCTCTGATTTGTTTTGTTGTTGTATTTTGCAGAAGGGTTGAAAGCACGCCACAGCAAATGGGCGGAATGGAAATGAATTTTTAGAAAAATATTTTCAAATACACAAATTTAACGATGCTAATGTCGCTTGCACTGAGAGAAATTCCAGGAGAAGAATTTAGAGTGCCCTTCAGGCAAGCAGAATAAAATAATAAATAAATAAATAAAATAAATAAGTATAAATAATGAGAATACCCCAGAGAAAGAAGGTGCATTGATATTACTTAAACAAAGAACTATTAAAAACCAGGGACCGTAATCATTATAAGCTTTAATTTAAAAATCACATAATAATAATAAAAACAAAGCGCATGTTTTGAACTTTTCTTTATTTATATACTATAAGTATATAATAATAATAAAAAAAATACGCATATTATTTCCACAAACTTTAAGAACCACTAATTATTAAATGAATAACTTTCCATTCACATGAAATAGGTATATGTGCATTCCAAATATATACTAAGTATATATGTAGAAAATAGCAGAGATTTTCCATATTTTCCATGTGCTGGAATCCCAGCCGTAGCTATGCGATTTATTGATAGCAGAGCGTTTATTGCGTGTAATAATACTGAAGTTATAGAACTGCTAAGCAAAAGACATAAAAGACAGCGTCAGAATGAAATCAGAAATCAGTTGTTTGAGGGCATAAAAGCAAAACAAAAATGCGCTAAAATCCACTTTAAAATAACAATAATAATAATAATAATTATAATAAATTCAATTAAATATCAGTTACATCTTGGACTTAGTTACAATTCGATTTGCTTTGAAGTAGGGCTCGTGGAATCACAGTTACCAAACGATTTGAACTGAATTTAAGCCTAAATGGTGAGCTTCCCCAGCCAGGACGAGGATGAGCAGTATCGATTGCCGATGGTGGCCAGGTGTTGCCGTTGCCGTTGCCGTTGCCATTTGGATGAATTTCGATTTCGATTTTGGTTTCGGCTTAAACCGAGCGACAGACACAGACACATATTGGCCCATGGATCACCCTCACCCCCCGGCGCCTACCCTGCCCTACCCTTTCGCAATCCCAATCGCAATACCATCCCCAACCCTAAATACACGGCAACCCCCTTAATGCCCATATTGTATCTACATACATTTGCATGGCCTCATTTCTTTTCATCCATAATTTTGAAATTGCGAGCAAATTTTCCCCGCGCCGCTTGCTGTTTGCTTCGTGGCATAGTTTTTCCACACACACACACACACACACACACACACACACACACACACGCACACAGGGAAAAGGATTATTTATTTATTACGAAATTTTCGTCATTCGATGCGCGGCTGTGGCGCGTGGAAAGGTGGAAATCAAAGGTGGAAGCGGGCCGCGGGACTCGGGACTCGGGTACCAGGCCAGAGCTCGACGGCCGCCGCAAATGTCGAATTATTCAAATGATGATTCCAACCCCTCGATGCGTTGATGCCGCACCGCGCGGTACCGCGCACCCCAACCCTCTCTCTGTCTGTGATATGCAAAAAATGAAAAAATGTTAAAAAAAAAAAAGAAGAAGCTGAAGCAGAAGAATGAAATGCTCGTACGCACATAACAGGACACACAGGACACACAGGACATGGACTTGGGCTTGGGCTCGGGCTCACTTTCAGATACGGGACGCACAGGACATAGGAGATATGAGAGGACCAGGCGCGTCGCGTTGATTTTTGTGTGCACTTTTTTTACCTTGCGGCAATCTGGTGGCACACACACACACACACAAGACAAAGGGGAGCGGCAGCGGCAGCGGCAGAGAGGCACGCACGTGGTGTAGTGGAAATGGCCCTCATGTTGCTGCCACACGGCTGTTGTTGCTGTTTCCTTTGTAGTTTGCATGTCCCGTTTCGTCATATGAGATCGCGAACGTTTACAAATTTTTCATTTATTCAAAAACAAGCAGGGAACAGCAGCCTCGACTGCGGCCAGAACGAAGGCTTAGATACCCTGAAATTATATTGAAGTGCCCGTGCAGATGGACTGTGCTTTATGGATAGATAGCGGAGTTCCTTCCTACGGCTATAGGACTCTCCATGGAAGCACAGAGTAAAAGCTGTGGCAGGCTTGGATGGGTAGACGATAGCTATGATATTATAATTATATTCACAAAGAGCGTGGCTGGCCGAGCTTCATGTAAAACCTTGTGCGAAAGAAGGCAAACCCAGCTAGGGGGTAGAGTCTCCGCTAAGATATATTCCGCTCGCGTTATCATAGGCATTGTGTGCCCCAATCCCATTGCCCAGCGCATGTACCTCCCAGCGAATGTCACCTCCGAATGGACAGATAGGATAGCGACGCACAGGACTCGCTGGGCGGCGGCGGCCCATTCCCCTGTATGGGTGTGCATACTCGCGAGTATTTATGTGTGTGCGCTCGTGTAATATGAAAAAGTCGCTTTTGAAGACATCTGCGTGTTTTTCCCTATCCAATATGTGTCCTGAATCGTCCCTGTTCGGACTCCCTGTACCCCCCTCTAAACGGGCGCGGGAACGGGAACGGGCACGGGCACGGCCACTGAACCGGGCACACGTTGGCATATCCCTCCAGTCAGTGTCGCCAACCACAGTCGGCATTTGAATTCATTTAATTTGCACCTTGTTGGGCAATTTTTATTTGTTTTCATTTGTTTTTTGGTGCTTTGGTTCTTTGGTGCTTTGGTTCTTTGCTGCTTTGTTCTTGATGTGCATTTACATTCTGTGCATTTTGGTAATTTTATATGGCTACGAATGTCATTGGGGTATGCCGGCTGGCAACATCTGTTCCTTGGCGATCTGTTCCTGGATGACGTGCCCAAAGGTAGGGGTAGGAGTAGGGGTAGGACCTGCATTATCATGCTGGTTGCTGGCTGAAAGATTGATAAAAAACGAGCAGCAATCTCAAACCGAAAACATTCTTGTTTTACATGGAAATACATGCAGCATTTCTTTCAACTTCCCTTCCCAAACAAGTAGATAAATATACTTCTAACGAGAAGGAACGTGTGAGTCGCTTCTGGGGACGCGACTCTACTTAACCCTACTCAGTCAGTGTTTACATTTTGGAGCATGATTTTTAAATTTTAGAATTAAAAAAAAATGTTTCATTTTAAATTTTTGCTACATCTGTTATCTACATCTACATCTACATCTACAACGTATATTTTACATCTAACATGTAAATTATAGATGTACCATTTATATTCTACATCTCCTCCGTTAGAATTGCTCGCCACTGAACGCGGCAGAGTGTGCGAGCGAGAAAAATAGTAGTGTGTCTCTGGCTGGAGAAGGCGGGGAACCAACAGAAAATTAATTTCTTCATTCTGGCTATAATTATGATCCGATCTGATTCATATTCGGCAATCTGGGAGATATGGGCATTCTCTACGATACTGCGTTTTTAGTTTTATCGTATCTTTAAAATTGTGCCTGCCACAGATTTTCGTCCTTTGTGGGGGCGGAAGGGGGCGGGGCGAAATTTTGAAATACACTTGTAGCAGTGTGATATCACATGAGTCTGGAAACCAAATTTGGTTGCCTTAGCTTTTATAGTCTCTGAGATCCAGGCGCTCAACAAGACGGACAGACGGACAGTCGGACAGACGGACAGACGGACGGACAGACAGACATGGCTATATCGACTCGGCTATTGATGCTGATCAAGAATATATATACTTTATGGGGTCGGAAACGTTTCCTTCTCTGCGTTGCACACATCCACTTTTACCACAAATCTAATATACCCCTTAACTCTTTTTTGAGTACGGGTATAAAAATTCTCCCTAACGAGTACTCAGACATTGTTGTGTCATAATACTTTCGGGAGTATTCAGTCAACAAGCAAACGCTTGAGTAAACTTAAAATAAAAGCGAAATTTTTTTGCCAGCAGCCATGGCCAGCCCGTTGGAGAATAAATTGGTGAGTGCGGCCAAGACCATCGAGCAGCAGCTGGACCAGCAGCTGGAGCGCTTGGATAGCCTGGACTCCGATGATCTGAAGGTGTTGCGCGAGCAGCGCCTGCGCGAAATGAAAGAGCTCAACACAAAGAAGCAGGAGTGGCTCCAAAACGTGAGTACTGTGCGGAGAGCTGACACTGGGCGCTGCAGCCAATTGCTTGTCCCCTTCCCGCAGGGCCACGGCACCTACACGGAGCTGGCCAGCGAGAAGGAGTTCTTTGAGGTGTCGAAAATGTCGCCCAATATCGTGTGCCACTTCTACAGGGACAGCAACGAGCGCTGTGGCATTGTGGACATGCACCTGAAGACTCTGGCCGCCAAGCACGTGGAAGCCAAGTTCTGCAAGCTGAACGCCGATAAGTCCCACTTCCTGACCAATCGCCTGCGCATCGAGGTGATACCCACAATTGTCCTGGTGAAGGACAACAAGACAAGTGACTACATTGTCGGATTTAGCGAGCTGGGCAACTGCGACGATTTCTCCACCGAGCTTCTCGAGTGGCGCATCGCCCACTCCGGGGCCATTGACTACAAAGGAGATCTGTCGCAGCCGCCAGATGTGAAGCGCAAGCCGTACCTTAACGAGCCCAAGAAGACAATACGTGGCGGCGGCGGCGGCTGCGACTCCGACGACTCTGACTAACTAGCTGCAGCCTGCCATATCCAGCAACACACACAAATCCACACTCACAGTAACAAGCGAAACAGATCAGCGCCAGCACACACAGATCAATAGCTAGCACAGGCATCCAAGCTGAGATTGGGCACACTTCCAAGAGTTATTTATTTACGGGGCACGCTCTCTTCTGCACTGCCCACTCCCACACGCATAGCCTAATTATTTGGTTGGCTTTACACCCCGTCTAGGCTACACTACTGTTCACGATTCACGCACGGCTATGCACACATTTCGACACTGTTTTCGCAGCCACTTTTAAATACTTTTGCCATGTGGCTTGCGACTGAAACTCACATGCTGGTAACTTGCAAGCATCCTCGAGTGGCGCACTGAGAAGTCTGTGCCCTCTCTGCCCAATCCACACCTACTCCAACACGCTCTGAAATTGTAAAAGACAGAAAAAACATTAAACAAAAAATGCCCAACAAGTAATTGTCTAATAGATTATTGGGTTAATTATAAATCCTTTTTGGCTGCAAAACTATCATTGAATGGCACTATACAAGGCCCTTGTATCTCTTCCATAATTCCCACAGCCCCGCACTTAATTCCAGTAATTATATAGCGAGTTCATCTGCAATTTATGTATCATTATGCATTCCTCTATAGCTTGCCTTCTGCTTAAATTATATGTATATTTTTATTCGCACAGCCACAACTCGTTCCTCCACTTGATTACCCTTCGCACACTCCCCGCAATAAGCCCCAAATCGAATCCAAATCAAATTTGAGTAAAAGTCACCAAATAGACAGAGTCCTGGCACCGCCTCAAACCCCACACACGCACGCACTCCCCTATACAAATGGGGAAAAGTATCCCCAACTGGACCCAGACCCCCATACACACACACACACTCACACAGCCCACAAGCAAAAATAAGAAT
The DNA here is from genome assembly GCA_018150885.1 of Drosophila tristis. Lineage (NCBI taxonomy): Eukaryota > Metazoa > Arthropoda > Insecta > Diptera > Drosophilidae > Drosophila > Drosophila tristis. Next base: position 3,104,588 of record JAECWT010000215.1, on the reverse strand, counting down.
AGAAAGAAAGTTTGCATAAATGTCCACAAACATGTGGCCCAGTCCCAGTCCCAGTCCCAGCCACAGCCACAGCTCCAGTTGCCTCCATTTTAGAGATGCTCCACCGAACGCCACCCCCGCTCTCCCGCTCTACCGGCCCAGCAACTCTTTTATTTTCTAGGGTGGTTGGGTGGATGGGTGGTCTGCCTCCTTTATATACTTTCTTCTGCTCCACTCATTGGCATCGTTGGCGACTTTATAAAAATGTTTGCCCTTTCGGTTTGTTTGTTTGCCTACGCGGCGATTTGTTTTTCTGTCCGTCCGTCCGTCTGTGTGTCTCTCCGTCTGTCTGTCTGTTTGTTTGTTTGTCTGTTTGTTTGTTTGCTCGACTGCGTTTTGTGTCGTAAATTTAATGGGTAGCAGCAACAACAAAGCACATATCGAAAAGGAATCGAAACGAATTGAATGGCAAACGGGAGCCATGCATAAAAAATTGCCAAAGCCAAGAGACAGAGGATGCGGCACAGGGACGGGCGACACTGCCAGCCAAGGGTTAGCTTCGATTAGCCCGAAATGTTGTCATGGCCTGTGGTCGCACATATGTGCCACCCGCCCGCCCGGCAGGCGGATTGCCCGTGGAATATGTGGCATGGGGGGTGTGCTTTGGGGGGCGGCGGGCAATGCTGGGAGCTCTGGTCGGCATGTGTGAGTGTGGTCATAAGGCCAAAGCACAAATAATAACAGTCACGCGTCGTTGTCGTCCACCACCCACTCCTTGGGCCAAAGTAGCGGAGAGATGAGACGAAAAAGTAGCAGACACAGCAAAAATAAATATTAAAAAATAAAAAAAACATGAAGAGGAACGCAAGGAATAAGTTGGTGCTAGAAGACTTGCTGGAACTGGACTAGGACTAGGTAATGCTCTATAAAATAGATAGGGCGGCAGCCCTGATCATCAATCGATTTTGGGAAGATAAATATATATATAAATAATACAAATAATAGTAAGTAACTATAAATATAATTCAAATATAAATATAATTTAAATAAAATATATAAATATAATTATATATATAAATATAATTCAAATATAAATATAATTATAATTTAAATATAAATGTAAATATAATTTAAATATAAATTTTAACCCATTTAATTGTAATATATAGCAGTGGGTATGTAAAATATATTTATGTGCATGTGTAACGATTTTGTACATATTATTTGCAAATAATATTTAATATTATAATTATAATATAATAATTCACCCAATCCATTCAGAATTCAAATATTAGATTAAAAATGCCACTTTCCCAGCATGAAGAATTCGATACAAATTGTCACAGGAATATGCATGCGAAATTCCTTGCTTGCTTACTTAATTTTTCGCGCTCAAAAATAACTGTGGAAAAGCAAACAGAAATTTCTATAATTAACGCCGTTTGATGGACTTTTTTTAGTTTTTAAAATAAATGCCAGAAATGACGTAGAACTGCAAAAAAAATGCCACAAGCGATGTGCCACACCAAGCAGACAGGCAGCAGGGCCCACTAAACAAGTTAAAGGACAAGCCCAGGGACCCGAAACCAAAACCAAAACCAAAAACGAAACCAAAAACGAAACCGAACCCGAACCAAATCCAATGGATACACCATGCGAATCCTTGAATGATTTTTGTGCTGCATCTCGCTCTGGGTTGGCGGACAGCGTCCTCCAAAAAATAGGGCCATTGATCAAAACTGTTACAATAATGGCGAAAAAGCCACCCCGCATATGCGGCGTGGACAGAACACACACCCAACCCCCCTGCCACCACCCACGAACACACACACACAAACACACATTCAAGGAGAAGTGGGAGGAGGCTGGGTGGACCGTCCACCGTTGACTGTCGACCGTCGACCGTCGGTCGTCGTTCCCTTTCCTGCCACCCCTACCCACACACTGTTTTCCCTGCCTTTCATTTGGCATCTACCCTGGCCCAGCAAAATAAACAGGGGTATATTGTGCCCATGTGTGTTACAGGAGGCTGTTTCGAGGCAACAAATTTGACAAGCCGAAACTTATACATCATATCGGAATAGGATATCATTGCAGCCTGTCAGAAGTTACAATTATCATCGGAGGTATTCAGTGCACTTTTCGTAGTTATTTTCAATCTTTCCTCTTGAATCTCCAGGCTAGCCAGCATAGCATCAATTGATCTTTAATATAAAAGAACGATGGTACATACTTGTTATTATTATTAGTTTTATTATTATTATTTAATATTTATTATTATTATTTTTATTATTATTATTATTATTATAATTTAATATTTATTACCAGTTAAATTGCATTGAAATTTTAGCACTGGAGCATTCAAACTTCACCTACTTATCCCTACCATTTCGAACGTATTATAATAATTTTAGCTATAAGAATTACCATTTGGTAGGGAGTATCCGATGGTCGTTACATCCACGACAGCATTTGCCACTTGTTTCATTTCGTTGCATGGCGAAAAACACTGCCAGCGGAAAGCAAATATCGCCATTGCTGTCCGACATGGCAACGGAACGGACAACAGGACGAGAGGGCACGGACACGGAGCTGGTCGAGCAGTGGCTGGAGAGTAGGCAGTGGGATTGTGTGTGGTGTGGGGTGGGCAGGCCCTCGTCTACCATTGAAAGCCTTTTTTGATGGCGGCTGCTGCTGCTGCTGCTTCTGCTGCCAGCGATTGTGGTGGTGGTGGCTCTGTTGGTGGGTTGCTGGGTTGGTGGGTTGGCGGGTTGGTGGGCTGGTGGGCTGGTCGAGCAAGGTAGCAGGCGGTTGCTAACGGTTGAGCCTCTGCACGGAATGTCCAAAAGGACCAAGGGACCCGCCGCCGCCGCTGTCGCTACATGTGTGTGCCACAGCATCGTAATGGCCACAGTTGTTGTTATGGCCAAAGTTCGTACGTGAGGGTCGAGCAGAGTCGTCGTCGAGTCGTGGACGCGAATGACGAGGGGTGTGGTGGGCGGTGGCTGCTGGCCACATTGGAGCACACACACACATATGTATAAAGAGGGGTGGGGGTGGGGTGCTGTGGGGGACAACATCTATTCGCATTTGGTCCTTTTTGGTGGCCGTTAGCTGGTCCCGGGGTCGTTTGTACATATTGCATCAAAGAAAAGTTTTCTGCTGTTGGAAAAATAAAGCAAGAAAAGTCCTGCACACACACACACACACACACACGTACAAACACGCACACATGGACCACACGCAGTCGCAATGCAAAAAGCAACAAAATAAAAAATATAAAAATAAAGTTGAAAGTGGTCTTCGAAACGGACAGGACAACGCCAAAAGGATATGCCCACAGACAGCCACATATAAATATGTACATATTACATATGTATATATATATATATATGTATGTACATTTATTTTCTTGGGCTATTCATGCAAATAAGTCTCCCGCCCTGCCTCGTTTTGGCGCTTATCAAGTCAGGACTCGGAAATTGGATGCCATTTCGATCTACCCCCAGCCACCATGGCCCAGTGGGCCCCTGTCTAATCGAACCCAAAAAAAAAAAACCACATGACCGCCGCAAAGAATTGAATCGAATTATTCTTGCAGCTTCATTGACTGGATCAAACTCTGGAACTTCGAAGCCAGAGACGATTCTTCAGGGGCATATGATCAGACCTTCGAAGTGTGGAAAGGGAGGAAGTAGGCCACCAAAAAAAGTAAAACGAGAAGGAACGTGTGAGTGGCTTCAGGGGACGCGACTCTACTTTTATACCCGTACTCAGTCGGTATATATTTACACAACTACAATGTAGATTCTACATTTTCTCCGCGAAAGATCGCTCATTGCAGACAGACGGACGGACAGACATACATGGCTAGTCGGCTCGGCTATTGCTGCTAATCAAGAATAAATATACTTTTTGGGGTCGCAAACGATTCCTTCTCTGCGTTGCACGCATCCACTTTTGCCACAAACCTAATATACCCCTTAACTCTTTTTGAGTACGGGTATAACAAAACTGGCGCGATATATTTCGCTTTGTCTGCGCTGAAATCTATAAGTCTTATCATTTTGGAGGGCACTTATCTACCCACTAGCTCACACTGAATTAAAGGCTACATATATGAGAGTATGTGTGTAAATTAATAAAATAAGTATTATATTTTATACGTAGAGAGAATGCCCGTATGCAGATTTAATTTAAATGTAAGGTAATTTACATATAAATTATATCCAAAATGCAGCCGAAAAACTGCACAAAAATGTGCATCAACTATAAATTACTGCCCAAAGATTGCTTGAGAAGATCCTTAAAGGCAAATTCGTTGCATAATGCAAGAGAAGTCAGATTTCCCATCATATGACGATTCGTTTGGCACCACTCGCCCCGAGTCCCATTTAAGATCTTTAAAAGTATTGATATTCCTGCAAGATATTCGTTTAATTTTCGTAAAACCCACAGATCACACATGCCCAGCCCAGCCCAGCCCACCCACACGCATCAGCTCCAAACCGCAACCCCAACTGTTGGCCCAACCATCGCCCCCTGCTCGGCCTTCGCCATCTTCTTCTCATCCTTCTGTTTCTCCTCTAAGGACGCAATCAGAGCTCGCAGCAGTCCAGAGCAGGCGGCCACATCAGGCCCAGAGACCAGGGACCAGGCACCAGGCCAGGGCTGATCTCTGGGACAAAATATTAGTTCTGTCAAAATAAATTTCTTTGAGTAATGTAATCCCATTTTGTGGTCTTCACCCACTGGAAGGGAGGGAGGAGGGAGGGCAGGCAAGCTTGGGGAATGGGGAATGGGAAGGAGAAGTGCTACTATGTGGGGGGAGTTGGACTCATTTTTTTACTCTCACACTCCCCTCCCCACTCCCCACACCCCACTCTCGCTCTGCCCCTCAGACCACCCTCTTGGTCACATATCGCATCAGGCGGAATATGAACGCGATAAATCTGTTCGTGATTGTTTTTTTTTTCCTCTGTCTTTTGCCACACTCACACACACACATGTGGGTGGTGGGTGGTGGGTGTTGGTTTGGGCAGATGGGTGGTTGAGAGGTGTCCAACTCTGTTTGCGGTGTGTGTGAAAAAATGGCAACGGAATTCGCTAATCCCAAGGACCAGGCTCAGATTGAGCTTCAGCTGTCCTTTATTACACTATTGCCTAGGCTCAGGCCCCAAGATGTATATCCACATATACATATGTAGGAGAGGCATGAGGCTTGCTGAAGGGGTGGGGGGGATGAGGTCTGGGTGGAATGGCAATCGGACGAAGTGCGAGCGTGGCAGGAGGAGCCGTGGCAGTGGCAAGAGCCAGCGAAGTACGAAGTCGATTACGGACACATGTATTGTCGTTTCACGCACATGAGAAGACGTGACCAGGTGGGTGGATTTCCCACCCCCACACACCCCACACCCCTATGAGCAAGTGTGTGTGTGTGTGTGACTCGGTCGCTGGATGATGACAATGTCTCCTGACAGCTTTTGCGGCCGCCTGTGATTGCCAAAAATGAACCACGATGACGGGAAAAAAAGAACAAGAAATTGCAAAAAACAGAACCAACATTCAAAGCCGAAGGCTTAGATACACTGACAAATGCAACGTCTACATGGCAACAATGTGATTAACAAATAATAAATATATGTATATAATTAGCATCTATAGCTGCAATTTTAATTGGACTTTTATGCAGCAGAACTGTGAAATTCGATGCAATTTTCAGTGCAGCAAATAATAAACTTATTGAAGCTGTTGTGCGATCTATGCTGTGCCCTCTCGCTGGCTGTGTACCATATCCAATTCGATAGAACTTAAGAATCCAATGATCTGCCCTGTTCCTCGAGCACAATTGATAACAAATAATATAATAAATAAATATTAATAACAAAGCTTGAAGATTCATTCGGAATCAGAGACTATGCAAAGATAGCCGCAGACAGATGCAAAAATTCCAACAAAAACTTCTTAGTTATTATGTTTTTAATAGCATGTTCTTATGTACTCTACATTTCAGAGTGCAGCACCACAAACGACTGTGCATAGTCGTCATACCCTCCAGAAGGGCATACACAACAACAACAACAACAACAAAATATATGTATGTGTTTTTAAAAAATGAAACCCCTGAAATGTAATACACTCAAAGACACACGCACGCACCATGAGGCCAGGCCGTATGAGTTGTGATTCGCGGGGCAGGACATTGATGAGGCCAAATTTCTGTGATTCGTCATCTAAATAGGTTTTTGCCCGAGCACTCACCCTCACCCACACCCACCCACACCCACACACACACTTTTTACACAAACGGGTGTAAAATTACCAAGCATTACACACACGCCACACGCATACTCGCACACATCGCGGAGGGGGCAAATATCTCGGCCATTGGCAAGCTAATGGCCAAGAAAATGCCGTGCAGCTGGTGCAGATTTCATCAGCGGTCTCTGTCTTCGCCACTGGCCGCTAGGTGGCCAGCGAGACCAACCACAGCTAGGTCCTCTAATGCCTTCCAATTCGATTCCAATAAGAACGCTGTGCCAAACGCCGCTAGGTGGCTCAGGGCTGAAGGGTTTTTCAAGATTTTAAAGAAGTTGCTGCGCTATTGCATGCCCTTATTTTAGTTCAGATATTTGCAGTGCCGTGGGAGCCCCTTTGGAAACCAACGATGAATGTCCAATGCCTCCTTCCACCTCAGCTCCTGAAGCGCCGCTTGTGCTGCTCCGCGCGCAGCGTTCCCTTCGCTGCAACAAATAAAAAACCATGAAAATCGGTGCAGCCGTTCAGGCCGACATAGAATATATTTATAGATATATATATTTAATTGTATTTAATTGTATTTAATTAGCTTGAACGATGAGTTGAGGATATGCCTACTGGTTGGGGCAGTCATGGCGAGACAGTTTTGGTTTGTGGCATGTTCGCCTGTTGTGCCTCTTAGCTTTCATCGTTCCAATCGAGTTACTCTACTTCTTCCTGCTCTTCCTCTTCGGCGTCATCATCGTCCATGCCGTCGACAATGTCACCAGTGAAGTAGAGCACCGCCTTGGGAATGATTCGGGAGCGCAGAAAGTGACCGATTTCAAAATCGGATGCCAGTATTTGCCGTGATTCCAGATCGACTGGGGCCTCTGGTGTGTTGAAGAAATTAAAGAACGAGTCGATGGGAACTGTTTCGAGAGCGTAGCGCACTGTGCCACGCTCCTTATGCTTCTGCATCTTCATGTTGGTGCGGACAGTCAGGTCCATTTCCGTCTTCCAGTTAATTTTGCATCCCGAGCAGCTGACAATCTCCGGTCCCTCGAAGGCAAACGGATCATCTGGGTCCACACTGGACTTCAGAACGTAGCGCTTCGTGAGCACCGTGTTCGAAAAGAACTCATTCTTGTCGAAATGAAACTCCAGAGTGTACGAGTGCTGGAAGAGTTGAGAGGTTAGCTATGCCCGAACGAAGGATGGAAGCGTAGCTGCCTTTGTACATACCCCGTCAGCGTATTTGGTGGCAACGTCTGTAAGTTTGAGCAAAACTTGTACATCGCGTGGCTGAATCATCTCCGACAGAATCGCGGCATTACGGAAAATTGTTAGCCAGAATGCGGGAATGCCCGTCGTATCTGGAGGCAAACTTTTGAAAATCATCAGTGATTTACTGAAGTGCGACTTGCACTCGAATTCTGTGAGAGGGTCCTCGAGGTCTGTCCAGTTCGGCTTCTCCACAGCGGGGTCCACGGTCCCGACGACAACTTCCTTGCGCTTATCGAACAAGGGCTGATACTTGAGCTGGTACTTCTGCTCCAGCTTGTTTACCTCCTCGAAGAACTCGGCCTCGATTTTCAGTTTCTCCAACTGCATATTTTTCAGCACCACAAGTCTATTTTGAACTGCAGCTGGCAGTGCTCTAACCATTTCACGTAAATACTGTCTATGCACCAGACAATCCAAGCCCTCCGGAATGGACTGGCAGTCAGAATTTACAGAATTTTGATCGTCGACCGAATCACGGGACTCGGCATCTGTCCCGGCCTTGTGGCCCTCTGGTGGAGTGTCGCCCATTTGTATCGAGTGCAAAAATTCGCCAATTGAAGAACTAAACGTGTTGCGGAACTGCAAAGTGCCGCCAAACAGAATTGAATTATAGATTTCGTTTTCGTTAAGAAAATTTTGTTTTTTGTTTTTTGTTTTTCGTGCTATTTGTTGTTTGACCAGAAAAGATTTTCGTCTGAATGAATGATTTTCCACTAGAAACTTTGTGTGAAATCTGCCAATTTGTCAAAATCTGAAACCACTTGGACTACTGAGTTAGTAGAGCTGAAAAAACATCGGTGTTAGAAACGATGAATCGATGTTATATGAACACCGATGTTTGGCAGTTACCTTTTGAACAAAAAAAACAAAGCAAGGAGAAATAAGAAGCCCGCTTGCGCTTCCGTTAGCTCGGAAGTGGTGGATCAGTTACAACAAAAATCAGGAATTGTTTTAAGATTTAATCTTTGAAATGTGCTTTTGTTTTTGTTGCATTAATATTTCTGAACGATAGCTAGGAACTATGTTAAGTGGAGTGATCTCTGATGAAACTTTATTTTTTATTATTTAAATCATATTTTTTGCAGCGCAATATTTTCTTTTGAATTTTTCACCTGAACTGCTGAGCGCACTGCAAGACTCCCAATATTTATGTCTATCCATTTATGCCGAAATAAAACCGCCCAATGTGTCGGCACAGTGGAAGAGCCCTGAACGCTACAGCTACACATACTTCGTATCGACTCCCTTGCTCCCACGAATCCTGGCGTGTTACTAAGGATTTACAAAATTGAAAACAAAAAACATAGTAAGCTCCGAGAGAACATTGAAGAACATTTTAAGTGTTAGACTTTATTTAAGACCTATTATAAACAGTTAATTAAATGTTCCATCATTTCTTGGTGGTAGTCAAGGCGGAGAAAAAAAAAAAAATGGGGCAGAGCAGAAAGAGTGATTGTTTTTCTTCGTTTTTAAGTCTAAATGCACTGTAAAGTGTACTGTAGTTTGAATTGCGCTCCACTGGGCTCCAAGGGGAACCGGCCAGCAATCAAATCGAATAACGAATACGATGCGAATGTAGCATAACATCTATGTAGCATATCTTGTAAATAATGATCGCTCGATGACCATTGCTCTTTCATAATTATAATAAGGGAGTGTGGCCGCCTCCACTGATGATGTATTAGCTCCTTCAGGAGATTACAAGCGAATCGGCTTGGATTTGGATTTGGGTTTGGGTTTGGGTTTGGTTCTCGTACTGGAAGTAAAAGTATAAGTTGGGCAACAATGACTAATACGACAAGAGCAATGAGGAGGATAGGTGTAGGTGGTGGTGGTGGTGGTGGTGCCAGTGCCAGTGGTGGTGCCAGTGGCAATCAGGTGAGCTTTGATCGCTTCTTGGCAATCGCATCCTCGACGGCACGCAGCTGCTTCAGCAGCTCTTCCCTTCTTGAATGCTTGCCGCCGCCATCCTTATCCGTGTCCTTGTCCTTGTCCTTATCCTTGTCCTTGTCCTCCTTGATCTTATCCTTGGTGGGTGAATGACCATGCTTGTCCGTTTCGCCTGAGTGGATTGGCGATGCCAGCGCGGATACCCCCACCATGGTCGATGGCTTCTTAATCTCAATGGAAATCGGCGAACGTTTTTTGGTCGCTTGTTCAGCGGCTATTCAAATGGAGAAAATGGAGAACAAAAGCGGTGATGAAAACTCTACACTTTACCATGAGAAACTTGCAGGTGGTGGAGACTTACGCTTTTTAATTAATTTACGCTCGTTGAGCGCCTTGTCAGTGGCCCGTATCCGCTTCTGCGGTGACTCCAACGATGTGGTCGACGATGAAGATCCCGACTCTGAATCTGAATACGAGGTATCCGAGGAATCTGCAAATATATCTGATTAAATCTATCGCTTATAGCTGTGGCTATGGCTAATACCTGATTCCGATGATGTGGAGCTGCGACCTCGCCTCCTCTTGTCGAATTTCTTGGGCGAAGGCGATGAGACCTTCTTCCGCTTCGAGGCGGGACTGGTGCGCTTTTCCAGGCCAGCTCCTCTCTTGTAGGACGGTGAGGGGCTTGCCTCTGTGGATGGCACAGCAGAAACAGAAACAGAAATGAGCATTATTTTCCCCAAGGGATGTCCAAGAGATATTCCCACTTACTGGTCGAGTTGCGTCGTCGACGCGGTATCTGGCTGGGCGAACGCACCGCTCGTCCTGCTGGCGGCCGTCTAGCAGAGGCAGGCACCTTGTGCGAACCACCACCACCGCCGCCGCTGGCGCCGCCGCCACCGCCGTAGCCTCCAGCGCCACCACCACCTCCGCCGCCGCGTCGCTTGTGGTCCGAGGCACTGCTGGAACGAGACGAATCCGAGCTGGAGTCGCTCTGAGAACTGTTTGAACTGGAATATGATGTGTTGGATGTGTAGCTCCTGCGGTCACGTCTGCGACGATCTTCCCGGTCGTAAGAGCCACGTCCCATCGATTTGGATCTCATCCAGGGATCGCTCCACTCGTCGCCCCTGCCACCCGCAGACTCCACACGCTGCACGATCACCTCGCGTGCGGGACGCAGCCGACGATCATCCTCATAGTGTGGCATTCGATGTGGTGGTAGCTCCCGATATCTGGTCATTCTGCCATACGCATCGACATCCTCGTAAGGCATCGGCATATATGGCTGCCGGCCGTAACGCTCCGGCGCCGGTGGACCGTACATTGGGTACTGCAAGGGGAAGAGAGCGCGGGAATTAGCATGACTGCCAGTAGATGATGCTGGTAGATGCATGGGTAGTGGAAGTGCAAGTTGCTGCTCACGCACCGGTGCTGGTGTCGGTGAGCCGGACGGGCTGCTGTTGTTCCCACGTTCCTTGAGGTAGTACGGATCCTTCTCAAGCTCGTCGGGCGAGAGGGTTAGGTTCATTTTCTTGTCCTCAAAGTCCATATCCTGCTCCTTCCGCTTGTTCGCCTTCCGCATCATTTCCTTGGCCGTGCGCAGACCCCGCTCCCAGGCATTCTCCACCACCACGGGCCCATCTGGCAGCAGAACAGGCCTCGCCTCATGATGGTTCGCGTACATGCTCGGCGCATGATGCACCGGCGGCGGTCGATGATGCAGCGGCGGCCTCTCATTCCGATAGTCGTGATAGTCGGCCGGCGATGCGGCATGTGGGGCATATGCACTGACGGGTCGCGGGGCAGAAATACCGCTGCTGCCGCCGCCGCCACCGCCTCCGCCGCCACCACCACCAGGACCGCCACCACCTCCGCCGCCGCCGCCACCGCTGCCACCGCCACCGCTGCTGCCCTGCATGGGCACAGATCGCACGAGACCCTCGAACATTGTGTAGTTGCCCTTGTCGGTGACACCGGGATGCAGGAAGCGACAACTCATGCCCCAGGTGCACTGGCCGCGCGTGTAAAACCTACAGATGGGCTTCGGTTCTGTTTCCTCGGGCCGTTTCTCGTCCTCATCGGACACCTCGCCCTCCTCCAGCTCCTCCTCATCCTTTTTCTTTTTGGCAGCGGCGGCAATTTCTGTGACGCTTATCAGCTCCAGTGTGCCATTTTTATCGTCATCGCCAACAGCGCGGCAATCTTCGATCTGCTTGTCGCCAGCCTCCACTTCGCCATCGTCATCGTCCGAGTGTCGATTGGATGTGGATGTGGGTGACGATGAGTTACCCTTGGATGTGGTGTTTGTTTGGGTGGCTTTGGCATCGGCATTGGCCCGATCCCGATCCCGTTCACGATCCTCGTCCCTGTCTCTGGCTATGTCCGGACACTCGCCCTCCTCCGCCTCAAAGTCGAGGGCATCGTCGTCGTGTGTCTTGACAAGATCCTCCTCCTGCAGACCCGCCGTAGGCGGCGCTTCCCTGCCATTAGTGCTGTCCTCAGTCTGTACAAAAAGAGATTACAAAAGATTAGACCAGGAAATATATGGGGTAGAGATGTAAATCCAACTTACATTTGATTCAGTGGGTGATCCTCCCCTCTCCAGCGGACTGTTTATCCGTGGAGCCTTGCCGTTGAGCTTTCCGTCGTTAGCGGCAGCCTCAGCATCCTCATCATCATCGCGCAGACCTGGCAGTGTATCATTGGATATGGCCCCGTCATCATCATCTACATCGGGATGGAGTGAGTTTTTCGACGACGCCCGCTTCTCGTCTGTGTCAATTTCACTCACATCGCTCAGATCCTCGTGGCTAATGTTGAGATCCACAGCCGCCTGATTGTACAACTGCGGGCTATTGCTGTGACTTCTCACGGAGGAGAGGAGCGAGTTCTGCGGTGATTTGGTGCCGGCATTCGGTGAGCCAACACTGCCCCCCGCCGTCGGTGGCACTGAGTCGGGCCTCGAGTCGGGTCTCGAGTCGGTGGTGTTCTCCTCTCGGTCACGCGGCCGCTCGTTCACGGCACGATCTGGTTCTGGGTCCGCTTCGTCCTCGCTGCCGGAACTGCTGCTACTGCTGCTATCACTGACGCTGCCCGAACTGCTGCTCGAGCTCTTGTTCTGCAACTTTGACCTTTGGCTCCGGTTCGAGCTGGAGCTTGAGTTCGATGAGGAGCTGCTCGTGGAGTCTGCCCTTCGGGATCTGTTCATTGCAGCAGCGGCGGCCGATGCTGCGGCGCTGGATGTCGCATCCGCCGCATGGCTAGACGCGTCCTCGTCCGCACCACCACCCGTTTCCTTTATGGGTGAGTTCGAGCGCGACTCGCTTGAGTTGGACGGGTTCGTGCTGGCGCGTGAGTCATCCGACTCCATGGTGAGCATGGACCTTGTCCCTTAGCCTTGTCCCTTGTGGGGCAGCAGCAACTCCGTTCGCTATGTTCCTGCAGGTGCAGAGATGAGAGAGGGGTTACTGGAAGTCAATTGGGAAAACTTTCGTCCACAATTTATCTATGTATATATATATATGATCGATAATCTTAATCAATCGTCGGACTTGTGGCCGACGCGCAAAATGGAGCATGATGGAAGGGTATGGTCTGCGAGCTTTCGGAATCGATGATTTGTTGGAGCAGAAGGGAGCGGAACAGCCGCCCAAGGTTTTGAGGCTGGGATGAACAGACAATAATCAATCCCCCTGGAGATGCGATATCAATTTATTATTCTTGCGACAGATATGCACCATTCCAACGGAAACGACAATGATATGGGGCGACGAAAACAGAGCCAATGACTGGGCCAAGGTCAGGGGCCACCACCGGCAGCAAATAGTGCACCCAACAAATATATCGATGCGCTGTCGATTACTCAATGAATATCGATCCCCCAACAATGTGCTTGGTGGCGGTGGCGATGGTTGTGGTGGGTGTTTTGGGGGTTACAAAGGGGCTTAAGAGTTTTTCGTAATATTTTTGTTTTTGGTTTTACGTTTTTGTTGAATTCTTACCTTCATTTCGCTTTTAATTTGGTTTATGTTTATATTTTCTTTGATTTTCATTTTGATATTAATTTCTTGGTGTGTATGTGTGTGCTGTGTGCCGCTTCTTTCGTTTGTTCTTCGTTTTTCTCGAGACTTTTCGCGAACGTGAGATACGGAACATTGAGAGATACATATGCGAGTGAGGGAGAGAGCAAGGGCAAAGCAGCGGCAGCGGCAGCAGCGACCCTTTGCTCTCTTCCCGCTCCAATGAAAGTACGCACACACATACACTCGACTCGACACTCGAACTCACACAGGTATGTGGGAGAGACACTACGAGACCTACACACAAACACAGACACTGTTACTGTTAACACAGAGAGCTAAGGTGTGAGAGAGATAGAGAGTTTAACTTTACTGCCGGACTTTTTTCGCACTTTTCGCGACCGACGAACAGACGGAGAAGAGTCTGCTCAAAAGAAAGGGGTCCATTAAGTGTTTACTTTGCACTTAATATTTACATTTTTTTCTCAAATATACTCTTTTTATTTTGCTATTTTTGCATAAACCACTTTTCACATACGCAGTTGACTTTTCTTGATTTGAGTTTTATTTGATCTTTTTATTTTTTTTTGGGTGGGAAAAATAGAATACTTGAAAAGAAATGAATTTGTTGGTTGCCTTTTGTTGCAATATGTACAATATTGTTGTTGCTGCTTACCTATGGATGGGGACGAATGGGTCGAGAGGTGCGGTCGCGGGCACGGACACAGGCACGGACACGCGAGACTGCCACCACAGATCGGCGCCTCTTTCAGCACCGCCACCGGGAATCAATCGTTTTCGTCGATTTCTTCTATCTGTCTGTCCCGACTGTCAGACTGCCGTCTGCCTGTCGCGCGTCGCTTTCGCCGTCAATGTGTGCGCTGCTGCTTGGCCTATGGCTATGCAGTATGTCGGAGACGATTGGCAATGGGTCTTCCACCCACTGTCCTTGCGCAATTTTATGATATTGCTGCAGCTTGATTATCACTTTTACCTGAATTTGTTAGCACGTTGTATTGGTGGTCTTAAGGGCAGCCGAGAATATCTTAATCCACATTTAATTTTTTCGTCACAATGCCGACGCTTAGAGGTGTCAAACCATAGTATCGATATTTTACTGCTAGCCTCTACTATCGACGGTTTTGCGACAATCATGATAGTATCGAGCTACAGTCGTTGCGCTTTTAATATGTTTGGATTGTCTGCTATAAAATACGAAGACACATTTGTAAGCAAATCGACAGGTGGCATCTAATTTTTACAATGGACAAGTTCCTAAAAGGTTTCAATGGTTTTTTAATAATTATTAGAGCTATCACGATAGTATCGATTGTTTTTTCAAAACATTGCCGCCGCTACTACCGAAAATATGGCCGCTTCTAGGGCTGGGAAAAATATATCGTTGGCAATAACGATATTAAGCCGACCATCGATACTATCGCGCGGAATATGCAACATTGAAATTGTAATAATATTTCATACAATAAATTGATGCTAGGAGTAGCTAAGAAGACGTTTTTTACTCGAAACATTTTTTAGCTATATTAATATTACTTGAATCAAAAATTTTATTTTTTTTCTTTTAAATTTTGAATTTGATTGCAGCCCATAAATTTTTCGATAGTAATGTCCCCTATCGATGTGTTTGCGCCGAATTGCATTTAGCAAATAAACAATTAATTTGCTAAAACACGATCTTCATAGACAGAAATTCACTGTAAATTGAATATATATAAATATTTTGATTTTTCAATAATGGTTGGATTATGTAATCATAAATTTATCTAAGCCTCTGGTATTTCCACTTCTCTATTGCCTGCAAACACTGGTTCCCCCTCCTCCACCAATGGTGCTGTTGCCAACCAAAACGTTACGTTTTCTGCAAATTTGCAGACTAAACGCAAAATGCCCACCAACCATCCGGGCCACACCACTCTGGGGTGCCGCACAGCGGCTCTACGCATCCAGCCCCATCGATATGAACTTCGAGGTGTTTGAGGGCAAAACGAGCGACTCCAACGAGGCCCCGCTCATCACAATGCACGGCCTGTTCGGCTCCAAGCAGAATTGGCGCGGCATCAGCAAAGCCCTGTCCCAGCGGACCAACCGGAAGGTGAGTGCAGCAGGTTGTACCAAAAATCAAAATGCGAATCTTCCATGCACAGATCTACACAGTGGATGCTCGAAATCATGGCGAAAGTCCTCACACGACCATCCACAACTCGCCGGCTATGTCGAGCGATGTGCGCCGCTTCCTGGAGATACGATCCCATCCAAAGGCCTGTCTGATGGGCCACAGTATGGGCGGTCGCACAATGATGCACTTTGCCCACAAGTATGTATGTTTGTATGCAGCGTGCGCGCCAAATTAAACCGCTAACAAATCTCTTTCGTACGCCAAATGCAGCCGGAAATGACGGAACGTCTGATTGTCGTCGACATCTCGCCCATTCGAGTGCCGCGCTCCACTGGGGAAATGCAGCGCATATTCGATGCCATGGTTAATCTCACCCTCTCGCCGGATATGTCCATGTCCGAGGGACGAAAGCAGGCCAAGCAGCAGCTGCTGCAGGCTACCGATTCGAATGAAACTGTCGAGTTTATCATGCTAAATCTGAGAAAGGATCCCCAAACAGGAGCGTAAGTAATGCGTCTGCTGTTGCACTGCTGATTTATAATCACAATTGTTTGTTGTATCCTATGTTCAGGTTCTCGTGGGCCTGCAATGCCCAGCTGCTGCGCGATTTTCTGCCACGCTTTCATGACTATCGGTCGCACTTCGCGTCCCTGCCACCGTATAAGGGACCAACCACCTTCATTTGCGGCACTCAGTCGCCATACATGAAGTAAGCATGAGGCTATAATCATCATCAACCATTCGCATCTACCATTCTCCCATTGCAGACGCGAGGACTGGCCACAGATTCTGGAAATGTTTCCCAATGCCGAAATCCATTGGCTGGATGCCCACCATCTGGTGCACTTTGACCAGCCGCAACAGTTCATCTCAATTGTCACCGAATTCCTCAATAGACCATTGAGTGCCTCATAAGATTTCTAGATATTCAAATTGTACAAAGCATCTTATAAGAAAAAGAGACACCAAAGCACACACAATGATGTTTACTCTCCCTTGGCTACGATCGTTTGACAGGACTTCTCTTGCGTACAGCAACACCAAATAGAACGAGATGGCAGTACATGGCAACATGGTGCACCAGACCACGCATGAGCAATGCACTTATTGAGCCTGTAGGGAAGTTCCGAACATACGATACGCTACATTTTCCTGTCGAATACAATTATTCTTATAGGCAACACTTTTAACGTGATAGAAAAACAGAAAACGGCATACAGTAGTTTTCCTGATCTCTACTAAGGTTCTCCCATTGCCATTTATACGCTCGAAGGCACTTCCTTCTTTATATTTTCATACGTTTTACCCTGTAAACCAACCATATCTTATATCTTATTCAGCAACTATTTGCATCAGCTTAATGGCTCATAGCTCAGTGAATTGGAGCAGAATTTGATGATTCTGAGACCATGATGGGAGAATTTTCAGTGCATATTCAGACGAAGTGCTCCGTGAAGAAGTACTTCCTTGGAAGGGAAACCTTTACTACCTAAATAATACCTAAAGCCAATGAACAATTCCCTCCTTTGTGCGAAGGGATAAACAAAGTGCAGTCGGGCTGAGCTTAATGCTCAGTGGTGCAAGGCCTAAGGCCCTTACACTTTTTTGAAATTAGTTCAGCTGAGTCTGTCAAATATGATGGATCCCATAAAGCTATAGCTAATACAATTCCAGAGTGAGGATTCCCTCAATTAATCAACGAATTTAAAACGATTGCTGGGTTATTTTTGTTACATTTAAAATGTAATTTAATTTCTCATTCTTGTTCGGCGTATGATTTTCAGATCAGATTTTCCGTTTTCTCCATAAGTATAGTTCGTTTTTATGTTTTTGTTTTTGTTTTTTCTCTTGTTAAAAAATATACAATACACAGACACGAAACGAATGCCATGAAGAAGCTTGATACAATCTCGTATGCTGCATACAAAAAAATTGACAGCAAGTGTTCGAATTTGTTGTTGTTGTTGTTGTTGGGTTTTATCCGTGTTTGTGTATGTATATAATATACGTGTATACGTGTGTATATGTTTTTTGTATGTGGTTTCACTTACAAACTAAGAATAAATACATGTAAATTAGGGGGAAATCACATTGCACTTAAAAATAATATAGTCAAAAGGTTAAAAAAAATTATCCATAAATGAACACAGTTCTGCGTGCGATGGTGTGGCTGTGGGTGTGTGGGTGTGTGGCTGTTGGTGCGTTGTGTGTTCTTGTGGTACAATACATCAAACATCAAACAGGAATGGTGGGTATAAACTTTTGTGCTAAGGCTAAAATGGTTTTGATAATGTTTTCAATTTGATGTGTGTATGTGTGATGTGTGTGTGTGTGTCGTTTGTGTGTGAGAAGCCATTGATTTGTCTCACAGATTTTGTTTTAGTTCTTTCTTTAGTTATTAGTTTTGCTCTAGTTCTCTCTCTTTTTGTTCTTTTATTCTGTTTTTTTTGTTGTATTTTTGTATTTTGTGCCTTTTTTGTGTGATTCTTGTTTTTTTTTTTTTGGTTTGTAGTTTGGTTAGACGATAATTCCGCCATCGTAGGCGTAGTCTGCCTTGTTGTGCATGACAAGACGATTCTCCACAAAGTAAAAGCTGTCCGAGCGCGTTTCAAAGGGGCTCGATATCATTTCAGCAACTGCAATCACAGAAAGAGAGAAAGAGATGAGAAAACTCAGCAATGCAATTCTACGCCCTATGGCCCCCGCCTCTATGCTGTAGCCTTGACCTACAAACCCATAAAAAAGGGAGAGATTTTCCGTCTTTGTCTTTTTTTTTTTTTTTGGCAGCAGCCTCTGACTGCGCCTGCACTTATGTAAATTGGCGCCCCACTGCCTACCTAGGTCGGGTGGAAGATTAGGAAACTCGTAGATGTGCTCGCAAGTGTTCTTCGAGTACGGAATGCAGTAGCCAAACTCAAAGTCAAAGGTTTTCAGCAGGCGATCGCGGAAGAAGTGGCGCTCTATCATCCGAAAGTTATTCACTGGCTGACTGCCCACAGTGAACTCCACCCTGGGGAAAGGAACCAAAGGTAACATCCATGACAGATGATATATATGTGCATATACAGGAAGACACTTACGTGGCGCCCACAGTTTTTAGGTTGAGAAATGCCGGAGTAAACTGATAGCGCACATAGCGTCCGGCATTGGGATCGGCAGTGTCGTCGAGCGATAGCTCCTCGGCGGCAGCCAGCATAGTCTCCTCCACGGACAGGCCGTCCGGGAATTGCTCGCTGGGTGGCTTGGCGATCTCGAAGAGCACAGCACCGCTCTCCAGGTCGCGTATCTTGAAGCGTGTAAAGTCTATTTCGAACACATTGGCATTGGCCGAGCAGAGGTAGTCGTCCGTGATCTTGGTGAGGTGCAGCACCTCCTCGGGACTGACCTTAGACTCCTCCTTGCGCTTGCCCTCGGCACCGGCTCCGCCAGCAGCAGCAGCTCCAGCTCCCATCGACACGCCGCCGCTGACGTTGCCGTCACCATTGCCCGGGACAGAGACAGAAGCGGCCGCCGCAGCGGCACTGGCAGCGGCAGAAGCAGAGGCGGTGCTGGAGGAGGAAGATTGCACGGGATTCAATTGCTTGCCCACGACACTCATGACTGGACGCGGCTGGATGGATATCGACTGTGGCTGTGGCTAAGGTCGTCTGTTGGATTGTCTCCTTTTGGGGGAATGGCTGGTGTCTCTGCTTCTGGGGTCACTCCTACTGTACGCTCTTTGCTCCGGCGGGGCAGCGCTCAAACTGCAGCAAGCACAGTGTGGATTAGAAAGGTGGTTGGGTGGGGGGGTTAAACTGCATTAATTAGTGGATAATTAACCCCTGGCTGCACGCAAGGGTGAGCGGATACTCACCAGAACACATACACGCATCGAGAGTTGCCATAACATTCGCCAAAAACAACAACACAAAAACGCGACCCAATTTCTGGAAAAGCTCCGTTCTATGTGCTTGTGTTTGTTTTTCCTTTGCTCTTCTTCCGCACTGTGTGGGTGTGTGTGTGTGTGTGTGAATGTGTGCACATGCAAGAGTCGGTGGCTATGTGTGTGTATGTTTTCCTTTCTTTGTGGTGTTGCTGCTGTTGCCTTTGCGTTGCTTCTACAGCTGCTGCTTCTTCGGCTGCCTGCCCCGTGGCTGCTTCTTATGTTTTAACTATTGTGGAGAAACATATGCATTGCATATTATCACATTAAGCTATCTAGTTTTGTTTAAATTCTAATCATTTTCTCCTATTTAATAAAAGCCAAACTTCTGTTGTTTCCAGTGTGACCGCGGAACTAACGATAAAATATACCGGCTGACCCTCAGAAATATACCAATACCATTTTAAAAATATACCGAAAAAAAAACGAATCGTGAAGAACCTACCACGAAAATAGCCAATATCGAAATCCACCACGATTTAAGAGAGCGAAATTTAAACAAAAAACCTGAATATGAAACTTTTGATACCCTAGGTTCTTAAATCTCCCCTTAAAATTTATAGGTAATAGATTCTGGTGACAGGCACCGAGCTCAATATTATTTAGTATTAAAGCTTTTTTGGGAAAAATATCATTTGATATATAATATTACGAATACATTGATTTTGAGATATTGAATAAATGTAACAGCCCTAAAGGAAGCGCTAAAATTATCGACGCACACACCAAAATATTCGGTATTTTTATGCGACGAATTTGGTGGTCACATCACTATATTTTGAAAAATACTTAATGGCCCATTGCCGATAGTTGAATGCAGCTCTGCGTATGACAAAGGAGTGGCAACACTGTTGGCGCGCTGCTACTTCAATTTGAACTTGTCACATGTCCTTGGAGAACAAATAATTGTGATGCCTGTCTATAACTTAGTTAAGCCATAGCCCCATATCCTTTCTAAAGCCCAAACGAACTTTTGTGGTTTCAAATGCCTGAGGAATGGCCACACTATTGAAAAGCTCCGATAAAAAACCCAAATTAAATTCAAACGCATTCAATATGGATCCCTAATATAAGCATGACAATCATTTGAGTATACATATTTGTAGTGAAATATCCATTTTGTGCATTGAAATAGCCACTTTCTCATATTGTACATACATATTGTATGTATGTCTGTTCAGTGTGCACAGATTTCCCCCGCAATATCCACTGCTGCAGCAGCCGGATGCACTTGAAACGAGGCCCATCCCAATTGTGGCTGGCAATTAGTTAATGTCCATGAAGATTACCCGAGTTCCAACGCAGGGGCCTTCCCTTTCTGCCCCTTCGGCCCGCTCAAGTGTCTCGGGTGAGCGCCAGTCGAGTGGTTGTAGCTATAGGATCTGGTCTTGCTTATACTGGGTTCAAGAGCCCTATCCCATTTCCAACCCAGACTTAAGGGCGCCAAAGTCTGATCATTTCGATTTGGTCTGCATATGCACTTACATACTTATGTGTGTGGGTGTGTGTGTGTGTGTGTGTGTGTGGGTAGGGTAGACAGACGACTACTTAGTATAATTCTAGTTACTTCTTCTTGCTATGGCTGTTGCTGTAGCTGTTGCTGTTTCGGTTCATGTGGCTGTTGTTGCGCCTTAAGTGGGTATTTTAATATTCACAGCCAGAGCCAGAAGAGTGTTAAGTTTCAGAGGCCGCATGCCATGTCCGCCCGCCATCTGTCCGTCCGTCCAATCGTCCGTTCGTCCATCCGTTTGTCCGTGTGTGCCTTTGGTTCCACTGTCCGTTTGGCGTCCGCGTTTCCTGTATGGTTTTTCGCCTCTGTTCCTCTCTGTCTGTGTCGCTTCTTGTGTGTGTGTGTGTGTGTGTGAGTTTGTGTCTGTGTCTGCCTCTAGGTGTGTGTGTGTGGCAGTGAGAACGTGTTCACTTCTATCTTTAGTACAGTTTGACTGCTGCAGCCGCACACTGACGAGAGGAATCCGATGCCCATAACCAACCCAAAGACTTGATTTATCCCCAAACTCAAGCTCCGACCCACAGTCTGGACATATCCGCTCCTGAAAATTATGGAATTTGACACATCTTGGAAGGAAAAGAGAGGAGAAGACA
Source organism: Drosophila tristis (assembly GCA_018150885.1). Classification (NCBI taxonomy): domain Eukaryota; kingdom Metazoa; phylum Arthropoda; class Insecta; order Diptera; family Drosophilidae; genus Drosophila; species Drosophila tristis. The sequence continues at coordinate 3,083,011 of JAECWT010000215.1, read as the reverse complement.
GAGCAGGAGCGCGCGAGAGAGAGAGAGTGGAAGGGTTTAGGAATTTGATTGATAATCCTTCTCGCTCGTGGGCCAGGAATGTGGCAGGTACAGGGACAGGGTACAGAGCTTAGGTTTGGTAAGGATCAGGTTGCAGCCCCAATTCAAAAACTCACTCAGACTTCCAATAGGATTCCCTGTGCCCTGTTTTTAAACTTGATCAACTTTTAGATTGGATTTTTGGGATCTCTGCAGTACCAAAAAAAATCAGACATTTTTAGCAAATGAAACGACAAAAGCTCCTTACGACGCGCCATTTTGAATGGATTTCTTTTTGAGTTCAAATAATTTCTACAATTAAAGTTTGTCTATAGAGCTATACAGCTAGATCTCAACTCGATTCCAAGATTTAACTTTCAATAGTTTTAAAAAATAAAAGTAATTCCGGAAAAACCAATTGACTTTTGTCAATGTCTATGAATTCCCACAAAGCTGCCCCAGGCCAGGACTGCAGGGATAGAATAAAAATATTGATTTGATTGTTAATAATTAGGAGTACCAAAAATGTACCAAACATGGGAATACATATTACCAAATGGGTATAGCGACATTTTTTCGCTTGCGGGCGGAGGCAGCAGGAGGAGAGATGCATTCATAGAACTGTAGTACCTCTTGTGCATGTGCGAGTGTGTGTGTGCGTGTGTGTGTGCATGACAGGGTATCGAAAACAAACAGTAGAATAACAAGAGCCGAAATCGTGGGCGATTAAATTCGTACTCGAATCGAAGTCATTGTCACTGGCGGGGTTACGTACTAGTTGCTCTAGCCGAAGGGGGCTTTGTACATTCGGGGGGTTTAAGTGAATGTATGTATATGTGCATATGTATGTATACTTGATGAGAATCAACAGGCGATTCGGGGCCCGACCTCCCCCCCCGTTGAACTGCATTTGTTTGCCTGCACTACGCCTCTGCCACTATCCCAAGTGGCGATGACGTTATGTGTCGGCTGTGGCGCGCCGGACGGTCTGTCGCCGTAGTCGTCGTCGTCGTCGTCGTCAGCGGTGGCGGCGATGCACTCACACATGCACACGTGGTACTTGTGTGGCTGTATTGTAACACCTCCCAGCCGTCGCACCGCCCGACGCCTTCGTCGTTCGTCAAAAGCGCCAACACCACCAAAACGAAAGAAGAAGCAGCGCAGTGGCAGCAGCAGCAGCATATAATCTAAATGGAATTTTGCTTTTGCTTTGCGCTTCGCTTTTTTTTCGAACGATTTCTCAACCTAAGATACCAGGCCCCCCGCCCCCGGCCCCGGCAACGGCCACGGCCCCACAGGCCCCATAGGCCCCATAACCCCTGGGGCCCACAGAGAGCGCAGCGCAACGCCGACGACGCCAGCCAACGTAGATGTTTTCTGCTGCTGCTGCTGCTGCGCTGGTCAGCCCACTCCACGGCACCACGCCGCACTCCATGCCTCCCGCTGATGCCCTCGTTTCGACCGCTGTGCTCTCTCTCTCACTCACTCGCTCGCTCGCTCTCTGTGCGTGTGTGTGTCTGTGTTTGTGTGAGTTTGGATTTTTCTGGCGACAGACTGTCTGGCCTGACTCTGCCGCTGTCGCTGTCGCTGCCAAGTGGTCTGCGTCAGTCGCACCGCACCGCACCGAACCGCACCTCGCCCATCACACGTTTGTTTGCCTTTATATGGTGACTGTATGTATGATTGTATGCACATATGCATGCATGTATGTATGTATGTATGTACATGTGTATGTTTGTATGAACTTTTGCTGCTGCCGTATTTTGTTATTGTTCCTCCTGCTGCAGGCATGCATTCGTACATAGCCATGTACATACATAAATATGTACATATGTATGTATGTATGTATGTGCGTATGTCTATGGCAGTGCTGATATGGATTCTCAATGCTGTACATAGATGTTTGTGTGCCAGTGTGTGCGCGTGCATTGTAGGTATCCCAAAGCGACGCCACATGCACACCACACACCACACACCCGTCCCGTACTCGTGCTACAGTGATCACTGCCACTGGTCCTACAGGAATCACTGTCGGTGCACGGTCCACACAAAGCACTCCCTTAAGCTGGGCTGACAACAACGCACGCCCACAAGCCTCCCACCGCTCATGGAATTAGTGATCATTCTATGTGAAATCTAATCATTTCTAATCATTTTAATCAAATGCATGTACATTTAAATATGTGCATGAACACATGTACATATTTACGTTCAAAGGTGCATCAAAATACGAACTAATTCCTAGGATCAATCGTTTTATGCAACTTCATCGAACTTCTTCATGTTAGGTGACGGCTCTTCCAGGGTTAGGGGGTTCTACGCCACAGAATAACAACAATTATTGAACAATTATCTGCAGAACGCTTTAAATTAAATAAACTTCGGCTTACACATACACATGCATATGTACATATGTATGTACATACATACAAAATTGATTGCAGAATGGTCATATGAAACATGGTTTAATTATCAGATTTGTATTCATAATTTTTGGTTTTGTAAATCAAAACAAAATATGTTCCCTGCTAGTTTCATAGATCGATCACCGGTCATACCTTACAAGCTCTGAAATAAATCCTTCAATGCACTACAAGTACGAGTAATACCCTCTCTATGCTATGCATATTCTTCACAGAAGCTTCCCTGTACAGCAGCAACATCAGCAACGAAGTGGGCATAAACAAAACAGGGCAAACCGATAGGGACAGCAAAAGCACCAGAGAGACTTCGAAGACTTGAAAGACTTGGCATACAAACACAATCGCAGTCGCACTCGTATTTGTATATGGCATACACATACGTACATATGTATGTACATATGTATGTGTGTACATTCACGCATGCATTTACATAAATATTTACTTTCAATGAAATGCCCAAAGCTGCAACTGCATTCAAAACGAAGCCAAAATATGCTCGCAGCACAGGAAGGAACACACACACACACACAGATTGTGGGACGTAGGACGTAGGACGTAGCACACCCCTTCCGAACATACGGCCCATGCACTGCCCTCCCTTTCCCTTCACCACCCCACAACATACATATGTATGTATAAAGTACAACGACAACTCTCGCACTAAGGAACATTTCCACCTCAGACCCCTGGACAGAGCAGAACAGACCGCAGCTCCAGCTCCAGTTCCAGTTCCATTTTCAGCATATGACTATGCTCCCCATACTCATACTCATACTCATATGTAGATTGTAATTCTTTCGTTATCAGACTCCAAATATTGGATTTACATAGACAGTTTACCCGAACCCCGAAGCACCCGAAGCAGTGACCCAAAACAGCGCCCAGTGGGGGGTGTCTCACGTACAGTAGGCATTGGGAAAGTCTGATATAGTATTGATAGGTGTGGGGTCAGTAGCACTCTATTCGGTGCAAACATTATGAGTATCGGGGATCGGGGATCGGCAGCATATGGCTGGGAAACTGCTATTCAATTTTATTTTAGCATCGGTTTAAAATCTAAATTCATTTAGGGCAGGAGAAAAGAGAGCAAAAAACAGTCATGCATATGTTTAGAACACTGTTCTGATCTTTTCATATAATACTGTTCCAAGGAGATGTGTACCTCCAGATATTTGATATTATCTCCATATAATTGAAGGATCTTAGAAAAATCTTCTTGAACTTTCTATCTAAGAAAAAAGCTAAGAAATCGATGATAAAACAGAGCACAATCTGCAGGATTCAGAGTATGAAACATAACTCAGAAACGAGGAGGAACGTTGAGTCGCTTCTGTTGCCGCGACTCTGATTTTATGCCCGTACTCAGTCAGTCTGTGTATACATATATATTGGAGCTTATGATTTATATGGAGTTTTTAAATGTTTTATCTGCTTATCTGTTTTATTTGCTGCATCTGTCATCTATATACACAACTCCCTTCCTACACCTCCGCCAGAGGGCGCACGAGAATCAGTAGCGCTGCAGCGCTGAAGGGGGTGGGGTACCAACTGAAAATTGCTACGGGCACGGAATTAATTTGGATCTTCCGCAGGTTCTAAATCCAGAGTTCTGAGAACGAGGAGCGAAACTAGATTTTAAGTTTAGTTTCCATGTTTCACCAGCTAAACCGATAGCGCACCTGCAGGAAAGGGTAAAGAACCAACTAACTTTCAAAGAAAATGATAACTAAAGAATAAATATCCTTGCATCTAGCGTATATTCACATCTGCACAGATCCCATAAACTTTTTATCTACTTGTTAAGCGCGTGGATCCTCTGCACAGACTCTCTTCCCCTGTTGACTGATTTTCCTGTCCATTTCTCTTTTCCAAAAAAATGTGATAAGTGATGGCTTATACTCGCCCAAAGCAAATCGAATCAATCTTATCAGCGATCTTATGCCATTGATCTGTCGACAGATCAGGGGAGGCCAGGCCTCTTGTGGCAGAGCCATGTCCTGTCCAATGCGTAAGCCCGCTGACAGGGGACTGTGTGGGACACAAATCATTCCGAAGTGTCGTCTGGGCGGCGGGGTGCTTTGGTATGCAGCCGATCGCGCCACATGTCAGATGCTTATCACTAATCTCTCTCTCTCTCTCGCTCCCGCTCCCGCTATGGGAGTTCTTTTGGCCATACTCGAACCAAAATGGTATCGATGTAACGCCTTCGAAAAACGGAACCCGAACCCGAGCCCGGCTTCCATTCGTATTCGGATTCGTATTCGTATTCGGATTCGGAATTTGATTTACGGCCAAACGGCGTTTGGGTCGCATAGATTTCATAATTAGTATTTTGTGTACGTTGTTCGCCCCGTGTGATAGACACCTTCTACATAGTACTATGCCAATGGGGGTGGGACCCACAATAGCTGAACGATTTATGGACAGGTGTTGGCGATGTCTCCGGCTACTGTGCAGCCGCATAACCATCCGACGGATGATTGCTCATGCCGCACGCGTACTCAATCCCCCGCCCTCCACATATGCAGAGAAGGCTCATAGATAGATGCATAGATTGTATCGGGGCGGGGACCACGGGTACGAAGGGTGCGTATCTAATGAGGTCTACAACTCATTTAACTTTTTAAACGAAAGATATGCCAGGCCGATGACTAAATTATGGCCACCTGCGGTGGCGTTGGCGATGGCGCAGTGACAGTGACGGTGACGGTGGCGGCAACAATGCCTCTTGGCTCTTGGCTCCTCCAACTGAATCACCAAAATATCACATATGCATAATGCGACGATTCAACAGCTACCGGATATGGATCCATTCATCATTTCGATCCCAAAATCCCGTACCATCATTAGGCGGCTATGATATGATGTCCCAAAAATGCCGAAGATATTTCGTTTTGGTATGCAAGGATGCGCCGTTCCTGGCGATCGAATCAAAGATCTTCAGATCGCATTAATTCCAAATTCCAAATTCAAAATGCCGATCAAATGCCAGAGCAGGTACGTCGTCGATCGGTGGCGAGCAGAAGGATCCTCGGTGGGTGAAGGATGCAGGTTTTATGGTGCGGCCGTAAATGCAAGCCAAGTTCTTTACGGCCCTTAAGACAAACCCTAAATGTGGATTACGCTAATATTGCCCCCTAATAAAGTGTCCCGTGGAACCATGGCCCTGGCCTGGGCTGGCTCTCAGGCCAAGAATATTGCGTCTGATTGGTTTTTCCCACGATTACAATTAGCCGGACACCGGGACAGACCTGACCTGACCTGGCCTGACCCTCACGCTGAACGTCCACTGTCACTCGGAACTGAAGGAAACTGTGGACGGACGACGCAGGCCAGCGCTGTGGATTGTGCACTAAGTTGCTTAATCCGACGGGAAATCCAAAACAAATGCGACGGCCTGCACCCGATGATGTGGCGTGTCAAGTTATTGAACTGACTCTCGCACACCGATCCCATGCGATCCCATGCGATCCGATCCTGAGGCGAGCAGAGGCGATCGATCCTCTATGCGATGCTCAGGTCGAGGCGCAGACCTAAGCCAAAGTTAGAGGCACACCACATGTGTGTTTGCGACTGGCGGGAAAGCCCCATTTTAAAGCTGGGCCAAAACGGCAACACATGGTGCGCACGGCGACCCTCATCCCGGACAGGTTCACATTCCATTTCCATTCCCTGGAAGCCGAACAGAACAAGAGACTCGTTTACGAGAGTCCAGAGGGCGACCTGCCAGCTCGTCGGAGAGGAGCCACTTGTTGGGAAAACTCCAACGCACAATAATCAAGTGGCATGCTGGCTGATCTGTGAGCCAAGGACTCTTAGAGGTTTCGCAGGATCAGAGATTGCCCAATCAAATGCTCAGATGATATTCTGATATCGTTCTGCCGTATGCTGCGATTGCCTTAGATTGCCTCTATCAAAGGGAAATAAAACAAGTGCTGATCGATTTATTATCGAGTTTTTCAGGCCAGAAAGAATCGCCACAAAACAAAAGTAGCTAAAATAATTCTTAGATGGTTTTTGTGCATTTTAATGTCTACAATTTATTTAATTTCTGCTAATCATTCTGCTGAATGATCTGTCCAGCCAATAAATATATAAGAACATCAGTAAGAAAGTTATAGCCAGAACCAAGAAAGTAGATAAACTGCTCCCTTCAATTTTCAACGTAAATACATTTAAAAAAAATAGCACACTGATAAAGATATAAATCAATCAGATACTCATGGTAAAAATAGTTGGTTGGATTACTTATATATGTATATAATGATCTGCCCGACTCATCGATTGATCATCTACTCATATTACAGTCTCCATGAGCCTTGGTTTTTTGTACAGCGAATTGAACAATTTTGGTGAATTATATCTGAGGATTAGCTGGCTATTGAGATATATTCTTAGCGCTTTTTGAATACTTCGATGGACGCTCTAAATAATGAATAATGGCTGAGTGAAAACAAGTTTCGCAATTATGTTAATTTACCGCCATAAAGCCAGATCACGCGGTGCCCCTATGATGGCTTTGATGACTAAGAAGTAGTCTTAAAATTTAAATACTCTGCCATTGCAGATCAGTTCTTGGCTCTGACCAACACCGACTTGGAGACTGAAAATTTATTTTGATTTTTAAGGGTTCTTCTTTCGTATATTTTACAAATGAACTGAAATGATAACTTCAGGATAATTCCATCATAATTGATTAAATTAAGTCTCTGGCTTCCTGGTTTACCAAAATATTGTGCATAATATTGATCTTGAAACTGCTGAGCTCTTAATCAAATTTGCGAGGAATAGCCAAGAATCATTGCAGAATTTTTTTGTTTCAGACTTCTATCAATTGAAATATCACGAAATTTCCCATATCCCATTTGAAGATACACTCAAATCGTTCTACAATTAAAACTACGCCTAGAAATGGTGATCCGAATTATCATTATGGGTTCTGTCATGACAAACTTCAGAACCGATTCCAAGTGCCCACTTCATAGGGTGTCCGACAAAATCCAAAAGGTTTGCACAAAAAAAAAACACCCGAAAATTAAACAAAAGCTCAAGTCTTAAGTAGAATAGATCAGAGAACTCTTGCCCAACGTTGGCCATCCACCCACACGCGCGTCTCCACGAAAAAAAAAAAAAGAAAAAACCAAAAATTAAAATAAAAATCCAGCAAATGCGCTGAAACTGGCAGAAATTATTGCTTATCGAAGTAGAATTTGAAAGCGGATGGGGAGAGAGAGAGGGAGAGGCTACTTTGGAAATTGGAGTGAATGGGGAAATGGAAAAGCAAATGAAAGTGAAAGAACTGTTGAGGGCGCACATGCTCAGGCACAGCCAAACATTCGAGCATTTGGGCTCTTAATTTTTGCTGACTGGACAGAATCGCGCTGCAAATGTGGCCAAAACCATGCACACACACACCAGCACCCAGAATGCATACAATGTGTGCATTCTATATGTGCGAGCATACATGTGTGTGTGAGGAGGGGCCCTCGAAAGAATTGAATAGCAATATGGCCTTATATGGCCACGAGGCTTTACATAAGCGAGTGCTGGCGGCAAAGCCTACATAGCATCAAATTGCAGCAAAAAGTTTCCAGAAATTCGGCATCCTAAAGGAATCATTCTTTTAAGAGCACAAAATAAGTGCATTCAGTTCTAGTCGATATCGAACATCGAGTAATTTGTGGAAAATATTTCATAAGCGGAGTTCTAAGCAGATCATCTCCTTCTTTGATAAATGATTTGGGATATACAATACAATATTCTCATTTAACTGAGAATATTTACCGCCGTGGAAGATCTCTTTTCAAGGATGATTTCTCTTCATGGAAGTTCTTAGCCCATGGAAGATCATTCTCCAAAAAAGATACCCCCCTCTACAAAAAAGTTCGCCCAATTTTGCATCTAACATAATCCGATAATGAAATTTTGGTTTTATTCCGGAAAACCCTTTTTATAATATGGTGCACGAGTTCTTGATTTCGAGACGAGGTTAGTTTAGTTACTTAGTTAGTCCGTAACCTCTAGAATCTATCATCGGAGATGCGAAAATGAATATCATATGACCTGACTTTTGAGAGAGGGTTGAAATTGAGATATTAATAGATATTAAACTAGGGATCTTTCATCTTTCTCTCATAGATGCTTGTATGAACGAATCGTACTAGAATTCCAAATATTCAATCAGAGCTTTCTTTCCGGATGTAGGAAATGCTTTAGCATTCGATCATTAATTAGTTCCACTGTACATATGCACATGCTACAGACAAGTCAAATAGAGAGATTGAGATTTGTGGACCCCAGCATTGACTCCTCGAGAAATAACTACGGGTATACACCTCTCCAGCAATCATATATCCAGCAATCATTTAGGTGCATATGTACGTACATTCATGAGAACCCAGAACCCATTAAAGTACACGAAAATGATCCGTAGATCATAGTAGATTTGGATGTATCAATGCTCCTTGGCATACTTGGATATAGCCGAAGTTGTGGTGTGAACCAAATCCCTATCGTCTTAGCCGTATATGTATTTCTGGCTATATTCTTAGATCAATTGCAATATATATATATATCCCATATCCATATGATACAGTCACACACACACACACCCGTTTAGACACCGTCGTTCTATAGGCTATAGCCGTAGATATACCGCCGATGGAAAATTACCGAGTCGCATTCCACAAGAGGCAGGCCGATTGCCGCCCCATCGAGCAGGGGGCAGGCGGCAGAGCGAATAGAGGGCCAGTGGTGGAGCAGGGGGTGGGGGTGACCAGAGCGTTAGTTGGGTTTTTTGTTGTTGGCCGGTTGCGTGGGGCAGCCGATCGATCAGTTGCCAAAGTCGAGGTCGCGCTCTCCACATGGACAGGCACCCATATACACGCAAACACACACACGCGCACACCCGTAATACACATGCCTTTGTGTGCAGTGGGGGAGGGGTGCACAGGCTTGCAAAAACAAAAGCAACGAAAAGAAATCACTGCAAAAAGGGGCGGAGGGAGCACCACTGCAATAAAAGGGTTGGCAGCGGTAGGGCGAGGGATAGGGAAGGAAGAGCGATCGCAATGGGCAATGGTCGGGGTCGGGTCGGCGTTGGTGTTGGCGGGCGCAGCGTGTGAAAAGACGACAGCAACAGCAGCAGCAACAACAACAACGACGGCGGCAGCAGCAGCAGCAGCAGCAACGGCAGCGGCAGCAACAACAACGACGACAGTATGTCTGGCAGCGTAGCATGAACTGGCGACATTCTGTCTGGTAGCGATCACAGTGCAGCGTTGCCGAACTTCAGTGGCCGCTCTCTCACTATGCTGGTGGGGTACGTACCTGTCTATGGCGTGCTCTCTTTATCTCCGTCTCTCTCTCTCTGTGGGACATACATACACTCACTCACTCTCGCAGCGACAGAAACGAACGAAAGAACGAACGAACGAACGAGCGAGCGGCAGACAGAGCGACGACTGAGAATGAACTTCAAGCTGGATGAACGCTGCCCCCGACTCCCCCCCAACGAAAGCAACAACCAACGTGCCAGGCAGAAAAGCGAACGAGTTCTAGCATTCATTCGCCGTCAGAGAGAATGAATCTCTCTCTCTCTCACACACACACATATAACACACAAACATGCACGCTGCGGAAACTGCTTTTTGGCGCTTGCTGCCCCACGTCGGCCCCATAGCCATCTCACTCGCTCTTGGACGAACCATTCGTCACTTGTCGCTGTCGCTGTCACAGCTACAGCAACAACAATAATGTGTGAATACGAAAATAAATTAAATAACATTAGCTTCAGAGGTACACCTTGCCGATGTGCCGCCACTGTGCGGTACAGTGGGAGCTGATGCCTAAAGAGCAGAGCGCTGCTGCCCGATGATGCCGCCAACGCAGACGTTGAGGCGCCGGACACAGCATCAGCATCTCGCGCAGCTTTCATGCGTCATTCATACTATTCCCGACAGCAGAGTGTGAACGTGGCAAAAGCTCAATCAACGCGAAAGAAAGCTTTCCCTGCTCAATCAAATCCAATCCTGGAAGCCATTGAAAGCTCTCTGAGAAAAAGCTCTGCACTCAACTTCAATATGGCTGCTGCATTCCTACCCCAACTCCCAACAGGCCCCCTCCCCAGCCCTATCCACACAAACGATCACTCAGTTATTTACAGTGGAATTTCACACCAAAAGGTGCGCGTTTTTTCTTAACGAGAAATGCGCATAGCATCATCGCCCCGGATGGTCCGCCACCACCCGCCCGCGCCCACACCTTTGCGCATCGAAATTCCCCTCCCCGACCGAACCAATGCTTATCGCAATTCCCTTGTCCCTTTCCCCCATTTTCTCATAGCAGAGATGAGCGATGATGCTTTTTTTGGTGGCGTGCCTTGATCAGGGGGGGAGCCGGGTGGCGGCCGGCAGCTGTTTCCTGTGGCCCAACCTCAACCTGTTGGTCCGAATCGAGCCGAAGAACCGAAGAGAAGAGAGGAGCAAATGTAAAGCATAGCATAGCAGAGCAAAAGCAGAGCAAGCAGATCCAAGCAGAGCGTCGCATTGCCAGGGCTGCACTCTAACCAATGTAGACACGATTGTGCTGGCGGCTGGCGCCAGGGCTGGGCCATGGAAAATTAGCTAAGCTCCGCTCTGTTCTCCGCTCCAGTCTCCCTTTCACCGGTCACCCTTCTACCTAACATACCCGACCCGACCCGACGGAACGGACTGCCTGCCCTGCCGCTCTGTCTGCCGACGTTCGACATCTTTCCAATTGAAAATCGACAACAGCGCAGCGCAGCGTACTGCAAGCGGAGGCGTCGGCAGCCAAAGCCGGCATACAATGTGGCGCTGCTCGATAGATGGTGGAAAGGGTGGTGTAGGGTGGGGGGCATGACAGGGAGAAGCAGTGCGGCGGCTCGGTTCGGTTCGGTCAGCTCGACAGACGAGTTATGTATGTGCTGCGGTGTAAGAAAAACCTGTTTGTTTAAACAACAATCTTGTACTAAAAATACAAATGCCTCACACAGATACACACATCCGCAGCAGGAGTAGCAGCAGTGTCTGTGGAGGGGGAAGGGCAACAGCAGTAGCAGTGGCAGCGTGAGCCGAAGAGGAAGAGAGACACTGAGCACTGGCTCCTCTCTCACTCTCACTCTATCTCTCTCTCTCTACACATTGACACTCACGCGCGCGTTCACTCACTCACACACACACACACAAACACACATGTGCAGTGTACAGTGTGGCGCTCGCTTTATGCTGCTTTTGTGGGTTGGCTGATGACCGGGAAGGGGAGGGAGAAGAGGAAGAGCCGCCTGCCAGTCTGCCAGAGTGCGCCAGCGTCTTCGATTGCCCCGCTGCTACAGTCGCGTCGCTCCCCTTTCCCTGCTCCTGCTGTGCACAGCTGCATCGTTTTTGTTGCTGCTGCCAAAGCACGTAGGCGTCCGCTGGTCTGTCTCTGTCTTTTATATGCGCTGCGTTTTCTGTGGTTCTGTCTCATGTGCATGTGCATGTGCACTCTTGTGTACGTGTGCGCGTGCGAGTGTGTTGGCGTTGGAGGGCTCCCAATATGAAGAAAAGCGCAGGCCAGGCCCCAGGCAGACCAGGCAGCGCCTTCTTCTTCTGCTTCGGCTCCCTCTTCTGCTACTGACGATTCTTCTAATACCTATTGCAGTGGACATTATGATTTTGATCAAATGCTTGAAATGCAGAGAGGAGAAGATCTACTACCAATGCCCCTTCTGATCATCCTCCAATGTCTCTAGTTTTAATAGATATATTTGATTTTCCTATCCTTATGTAGGTCAAGCAAAGCCCAGCATGAACCGTTCCAAGTGTTATGTCATATGTCCATATCCCCCGAAATGCCCCTTAAAAACATGGCATACCATCATTTAAATTGAACAAATTTTGAAGATTTATTTTTTATATTTTTTGTTTCCCTTCCCATCTATATTTATCCTTAGTTCAATTATTATCATATTCCATAATTAGCAGATAATTGTAAATAAATAAATATTGACAATATTTCTAAGTACATATGTACATATGCTTGGAATGTTTTTATCCTGCGGCATTCTCTTCATTACTATACTCGTTTAATTCATTAACATTTATTAATTTATCTGCATTAAAAAATGCCGCTGAATTCGAATGAAATTTGTCTCTGTAAAAAGACTAGGCCAAACAGAATTTCGCCATATCAATGTCCCTTCAATTCGAAAGATAAACGAGATCGTTGTTTGTACATTTGGAATACTAGAGAATGGGACAAGCAACAGGTTTAATGGGAAAGATTTTTCCATCGAATGGAGGAGATCAAATAATGTGGGGCCCAAAGGGAATATCGATCTGCTAGGGTATCATAAACTTCGTTAGCCGAAGATAGAATTTCGTTCCTGTTTCTTCTGGTTGTTCTTCTTCTTGTACCTCGTCTTCTGCTTCTGCCTTTCTGATTCTTCCTCTTATTCGGCTTCTTCTACATCTTCTTCTTGTTTTGTTTTACGTTATTTATGCGCTTCGTTCACGTTCGACTGCAAAACAGAAATTGACTCAAATTGACGACGGACCCTCCTCTCGACCCCACACTGCACCCCCCCAACACACACATACACACTCACACACACAGCTCCACCCTTTGACCAGCGAAGGAATGCCGCGAAACTGCAACCGCAACCACAGCCACAGCAGAGACGTCGACAGCAATGGCAATGGCAACGGCAACGGCAACGGCCACAGCAACAACGAAAACGTCTGCGGCTAACTAGCGCTGGTCCAAGGCAAAGGCAAAGGCAAAAGCAAAGGCAAAGTCACAAAAGAAACAGGAGAGAACACCTGAAGCTCATGGCAGTGTGTGTGTGTGTGTGTTTGTGTGCGAAGCTTTGTCGTGGCAGAGGAAGGGCAGAGGCCGAGGCGCAGCAGCATTAAAAGTCAGGCCAAGCGAAGCGAAAAGAGGCAACAGGCAACAGGCAGAGGAGGGCACACCACAAGGATCCAAGAAATTCCATTTCTTGGAAAAGTTAATAAAAGTTTTGCCTTCGCGCATCGCCTTTCGCATGTGTATGAGTACGGCCGCAGCCCTGGGCCCCTAGCTCCAGCACCAGCACCAGTCCCAGCCACCGCCACCGCCACCTCCTTCCCCACCACCACCAGCATCTCCTTCTGCTCCTAAACTCACACACACACACACCCCATACATATGTATACGCTCCTTTTGGTCAGCGCGCATTTTTATGCGCCTTCCGATACACTGCAAAAAAATGCAATTATCTTTTGGGCAACTTTCATCATTTTATGGATTAAATCAAATGGTCTTTAGATGCCATACAATCTCCAAAAACTTCTGAAAAAAACCCCCCAAAATCCACACAAATTCCACAACTAGGTTCCATTGATTGCATCAGATATATGTACATATGGGAAAAAGTGGCTCAGAACTTCACCAGAGTTTTGGCTTTAAATATATGTACATTTATTATTTTATTTATTATTTTATTATTATTTAATCATAGCTTTTCTATTAAATAAACCTTAAAAGTAGCTTCTGGCTGTAAAAAGTATTTGTTTCGATCTTAAGATGATCGCAATTCAACCTGTGGATACGAAACTATCTTTGCGCTTTTTTTTTGTTTCAGTGCAGCAACAACGACGACGACGACGACAACGGCGGCCCAATGTCTGGCCCATAGGGGCAGGCAACAGGCTACTAAGACAACGGGCATATGCAGGGGCAGGCAACAGGCTGTCAAGAGGTGGTGGTAAGCGAGAGGAGAGGAGAGGAGCATCGACTAAGGTGCCTGGAACGACAACGACAACGACAACGTTGCCCGTACCCATGACGTTGGCTTTTTGTGGCTGGCTTTGAGCTTTGGCAGGCCGCTTTCTTTTCCAAGAAGAACTATCCATTAGGCGCCTGAGTCCACTGCGGAATCGTAGTTACCTGGAATTGGATGGGGGATGGGGGACCAGGGAGCGTCGTCGTGCAGCGACCGATCCTTAATGCTGGCATTGTGAATCGTTATGATTGTGGGGAACGAAGCACCAGTGGAGGCCACAAACAGTGAGAATGAGAACTGAAAATGGATATGGCCAGAGCGCACCACATTCCCAGTAAGCCCCAACCGGAACCTTGAAAATACCCAGCCAAAAAAATTAAGCGCTTTTTATCGGTGACAAGAATCGAACATCGAACGAGCCAGCCGATAGCTCTTTTTACATAATCGAAAGACCAAAAAAAAAAAATGAATCGCATCCGAAACGTGTTGTATCTGCCGGAAAAAGGGGTCAATTATACATACATATGTAGATATCATTATCCAGTCAATGGGATAGTCTAGCAGTAGCGCTACAGATTGGAGCTTGAAATATATGCCACCGATAAACGGGGGAGGCGGCACTACATGTTCGGTTCAGTTCAGTTCGGTTCGGTTCCCCCCCCCAGAACAAAGGCCCTGACAGATAGTGCCAGATATGAGGCACAGATACTCGCACTCGTACGATTGTGGGGAATGGATTCCGCTGGTACTTATTCATCTATCTGCCACGTTTGTTGCACTTTGTAATTCTTGAAAAATTAAAAGCAGGAAAAAACAAAGATGCATACATACATATGCACATATGTACATATAAAAGGCGAGCGAGAAAACTGTTTACAAAATCGATTTTTATTGGGCCGCCAACAAATAGAATTCAGCACTTGAATTGCCTTTGTTTGATGTTATCGCCTGATAAGACCCCGGATCGCATCGCATCGCACTACTGGAAGCGGGAGAAACGTATTTCTATGTATACCCTGACTGATGGTATACTCGTACCCATGTATAGTATAATTATGGTGCACAGATGGGGCAGAAATCTCAACTTTATGAAGAGTACAAATATATTTTGCCTCTATTATGGATCATCGAAGGCCGACATAGCCTTTCTGACCAGACACACTTATTTGTGTTCCCTATCCCTGCTTATCTTCATAAGAACTCACAAGATCGGATCATTATATAGTATGTCTGTAGTTGCCGCAAAATTCCCGATATTAACCAAGACAAATAAGATTGAATCGATGAGCAATAAACATTTGTTTATGAGAAATACTATCTATTTATTAAAATTAAACTAAAATAACACGTGCATACATCGTACAACGATCAATCCGAAAGGGTATGTGCAGCTTCGGTCAACGAAGCGTTGAATTTTTTTCAAGTTTTTTTAGTAGTGTGCTCTCCGCTTAGTCACGGTTTGAATGAGGGTGGAGAGGGCGTGCGTGATCATAGCTGAAGAATTTCCTGTTGACAATTTCATTTCATTTCGAAAGTACTTATGGAGTCTCATGGAGTATCCTTAACGCTGGAGATCCATCCGCTGGAGTTTCCCTAACGCTGGAGATCCAACCGCTGGAGTATACCTAATTTTGTGCTGGCAACCTCGCTGCTTGCCCGCTCTCCTGTTTCATCATTTTGTGGCTGTCGCTGTTCCCTTGCACGGACTCCACTCCTGATCACCCACTCTCTGCTCCTCCCGATCCACTTCACACCACACACCACTCTCATCAGTCTCATCTGATCCCTCACTCTCTCTCTCTCTCTCTCACCGACTGTCACTGCCTGCGCGCGCGTGTGTGTCTGTCTGTGTGTTTGTGTGGGCTTATTCAAACGCAGACAGCACGGCGGCAGCGTTGGTCAGGCCCCAACCAGAGGCCCTCCTTCGCTTCAGAGCTACCCTCCTACCCGACACCTCTCGTCCAGAACTACTCCGTCGGAGCCCTATAGTCTCGCCCGATCAGAGATCATAAGTGCCCCAGCACGTCGTTTGGCTGTGCCTTCGTCTTCGTTGCTGACTGGCGCGCCCTTTCCCCCTTTTTCCCCTTTCACCCCTTTTCCCACTTACCCGTTTCCCACTTTAGTTGTTGCATACCCTATTGCAAAGGGGTACTATCATTTTGATTAGATATTTGTAGCGCAAGGAAGGTATAAACTTTGATTTAGTGCACGGAAAAACAGATTTAACAGCACAGAACTACATCGGATACATTATATGTAACATATTAGGAACTATCGATCTGGCAAGGGTATCTAGAGCTTCGATCATTGGCACAAGTCTATCTCTTTTTTGTTATTTTTGTTTTCAACTTTTTAATCAATTCATGGGCCTGTCGGTCCGTCCGTTTGTCTGTCTGTCTGTCGGTCTGTCTGTCTCCACGTTCATGTGTGTGCCCCGTGGGTGTCAGTGTGTGTGTGTGCATCTATTGTGTGTATGGGTCTTCGATTTGGACGTTACCTTTTTTTTATATTCAATTTTTATCTCTTTGCCTTCGTCTTTTCCGTTTTTTTTTTTTACCTCCACTTCTCCTTCTTCTTAATCTTCTTCTTCTTCGCCTTAGTTGTTTTTTGTTTTGTTTTTGATAAATCGATTTAGAAGCCGACGGGGTCTAAAAAAAGAGGAATTCTTTTGATTTTCATTTTCAACACACACACACACACACTGACACTCGGTGTACACCTACTGTTGTTGTTGCTTTTGAAGTTTTTTTGTTGTATCTTTAATTTTGTTTTCGGCATATTTTCGGTTGATTTTTGTTGTTGTTGTTTTGTTTTACTGGGAAATGCATTTCAAAAGTATTCCCTTTTTCCAGGCGCTCCACTGTCACAGGCTCCAATTCCACACCATTCTATCCCACTCCACTATCCCTTTCTGCGCACCAGAACCGCCATTCCATTTCATTCCAGACAATGCGTCGTCTTCGTGGCCCTGCCTTTGGCGAAGATGGTGTTAAGGCACAGTGGGTTGCAGGGGGTTGATGCACAGTGCGATGGGTGGTGCAGGAACAGTGGGGTGAGAAGTCCACGATTGTGTGAGTTGTGAATGCAGAGTGGGAGCTCATGCACAGTGGGGTATGGTTTGGGATGCAGAAAACATCTCGTCATAGCGATGTGAACAGTGCAAACCATGTTGAACAGTGTAAAGCTCTGCTCTTGGTGAGTGATGGGGCATGAGCCAGAGATCTATCATCGGACCGATCGCAGCCATCGGTCAGACGAGGGATGAGGTGAGTCAATGCTATCATTGGCATCCATTCATCTCGCTCGCTCCCCCTCGCACGCGCGAAATGATGTTGAAAACACTTTTTTTATATCATAATTTTAGCTGGTTCTATGAATTTGCATACACACGCAACTAAAATCGGCCCACTGTCAGGCAGCCTCCGCACACCAAACACACACACACACACACACACACAACACACACACGTACTGAGAAGGAGAGGAAGAGAGATCTCTGCATATGTGTTTCATTCATGAATTCCAGTTGACGACGACGACGGCAGCAGCGACGCGCAGATTTCAGTGAAAGAAGGAGAAGGAGAAGAAGTAGCAGAGGCCGAGGAGACCTTTTTCGTTTGTCATTTGCAACAAGTGCGGGACTTCTCATCGTTTTGGTTGCTGCTGCATTTATTGCATGGCTGCTGCGTGGCTATGCCCTTTTTTTGTCTTTGAGCTTAGACAGGGTGGCGGCGGCGGCAACGTCGACAGAAATAAGCTATCGCTGTATATGTATGTATGTATGCATGTAAATATGTATGTGTATATGTATGCACCCACGGCCGCCAACAAAAACTGCTGTACATATAAAAAATGCAACGCTGCTTGCTGCATTCAACAGTTGATTCTCAGTGAGAGCGAGAGAGCGCGCTAGTCTGAGTGAGAGCGCGTGCACGAACGAGAGACAGAGAGAGACATGCGCACCCCCACCCCCCTTTGGACCGGTAATGCTCAACAAGTTCATTTGACGATCTGTTGTGTCGCTCTGTCGCCTCGTCAGTCGTTGTCGCCGTGTGGGTTGTTGTTGTTAATCGAATTGGTGGCGGGGGTTGCGCCGGGGTAGGCGGGACGGCACAGAGCGGCACACTCGGCGGGGCCCTAATGCCAGTGCCAGTGCCAGAATGTCTGGCAGCCACGACTCTGGCGCACACTTAGGCAGTCGCACATGCACACACACACATATGTACATATTTATGTATGTATTTGGATGTGGCCGGCAGAGTTAGCAGCAGCAGCAGCACCAGCAACCGCAGTCCCGCAAACGTGGTGTGCTGTCGTCGCAGCACAGTGGGGCGAATGCCGAGGAGGAATATTTTGAAATAAATTAAGGAAATTATTGGCATTATTAGCAATAAAAATAAATGTATTTATTAAATAAACAATTTAACAAACAATATAGTTGATATATGTATGCATTACACGATATAAGGGCAGGCATTCCTGTTCTTATGTGTTCCTGCCACGACAATGCCCTTGTCTAACTCCTCTGCGCATGTCATTTGCTCCACGGTGCGCTTGTCGGGTTAGTCAGTGAGGCGACGACTGCGTCGCCAGGGGGGCTAGGCACGGTTGTTGGTGGCGGGGGGCGCATCGGGCTTGGGGACGGGGTAGAGCTGGTTCCGTCCGTCCCCTTCTGTCCATTCCGACCGGGGCGCAACCAGCAGCTCACAAAAGCGCCGCGCTGCCGCTCCGACAAGAACGGGTATTGGTACGGGTCTCGTCTCTCTCATACAAATGCACACGAGTACACAGATACACACTCATACAGTGGCGCAGACACCTCGCCGACGATTGTCGTCAGTTTGTCTGCAACGCTCAGCGCCGTGGTCTTGCATTGTTGTTGCTGCAGCATATTGGAACTGGCTCTGGGCTCTGGCTCCTCCGCCGTTAGAGAGGCGACCGCCGCCGCCAAGTGTCTGCTGACACTCGTTCTCACTCACGACGACGACTCGTTCTCACTCACACACACATGCACACACAGGTGCTGTTGATGAGCTATTAGAACGCAGATACAACGACACTCAAAAACACACACACACACACACACACCCACCTGGTGAGGCAAAAGGCAGGCAGCAGACCCATTCTGGTGTGCCCGGCCGCCTGTGTGCGCGAGTGTGAGTGAACAGCAAGAGCCAGCGTAGCAGCAGCAGCAGCCGCAGCGGCAGCGCAACGCAACGCCGGCAGAGGCATCCGCCGACATACACAGCAGCGAACTGCCGCCGAGCCGAGCCAGTCTAGAACGTATCTTTGAAGTAGAACGCTGAGGGCAGAACAATTGTGTTTTGGATTCCTTGCCGTGCGGATCGCGAGTTATGAAAGCGCAGCAGCAGCAGTAGTAGAGTGGCAGTAGCAGTAGCAGTAACAGCCCATAGCCATAGCCGCCATATAGCAGCAGCAGCACTCGAGCAGCATTCAAAAAGAACAGCAGCGAAACAGCTCAAAACTGAAATCCAAACTCAGAAACAGCGCCATCGTCGTTCGAGCAGCACGCAGCAGCAAAAAGCAAAAAATAAATTATAAAATAACTATACAAAAACAACAACAACAAACAGCAAAAAACAAAAAACAAAAAGAAACCAACACTAAACACTGTCTAACAAAACTGCTGAACGCGACCAAAGGCTAAAAACGTACATATATAGTTTTTTGTGTGAAATCAATATAACTATTATTTTTTTTTTACTGTGTGTTTTTTTACGGAACTTTTTCCCGCGTGCAAGTTGTTGGCTTACACACTCTGTGGGGTTAACCTGTGTGTGCGAGAGAGCGGACGGACGTCGCTGTCAATGTGAACGTCGTTCGTCGTCGTCGTCGTCATCGTCAATCGTTGTCGTTGTCGTTGTCGCAGTCTCAGTCGCCGTGGGCGCCTTAGGCCAGGCCAGACCAGAGACCAGGGCTGCCGGATCGCGAGTTATGAAAGCGCAGGCGTCGCACGCATGTAGCAGCATTGGCTACAGCAACAACAGCAACAAGAGCAACAACAAGAGCAACAGCTCCACTACCAACACCAATACCAACAAAGCCTTCTGATACAATCAAACCCATATACAAAGTAACTGGAAAGAGAGAGAGCGAGAGAGAGAGAGAGAGAGAGAGAGGGAGAAGGAGAGATATCTATATTTTTGATAGAAACCGTTTTACACGAAACCGAGCACCCAACATCAAACCAAAATGGATACCAGCGAACAAAGTTCGATCATCAATGGATCATCGGGAGTGGGAGGAGTGCAGAAGCGACAGTCGCAGTCCCAGTCCCAGCAGAAGGATCAGTCCGAGCCGAACAACAACAGCTCCTCGGGCAGCCCCAAAATGGGCTCTCGACGCATCTTCACGCCCCACTTCAAGCTGCAGGTACTGGAATCGTATCGCAATGACAATGACTGCAAGGGCAACCAGCGGGCCACCGCCCGCAAGTACAACATCCATCGCCGCCAGATCCAAAAGTGGCTGCAATGTGAGCCCAATCTTCGCTCCTCGGTGGCAAACAATCAGCACCAGCACCAGCAGCAGCAGCAGCAGCAACAACAGCAACAACAGCACCAGCAACAGCAGCAGCAGCACCATCAACAGCAGTCGGTGTCCCCCACACCTGGACAGGTGAAGGCGCATCAGTTCCACAATTTGGACCATCCGCTGGTCCATCAGATGCACCATCATCATCATCTGCATCATCATGCCGCAGCGGCTGCAGCAGCAGCAGCGGCTGCAGCGGCACACCATGCCCATCATCTGCTGGCAAATGGATTCGCTGCCGCCCACCATCCGCACCAGCACCAGCACCAGCACCAACATCCGCATCCACATGCGCATGCGCATCCGCTGGCTGCCCATCCGCATCTGCATGTGCCTGTGGCGGTGCCCGTGGCCGTGCCAGTTGCAGCAGTGCATCCCCACCAGCAACAGCAGCAGTCCGCAGCAGCAGCAGCAGCAGCAGCTTCCAGCAGTCGCCAACAGCAGCAGCAGCAGCCTGAGCAATGGCAGTGCCACAAGCAATGGCAGCAGCAGCCAAGGCTCCACTACATCCGGTGGTGTCCTGTCGGCGGCCAAAATCGTGGCCGTTGTAGCCGCAGTCGCCATGGCCAACAGCAACAGCAGCAGCAGCGGTAGCGGCAGTGCCTCCATATCGACACCAACGTCAACGTCAACGCCATCAGCCATCAGTGCCAACCCATTGCCATATACCCAGAGCAGCGGCAGCAGCAGCCACAGTCCTAGCGCTGCCAATGTCCAAGTGCCAACGCAAGTGCCAATCGCGGTCTCCCCGGCTGCCAGCCACATTCCACACCCACACCCACATCCGCACCCACATCCGCATGCCCATCCGCATGTGCATCCCTATGCCGCTTACCACACCTACCTGCCGCACCACCACCATGCAATGGCCGCCCAGCTCCAGGGATCCCAGGCACAGCCATCGCCAGCGGACCAACAGCTGGTGCAGAGTCGCCTGGAGGCAGCCCCCACTCCGGCGCCCATGGATCTGTCGCTGGGCAGCTCCGCGCGCCGCCAGCAAAAGCTCGAGATGGAAATGGAACTGGAGCTGGAGCACCATCGGCCGCGCACTGCTGCCGGGGTGGATCTGACCTTCAGGAAGCGCAAGGTGAACTGCACGCCCGTGCAGCCCGACAAGATCAGCAAGCTGGAGACGATCAAGAGCGAGCCGGAGCCAGAGCCAGAGAGCAGCAGCAGCAGCAGGAGCAGCAGGAGCAGGAGAGCGAGGATGTCGATGTCGATGTGGAGGTCGAGGCTGAGGCGGAGCACGAGCGCAAGCTCCCCTCCAAGCAGGTGAAACTCTTTAAGCCGTATCTGCTGGACGATGACGATGAGGCCGCCGCCACCGCCGGCGCTGGGGACTCGGAGGAGGCTGATGAGGTGGATGCCCACGAGGAGGAGGACGATCGCATTGTCGGGGACGACGACGACGAGGCGGTCGAGGGCGATGCCGATGAGGAGCAGCACGAGGATCTGAATGGCAAGAAGCAGCAGCGTCGCCTCAAGAAAAACAAGAAGGTGGGCGAACAGCGGGATCCCATTATCTGGAGCAACCATCCGTATCCGGCCTGCCTATCGCCCTCCCCACACGCCCGGAGCTCGCTCTCGGGCAGCAGCTTTCAGTCGCCGCTGGTCATGCACCTGCAGGCAGCGTCGAATGGCAGCGGTAGCGGCTCCCCAGTGTCCTGCCAGCTGCAGACATTTCCCGGCAGCTCCCTCGGCGGGAGTCCTCAGCACCAGTTTCAGAGCAGAGGCGGCAGCGGCAGCAAGACATCCACGCCCATCCAGAGCGTCCTCAGCCCGTTCTCGGCACCGGCCCTCTCCCCCACCGGCTTCTGCTGTCCCAAGGGCTCCCCCGTGTCCGGCTACGAGAGCAGCTCCTCCACCTACAGCGACAGTGCCAGCAGCAGCAGCAGGACTTGCGGCGGCACCACAGGCAGTGCCAGCAATTTCAGCCTCAATCTGCAGCTCCATGCCGCCGTCTACAACGACAACCTGATGTACATCCAGCCGCAGCAGCAGCAACAGCAGCAACAGCAGGCGCACCTGCAACGCTGGCTGGATCAGGATGCATTGGCCGCTGCCATGGCCGCCAGCAGCCATCATCCGGCGGTGCAGGTGCTGCAGGCAATGCCCGGGACAAGGCCAGCATCCAACGCGGCAGCCTCAACGGCGACCAATCTGACATTGGTGGCATAAGCAGCAGCATAAACAGATGGCGGAGCAGCGGGTGTGCGGAGCTGAGATCCCACCAAGAAGTTATGGCAGTCACTGGGCCTGGCCTTCCTAGCGTTAAGCAATTACCACATAATGTCAATTTTCTTTATGAGTTTAAGCGAACTTCGTTCTTCAGCTATTTGATAAGGTTTTCAAGCAAGAGGATCCAGGGCACATCCACATGCACATCCTCCCGCCCCGCCCCAGCCCAACCCATCAAATATATATCATATATCTTCCAAGCATATCAGAACCCCCACCTAATCTCTAAGGATATACCACATAGATACGTTTTTTTTGCTCTAAGTTTAAGAACCAATTTAGTTTAAGGAATTAATGGATTATTTTTTTTTTTGTTTGGTCATTAAACCTTGAACAATGGTCTATAAAATACACACATATTTTTTTTTCATAATTTTAGAAATTTAATTTAATGTTAAATTTAAAACCCATTATGTAAGCGTCGGAAAGTGTAAATAATTAATTATATTGTGTACAAAATCGGGGTAGCAGGCGGCGAAGAAGGCGCGCCGGAACATATTAATTTTTTCGCCCCAAGAATTTCAAAAACAACAAAAAAAAAACTAAGAGGGTAGGCGGAAACGAGAGGGAAAATTGTGAAACTGCAACTGGAAAAACTGAAAGAATAAAATTGTTAAGAGTAAAGCTTTAAAAACAACAACAACACACACACTTTTACACACCAAACACACACACACACACACACACACACACACGCACGCGTACAGAGCTCTTCTGTGTAAGGGTTTTGTTTTGTTTTTTTCTTTTGGAAAATGAAAAATTGAAAATTCTTGTGATATACAAAACAAAAATACAAAATTTAATAAAAACATAAATAAAACGAAACTGTTGAAAACTGAAGCTTAATGAATTACATATAGAGATACAAATATACATATACATACATATATTTACACCCAAACACAACAACAAATGAGAGCCAGAACATTAGCTATATACACATATATATATATAATAGTATATATTATATATAAATAGTTACGGAATTACATTTTAAAGTTCATAATAATTATATACAATATACATGCATACATACATATATACAATATATTTATATACAACGACAGAGGAAAGAAAATTAATAAGGAAATGTTTTTTTTTTTTTTTGTGAGTGCAACAATGGGATATCTTTTTAAGGAAACCTATTTAAATGCCTAGATATACATATATTAACATAAAATCTACATATATATATATATATATAAAAATCAGTATTTTTATATATAAAATTTGACAAGAGAGCAACAACAACAATAATAACAATAATAATTGTAACACTTGTGACCATAAGCAGCAGCAGCAACAACAAACAGGGCAATGAGCCAGAAAAACTACCAACAAAACAATGAAAAATTAAAAATGAAAAATGAATTGATTAAAAATTAACAACGGAAAATGAAAAAAAAACTTACAAAAAAAAATTAAACTTGTTTTCTCATTGGATAATCGCGGCTGGGCGATATCTACTGGGGGCAACTGTGGGAGTGGCTTAGTGGAAATATTCAACCAAAGTCCTTACGAAAATGCAGAAATCCCAACTGACGTTGCAGTTGTCGGCCTAAAAGTCACTCCAGAGGAATCAGAGTTCCAAAAAGATCCTCAATTGATCGAATTTTCAGATGCCCAATCTGCCAACGATCAGTAATCCATTTTAAAAGTGAATTCCTGTTTCATAGAAAACGTATGGCCTTTGCTTATGATTAAATGCGGAGTTTTATATGAAAACTATTTTGTTTTCAGTTCAAATAATGCAAGCCGATCCTTAAAGCTCTGTTGTCGGGATTCTTTTTGGGAAACTAAAATATTACAGCCGTTTACTTCACTTACAGGGTCTAAAAAGAAAGACAATATTTTGGGTCCAAAGAGTCCCTGTAATCGCAATTGAAACCACAGTTTTAATGATAAGTTTTTGGGTGGTACACATAAAGATTATTCCTTATTATACTAATGGATAGAGGAGAGTTCAGGCATGAGTACCCATGGCCCTCATGCATTAAGAGTTGTCTGAGAGGAGTTCTCAGAGTTTAAGCAATGCTTAAAAGATGGCGCATGATCCTCGATTGTTAATATTAAGCTCACTTCCAGCTGATGCTTTTCCGTTCTTCCGTTTTGATTTTGTTCTAATTTTATTCTTCTCCTAGGGTAGGTAGGTCCCTGAAAGTAGTCGTAAAACATGACCACGAAGCGGGCTCGTTCGCATGCCAAAATTTCTATGTAGAATGTAAGGAACAAACACATGAAATCTGAACATGTCGCATCAAATGATAAAATAAAAGGTAAAGAAAAATGAAAAGTTATAGTTGAAAAGCTTATTAAAAGATTCACTTCTACTTGGAGATAGGCGCAGGACTGCCCCTATAGATCTGCGGCAGACCAGAGCAACTTCTTGGCGACATCATCACAATTAAGCAACAGACTCGATTTCCATTTCTTCTATATCAATCCTTTTGTCTCGAAGCAAATGCATAGTTCTAAGATTGCATTTTGTAGAAAGCTGTGCGGGCTCTACTCGTATCTGTGCATGCGTTGTGTAAGTGATTAGCAAACTATCTTTATCTGTGTCTGTATCTGCAACAAAACCAACCAGAAAATTCTAAAGAAAATTACTAACCAAAGCCCATGGACAGGACACGTACTTGATGGATGTCTTAATGTCAGGTGCTTGGATTATTTGGATCAGCATTTGCATGATGATTAAGTGAGGTTAGGCGCGCATTTAAATGTGGAACCCAAACGCTGTTTGATCTTTCACGGCACACAAATGCTTTCAATTTCAAATAAATGTACATACCTACTATCGCATTGTGACAACTCATGCCCAGAGGCCAGAGCTTTAAGGCTTTTGTGGGACTTTCACCATACACCCCCATCCACCCACAGGTCCCGGTCACCCCTCCACCATTGCGTTGCGTTGCGCCGTTCCGTTCCCCGCCACGACTTGGTTCTGGTCAAATCGCTTGGCACATTTTGGCTATGCTGCCGCAGCGGGGTATGACTAAGCCGCAAATTCTATAATGATCGTATTTTTAAAACGTTTAAAAATAAAGTGCTCTCGTTTGCCAATGTGTGCGCCAATCACGAGCCCCGAGCCACCACACCACCACACCACCACCACCAGCACAAGCAGCATCAACAGAATCAGCATCGGCATCAGCACCACGATCGGCACCACGAGAACGAACCACCCATCACACCAGCGCAACGCAGCGCAGCGTACCGCCGCTGCCGACACCGCCGCAGGCGAACGAGAGGCATACTCATTGTTTTTTACGCGATGTTTTTCCCTTTTTGCATTGTACAATTTCTTGGGAGGGAAGGCAACAAAAACAAAACAAAACAATAAAACAAAAAAGAAAAACCCAAAACCCAACTAGATCCCCGAGCATAGAGTATCCACAGTCACAGCGATCGTTGCCAAAGAATTTTTGCGACATTTTGCGAGCGGACGGGCGGAGGGACAAACGTACGGGAGGGATACCCCTGCCTAGAGAAAGGGTATAGAAAAGGGGGTTGGGGGATATCGAGACTCGGATCGTATCGGATCGGATCTGCATGTGATTTCCTCGTTCAGGTGATCGTTCCCACGTAGTCAATGATCTTAGAATGGGTGGGAAAGAGAAACATTGAGATGAGGAGGAACACATTTGGCGGAGAAACAAAATGGTGAAGGGGAATATAGAAAGGTGGAACGCAAGCTTGAATGGGAAAGGTACAAAATGAGAAGTAAGCAGATTAACTGAATAGAACATAAGTGTAGAGTGGAGAGGTGCGAAGATGCTCCCCTAAATTATGTGCAACAGGGCGAAGATGAACTGAAAGATGTGAAATATATGGAAGTGGAACACTTATGGAAAAGGATGCCAGATTATTTGGAGTGTACGATCATTGACGATCATGGAAACAACGAGGAGAAGGAAAGGCAAGGGACTTACAGAATGAGAGAGAAGTTACAAGGGTGGACTTGGAATGTAAAAGAACGAAACAAATTAAAGAACCACTGTGAAATGTAACAGAGACAGATACAGATACAATGAGAAGGAACGTGTGAGTCGCTTCTGTGGACGCGACTCAACTTTTATACCCGTACTCAGTCAGTAAATAAATTTGTCAGCTTATCATTTATGTAGAATTAAAAAAATGTATCCTAAAATTGTGACTTTTTTCGTCCTTTTTGTGGGCGGAAGGGGCGAGGCGAAATTTTGGTATAAACTTGTAGCAGTGTGATATCAGATGTGTCTGGAAACAAAATTTGGTTGCTCTAGCTCTAACAGTCTCTGAGAACTAGGCGCTCATCGGGACGGACGGACAGAGGGACATGGGCTGATCAAGAATATATATACTTTATGGGGTCGGTTTCCTTCACTGCGTTGCACACAAATCGAATATACCCCTCAACCCTTTTTGAGTGCGGGTATAAAAAGCCCACACGTGAAAACCGAGGAACAGAGAGAGTGAAACCGTTTCAGGGGAATGGGGGGAGTGGAACAAATTAAAGGAATGGTAAACGGTGAACGGTTTGCGCGTGGGGGTGGGGTTGGGGGTGTGGGTGATAGAACCAACCATAGAAAATTGCAAAATTTCGATTTATTTTCGTTTTGGTGCTGCGCGCTTCGTTCCGCGTTGCCGTGTCAACTTTTTCTCGCCTTTTTTTGTTCTGCTGTACGGCTACTGTAGCTGTTGTTGTTGTAGATCCAAGCCACGTGACAATTTTCGATTGCTCGTATGGTAGCCCACAGAAATATATATTTTGACTTACATCAACGTCAACCGCCGCATCAGCATCACAGCAGCAGCATCCAACACAGGGGCATGCAGCCAAAGTTTACAAAGTAACGCAGCGAGGGGACGTGGGATAATGGTACGTGGGACGTGGGACGTGACACCTGAGTCCCCCGAGTCTCGAGTGCATTGCAGATGGCGATCGTCTATTTCTATATACATGCATACATATCTATGTATATTTATATGTATACGTGTGATACCTATTTGTTGGATATTGTTTGTTATTGATCAAGCAGCAGGTTTTGGTTCTGGTTCTTTGATGTGTTGTGATGTTGTAACCAGGCGAACCATTGTCGAGCGATTTCACAGACGATCGTGACATAATCTGTTATATGAATTCCTACATTTCGCGCAGATTCTTCTAAAAGGGATTGTGAAATGCTGCCACATACGAGTGTTGCTAAAGGTGGCTACTACAGTGCAAAAAGATCTGCCCATATCTGCCCCTATCTGCCCACATTGTAAGTAGAAATGCTGCAAGTGATCCTCATATCTTTATCAACTAAAACACCACCAAGATCTGTGTAAAGATCAATCAGATGTCCAACGATACTGGCAACGTGCTCTGACACAGCTATCGCCCAAGGGATCGGATCCATCAATGTTCTGGCTGGAGTCTAGCGGATCCATCAGTTCCATCGGGTAAGGGTAACTCCCCAGCAACAGTGTCCCTACCCCAACCCCAACCGCAACCCCATCCCTCCCCCCAATCGATTTGAACTAATAATTCATATGAAAATTGACTTTAAATTTGGCTTTGCTTTTTATCAGATTTGCAGTTTATTTTTGGATTGAGTTTTTGGGCCACTTTTGGGGCCCAGACAAAACGATACAAATAACAATCGAATAAATCATTCTCGAGTGGGGCAAAAGCGTTAACTAATTATAGATCGGGCGTACGTTTCCACCACTCTTCTGACAGTGTCAAATCGATGCTCTTCAAATAAGTGCGGTGCGGTTCGGTTCGGTTCGTGAAGTGGCGACACACACAGAAGATCATCGATTTTGGGACTTGGCTAAAATATATTGTGGAAGGTCTGCCCGAAAGTCCGAAAGCACAGGCACGGGCACGGGCAGCGAGGCCGAGTTCGAGTAGGTGCCGTTCCAGACCCAATTCTGTCCCGTTCCGTCAGTCACTATCTTGACAAACGGATAAATCGAAATTGATAGCCGAAAACGTTCTGTTTGTTGGCTTGTTGGTGCAAGGGCTTGACCAGTTTCCGGCGGCTTATAGATATCTAATTGAAAATGATCGATGAAACGATGAACGATGAACGGTAGGTAGATCTTCTCCACTGGCCCGATCCATCCATCCATCCATCCATCCATCCATCCATCCATCCATCCATCCTTCCGTGACTATATGTAGTTGCAGTAATCGTGGTTTGGTTTTTTTTGGTTGCTTATTGTTTGTGGCTTTCATTAAATGCTAGGGTCATAAATATTACACACGTTCGTTTTTTGTTTCGTTTGCTTAGAAAACTATACATATATAAAGGTTCTCGTATATATGTGTACACATTACTATATAAATCGATCGCACTGGATCGCCCTGGGAACGCTGGAATCAAATATGGGGGGGGTGGAAATACCATGCACATGCACATATGCAACTATGGACTGGGACAATACGCGCACTAGCATATATACACACACACAAAAGAGAGGGTAAAGTTATGGCTAGACAGAGTCCTTGTAGTCCACGGATAAATGCAGAAAATTGTCTGGATAGCTGAGGTGCTCGGACATCCATTGCACCTGCGTCTCCTCGTGCAGATCGATTCCATGGGTGCGAAATCCAACTGAAAGTACACACAATAATACAGATGAATATACAGATGTCTGTGCCATGTGCATATGTACCGTCAAGAACAGGAAATACTTAATGCAAGCAACGGCTCACTGTGGATGCTCTTTAAAGTTCTTTAAAAAAGAATTGGATACAGTGGATATATTCTGATCAGTCTTTACACTGCTGGCTGTCTCTTGCGTAATCGGAATCGAAATTCGGTGTATCCTCCCCTCTCGAAATTTCTAGAACACACAAAGAAAGCTTTGCTCGCACTAGAACTGGAGCCAGCATTAATCCTGCCAGTGAAGTGATCTGCATTGCCATTAGCCCGACTTATATTTGATCTGTAAAAGCAAAATAGCGTTCCCCACAGACGCACAGGGCTGTATCACGACTCTAGGCAAAAGCGTAGCACCCCCCCGGCATGGGCATTTAATTATATAAACGAATTGCAATCAGTGTTTTCATTAATGGGAGAGACAGCGCTGAGCGTAGCCTCACTAAATGCAGCGCCCATTGCATGCACATATATTATAATGAATGAGATCAGACGGATGGGTTGGGTTATACCCCTATCATCATCCTCAGCCACAGCCACAGCCTCAGCCCACTCTTGTCTCTCGACTCCACTCCCTTAAGCAGTACATCCGATCGATGAACGGTAAACGGTAATCCACAAAGATTAGCGCACAGCGAGGCTATCTACACTTGATTCTGTGCTGGGGGAGAGTTCTTCCAATTGGGTTTCTCGCATGGAAATCAAAGTTGGCTGCGTTATCGACGAGTGTTAACAGCAGAGTCGCCAAGTGTTTGGTGCCACACCGTTCAAGACAAATTTCGTCATTTTTAATTATAGCATATGAACTGTAATTATAGATTGCCGATCGGCGATTGTCGATTCTCGATTTGAGGCGATTGCCGATTGCCAATTGCCTGCCGGTTGCGCAGAGTGCGTCGTCGCCCTCCTACCCACCACCCACCATTCCTTTACCTCCGCCCCACCCCGCACTCCTTCACCACCTACCCACACCCCATTCCTTCGCCCCCTCCCCACAATCCATTGTAAGTTTTATTTTCTTCTAGTGCTTGCTAGTAGCTATGTTTGTTCGTAAGTCCAAGTCGTAGGCCATATAATATGTGTATGTATGTATGTATGTGTGTGTGTATATATGCGCGACTATATAGAGAGCAGGTTTGTGGTGAGTATTCCTACTCTGATAATGATAATGGCTGATTACATACAGTGGGAGGCGAGTGAGTGTTGGCCGGAGATAAGATTTGTGCAACGGGGCGAGTTCAAGTAGGGCGCATACGCATACGCATACCATATGATACAATACTATATATATATACATATATATATTGTGTGTGTATGTTATTCCGATTCTGAGTCGGATTCAGATTCAGTAGCGGGACAGGGGCAGGGACAGGGGCAGCTACAGGGGCTGTGGCTGTGGCTGTGGCCAAGTCACGAGTTTAATGACCAAGCGAATGATGGCGCTACCCCAAAAATTACGCGTATAAATAAACGCAATCGAATCGCGCTCAAGTGGAAATATGGGAAACAAATGAAATCAGTAGCTGGCTGAGGTATTGCTTATGATCCAAAGGGAATCCAATGTGATATATGCACGTACCCATACAACGTTGGATCTATAGTTAGTTTGAACACTAAATGGAAGCATTGCGAATGGCTGGCTTGTAGATCCCAGGATATGCAAATAAAATTGTATTCTACAAAAATATGCGCACATATCTTCATTTAATTTTTATTCGCAATGAACAAATCTTTAAAGGATTTATATTATTTATTGCCAGAGTCAACATTCATTATCCATTATCCATCATGATGAACGAAAACTATGGTTGATATTCAGTTTGATGGGCAGCGAAAGCACTCAATGGAATTCATAGAACATCTTAAGCTGAATCATTGCTTTTACTGCTCTGGGAGATACATGATATAATGCATCGATTAGTTTCCACAATATATACATTGACACCTAAGCTATGAAGGAGCGACTTTAGCGAATGAAGCCAACAAATTCGAGTCAATCTCATCGCTAGGCAATCATAAAACTGGCCAAAGAAATGGTTGTTGAACCAGCACCTCAGACAGCAGCCAAATCCTGGGGGAGCTGCCTTTGCACAGATTCGAATTTTGAATCTTTGAATGAACGAATATGTTCCCTAGCCACTACAAATCGTTCGTATTGTATCAAATCAAAGAAGAGATCATAAATCATGCGACAGAAACCAACCTGAACGATATAAACTATTCAACTGAAGATCGCCGACGGGAGACAAAACCCCCAATGACATGAGCACCTACTGAGACACATACATACACATACATATGTACATATGTATGTAGATATATATTTTGTTGTTTTCTTGGATCTTGGCTACAGCCAACAGAACCAAACAGAATTCGAGAGGGCCGGACCCCAAAAGAGTGACAGAGGGAGAGTCGCAGTGGCGCCAAACCGTCTGAAAATTTATTGATCCCATTTTTATTATCGTCAACAGAACAACACTGTGGGGTGGTGGGGTGGGGTGCCTTGGGGGGAGAGGCGGTGCGGAGCGGAGCGGCGCATAGCTCATGCCTAAAAATAAACCAAAAACGCAGCCAAAACTGTTGAATGTTGAATGACTGCGATAAGGAGAACGCCCAATCATTATAATCATTTAATAGATTGTGTTCCATAAAGCCGTAAAAAGTGCCCCGCAAAACGCCCGAACACCCGAGCACCCGAACTACCGACCCAACGATCCACGGATCGTTTCAATTCCAAACGTTTCGCGTGTCATCTAATCTCGCTACTCCCACTGCCAGTCCCCACGGCACCCGCACCCGCAGCCGCAGCCGCTGCCCCTCTCTCTGAGAAAAGAAATTTGCGGTTCAGTGACGCCATTAAAAAGTGCCAGCGTGCTGGATAGAGGGAGACGGAGAGAATGAGGGCGCGAGCGAGTGAGCAACAGAGGAGCAAAACCGCTAATCAATTTTTATACACGGTATTCGGCAGAGGGTATGGGGTATGCTGCACTCGTGCAACGATATGTGACGCATAAACGCGAGTAGGCGATCAGCGAGTGGAATAAACATCATGGAATTGAATCATCGAGTACCGGGTATCAAAATGGTCGAGGCTCTTTACTACAGCGCTGGCACTTTTTTGTTGCTTTTGTTTTGTTCTTCTTTAATTTCTTATGCAAGCCATATTCGCTGGGGGACGGGGTGGCGGGGCTTAGCTGGTATTAATTTCAATTATAATTTCGGTTTATTTTCATGCAGCAACAATGTCAACCGGCGGTCTCCGTGCAGCGAGCGTAATGAGTATGAAAACTCGCTGACGGTGCAGTAGTTGGCTGGGGGCAGGGTGGAGAGTGGGTAAAGAGGGAAGCATATACACATATAGATAGCACTTGACGATCCGTTGCCGATCCGGATCCACCAGACAAAACAAAACATTGTTGCAATCCGAGAAGAGTGAGAGAAGCGAGAGAAACGCTGGAATGTGCATCAAAACAGAGTTGTATGCAACACAAGGAAGCTCGCCAGACAGCAGGAGACATAATGAGCTCCGATTTCTGCTCAAGTCAAGTACAAGGCTAAAAATACTTTGAATCAGTCTCAAATTGAACGTTCAAATACGAGTAAAATCTTGGAACTCCTAAGACAACATTAAATCTGGAAAATCAGTATTCCAACTGGGCACATGGACCTTTAGCCATTACTTTTGCGTCGGGAAATGTAGTTTTCCTAGTAGTTTCTTTACCCCTAGCGCAGGGAGCTGAAATTTTCAAGAGAAAGGCATTTCCGATTCGTGCAGCACAACATTCAAGCCACGTCCCGCCCTCTATCTTCCCATCCTCAATCAAAGCTAATAAATGCATGATAAATGTTCATCTATAAGGCACAACTAAATTTTAATACAATAAGGGACTAGTGCTGATTGGTTCTCTGTCCGCTGTGCAGATCAATCCAAGTGCAATATGGCTGCTGGAAACAGACAACAGACATAAGTAAGTGGCTTCCTGGCCACGATCGAGGGTTTCTCTGTGACTCGCTCTACGTATGATTGAAATTGTTTCAATCACTGACGCACCCTCACTCACCCACCTGATGCCCACCTACAGGGGCTGTGTACACACAGCTGCTGATGTTGCTGCTGCTGCTGCTGCTGCATATTAGCCCACCCAAAAACTAAGGCGTGGCATGGCCAATTGTCACACAACACACAGACACGGCCACATGGATATGCACAAAAAAGAGATGGAATATCCCAGGCAGGGAAGGGCAGGCCAGGCCAGGGCAGGGCAGGCGTTGTGAGCTGTGCGTTGTCTCCTTCCCGTTTGCAGGCAGGTTGCCATTGTGTTTGTCTGATTGACGAAATGCAAACGAAAATGTGTCGAAATGGGACTAAGCAAATGCAATAAGTGAGGAGTGCAAACGAGCGAGGGAGAGACCCCAGAGGTTGCCATAAAGAGATGCAAGAGAGCCAGGCAGCGGCAGCGACAGCGACAGGGACAGGGGCAGGGGGCAGAGCCAGAGAGTGATAAACATTGAGGTGCGATTTCCGTGCGCCGCCGTTTCACTGGAGTTCTCGCGCACAGCACACACACACACACACAAATGGGATGATGAGGATAAGGAGGGCAGCAGCAGCAGGAGTAGGAGATGAGGTGTGGAGTTTGGCGGAGGGGGGGAGGAGGTGAGACAAGGTGAGACTAGGCGAGGTGATGGCGAAGGTGTAAATACAAATAAGCGGAGGTGATATCTCAGAACTTCCTTTTCACACATTCGAAAGAGCAGCACCCTGCGCAAATACAAACACACTGTACACACACACGCACACACTCACGCACACGCACATAAAGAATAAAGCATAAATAGCAGGTGGGGTATTCCCGCTCATCGAGTGGCATAATTTCTTGGCAACTCTCTCTCTCTCTCTCGCAGGCTGTGTGCAGCAACATAAGCAAAATCCCGTGAGCGAACTCTTTGGGCGACCGTCCCACCTCGTCATGTAATGCACTTTTGCACAGCAGGCTCATGCATGCACATTTGGCGTGCAGTTGGCGTCGCTGTCGGAACGCCAACGCCACCAAAAAAGCAACAATAAAAAAACACAAAATGTGTTGCTGTTGTTGCTGTTTTCCGGTGAACAGCAGCGAGTGAGAGACACACACAGAGAGTGGGAGAGAGAGAGAGGGAGAGCGGGAGAGATCCGCTGCAGAGCGCAGTGCGCAGCCGGCGGCAAATCATGAAAGCGCCTCCTCAGCCGCACGAACCAGCAGCAGCAGCAGAAGCAGCAGCAGCAGCAGCAGCAGGAGTAGAAGCCAGCGATGTAGCAAAGTAAGAGGAATGGGGGGAAGGAAGGGAGAAGAGAATGTAGAATGGAGAACAGTGAAGGAGAGAGAAGGCAATGGCAAAGGCAAAAGCCAAAAGAAATGCGTTTCTTTTATTTTTGACGCGTCTTAGATTCTCTGCCGCAGTCGCTGCTACCTCCTCCTGCCACTGCCAGGGCTCGACGTCAGCGTCATCGTCATCATCATCATCATCATCATCATCATCATCACGTCATCATCATCGTCATCATCATCATCATGTTGTTGTTGCTTTTGTAGATTTTGTTTTTTGATTCTTTTTTTCAGTTTTTGATTTCTTGGAATCGCATCTACTTTGAACCTTCCACGTTCCCGAACACCGCCGCCGACGCCGCCGCCACCGCCGAACACCAACCAACAAACGACCGACGAACGATCCCGGTCCCGGTCCCAGTCCCAGTCCCAGTCGCAGTGCCGGGGAGTGCATTGTATATTTGAATTTCATTTCAATTTAAATACAATTTTCTATGAAAATGCACGCACTACAAATACGTGCAATCGTTACCATCTCCAATCCCCGACCCGAACCGAGTCCCCCCCCACCCCAACACACAACACACAATCCATGGGCCTCGGGGCACCCCAGGCAGCAACAAATTGATCATGTTTTGAATGCATTTCTGTTTGATTTGAGTTCGGATTTGTGTATCCGTGAATGCAAAAGATTTTTGATAGAAGGGAGATAGAGTGTGTGGTGATTGGGTGCGGGTGGGGTGGGGTAGGGTCTCTACCCATCTCTACATCAAATATACTGAATATTCCATTTAATAGTTATTCAAATTGTACCAGCAAATTTTTAATCCGGAATCGGGTACGACATGAAGTATATTTGCTTCAAGATCTAGAATCAAAGTGTACCAAAATCAATATCCTACGTACAAATCGAGAAATTGGGGAGATTTTCGCAAAGAGATAACTATGAGATCACACGGATAAAAAAGATCCAGGCAATGGATAGTAAATCAGAATGTTTCAAGCTGATATTCCTATAAGCAGCACATAAAAGATGCCCGACGGATAAAACCAAAAAATATCAACAATTTGAACCTTAATTTTATGCTCTAATTATAATACTCTTTATCAAACCATATCCCCTGAATTATCCCTTAAAATTATAGCCAGTAAGATATACCTGTAACTACAATCCTCTAGTTATTAATTTTATTTTATATCCCCTTTTATCCCTTAATTTTAATCATGGTTTATATTAGCAGCTGGTTGCTGATCCTCTTCAATAAATACATCAATAAATAATTAATATTCTTGGATGAAATGAGAAATGCTACTGATCCTATAGCTGGCTGTGATCCTATTTAGGGAAATATTTATATTTTTAAACAGCGAATGAATAAATTTTTTAAAGAAACAAAAGATTTTCAATGAACCAAAATTGGCTGGGAAAACTGGGAAGTAAAATATTTTATGACTTTGTACCAAATTGTACTCTATGGTGAAAAATATCTTTATAATTAGTGAGTTATTCACTTAGTTGAAACATTAATAAATGGATGAAACATTCAAAAGCATTAGGGGTTCAAAAATGTGGGTGTATTATTTAGAAATTGATACGTGAACCTGGTTACATCTTGTATATGTAATTAACCTCTAGAAATATGTGCAAAAATTCCAATATCTGGTAGTTTAAGAATACTTTTTCTTTATGGGTTTCCAAATGAACGGGAACAAACCCCCAAAATCTTTTAGGTCCGAATAAATATCAAGCAAAGAATGAGTAATCCACTTGCAGGCGCCTGCTAATAAATAATGGAAACCCATTAGAACAATACTTTCAAAAGTCATAATTAATATCTGCATGAAAACTAAATAGTCCAGATAGCACTTACCATTTTCGATATGTATTTCGTGCATTGAAACAATTGTGAAACCTTAAATTTTGATTTACAAAAAGTTCCAACAGAGCGGATACCACTAGAGTTCTCTGAGTTACACCTCATGCATGTATTGGACAGGTGTCGTCCCCCTGGGAAGAGCTTGTTTGTATAATTCAAGGATCATTATATAAAAAAAAACACACACACACAAACGAAAAACAATTGGAGCACAAATAGTGTACAGAAAGGTGGTGTGGTGTGGTGTGCCTTTGTGGAGTACTTGATGGCGGATTGTTTGCGCCTCTAAGTAAACCCCCAAAATGCTTCTTTAAAGATTGTCTTTAACATTGACCCTGGGCTTAACTTTTTAACCCAAATCCCCGTCGATGTGCGCAATAAATGATGCTGATCCCCGACGCCATGATTGGGTCTGAGATGGGCATACGAATAGGTATACGAATTGGTGTTGCATTGGCCCACACTTAAGCCAGGCGTGTTGAGGAGCTGCCTGTGTGTCCTTGATGAACACAGGCAAAGACAGATAGAGCGAGAGCGGGAGAGAGAGAGAGAGAGCTATGGATAGTGTGTGTGCAACATGTGGATGGATGGATGGATGACCTTTGGGAAAATACGTGTTGATCGATGTTTGAAGCTATGCACTTCTCTCGCTCTATCCCTCGCCTTCTGTGCCATTTGTTTAGAGTTCTCGAGGCAGACCCTCTCACCTTTCAAATGTGGAAATTCCTTGGATCGAGAGAAGGCCATAAGCATGCAAATAAAAATTTCACACCTTGGCCGAACGAACACAGGAGGGTGCTAGGCTGTGCTGCGCTGCGCTGCACTGCACTGTGAGGTGCACTCTACTCGGCTGCACACTGCTGGATCGTCGTCGCAGACATCTGGGGAAATACCCAACCTGCCCGTAACATATGGACTCGAAAACCAAGAACCAAGGATCTTATCCAGTCGATTGTCAATGAATAGAGCGAGAGAGAGCAAGAGGCCGAGGACGACAGAGAGCGAGCGCAAGAGCAAGAGAGATCTTCGTGACCAAGTGGTTCCTGAAAAATCTACACAAATTTTCATATATAATTCTTAAATCCCAGCCGCAGGTATTTAGTTCCGCCTTTTGTCTGTCTTTCGGAATTCCCAATGCTATTATTGCACCTAAGCCACTGGCCATCCACAGAGAAAGAGCGACAGAAAGAGAGAGAGAGCATTGGCAGCAGGAGGAGGGGGAGGAAGAGGAGTGGGAGTAGGAGTAGGAGTAGGAGTAGGAGGAATATGCACCATTCCATCTCTCTCGCTCGCTATGTGTGTATGCCATCTCGCTCTTGATCATGCTATTGTCGCCGCGGCGCCGCAGGTCAGCCCAGGCCAGACCAGGCCAGGCTGCTGCCTCGCTGGCTGGCTAGCTGGCTGGCTGGAACCCAACAGCGATGCAACGTGCTCTATGCTGCTGCTGCTGCTGCTGACGCTAGAAAATCCACACGCACTTTTCACTGTAGTGAATAGATTTTTCATTCGTTTTTGTCTAAAGGCTGAATGGTCGCCCCGAAAACCAGCCCGAGCCGACGAACACTTGGCCGAATAGTTCTGCCCAAAGGGGAATTTGAGGAAACCTGCCTGGACTGCTGCAGGCTATAGCCTGCCGTGTCTATTCTATATACCCCCGGGGGCATTGTTCCATATACAAAAAGGTGAGGAGGCGGAGGAGGAGGAGGAGTAGAATACAATTCTTCTTTTTTTTTTTTTGTTTTTTGTTTCGCTGAGACATTGATGAATTGAAGAATGATTGCCAGTGTGCTGCAGGGCGGATCGCAGTCGGCGACTGAGAGGCACGGCACGGCACGGTGCGGTGCGGTGCGGTGCGGCATGGCTCGTTTGTGTTATTCAATAGAAAAATAAATAAGTCAGACAGACATGCACTTGGCCGGGCCAGACTGACTGGCACCTTTTCCTTAATTTCTAAGAGACGCTAGGTCTGCTTCTGAC
Organism: Drosophila tristis; assembly: GCA_018150885.1. Lineage (NCBI taxonomy): Eukaryota > Metazoa > Arthropoda > Insecta > Diptera > Drosophilidae > Drosophila > Drosophila tristis. The sequence continues at coordinate 3,044,224 of JAECWT010000215.1, read as the reverse complement.
AATAGATGATATGATGCTGCACAGATACACAGATACACAGCAGACAGCAGACAGGAGATGTACATAGAGAGAGAGAGACCGAAAGAGATGATGCTCCATCGCCTCTTGCATTTAGAGTGCCTGTGGTAATTGATAGCCGGAAAATCCTACTGCAGGCAGACTGCATTCTGCATGCTGCATTCTGGACTCTTCACTGGCAAAACTCACCCGCTTTGCGCTCAGGTGTTGATAATTCGGCCATCAGGTCGGCGAGGCTCTTCTTTTGTCCACTTTCGCTTATGGGCGAGATCAGTTTTTGCGTGTACGTGAAATCCTATTAATGACCAAGCGGAATCCATCAGTCCATGAAATCGAAATGGATGAGAAAACACACAGACACAATTGTATTGCATTGCATTGAACTGAACTGAACTGAAGCTTAAAGGTGCCCCAGGGTGCATCCCCATGGCCTTGCTCTTCTCACTCACATCATCGTTGTAGAGGCGAACGGGAATGTTTTTGAAGGACTCCTGGTCGCCGTAGGGCTCCATGAGGCGTCTGTTGACGGCCCAAAACTGATCGAATTTGTCATTGATCAGGCCCAGCCAGAGCTGATTGTGATCCTTCTTTTGCATGGCCGAAATGACCAGACCGCGATGCTTCAGCACATCGGCCTCCTTCAGGCAGGACATGTAGTGCGATTCCAGCAGCTCCCTGCAACGCAAAACACACACAGAGAGAGAAATGGCGAGTGGTAAGTGGACATGTGGCTGTGGCAAACAGTTTCGCTTAATACTTTGAGTTCATTTTGACCAGCGTGTCCTCCGGGAACTTGGAAAAGTGTATTGTCAGGCCCCAGGGTGTGCAGTCCTCCTCCGGATGCAGCAGATCGTACAGCACACCTAGCACGCCATACAGAACAGAGCATTAGTTTTGCAATAGGAATTGGGGGCCAAGAGCCCCTTATCTGCTGCCCACCAGTTGGATAGTGCAGTCGCAGCGGTGTGCCATTGTAGTCGAACCAGACGGCACCGTCCTGATGCTCGGCGGCAATGTAGCGGGTGAAGTACTTTCGCACCTGTTAGGGCAAGGCAATTGTTTAATGACAATTGGAATGTCAATTGGCCCATCCCGGGCGTGTTGTTACCTTATCGGTGACCAGCGGCAAGTAGCTGAGGCGGGAGACCATCAGGTAGAAGGGCTCTGGCTTGATGCCCACTATCTCGTCGCGGTCCGCCTGGAAGCAGATGCCAATCTGCCCCTCCCATATCATGCGCAACACCTCGCGGTCGTGAGCCATGGCTATCTATTGCTTAAACTTTCAATTATTATTGTTATTATTGTTTTTTTTTTTGGCCCTCGAACAGTGTAACCTGATAATAGAGATGGCACCAGAACATCGATATAGCACTGCTGGCGGTACCGATATATCGCGCAGCAACGCGCTAGTGCTACGCAGTTATGAGTAAGATTCGAAAATTAAAATTCAAATTAAATGGTTTTATCTCATTAGAAACCATTTGAATTAGTTAATTAATATTATTGTGCCACACATGCAGGAAATTTAGTGAATAATGTTCGTATCGATCGCGCATACCTATCGATGTCGATCAATGGCCGCATGCAACCGTGAAGTGCATAAATAAATAAAGTTATCGCCTGCTCGTTTTACATTTTAGCTGCGGTTGTGTTTTTTTTTAAATTTAATTACCGTGAAATGTAAATATGAAGTTGAATCTCGTTGCATATGCCAGCACAAAATCGAATCTACTGCGAATTCCCCGAATTGGATGAGAACAAACGCAACGCAAAGGCCCCCACCGATCCAGTAGAGGAATATCCGAGGCGCATTGTGTGGATAGATCGGTCGACGACAACAGAGACGGGAGGGACGACAACGGCGACGACGACGACGACGACGGTGGTGTGGTGCTGAGGCGGCGCGGCGCGGTGGAACGGACGCAACACAGAATGGATGTTGAAATACCTGTTTTGGCTGGATATCTTAATGTTCCAACACAAACTGGATTTTCGCTAAATCGCATCTCAAAAAAGGTATGAAACCTGTGTGTAGCACTCCTTCCTTCCTCTATTCTGCAATTCTTTCTCTACCGCACATCCCATTCGAGTATATATTTCGCTTTTGCATTTGCATTTCGAATTTCGCTTTTTAAATTTGAATATTTTTGCCAAATGCGCATTTCGATAGGAGAGGAAGAGACAGGACAGGACACAATTGCAATGTTGGCAAATTGTGCCAAATTGTGTTATACATAAATTATGTATAACAGTTTCATTATTTCATTTATACCGATAACTGCGTTTCATTATTTCATTGATACCAATAACTTCGATAGCTATGATTGCACGCATGTGTGTGGGTGTGTGGGTGTGTGTGTGGGTGCTGCCGCCTGGGGAGTTATGTAAGAGCATCCCAGATGCTCCTAGAACGGAGCCTGGAATAAAGCTTCTACATTGACCTTTAAGCTTGGCTTCAACAGCTGTTCTGTTGCACCTGCGAGCACGATGCCGAGGAGCCAAGACATAAATGCTCCGCCCATTAGAGGGGGTTTAAGTAGGATCCTTTGGGCGCAGGATAGCCTTCAAAAATTATCCATAAAAGTGATCAATAGCCTGTAGCTCTGTAGATTCGTCTTACCATTAAATAATTCGAAGAGAATCTGATTCGACATCCTTTTTGCAGAAACCATGCAGTCGATATTGCCTTCTGTTCAAGGCCAGTCGCCATGGGATTGCCCGCCTGGAGATGTGCGAGAACAAGGACGATAAGAATCCCAAGATATTCACGCTCGAGAATTGTGTGAAGATCACACAGGACCCACCGCCGGACAAGCTCATCCACATTGTCAAGCACAATGGCACGCTCACCGTCAACACGAACAGCGATGAGGAGCTCAAGGATTGGATCACAGCCCTCCAGACCGTCGCCTTTTGTGACACGGCAGCCGGGGGTCATGCCGTTCATGGCGGGGCCATCGAGGAGGACAACGACCTGTACTGCAGCTCATTTGTACGTATTTATTATGGGAATTTGTTTCATCCGTTTATGGTTCGTGCCAGCCAACTCGCTGCTGATTGTAATTCGTTTTTTGCTTGGGTTTCCCCTGCAGGATGGCCTGTTCATGATTACGCTGATACCCTCGGAGGCCTCCATACGCTGCAGCATCGAACCGAAGACGTACATGCTGCAGATGACGCCCACGGAGCTGCAACTGAAATCGGAGGATCTGAACGTAACGATTGCCATGTGGCCGTATCGATTCATACGAAAGTATGGCTACCGCGATGGAAAGTTCACCTTCGAGGCGGGCCGTAAATGCACCACCGGCGAGGGGGTCTTCACGCTGGATCACACCAATCCACAGGAGGTATTTCGCTGCATGTCCGCCAAGATGAAGTCGATGAAGAAGCTGATCAGCGGCGACAGCCTCAGCACGATCGAGTGCGGCGAGAATCAGTTTAGTGCCGCCGCTGGCATGGAGCCGGGCTCGCGCAGCCCGTTGCCGCCATCGCCGTCGAGCAATCCGCACGCTGGCGAATTCGAGATAAACTCCACACAGAGCTGCATATCGTTGCGGGGATTCATTAGCTCCAATGACTCGCTGAATAACTTTGCGGCGAGCAATGGCAGTGGTGGAGCGGCGGCAGGAGCGGGTGGTGCTGGCGGTGGCGTCGCCTCGGTCACCCTCTCGGTGCCGCCCAACAGCAGCAAGCACATTCCGAACAAGCCGCCGCGCAAGCTGGGCGGCCTGGTGTCAGTCAGCGGTCCTGGCAGCCAAAACCATTGTGATAAATACAAGAATATTGTGAAATATGAACCTGTTGCCATAACGACATCCTCGCCCTCGGATGTCAACAGTAAGAATGGCGGCGGCAGTGGCTCCTCAATGGTCATCCTCAAGCCGCCCTCACCGGAGACCATCACCTCGCGCTCGGGCAGCACCTCGAGCATATCCAGCACACCGCCGGACCTGCCGCTGCGCAACGAGAGCACCAAGCCGCTGCTGGAGCGCGATTACGAGTGCATCGAGAACATAACGGAGGCATGGCGCACACGGGGCGTCGGCGATGTCCGGCACTGCGAGCGCATACCCTCCATACTCTGCGACACATCGGACTTTGTCCGCCAGCGTTCCGTATCGAAGCGCAAGGATCTAGCGTCCCAGTCCAGTGGCAGCAACACCCCCAAGATCATCGACATCGATATTGGGGAGGGCGCAACGTCACCGTCTCTGGCAGCGACACCAAACAACACCGTCGGTGTGCTGATGTCCTCATCGGACTCCAACTACGATCGGCTGGACTTCCTGTCGCCCAACAATAAGACATCCAGCGGCTACAAGACCATCGTGAATGTAACGCTGCCCGTTAATCGATTGCGCTGCAGTCCGCCGCCGCCAAATGAATATGAATTGATTGCTAGTCCCGACACTGAGAGCTTTCGCAAGGCCGATGATAGCCATTTGGGCTATGGGGTTTTGCGTAAATCAACGAATGCCAATAATAACAATAGCAACAACAACAACAACATTGGAATCTCTAGCAACAACAACATCAACAGCAGCAGCAACAATGCAACAACGAACAAAAGCAACAACGAATCTGCGTTGGATCATCGCAGCTATAATGGTCTGAACTATACGATTGTCAGCAAACCGAAGAGAGTGTGAAGTGTGTGCAGTTTTTGGGTGCTGCTTCTGCTGCAGTGTGGCAAGACAGAATAATCGTTGTAGCTGCCCAACCTAACCGACCCCGCCCCCTGCCCTCCCTCAAATGTGTGTTCAGAGCAGGGAGCCGAGCGCGCTAGACATCCCCGACATCCCCGAATCTCTGCGTATTGATGCGCTTCCCTCAGCATATTTATCTCCAGGGCTTAGTCCAAGCGAAAGGAAGGGCTGCCACAACAGGCGCAAGTATGTGTTGCTGTTTGCACACAATTAATGGCACGCTTAACGGCTCATTTGCCGCCTTTTCTTGGCGGTACTCTCTGAGCTGTTTGAACTGTTGGAAACATTCCTCAAGCTTTTCGGATCTTAAGCCACTAAATCTCCTCTAAATCGAATCAAAATCTTTTTATAGTTTTCCGTGTTTTTTGTGTGTGTTTTTTTTTGTTTAATTTATAATCTGTGATTTGTTTGTTTGTTAATTAGCTCCCCAGCTCTGAAAGCACTGCTCGCCACTCTGACTCTGATTTTTCGTAGCATTTTTAAAATTAAACTCAAAACTCGACTCGCAGCATGAGCAGCATTATTACAGAGAATGATAGACAGGGAAAAAGACACCCATTGAACTGAACTGCAAGCCCAAAACATTCCAGTTAAAGTTTATACCATTAGCAGCAGTGCATTCCACATTTGCCGCTGTTGGCTGCAAATATTCCTTACCAAATCTGTCGCCGTGCGTATCCTTTCGCTTATGCTACATTTGTGCAGCAACGTCATTCGATGTAAGTGCTGGAAAACAGTGGAACATTCAAGCCAGCAGTCGTGTCTTTGGCTTAACATTAATGGGAAATTTGTCCTTAAACCATTTTGGTATTTAGTTTTAAATCGAAGCCGACAGCACGACAGCTTCGGCTGACTGCTTCATATATAAATGGCTGCCATAGAAATATAAACCGTCATATATCAAGTTTGTTTTGAAGATTATTTAAACGAAACTTTTGATATTTAAGTATTACGAAAATTCCTAAAAACATAACACAAAGCTGCCATCAGATAGGTTTTGGTGTCTGCAGGTATATGTGGGCCTGTATTCTAATTATTAAACTGCCATAGAAAGGTCTGAGATCGAAGAGATCTTCAGGGTTTTCTTCTGTATTTTGTTTGTAATCAAAAAAGCACTGTAAATAATTATCTCACAGCACCCCCCAAGATATCACCTCAAGTCGTAGCTTGAGGCAGGCAATAAAGCCTCTTCTCATCCTTGCCACACTGCCCCTACATCTGCACTAAACACCAGTCCTGTCCCCGCCACCACCCAGCACCCAGCACACTCATTCCCGGCACGCAACTCCTCGCAAACCTTCGAGTTCTCAAACCAGGCGCCATCATAGCAGGATCGTTGTAAACGACATTTATTTTTCTTCTTAGCGTATTATGCAGTTGTCACAAGACACAAAACCAAATGCAAGTTTGGGGCAAAAAAGCATTTCACTTGGAAACAAAAAAAAAAAAACAACATATTTTTTTTTACTTACTTTACGTTTACGATTATGATTATTGTAATTATTATTTTTTTTTTGTGTCTGCAAACTATTATTGTGTAAATAAAGAACAAACGAAATCTATAAAACGAAGCGAACAAACAAAGCAAACAAGAAAACGAAGCGAACAAACAAAGCAAACAAGAAAACTGTGAAAACGAACGTTAAACCCCACACGGTAAGAAATATCCTCAAAGTTTGATCTATAGCTCGCCACCCTTTGGCGCTCTGTCCTGCTGAAAGTAGTGGGACAGGATAGCCCACTCTTCATAGCTTCATAGCCTGCACTAGACTACAATAAATTATTTGTGATTTCTATGTTCAATAAATAAGCATTTACATTGGAAACTTGAGCGCCTGCTTCTCCTCCTGTGCTGCCCGGCATTAGAGCTGTATCTGCTCCTCCTTTGAGCACAGGGCGGGGTACTGGGGATTGGCTTTCGTTTGGCAGCCGCTGCCTGCCACCGAGCAGGAGGAGTACACGGGCTTGTGCAGTGTGTTGCCCGTGGCATAGTTGCAGACCACCAGAAAATGATGGAAGCCTTGGCGCTTGAACCGCGTCGCGGCACAGCCCACCGCCACGTTCGCCTCATTGGCCATCACCGCAAAGTGCGTTATATCCCTGATGGAAGAGTAATGGCACAGGATCAGACAATACTCAGCAGAGGGTTAAACTAATTGAAGACATACGGTCCGCCTAGGTTGAAGGCTTGCAGCTGCTCTGCGGTGATGTCATTGCCCTCGGCTGCCCAATCGTCGACGGCACGTTTGAGGATCATCTCCACGGCGCTGGGAATGATCCCAGCGAATCCCGCCATATAGAGATTCTGGCCGGATTTCCTGTACCTCTGGGTGTTGTGGCACTTGTCGTGCTCCAAGAGGCACTGCCTGGCATTGAGTTCGGCCAGGCGGGCCAGCTCCGGGTCCCACGAAATGGTGGCCATGCGGCAGGCGGGCCGCGGCACAGTGCCCCCGCCGCTGGCCCACTTCTGGCGCAGTGTGTTGTGGGCATGCACCAACTGCTTTTGGGCCGCCTCATCGATGTCCAGTCGAGCGGCGTCCGCGGGACACGAACGGGAAAAGCTCTTCAGAGGGAGAGAAAGCGAAAAACGACCGTTAATGGAGAATGGATATGGTTTCTGGCACGACGATGTACCCCGCGATTGCGGCACCCAATGTGCACGGTGTCCACGGGGCAGAGTTCTGTGCGGCAATAGTCCTGGGATTCCACGCGGCAGGCACCCAGCGCGATGCAGACCACGGCAATGCATCGGAGTTGCATTGTTTTCGGTTTTTGGCCCTAGCCCTGTCGCCGAGTGGCTGCTTTATAGGGCCCATTTTGTGGGTGGGTTATCAGTGGAGCATGGCGGAATGCCCGGTGCTGGCCCCACACATAGGCTAATGATTCAACGGCAAACTATTTGAGAAACCCCGCTTAAAACAGTGTGGGCAAGCGGCCAAGCGGAGAGTAACGATAGCAATTATCGATAAATTTGCAGAGCAATTGGCGCCAATTTAAATACAATTTTAGCACACCAACCAACTTTATTTCCTGCAATTTTGTTTACATAAAATGTCTTTAGCAAACGGATCGCCCTCTCACGTAGCCCCGCAGCGCCCTAGCCATCCATCAAATCGATTTTGGTAAGTGGGTGCCACGGTTTATGATAACTTTGTTCATGTGAATGGCGCTCGTCGTTGTTTGCTGTTGTTGTCTACTGTGGGGCTATATTTTTTACAATTTTGTTTACGCACAAAAATTTTGCTAACGTGCCGGTGGCAACGTCGTCGTTACAGTGCTCGGTACCCTTTTCCTTTTCGATGGGCCACAGATAAAGCCAAAATCTATTTGCCAGCTAAAAATAGCACAAATTTACAATAAGAACAAATAGAGTTTTGGGGGGGTCGAAGCTATTGATACTCTTAGAACATAGATCGTTACTATGGCAGGTTGTAGTATGTACAAATATGATATAGTGGTGCTGATCTTGGTCTTTACAACAAACTTTTGAACATTGCAAATATAGAAGAAATATATCTATAGATCTATACCCTTTCTTAGGGTATAATTACGTTGGATATGTTGTTTGGTGCCGCCTTTCCACTTAGCACTTGAGCAGCACGACAGCATCAGGGTTAAAGTGGGGGAAACATTTACAATGGTGTGGATTACACACAAAATATAGACATGTGTGTGCGTGTGTGTTTGCCCCAAAGAGTTTTAGAAGATTTGTTTAGATTTTTCACACGTTTCTGTTTTGATTTGTTCTCTGTTTTTCTCTCCTTCTCCTTGGAATGATATTTTGTTGTCGAAGGTCGATTGCAACATTAATTGAAGATGGATTCCAGTATTCCTATAACATTACCTACCATTAACAGATCTTACATACGAAAACAAGTACCTCTGTTAACTAACAGACCGGCACAGAGCCTCTCAAACTGTGGACACAATGTGAGCAAATCAATAATAATGTTATTTACCCATTTTATTTACCCGAAAAATGTTGAAAAGCAGTTTCCAAATCTGTTTACGTTTTTCATTTACTTCTTATTTACCTTTTTTGTTGCTGCTGCGTGGGGGTGGGGGTCCTAATCTTAAAACTGAAACTCATTTTCATTCGCTTTTATCTCGGTTACAAAATCCTCCGATGGTCAGAAAGTCATGTGTGTGTGTGTGTGTGTGGTTGTTGTTTTGGTTGAGGGGTTTTATCAAGTCCCAGACGGGGAGCGGCATAAACAGGTCGCTGATAAGGCGACCGTCAGCTGTAATTCAATTTACAACATTGGGCGCCTGTCACCCCGCTAACCTTTATGCGGTTCTAGAATTTCAAATTTAAAGTATTTTCTAGGTACTGCCCGAAAAGAAGAACTCAACAAGTGGAAGAGCTCTAACCCACATAACGACTACAGAATACCCTGTTATTCTTGCAATGGAACGATATAAAACGATATAAAAGATTATATTAGGAAGAATTAGGAATTTTCACTGCCTAATTTATATATTTCTATTGTTCAAACACTGAATCGATTCGCTACGAGAGGCTCCCAAACCAGACAGACCCAAGAAGTCTCTCACGGTCGAACTCGCTCGAGTTGAATGTCAAAGTGAAATCTTAACTTGACCCAACATAGCCACAAGCCCCACCTAGTGCAGGGTATCAAAAGGATGCGTTGCAAACAGGCACGTAGGCTCTTCTTAGCTGTTGTTCTGCCGGTGCAGGCAACTGGAAAGCTCTCTATCTCCCTCTCTCACACTCGAACTCACACGAACGACGCAATTAAATTTTCTGTCATTTTATGTAAAGAGCGGTAAGTGGTGGTGGGGAGGGCACAATAGAAACCACGCCACGCTACGCCTTTCCGCGGTGACAAGCAAAGAGTTCTCTGCCGCAGTCGCTGCCCATGCTGCAGCCTCTGTCGCCGGTGTGACGACGTGCCAAAATCCGCATACAAAAATACGGCCGGCGCACGCTGCTCTTCTGCTGGCGCTGCAGTGGATCATGAATGGGATGGAGTGGATCGGTCGTTTAAACAGCATCCACATGTTCATACATACATATGTACATCTGTTGCCTCTGAGCCGAGATGGGGGGCAACCACGTACACCAAAATAAAAATAAAGAGAAACAAAACAAAATAAAAAAAACAAAAACAGAAACAAAAAAAACTTAAATGGCGTTGCGGAAATCTCAACTGGCACTAAAATTGCGCGAGTGTGCGTGGACTGGACCTTGAAAAGAGCGACGAAGAGCAAGAAGCCGACTAGAAACTAGAAGTGAAAACGCGAATTCTACAGCAGCCGCTGGAGCCGGACAAGGTCTCCCTTTTTGGATTCGCTCCACTCACGCATTACATGTACATGTGTATTTACGTATGGGCAGACAACAAGATCCACATACTGATTAGCACGGCGGCACACGCCCCAGGCCCCAGGCCCCACTCCCGAACTATTTCTCAGGCCTAGACATCAGCCCCCAATTAATTCCGAAACCCAGAACCCAGCCCCAAGCCAGACATGGCTTTACATTCACGGTTTTACGTTTATTACGCATTTAATTGTCGTTTTCTTTTTACACGTTTTTGGCAAGCCTTTGATTTTCATGTGTATCATGTCTGCTGTGACGTCAGCTGACTGCACAGTCGTGTGGCTTCTGTCCACGAGGGGTGAAGGGTTCAATGTGCTGTTTGCGGGCGCAGGAGCAGTTGCAGCCTCAAAAAAGTGTAATTTATGTATTGATAGCATGCACATGCTAAAACAGAAAGAGACGGAGACTGTTGCAGTTGCAGTCAACCATGTTTGTTGCTAGGCCTGGCGCCTGGTTTGTTACGTGACGTTTTATCAGTCGCCCCGAGTCCCGAGGTGCACCGTTGTTCTTGTACACGTCGTCCACCCAACAACTGGTTTTCGTTCATGCGTGTACATGCATCATGAACGTGAAAATCGTAGTTTTTTAGAACAGTGTTTTAGTGTTTTAGAACAGTTTTAATTTCATGAACTAGCTGTTTTCCAGAACCATTGTGCACCATTTCGCCGAACAGGTTTTGAGGGTATACAATTATTCTGCACTGCGTTGAAGATGTGAGCCAACATCACGTTACGTCGACGCATAAACCCTTCTGGAAACTTCCCACCGAACACATGTTTCGTGCTGAAGCGCCCTAAGCCTCCACAGAGTGCAGTGCACTCTTCTCTATTCAAAAACAAAACTGTAAAGTGGCGCGACGTCGACGCTGCGCTGTTGGTGGGGGCCAACCCGTTGCACTTTTGTTAGAGCAGTGCCGCTCCATTTTCTCTGCATTGATCTTGATATTCTTTCTCATTTTCCCATTTTTACATTTTTTGGATCCAAGTCCACTTAGCATATGTATGTATGTGCTGGGTGGAGGGAGGGGTAACAGAAAGGGGCTTTGTTTGATCAAGCCCACTATACATAAGTACAACAGAGACAGACACACACCTATACGTAACGCATGTAAAATGTGGGTGTGTGAGTGGGTAAACACATGCGTGAGGCAATGAAGTAGAACAGAAACAGTGCGTCGCCTCTGCCGGCGTCGCTGCTATGCGTGTGCTGTGTCTGGAGGGGGGAGAAACGTCTACAGAGGGTAGCTCTGGTGCTGACATTTTGTCACACGCCGCGACCTAAATACGAATTTTATTATATTTTTTGTTTTTCGTTTACTTTATCAATGGTAAATTAGTCGGCTCGGCCCATTGTGCGTGCGTGAGTGTGTTTGTTTGTGTTTACATAATGCATTTTCTCCTACTGCCACGGTACCGTTTGACAGCCACTGAAAAGGCAGTATCACTAACGTATGTTGGCAGCGCTTCCTTAACCGGCTTACATGGCCCCCTCTCCCTTGTATTGTATGCTTCTCGCAACATCGTGCCGCTGTTTTCGACCAGCAGCAGCTGTGCTCCCCGCACACCCTTCTATGCTGGCATACATACTCCTTGTCTTCTTCTCGCTCACTCACATACACAAATACAAACACAAAGCAACAGCGCTCGCTCGCTCTGCCGTTACAAGCGTCGCACAGTGGTTTGTTTTCCGAAAACTCATGCGAAAATCAAATCTCGAGTTGTTGAATTTCTCAAATATGTTTATACTGTTCAATTAGGTATTGGTCAAGCTATAAACAACTTTTAAGACTTTTCAATTAGGAATTGATCAAGCTATAAAACACGGTACATTTTAATATAGAAACAAAATTTGTGCACATTTAATCGCTGTACCACAGCTCCGCCAATTTATTTTTTTAAGGATGATTGAACCATAAAGAAAGTTCCACCCATGGCCCATTTCAAAAGCTATGATTTTAGCAACATGTTTTCAGAAAACGACCCACTGTGCGTCGACGTTGACTTCGTTTCAGACCGTTGCGGGCTGCGTCAAAACATTTTCGAACGCCTCAGAAAACGGTTGTCTTCGCTCCGTAAAAGAAGTTGAAGTCAAAGAAGAAGTGAAAGAAGAAGCAGAAAAAGAAGTCCAAGGGAAAATTTGAAGTGGAAGAGAGAAAAGTGTAATACGCAAAAACGAACTTGCAATAAACATTTTTTTAAAAGTTTTTAAGTGAAGTTATTTGTCCCTTCCAAAACCGGTTGTTAAATGCACAGTAAAACAATACAAACAAACAACACCAAGCAACGTTGCACATTTTCTTGATTCAGTGCATATAAAACTGCAGGCAAAGAGACAGCGGACAAAAACAGCAAAAAAAAGAAGAAGTAACAGAGAAGAAGCAACAGAAGAGAATACGAAAAAATGGCCTTTTCCATTGTTAGCCGCAACATTTTGCGCACTTCGAGGGAAATTCTGGAACGAAATATGGCCGCAACGGTCGGTGCACTGACCGCCGCCTCCCTGCCGCCCTCACCCACACACAGCGATTGCCATGTAAGTGCACATGTGTGTGTGTGTGTTTCTGTTTCCATGTTAATTTAATTATAAAAGAGATCCAACAATGATGGTAGAGTGGGAGGAGAAGTCAGCTCTCAAAAAACGAGGCCAGTGCATCTGCAACTGTGGATTATTACACGCACGTACACAAAACAGAAGCACTTCTCAAACTGCAACTCAAAAGACAGTTTATCCCCTCTCCCACATGAATTTCGTAAACTGTAGCACAGTTTAATGTAAGAATGACATGACTGATGATCATTCGTAGGCCCTGCCTCTTCTCCCACCGCTTTGTGGCGTGGAGAAGGTGCTGAAAGAAGCAATTCTTTCACTCCAAGAACAACAACAAACTGTTGTGCCAGAAAAAAATCCAGAAGTTTCCATCATCCCAAGAACCCCCCGAACCACCCTCTCCCCGAAAACAGGAAATGAAAAACTGCGCAGAATTTTGCAGTAGAAACTTGCGCAAAGCGCAAAAGCAAAACAACAACAAAAATAAATACTTCCTCTCTCTTCCTTCCTTGCTGCCCTTTTACCTTGCTTCCTCTCCCACCTCTCGTAAATACACACTCCCTTTGCCTATCCAAACAGCTGAGTGGTAGAAAGAGAGATGGAGAGCACGGTTTGACAGCCATAATTATAGTCGTGCCAAAAGTGTTAGTTAACATATGTGTTAACAGAAATTTTGTTATTTGGAGAAATGTTCTTTCTGCTCGTGCATTAGTTTTAGGATTGGGATTATTTTCAAACGTAACGGCAAACTACTTTAGCTGGGAAAGTAGTTTAAGCAGAGAACTCTTCGCGGCTTATTATTTCCATTCGTTTCATTGAGCAGTGTTAAGTTACAGTGGCACAGAAATAATTCTTAACAGAACTTTTGCTTAACATAAATGTTGTGTAACAGAAATAGGCAATTTCCTTAAGAACAGTTTTAAAGCGGCACAGATCCACTGACTTTCGCTTCTAGCTTAATTCTCCCTGTACATTTTTCAAATCAGCATCCATCCAAGTCAGACCATCATATAATGTAGCCCTTATAGGAAATCAATCTAATAACATTTATTATTTCTTTTTCCATTGAGCGAAGAAAGAGCCACAAGGAAGTAGGTTATAATACAGTCCTGAGGCGATTCTTCTTTCCTATTGATTCAGAATGACCTGTTGCTCGACTTTGCCTGATGCTTCTACGGCTTTTTATATATCTTATTCCACTGTTATTTCGGCATAAATCAATTGGATCTTTTTATATGTTGCGTTATTTTTGAAACGTGCTTTTCCAGTTTTCAGTCCCAGTCCCAGACTTAAATATCAGACGATATCGATATTCAAATAAAAAGAGGCCCGTTTTTGCATTTATTAAAACACAAATCGCTTTTGCCTTTTGGCCAGACTTCAAATGAGAAATAAACTTGTTTGCAACCAAAAAACGTATTGTTTTCGCTGGCCAAAGTTCGTTTAACCGAGCGAAACCACTGGAACCATACCACCAGTGGGGCCCCAAAAAGAGGTTCCACCGATCGACACACACAGCCGTTGGTACATTCGTGATAATGATATCATCTGGGGGCCGCCAACATCTGTATTTGGATTGTATGTGTGGCGTGTGCGGGTCTTGGGGGCCCATTCTTATCGAGAGACATTCAAAACGTTTACAAGACTTTTGCTTGTAATTAAAAAAGAGAGTTCTCTTTATCTAATGGCATTGACAGAAGCTGTCAGCGATAGAGGATAAACATTTCCTCTGAAAGCGGTCTGGGATATCTCATTATAATAACGTGGAAATTTTCCACAACTAGAGAGAGTGTCTTCTGGCTTCCGTGGCTTGGCGGCGCCTAAACTGTACAGGTTTACCTGGCTACAGTTTTACCACCAGTACCTCTAAGACCTTCGCTCTGTAACTGACCGGATCGCACCTTTTTCTCTGTCTCTCTCTCTCTCTCTCTCTAACGAGATCACTAGCAAAAAATCAAAACAAAACTGGTTCAGAACAATTTTTTATGCAAACAGAACTGACCTTAACAATAGCACAACACACTCCACTCGAAAAAACCAGAAAAGACGAAGAGAGAGAGAGAGCAAGCAGTGTAATTAAGAGAATAATGTTTGTTTATACGCTGAAGGGCACCACAAAAACCATAGCAACAACGAAAAACAATAGCAACCTCAGCATGAGGTTGAAACAATACACAATAACAACAACAACTGAAGCAAAATATTGTGCAACAGCCAACTGCTAAAGAAACAGTAAACAGTCAACAGACACACATATTTGGGAAAAGCAAAAATTAATGAATGATCTAAAGAAGTAGAATAAAGAAAAAAATAAAAGCTGGGTTTGCTCAGTCGAATTATAAAATTATGAAACTTGAATCGTGTTCGTTTTGTCCTGCAATCTCTTCAAACTGCAACTGAAAACAATTGCTTTAGAACTGTAAACTAATTTCTCTTTTCCGCCGTCTATATTTTTCCAGCGCCTTCTACTCGTAACTGGTGGAAATGGAGCCCACCCGCTGCTGTGGCACCAAATGCCCACAACCGTGGTCCAGGCCGTACGCAAATATTCAAAGAAATCCGCCGGAGCGGCCCGCCTGCGCCGCGAGGAGGAGAGCGACAGCGATGCAGACTCAGATGATGAGTTCGAGCAGCGCCGCCAGAAGACAAGCTCCAAGCGAAGCGAAAGGGTGAGTGAACTGCAGACACAAATACACACAAAAAGACATAAAAGCAAACAAAATAGGCCTCTGCAACACCGTCCACGTGGCTCTGTGAAATTCCACGATGTGCGCTGGCTATGCAAGAAACGTGTTTCGTAAGCTGCTGTTTGAGATACTTTCCAGTCCACGTGGATGGGGTGGGGGGGCGGCTCAATGTCGTTTTTTGAACCTGCTGGTCAACAGTGTAACAGGGCTTACATTGTGCGTTCTGTTTGTAACAGGGCTTGCTGTGTGTGCATTCCAGCCAACGGTTAGGATTTCGTACGATCAAAGCTTTGCTTTGAGAAAGCTTAAAGCTTGATGCAAACCAAATTTATGCTTTAAGCTCAAGGGTTGCTGAAAAGTTCCGAATCGGCAAGCAAGAGCTACAAAGTGGTGATGAAGCAGTGAAGGAAAAGCTGTTGGCACCATAACAACCCTCAAGAAAGCTTTCAAAGCTGTTGGTCCTAGAAAGCCTTTACCGTTAGCTACATTTGAGCTCAAGCAGTTTTAAAACTTCAATAAGGAACAACAAGCAGTTTCTCTCACGAAAACATTTACTTTTTTTTAAGCTGTGCAGCGCTTTCAGCATTTAAGTAGTTGTCAGCTTTCAAGCAGTGTCTATCAGACTTACAATGAATTGTTGAATTGGGTTCGGAGTGCTTCATTCTGTTGGAAGCAGCTAATGAAAGCATAAAAGTTTATTATGGCGCCCCCAAATCAGATAAAAGACAGGCACACTCCTTCAAGCTGTTTCGTATGCACATTAAATAATTTGTGCATCTCTTTTTGTGTCTTGCAGGGCGATTCGGCCTTCTGGCGTCGCAAAATGCGCACCCTACACCGCATCATGGACGTGAACCATGACGGCGTCATCTCGTACGATGATTTCAGTTTGCTGGCCAAACGATTCAACGATCTGGGACACCTGACGCCCGAGGTGGCGGCCGAATTCAATGACGTGATCAAGCAGACATGGGAGGAGCAGTTCGGGGAGATAACCCCATACAATCTGGTGACGGCCGAACAGTTTCTGGCCGATTTGCATCATCGTCTCAACGACAAAAAGATGGCAAAGCGCATTGGGCGCTTTTTGCCCTACTTGTTTAAGGTAAGTCCCTATTATTCCATATATTTACTTATCTTGATGACATTTTATTTTGGATTTGTTGCACAGGCTGTGGACTTTGATCACACTGGCCATCTGGATCTCGAACAATACAAGCTTTTCTTCCGCTGTCTGGGACTGACCGACGACGATGCTGCCGTTTCCTTTGCTGTGATAGACAAGAACGGCGATGGCCAATTGTCGCTCAAGGAGTTTGTGCATTTGGGCCGTCAGTTCTTCCTAACCGAGGACGATACAAAGATATCGAAGATGTTCTGGGGACCGCTGGTTGCTGATCATTGACGTGTTGCAGCCACTGCTGTAGAGTACTCACAAAAAAACAACAACAACAACAAAATGTGAGACATCATCATGTTCAAGATGCACGATGCAACAATGAGCCAATGCTGCCAAAAACAACATCAACAACAACAACAACAACAAAGACAACGACAACGACCATTAGCCATCAGTCGTTGCCAACACGCATGCAGGTGGCATGCGGCAGTTGGCCCTATCTACAGCATGTGGCGCCTCGTACCAACAGCAACAATCGAAACAACAACAGCAACAATACAATCATTATAAGGAACATGAGCATTTACGACTATTTACGGCAAGAGTGGACCCACACAGCCAAGCGCTATCGCCGGGAATCGGAGAGCGATGAGGATCCAACGCCCAGTCCGAAATTGCGAAAACACAACTACAGCAACTATCATCAGCGGAGGGAGCAGGAGCGCGAAAGGGAGCGGAATGGCGGCACAGGAAATAAGAATTCAGTGGAGGACTATGATATAAGATTTTTTTTCTACCTTAATTCGCTAATACTATTCACGGTATCGTGCCGCAAGTACGAAGGCGACGACCTAAAGCACTTTATTGTCGAACGCATACGTAAATTTGATCGTGTGCGCCGCAAGGCGCGCAAACGCCGCAAGCGACGGCCCAAGCAAATGCTCGCAGCAGAGTAGCTGCCATCGTGAGTGGCGAGAAGAAACGCGCCTCTGCAGTCCGCCCGCTGATTATCGCTATAGCGCCACCCCACCCCCACCCCCCACTATATCTATTCGTATATGATATCTATTATTTTTTTGGCTAGTTAAGAGTTACGTTTAATAACTGATATACAAACCCAACAGCAAACATGATATGTAACAGGAATAAAACTGATTTTAATTTGTAATCGTAATCACACAAAGACTTGTACTTGCGCTTCATCTGTGCCGCCCTCTTGCGGTCACTGCGAGATGTACAAAAAGCAGCGCAAAGCAGCGCAAAGCAGAGCAAAGCCGACGACGCTGCGGACATATATCATTATGTAAACGCGCCTGCAAAGAGGATTTTCTGGCGATATCAGCTGAAAAGTGTTTAGGGCGAAAAAAGTGGCAAAAGCGAGCGACACGAATCGAGGGAAACAGCTGCCGAAGCAAAGGATACCCTAGTCCATTGGATGGACTCATAATAAAAGCAAAAGTTCAGGCCAATGGGCTGTTGAATAATAAGACAGATGCGCACCATAGAACGGGCATTTGCAGTGCTTTATATAAGATGAAATATGAATGTAAAACTCTGCACACATATGTATGTATATATATTTTTTTTTGCACAGCGTTTGGTGAACCTCTCGTCAAAGTCTCAATACCCAATGAGTAGGGAACGGGAGCAGAATTGCGTTAGCTGCCAACCAAATAGCCCAAGTTCCATCCATAAAAAAAACAACAAAAACCACAAAAAAAAAAAATGGGGAAGAAAAAGTTGTCGCGCGTAAATCTCGACGATGGCAACCTCCTACGTTCCACGTCTAGGCCGGCTGACCAGAGCTCATTATGCGCATTTGTTGCAAGTCGGGGAGAGGCTGCAAGATGTGAGGGTAGTTCGTCCCCAGCCCAGTTCGTTGCGGAATGGGATGACCATTTCTTTCCTCTACTTCTAGTCCTTCTCCCACGCTTTTTTTTCACTCTGGCTTTCCAGTCTCTCTGCCGCGACTCGCACTCCCGCTCTCTCGTTTTTTTTGGTCCCCACTCTACGTTCGTCTCTTTTTTTAATATTTATTTGTAGCTAATAATTTTAATGCTATTCAAAATTATGTTGCGAAAAAAGTGGCAGTAGTAGAGGGGAGTAAAGTAAAGGAGAGTAAAGGAGCGGGTGATGTGAAGCCATGTGAAAGCATTTTTTGGGGCGACTCCACCCAGATGGCCACAGCCCCGCCATCCACCGCCCACCACACACGAGTTCTGCTTATAAATTGCATTTGTATCTAAAAGGACATTAATTCTGTGTGCGTGTGTGTTAGTGTGGGCCATACCGCACTCAAGCAGTGGCAGTGGTCCGTGCCCTGGGGCTGGGGCTGGTGCTGGTGCTGGGTGCTGTCCACTGTCCACTGTCCACTCTCTGCTGCACTGCTTGACTGTCCAGCTGTCTCTGTGCTCGTTTCCCCACTTTTGCGCATTTCTTACTTGCTTCAATATTTTATAATTTAATTTTTTTTCTCAGCTTTTTCGCCCACTGCTAATCCCTTTTGCCCTGCCCAACCCCATCCCCATCCCTCGACCAACCTACTACACACACACACACACACACACACACATTGCTACATCTTTCATTATGTAAATGCACGCTTTACACACACAGAGGTTTTTTTTGTTGTTTCTGGCAGTGTGGCTGCACTTCGCCTTCGGTTGTCCGCTTTGGGGGCCGTGTGTTCCACCCATCTTTCTCGGTGGGTGGTGCTTTTTTTTTCACCACTCTGGGATTTGTTCGTATGTTTTTTATGAATAAAATATATATCACACACGCATACACATGTAAATGGCCAAGTACATATGTAACATGCTGCCTGCTCCTCCTGCGCCCACTATCAGCTCTTACTTACTCTTCTCTCCACTCTTTGCTGAAATTTATTTATTTTTTTGGGTTCGCCATTTCAGCGTATTTTATCGCGTTCTAAAAGCAGTTTTAAAAAAATAAAAGCACGTCCTAAGTCCACATTTGGTCAACAGATGCTAACCAAGAAGGAGGCGAGCCCAGCCATTCCACGCCATCCCTCTGCAATGTCGGCGCCCTCATTTGAATGAGACCAATGTGAGTGCCAGCAAGAGGAGGCTTGAAAGGCACACTATGCCCTCTGGAGAACTTCGTATACTATTGGCAAACATTTTCAATTAAATTTATTAAGGTTTATATCAATCGATGTTTTTCTTAGCGCAGCCAACTTCACTTCGAACCGGTGACAACAAAAAGAAATTGCGGAAGAAAACTTAAGTGCTAGAGTAAGTCCATTGAATATTGAATAAGCGGATTACAAATCTCTACAAAAATTCCCACCGGTCCACACACAGGGGAAGCAGGGGAATTAACGAAAGGGAACAGCCAGGCTACACAGCCTCTTCGTCCGCCGTCGCCCCAAGCTGGAAGCGCTTTTGCAAAAGCGAGTTCTACTCAGCCGTGTCATTCCTGGCAGAAGATCAGTGCCTGCCGTCGCACTGCCTGAACATGGACGGGACTGGCCCATATGTATGGCTGCTGGAAGTCGGGTCGGCCCTAGTCCAACATCTGCAGCAGAATCGGAGGACGTCAAGTCATGGAGGAGGCTGCCCGTAATGGGATACATATCTATCGAGCTCAGTTGGTGGTGTTCGACTAGCAGGATAGGTGTTCTTTCCCTCTGCTACACTCATGCACCCACTGGTATCGTGCGGGGACTAGCATGGATGCAGAGGGTGGACGTATACGCAGCTCAAAGCCAAGCCAATAAGCAGGGGATCGATGTGGAAGCTGTGGGGTAAAGGCCATCTCTGAGTGAGCGTCGCTTCCCTCAGTTGGAATATCGAATTGTAGTCAATCTCAATTGAATGTAGAAGTAGTAGAAGTCCTTGCCAGGCAGCAATCACTTTTGTGCCCATGGATGCACTGAATAAAATCTAAAACAACGAATGTACTCGGCACAAAGCCTTCGACTTGTGAGGCCTCTTCGCTAACTGGAAACTCGTGGATGCAGCAA
Organism: Drosophila tristis; assembly: GCA_018150885.1. Classification (NCBI taxonomy): domain Eukaryota; kingdom Metazoa; phylum Arthropoda; class Insecta; order Diptera; family Drosophilidae; genus Drosophila; species Drosophila tristis. The sequence goes on along the minus strand of JAECWT010000215.1, from coordinate 3,023,814 downwards.
TCAGTGGTCCAGCCAAGGCAATGGACTGATACTTATGTGCGATACTGTTGCACTGCTGCCCCGAGGCGGGTCACCCCTAGCCAGTGTTCGAGCCATCAATTGCACTCGACTCTGCCTCTTTGCTACGAAATCCACGACTGCTGGATTCGGTAGCCGATGGAGCTCCACACTTGGCTCCAGGGGTGGAGAGTGGAGTGTGCAGTTGGGGTGGGTGTGACCACACACAGAACATACGCTTGCATATGTATGTATTGAGACACTCAATGGTTGAATGGCTCTCAGTTCGTGCTGGTCACTCGCTGACCCACACAGAACCCGCCCAGGTTCTACTCGCTACTCGACACTCGACACAAGGGAACCAACCGTCGCCATGCACTGGAAAAGCAGCTCATGATTGCCCCATCCATCAATCGCTGAATTCAAATGGCTATTTTGCTAGTTTGTTATTTTGTTTAATGGTTTGTTGCTTGAACAATGACGTGGCTTATCGTTTTCTTCGCTGAACAATCATTGCTGGCTGCCTTCCTTTTTGGCTTCGGCTGCCACGATTTTCACCTTGTCGACCTTGACGATTTCGTGCAGCTCGCGGATTTCCACATCTTCCAGCTTGAGGGTCCACACATTGTCGCAGAGGTTGTAGGATCTCAGCTTCTTCGCATTGATGGACAAGTTTGCCTTCGCCTTCTGTTCGAGGGCCTGGATAATGCTTTTATCGTACTGGAGCTTAACTTTGCGGGCCAGCTCTGGCGTGATCACATCGTTCTGCAGTGGGGCAGGGCAACGAATTAAGGGCATATTTTTGCATTTGCAATTGCGACGCGACTCGCAGAAATGCCGCCGCACTGGGACGGCACTCACCTGGATGAGCTCGTCGAGAGTATCCTGCAACGTGTCGCCCAGGGTGCACGAGCGGTATAGCTGCTTGGACATTGCAATTATTATTATTACGGCGTTTATCTTTATCTTCAAACAATTAGATTTCTTTTCCAATTGCAATTGTCAGGCTGTCGAAGTCCGGACGGTGTTGAAAAATGTCTTTCGAGGCGGTGCTGCGAAATGTTCCAAGGCTATCGATACGAAGATGTTATCGATGTGTGGATCAGACCGTATTTCGGGTGTAGAAAATAGTTTGGAAATGAACTAATCTGAAGTTTATTTAAGCGATTTACTTGCTGGAATTATCTTTTATTGTTTATTGACTGCATTAGGCATTTTCTCTCTCATCAGCTGCGGCCGCCAAGTCATTCAGTTCTTCAAGTGAATCTGCGCACGATGCAGCTGAGCTTTGTTTGCCCCTTTCCCTACTTTGTCTTATCTGGCTAGCGGAAGCTGTGCCCTTCTGCCGGAAGGGTTTCTCGCCTGTATGGCTGCGCATGTGCAATCGCATGTCCGCCTGCCTGGCCTCGCCCTCGCCCCACAATGTTTCTGCTTGTGGCACAAATGTCCCTTGAATACGTCGTTGCAGCAATAGATTCTGCTGGGACTTCCGTTGAATCGAGGCCAGGCTCTTGCCACTTGAGCTGTGGCAAAGGAGTTCTTCGTCTTCTCTGCGTCTTTTCATCAGAGATATTCATTGCAGAATTGAGAGACTTTCGGATTGGTCACTCGCTGGGCTTTGCAACAGGCAGCAGCACCTCTTTACACTGAACATCTTGGCCAAGAGCCAACGAAAATCATTATCATAATTGGAAATGTCCCTTGAAGTGCTTGGCCTTATAGAGTAAACTTTGAGGCCGGATTTCGGGCAAATATAAACTGCAGATAATAATCGTTTCTTCAACAGTTTCTAGGACATAGTGCCCTTGTAACAAATCAATTTTTTCCCAATGCATATGAATTTAACTACAATTTTGAAACAGCTTTTGAGTGCGAGAATATGTTTTTGTTGCCCCGCAGGAGTTGCAGTTGTCGTTGCTGCTGCTTGGCTAACTGCGCGCCGCGAAATGGCTTTTGTGGGTGGCATAAATTTACCAGCTAATCATAGAAAACAGCGACAGTGCACAACATACTCGTACTTATCCTGGAGAGGCCATAAAAGTGCGCTAATGTTAACCCGTTGCGTTGGTGGCTTCTGCTTGAATTACAATGCCTCATGCCCCAGCACCTGCAACACACAGACACAGATATCCACGTGTGCAAAGTGGGCTGTGGGCTTGTGGGCTTGTGGGCTTGTGGGGGGGTAGCTAGATTTTATGCTGTTCGCATGATAATTTAATTACAGCTCTGGGATTGGGTTTGCGGCAAGGCGGCATCAATCTGGGGCTTAGACAAGACAATTTTACCCATACATATATAGATGCCCCGCTCGCTCTCTTGCTCACGGCAAGGGCACTCTCGGCACTCTCGCTGGTATCTTATGCCTAACACCTTTTGGCCAATCTTGGAGTCAAGATAAAAATTGTGACAGCAGCGGCACAAGGGGAAACAAGCAAAACCAAGAAAATCACTTTTCAAGTGGGCGTAGAGCTGCTGCACATAACCGCTGGCCGAATGCAGGAATACCCTCTGAAAATGTATCTAAACTAGCCTGCCTTTCCCGTGCTGCCAGTGGTTTTAAGGAGCTCTGGACTCCATACAATATTTAACTTATGCCACGTAGGCTTGGGCGGCATTCAAGCTTCTCTGAGACATTCTAGCGGACTATTTGGGATTCACATCTACAATATAAAAGGGATCGTGTCGGTACCCAAAAGCCAGCATTAGGCGCTCCTTTGTTATTTTTCAGTGTCAGTTCTTGCAGGAAAACCAACTGATAAATAGCTGTTCGCAGATCTGGCTGCTGTAGGCAAAGAGAAGAATTTAAGAAGAATTTGCACGCCTGCACGTATAGCTGATGTACCCCATCCAGTTTGGTATTACGCTGTGGGGCTGGCAGGGTATAATTATATATTAAATTAAGCCATTTGCATGCGCGTATTTTGGGGCGCCCGCTCGCACTCCGCCCTTGGCCGGGGCTGTGTTGTAGATTATTAAAAATTATGTCTCACAGTAGGACATGCAATGCGCCAGCCCCCTGCCCCTGCCCACGCCGAGCTACCCCTTCTAGGCGACACACACCACATGACATCACACCACATGCCTGCCCCCCCAGTGCCGTGCCTTTCCATCTTCTGCCACATAGGCCACATTAACGTGCCAGCGACGACGCAGCAGCGGCTGAGATAAGAAGCAGGCAGCAGTTGCAAAAATTATATAATGCTTTTTTTTGTTTTTTTTTGTTTGGAGGGGCATGCCTCCTGCTACTGCTACATCTTACCCCGTGTCTCTTTGGCAGCCCTGCAAAGGGTATTCAGAGCTTTGAGTGCCGTTTGGCAGCGCAGAAAAGGCAGAGCTTGCGATCCTTTCGTTTGTGGGCAGTGGGGAAAGATATGGCGCAGAACAGGACACAAAAAGAACATGGATGTGCGCTCAGTTCCGTCCTGAAAATGGTGGAAATCACGGGGAGAAGCGATCGTTCAAAGCATTTATATCCAGGCATCTGTTAGGGCATCTAAAGCTTCGCTCCCAAAACGATTCTTCCCTTGCAGGTTTTTTGTTGCTGCATTTTTTGCTATTTTTATTGTTGGGTTGAGGCAAAATCCACGCAAAAATTATATTTTGACATTTGTCAGCGAAATGGAAAGGCAGTTAGGGGGCCAGCAGCAGCAGGAGAGGCAGCAGAAGCCGCCTACATGCATGGCAAAAAGATAAAGAAGCAAAACAAGAAAATGCAGCTGTGGAAATTTTGTGGAGAAGACGAGGCGGTCTGGCGCTAGCCCTAAACCAAAGCGAAATGCACTTTGGGGGGCTGGGGGTCGGCTCTCTTTTGGTTGGCCTACGGCCCGGCGACGAAGAATTTCCATTTCCATGGGGCACGTAAACGACAGGCTGGAAGGAGGGCTGGAAAAGGCTGGACAGGCTATATATGGTTTGCCGTTGAATGATCGATCAAAGATGGAGATGGCAAAATCTGAAGTTAATCTGCAAATGGAACTTGGCCACTGGCCTGTGCAGCGACTCTGCCATTTCAGTGTAGCGCAGCATCCCCGCTGCCATTGTTGCACACATGGCGGTGGCAACCCTGGCGACCCGCTCTGACGCCGTACCTTGGGGATGCCGCGTCCGAGATTTGTTTAACTAAATTTATATTCTAAATGTTGTCTGTCGTGCGGTTTGGTTGCGCTTCTCCCGCTCTGCGCTGCTGTGCCATGGTTACCCCGGGTCTCTGTGACATAAGCCGTGCCGCCGCCGTGCCACCGCCGTGCCGTGCCGCGCTGCTTAGTTTTAAAAACTTATTTTAATGTTGGAATTTACATATAATTTTTTGTTTGTGTGTGTGTTTTTTTTCCTGTGCATCGCCGTTGGTCTTCCCTCTGGCGACAATTTTGTTGTTGTTGTGGCGGCCTTTTGTGATTTGAGCCTGGCCAAATGTGTGTACGAGCTCCACTCTTAATACATATAAATTGTTTAGTGTGTGTGTGTGTGTATGGGGGGTGTCCAAATCCTTGGTTAATGCAACGCCACGGTCGAATGCAACCAACTGGCAACTCAAGGCAAGGGATCGCTGGCAGGGCAGCAAACGAAATCCCTAGGGGGAAAATCCTGAATTCCAACAGTCCTCTCAATATAAATTAGAAGCATAAATTCACTTTCTAAATATGCTACAATTTTGGGCATATATATTTTATATATGTTGGATTATTATTTTTCTGGCTTGGACTCCGCTTAGCTCGTGGTGTCTCTATATCTGCCACCCTCGCACACTCACTACCGCAGAGGAACACGCTCGACGTGCCCTCCCTTTCTCTCGCTCGCTCGCTCGCTGATCATCTCTGAGCGAGTGTTCCTCCGCACACACTCGCTCTTAAACTGCAACCAGACCAAGGAGCGACATCTGAACAATAATGTGGATTTACTTGGCTGCTGCACCACTGGCTGAAGGCTACTGGCTACTGGCAACTGGCAACTGGCTACTGGCTACTGGATCTATGCTCTCGAATTGATGTTAAATTTGTGTAGCAGTTTTCTTTCGTTACTCTCCTGTGCTTATAGTTTATTCTATATAATTTAACTTACTGAATTATTAGCAGATAATTGTTAAATGAATATCGGAATAGCTGCCAGGAGCTAGCAGTTTTTACAAGTTCTAATCGCAGAAGGATTAATGCTTAATTATCAATAAACAAACATACACAGACATATACTTAGATATATGCACGTAACTATTAATTGAATTGAAATTTTTAGATTTTTATTTGTTGTTCGGTTGAAGTGAAGCATCAACGACGCTTCTCGTGTGGGTTGTGTGTGGAAAACATATCGGAAAATTAACATAAACAATTTGAAACATTAAAGTCAAAGCCATGAGTTCGTGTGTGGTGTGTAGTGTGTGTGACGCTGACAACTAACAGATTAGAAACGACGCTTCAGCAGATCAATGGCTTTCTTCAAGGAGCCCTGCAACTGGAGCATGCGAATGCCATCAAGATTCATTTTGGGGAATGCCTCGCCGGACTTGAATCTCTGAATTGCATTGTCTAGGTTGTCCATCTGCTTGCACTTTGCGTCATCGAAATTCTCCTTGCCCCTTTTCACAGCATCTTCGAAAGTCTCCTTCCGCAGAGTCAAGGCTTCTAGCTTCCGGTGCCAGTCTTCCTTCAAGTTGTCCCTGCCCTTCTGCACTATCTCTTCGAGATTTTGCTTTTTCTGCTGGAAAATCTTTGCCAAATCCGCCCCCAGGTCCAGCGGCCTTCTGTGCGGAGGCATCGGCAGGACTGCAGCATCGGGATTTGTTTGCTTGCCCACATACGTCTCGAGCACGGGCCCACGAGTGCGTATGTCCTTAGGCGATTGCAGCAAGGTGGCCCCTGGCATGGGCTGGCTCATGCCTGTGTTAAAGCGCAGCTGCTGCACACAAACAGCTCCAAGTTGCAGCACCTAGTCAATAAATATTCAAATGATATATTCAATGGGTTACTACACCGCTGCTCACAATGTTTGCCATCACAGAAAAAGAAATTCGTTTGCTTTTCAGATGTTCTGCGCTTGCAGTCGCTGTCCAGCTGCGATCCACGCCAGTCCTCTAATCTCTTACTTGTCTACCGTTGACTATATTCGGAGGGTATTACTGTGTGAAATGTCTGGCTGTAATTGGTATATTTGCGACTTGCTTACTTTTGCATTAAGAATAATATTTGACGATGATTTTGAAGCGCTTCTCGGACTGCGACAAGTGATTTGGATGGCTTGGCTTAAACATTAACTGCTGCTGCAGTCTCCAAGCTGTTGTTCTGGCAAAGTTAGGTTTAAATTAATTAATTTTGTGAGACTCAAAAATATATAAAATATAAAAATATTCCATGTGTGCTGCGTTTGCTTAAATCTGTAAGTGTATGCAACGAGTGCTTGGGTATGTGGAGTTTTGTTTCCAAATTGGTAGAATGTGTGCCCCCAGTCTAAGCTTTGCTTCGCGTGAGCGTGCCACAGAAAGGTGTGCTGGAATCAATTAAAGATCTTGGTTTACTTGTTTCGTATGTGTCTGCTATCAACTGGCCTTTTGCCATTTTCTTCGCTAAGAAGCCAAGGCCAACCCGCTGCAGGTAATACACATTCAGCGGTCTCGCCGCGTGGTCCGTTCACGGAGTTTAAATTAATTAATTTATGATGCGCGCAAAGGCACTCTGATGATTTACTCCTACAATATTTATGGTCTGTGTGTGTGCGGCAGTTGTGCTTAATTATTGTTTGGTTGATGATTTCCCGCTCACTTTTGGCCCGGCTGATTTATGCAGGGCAAATGTTTGTTCCGCTTTATTTTGATTCCATTTCGGTATAGTTTGTTGGATTTTTATAGTTTTGACCTAAACAAATAGGCGAGAATCGCGAACAGCCACCGTGTACGATGCTGCCTGCCAGTCTGGGTCTGGGTCTGGGTGGTCTGTGGGGTCTGTGGGGTCTGGGTGAGTGGGTTAGCATGGTTTTTGGGTTCATAAATTTACAGAACGCAGGAGGACGCTGTTTTGGCCGCTGTTTGCTGTGGATGCGGTAGTAAAATCGTTGCTTCTGTTTTGTTTCTCCTGCCGTGTGGGGGTATTTGCTAATCGCTGCTGGATTTTGGGGTCGCTTTACACGTCACAATTTGAATGCATGAAGCACGCAGCACTTTGAGTTTTGCTGCTTGTCTTGTGGTTTGGCGGGCGTACACATTTTAAGCGCGTTCTTCGATTAATTCGAAATTATTTTCAAGCTAAGATTTGCCTCTTGTTACTCTGGAAATCAATTGGAAATCACTTGAAGATTTGTAGCCTCTATTTAGCTAGACATTTTGCTACTCTTCCCTTGCATCTGTCTGGTTTTCAATTCTTCTTTTGAGCGGCAGCAGAGGCTGCCAAGCTGGCCAGATTTTCTCTGTGGCTTCGAGCGTGTAGTGGTGCCCCAAATGTGGCCGTGGCATTAGCTAAGCTCGCTCGCGCCTCCCTATTTTGCCTGGTGCGTGTTCTTTTGATTGTTGCAGGTATCCGCATCCGTTTGGAGGTGGTGTGGAGGTGAGGGCAGGCAACAGCAGCAACGACACCTTTGAGTGAAATAAATGATAATGGCTCCAATGATTATGCATCGGCACGTTTCTCATCGCGACAGCACACACCGACACGACACCACGCCACACCACAGCACACCACACCACAGCACAGCAAAGCACACGACACACACAGAAAACTTGTGTGGGAAAGGATTCCGGCGGAAGCTGGTTTACCCGTTTACCCGTTTATCCGTTCTGCCCGTGTACCGTGTACCGTTTGCTGTTTTTAGCTTTGTGGCTTCCGTTTCTGTTGTTTCTGCTACTCTCTCCCTCGCTCGCTCGCACTCTCCTCCCTCTCTCCCCCTCTTTGCTTGTTGCTGTTGCTGTTTCGACATTCTTGTTGTTGTCCTTCAACGCCATTCGCGCGCGATTTGCCAAACAAATTACAAATTGGGTTTAACTACTATTTTTTTAAACTCTTCGTGCTACCCACTACGCAAATGGCTTTGGGGCATAATGGCTGCTGGCAACGCTTGGAGGGGATTAGGCTGAAGGCAGAAAGAAGCCAGAAATAGAAGTCTTCCATATATGTAGAGCCAGGTAAGGCCAGAATGTATATGTATATAGTGTACAGATGGCAAAACGAAGGACACGCAGGACATGCCAAAGCCATTAAGGCATATAAAGGGTTTTCTAATAATTATAATAATAATATAATAACAATTATATAATTATATATAATAATAATATAATAACAATAATATAATAATAATAATATAATAACAATTATATAATTATATATAATATTATAATATAATATTATCCAAGAGGAAAAATTCTCACAAAAATAAAAATAAATAAAAAAATAAATTAAAAAATAAATAAATTACCCTTAATATTTACAGATGCTGTTTTCTGCTCAGCAACGAATACGTTAGGTGTTTGTAATGCAATCAAAATAATGCCAATAATTTCGACATTTCAGCCATGTTCATGCCAATGCGTTTAGGGTATTCCGTGGTGCAGAGACATATCGACGCTGCCACCCCGTTGCTGCCACTGCCTGGCAGTAGCTGCTGTGAGTGTGGGATTAGAGGAGTGCGTTGTTTTTTTTCGCTGCCATCGCATTTTGGCTGGTCCAGCGTGGCCACCTTTCTGCGGTTTGCCGGCGCGTCCTTCGCTCCGCTGCCCGCTCTGCGGCATTTTTTTTTATTGTTGTTTGATTTTCGCGGTCGCGCTTTTGGCTTTTCATTTCATTTAACACGCCCGCCAATGTTTTTGCGGCGTTGGCTGTGTCAACATATCGCTCGCCAGCCCGGCAGCCCGCCAGCCCCCCCCAGTCCCAGCGATCCTTTCGCCAGGACGCACTTTTTGCCCCATGTTAGAAATGCATTAGACCCCCTGCTCGTGCCGGCTTGGCCAGTAAAATATCAACATTGAAATACATTTGCCAAATACCAAAGCCACCCAATAAAAAAAAGGGTCCATAACTGAGAAAAGGAGCTGCAAAATGCTCGTTTGTTGATATTGCGAGTGACTTTGACTGGCGCCCGGAGGGATCTGGCAGGTGGGAGTTACTCTCCCAGAGTACGACTGAAAATACTGCCATGCCAGCGAATTATTATACGCTGCCATCCACAATCAGTTACCCGCAGCAGAACCTGGCACCACCCCCCACATTCGCGTAGCTTTGAAACCTGCAAGCCGTTCGTCCACCCACCATATCAATCTCATGTTCCGGCAAGGGATATCCCCAAGCCTTCCTATCTTTCGCCTTTTTTTGTTTTTGGTTTAAGGCCAAGGAAAAAATTCACAGCGTGTATGTGTGTGTGCATATAAATTTTATAGTAATTTGCGCATTTAATTAAAATTATGATAAAAGCATGCAAAATATTTCACAAGCTTTCAGACGCGTTCTCATATGACCAAGACTCAGATATACTATATATATACATATATCAGAACATACATATGTATATATCGCAGATGGGAGGAAACAAAAAAAATAATATGTGAATAAATGCGGGGTGGGGTGGGGTGGGGCGGTGGGGACACAAGAAAAACGCGGGAGAAGAAATTAAAATAAAAATTTCTCATAGCAAAAATCTTGCGCTGTAATTACATCATTTATGCAGGACGAATATGTCGTTGTGTTTTTCGCTCCCGGACCCATTTCCTATACTCGGATCCGGGACAAACCCACACCGCCCCACCCGTACAACGCGTACATATGCCAGGCATGGAGTGTTTGTACGTATGTGTATGTGTTTGTGGCAGACAGCAAATGCCTTTCAAATAAATACGAAACGGTCAGCGGAATAATAATCAGCAGAGACTACGACAACCACGACCACGACTGCGACTGCGACGACGACTGCGACGTGGAGTCTCAGTGTCTCAGTGACAAGGCGACACGTAGTCAGAGCGCGGGGCTTGGATACCGGAATACAACGGAGAGATCAGCGTTACGCTGTCTGCAACAGGAAGGGGGATATGTGCAACACAAAGACACACAGGGTGGGCGAAAGCAAGAGAAGAGGTCAGCGCAAGGTTGAGGCAGCTGCATGAACTTTTCAGAGCGCTACAAGAATAACGCTTTGGGGTAACGTTCTGTACAATCAATCGATGTATGCTCAATATATATTACGAGTGCGAGTGCACTTGGAAGCTACATGTAATCTATTCTAGATGGATCGAACACTTACCTACACGTAATTTGAGTTGGTACCAGAAATTTTATCACTATGTGGAATCGAACGGTTTGCTCTATTTATCAGGAATTTATTTGAGTAAAAAAAAATTGTGATCCAAATGTTGTTTGCTCGTCTACGACTGGAAAATATTAACTTAAAAAGCGTAGCCTGTCTGCCTGTTGCAAATTCATAAAAATAAAAGCAGATCCAGAGTTGGCTTGATATGTTCGAATATTTAAATTTAATTCATTTTTTAAGCAACTGTGAGATTCATTTTGTTTCGGTCTTGCCCAAATAACGATCCAAGGGCCATGATTTAATGCAGTTTGCTATTTGACCTGCGTGAGGTGGCAGTTCAATTAATAGTTAAATTAGTGAATACCAAGCAGTCAATTGGTTGGGAAAACTGACTAATAGCTGCATCACGCGTCGGTGGAAAGTGCTTTTATGGGTTCTAATTAAATAAATCTAATAAAAACGAAACATTTGGTGTTAGATGTTCAATAAATAAATTGCATATCAAGCACACTGCTTAATCATTTGCAGGAACTGCTTTCAGGATGCTTGAATTGTGTGCATAGCATTTGACTGCTTGATGGGATTGCACTGCTCTTGACTGTTATGCTTGCTAGTGTAGAGCAGCAATGTTTTGCCATCACTGACCAATAGAAAGGCTCTCTCTTTCTCTTCCTTTCTCTCTCTTTCTCTCGCTCGCACACTCATTATTAACTGCTGTTGCCTTTGTGCCACGCCTGCCCCAGCCCCCGCCTTCCTGGTCGGCATACATTTAATATGAGAAAATGGTTTCAATTTTTTATGCGCTCATTTTTCTATGCTATGCTTTGCTAAACACTCACACACGAAAAAAAAAAAAAAAGCATAATGCTCGAGAGTGTCCTGGGTGGGCGTGGGTGTAGTGGCAGTGGGATTGGGCTTGGGGGTGTCCTTCTGGAGGAGAGAGGGCATGGGTCTCTATTCGTGCTGATGTCGCCGCGATACTTCCGCCAAAGTGGCACAAACAGTTGCACAAAAAACCAGAAACCAAAAAAAAAAAAAATAACACATATAATATTATATATCAGAGCTGCGATTGCTCTCCCGCCAGCTGCTTGTGGGATGCAAAATGTACAACCAGAAATAATGTATTGTGAAAAAAATGTTATATATCAGGGCTGCACATGTACATATACATGTATCCCTGCACATATGAATGTAAAAGAGCACTAATTTTGTAAGGACACGCGCTCCATGGGACGGACAGCTAGCTCACGTAGGAAGCAGAGCAGAGAAGAGCAGAACAGAGGCATGTGGCACATAAGTAGACGACGACGGCTACGGCTACAGCTACAGCGATGATACGAGTGTAAAAAAAAGCGTACACACACATACGGACTGGGACCCACGGATACACGGATACACGGATATACGCTCGCGGACACATACACAGATGCGTATGCTAAATGGCCGCTGGCTCTGGCTTGGTCATCGCCATCTCTCCATGGCGCACAAATGACGGCTTCCGCTTGTGCATATTAAGCGTGAAGGATAATAATTTTACACACACATACACACAACCCCACTATCCCCTTCCCACCATCACTGGCCCACTCACACACACACACACAGTACTCGCTTTTTTTTCGGTTAACAAAAATGGATATTAATATTACTTATGGTTAAATATACGCGAGGGCTCACGACGTCTGTCTGCGGTCTGGGGAGCGCAGTGACAACGGAAGTGCAGGCAGGAAAAAAAAAGAAAAGATATTGCATAAATAGAGGAATGGGACAGCAGGACGGCCAGGCTAGAAAGGATATAGCAGGATATAGCAGGATAGGGCATCGGTTACGGGCAACCATTTCCAGTAAGAAAGCACAAGAAGATTTTAAAGACGCTTGGAATTGGGAATGCAATGGAATGCGAAGGGTGTGAACTCCCCAAGTGAGTGGCCCAATGAACCTCAACTGCAGTCTGAGCTCTGTGGATGCTTCATTTCCGTTCCTCGTGAGAAAAAGCAACGCGCGCGCAAGCGCAAACCCCGTCAAAAAGGCAGCTAGCCACTTTGTCAGACGTTCAATCAATCGGTGAAGCTTACCTTTTGGAAACCCATGGGTGAGACACATTTAAATTGATTCGAAACGTTATCTTTTGGATACCTTCAGAACCTTGAGAACTGCATGTCGTGCGCCTGCTGGCCTTCAGAATCTACAGCCCAACACAATCTGAAACCCATTCCTCTGCCGAAATGAACAATTAATGTTGTGGACTTCAATTAGACATCAGGGAGGGCGCACGAATTCCAATTAGCTGCACTCCTCTGTGGGCAGAGTTGTGCCACCCAAAGCCACAGCAGCACCGTCTTGGCTGTGTCTCCTGCCAGGTGGAAATCAAGCCCATCAAGCCCCCTCGTAGCTAGCTCCTGTTGCTGGTTGCTGGTGGCTGGTGGCTGGTCCTCCTGTTGCTGCTGCTGCTGCCCCTGTTTAACCAATTCGAAAATGCTGCAGCTAATCACATACAATTCAATTCGTTTTACAATTTCAACTAATTTCCATTTCAATTAACTTGCTAAAATGTAATTTAGAGCGTGGCACCAGGAGGCTCTCTGCTAGCAGCCAGGAGTCCAGAGCGCTCAGCGAGCCCAGACCTCAGACCTCAGACAGAGACCATCCAACGTGGTAAGCTGACCAAAAATCGCGTGGTAACTGTTCGGAAGGAGTATGACGATTACGCCAACAGACAGTTTCACGTACATACCGACATACCGCCATACATACTCGTGTATATATGTATACGTGCACATTGCTACAGGCAGAAATCTGTGCGGTTGGTATGCGCTCAAAATCGTAATTGGACTACAACTGTAAAATCAAACAACTGACTCAACGGACAGACAGATTGAGAGAGTGCGGGAATGAGTGACTGAAAGGACTGACAGGACTGCCGCCTGTCTCTGTCTCTTTCCCTGTCCCTGTCTGTCCGAAAGCTTGGTTGTTCCACTGCTTGGTTGGGCAGGTGCAGTAAACTGCGTGTTCGGTCTAGCTCTGCTTACCCCTGCTTGCTCTGGCATAAGCGTACTGTAGCGATGTTCACTGACGAACCGAACCTGACAAAGGCATAAACGAATCATGCACATGGATGGATTTTTACTGCCAAATGCCGCTGCCTGGCCACTCCATCGACTACGGTATACCCTGTGCAAGAGTATGAGTAACGTGAAAAGAGTACTTAGAGAGATTCAAAGCCTAAGAGAAGGCCTAAGTGTGGCAAAAGCAATTAAAAATTATATTACTAAAGGTAAAGACAGATACAATAAAAGCGACTTACGTGGGTCAGAACATCATCGAAGTCAATATACCCAGATGCAAGAGTTTATAAAAAAGGTTTTTCGTATCTCCAGTACTCGTACTAAATTTTATCTAGTTACTTTCGCTCTCGCAATGCCATGGTAAAGTCCTTTTTGGGGCCTGAATGTTCCACCTGCCTGATGCAACAGTTGGAACATTTTGGTGGAAAATTCAATTTGGAAATGTAGTGGACAAGCGTATGAAGCGTATGGTAAGATGGTGTGTGGTGCTGGTGCTGGTTTCCAGGCAATTTCAATAAATCAAAAACATTGCGCAAATAATTCAAAAATTTGTCTTCAACTCATTTGCGAGCACATTAAAATGCACATTTCACAATTAGGAAATTTATGAATCCTTTTTGTGTCTGTGTCCGTACGTCCCCCAGTCCTCTCCACCATTCGCGCTTATGTATATTTATGCCAAAAATAAAAAAAATGCGCAGAGGGACCCCGTAAGGAGGGGCGCAAAAGTTTATTTAAGCGTTGAAGCGGGGAAACGCGGAGACTTGCGCAGGTGAAATTTCACGTGTAATAAATTTTTTGGCTTTGCCAGAATGTACCAAGAGATTGAGGAGAGTGCGGTGGTGCCAGGAGCATAGAGCATGGAGCATGGTGGAGGCTAGTCCCAGACGCAACAACGGATGCGCCCATCCGCCAAAGTTACGAACGACAAATTTTAATGTGGATTTGGGGCCCAGGCCCAGGCTCAGGCAGCGGATAGCGTGGAAATCTGAACGAGTGCTGATCCCAAAAGTGTTGTGTAAAAGGGGTAAGGTGACGAAGTAACGAAATAATACTGTTATTGAGTCAAAGTGTGATCCTATCCTGTGTTCCAGCGATCTTCAGAGTGAGCAAAATATTCCAGAGTGAAGGTTACAGAAGTGAGGCAGCAGTGATCGACACACTTGCAACGATGCAGGCCTGTGATCAGTGATGAGCTTTAGCCGGATATTTGCTTAATATTGGAGTAATTATTCGATCATGGCTGGAGTACAGTGCACTCGCACCTTTTTGGAGGTGGAGATGGGACCCCTTTGGGAGCCAAAGAAATATGAAAAGTCAAAGTTTTCACGGAGCTGGCAAGGACAACGCACAGGCAATGACAATGTTTCCGCTGTGTATAACTTTTGCTCAAGGATTTATTGTTAACTGAGGCTCTGCCTGCAGAAGTACAGGAGTGCAGGAGTACAGGAGTAGGAGTACTCCGGCTGCTGGGTGCTGGCTGCTGGCTAAACCGAGTTGTCATAGAGACACATCCATAGGATAGGCAGACTCCGACTCCGACTGCGACTGCGGCTGCGGCAGTGACTACGACTACGACTGAGACAGCGACGGCGACTGCGACTACGTGTGTTCGTGTGCCAGAGTTGCCGCCTCAAAAGCCATTTGTGCTTAATTGCGTGTAGGGCAACTAATGAGCGGAGTTATATACCCAACCAGGCGTCGTAACAGGCGGCAAAGACAGCAGCCAGCAGGCAGCAGCAGGCAGCATCCAGCCAGGCACCAGAGCCTGTTTATAATTTTTCCAAGAGGAGTTGCCGGGAATTTATTTGTAACGCAGCGAAATATTTATATTTTCTTCTTCAAATAAAATGTAACATTAATTTGCGAACGAGGGAGACGGCGACAGTAATGGGCATACCCGTGCAGAAGGATGAGGCCAGAGCAGAGCGAGGTAGGGCATGGCAGGGAGTCGACTGGAGGTAGAACAACTTTCTGCCATTTGAATTATGCGTGCCAAAGGGTTTTATCCCGGCGCTGGCCATGGCCTGGGCGAGGCCATTAAGCGCAAATTATATTGGCCGAAAAAGTGTTGTAAATTGCCAGACAAATGACTCGCCAAGGTGTTAATATTGATCACGATTATGGGGGCAGGCAGGCAAAGAAAGTTGAGAAAGTCTCTGTCACAGAAATGGGTTGGGGCGATGAGACCTGGCCTGAACTTTGCATCGGAATCTGTGCAAATATTAATACCACAATGCAAATAATAATTAAATACATTAATACAATTTCTAAATCCAAAATTTAATTTAGAGCCAGCGGATAGGAGGGGGTATTGGGGGCTGTAGAGCAGTGATCGGCACGCACACACTCACATGGCTTGCAATGCAGCAGGCAGCAGGTAAAACGGAACATTGTATTGGTGCCAAGCAGTGCAATATCCTACACAAACAATTTGTGCAAGCAGAAACTCTTCGCTGTCATTTTGCCTGCAATTTCCCCTGCTTAGAGCACAACTGTACCAGAATATTGCTGATGACAGAGGGAAAGCCCACACGGCCGATCCGCCGGATAGAGTCCAGAACTTGTGGTCACTGATTCATGCGGTCGTAGCCCGGTCTGGGGTTCGGATTTGGGCTATGTCGGGGCTCGTTTTTTTGTGTTGGAGATGGGGTTGGGAGGCTGACAGCAGCTGCTGTTTCGCTGTCTCGGTATCACCATTCTCCTTCCGGGGGATGGGGGGTGAACCTTCTTACGAATGTAATTTTTATTTACACAATTTTAAGCTAATATTACGCTGGAGCCACGCCCCAAAGCCGGACGTAGCCGAATCTGTAGAAGCAAAAAATACAAAAAAATAACAAAAAACAGAAGGAGAAGCAAAAGCAAAAGCAAAAGCAGCGGCAGCAGCAGCGGCAGAAGCTGCACAAGAACATGGCTGGAAAAAAAAACGACAGGGAATTTGTCCCAAAAAAGGATTAATGAAATAAAATTATCTCTTTTTCGGCGTAACGTGAGCCCCAGCAGAGTGTGGGGGGATATTAGGTGGGCGGTGGGAGGTGGGCTGTGGGTTGGGTGTGGCGTGTAATGCGCCCTTGCCTACACGCTCCCCACCCCGCCTCCTTTGCTGTTCTCTTGGTGTACTTCATTTCCTTTTTACGAGTATTATAATGCCTATTTCCATCTCGCTTTCGCGCTCTCTCTCTCTCTCTCTGCCCAATTCTTTTTGTTACTTTTCGTGGGGCATACCCTTGGGCATGGGTACACTACATTATTGGCGAGCAGCTAGCAACGAAGTCCCTTCAAAAGATACTGATACCGAAAGATATGCAGACCTGCGAAGAGCTCCTAAGGCAGCGCCAAGTAATCTCATTGAACTTGTCATCCATATGGCAGAACACAGAATTTGGAATTTGTATGGTAACTTTTTAACGCCACATTTCCTATCTATCCTAGCTGTATCTGCAGAGTTCATTCCCGCTTCGATCTTCTATGACAAAAACTGAAATATTTTGTGCAAAGATCATCCCATTTATGTGCACCTGGCTGAGGGTAGATACTTCGTAAAACTTCTTTAAAAGTTACAAGCAAGTAAAATAGCAGCCTGTCTGCACTTTATCATATTTTTTGTTTACAATGCTGATCTAAGAAAAACAGTTCTTTGAGGGTATTTCCAACTTCGGCTTATTATTTCATCAGCAAATAAACTTTTGTTTTTTTTTTGTGACATCGTGTGTCGGTGGAATTTTTTCGCGTAGTACTCGTATTTGTTGGAAGGGGGGGCTGGGGTCGGTCGGTGGACTGGTGAACGGATCTGCCCGGGGGCAGCCTCATCAAGTGGGAACACGTACAAATCCTTTGTGTGCCGAGCCTGCTCCGAGCCGGGACGAGGCGAGGCCGAACTTGCTTCCTGCTTAACGTTCAAAGTGCGTGTCTCTGCAGATAAATTCTGTTTGTTCTTCCGCCCCTCCGCCGCACTGCCCATTTCCACGCGTTTTTTTCCATGGCAATTCCCATATTTTAACATTTTTAAATGCATTCAAATTAAGTAGAGCGAAGGGCAGGGTGGCGGCAGGGTGGCGGCAGGGCGCCCAAAGGGTTGCACAAACAACACGCAGAAGATAGCTAAATTGCATATAAATAAGAGAAAAAGGAGAGCACTGCCATTGCCCCGCGCATTCCATTCCAGATGTTCCACGGATCGACGTTAATTGGCTGCGCCACGGCGCCCAGAGATGCTCAGTAAATGGGGCGGTTTGGTCAGTAATCGGGAGACTACTCAGAGAGCAGCAGCTGCTGCTTAATGGTCTTCCATACACCTTTGAAATTAGCAGCGGTAGAGCCAAGTAATCGAGTGGAACCGTAAAAGCTGATTTTTGGCTCTTACTCGATTGATTTCAAATGGAAGTAAATGGGATCAATAGCGCCAGAAACAAGTGGCCTTGAAATAGGCCCTAGTCTTTGACTATCATTGTGCTGGCTTAATATTTTAGTTCAATAAATTGTTTATTGACAGCTCAATGAGCTCACATCACATCAATTGCAAAATCAATAGAACAAAGTTAATTGGCAAAAAATAAGCTGCAAAATTGATGGAGAACTTCTCATATCGCGGTGGCAATCCTCATAATCCTAATAATTATTGTTAAACGCTTCTATTCAGTGAGATAGTTGTAGCTTGAAGAGCTTAAGAGCTGCCCTAAGGTACCCTAAAATTGATTCCAAGCATCTTTTGTCGTGCCAGAATTTTGCAAATCAATCTAGCAAACACTGCTGATGGGCATCCTTTAGTTTAGCTCGTTAGCAAAGCATTTATTTACATCACAAGAACATAAATGCATACATTTATACATACACATTTTAGTGCACGAAAATACTCACGAACTAATGACAGAGAACTGGACAGAGAACTGGACAGAGAACTGGATGACATTGGCTGTTCGCATCTAAGCAGCGAAATTCATGCCACCGCGTAACGCGATGCCTTCGGTGTTTGCCTACTTGGTTGTCCTTAAACTGTTTTTTCAATAGCTATTTACTTGGATTGAAAACATGTCATCAGATATGGAAATATAAATATGAAAAAAGCTAAAAAAAAAACACCCAAACCTCCAAAAGTAGCTTAATACTTTTGGTTCTCTTGATACGAACTTATCCGAGACTATATGAATTCAAAGCGTGTTTCTCATTTGACAAAACTATTTTATGAATTGCGAGGAAAAAGCGGAATTTTGTACGTTCGAAAGACTGAAAAAAAAGCATGGAAATCGGTTTGATTTCGTTACTTGAACTGTGGACCCATGCAGGTGCAGCGCTCATTTTAGATTCCTCTTTTATTATTAAATATATTAATTAATTTACCAACAAGCACATCATTGCATTCACTTAATCTCTTTTATTTATATTTATTTTTATTTATTTCCTGTTTGGATATTTTGGAAATATATTTTAGTTTTTTCCTCTGTTCGCTCTTTGAGTTCCTTAAATTTGAGTTCCTGCTGCTATTTGCTTGCTGTATAAATTGAACTTTAAGCATTTTTAATTAAGAATCTTCAGTTTTATCCGAAATCCTTTGAAAGCCACAACCACCCCCATCCATTCTGCCCCATCCGCCGCTGCTTGTGAAAATGTCTGAATTCCGTTTGGGGAATTAATT
Source organism: Drosophila tristis (assembly GCA_018150885.1). Taxonomy (NCBI): domain Eukaryota; kingdom Metazoa; phylum Arthropoda; class Insecta; order Diptera; family Drosophilidae; genus Drosophila; species Drosophila tristis. The sequence continues at coordinate 3,004,902 of JAECWT010000215.1, read as the reverse complement.
CAATTATGCACAAATGTCAAGATGAAATTGTGGCTGGATTGAAATTTTCGCTGACACATAATGGGTTAATGGCACGTGGAGTTAAGCGCCGTACACCTGGTCCCCCTGGCCCCATGGCCCCATGGCCCCCTGGCCCAGCCAGCCTGCAGGAGTCGTTGCCCGAAAGTTGATCAAACAAAGGACATAAAGATTTGAAAAACTCGCGCATCATTTCAGTCAACCAAATGGCTATAGTCTGTCCTTTGGATTCACCATTACTCCGCCTCCGCCTCCGTTTCTGCCGGTGCCTCTTCCCTCATCTCGCTGCCAGCTTAAGCCGAGTCCTTGGCTCTGGCTAAATGAAATACATAAATGTCATTCATTCATTCATTTATGCAAAACTTGTAATAATGACAATCGTCCTAGCCGGCGCTGAGCGACACTGTGAGAGCGAAAGTTCTGGCTGAAGCACTGAAGATGTGGCACCGCCACCTCCATCACCAGCAGCCCAGCAGCCCAACGTTTCGCCAAATACAAAAATAAATTACCAGCCAACAGAGAGAAAAGAAACAGCAAAGGAAGCAAGCACTGCCTTGCAGGCATTTGCATGCCCGAAGCATTGGATACTCTTTGGGAAGTGCTAGTCAGTGCTTAGCCATAGCTATAGCGTCTCGCTGCAGATAGCCCAATGTGCTTCCTTCCTCTGAAATATCAAAACTTTCTTTTTGCAGGGTGTACAGGAAAAAAAGGACCGAAAAACTGAAACTGAAAATGAAAATTTTCTGTTGACACCGAAAGATTTTCATGGCAATGCCGACGATGGCTGTCAAAAATTTTGTGTGTACGCGCGCGAAAAATTTTTCTGCCAAGGTGCGATGAATTTTCCGTCGTGTACCCTCCACCCTCCACCCACCGCACATCTCCGCTGTACCCCTGCCAAGCTACCAAGTTGCTTCGCCTGCCACCACTGTTACTACTGCTGCCGTTGTTGTGCGGTAATAAAATTCTTAATGTGCCATTAAATCCTTCCACTGGCAACGTCATCAGCGCGTCATGACTTTTGTCGACGCCAAAAAACCGGCAGCAGCACCAGTATAGCGGGCAAAAAGGGGAGTGGGAGTGGAAGTGTTGGCTTGGGTTGGGTTGGGAGCTTGAGACTGAAGTTGTCTTGGAATTCCGCCAGGCAGTTGGCAGCGGGAATGGGGAAAATCTAACGAAAATGCTCTCTACGAAATGGCACGTAAATAAATTGCAAAGATTTGTCGTTTCAACCAAAAATGGAATGGAATGGAATGGAAGATGGGCACACCGCCACGCCCACACCCACACCCACCCACACACCCTTGCCCACTCTGACTCCATATCCCTTCCCTCCTCGCGGAACACCTGCACTGCAGGAGGAAGCTTCTGTGCGGTTTGCCTGCCGTCAGCGCCAAAAGAAAACGGACAACAAATGAGTTAACATTTTTGGAGCGGATGGCAGGGGCACCACTTTGTCATCACGATTATTGTCATTTGGTTGAGGTGATTCAATGCATTTAGATTGCATAATTAAGTTATGCCTTTCCCCTTACCCGGCCAGCAGCCAAATTTTGACGATTGAACGTCCCCGAAATGCGGCACTTGAAATGGCGATTGGATTCGTATGCATAGCGTTAGCCCCAAGACACGACCAGCCGATGCTGAGTCGTGCTTCTTCCCTCTTTTTATATATCCCTAAAATAGGTATAGACGACTGAGAGCTCTGCCTTGGCACAGTATCGCCGCGCAACAGCTCAAGCGATGAGCGCACTGGCGAGCGATTCCTCCACCCTAGGATTGGGATCTGTGCAGCAGCTAAATCTTTCGGGCTAAATATCTATAATAATCTATTGATTGGTGCATTGACGTATCCAAAAGGCGATTCATTGTGAGGCAAGGACGAGGTTCTACGAGGCTCAGCAAAGGCGGCAGCAGTGCAAAGCTTCCTCAAGCCAGACAAGACAACGGCACGTTCTGCGTTTTTTTAACCACATTTTATGTATCAACCAAGTTATAAATAGATTTGGGGCTACATTCCATGCATAGTTCTCAATGCATAACAAGTTTAATTGCTCAAATTTATTTATTTGCAATGATTTTCATGCATGTAGCTGAGAGTTCTTCCGCAAACCACTACAATCATTATTCGGGTTCTTCCTGAGCTCTAGAAGTTCCTGTAAAGGCAAATGGGTCTACAATAATCTCGCTTCTAATGGTGAAAATGCCTAAAAGTATTATTTTTAAGTGATAAATGGGAGTTTGCATTTTTCCTTAATTTTCCAATGTAAACAACATATTTTTGTTGTTGTTTCTAGTGGTGATGGCTCACACGATAGGCGAACAGGGCGGAAGTAATCGGAAAGTCGAACAAACGCAGCCATAGGCGCCACCACTAGGCTCCCATGCTAAACCTGAGTTTTGCCCAAATCGCAATAGATCTATAACTCATCCGTTGTGTAAGCAGGCTACTAGTTAATTTCAAAATCATTTTCTTTTGTCCCACATCCACACATCGATAACATCTTCGTATCGATAGCCTTGGAACATTTCGCAGCACCGCCTCGAAAGACATTTTTCAACACCGTCCGGACTTCGACAGCCTGACAATTGCAATTGGAAAAGAAATCTAATTGTTCGAAGATAAAGATAAACGCCGTAATAATAATAATAGCAATGTCCAAGCAGCTATACCGCTCGTGTACCCTGGGCGACACGTTGCAGGATACTCTCGACGAGCTCATCCAGGTGAGTGCCGTCCCAGTGCGGCGGCATTTCTGCGAGTCGCGTCGCAAATGCAAAAATATGCCCTTAATTCGTTGCCCTGCCCCACTGCAGAACGATGTGATCACGCCAGAGCTGGCCCGCAAAGTTAAGCTCCAGTACGATAAAAGCATTATCCAGGCCCTCGAACAGAAGGCGAAGGCAAACGTGTCCATCAATGCGAAGAAGCTGAGATCCTACAACCTCTGCGACAATGTGTGGACCCTCAAGCTGGAAGATGTGGAAATCCGCGAGCTGCACGAAATCGTCAAGGTCGACAAGGTGAAAATCGTGGCAGCCGAAGCCAAAAAGGAAGGCAGCCAGCAATGATTGTTCAGCGAAGAAAACGATAAGCCACGTCATTGTTCAAGCAACAAACCATTAAACAAAATAACAAACTAGCAAAATAGCCATTTGAATTCAGCGATTGATGGATGGGGGCAATCATGCGCTGCTTTTCCAGTGCATGGCGACGGTTGGTTCCCTTGTGTCGAGTGTCGAGTAGCGAGTAGAACCTGAGCGGATTCTGTGTGGGTCAGCGAGTGGCCAGCACGAACTGAGAGCCATTCAACCATTGAGTAAGTGTCTCAGTACATACATATGCAAGCGTATGTTCTGTGTGTGGTCACACCCACCCCAACTGCACACTCCACTCTCCACCCCTGGAGCCAAGTGTGGAGCTCCATCGGCTACCGAATCCAGCAGTCGTGGATTTCGTAGCAAAGAGGCAGAGTCGAGTGCAATTGATGGCTCGAACACTGGCTAGGGGTGACCCGCCTCGGGGCAGCAGTGCAACAGTATCGCACATAAGTATCAGTCCATAAGTTGCCTTGGCTGGACCACTGATTGCTGCATCCACGAGTTTCCAGTTAGCGAAGAGGCCTCACAAGTCGAAGGCTTTGTGCCGAGTACATTCGTTGTTTCAGATTTTATTCAGTGCATCCACGGGCACAAAAGTGATTGCTGCCTGGCAAGGACTTCTACTACTTCTACATTCAATTGAGATTGATTACAATTCGATATTCCAACTGAGGGAAGCGACGCTCACTCAGAGATGGCCTTTACCCCACAGCTTCCACATCGATCCCCTGCTTATTGGCTTGGCTTTGAGCTGCGTATACGTCCACCCTCTGCATCCATGCTAGTCCCCGCACGATACCAGTGGGTGCATAAGTGTAGCAGAGGGAAAGAACACCTATCCTGCTAGTCGAACACCACCAACTGAGCTCGATAGATATCCCATTACGGGCAGCCTCCTCCGTGACTTTATGTCCCCCAGATTCTGCTGCAGATGTTGGACTAGGGCCGACTCGACTTCCAGCAGCCCGTCCATGTTCAGTGTGGGTCTGGGCAGTCTGCCCGAGTATAGATGGCCGGGGATGCAGCTCGTACAGCCGAATGCAGCGGCGCTTCCAGCTTGGGGCGACGGCGGACGAAGAGGCTGTGTAGCCTGGCTGTTCCCTTTCGTTAATTCCCCTGTGTGTGGACCGGTGGGAGTTTTTGTAGAGATTTGTAATCCGCATATTCAATATTCAATGGACTTACTCTAGCACTTTAGTTTTCCTCCGCAATTTCTTTTTGTTGTAAGCTCAGTTTTTGTTGTCACCGGTTCAAAGTGAAGTTGGCTGCGCTAAGAAAAATATCGATTGATATATTGAATAGATTCCAATAATCGGCCAGCATCCGATAGTGCCAGCGATGTTCCTGCAGCTCTGTACAGCACTCTTTTCAGTCTAAACGCCTCTTTGTAAATTGTGAATTATAATCTTAGCTAAAGTGAAACCGATGCCTACGGATGATGTCCCCAATGAGCGGGGCGATGACATTTCGGATGCTGCGGCCCTACCTGAAGGTATCTTGAAGCAGACATTCCACGAGACGAAGATTCTTTTCAACATAAACATTGACGAAGGTACGCGGCCGGCGTTCCCACACATTAATATTCTCCACTCTACTGTTCTGCGCTTTTAATTTTTAGTTTTTGAAGCCACCATTGGGGCTGAGGATGAGGATGAGGACGTGGAGGTGTATAAGGAGGACATCAAAGTCAAGCAGCAGGCGTGGATTGACTTTAGGGTTGAAGCCACCGAAAGGCGCGAGGAAGCGCTAAATAATTGCGAGGCCACCCAGGCAAACCGTGAGGACTTGAACCCGATTCCGATTTTCAGTGTGCTGCCATCTTTCTGCCCACCCCTCGCGCAACTTATTTCTGCTTTTGTTGTGGCGGGAATGCATTTCGATTGTCGGTCTCCACTGGCCTCCTCTTCGAGTGTTTAATATTTGTGCCTCGGGTTTTGCCGGTGCCGCACAACAAAAGCCGGCTCTGGATGGCCACTTGTCGATATTTAACATAATTGTGGCATTGTGCAGAGTTCACCCACGCACCGGCCCACACCCACCCCGCCCCTTGCTGGGGCGAAATCAAAAAGAGTTCAAGTGTCAGCGTTTAAGTCGTCGGTGGCTCCAGAGTACCGCCTCAGGCAGTTAATGGACCAGCCCTGCGTTGCGGTCTTCAGTGCTCAGCTCACGGCGGATGTGCAATTGCAGCAAGAGGCCGCTGCCTATACTGTAATTACTGCTGCATATGGTATATACTCAGGCATATAAATATACATACATATGTATGTCTGTAAGTGTGTGGAATGCCTGAGCATTTATGCCAGCTTTGAGGCCATGTTTCAAGTAGTCCAAGAATTCCAAGAGTAAAAGAACGATGGGGCATAGCAAAAAGGGTAGGTGTACCCCTCACAGGGAAGCGCCTGAGACATTGAGCTGGGCTTACGCTTCAATAGCCAAACTATGAGGGAAATCAATGAGCGAGTGTAGCTACAAATTGGTTGTGAACTTACGTATAACTTTAGGCAGTGAAGCTCAAAGAGAACTCATTCAAAATTAGTGTAAATGCAGGCGAATTTGTTTCTTCACTCTAAAGTTGGCTGCTGGGCAGCATTTAATTTGATTTGCTCTTTTATAGCTTCAGCCCTCTTGGACTTGCGCTGATATATAGGGATATATTTTGTCCCTCCCAGTCGAATTCCGCCCTTAAACCTTTCACTGCCTGTCTGCCGCTTTCTGCTGTTGTTTTGTTCACTTTTTTATTGTACAGCAGTAGGCTTTTGATATTTGACTGTCAGAAATCTATAGCTGCCAAAATCCCTAGACTTTATTCAGTTTCTTTCGAGCATTCGAATAATAAACATCAGCAGCAAACAAAATAAATTCTAAATTCAATCTGCAAACCATTTTTTCGCCACTACAAAATTACAAGTATCCACGGTGACAATAAATTTGACTGCCACACACAGGTAAGCGCCAACCTTATGCTGAATCATTTCATTTCTAAAACTAAAACCAAATCTTTAGATTTTGAATATTCTTCCAAATTTGGTTGCAGAACTGCTTTGGCTTATAGTTTCCGGTCGTTAAGTAAATAAAAGGTGAGTGCAAGTGAGATTCGTAATTGAAATTGCACGGCAATAGGCTCTTTGCAGCACTCTACTCTTCAGTCATGAGACGTGTCAGCGCAATGTTGCGCCCTGCCATGGGCGCCGTCAGCTGCTGTGGCCAGGGTGTCGCTGTCGCCCCCGAGCTCGCCCTTCGACGCAGCATAAGCCACAGCGCCGTCCAAAGCTTCAAGCAGTTCAATAAGGAGACCAACTGGAAGATTCGCATGACTGGCAGCGGCTCAATGCTATTCCGGAGCAGACACCTGGGTGATGCGAAGGCCAACGCCAAGGCCAAGGCCAACAAGCCGCCCAAGAGCAGCGACACTGCCCGCGTGATGCCGCACACCAAGCTGGCGACTGCCACAGCCAGGGACACAGCGCCTGGGGCCCGCATGCAGACGCCGGAGTATCGGGAGTACGCCCGCTACCGCAACTCGATACGCGAGAGCAACATGTGGCGCGACCCCGCCCGCCCAGACACCAACTGGCTGAAGCCCCGCAGCTCTACGACCTACAAGCCGGACTTTGCCAACACCGAGCCGGACAGCTTGAGGCGGAGCTTTATGCGCAGCCCGGACGAGAAGTCAAAGGACATGGCGAATCGCGACTTGGCCAAGGCCGTGCAGAAGCTGCGCTTTATACCCAGCCCGGCCCCAATGTCCGCCACAGCCCAAGTCGTACGCCAGACCGCCGATGCCTTGGAGTCGCTGCCCAAGCCCTTTGAGAACAAATTTCCCCGTGCAAGCACCACCAATCGTCGCACGTTCATGCGTTCCGCCACCGACCTCCCTCCCAAGAACCAAAAGAAGCGGTTTTAACAGGTCTCAGATGCCAGAAAGAGTAGAGCGCCGCATATAATTTGATTGTACAAATATCAAAACAAAAAACTAGCAGTAATTAAATCAATAGTGCCCAAAGAATTGGGCAACATTAGCACATTATTTTGGAGTACAAATATATGTCAAATTAAGGCAAAGACAGAGGACTGGCAGACACGCGCTGTATTTGGAATAAACCGTATCGAATATATGTACACACACACACACACACACACACATAAGCATGTAGCTACATAGCGTACAAGTCCCTGTTGAACTTCCAACAATTGTGGCCCTGGATGTGGGTTTATTGACGCATTAACTCCAGGACAACGGCTTAGTTATTATTTTTTTGTAGTCTCTTTTGGTGCATGTTACTTAAGTTCGCGATTACAACGGTCGCTGTGCTTTTTGACATTATATCAAAGTATGTGTATGCGCTCTTCAAACTCGTGTGGTTTGAGAGAGTAAACTCGACATCGAATGCCGATCGTTGAGGCTCGGTGCTCTCCTCTCTTTGCTAGAATCGCTTGTCGCTTCTTGTGGCTCTCTCACTGTTAGCACTCTGTTAGTTTGGTTCGCTCTGCAGGCACTTACTCTCTGTGACTCTGCAGGCGCTTACTCTCTGTGACTCTGCTGACTCTGTTGCTCTCTTCATCCCACACATACGCATGGACATTCCTTGCGCTGAGTAACTCTGAGCTGTATATACGGATGCGAGTACTCGTATTATCAATAAGAAAGCAAGAAGAAAATACGTGTCCGTGTTAGAGGGAGGAGGACAGGGTATATGGATGGCAACACCTTCGCTACGGCCATTAATTTTTACTGCTTTTGGGTTTTCAATTTGCCCCGCAGAAGGAGACACAACGAGCACGCGGATGCCATTTAACGCTGCATAGAAAATCAAACGCAAAAGGTCAAAGACAAAGACAAAGACAAGCAGTGGAAGTGGAAGTGGTACTAGCAGGGTGCAGGGGGAAAGCACCTTGTGATATATGCCAAGCCCTCTGTCTCCCACTGTCTGAGTGTCTCAGCAGCCACGGGTCTTCGGCCTCCCCACCACTCAACCACCAAATGGACAGGACCAGTAACCCTTTATCGAGTCGGAGCAGGAGCAGAAGCTGGCAAGTGTTGATTTAGGGTTGCAAACAGAAATTATGATAATGCCTGTGAAAACAACAGAACTCCGAGTGGCAGGGACACCAAGAGATATATAGACAGAGCCCGGGGAGGGGCCAAAACCCCAAAAGCAAAGGAAAATATATTAAATGTTATTGAGAGGAACTAATTTTCATTAAAAGGATTAAAAAGCATTTGGCAAAAAAGAAGAAGGCGGCTGGCTGGCTGGTGGATGATGGTTGAGGATGGGCTTGGGGTTGGGGCTAGGGTTGGGGATCTGGATGGGGCAGGGTGGAGTGAATGGTAAGGTGGTCTCTGGCAACCGCGATGTTGTCGCTGCTTATAAATTAACATAAAAATCATAAAAATATGACACTATGAGGCCAACGCCAACACCAGCCATTGTGGCATGGGCCATGGGCCATGGGCATGGGCATGGGATCCACAGTATCATTCCACCTAGGGGCGTTGCCCGGCAAAGAGAAACTCTTGAGGAACCCTTGTAGTTCGAATTGCGTGTAATATGACGAAAGTTCTGTCAGTGTTCCTCGTTGTATATAAATATTTGCTTGTTTCCTGCACTTCAGTGGTCCCCCAATCCCAGGCTGAAACCCCAAACGATCACGGGGTGCTGCCAGTTACGTTGGAAAAATCTACAAAGATTAATTTTGGCGTTGTAAATTTGTTTAACTACATAATTTAGTTGCTTTAAACTATTCTTTTTTTAGGGAAGAATCAGCATCTGTTGTAACGCAAACCCCTCTTCATCTGAGCCACTGGTCATCAGCATCGACATCATTGTCAGCGTCGGCGTCGGCGTCAGCATCATCATCACGAACGTATGATGCTCATTAAGCGAGGGGCTGCGAAAGGGGTGGCTGATGGGTGGCGGATGGTTAAGTGTGGCGGGGGTGTGAGTGGGGGGTGGTAAAGAACATTGATGGCAATGCGCGACAATCAACACGAGGCGCGCTGATAGCGCACAGCGGGCCGAAGTGGCCGAGGTCTGGCCTGACGTGGAGGTGGATGTGGAGGTGGAGGTGGAGGAGGTGCTCCGGAGTTACTTGGATTTTGTGTTCGGTTCGGCTCTGTTCTGTTCTGTTCTCTTCAGTTCAGTTCTGCTGGGTGGGAGGATTAGTAATGGCCGTGGTTGGCGTGGGGAGGGGTTAAAGGTGGGCCAGCTCAGCTCATGCTTGGCATCGTTTTGATGATACCAAATGCTGATGACGTTACCGAACCACCTCAGCATTAGCATTAGCATCAGCATCAGCATCAACCCAATCCTCCTGCCCTTCGCTGGTCTCTGTTCTGTTCGGTTCGGTTCGGTTCTGTGGAGCGTTGTTTGCTTTTTGTGGGCGTCGCTGCCTGCCACTTAGTAACTCACCCGCAGTTTATTATTTTCAAAATATTTAAATTTTTTGGTAATAAGCGAAAAATGGTTTTAATATAACCGAATGGGCGGACGTACTCCCGCGGACGTGCCTGATGACGATGATGCCAAAGATGATGCTGACGATGTTGTGGCTGTTGTTCCCCATCGCTGTTGCTGCTGCCTCGTGGGTAATCCAGCCACCTGGCTGGGTAGTGAAGGCGGGTGGGGGCATTAGGGGGATGATTGGATCACCTGACAGGTGCAGATTATCCCAGCGAATATATAGTCACTTATAGAACACCTTCTTTGGGTAGAAAAAGAGTCGAGGGGTATTTATGGAGATTATCAAATGATGAATATTCAATTAGAGACTTTTTGGAGCTTTCTTCAGCGCAGAAAATCTTCGATTAGAAATCAATTTCCATGAATTGTTCGAAAACTTAACAGCCAATAGCCAATAGCTAACTTTTCGATACATCTTTAATGACCGCACTCGACAAGTGATTAAATAGTTTCACTTCTTTTACACACAAAAGCTGCAAATAAACTAAAAATTGCATGGCAAAATTTGCCAAAGAATTGGCTTTAATTTTCAGTCTATGAAATGTACTCCCTAGAGCAGGAGCAGGCATAGAATGCTCTTTGAATTAGCTATGCGAATGATGCAGCCATAAAGAAGTTCATTAGATGCCAAACAACAGACAGCGACGAGTCGAGTCGTTTCGGCAGAGTAGAGTCGACTAGCGTAGAGCTACCCATGGAGCGCCAAGGCTGGTTCAATAGACAAAGGCATCTCCAGGAATATTTTGTTCATGCATTATAATCATTATCATTATTAGCATTATTGTCAGGCAGGACAGAGTCGAGTCGAGTCGAGAGCAGTGGGGAGAGGGTAGTGGGAAGAGGGTAGTGGGAAGTGGGAGGAAGAGCAGACAGCTTTGAATTATGCAATGCAGTCCAAAGGGAACGTTGGGGTTTGGTTACGTGAAGAATGGAATGGAATGGAATGGTATGGTGTGGAATGGTATGGTGACCCAACTCGTTCACTTCGTTTTCGTTGTCAAATGCAAAAATCGCGAGGCGAAAGGCAGCTTCCTTTTCCTTTTTCCATCACTCCTCTTCCTCTCTCCCTCTCTACCTCTCTCTCCCACTCTGGCTGAGGGAAATTTTCCAAAAATTCTATTATTATTAATAGAGGCAAAAGAGGAGAGGACTGTAGCTGTAGCTGAGGCTGAGGCTGCTGCTGGATCTGTAGCGAGACGACCATGACGACTGTGCTGCGACTGTGCCTTGGTATGCGTTTGTCTTTTGCGCTCCGGAGTCGACTACAATAACCCCGAAAAATGCACACAGTTTGCATTATAATGCGAAATTTTCGATTGCTCATTTGTGGCATTTACTTTTTACTATAAAAGTTTTATAGCCAGTCGGCTGGCTGTAGGATGCCGCGACCGGGACTAACAACGACAACGGCAATGGGAACGGCAATGTCGACGACAGCTACAAAATTTTACACAATGTCATCAACGTTGGCTGACAATGTTGGAGGAGGTTCGGTGGACAGCCACTGCCACTGCCACTGCGACAATTGTGTGCAATTTTTGGGCACTAGACTTAAAGGATTACTCTTGGCTAATTTCGCAATGCTTCGGCCAAGGTAAAGGGGACTTGGCCAGCGAACAAGGCGATGCCTGTAGAGCATTGTCCGTCGTCTAAGGTCCTGTTGCTTAGGCTGCTCGACAGCATCTTTGATGTTACCACCGCGCCTTCGGACAGACAGCCTCGAAGGCATTGCTTTGTCTCGATGATTCAGGGGGATGGTGCAGGCTGGAAACCCGGCAGGTGGCTAGTTTTTGGGGTTGGACCTGAAAGGATTTTGGGAAACTTTCGTCCATTCGGTTGCTTATTCTGCTGTGCAGTTGAAGTCGTTGGCATTCCCATCGAGTTGTCAGCGGAATGCATTGAATGCGAAGGTTGGTAGTTTTATGTCAGACATCTTTTAAAGTTTAATTTTTTGAATTTATTATACAGATTGCTCCGTTTTTGATGCGTAATATTTAATTGGTTTATGCTATTTTTATTTATCAGGAGGACATTAGGCTTTGTCAGGAACAAGATCATATTTATACATACAGCGTCGCACCTTATCGACGCCCTTCTTGCCCCTGAAAAACGCCTTCACCCACAGACCGAATCAAGCAAGAATTAGGACTGCTTGGGTCTAATGGTGTCCTCTTTGGGATCCGCCACCAGATCCAGATATTCCTCTTTTCTTCGGAGCTCGGAGCTCGATTATGCTGAAGCTGCTCTGTGGTCAGGCTTGAGATTTGCTTTAAGACGAAGAGGTGACGCCTTCCCCACCCAGCCTCCCAGCTTGCAAAGAGAAACTTCTGCTAAACTCGAGTGCTAGTGGGAGTGGATCCGTTCTCAAAATTTGCTCTGATGGCCTACTGCCTGACTCCAGAAATAAATTAGAAAAATAAACCAAAGGTAGCAGGGGGAGCATCGGAGCTATTATTTGGGCGCTTTATTTTGCGGCAATATTGTTGTGTAATCATTGGAAACAATGATTTTCGAACACAATAAATTATGAGTACGTGCCATAAAACAATGTTAACCCCACACCAACTTTCAGTAAATTTGTGACCAAACACTGCCGTTAGAGATGTAAATTAAATTAAATTTAATTAAGTCTAATCTTAATGGTGTTAATCACTTGGTATATCCATTTTTATACTCTGTACTGAAAGTAACATGCAAAGTATTGGTTTCGTTAAGAGCGTCGACCATGGGCATCGACCATGGGCATCGACAAAATACTCGAAACTACAAAACGATGCCAAAACGGTGCCGAAACGATATTTTTCGATGTTTTCTCTACCAGGCGAACAGAAAAATCAGAAAGCGGCTGCCGCAGTTAACAGCAGAGGAGCGCATTAACAGCACACTGTTGTGCCTAACAGGCCGCTGGAAGAGCAGGCTGGTCCCACAATGTTAACATAACATATGATGTTAAAAGTGGCCGTCTAGTCTTGCGGAGGCGCCACCACTCAGCAAATGAGTACTTTTAATTTCCGATTTCCGTTTAATTTACGGCTGATTTATTAAAATTGTAAACTATTAGCCCTTGCGTTGATCCACCCATCAAGATCAACCTCTGAGGAACCCATTTGGGAATGACACAAACTCTTTGTTGGCCGAAAAATGTTTGAAATATATAAAACAACAAAACTCAGCTGATCTTTGTTGGATGGGTTGGGTGGCGGAGATGGCGATGTCTGCTCCTTCGCCTCCGGCTCCGCCCAGTACTCCAGTTCAAGTTCGTTGATCTTGACGGTCAGTGCGGCCAGCTGCTGGTTAACAATGCACAACTTCCCATCAGTCTTCTTGGTCTTCTCCTGGTTGCCTAGTGCTAACTTGGCCGCGTACAGCTTCAGCTCAGTGCGGCGAAGTGTGGCTAAGAATTTTGTTGGTTGTCGATTGTTGGTCGAGGCGCTGCTGATATACCGAAGTTCCTTCGCTTCCGATATTTTCTACTTTCGGCGTGGAGCCCGATGCAGGGCCGGCAATGCACTTGAAAGGATTCGTTTCACTCATCAAGCGAAGGAAAAGAAAAGCGAATTGGTGGGTTTCGAACAAAATGTTCGCCAAATATTACTCACATGTTTGTATTTTGGATAGATCTACGAGTATGTCTATTCGGCTCAGGAACAAAATATATTTTGAAGGAGCTGAGCTTGAGAAAACAGGGCCCACCAAGTGCTCCAGCTCCAGCTCCGGCTTTTCCCTTGGAGAAGGGTATTCTGATGCCTGCCGAGGTTTTGCGCTGCGAAGTTTTGGTCTGGGAAACTTTTCTCAAGTTGAGAGGGAGTTATGTTTCCACAGCTGCCACCACCTGCCTCCTGTCCTCCTGGATGTCTGTTCATAAGCCATAAAAATGCCAAAAACTCATTGACTTATGGAGGCATTAGCCTGTGCGTCCCAAGCCCCGCGCCACATTTCCCATAAATTGGCAGAGTTAATGCCTGGAGGAGGGAAAAATTCAAATTGGATTGCTCAACTATACCCATAGATATAGGTATGCATATACATATGTATTTGTATACATATATATATACACAATTTGTATTACTTATTACTATATAAGCGAGACATCTATCTATACGCGTATATAAATTAGCATTTTTGTGCGACCGACGGTCGCCTTGGAATGGTTTATTAATGGAAAATTAAAAGCAATAAAAAACAGATGTGCTTAACGTGGCATATTCCAAGCTTCCAAGCGGGGAAGGCTTTCAGTGGCGCGGTGCAGGTGGTGGAGGGGCCATGGCCATGGCTATGGCTCTGGCTCTGGCTATGGGTTGCAGCTCATCAGGCTTTCTGGGTGGCATGGCGCACCTTTTGCCAAGTTCGGCGACTTTGCTGTTGTCGTTATGAAAATTACTTTGCTCTTTGCTGTTGTGGCACTTTGACTGGGGGTCAGAGTGTGTGGCAGGGGGGTTGCTGGTGGGGGCGGGGTGGAAACACTTGTGCAAAAAAAAAACACCGAAAAGTAGAGGGAGGAAAAAATAAAGTTTTGCATTTGAAATTTTCGTTAGTCTGTTGCTGCGTTGCCTTCAGTCCTCAGTCCTCAGTCCTCAGTCCTCAGTCCCCAGCTCGCAGCTCTCAGCCGTTTATGCAGTTTATCATTTCGCAAACTCCTCTCCGGTGGCGCCCCATTATCCGCCCGCACCCATCAGCCGCGCTGTGGTACCACCATTCAGGTGGGTAATTTTAATTTTAAGCTTGAGTAATGACAATATTTACTTCCACTCTATCGTTATAGTCAAGCGGTCCGACGCTTTAATGTCATTTTGATTCGAGATTTTGCCACTTTGCCCTTGGGGCTCCATGCTGAGCTCCAGCTGTCGTCCACACGCCTCCATGCCGATGCTGCAGCGTGGCCTTACGCATGTGAAAGCCAACAGATTTTTGCAGATTTTAGCAGCAGAAAAATAATGCAAATTGCTTTGCTTTGCTTTGCTTTCTTGTGGCCAAAGATGGGAGAAGTAAAGTTTCAGCTTGAACAGTTTACTGCTGTACAATGGTGGAGCTCATTGATCAGCTTCTGAGGACTTCTGCAATCGATGAAAAATATCTACAAAATATCCCTCACATTACTTCAACGTTTTCATAGCTTGGAAACTTGTTCCCCCCGCCATGGCGTGGGCTCAAGTAGCTTTCATAAGAATGTACCCGATTGCACTTACGCGCACAAAGCAGAAATACATTTTATGGCCAAGCAGGAGATTTACACCAGCGCCCCACCCAACCCCCCCGCACGGGACTCTCAGAGTTCTGCCGACAACTTTTCACAGTCGAAACAATAAGATGCATCCGTTTATGGAACTTCTGATAGAGATTGCAGAGCATAAACAAGCGAAACATTCGCTCAACTCGCACACACGCAGGGGAGGGGCTACGGCGCTCACTCGCTCCAGAAGATCAACAAAAGTCATAAAAATATAGATATAAGAATGTACGTATGTGTGTACTCCGATATGGGTGTGTAAGTGTGTGTGTGTGTATATATTTGGAGCGTAGGACAATTGAAAGAAAAAAAAAGAAGAAACGTCGACATTGTCTATAGAAATTCTTGTGTTTAACAGAAAGATGAGAAAAATTTCAGCGCTTGTTAACAATGCAAACACACACAGAGGCTGGGGCACACCCACACCCACAACCTTGCCCTGCCCCCTGTCCCCAGTCCACAGTCCCTGCTCTGCCTCCCAGAACAGTTACACATGACCCGGCTGGGTGGGGGGAAGGGGTTGCACGAGCATGTTTGAGGGCGGTGGGAAAAGTTCAAGGCAAGTAAAAAACAAAAGCAATTGGCGCTGCCCCACCTCCCACCTCCCAGCTCCCAGCTCCCAGCTCGTTTTTTAACGGCTGTACTCTCACACAGAGTGCTGTGATTTTCAGCAGACACTTGGCAGCACCAGGAAGGATATGGGGGCACCATAGGTATATGTTTTGTGCATAGCTGGGAAGCACCTTGGTTGCCCGCATGTCACCGCAAGAATCGCCACGAAAGGGCACCCTAGTATGCCTTTGCCTCAGCTCAATACAGATAATAATATAAATGTAAAGCTGCGTCTCTTTGAAGTGTGTCTCTGTGGCTCGATGGATCTGCAAGGGTATCTCTGGCTTCGCCGCTGAGCTCAGCATTTCGTAATAATTTTGTGTTGTATTCCTTTCTCCACAGGTCCAAAGAGTTGACTCGTATCTTAGCCAAGATTCGGCTGTCTAGGTGTGGGGCTGGGGGGCTGTTGGGCTGCTGGGAGCATAGTCTAGTGTTCGGGGGTTGTCTCAGAGCCGGCAGAAGTTCGGCTAAAATGTGAGCGGAGCACTAATCTCGTTTATGTTGCGTAAAATGCATGTAATTCGTGCAAACAAAACGCTCTCTCCGCCACTCCGTGTAGGCAGGCAGTGGCAGTGGCTGGGGCACTGATGCATAGATACAGCTGTGATAATTGTGTGACATATATGTGAAATGAATGGAAAGAACGCCGGCGAAAAAGGCATCAAGTGCGTGAAATGTGACGGGGCAAAGGAGGCAATTCTTTGGGGCTCTCTGGGCCTGGGAATACCCTAGACTTGAGCAGGGCGGGAGCATACCTATAAATTTGTTTTACATTTTTATTTGATTGCCTGCCTTCGCTTGATTTATAGGCAGAGCCGTCTCCTAGTAATTATTTATTAAGTTATCCATAATCTATCATTAATCCTCCATTTATTTATCGTTCGCTTTTGTACTTTTGGCTCTCCCATCCTTGGGGTTGCCATTTGTTCAATCTTCAGTCTGTTGGTTTACTTTGCTCTCTCCTCTTTCTTTTACTTATTTCTTAAGCTTTTGTCCTTGGATCCTCGCACTCTTTCGGATCAGCTAGGCTCTAGGGCACGCCGCCATTATGCCATTCAATGTGAGATGAGTGAGAACATCAATGAGCAGCACAAAATTATGAAGCTCATCAAAATGTGCGCTGAATTGTAAAATTGCCGCCTGCCGAGCAGCAGGAGGTGGCAGTGTGGCAGGCAGCAGGGGAGACCAAGTTATGTGTAATTCTTATCTGAGGCAATTAAAAGTACTTTTTTCGTTCTTTTTGACTTCCGCTGCTGCAGACGTCAGTGGCACACACAACAAAGGCCCAGGCTATCATATGAACACGCACGAGATTGGGGAAGACGTTGCTAAAGGTCTTGCTGGCAGGGGGCAGCAGGCACTGCCGGGAGCCTGCAAAACTTTAGCCTTTTGTGCTGATGTGTTTATTCATGTCGGGTGCCGCCTCCGCCTCCGCCTCCACCACCGCCTCTCCCACGATTTGTCACTGATTTGAGGCAAACATTTTACGCTGCCACAAATATTTGAGTATCTTTGCCTATGCGTTTCTTTTGTTATACTTGCGGAGACACAGAGGGCGACGCTTATTACATAATTCGTATCCGATTGGAGCTGACGAGAAAACAAGTGGAATGGAATATTTTCCAGCACTTATGTGGAAATTGTCACTTGGAATATGTATGCCAAATACTTGGATCCAAGTACTTTTCTGTTGGTTCCTATGCCCAGCAAAAGGAAGCGCAAAAGGGAAAAGGGATCCCAGCGAACATCCTGCTACCCTGCTCAGACGTGCCGCATACCCCTCCCCGACCCAAAAAATACTCGTACGTACCATAAATCTGGCATTTAATCAAATTGCCCAGGCCGAAGGCCGCTGATTGATTGAGATGTCACACTAAACGCGCTGCCGCTGTCGCTTGAGAGAATTAACAAAGAGGGGGAAAAAAAACCAAAAAAAATTAAAAGGAAAACGCATCAAAAATGCCAAATGAAACATAAATGTCACAGGGATCAGGGCACCGGGCACCGGGGACGACCGCAACCCGTAAAATGGATTCAGGTTGGGGGGCTGTGGGTGAAGAAAATGTAAAGGAAATAATATCCATTCCATTTGGCAAGCCAGCAGGCAACCCTGCTCGTGTGCGTTTGTTTTGTATTTGATAAGCATGAAAAAATGCACAAAAAACAGAGAATTGTTTTAGATGGCAGCGGGATGGGCGTGGGGGTGGTGGTGGTGGTGGATGTGGACCCACTGACTGACTGACGGACGTACGAAGGCAGCAGCCTTCGCCCAAAACAGAATCCTTAAAAAATAGTGCTACTTAAAAGTGAAAAGTGAAACAGAAACAGCAGCAGCAGCAGCAACAGCAGCAGCAGCAGCAGCAACAGCACAGCAGCGTCAGGACGGGAGAAATGAAAAGTGGAAAAGGAGAGTGGCATGGAGTGGGAATCGGGCGGGGGAGTGGGTGGGTGGGTGGTGGAGGGCTGTTGTGCGGGTGTCAGTGGCCAGCAAATGTTTTATCGTTTATACTTTTTATTTCTGCGTTTTTTAAGTTGGAAAAATGGGCGTCGATTAATTTAATAGAGACAAAAAGCCTTCGCACACAAACGAGCCTCGACTTCGCATTCGTAAGCGAATGGCACCGAGAAGGGGAACGGGGAACGGGAAATGGAAATAGTGAGCGGGTGTGGGTGCGGGTGTGGCTGTGGGTGGGTTTGGGTTGTGTACACGAGGAGCAGCTGAAGCAGTGGGAGGACCAGGTAGCAGCGCCCAAAACTAAATTGCATGCTGGTCCATTATCAGAAAGAAATAATACAAAATAAAATGGGAAATAGGAAAGAAATTTTAGTGTTGGCTAAACAACAGTGTTGGCAAACAACAGTGTTGGCAAACACATGCAGACATGTGACTCCAAGCATTAAAGTAAAGTCTGCTGTAAAGTCGCTTGGAGCGCACAGCACTGCCCCCTGAGTGGTGTGGCCTCTTCATAGCTCTTGAGCTCCCATAGATAACGAGAAAGGGGAGCAAGCGCTGGTGAGATGACCATCATCAGGCCGGGCTGACTGCTCTGGTATGGAGATTACCCAACTGACCTCTGGAATGGCCGACGAAGTTCGGTGAGGGCTCCCAGCAGACCGGCCAAGGCTCCCGGGCAACTTTTCATATCAAACAACAACGATAATATAAAATAACAGACATTTGTCCAAACGTTTAGCCATTTATTAGAGGCGACCCTCCCCCCGCTGCGCCTTAGGAGAAAGAATTCAAAAAAAGACAAAAAAAAAACACAAGAAAAAAAGGAAACAGGAGTATCGACCCATTAGAGGGCATGTGTTGGTGTTGGTGTCTCTGTTAAAAATATATATACATAAAAGAAAAACAGCCAGAACAGAAACAGAAACAGATTGTAGACTGGAGCATATAAAACTAATGAAATCCTTATTAATATGCTTTGGACCTTTGCTATTTGCTTTGGCCGCCCTGCCCTTGTGGCGTCGTCTCGCTGATGCTGTTGATGTTCCCTCGGCCAGCCCCGTTCCGGACACCAGAGCCCCGCAGCACACAACAGCACAGCACCAAGAACCCAAAAAAAAACAAAAAAAAACTCAAACCCAAACGAGCAAATTGAATATGCAATGAATTGTAAAACGCAAAAGTTTTGCATACAACCAGCAAAATATACACATACAGACACATATAGATATGCGAGTAGGTATAGGGCACAAACATATAGTGTAAGAGCAGGGTGGGGGCGTGGGGGAGTGGCAGTGGAGCTTGGTCAGCTTTGAATAGAAAAAATGTACGCACATTTTTCAGCGCATATTATGTAATTTTTCACATCTCTCCATGCTCCATGCTCCATGCTCCAACCCGACCCCATTCCGTTGCGACTGACCATTTTTTTATGCTCTTTCTGGTTCTGTCTTTGGGTTTTCCATTACATTTTCTTCGTTTTCTTTTTTGGTATTTTGCTTTTCAGTTTTTTCTTTTCTTTTCCTTTCTCTTCTTTTCCTTTCCTTTCGGTTTGTGTGGCCAGAAGGGAAATGCGTCCAATCAGCTGCCTGCAGCTGTCGCACGATTGGCTGTCTTCGGACTCGTGGCGCCGAAATCGAAGCCAGAAAGGGACCTCATTGCCTCCGTCTCTGTCTCTGCCTATAGCCATCTCTTTCGTATATGTGTGTGTGTGTGTGTGTGGGTGTGGTTGGGGACAGCTATTGATATCTGATGCGTATTCAATAGCTTTCGATGCGGAGGAGCTCGCGCCTGCGTCTCCACGTGGGGGTGAAATCGAGCACTGCACTCAGCGACCAACCCTTTGATGCGTGTGTGGGGGCCACATGGTGGAGCGAATCTGTACGTGCCTGTGTGTGTGCTGGCGTGCGTGTGTGTGGCTGGTAGGAGTGTCGAGCGCACATAGGGTCTAGGCCCAGCCGCTTCTGTGTGCGTGCTCCGAAGGGGCTTCCTCATATTGGTTGGTGCCTGTGGGATTTTTTTCAAGGCAGAAATTATTCCCTGGTGTTTCTAGAGGCAACTTTAATTGAACAATCCATTGAATTCTGTCCTATCCATAGAAAATGACTTGAATGAACATCGAATGTCGAATAAACATTTTCTCTTTCCTCCTGCAAAGGCCAGAAAACAAATGAAAATGCTGCCAAAGAGAGCGGCAATAGAAACATACAATTTTGTGTTATATTCGAAATTTTACAACTCACTTTGACTGTGAAACGCAGCCAATAGCGACCAACTATAGCTCATCGCTGCAAAATATGCGATTTAATAAGCCCAAAGTGAAGTTTTCAATCTGCTTTTGTGGATACCAAGGATCCCAAAGGCTTTTCACGACATTCGTGTTGTAAAAAGAACAACAAAATCGATCAGCGAGGGATTCAAATGAGTGGCTTATGAAATATATTTATGAGATATACATATGTTTATTGTAGCTCTCAGCTCGTTATTTTCAACACATTTTTCCACACTGAAATAGATTTAATTTGCTGCTGATTTGGCCTATGCAACATACTTTATTGTCTGCACATATCTCTGATGAGATTCCATGGATTTTATTTATACGATACATTTGGAAAATAACACAAATAATAAATAATTAACAAATAAAATTAAATAATGCAATGGAATAGGCCAAGCATTTTGAAAGTAATTTTGTGTAGATTTTTCCATGCTGTTTTGGTCTGGAAAATAATTTCGAAAGCCCAATGGAATCACATGCATAAACATGTACATATGTATGTTTGTGGGTATATATACATATATATATATACAACTCTTCGGTAGCCTTTCCACTGCTGCCTCAAACCCTAGAACTGCCATCATGGCATCTTGCTCTACGCAAATGTGCCAATAAAAATACTTAAACTTCATTAATAAACAATTATGTGCTCCGTTATTGCGAGCTAAGCGCAACGAATTAATGGCCCTTTGTCGGCTTCAATAATTTTAATGTGTTTCTGCATCAACCCCAACCCGTCTGATTCCCTCTGCACTCCTCGCCTCTCTCTCTCTCTCTCTCTCACTCTCTCTCGTAACCCATTCTCACACCAAGCGCCGAGTGCCGAGCGCCTGGCCATGCCCACGCCCCCACAACTACCTTACTCTATCGCTGCCCCCCGCCCCACCCCCACCCCATAAAGGTCCATTAAAATGCCAATGTGTTTGCTACAATGTAGCAGACCATAAATTAAGGGCCACAGTCAAAATAAACGGCGAAAAAACCTACAAAAAAATTATTAACACTCACTTTGTGTGTGTGTGGTGTGTGTGTGGTGTGTGTGTGTGTGTGTGTGTGTGTGTGTGTGTGTGTGTGTGTGTGAGGCCTGACTAAATAGGAATTACGTTTATATGGATCACAGCTGCTCGACTGAGGGATACCATGCGACTGGCTCCTAAAAGTAGGCAACAACTAAGCACGACTCAAGGGAAATGTCTGCGACTGGAAATGAAGACATATGTACACATATGTATGTATGTATAGGGTGGGATATAGCAAACCGACTTGCAGCAAGTTCAGTGAAGATATTGACGAACTGGCACATTCATATGCAGAAAAATTATAAATATAAAAGTAAATCAAGTAAAATAAATATGAAGTAAATAAACTTAATAAATCAATAAATTAAATTGAAAAATCATAAAAAATCGAGTTGTATAGCTTACGGATTATTGTGATCGATTTGTATATCATATATATATATACAAAACACGTTAAATACAGCCAACTGATTTCCAACCATTTCAGGGACTGTACAGACTGATGAGCGAGAGATGCTACCCCCTGGCCCACTAAAATGCCAGCAGCCCATGCCAGCGATGTGGACGCACCAAAAATGATAATACATTATCAAGCCCAAGCATTAATGAGCTGAAGCTCAAACACAAATACTCTCCTGCTCGTGTTCCTGCTCCTGCCTCCTGCTCGTACTCGTTGAATGTTGCCGAAAAAGGGTTCCAGTCTGTGTTTGTGTGTGTGTGTTCGTGTGTGTGTGTGGGGCGTTAGGGAGAGCCATTAAATTTATGGGCCGCAAAAAAAGGACCAAAAATCAACGACAACCAAACCAGATGAGCATCCTCATGGCGGGAGTGGGAGCGGTAGAGGAAGATAGAGAGTATCAATGGGTTTTAGCGCTTTGGCCCACAGAATGAAATGAAGTTTCTCTCGGTGTGTGTCTTTGCGGCGCGCTGGCATCTTGGATGGCAAATAATTTTATAGCATATTTTTTGGCTGTTTTTATATTTATTACATTGGGGACTTTCCATTGTTACGCATCGGTCGTTCCAAGCAGCCACACCACCAAAGGCAAGCGAAGCCAAGCCCAGCCACCCACTCGAACCACTCGTAGAACCACCCAGCCACCAGCCACCAGCCATCAGCCACCAGCCACCCAGCCACAGACAGCACAACGTTGACAATGTCTTGGAAGATGTACTGAAACGAGACCATCACCCACTCCCACTCCCTCTGGCCGTGTTTGTTTTAGCTTAAATTAACAAATGTGCTTTTGTGTGATAATTATAATTTTACATTACCTTTTGTTAATTGTTCAACGGCATACAGGCATACAGTGGGCCCTGGCGCCCTGGCGCCCTGGCCCTGCTGCAAAAAGGTGTTAAAAAGACGTAAATAAGATGATGATGCTGCCTGCTGCCTGGCTGCCTGGCTGCCTGCCGCCTTCGTACTTACTCGTATTAGTTTCCAGCTCTCTCGTCCAACCCTTCCAGATGCTTGGGTGTGTGGGTGTGACATATTGGCAATTTGATCATGCTACGTGAATGTATTCCACACCCCTCCCTTCTATTCTCTTCTGTGTGTGTGTGTGTGTGTGTATGCATTAATGGCACAAAATTTTTAATGATGTGCTACGTGTTAAGTCATCTCCAGAGTGCCGCAAAGCCCGGGCCTAACACGGCAAGTGGTACGTGGAACGTGGCAGCCAGTGGCAGCCAGTGGCTGCGCCCATTGCCATTGCCAAGGTAATAATCGTAAGCAACAAAATTGGTAATTTTTGGGAATATGTTTTGCTGCGGGACGGCATCGCATCGCAGCGTATCGCATCGCACCGCAGCCCCCATAAGTATATAATATTGTAATAAGTAAAATTATGTTTTCCCCGCTTCGGTTGTGGGGGGAAAAGGCAGCCAAGAACGAGGCTTTCATTTAGGACCCACCTTAAAAGGTGTTGAATGTTCCCGGGCGCTTTTTTGCTCGCTGCTGGCTGCCGGCTACCGTTTGTGGCTCGTATTGTGCTGGCGGCTGCATCTGCTTTTGGCTAATAATAAAATAGTGTTCGCTGTGTCGCTGCTAATAGGCTTTTTGGTTAATTAGAAATTTTATGTGGCACCTGCTAATGGATGTTTGGGTTCGCCCCATGAACGGGTGTCATTGCGGCAGATGGCACCACTGATCGCTGGCCAGTGTGCTGCTCCAAGTTTGGGGCGCAATTGGGGATTGGGTGTGCCGCTCAACCAGAGCTAGCGAGGCAGTGCCAGTGGAATCGAAGGAGATGCGAGCAGTGTACAGTCCCAGATGGCGAATAATAAACTTTGAGCCATTGCTGTGCTGATCAGTGGGTCCCTCAAGAGCAAGCTATGGCTGCCAGTGTTACCCCAAGCTAGTCAAAAAAAAACTCTTCAAGTGTTGGGTCAGGCCAATATAAAATATATATAACTAGAAAAAAGAGAAACACATAGAGACAGGGTGCGACAGGGAGAGGAGAGGGGAAAGCAAACTGTTTGAATTATTTGCAACATTTGTACAAATTAACTTTATGACCGCTGGCTAAATACAGTCAAACATGGCAGATGCCCAGCAGAGGCAAGCAGTATAGGTACTGCTTGGAACAGGTTGGAACAGGGGGTGTACAGGTGGTACAATATGTATACAACACACAAAGCATAACAAGGCAAACACAAAATATGAACCGAGAAGAAGCGAAAATACCCGCACAGAGAGAGCGAGAGCAAAAAAAGAAAATATATATATATATATATGTATATGTACGAGTATTCTGTCTGTTGGAAGCGGAATAAAAAAATAAAAGAAAGAAAATTGTAAACATTGTTTCCGCTTCATTGTTGGAACCGGTGCCGGTTCTCGGGACAACTTGTCACTGGCGACAACGATGACGATGACGACAACGTCGCTGCTCAGCCGAGATTCAGTGAGAGCAGTGCCAACCAATCAGCCACCCAATCAGACTAACAAGCCAGCACCAGGCCCAGGCCCAAGCACAGACCAGAAGCAGCAGCAGCAGCAGGGCACTGCTTGCATTTTAGAGCAGATGTCCTTTACGGTGCCTTTGCCGGGAACAGGTGCAGGTGCAGGTGCAGGCCCAGTCACAGTTCACATTTTGTTTTCTTACCGCGCTGACTTTATTTACACGGACAGGACAGTCCGGGACGGGACCGGCAGCAGCCGAGTGCTTGAAGAGCACAACAGAAGGCAGAAATTGAGGTTGATATGGTTGGCAGCGTCGAATCCCGTTCGCCAAACTGCAGTAAAAACTCAATGATTTAACAATGAATGCAGCGCGTCAGGACCCGCTGCCCTCTGCCCGCTGCCAGCCGGCAAGCAGGCCAGGCCAGCAAGCCAGCAAGCTGTTCAAATATATGACAGTCAAAGAATGACAAAAAACGAAGAAAGAAAGAATGCAAAAAAAAAAAGAAACGTAAAATGAAAGCAAAACATTGACAGACAACGTGAAGGACCAAAGGGATAGATGATGATGGCTCACAGGCTCCTGCAGCCATCCCAGCCCCCTGCCCCCTGTGCGTGCCGAAGGACGACCCACTCTTTGCTTGCTGCAGAAATATGAATGCCTCACCGGTTCAAAATGAATTAATAATCAGTAATTCTTGAACAAAAAGCAGAAAAAATAATGGCCTAGGCCAGAGCCTCGGCTCGGCTTGGCTCGGCTCGGCTCGGTCACAACGTAGCGGAGCAGAGCACTGAGAATGTGAGAAGAATCTCTTGGCAAAACGTTGGTCTCTGTCTGCCTGGGGGCTTCACCATTCGACTCCCATGCTCCTCTCCACCTGCAGTGACAAGTACAGCCGGACCCGTACCCGCACCCGTAACCGTAGCCAAACCCGTAGCCGTACCCCACAGAGGCCATTCTGCCACCGAGCGGTGGTTGACTGGTCTGTGACTGATTGGCGCAGCTGAGCACCTGACTGAATCACTCGGAGCAGCCACCCCCCTCACCGTCCAATCCAGCAATCCGCCCATCCACCGCCTAAGTGGGCTGGGACTGAAAAGGCCATGG
This sequence comes from Drosophila tristis, assembly GCA_018150885.1. Lineage (NCBI taxonomy): Eukaryota > Metazoa > Arthropoda > Insecta > Diptera > Drosophilidae > Drosophila > Drosophila tristis. The sequence continues at coordinate 2,979,723 of JAECWT010000215.1, read as the reverse complement.
ATTTTAATTACAAGAAATTGTTTGCGTTTTTTTCTTTCTTTCTCTCTCTTCTTCTTGTGCTCCGCTCCGCTCTCGCTCTCTCCTGTTCCGTTCTGTGCGCTTTACAAAAGGTTTTGTGGCCCCGAGTTCGACTAAAACAAAAGCCGCCAGAGTTATAATATCTAAATAAATGCACACATACATATGTACATGCATACATACAAATATACATATACAATATATTTGTATATATGTATTTTTGCGGGAGCACTGAACTTTGGCGAATCTAACGAGTGTGCACACACTGGCGGCCAGTGTTGCATAAGCACTGCTTGTCCTGCTTCTCGCATGCCTGTTGCTTCCATTCATAAAACAAATTGTATTTTATTACCAAATAAAACGAAAAAAAGAAAAAAAAAAAGAAGAAAAAAAGCATCTCGTAAATGAAAGCAACTATTGTCACATGATATGGCTCGACTTGGGCAATAATTTTTCCACGCCACGCCCTTCACAATGAAAAGGGTTCGACACTGACTGCGGCGACGGCGACGGCGACGGAGACGGGAGCCTCAGTCGTGGATGCCATACAAAAGGCACAGGCGAAAGACCACAATGCCACTTGACAAAAAGAAAAACAAAAAAAAAAGGCAACAAGAATGGAAAGAAACCAAAACCGAAACCGAAACCGTAAAAGGTGTCTCGAAATATATAAAAATAGCTAAATTTATTGGACAGTCGCACGCCACCCATTTAATTTATATTTATAGAAAATAAACACCAGAAGCGATTCCAGCCCCCATTTCAATCCAGACGCATGCAAGAACAACAATGGCCAAGGCAACAGAAGTTCGCGAGTTGGCAGACCCTGAGAAAAGGGACAGTTTTTTGCCAGCACCAGGAGCACGAGCGAAGGTCTGACAGGAAACCAACTTGAAGTTTTTCTGTGCTTAAACATGGACAAAATTGACCAACTTCACCAAGAGTTTATCAATTGAAAAATACACTAAAACAAATGCATATTTTAACTCTACAAAATATGTGATTCCATTGTATATGTGATATGAACTTTGGTTTGCAATAGCCAAACTCTTAGCCTATCCTCCTGCTGCCTCCTGTTCTGCTGCTGTCCAACATCCCAGCATCGAGTTGCCAGCCTCTTCTGCAGAGTTTTCCCTCTATTATTCTACCTACACTTTCTCAGTCTCTGTCAAGTGGGCTCCGCAATAAATTAGCCTTCTTTCTTTGAAACTGCCTCTGCCCCATGGAAGCGCAACAAATTAAATGTCAAACTACAACAAAACCCCCAAGATAAATAAAAAAAATGCACAAAAATTCACACTTTCACACTGGAGATTCGGGGGGAGGCTGGACTTTTTCTTCTGTATTAAAAATAACACACGATACAAGAAGAGCAGCGACACGCGTCACAAAGGGTCTCGGTCCACACAAAGCATTTGGAGGAGGACACACGAGGCACGAATGTGGCAAGAAAATTGGCTACAAAAGATGCTAATGATTTATTTAATCGATTTGACCATGAACATATGTCCTCCTTTGGGGACTGGCAAGGAGCGTGTGAAAAATGGCAAAAAACACCCAGGAACTGGGGGGACATCCTCTTCAATTTCAGTTCGTTTTTTTCTCGCCCACTTTATTCGTCCCCCATAGATATTTTTTGTAGCCTTTGTCCGATGCCGAACATGAATGCAGTCAAGTGTCTGGGCTGATCTTTTTAATAGTTTCTCGGATACGCAACGTTGACAAGGGTTTTGGACAGGCGAAAGGGTCAATATTGGACACGAGCCGCTCGAAGCACCAACGGAATGGGCACTGGGGGCGCTCGAAGTGTGGTCAAGTGTAAGTCGTTTCGGCTTTGCTGTGTAAATTATGTTAAACGTTTGTCAATTTGTGTGATTTGTCTTGTCCGTGTCCGTGTCCGTCCCAGTGCCCGTATCCGTGTCCGTGGATAAGGTGCGTAAAGGGGTTGACTGTCCCTGGTCACGCGCTATTAACTCCAATAAGTGTCAAGCGATGGGGTTGGATGCCATAGGTGTGGATTTGTGGCTATGCGTGCTGAGCGCCCTGGCTGAGCGGCTCTTCGAACCTTTTTTCGGTGCCTAAGTAGTGCCCCTCAAGGCTGTGTCTTTCCTTCCACTTAGTGGGCGTCTCCTGCACAGTGTTTGATGCTTTTTCTTTGTTCAATGAAGTTCCTGCCCACTGGAATCGTAGGCGTAATGGTATCTTAATGGCGAGACTTAATTTTACTGCAGCACTCACCCCATTGGCTGGAGATTTGCCTATGCTCTGCTGCTAACTGATCGCTGGGATACCTGACAGCAGTTGCCCTGCTTGCTTTCGCCTACGAGTTGAGAGGCTTCTGCGCTGCTCTGCTTTGGTCAGACATTGATTGAGCAGCGGCTGGAGAGGAGGCAGAGCAGCGGCGATGCTCGTATCTTATGGAAGTTTCTTTTTGCCTTGCGCCAAAGGAAAATGGCTGTGGCTCGGCCCGAATAAAGGGGGGCGGCTAATAAATCGGCTTCAATATATCAAAGACTTAAATTTCAATTTTTTTCAAATTTCCTGCCATTTAAATGCACTCCTTCGTCCGGGCACCCATCCTCAGCCGGGTCGTTGGGAGGGGGACACGGGGGTGGGGGCTTCGGTCCCGCATTGTTATGGTTTGGTTGGTAAATGGTGTGGACTCTGCGACTGCGACTGCTACTCCGGAGTGGTGTGGAGTGGCGTGGCGTGGAAGCAGGGGGTTGGAGTCGTGGCATTTGCTGCAGAATTGCGCCTTTTTGAGAGAGCTAAGAATTGAATATTTTTCTTTTCACTTCGGCGTTTTTTTTTTCGCTCTGCTCTGGCGACAGACAACGACGCAATTCTTTAGCATTTTATTTCAATTTTCTTCATTTTTTTTGCCGCCCGCTTTCCAGATACCCGGCCAAGAGGGCTGTACAGCACATTTACTGCCTCATCTATTTAATACCATAAATAATTGCATCTAATTAAATATGCTCAAATGAAAATGTCCGCTTTTCTTTCTTATTTTCTTCTTTTTTTTTTTCTGCGCTCTGCTCTCCGCCCGGAGCCCAGACCGTAGCCGTAGCCGTAGTCGTAGCCGTCGCCAGGCTACGTGCCAGCGCTGGGCTGCAGTTGACGCGTGATGGAGCGAATGTCATTCGGAATGAAATTCAAGTTCTAATTTGGACCGGCAGAGAGTGTTCAGAGAGCGAGAGGGGGGCAGTGGGAAAGGTTGGGTGGCAGGAAGAAATTAAGTAGCAGAGGGAAAAACCAAGCAAAAAAAAAAGAAGAATTTAATAGTTTTCAATTAGGAATCGTTTGCAGCCTTTTCTTTTCACACCCACCTACCCTGGTCTGGTCTGTTTCGTGTCTCTCCCGCTCTCCCGCTCTCTCTCTCTCTCTCGGCTGTCGCTCTTATTGCCGTTCCTTTGTGGCACACACTTGACGCCACAGTCCCGCTGTGCCCCGCTGCCACTTTTTTCCGCAGCCAAGTGTCAAGCAAATGAAGTCACGACTCGTCCTGCTCCTGCCCACACTCCAGCCACTCCAGCCACTCCAGCCACTACTGCTTATCAGCTACCCAGCAAGCGCTCATCTAGCGAATGGGGTAGCTTGGGCTGGCGAATGTGGGCCTAGATACGTCTTTATGTGCATGCAGATTTATTCCATCTATTATTTGTATTATTCCTTCGCTTATGAATCGATCAGGTCAGTGCTAGTCCATTTTATTATGCCGATTCCATGATGAATAAAGAGAAGTGAGCATGCTTATCCAACCGTTAATGGGATAAACATTGATAGAGAGGATAGATGGGATAGGATAGGATTGATAGATAGAATAAACATTGATATAATCCAACAGAATGTCGCCACACCGAGTCTCTCAATTTTTGGAATTTATTTCTGCTCATTTCTTGCACGAGATAATTATTAAACAAGTACACAAAAATAAAACAAAATAAAGCCAGATTCGACGCTACCTTCGTGGTTCCTGGTTCCGGTTTCTTTGGCTCCCCATCTCTCCGTATTCTCTCAGCCCAGCAAAAGCCTTGCAAACGTCATCAACCAGTCGAATCCCCTCTCCAACATATCCAACATTCTTCTCTGTGTTCTATTGCTATTGCCATTGCTGTTGCTGTTGCTGTTGTTGTCTCTTGTTGTTTTGGCTGCCTTCCATTAAAAATTCAACGTAAATTTTATTTTATTTTAATTTGCGCTGCAATTCTTTCAGCACCTCCCTCCGACTCAACTCCCCTGTCCAAAAGGGGTGTGTCTTCATAAAGACACAACGTCGCCGAGGTCTCTTTTTGTTGCCTTTGCTTTCGGTTTTCTGGTTTCTCCTCTTTCTTTTCAATGATGTCCCGTGACCCGTTTGCCACGTGACTCTCAGTTGGCACTGTCTGCGTGTGTGTGTGCGTAATTATTGTTTTAATTAAATGAATAAATCCAGACAAAATCAATTGAAACCAAATGTTCGGTTGAAAAAAAAAAGAAAACTGCTTGGAAATCACAAGGTTACCATTACAAAACTGCTTGGAAATCACAAGGTTACCATTACAAAACTGCTTGGAAATCACAAGGTTACCATTACAAAACTGCTTGGAAACTTCTTGCGTATCCAGACAGTCGGAAAGTGACTCGACACTCAGACACTCAATAATCAGTTGCTAGACATATCCACTCGGCTATATGTACATAGATCTATACTCTATGGGCTTCAAATGTGCGTATAATCAACCAGTTTTCGGGTAGCTGCAACCACTAAAAGATAGCACTGAAATAGTTGCGCTGTGCGGCTAACTAGTGCCAGTAACTAGCCGCAGAGCAGTGCTTCGATTAGAAACCCATAAATAAGCCTGCAAATACTTGCACAAAACTTTCAGAGACATTTAACTTCTGTTTTCTGTTTCTGAATCGGAATTTATGGGGGGCTCCAAGCTCCCAGCCAACCAAAACTCCAGCACGGACTGAGGGGCAATCAATGCTGGGACCAGGAACAGGAGCAGGGCCAGGGCCAGGACCAGAAACAAGTCAAGACAGTTACTTAAATAACTTTGCAGCAAGCAACAAACTGAAGACACAAACAACAGCAAACAACGAGGGGCAGAACGATGGAAATTAACGGCCCAGCCCAGGCCAGGCCGAGGCCAGGCCAGGCCGAGCCGGGCCGGGACCAACTCCTCCGTTTTGCAAGTACAGTACTCCGGGGCCAGGAAGTTATTGAGCAACAGCGACGACGGTGAAAGGCAACAGCAACGCTCTAGACGCGACCTAAAACAACAAAATCAAGACGCCGCCAACGCCGCCGTCACCTGCCCCACCACCTACCCCGGCCGACTCCTCCGTAGACCGAAAGGCCGCGTCGGCGAGGCACATTTCTGGCCCCAACGATGGTTCGATGAATTTATTACTTTTGATGTTCAAACACGAAAACTGCTGCAGGCCATAAAACAAGGGCCAGACCAGACCACCCAGCACCCAGCACCCCACCCCACGCCGACGAATTTCGCCAATCTGTTCACTGCCATCCATTCCAGGAGACTTTGGCAGAGCACAGCAAATGCTATTAAAAGTTTACATGTCTCAATAGAGTGTTAAGAGATTAGTTGGCATAAAATATTTGCAGAATTTCAACGGAAAAGTTAAGATGCCAGCGAGCGGAGGCAATAGGGGAAAATTGGCAAAAATAAATGGGAATTGATTGTGCAGTTGGCGCAGAGGGGAGCAGCAGCATAACCAAAGTTATAGTTATGGAGGGGAATTTGACTTCGAATCAAATTGAGCAACAGAACAGAAATTAGACAAGAATTAAATGGATTAGAAGCAGCGAATAGTTAGCCGGAACAAAAGGAAATTCACGAGTTTAAATGGAACCAAATTAAAAACTAAAGTAAGCAAATATATCTCAGAATTGACTGTGTAAGTTCCACATCCAAATTACGAATTTAAACGGAACAAACTTAAAAACTAAATAAAAAAAAAATAAAAATTGATTGTGGAACTTGATCCGTGATCGACAATGATCATAATAAATGTTGGACAACAACTGAGCGATAACATAAACAGAACTTTGTCCCTGGATGGCCCTGGCATGCGGCATGTCTGACATTGTGAGCACTATGTAGGGGCATGGGCAGGGGCAGGGGTGGGGGCACGGGCACGGGCACGTAACAAACATGAAAACTAATTGCACGAACAGCGATCTGGCGTGTGCGATATGGTGTGCGAGGGACATACTATGTATGTATATAAGCGAAGTGGTTGCGAAGGCGGGCAGTTGGATCAGTGGGCACGAGAAAAATGGCACGTTACTGCAGTCTGTGGCCGGTCGCATTGCTCCTGGCGATCCACATTTGCCGCGCCGAGAAGCCCTACAGCGTCGACCTGAATTCGTTCGATCAGAACAAGGACTACGAGAGCGATGGCAAGTGGGTCGATTGGGGCACGCTGCGCATGAAGAAGGTGTCCCGCAACAAGTTCGCCCTCGCCGGCGACTTTGAGTTCAAGCTGAACATGGGCGACGAGCAAGGGGTAAGTTAAGGCACTCCGAAGTAGTCCTGCCACTCACACTGCACTCCACTGCTGCCTGCCCCACATTCAGATAATGCTGCGGGTGTTCGCCTACGACTCGAATGCCGGCCAGAAGGGTCCCCTGGTGATGAACATGAAGAAGCCGTTCTGCAAGTTCGTCAACGAGGACGAGAAAACCTATCCGTATCTGCAGAAGGCCTCCGACCTGCCCGAGCAGGGCGACTGCCCCTTCCCCAAGGGCCAGTACAAGATCGACAACTATGAGCTGGAGACCGAATTCCTGCCGGACGACGCCCCCAAGGGCGACTACCTGCTCGAGTTCACCATCCTGGACAAGGATGTCGGCGTGGCCGGCCTCATTGGCATTGTCACGCTGACCTAATGCGACACTCGCTCCATTTCAGCACTTCCCCGTCTCTCAGTTGTGTGTTTTTTTTTTGTTTTTTTTTTAATTTTATATTTTGTATTTGTTGTTCTGTTTGTTGTGTGGTTTTTTCGGGTTTTTGGGTGGATCCATTCGACACGACAAGCGTTACGTTCCATGCTATCTATGTATCTACTTACCAGCCCTCTGCTCACTATGTGTAGGCTACTTTTTTGTTGTTGATCAGGGACCGCAATATAATGATTATCGCTTTCAAAGACAAAACTACGCGACTCTGCAGCTGCTGGGGGGAATGGGCGTGGGAGTGGGTGCTGGTTGCTGGTTGCCACGGGCTGGATGTGGGCACTTCGAGAGTCAAGTGCAACGCACTCGCATGCTCGAAATGACAGGCACAAATAAAATCGAGCCACACAGTTTATGCTTCAACACCTCATCTAATTGAAATTTGGTGGCAAGCAGGCAGCCATCCTGCCATCCTGCCATTGCTGCCATTGCTGCCATCCTGCTGTGTGTGTGTGTGTGTGTGTGGCATTTGTCATTGACAAAGCAGGTTGGCAGGCAACGCCCATCAGCAGCATCATCATCCCAGGTCCTTGCAGCGTATTTAATGACATCTCTCGACTCCTACCCATTCTGCGCCGCTGTTTTTTTTTCTGTTGCGTTGGTTTTTTGCTAAAAATGATTATCTCTGCATTACGATCCATTGATTCCACTTAAGCACCGCTAGCGTTGCCGTTACCGTTACCGTTGCCATTGCACACACGCTGGCAGTCAGACAGAGGCGTCTCTCTCTCTCTCTCTGGTGGCATGGAGTGGGCGTGGGGCATACACATGCGACACTTAATTAACAAATATGCATTACAAACACCCGCAACGAGCGGCAATTGGTTGGTCATGTCAACCCAGTATACCACCCCACCCCCACCCAACACCACGGTATGCGTATGAGTATTTTTCCCACCCAAAAGACCAACTCGTTGTTAACCCTTCTACGTGCAGCAGCAGCAGCAGCAGCAGCAGCAGCAGCAGCAGCAGCCCTCCCAGTGCGCGGCTCGTGTGGCAGCGCGGGTTGCATGTGTTTAATTGAAAAATCATATGCAGCGCGCATAATTATGTTTATTGCAATAATCCGATGCAAATTTCCCAAAACTCAAACTGACACACAATCACCGAAATGCTTTAGACGGTGCCTGCCACCACCGATGGGCGGCAGCGGGCGGGCCCAGGGGCGTAGCTAAAAGGGGGCCAGCGCCCTCCATTACTGTGGGGAGGCCCCTTAATTAATATTGATATTTAATTTTAGTTTATATTTTAGTTCCGTACACATTTAGCGCGTAATTTCCATGAATTACAAATGAGAGCCCTGGCGCCCCCTTTGCTAAATGTTTGACTATGCCCCTGAACCAGCCCCATGCCACAGCCCACAGCCCACAGCCCACTCGGCTTCTGCCCCTGGAAACCGTGGCCGCTGCAGCTACGCCCTTGCGCTTTTGTGCATCTCCCCCCTCACACCCACAGCCACACCCACACCCACACTCACACCCACACCCAATTCGTGTCTGTATTTGTATCTATGCATAGCCGTGGCTGTATCTGCATCTGCATCTGTAGCTGTTGTTTTTAGCTGCTGGCGCGCATTAAATTGCACTTTGAATTGCACATTTCAACGCCTACTGATTATGACAGATAATTATGTTATCGAGTGCCGCCACACGCCGCAGTCAGCCCTGTCCGCCTTCCTCGTTCCACGTTCCACGTTCCGCGTTCCACTGTGCTAACTTTGTCGCTGCCTCTGACACAGTTGCTGGCTGCTGACTGCTGACTGCTTGCTCCTGACTGCTGACTGCTTGCTCCTGCTTTTCCCCTCACATATGTGCGTAGTGCAGATCACACATGTATATAGTGTGCCAAGCAGAGTGCTGCACATAGCAAGGGAATAGCTGGGATAGCTGGCATAGCACTTCCGATGGCAGATCTACAAAAAACTATACGAATATCGTTTAATGATTTATGCAACTTATGAAAACAGTCGTTTAGTCGCTTCTTCTGATCTGGATAGCTCATTCCCTCCCACAAGCTGCCACCAGAGGCGGCTCCTTGCGACTTGAACGAATTGAAGTTTGAGCCGTTGCTAAAGTCAAAGTCAAGAGAACTCGAATCCACTCTGTTTGTCTTAGGGGACTCATACATATACACATGCACATGCACATACATACTATGCCATGCCACAGTACAGCGTGCCTCATACCCATTATATTCCGCTGCCTCTTTGTGCTTTGTGGTGTGTGTGTGGGCGTACCTTGGGCGCAGGTACACATATTTTTAATCATCATTAACAATAATTCGAGAAATACTTTTAATTTTTTTCTTCTTTTCGCTGGGCATACACACACACACACACACAGAGGGGGTGGGGTGGGGGTGTCTGTGCGAGTGTGAGCCTTTTCTTTTCTTTTCCTTTCTTTTCTTTTCGTATTCTCGTACGTACGTTTGGGCACGGGTATTCCCCTTTCTATTCGCGCCTCAATGACATTGCACTTACTGTCGCCCCTGCCCCCTAAACCCGTCCACCGTCTCCGTGCCATCCACCACTTGGCCGCTCTCCTCCAAGATTTATGTGAATCCCCCTCTGGGGGATTGCTTTCGACGCCTGTGCTCATGTTGTTGTTGCTGCTGCTGCTGCCTCCAGTCCCAGCCCCAGTCCCCGCCCCAGCCACAGTCCCAGCCCCAGCCACATCTCCAGCTACAGAGGATCTCTGTGTACAGTCTTAGGTTCGTTGTAGTATTTTTTCTGCCACTTTCTTGTGTGCAATATTAATTATTATGGGCGCCGCCACCCACACAAATAAATCATAAATTAAAAGCCAAGACCAGGGACCAGGAAGGCGACTGCCAACTGGGAGTGGGACTTGCGGGTGGGAGTGGGAAAGTGGCCAGCCACACCCACCCTCCTTCGCATATCACCCTCTTAGACAATTTTTATCATTAAACGCATTTGATAATTAAAAATTGTCATTTTTTAGCAGCTCTCACACACCCCCCCCTGCCCCCTTCTGCCCACACATTCTGTGGTGAAATATCATTTCTCCTCCCATACAGAAAACTTTGGAAAAAAATGAAAAAAAAAACAACAAAATATTAAATTACCAAATGCTCGCTGATGGCGGGGGGTTGGGCGGGGAGAGGGGGTTAGCTAAAAGGCATTTATCATTTTGCCAACTGTTTGTTTGATAAGGGAAAAAGCAAACCAACAATGAACCAAACAACAACAAAAAACCAACAACAAGAGAGAGACATAAATAAAAATTAATTGGTGAGCAGAAAAATACAAAAAAAAAAAAAAGGTGGAAAGAGTACCGCATAAATATTACTTAAAATAGATTCGGGAAAGTCCGAAAAGTGCCAAGCGAATCTGGGGTAATTTTTCCGACTAGTAGAGAGCCAATCTCCGCCGATGCCACTGTGACTGTCACTGGCCCTGGCACTCACAGTTCCACTTGCTGTGCCACTTGCTCTGCCAGTGCTCTTTCATTTACCTTAATTTCTGTGCCATTTGTAGGGTTTCATTTCATTAAGTTTTACTACTAGCTCTTCGATGGTCCACAGATGAGATTCCCGCCCCGAATGGCAACACAAACAGACGGAAGACAGCCGTAAAAAGTAATGCAAGAAGTGGAAACCATTATAATTGTTGCTAAATGAAGCAGATAGACAGGCGAACAGACAGCCAGTGAGCCGGAGCCGAAGCCAGAGACAGAGACAGAGCCAGGGACAGAGCCAGCAAGTTGACTGCTAAGCAAATGTGTTTCCAATTGATAGAAGCCTCAGCGTCAGCGTCAGCTGTTGCCGCCTGCCCCAATTCGAAATGGCTGGCCCCCGGGGTTGAGGCAGGGCTGAGGATGGTTTGCCACTTTTCAAGTTTTCTTTTTGCCAGAAATAGATCTTAAGCGTTTAATGGCAAATTCATTGAATGTAGCATTGAAAGTTAAAAGATTCCACCAGAGCAGGTCAATAGAAATGGGCACAGAATTTGTTGCTGTGATATCCAATTTAAATTTTTTACTTAGAGTTGAAAAGAGTGGTAACAAAGAATCAGAGGCAAAGAGCCCAATCAACAGAACCCCAACGTGAGAGCTATGGATCAATCATTTCACTCTGCTAGGACACCAAGCAGCTACGCGAGGCGCAGACTGCACCGGAAAAGCAGAAAAAATCAAGCAGACCGCCAAGCAGTGCACAGCAACTGGATGCACTGCTTTGGAATATAAACAAAGATGCTGAAAAGAAATCCCAGAACAAGGTAGCCAAGCTACGATCGATGCATTAAACATCTTATTAATAATATATTAATAATATATAAAAAATCAACTAAATAGGCAAAAGAATACCCACCCCCCCCATTCACGTGACATTTCTTGGTAGCGCTTTGTCTGGCAGTCCCAGTTTTGCACCCTGGAATAAAACGCCAACGAAAGCGATCAGAAATGCCAGCTAAATAAAATTTCCTATAAAATTGAATTCACTACAAGAAAATCACCAAAAACCGGTGAAAGCCCTGTCGGTAATCTTTCTGCCCGAGGGGTTGCGTCTTCAGACTCCAATTAGAGGAAGTTCGGCAGGTTGTTGAATTCTTTTTTGGTTTTTGTGGCCTTATTTGGGATTGCTGGCATACAATTCCCCCTCTCTCTCTCCTCTCTCTCTCTCTCACGCTCTAATTCTGTCTTCACCGCCTTCTGCTGCTCGTGGAGCGTCCTTCGGTTTAAGCCTTGGCATTTTACGCGCTATTACCACTTTTCGAAGCAATAAAATATTATTAAAATTATATTTTGTCTGCCGCACACACACAGGCAGACGGAGACAGACAGACAGCCAGAAGAGATTGAAAGAGAGGCACACAGAGGCTGTAAATCAACGTCTCGATGACATTAAAATAAAATTTTAATGCCGCAACAGAGAGGAGGAGAAGCCCAGAGCATGATGAAGAGCTGGGGGCAATGGAAAGCAGCCATGCAATTTCCTTGGCGCTTTTCGATCGAAAAACTTTCCCCGTCTGTAGTTTGGTTCGCCGCGAAACGGTAAGGCACGGCACGGCACGGCAAGCTGGGCGTACGAGGGGGCGGCACGAGAGCGGTGGAGGGAACGACTCTCATCATTTTCACCTTGGTTACACTGCAGAGCAGGGAATTTATTTGAATTTATCAGAGCTGCATACGCCCACCATGTCCCGTGTCCCGTGTCCCATGTCCCATGTCCCGGGGCATCGCCCCCAACGTGCGGCTGTGCCGTGTCTGTCTGCTCATTTCCATGGGCTTCGGGGCAAATAATTGTAAATATTTGATACACAATAAGGCAATAAAAATAAAATTGAAAATTGTTCGCTTTGTGCTACGTTGCCTTTTATTATTATTATCATCGGCATCATCATGAGCAGCAGCACTGAGCATCAGCCTCCAGCCTCCAGTCGCCTTATCCTACTCCTGCTGCTGCTGCTGTTCCTGCTGCTGGGCCGTGCCGTGCCGTGCCGATTCCATGCTGTCTGGTGGGGCGGGGGGTGACTCTGTGTCGTAAAGGAAATTGATACATAAGTCATTTTTATTGGCATATTCTTTTGTGTAATTACGTTGCAGGTAATTTAAATTTCCGTTTTCCATTTCGCATTTCCCATTTTCCATTTGCCCATTTCCGCTCGGTGCTTCGCGCTCGATGTACTCGTAATTTATGCCTGATGAAAAACCTATTAAAAACGTTATGCAATTTGCGTAAATCGCATCGATTTTCAGCTTGAATGCAAATCATTTGGCCATCTTTCGAAAATAAAAAGCACAAAAGCGAAAGACCCAAAGACCAGCGAACAGAAAGGATGGGCAATCAAAATTAGCTTATTTTGTGCTGCTGCCCATTAGTCGTGGAGACGCTGCAGCAAGTGCTCAAGCAGGTTCACACAGACGCAGTAGACGACGATGATCCTGAAGCAGTGCATGCTGAAGGCCAGGAAGGCCATGGCATCGGGCGACATGGCTGGCCGAGACCCAACAGAAGCAATGCCACAACAATTGACTAGGAATTTCGAATGTGAAGTTTTTGTTTAAAGTCTGAGGCTACTGTGCGGGGGAGGGGATTCCAAAGTTTTCAATTTCCATCGAACCGCAAATAAAAATGAATATTAAATTAAATATTTCAAGATATTTGCTCAGGGCAGTAGCAGCCCATTTATATGTGCGCAAAAATCAACATAATAACCCATACATGCATTATGCCACAAGATCTGTAATCTGTAATCGCTTGAGGCAGGGCGTATATGGTGCGGATCGGGGGGGTGCGGGTAAAGTCAAGTCAGGTGAAAAACTTTTGCTGCTTGCCACTTAACCGTTCAATTTGGGGTTCCGACATCCTGCCGCAAATTTCTTCCACCATTTGTAGACGCTGCTCAGACCCCTCCAACCCCCTTGCAACGACTACGTGTGTGTGTGTGTTTGTTTGTAGAGCTTTTTTGGTGCAAAGTTTTTGCGGCTTTTTCAATATTTTATGAGTCAAGCTTTTGCGTTAACACCTTAAGTACGCAGGGCATTGCGGTTGCTGTAGATGGGGCGGGGGGAAATCCCACTCTGTGTGTTTGCTTCTATGTATTGGTGTGTGTGTGTGGCAGGAAATAACGCGCAAGTTGCAAGTTTTAACTAGCAAACAACTTGCCCCAGACCAAGTCGCCTACTCCAGCTCCAGCTCCAGTGGCACTGCCACAACCACAAAATTGAGGATGAGAAGGACGCTGACGACGTTGACTGTTGCGCCTGTTGCTGTGGTTGCAATGAAGCATCGAATATTCCACACTCTCCCATAGAATCCACAGAGAAAAGCAAAGCACCCCCCCACACCCCACACTCCATTTAGTCCGTGGCACATTGTAGACGTCGACTACGATTTATTTCCCAGGCAACTTAAGTGCGCTTGGCCCACTCCACCCAACCCCCACCCACGCACTCGCAAGCGCTGGCCAGAAGCGCGCGAGAGCCTTTGAACAATGCCCATTCATGCAGACACGCCCACACACAAACACAGGAGAGCACACACACAGCAGCACACACACAGCAGCACACACACACACATATTCATAGAGTGTTTAAGCGGCTAGAGGGGGGGTGTGGGTGGTGGGGGCCTAACTCAATGAGTCGAAATTAAACAATGCAAAAGATTAAGTGCAGATTTGGGACTTTATCTGCTTGTGCCATAAATTGGTATTTAAGGGATACCTCACAAATGTCTATAGCACCCACACACACACACACACCCACACACACACACACAAGCTTATAGAGGAGAGGCCCCTCAAAGTATTTGGCAAAGTTTGCTTTGCCAACAAAGGATCAGCCAGCAACACCCACGCAACACAACGATATCGCGCCTCTGCCACAGCCACAGCCACTGCCACAGCCACTGGCACTGCTATTCTGTAGGTGGCAACCCTGGCAAAGGGAAAAAACCACCGCACATATTCTGTTCAGTTCTGTTTTGTTCTGCTTGTTGTTTCCTTTCCCAATACAGTTTACCTACAGCGAAGCAGTGGAACAGCAGCAGCAACAGCAGCAGCAGGAGTGGCGCCCACAACATGCACAAGATTAATTGCAATCGGTGTTTGGGCATATGTTTTATACTTTGTCTTCTGCAACTCTACTTCCGGTTGCCGCTCTGCTTTCTCTGTGTATTTTCTTCAGCTTCTTTGTGTGAAAGTTTTTTGCGCTCTCTGACGGTATAAGCAGGAGCAGCAGCAGGTGAGTGCACTTGGCACTTGAGAAGGTAATTAAGCAACTATTTATGGGGTTGGCTGGTTCTGCCAGAGCAGACACAAAACACATGTCAAAGAAACCAAAAGAAACCCACCCCCCACCCACCAATGGACTCCTCAACCTGGAACGGATATGAATGGGGGGATCGGATCGGGTACATTTTAGTTACAAGTTTGCTATTAATATTAAAGTATGTATGGGTAACCAAACTAAAATATGGGCACATTGAAATGACGCAGCAAAAAGAACAAACATTTAAGTGCCACGCCCGACTTGCGCATCTTCGCCCGGTAGCGTCCCTCCTCGGTGATGGGTCCCCAGATTTGCTGGCTGAACAGCCAGAAGACGATATCGAACAGGAGCACCGCCACCAGACATGTGAAAATATTCGCACCGAACACACCCACAGCCAGGTCCATAACTGCCGAGGCAACAGGCGGAAGCTGTGCTCCGCTCTTTGATCGAACCTCTGACTGGACTTCCTTCAGTCGTTTGTCCAAACGCTTGACAATGTAGGGCTCCATGTGGTGCGACAATATCCTCACATTCCTGGGCTTGCCCTTTTCTGGGCGGCCTGCGCTTCTGCCGCGTTTCTTTGCCGTGTCCTTCATTATATTAATCACCATTTTCTGCATCTTATTCGACTTCTTTGTGGACTTATTTACCGACTTTTTTACAGACTTATTTACCGACTTCCTTGCCGACTTCTTAATTGACTTTTTTAATGACTTCTTTATCGACTTCTTCTGCATTTTGATGGACTGCTTGGCGTTGCTACGCTCCTTGATGTGAGGCAGGTCGGCGGTGGCACTTAGCTCCGAATCGCCAATATCGAGCTCCAATCCATGCCAATCCTTGCGCCCCATGGGCCATGGCAAGCTGTGGGGGCGCTGCAGTTACAGGCTGCCTTTGAAGTCGACGCATAAAGGTTCAATAGAAGCTCGGACTTGGTTCTACGGAACGATGGCCTTGCACAGAATTTTGTGTGTTCAAACTTGTGATCTTGCTTGGCAGCGGTCACTTTGGGTTGCATCCTTGACGGTACGGGGGGCATGGCCATGAACATGCATGCCGTACTGCCGGGGAAGAAGCCTCCCACTGGCGGCTGAGAGTCCGCCAGCAACTTGGTCTTGTCCCTGCCGACCGATGGCTTTGCAGAAGATTCGATGGGCTGTGACGTTGGCTTGGCCGAGTGCCGATTGACAGATGGCTCTGGCGAGTTACGATGTAGCTTAGTCTCCCCGATCTCAGCATCGGACTTTCCAGACTGCGAAGTGCTGTACGAGGAGTCACTGGTCGATGGCGAATGAAGTTTGTCACACGACGAAGGCCACGACGCACACGAATCCTCGTCCGATGGTATCAGCCTGAAAGCAGCGGTACGACAATTGGAATGCCAGGCAATTAGAAAACACTTACGTCCTGTGGTGGATGGGATGCCATCGCGGCATGGTTAATTGTAAATTTTTTGTTGTTTGCAAATAAAATGTATAATAATTGTGTCTACCGAATGCGACAGAGCGGAGTGAAGTGGAGTGGAGTGTCGGGGCCTGCTACAAAACTAAAACTCTATTGAGGGATACTGTGAGGCATACCTGCGGAAGTGTGTGATGATGATGATGATTGCTGATCTTGCATTACACTGCTTGAGTGCAGCTCTGCATCCGGAAGACTTTTCCAGCCAAATGCCGCGTGCCTCGCTCTACTTGGACAGTCTTATATATGGATACATATGTATAATACTGCTGCCACATTGTTGGTTTTCATGGCTCAGATGCTGTGTGCTCGGCTGCCTCCCAGCGCCCACTCGAGGGCTGTTTCCCCGGCCTTACCCAGTCTGTTTTTGCTCCCCTTCCCGCTGCTATCGTTCGTTATTCAATTTCATTTGCAGACCAGCGCCATAATTCGATTGCTCCATGTCTTAATGCCATAATCTCAAGGAAGGACATGTGTTGGGAAGCAACAATAGCAGCACAGTACTGTGTTGCGTTGGCCTCCTTTCATCCGTTCATCATCAGGGCAGCCAGCACACCCAACACACCCGACCTTATGGCAGCCTCATGACTGTGGCTGTGGCATCAACACCATATCACTTTGATTACTTTATTATTGGTGGGCATGCACACCACACCACACCACACCACACCGCACCTTTGTATCGCATTTCGTATGAGGAGTGTGCTCGTACACGTACTGCCCCAGCCGCTCTCCCACTGCCACTCTGCCAGAGTTTTTGGCATTATCCCACTTTACTTATTAGAAGCAATCATACAACACTCTTCAAATAATGCAGAGAGTGAGAGAAAGAGAGAGAGCGGCTGATAGTGGCTGGGCAGAGGAGAGCCTGAGGCAGCAGCAAGCGAAATTATAAATCATTTTTTCCGTATTTCTGTTTTTCTGTTTCTGTTTTTGTTGTTGATTTATGCGTTTGTTCGATGCCACTCACTCCTTCATTGTATCTCTGTTTCGTTCTTGCTTTCTTTCTCTGTTTCTTTAGCTTTGTCTCTCATTCTTGTGTTATGTATAAAAGAATTCATACCCTGTTTTGGTGGAGTACCAGAAGTACCACGAAATCATTTTGCAGCTATGGAATAATATTTTTGTTTAATAATAATTAATAAATTAATTAATAATAATAATTCATAATTAATAATAATTATTAGTATTTTTATATTACCCTAATTGCAGATTTTTATCCGCGAATATTTCCATCTATTTATTTATTTTCTGTAGGAATTACCTGCAAAGTCCGAGGGTATTTCATAGTTGGAATATCGAACATATAGTTTTCCTCTCTCCTCCCTCTCTTTCTGTGTACTTTCTCTCCATTTCTCTTTGCACTTGAGCTACTGTTGATAATGAGCCAAATCATTTTTCGTGAGATATTTGGCCCACCTCCCATCGTTCGGCATACAAGTAGCTGGAAAACTTATGCTCCGCTCCCCCCTGCCGAACTGCCAAGCTAGTTACTGTGCCTTTGTCTGGCAAGTCATTCCCTCCCTCAGCACCGCACACCTTAGGCTTTGCCAGAGCGAAAGAGAGACAGAGAGAGACAGAGAGCGAGGGAGAGAGTTTGGTCCTTGAAAGCGTTATAAATCATTGACATGATTAAGCGACGCGGCACGACACGACATCCTTTTGTTGCACGAGTATTCACTGTAGTTGTGTGCGTATGTGTGTGTGTGGGGCAGAGGGCTTCGGAATGGGGTTGGGGGATACTGATTGGAGTAGCAGTGAAAGTTAATCCACGACGGGAGGGATGTGGATGTGGCTGTTGGCCCGAAATGATAATTTAATATCGAAAAATGTTTTTATTGAGTTGATTTGTAAGTGGAACTAGTCGCCAGTGGCACGGGAACGCCACTTGAGTCCTCCCCCGCAGCTTTAATGGTGCATAGTCGGAAGATTTTCAGTTGCAATAAAAGAAAATTGTGGAGCAAGACGCTTAAATGTGCGATGGGAATCTTTTTTGAGGTATTTTTAGGGTTTTAGTTTGGAATAAATTCAGTACTAAGTACTGCAACTGGGTGTAGGCCCAAACGCAGCTTTCAGTACTCAAAACTCAGTCCCAGCCGAGTTTATATTGCTTAATATTGTGGGACTAGCAGAAGGTTTGCCCTGCCATCTGGGGGCAGTGTTCTTGTGCGTACCAGAACTTGCTATAACTTTACTTGCCGTTCTTCGATGTACCGATAGATGATCGTAGAATACGAGCCGCTGATGTGGGCACAATTTATGCGTTGAAGCTCTTTTGCATGCTCTGGCTCTTCCTTCCTTTTGGAACTCTTCAGCGCTACATATGTGCATAGATATGTATGTATGTACGTGTGTAGAATGCCACTTGGAAGCCCTCGCTCTGGCTGCCAACATGCGAGTGCCGCCGAGTACTCGTGGCGTTTCGTTTGCCTTTGCACTTGTTGTCGTTTCTTGCCTCGTTTCTCACAGCATTCCAGTCCGTTCCCACGCCCATGCCCATGCCCATTCCCATGCCCATCCCATCACCACTCCATGCCATGCCATGCCATGCCTATTCGCACCATCCAGCCGTTACTCACATCAAACATATTTATGTGTACTTTAAGAAACTTTGCTAATATGTTAAAACTGTTCATTGACACCAAAAAATGAGCAAAAAGCGTGCCAGCGCAAAAAAAGGCGAACAGAGCAGGAGGCTACAGCTCAAGTGCTCTCCCGCTCTATCTCTCTCTCGCTCTCTCTCTCGCGCGCGAGCTGTTTGAGTTTCAACTGCCTGCTCGTGTGGTGGGGTGGAGTAGCGGAAGAACACTCTCTCATATGTGAGGCGCGACTGCTTGCTGCTGCTGCTGCTGCTGCCTGTCAGTGTTTGCAGTGTTGGAAAACACAAACACAAACTGTGCGCTTATTAAACGGCAGATGGCAGGCCAGGCAGCCCACTGCTTCGCCCCTTCGGTGCTGTTGCCTGGCAAGCAGGGCGGCATGGTGGCAGGGTTGGCAAGGGGGGGAGGGAAGAGATTGGTTGGCACAGAGTTCTAGTCAAATAGCCGAAATAGAAACAACCGAAACAAACTTTGTTTGCCGCTACTGCAATATTAACTGTTAATTATGGCCATTCTGGCACCCGCCCGACCGCCCCCGCCACCAGGGCAGCCCTCGAGAGCCCCATCTTCGTCTGTCAATATTGGTTGAAACACTTTCTGATAGCCGAAATGCCTTTTGAATATGACCGAACTCGAACACGAACCGGAACACGAACCAAGGAACCGAACCGAAGCGAAGCGGCCAAAAGTTATGCAATTGCACAATTGCAATTGCCGCCACGGGGGCACAGGGGCACGGGCATGGGGCACGGGTACGGGTACGGGCATTCGGCATTCACTATTTTATTAGAAAAGTTTGCATCGACCAGCCGGCCACTCCAGCAGCACCATTCAGCACAGTCTACCCCAATGTTTGACTTTATGCGCTATTTTTTAATATTTATTATGGCTGATTGCGATTCCTCTCAAGCCGCCACCATCGCGCCCCACGGCATGGCCATGCGGGACGGCGCGTCCACTCGTCTGTGGGGGTGGTGCGGGGATATCGCCGCTTATTGTTTGCTTTGCGGCGCACCAGGACCAACACCAAGGAGCGGAGTAGCAGGGAGTAGCAGGGAGTAGCACGAAGTAGCAGGGAGCAGCAAAAAAAGAAAGGAAAAAAAAAAAAACACATTCTATGGAAATGTAAAAGTTTAGACAGAGGGCTGACTGCATTCACGCATTATAATTTAAGTGAAACATAAATATTGATGTAATAAATTAATTTCTGTTAAATTGAAAGATAGAGCCCCAGAGACGCAGAACTGGAGCCAGCACCCAGGCAGATCCATTCAGTTTGTGGCTTTGATTGGAATACTCCCCCCTGCCTGAGAGGTATGGACTGGCAGGGCCAGCAGTCGAGTGGCATTTGGAACGGGAACATTAGCTACAAATAAACAATAAATACACAGAGCCTAGCTGTCAGAACTGATTCTGTCGTTGAGCCGAAATCGAACTGAAATCGTTCCGATTTTGTTTTGCTTTCCTCCCAATACCAAATTTGAAAGCACACCTCAAATCGCGCCCAGAGACATGCCACCATTTATACGCGACGACAAGCAGCCGGCGCGCTGGTGTGAGGAGATGCTGGACAACCAGGAACCGAACGAACAGCCCCACCAGCTAGCCAATATGGACATGCATATGGAGCTGCATGCGATCAGTGTCACCGTGGAGAATATGCGCGCGGAGAGAGTGCGTATACAGCAGATGCTGGCCGACATTCAGCTGCGCATTCAGCGCTCGGCCCACCTCAACGCGATTCAGAGACTCATCGATGCCAGGGAGGCGCTGGGCCAGCAGCCGGCCACAGAGCAGCTTGCCCGGCAGCAGAGGGCCCTCGACGAGCAGATTGACACAATGATGAGCGAATATCCATGAAGACAAAACAGCAAACAAATCAATCAGCAGCCCGTTTAATGTTCAACGCTTTAAATATATTTTGTTTAATCTATTTTACTCTAGCTCTCAGCAGCGAGTTCATCATGCACTCTTCAATGTCTTTTCCATTTACAGGCGGTTTGTTTCGGCCCCGCCCGCTCTCATGTGCCCGCCGGGGAATAGTCGGATTTTACTTAACAAATGACGACCGACAATGGGCCCGGACTGGAGCCGTTCCCTGGCTCTTGTGGCTCTATTAAGCGCATAAAAATTTGCCAACCCATTGTCTTTAAATGGAAAATTCAATTTGTGTTTGGCATGCAGGGGAAGAAAAACATTTCCCAGTTTTTGCTTTGCCCCCCCAACAATGAGCATTAGCAGCGAAGGGGAGTGGGCAGAGGGATGTAGAGGCTGGTAGACGACATTTGATGCCACTGCATTTGTCGGCATAAAGTATAAGCAGCCCTCTTACAATTGTGTAGCCCTAGACATGGACCGGGAGCTGAAGCTGGAGCTGGACCTGGGCCCAGCTGAGTCGCAAATCTTGGGCTGGTCCACCCCCCAACAGCGAGTGTTCCGCCGGAGCTGCTCTGGCGGCTTTATGCTTTATGCTAATTTGAAATTCAAATTGATTTTGATGCTGGGACTGAAGCTGGAGCTGGGACTGAGACTGGGAATCATTTTGTACAATTCCCCATGGCCAATTTCGATTCTTGTTTGCTTTTCGTTACTTTTGTTGGACTGAAATTAATTGGTGTGAAATGGAATTATCAACCTGGCTGTGATTTGCTCGCCGCACAGCCGCTGAGCTGCTTTGAAGCTGCTTTGGGCCAAGTCCTTCACCTGGGCAGTGTCCTTCGGTCCCAGCATAGTTTATGAACTATTTATGGCCCCGGGGGACGCAGGGGAACTCCGACCAACAGAGAAGACCAACTGAAGGCAAAAAAAAAAGGTCAATGCTGTCAACTATGTAAAGTTTGTACGGCATAGGGCACAGGACACAGGGCACGGTGCACGGTGCACGGGGCACAAGGGCTGCACATAACTTCGATGATGTCTTCGACATGGAGTGGAGACAACAGACAACAAAGAGCAGACATGACAGGAGTGCGGACACGGGGCTTCGGGGGGAACAAAAAAAATCTTCGTTGGCCTGCAAAGTTTGCAATTCTTGTGGGAACACTTGATCATAAGTTGCACATTTTTCACTGATTTATTCTGCTCTTTGGGCATGCTCCGCACTACTTGGCTCCTACTGCTTGCCTGCTTCTGCTGCTTGCCTGCTGCTGCTGCTTGCCTACTTCTGCTGCTTGCCTGCTGCTGGAAGTTGCATTCTTGATAGCTGCACGAGTCCCGCCCGGAAGCGGAGAGGTTGCCTCGCCTGGTTACGGTTGTTGTTGATGTTACGGCCCGGCCACTTGACTCGGTCCAACCTCGTTGCTGCTCCTGCTCCAGCTCCTGCTACTGCTAATGCCATGAGCGATGCATGCATGCCGCTGAGTGTGGCAAAAGAACTGTTAAGAGAAGAGCAAAACTTTGCAACTTTCGCCTTATGCCTTATGCCCGATGTCCCCCTGCCCCACTGTCGCCCCCGCACAAAGCAGGTAAATGGAGTCGAATGTAGTGGCTAGATAAAGCCAAAGGAATGCCCGGCATGAGGGGGCCACATAGCACGAGGTTAAGTCACATGTTAGCCCCAGCAGTTGCTTCGTTGGGTTAATCCTTCGCCTCGGTCAGGAATGTGCTGCCATAGCCAAGGGACACAAAGGCTGGCAGTCTCATGCTCATGTTACCCGCCAGGAAATTGTGATTGGACTTTGAATAGATTTTTTAATTGAAATTTGGCACAAGTTGCTCAGAGTTTTGTTGCAGTTAATATAATTAATAATGCACATCTTAGGCAGTGTTCGACTGGCTGCTGTTCCCTCTGACTCTCTGCCAACTTGTTGTGCAATCTTCAGCCAAGTCCCGAGCAAATCAATTCCCTTTAGTGGTATTCCCTACGCACACACCCAGCCCGGAACACACAACACAACCCACACGACACACCGCTGATATGCCACAAATTTGTCGTTGTCGTTGTTGCTCTTGTTGCTCTTGTTGCTGTTGTTGTTGTTGCTGTTAAGACAAACACACCTTCGGGTGCCTTTTTGCAAAGAGGAAACAAAGTTGAGGCGAACGGTAGATAAAAGTTAGTTTTTTGCTCACTTCAAATGCAGAGCCAAGCAGAGCAAAGCAAAGCAGAGCAGCCCTGCTCCCATCTCTGCCCTCTCCTGCTCTTTCACGACTGTCATGTGTCTTCCACACACACCCACACACACACACGGTGGGTCGGTCGGCTGGCTCACTTTTAGCTGTGAATCGTGTGAATTATTAAAATCTAATAAACCACAAGATTTTATGTAGCACGAAATTCGTTCATCGTCGTCGTCGTCGTCGTCGTTGTCGGCGTCTTGCAGCCAAAGTTTTGTGCGGTTTTCTTTGGTTACGCTATTGAACCTTAAATTAAGTTTGAACATAACTTCCGGCCAGGCTTTTCCTCCGACACTCCCTCAGTACACACACATTCAGACACACACTTCGCTTGGAGAGGATACCTTTTCCTGGTCGTGTTTACATAGGTACGTTTAATTTTCCTGCAGCGCACTTTTCGGCGCCATGCATGAAACATGTGCGTCCCCCCCTTCAACGCAACAGCTCTCCACCTGCTAGTGTGTGTGTGTGTGTTTGTTCATAAATTTTCTTAATGTCTAAGTGTGAAAATCTTTGCCGTTCGATGGTGCTTTTCACACTTTCCTTTTGGCCTCCTGGCCGCATTGGTCCTTGGTGCGCTGGGCTTGGGGTGGGGTTGGGTGTTGGGTTTGGGTTGGGGCCAGTGAAATCAAGCAGCAATGTGTAAACTTTCAATAGGTTCGTTAAAATTTTATGATTTTCCCTATGTGTGTGTGAAGGCCCCCGCAAACGTGTTGAAAATTGTTGAGCCACTTCCGACCAGCCCTCGCTCCTTCCTGCCTCCTTCGGATCCCCTCAATTTCCTTGCCATCGCCAAGTTTTTGGCTTTGAAGTTGTTGCTGCTCCACTTGTTGTCGATGAAATTTTTAAGTTTTCCTGGCCAAAACTTTTTTATGCACTTTTATTGGTATTTATGAAATATTTAACAGTTGGCAGGAAGTGGGCGATGTGAAGCAGTAGGGCCAAGCAGTCGATGGCGTGTGTTCTTTTCCGTTGGTTTGGTTCGTGTATTTTCCTGGAGCAGCTGGAGGAGGAGTTGTGATTGATTTGAGATCTAACACAATAAAAAGCTCTGTCAGCTTCTGTTCCTATTTCATATGAGGGTTAAGCTAGCATATGTCCTACTCCCCATTATCTTGCAGCAACTCCAGAGTTTCTTCATCTCGGAAATATTTCTGTAATGTTGCCAAAGTTTTGGTAGCTGCATGTTCGGCGGCTGGTCTTTGACAGCTGCATGTGCGAGTATGGAGATGCCAGAGAACCCAAACCCAAAACCCCACTTGCCTCCTTTGGATGGCCTGGCTAGCTTAATGCCTTTGGGGCTTAGCAGATGATTCCAGGTCCTCATCTTCATTCTCATTCTCGGCTTGTCTGGCTGCATGTAGTCGCTCAAGATGGCAACCAAAAAAAAGTTTAGAGTTGAACGAAGAAAAAGAACAAGCAGGAGAAGAAGTAATAGCAGGAGCAGAAGCAGAAGCAGTAGAAGAAGCAGAAGCAAAAGCAGTAGCAGTAGGAGTGGGTGCAGATGAACTTGCACTGCTTGCAGGTAACAGCAGCTAGGGCAGCTGTCAAAATGACAGTTGAAAAAACAAACGAGGTGTCGGCTGGTGCGGGCGGGGGAGGTGCTGTGTAAAAAGGGCGTGGCCAGAGGGCAGCCGCTGTGAAAATTATGCAAGATTTCACCAAGTTTGGCTTGAAAGTCTCAGAAGTGACTGTGCTCCGATGTGTTGCACCACCACACCACCTTGCATGCAACACATTTCTGGACACGAAAGAGACACGCCGGAAAGTACGGCAGGGCGTGTGGCAGCGCGGAGAAGCACAAAGCAGCAGCCCTGCCAGAGGAGAAGAGAGTGAACTTTTGACTAAACTAATTACAATATGCGAAAAAGAAATCAAAGCCAACACTCGAGCACTTCTGCCCGTACACGCCCACAAGTGGTTGCGGCCCCTTTGTGGCTGCCACAAAAAGAATGAAAAAAATACACCCCACCGACCCGCCAACCCGCCAACCCGCTCCGCTGTGCCTTCTCTTTACTGTATGACTTACAGCCATTTCCGTTTGATGTGCAGCGCAATAAAAGGCGATCGGCCAGCACAAAAACACAAACCGAACTCGTCTTGTGTCGCCACTTGACTTTTCCATAACAGCAGCAGCAGCAACACGCTGAGAAAGAGAAAGAGTAGGCTTAGAGAACATAGAGACAGAGAGAGAGAGAAGAGCACTTTTTGCACGCATTTTCAATAAATTTTCTCAAGTTGGCAGCGATTCGAGTGCTCCATTGTTGTTCTTGTTGATTTCTGTTCTCTGTTGTTGGATTTTATGGTCTGCCACTGCCACTGGTTTGTTTTTTTTTGTATTATTTTTCGGTTCTGTGGGGTAAGTTTGGGCGGGGCCTCATTGTGGCTGCTGATGAGATTTGAGCGTGCGGGGGGGAAATTATAGAATTACACCGCAAAGTTCGGCAGAGGCGTTCGAGTACATCGCGTCCCTCGACTTTCATCTTGTTTATTTGGAATTTTGATTTATTGTTGTACCAGGAACATTCCTGATTTTAATTGTTGGACATTTTGCGCTCTCCAAATTGTACTCGAAACTCTTTTCAATGATGTGCCCATGTATTTACATAGCTCATTATCTTATTATTATTACTTTATTATGCATATTTTATTTATTATTTTGTTTTTATTATTGCCGTATTTCTCCTGGTCAGGCAATGCTCAGGTCTTCAGTCAGTCTGCGTCTCGCGTCTGGTGGCACGCTGAAGCCCATCAGCTGAGTGGCGCTGATAGAGCAAGCTTTGAGAGCAGATCCACAGCGTCTCCTCATTGCAGGCTGGGAGGCCCCTGGGATTCTTCTCAGAGATGTTCAAGAAGAGGATCTGCATCAGGATCTGGCTATGCTGATGGCCCTCGCAAATATTGTGCTCTGTGGGATGTTTTCGTAGCGCCTGAACATTTTGGCCCAGGCAGGGTACTGCCAATGCTTGATGGGACGATCCTGCGCCTGGTCCTTGCCCTTATCCGAAAGCCTCCCAAGGCAGGCTTGATGCTGATGACAAGGACCCGCTGATGTTCTCCTTGTTGTGTGTTCTTTTGTTGCCCAACCTGTTGCTAGACCTGGTTGGCCTGTGACGTAGGCGCCTCAGGCAGCCCCAACACCCTCTCATTCGTCTGCCCTTTACCCCGCGCTTCTCATAGCTCCCGCAATTTGCCCACGCACTTCCCCTGCCAGTCCCTGAACTGAACACCAAATCAACCATGCAAATTTCTTAAGCTCACCACAAGACGGCGCCGCCTCCGCAACACCCGGAAGCCCAGCATCAGCCTGCCCCCTGCACCATACTCAGCCCCAGCCCCAGCCCCAGCCTCAACCGCACCACCTCCGCCAGCTCAGCTCCGCCCACGCACTAGACAAAAAAGCTGAAGCTGAAGCCTGAACTGGGTGCTGGGAGCGGGAGCCAGCGAGGCAGCAAATGCGTCAACTTAATTAGCAGCGTCACGTTTATGCCCCAGGATGGGGCTGGGTGTTGGCGGTGGCGGTGGCGGTGGCCAAGGGGCAAGCATATTGTTTAATATTGTATTCTTTTTTGTTGCTGCCAGCCCCCGTGCCCCCACCTGCCCACCCTGCTCAGCCGATTCGGTTGCGTGCTAATTGTTGCGCCTCACACAAAATTAATGAACCCAAGTTGTTTGCTGTTGTTTCTGGGAGGGTTTTCCTCCAGTTTTCCTTCCTTTTTTGTTTTTTTTTCGTTGGCTACAAATTCCTTAACGGAAATTGATACGTTAAATTGGGCGGGGGGAGCAGCAGGAGGGGGAGCAGGGCCAGGGGACTCTGTGTCTGGTCATGGCTGGCAGTCACCACTTGAATGACATAATCTAATTGAAAAGCCATTTAAGCGTGCTGCATGATAATTTCTTTCTTTTTTTTCTCCCCAGCCCCACCGCTCAGCTATGGCATGGTTTGTTGGGGGTAGGGGAGGGTCTTAACGTGATTTGAATTGATAATTTGAAACAATTAGAAGGAAGTTGTTCAGCTTGCAGGCAGAAGGGCAGAAGGCTCTGCCTGTTTAATTGAATTGAATGAAGTTTGATGCCTCGATGGGGCTTTAAATGCCAGCAGCCAGGCAGAGGGGCAGAGTGAGCGGAGTGTTCATTGAATATTGTTACTTTGATGGCAACAGCAACAGCAACAGCATTAAAGTTAATCAAATTTCGCAGTCTCTTTCTTTGCTCTCTCTTTGGCCGCTCTCTGCCGCTTGCGCTGCCGCTCGCTGCTCTGACGTGACATACGATATTTGAGTTTAGAGTTTTGTGGCTTTTAACTTGATTTTTTTTGTGTGTGTGCTTGCAGCCTCCCCCCTGCCGTGTCCATCCTCCTTCGCTTTGTGTCTGGAGCTGAAGCTGGAGCCTGGCCTGTCGTCCTTCCATCTATGAGGTGTTAATGCTTTGTAAAGTTTACACACACACGAACTAAATGAACAAAAAAAAAAAAAAAAGAAAAGAAAAAACCCCCCCAACAGAAGTTAAAGCAGTCTGGTGGGTCGTGTGGGGGGCTGGGGTTGGCGGGATGTTCCATGCACCGGAGTTATACGATAAAAAAATTACAACAAAAGTGGTAGAGCAAAGAAAAGAAAAATTTCCCAACCACAAAGCATTTTTATGAGTTTCGTGTGTGTGGCTCGCTCTCTCTCTCTCTCTCTCTCTCTCTCTCTCAGTCCTGCCTCCAGCTCCAACTCCATCTCCATCTGTATCTCTCTCTGCGACTCTGTTACCGACTTTGTCTCCGTCTCCGTGTCTGTCTCTGCACTCGCTTACTTTTCTCTTTTGGATTTTAAGTGGCTTTTACTTAGTAAGACCAAAACTTGGCACTAACTTTTGGCAGAAATGTGCACAGGATTTCGAGACTGGGAGACTGGGAGAATGGGAGCCTGGGACGCAGCCTGGGCGGCTGCCACTTTACAGCGAGCGATGGGATGTGAGTTGGATTCTGCTTGGACCCTCTGATTCGTGATTAGCGTTCAGTTTGGCATCGATACGACTGCTTCAACTGCTTCAACTGCTTCGACTGATTCGACTGCTTCGAGCTCTCATTCATTGATGCTCAAGCGGTAATGGACTGGGGGGTCTACAGTTCCATTAATTCTTTGCTGGTTCTTCTAGCCACACTGAACTCTGCGTATCCGCTGCGCTGCCGAATCCCCTTTGCCTCTTTGCGCCCACTTTGCACACAGAAACCCAATGAATATTTTTGGGCACACAGAACTCAAGGGTTTGAATGGCGAATGGGGAGGGCGGGCGGAGCGGCAGAAGTTGAAATAGTTTTATTTCAATTAACAAGAGAAATTCGATGAGTTTATTTTGGGTGTGCTCCTGCTGCTGCTGCTCCTGCTGCTGTCTGGCATTTGTCTGTATTGTCGCTGGAGAACTGGCGTTTTATGCGAGACAAGATAAGAGCTATGGCGACGGGCAAGAATTTAATGCCGGTTTCGTTTCAAGGGTCCACTTCGTGTGTGTGTGTGTGTGTGTGTGTGTGGTGTGTGGGGCATTGTGTGTGCGATAATGTTGACAGATAATAAACTGGGAAAATTACAAAATTACCATCAAACAGTGGCAAGTGGCAGGGTGCATGGGGCATGGGGCAGTGGGACATGGGGCAAAGCGTAGCCCATAACATTTCCAAAAATGTTGTCACATATCCTCGTGCATGCTGGGGCGCTGCGATCCGATGGAATGATGCTGCCTGCTAATGGCGGACCATTGTCGTTGGTTCTTCTCGGTTTTATGGCCACAACTAGCGCCACACTTGGGCGCACGTAAATTTGCCACCACGAAAACTATTCAATTGAAAGTTATTTACGTTTATTGTTCCATTTGATGGCCCAGTCGGCCCAGGCGGCAGCTCACTGGCAAGCTCTGCAGGCTCCCATTGATCTCTCGCTCTCTCTCTCGGGCTATCTCTCTCTTGGCTCGCTGTCTCGTGTCTCTGTCTGTGTGCCAAGATCTCAAAGTGCGTGTCTTGTCTTTAAGGCGAAGCTTTAACTGGCAACTGCTTGATTTATGGACAAATGCCATTAAGCAGTCCGCCGGGCAATCGATTTGGCATGCCTCCACTTTGCTTCACTTCACTTCACTCCTCTTCACTTCACTCCCTTCGCTTTCGAGCCTCTCCAAATCTATACTTCCGTTGTTAATCATTGGCATCACTTAATGGCCCCTTCCGCCTGCCGCCTGCCATTCCTGCTCTCCACGCACAGAGAAATGCAATCAGCCAGACAGGCGCACACAGTCGCAGGAGGCAGCGGCACAGTCAAGTGGTTCTGCTTTATTTTTTCTCCTCCTTTTCTTTTCTTGGTTTTTTTTTCGGGCAACAACGAACACGCCCTTCAATTACAAATCTATGCAGGCCCCTGGACTGTGGACTGTGGACTCTGCTCTCCTGCCTGCGCAGATAATCTGCTAAAGGACTTCCGCCTGGTGCGTGCGCCATGCCCAAGGAAAGCAGCGAGCAAATATATACAGAATAATGGCACGGGGCAGGGGGGGCTGCAGGGGGTTGGACTGCTACTGAAATCGCAATGATATACGGCCGTGAAATCGAATCGCAGGCCGGGCCAAGCACAAAAGGCTTTAAGTGCCCCCAAACTCCGAACGCCAAGCCCCAAAAAATCTCAGATTTAGTTTGTGCATCTTTTTTGCACTGCGCCAAAATTGCATTCCCCGTGGCAGCCGCAGTCCAGCCAGCACTCCCGCAAGGTGTCTGCACTTTTGCAGCTACTATTTCTTGCAGTGTGACGAAAAATCAACAGACTGTAGCCGGGAGGGTGGGCGGTTGGGGGCTGAGCCTTGGAGACTTCTGTGCGGCGTGGCATGGCGTCTTTTGTGCATGGATTTCTTGGCGCGGCGCTGCCAGAAGCGAATTTATTGCCCCATTGTGCCGTGTAGCGTGTCCGCAGGACAACGGCAACGACTCAGCGGGTTGCATGTTCTGGCTCTCTGGCTCCGGCTCCGGCTCTTCCTGCAGGTTCGGGCGGCCCTGGGTGCGGGCTCCTTTTGCTGCTGCTCCGGTTCAGGCGTTGGCATTGCGTTTTCGGCGGCCGTGTTGAAATTGACAGTAAAATAATTGGTTGATTATTTATGAGCAGCGACTTGGCAGACAGACAGACAGACGGACGGGATAGATGGGGAAAAAACGTTTGTTTAGGCCTCATCGAGGCAGAGACAACAGAAGCAGCAGCAGCAGCAGCAACAGCAGCAGAGTGGCAGCAGAGAGAGGAAGTAGAAATAGTTTTCCATTGGGGTCTGGGGCTGGGGGGCTGGGGGGCAGGTGTCCAGGCATCATCCATTAGGACTGTGCTTTGATGTTGCCAGGAGGAGCTAGCGGACAGTCGACTGATTGTTATCCAAATAGTTATTTAAGAAATTCAAATTGTGGTAATTAAAAATGTGCAGAAGGGGCCCGCACCGTACACACACACACACATGAGGGTAGGGTCTGCTGGTAAACCGAAGCCGGCACTTGACATATGGGAGGCACAGAGCCAGAGAGCCAGGGAGCCAGAGGCTAGGGCCGAAAATCAGGGCCAGCAACAGCAGCAGCAGAAGGAAGGAGCACAAGAAACAGAACGGGAAGGAGAAAAAGAGAGAGAGAGAGAGAGGGTGAGAGAGAGAACGAGAGGGAGAACGAGGCCTAGAACCGGTGACGGTGGACAAGAGTAAGAGCTTTGGCTTGGCCTGCGGCTGGCTGTTATTATTTTTGTCACTGACAAAGCAAATCACCAAAAACCAACAAAAGGTCTAACCTCCACCAGTGCCTGCCCCTCTCTTTCTCCAGCAGCTCCCTCAGCAGCTCCCTCCCCATCTCCAGCTCCAGCTCCAGCACAGGCGTAACAAACGACGCCGCAGAAAAAGCCCATGGGCCTAAGCCTAGGCCCAGTACCAGTACCAGTCCGAGTCCCAGTCCGAGTCCCCGACTTGTGACCCTCCTCAGAGCCACTCTCCACACGGCATGGGTGCTGCTGCTGCTGCTGCCAACTGCGGGGCAATTTTCCTGTTGAATTATGAGGATATTTGTTTCGTCATGAAAGATTGGCCCCGCTACCGGTACGGGTACGGGTACGGGTACGGGTATGGGTACGGGTACGGGTCCGAGTCCTCCATTGCCATTACCAGGCTTCTCTTCTAATCCTTACGCACTCCGATCCGTGTCCGTGTCCGGGTCTGGGGCTGGGGCTGGGGTCTGGGTACCAATCCCAGCCAACGGGGGCAACTGTACATTTCTTTTTTGAAGCTTTCATCTTCTGCTGCTGCTGCTGCTGGTGGAGTTTTCAATTTGCATTGCCCGAGACCCCGGAACCCCAGAACCCAAGGCTCAAGCCCCAAGCACCACCAAGCCCCAAGCTGGCCGCAAAAACCCAGCAGCCAGCAGCCAGCACCCAGAGCCAGAGGAGAACGGAACAGAATCGTCAACTTTGCCTTCGTCGTGAGCTTACCAAATGCACTGCAAGTGAAATGCACTCCACTGACTTTTGGGGTCGCCTGGGTTCGTGAACCATGACCGAGAAGGAGAACGAGAGCGAGGAGGGGTGAGGAGGGGTATGGGAATCAGGGTGCCACACATGTAACACATGAGTCTTAGCCCAGGCGGCCTGGACGATTGCATCTACAATTCATAGAAATTTCAAACGATGCGTAAACGAAAACGGAAAATGCACACAGCAGCAGGCAGCAGGCAGGAGGAGGAGCAGCAGCAGCAGCAGCAGCAGCAGGCGACAGCGACAACGTCTGAGGAGGATGACTACGACTAGGACTAGGACTAGCACTAGGACGAACAGGAGAAGGACTGCTGGGAGATTCAGTGGGCAGCAGCAGCGTCCCCTACAAAGTAAACGAATTGTGGGGCATGGCCAAAAATTGCGTTGGCTGCCAAGGGAAAGGGGCAATGGGGCAATGGGGGGAGAGAACAGTGGGACAGTGGAACTGTGGGACAGTGGGATTGGGGAGCAGTGGGACTGGGCAGCAGCAGTAGTGGCAGCGCAGTGCGAGAGCCAAATCCGACTTTGGTTGATGATGAGTGTCGTTATCGTTTTTGTGGAGTTTTGTTTTGTTGGACGCAACACCCAGCGCCCAGCCAGCACGCCATGCAACACCCCATACAGCCACCATACGTGTCCCTGCCCATCCCTCCGTCTGGGATATTCTAACTGCAAGTTGAATTTGCATCTCGATATGTGGCACTGCCCCGAATCTCACTCTGCCACTGACTCTGACTCCGACTCCGACTCCGAGTGCGAGTGCGAGTCCGGGGCCCAGCCCACAAAACAATCAAGAAAAGCAATTGGTGCACTCCAGAGATGGCAGTCTGTGTGTGTGTGTGTGTGTGTGTGTGTGTGTGTGTGTGTGTGTGTGTGAGCAGAGGTCCTTCTAGCACTTGGATCGAGCTGTGGGCCGGCCGGAAAGCATCCTCATGGCCACAGAGACAGACGACGACGACGACTCGGACTCGGACTCGGACTCCAACTACGAATCCGACTGCGATGATGTAGCTGCACGGATTGATTTACGTTCGAAAAGATTTCTCAACTGTGCAGAATCTAGCCCCACACACACACACACACACACACACCAGGCAGGCAGGCGGGCGGGCAGGGTGCAACTGTACATTTTTCTATATGTTTTGTGCTTCAGTTTCTGTTGCAGTTTCGTAGTTTTGCCACCAGCGACGACGACTGAGATTTATCAAAAGGTAATTTATATATGTGGGTGTGTGTAATTTATATATGCACCCCTGCAACCCAGCACCCCTGCACCCTGCACACAGCAACCCCTCTACCCCACTGCACCCCTGCGCTCTGTGACTTTGTTTGTCCTGCTGTCTGTTTGGCTTTAGTTCTCCTCGGAGTCCCCGCTGCCCGCCGCCCGCCGCCCGCTGCCCGAGTGCATTTTGCATTTTATGTACGCAACATTTTTAAGAGTATTTCGTTGAGAATAAATCGCCTGCCCAAGCATGACATATGACCGAAAAGCTTCGAGACGGAGTCTCATCCAAAGCGAGGGAAGAGAGCAGCGGGAATGGGCAAAGTAAATAGTTTCGGGATGCAATCCGAAAGATTCCTCGTTGCTTGATGGTTTGAGTGAGTGCAGAAAGTAAAAGATACAGAAAGAGAGGGGACTCCTCTCCTGTGCCTCTGCCTGGGCGTAATCCCACCCCGGAAAACCTTAATCTGAGTGCCAGGCAAAAGCAAATGCATAAATTCAATTTACCGAAAGAGCAGCCGAAAGCAGCAGCAAAAAAAATAGGAAAAACCAAAAAAAGGAGTTGCATAATTTAACGCCGACCAGCCATGTCCATCCACACACACACATCCACATCCACATGACACATCCAACGGATCTATGAGGGATGGCCATGGATGGGCCATGGATGGGCTACGGCTGGGCAGTGGATGGGAGATCCTGCCATCAATGGGTGCGCTGCGCTGCGGCCTGGAGTCGCATGCAGAAAAACATTGCAAATCGAATCGCGAAGCAAGCGACCGACAAACATCCATTGGCTGGGGCGGGGGGCAGGACATACCGAAACGTCAAGAGCACTCCGCCGACAGTTACACGCCTAAGCCCACCCCCCCATGAGCCCCGAGCAGCGAGCCGCGAGCCGCGAGCCGCAGCACTCTGGAAGCGGAGGAGGAGTACGACCACGAGGCCATCAGCACACGACGCCATGCCAATGGCCATGTGAATGGTATAAACATTGTTGACATTTGCCAAACCTACTTTAATCACTTTTTAACCCCATTTGATACAGTGTCAACGTGGTGCAGGGGGCAGGGGCACGGGCACGCTACCGTGGCGGCTCATAAAATGGACAGTCCGCCACTCGACTTGCGTCTGGCGCGAGCACAGGCCCCCGCCCCAGGCACTGCCGCATTGAATGCAGGCTGAAAGGCTGCGGAAAAACAAAGAGCAGAAAAAGGAGAAAATCAACCAAGCACACTGACAAAAAATCCCAATGACAAACGCAGAAAGAAAGCAAAAACCAACAAAAGCAAACACACAGCCCAGCGACAAGCAAAAAAGCACAAAAAATCCAGGGACATTACGTGAAATGGGAGTCCAAATATAAGGCGGGGGGGAAATGATAGCCATAGACAGGGCCAGGAACAGGGACAGGGACAGGAACAGGGACAGGGACAGGGACAGGAACAGGGACAGGGTCATGGATGCGGACGCGGACATGGCTGTGGATGTGGATGTGGATGGGAATGTGACTGTGGCCCTGCCATGACCCGTTGGCCCAGCTGCCAAAGCAATTGATTTACTGCACTTTGTTTGCCAAAAATTAATTGAGTTGATGACAAGTGCAATTGATTTATGCGGGACTCAAATGAGTGTGGACAGAACAGACGACGCCTGGATGGATATCAGGCGGACATCGGATGGACGCTGCGAAAGGGAACTGGCACTGGCACTGGAACTGGAACTGGGACCGAGCTGTGGTGTGGTGTGGTGTGGGTTGGGGAGAGGGTTGCTGGGTTGCGTTTTTTCCGAAATGGGGGTAATGGGTTGTCGTCATCGCCATCGGTTACAAAATGCGGGCAAAGATCTGCTCATGGATTAACACTATTCGCCTGCAGTGGAACTTCCGCTGGCCCCAGCCACAGCAGCCACAGCTCCAGCCCCAAGTGCAGGCATTCACACGGCAGGTGGCAGGTGGCAGCTGGCAGTTGGCAGGTGTCAAAGCTGAAAAGAAACAGCATCCTGGCTCTCCAGAAGAGCCGACTCCCAAAGACCCTAACCCCAAAAACGGCTGCAGAAAAGAATCAGCCGCAGGCGTAGCCCCCAGAAGAGTCTGCAGCGCAGGCGGCTGCCCCAATGGATGCAGTTCCAAAAGTATTGCCAAAGAGTATTAGCAAAGAAAGAATGCCCGTGGCAGGGCTGCGACCCTGGGCCGGGTTCGGGTCTGGGTCTGGGTCCGGGTCCGGGTCCGTGTTGTGTCACGGAAGCGTGCCGCGCACACATGTCGTCCGGCCGGGACTGGGGCCCAGGTTTTAGGCCAAAAAAGCAACACGGGAAAACAGCCGAGGTGGCACAGGGCACAGGGCACAGGGACAGAGGACAGACGCAACGGAAATAAGCGCCAAGCGGATGCCAACAAACGAAGCAAATGATTCATTTCCGATGATGCGACAGCGTCCTGCGTTTTGGCCATAGCCACGGCGAACCGTGTGCCTGCCTCTCCACTGGTGTGTCGTCTGCCCACCGAAAATTTGCATGAAATGTGAAATCAAACGGCCAGCGGCTGGCTACAACAAATGTAACACACAGCACACAGCAGGAGAAGGAGCAGGACGAGGACGAGGACCAGCACCAGAAGGGGAGCAGGAGGAGAAGCAACAGCAGAGGCACAAGCAGGAGCAGGCAGGAGAAGTCGTCGTCAGCAGGCGTCGCTGGTGTCACGTTCTCATTCACGTGCAGGTTGACGGGCAGGAGGCCCGTTGCCATATTTTATGACTGCCGCCGGATCGCCCTCTGGCGCTGCGGCTCTTCTCTCTCTCTCTCTCTCTGTGTGTGTGTGTGTGTTATTGATATGCTAACGGTAAATGCTATAGGTGGGCGGACGCGTGGGTGGAGGAGTGGCCACCTCTGGATTTGACGGCTGTGCGGAAGTGGTTAAAGCGGCCTCGCCCCCGACTTTGCAGCTGCTGCTGGAGCTGGAGCTGGACGTGGTGGGACGACATCTGTCGCGGGCGACGTGTGAAATTTTTAGCCAAAAATTTTCGCACTCGTCCCCGTGGCCATTTATAATGCCAACGATGGGTCCAGGTCCAGGTCCCTGAACATCCAGCACCAACGACAGCGACGACGACGGCGACATATTGGAAATCAAAATGTTGACATGCAGCAGGGACAACATTTTTCAATTAAACCGATGACAACACACGACCCCAGGGGGCAAGGGGCTGAGGGCTGAGGCAGCAGGTGCAAATGATGCCAAGGTTGAAGCCATTATGGGGGCTAAAGGCTGCAGTTGTTAACATGGTTAATGGATATCCATCCATCCAAGCCGTCTGATTTCGTAGCTATTTCTATACCAAACATACCAAAAGAGAGTGTTATCTCTGTGGAACAGGAACACCAGGAACACCTACACGGAAAGTCTGGGTAGTAATGGTGGAATGCGGCGGGATGGAAGCCGCAGAGTGTAACACAGTAAGCAGTGTCACGGAGAGTAAGCGGCTGCAGAGCAAACAGAATGCTAACAGAGATCGAACAGAATGCTAACAGAGAGCTCACAAAGAGCTAACAGACAGCGCACAGAAAGCTAACAGAGAGAGAGGGTCAACAAAGAGAGCAGATCGATCGACGCCAAATATTTGGTGCATAGAATTCTCTCTCAAGCCGAACGAAGGGCGCAATTACTTGCATTTCATTAAAGCTAAGCACAGCGACCGCTGTTATCACGAGTTAATCTACAATAATATACATACATGTAGGTATGTACGTACATATGTATGTATGACGACGGCCAGCAGCCAGACTGCCTTACTGCTTCTCTTTCTCTTTGGTCTGCGGTGCGTTGAGTGCAGTGAGTCGCGGTTTGTTGTGTAGTGTCGTTCCGATCCTAACGGAACTCTGTCGCTCTTTCTGTAAGCTGTGCATGTATGTATGCAAGTAAAGTCACACAAATCTCGGTTGATATGTTAGCTTCAAAGTTTAATGTTGAGAAAACGATTCTTAGGTTAGGTTAGCTCTGTTGGCGTACAAATTCCAATAAAATACTCGTTAAATTTGTAAATACACACATGGCGAAATTTAGTTTGTGTTGTGTAAAAGGAAAACCAAACCCATTGGGCGACTGCTCTTCGCTCGGGGCTGATCGATGGATGTGCGAATGATCGGTGAGGCGGCCGTGACCTTCTCCGCTGGACAGCCCTCACTGGCAATTGTTCACAGAATCCGTGGAACAGTTGCCAGTGATTGCTGCCCCGCATGGGGGATGGCGGTGTCGGTGGTGTCGGTGGTGTGGTCGATGGGTGGAGGGATCCCCTGAGAGCAGTCGCTTTTTGTTAGTTGTTGTCAGGAATCGGAACTAATTGACCACCGCCAGGACGACGGTGATGTCGTCCATCTTCTTGTGGTGCGTCGCAGCTGGGCGAGCGGTGCTGCAGGCGGCGGCGCGTGCCATCAGGGCCAGGGTCTCCGCATACAGGTGCATGCGACGGGGATCTGTGCCGCCCGCCAGCTCGTTGATCAGCGACAGCACGCACCCATCGTCCACATGGTCGAAGAAGCCGTCGGTGGCCAGCAGCAGCATGTCCCCGGACTGTGCGCGGAACTGCTGAGCCGATGGCCGGTTGATGTCGCCGTAGAGGAAGGTGCCCACACCCAGGCACGGGGCCGTAGTCGGGCCAGGCGAGACCTGCAGCTGGCCGGCGATCGAGCGGGCAACAATTTGCCGCTTGCGCACCAGCAGGAAGCCGCAGCCGCCGATGTTGGTGGCGGTGACGGTGCCAGTGCGGCGGTCCAGGCTGAGCAGGCAAGTGTGGCAGCTGGCCAGCACAGGGTGCCGCACCTCCTGCAGGTCGCAGTGGGCCCGATGCAGCAGCAAGTCCAGGCGCCGCGGATCGTGGCTGGGGCTGAGGGCCAGACGCTCGCAGGAGCGCATCAACGAGTTGCTGAACTCTCCGGCGGAGTGGCTCGAGATCCAGCCGCACTCGACGCCATCGGCCACGCCCAGTGTGTCGCCGCGGCTGGTGCTGGCCGCGAACCAGGCATCCTCGCCGTTCTGCCCCAGCTTGGGGCACTCTGCACGCTGCTTCGGTATGCCGCACACCACGCTCAGCAGCCGCAGCTCCTTCGGCCCGTACACCTTCCAGCCATGCATGTCCTTTGCCGGTGGCTCTGCCTCTGCCTCCGCCTCCGCCTCAGCCAGTTGCTGTTCGTACTCCTCGATCAGGTCCTGCAGCCAGCCGCAGCCCTCGACCAAGGGCTTGAGCAGGCGCACGCCGCCACCGCCGAGCAGGCTCAGGCACTGCGAGCCGCCGCAGGCGGCGCGTTGCATCAGGTAACCGCCGCCGCTGGTGACTCTGCTGACCAGCCGCAGGCCGCCGGTGGAGAGCACGTGAGCCAGCTGGGTTGTGGTGGTGCCAAGCCGGGCTGCGATCGCCCCGCCGCTGGTGGCGGCCTGGCCGATCAGCCGACTGCCGTTGGTGGCCGCATTGCGGCACATGCGAGCGCCGCGTGCGCTGGCCTGCTCCAGGAGATGTGCCCCCTCGGCGGACAGGATGCCTCCGATGGCCGTGGTCCTGGCGATGAGCTCGTCGCCTCTGATGCTGGCCTGCTGGTAGAACTGGGCGCCGCGGCAGCAGCAAGTCTCAAACAGGTGCACGCCGATGGCCACTGCCATGGCCGTCAGCTGGGCCATGCCGAGGCGCGAGCGGTGCACCACGCGGGCGCTGCGTGTGACCACGACCTCGACCACTTTGCCGCTGCACGAGATGGCAATGTTGACGAGCAGCCCGCTGCCGCCCAGCACGATCTTGAGTAGATGGCCGCCGCCGCTGGCCGCCCTTTCGATCATCAGCTGCACGAGGGTCAACAGGTGTGTCTCCACCCGGTGGATGCCTGCATTCAATCGCACGAGTCTGTCCATATTCTGCAGGGCACAACGCAACTGAAACGAGAGGGAGGGGACAAGGGGCAGGAAGGAAGGATAGTGAGGAGCAGCTGCAGCCGTCCGCCAGTTACGTACCATTTCAGTTATGTAAACATCAAACGGTGTGGGACTATTGTTGTGTGCTGTTTGGTTTGTTTCTCGTCCGAGATAAGAAGAAATACTATAAGAACTCTGAAACTCTCTTACAACTCTGACTAACTCTGATGCCTGGCTCTGACTGTTGTGTGAGGGCCTACTAGGGCCCGAAACGAGCTGCTGGAACGGTGCGGCCTGTCTCTGAGCTCTACGTATAAACAGCAGCAAGTCAGGGGGGCTCCTGGCTTTCCATTCGGTGCCTCTGCAGAGTCTCGCCCTGAAGATCTAAGAATGCCTGATGGCGAGCTAGTTGCCTGTCTTCCTGTAGTCCTGCATCTATATTTCCATAATCATTTAGCTGGCGCCACTCTCCAACTCCCCGACTCCGCGCCCCAGCCACTGCACACTGCACACTGCACAGTGCACATTGCACGTTGCACGTTGCACATGGTGCAGCTTCGTCTCCTGTGCAGCTCGCTCCAGAGGCGGGGGCTCAACTCAATTATGCACAATTACGGACACAAACAGATACCAAGTGGCAGGAGTGGTCAGGGGCATGGTAGGCTTTGGTGCTGGACTGGGGAGTGAGGTAAGTATGCAGATGATATCTGCACCTCTGCACCTCTGCCCCCATGCCGGATTCTGGAATGGAATTGTGCAATTTTTTGGTTGCTGGCTATATCCCAGGGCAGCCCGTTGGTCCCCTATGCCGTTGCCGTTGCCGTTGCCGTTGCAGATGTGGCACTCGAATTGCATGCAGCTCATTGCTTGCCACTCGACGTGGATGAAGTGCTGTGGCATGTGTGGCCTGGGGAGCGGAGCCGAACGGAGGCGAACGGAGGCAACTGCCTGCTGTCAAAATGCCATTGAATTGCTTAAATACTTTCATCGTCGTCATCGTCATCGTAGCCATCGCAGTCATCGCTTAATGGTTTGCCTTCTGCCTTTTTTGGTTGCCATGTCTACCCCCTCCGAGGGAGCCCCCAAAAACGATGCCGAAACATATGTGAATGGCAGCCAGAATGTTCGGAATGATATGAATAAGGGGCCCTGCTTGAACGAATGACTGACTGACTGGGTGAATGAGCGAATGAGCGATATGAAGTGCAATCAATGCAAAAATGTTTTCAAGTGCCCAGCCAGAGCAGCCAGCCAGAGCAGCCAGCCAGAGCAGCCAGCCAGGCAGAGCATTCAGAGCAGGAACGAAGGCTAGACAATTCCTGCAGCAGATGCAGTGCCCCATGGGGCTGGGTAATGGCTGTGGAGGGGGAATGAGGACCTATTAGATGATATTCCAGCTCCAACTAGAGGGCAGGGTGTGTGTGTGTGTGGGAGTGTTGGTGTGAAAGGATTATTCACACACTATTGATTTCAAATTGGGTTGACTTCAAATCCGTTTGAATTGACAGCAGCAGCAGCAGCAGCAGCACATGGCAACATCGTTGCCTCCAGCTCCTGCCACCAGCTCCTGCCTCCAGCTCCCGCCTCCAGCTCTTGCCTTCAGCTTCTGCCTCTCACTCCTGCAAGTATGTGAGCTGTGTGCGCTGTGTGTGCTGTGCTGCCGGAAGTTGACTAATGAATTTAATTTGCAGTGGGTGTTGGAGCAAATAGAGCGACAAGCGAATGTTGGAGGGGGGGCGCACTAGACATCAGCGAGGCAGTCAGCCAGGCAACTGACTGATTGACTGACTGTCTGTCATTCGGGCATGCCATGATGCCTCGATGCCCCGATGCCTGTTTGTCTAACTGTTTGCCTCGATGCCGATGTGGATGCCGATGCCGATGCCTGGCTGATGTCTCTGGCTTGGCGCCTGCAAGTAGGCAACTGTTTTTGTTTGCCCACACAATTGATTGACATTGAATGCCACAGCAGGGCATGCAGGATGCAGGGTGCAGCAGCTATGCATTAAATGCATCTGCAATTGATTCCCTACCAAAGGAAACCAGCAGCAGACATTGTCCAAAGTCCACAGACCACACACACACACACACACACACTCGCTCTCCCACTCTTCCTAGCTCTCTCTCTTTACAGGCACAAAGGACACAATGGACACCGCTTAGTGTCCTTTTGGGGCCAGCCACAATTGTTGCCTGACCAATGATCAATTTAATAGGAAAACAATATTGATAGCCAAGGGCTCCGTCGCTCCGTTCCTACCCCAGAGAGACAGAGACAGAGAGACAGAGAGGGAGAGAGAGTCTTCCACAAAAGCGGCTGCCGGACAGGACACTTGAAGCCCCTTGAGGCCAGCAACTGAGGCGGCGACTGCAACTGTTGCTGGCGGGGCAGGCGTAAGCGGAAGTGTTGCGGTTTCTGGTAAAGATTGGGGCACGGCTCGGCACGGCACGGCACGGCACCCAAAAAGCCCCAATGGGAGTCCTGGG
The DNA here is from genome assembly GCA_018150885.1 of Drosophila tristis. Classification (NCBI taxonomy): domain Eukaryota; kingdom Metazoa; phylum Arthropoda; class Insecta; order Diptera; family Drosophilidae; genus Drosophila; species Drosophila tristis. The sequence goes on along the minus strand of JAECWT010000215.1, from coordinate 2,938,716 downwards.
TTTTGTTTGTTTGCCTGGTTGGTGGGTTTGGACTGGTCGGAAACTTGCTAAACTTTTGGTGTTGTGTTGTAACTAAATTTGAGCAGACACATGCGAACACACCCAGGACACTCAGGACACCCAGGACACGCAGGACGCCCGGACACGCACACACACACACACACACACACTCGAAAGACCCGGCAACACTTTCACTTGGCCGAACCCCCCAACCCGTTCGAGCCCTGTTTGGTTTCTTGTGGTTTATTATTCACGCCTGAATTGATTGTAAATTAAAGTTTGCCCAACCCCAGCTCCAGCTACAGCTCCAGCTCCTGCTCCAGCTCCAGCCCGCACTCCTTGGGCCGTGTGTCCTTCGTGTCGTTGTGCATTTTGAGGTCAGCCTATGGCAAAGTTTTCTTTTGTGTGTGCACTGGGATCTTGGGCCGGGACCGAGTCCGAGGCCGAGGCCGAGTCCGGCCTTTGTCCGGGCCACTCATCGCCCTTGTCTGCTTGGTCGCTCCCCCTCTCTCTCTCTCTTTCTCCATTTTGGGGTGCTCCTCCTGCCAGCTGTGGGTGCTTAGTCCAAGGGTCCTTGCCATATTAGAAGCCAAAAGGCATTCAAGTGCACATAAGACGATTACACATCATTTAACCGACGCACTGCAAAACTATGAGCTGCCCCGCCGCACCCCGCCGCACCCCCGTACCCCACAATTCCCAGACCCATTGAGGGTCTGTAATTGTTGCTCCTTAGCCTTCGCTCGCTTTTATTGACTGCTGCATATTGATTATAGTTACAATGCCTTCTTGTCTTGTGCCGCCTGCCACACTGCTTGCTGCCCTTGCCACTGCTTTAGCCTCTCATCTTGCTGCTTGCTGCTTTCTGCTTCCTTCTGCTTTCTTCTGCTTCCTTCTGCTTCCTTCTTCTGGCCCAAGGAAGTTCATTTTCGCCTTCTGTCGGGCATGACTTGACTTGATTGCTGGCATTTGTCGTTCTTGTTTAAAATTCAATCGCTGCACTCAAGTGTGTACGAAATGTATTCATGTGTACATTTCGTCTCTCTCTCTCTGTCTGTCTGCCTGTGTGTGTGTGTGTGCATTTTGAGACAAAATTAATTTGGTGTTAATAAAGTGAAAGTGTGGCCTTCCATTCACAGTTTGTCTGCGCAAAATTGTTCTCAGTTCTTGGGGGTCTTTAAGGCGGCTTATATTGATTGGCATCCCACAAACTTTAAGCACACACAATCGTTGGGGTCGTGGTGTGGTGTGGTGGGGCAGTGGCGGGGTTTTCTATTCTTGAGGTATTTATTGCCGCTGAGCGCTTGCTGGAGTGGGTAAATGTTTGTGTGTTTTGGCCCTCATATTGATTGGCATCCCAAAAACTTTAAAGGAATCATTTTGAGTTGAAAATTGTAGTTTTAGTTTTAGTTTCGTTTATTTAATTTGAAGCAAAATATCCGCGAACGAAGCATTTGGTTTCTCGAATCGAAGTTACTGGATACTGGATATAATATTGAATGCTGCGCGTTTGCTTTCGCGTGTTTTCGGGAGAGACTTTGGCACCGAACTGAATGGCGATCGTTGAACTCTTGCTCTCTGCTCTATTCTATCGACTGCCGCTTCTGGTATCTCTTTCTGTTACGGGCTCTGTTAGCTTAACAGACTCTGCTGCCGTGCTGACTAGCCATAAACGAATGGAAATATGTACATATTATACATATTGGGGTTAACATCAATTGAGTATTGAACTCAATATTCCGCTCACGAATATTCTCGAGCTCCGCATCCCAGACATCCTTGGACGGAGATCTCGATGCCGATCGCCGATCGCCGTTTTCGGACTGTTAAGTTGAGCTTCCCCTTCGTACAGAGGAATGTACATGGAATGTAATGGAATGTCCAACTACAGATGTGGTTGCAGGGTCTTTCTCTGTTCGTGATGCTGTGGCCATGCCACCTGGCCGCTGAATGGGATTGTGGGCAACGTGCGTCAACTGCTGCTTCTTAAGATGCAAAACTTTGGCCACTTGGCCACATTGCTCAAGTGGCATTGAGGCAGGGACGCAGGCATGCACTCGACGGCCCTGGTCCGTGTCCGTGTGCGGGTGCGGGAGCGGGTCCGGGTCCACCTCCTCCGATGCACAGTGGCTGTCTGTCGAGTGCAGGCGGGCGAGTGCTGCGCGAGGGGCTGCTGCTCGGACATCAAAGTTGCCAACTTTCGACTTGAAGAATTTTCGACAAGGCGACTTGGAACTTTTGTTACTTTGCTGCCGAGAGCCGTTGGAAGATACCTGAGCAAAGGCAGAGGGTCAGGTCCAGGTCCAGGTCCAGGTCCAGGCAGCAGAGCGGCGAGCAGAGGGGCAGAAAGCTCTGCCCAAAAAGAAGATGGAATCAGAGCCAGAAGCCAGAAGTTTAATTGTTGTGTGTTGTCCTGTGTCGGCCTCCGGGCCCAGCCCAGCCCAGCCCGGCCCGGCCCGGCTCTGGCTCCGGCTCGTGGCCCTGGAGCGGCGCTCAGGTGTCCTTAGTGGTGTTCTAATTACTAACAAACTTAATTTGCTACAAGTTATTTTCGTGCGGACACCGCCTGGCCCTTGCCCGTGCCCCTGCCTTTCCATGGCGAACTGCATGACCATAACCACTTGAGTCGCCACTCCTTTGCCTTGCCTGGGACTCGGCTGGGACACTTAAGCCACACGCGGACCCTTCGCGCTTGAGCGAAGGCTTCACGGAAGAGCCTCCAAGGGCTTTGGCAGCTCTTAGGGCCGAAAGAAACTTCGTGGAACTGCTGAGAGGTGACCAGAAGATTCTACACGAGATCAGAAGCAATCTTCTGCAGCCAATGCAATCTGTTGCTGACCCTCCACAATCTGCTTGGGGTTGCCCCCTTTGAATTATTTGCGGACCAACCGCAGAGCCCGAGCACGAGCCCGAGCCAGAGCCATCATCCATTGTCCTTGGGGCCCCTGCCTGCGTTTGTAGCACTGGCAGCGGCAGTTTTCAACCGCTCAAGGAACGACTCGTGTCTCAAGACTGTGTAGTAGACGCGGTCAGGTCTGAGCTGGGACGCAATGCCCGTTGTAAATTATGCGCTTTGGCTTACAAATTGCATGTGCCTGGCAGCATGAAGCATGTGGCAAGTCAACTGAGTGACTCCTGCCAGGACTGCGACTGGGACTGGGACGGGGACAGGGACTGGGACTGGCCAGCATCGTCACCTACCCACCTACTGGCTGTCTCCAGCTCCAGCTCCAGCTCCATTTCTTGCTGCATCTTACGAGTATGGTGCATCTTTCGACTAATGCGTGGTCAAAGTTGTTTGCCTGTCCTGACCACCGAGCACCAAGCACCGAGCACCGAGCAACGAGCAACGAGCACCGAGCACGGGGCGGTGTATTCAAATGAGCGGCTGGCAACTGGCAACTGGCAACTCGTGTGTGTTTTTGTGTTTTGTGGCACTGCTAAACTGGCGAGGCAACTTTCTTAGACATACTTTTCTTATGGTCCCTGGTCGCTGGACAGCAGGCTGGCCGCCTCAAAGGCAAATATTTTATGCTTTACGTGGTTGGGTTACTTGAGAAATTACGTGGTCCGTGCACCATGCCTCCCAGGCCACTCCGCCGCCTCCGCCTCCGCCACAGCTCTTTCATTGTCTTTTGATGGTGTTTCGTCTATGCGTCGGGCGGCATGGGTTCGCTGAGGGTGCGGAGGAGACCTGCATTAGTATTTAACATGAGCTGCCTAAAAGTATGCAAAGTTATTTCTTGTTCGTTGTCTCTCTGTCTCTCCCTCGCGCTGATGATACCCTTGTGCTGGCACGCTGAGAGTGCAGAGTCGCTGCAGCGTGAATATGTAACACTTATGATCCTCAAGAGCGGGTGCATATAAATGGTGTATATATTAATGAGCAGCAGGGATCTTGCCAATTATTGCAGCCTAAAAGCAGGCAACGATAATTCCGCGAGCGTACGAAAAAGGCAGAGACCATAAAAAATTAAAGAAAATGCTCAAAAATATGAATAAACACTCCATGATTGATCAGCCAGAAGATCTTGTTGCTGTGGCCATAGCTATTAATATTAACTTGGGATTTACATAGCCATAGTCTCATATTTGCATAAAATAAATAAATAAAAAATAAATTTGCAAATAAATAAAATAAATCTTTAATTAAAGACGGACCAAACATAACTGCTAAATGGCCACACACATAAATACATATATTTTTTATATATTTTATATTATGTATTGAACATAACACAAATAGAGGGTATCATGCGGTCTGTAGAGCGCCTTCCACTATCCTTAGTTGTGGTGCGGTGGGTTAACTTAATGTTATGTTCTAACTCTAAACGCATTCAACTTGACTTTTTATCTTTAACCGCCCACCACTGGTTGACCCTCGACATTCCCAAGCCCCCGCCACCATACCCAGCGCCCCCATACCCACCACCCCCATACCCACCGCCAGATTCAGCACAGCACAGCACAGCATTGTGGACTCCCCTGGAGTCCTTCGGCAAATGCTTTTGTGTACTTAGCGGCAGTCGAAAAAAAGTTGTAAAAATCGTGTAAAAAATTCTCGCACACGAAACGTGCAAAATGCGTTTTACTCGTAGATCCAGCAGCAGCACCAGCAGCAGCAGCAGTCGTCCGATCCGATCCCCTACTCTGACCGGACTCTAATAATTTATTTTAATGATAATGCATGCGAGCCATTCCGGTGCAGGTTCATGTCCAAATCTAGTGGCGTGGTGCGCAGTGTGGCATTCGTTTGGGGTTAAGTGAGTGCGTAGTCAGGGTCCAAGATGGGTTAAGTGAGTGTGTGTGTGTGTGTGTGTGTGTGGAGCTCTTTCTCTGCCTAAAACTTTCAACTTACAGAGAGCCACCCACGCCGCGCCACGCCACGCCACGCCAACCCCCAGAGGCAAGCCCTCGCTCGATTCAGTTTTTGGGCATATTGTTCGCCTAATGATATGCCTCAAATATTAAGTGCATGACACGCCCACTTGGACAGCCACTGGGGACAGTTGGTGGCAGCACCGCCGAGCAGCAGTGGACTCGCAGAGCGCATCATTGTAAAACCCTTTCGGCGGCTTCCAGCTACAAGACAAGTGCAAAGTTTTGCCCACAAAAACTTTTATGGAAGCATAAAACTTGTGCATTTTTCTACAAAACAAAGAAGAAACAACCAAAACAACCAAAAAAGAAACACCAAAGCACAAGAAGAAAAAAAGGCAAAGAAAAGGAAAAGGAGAAACCACGCACACACACACACACACACACACACACACACACACACACTGCAAAGACACAGTTACAGTAGCAACTGAAACAGAGTTGGTCTCACTTTTTTTTGTGTTGCCTCCCCGCCCCGCCCCCTGCCGCGCTTGTGCCTAAAACAAAATGCAAATAAAAAAGTTTGCCCTGCGACGGCCGCTTTTTCCCAGCCACGCTGCTGCTTTCGCTCGCTTTTTTGTATTTTTTTATTACTTTCCCAAGAACTACTCTTGGGGCTGCAGCCGAAGGTTGCCTTGCTTTGCTTTGCTGTGGCCAGGCAGCCTGGCAGCCAGGCAGCCAGGGGTGCTGACCAATGGGAACGACGGTCTGAGCCATGCAAGAAAATGCTTCGGCAGCTTGCAGGCAATTTTAATCGCTCCCATTGACGTGTGACACATCGGAGAGCACTGCAAGATGGGTGTGCCAGGCGAAATCTACCCACAGCCTACGCCATTTCGGGCTCTAAAAAATATTGAAAATGTTTCCTGATTTTGCTGCCGCCTCGGGAGTCAGCGACGAGGGCCGCTCTCTGGTAAGCCAGCAGCTTCCTTCCGACTGGGCAGGCACTTGCAGGCACTGCTGCCCCTGCCCCTGTTTCCGTTCCTGTTCCCGTGCATGGCCTCGTCCTACTCTGTGTATATCACACTGCAACTTCGCGCACTCTGCAGCCGTGTCCCAGCTGCTGGCACCACAACTCCAGTGCAAAGCTTAGCTGCCTCGAGTCGCCTAATTATCTGCACTTTGCTTTTCATCAGTTGTGTTTCCATTTCGTATTTAATCGGCATTGGTGTGACCTTGATAATTGATATATAAACAATAAACAATAAATAACAGCAACAGCAGCAGCAGCAGTCTGTGCCTGGGTTGATGGCTCGTCACGAGTTGGGTTGGGTTTCGCAGCGCCCTATCTGCGCTTGATCACGTCGACTTTCTGCTGGGGAATGCGCTCCCACAGCTGGCGGAAGCCCGCGTCCGACTTGCGCGGATTGAAGTGGGCAATCGTGTCCCGGGTGTAGCCCGTCCACAGGGCGGGTGCCTCCGCGGAGAACTCGCCCTCATCCACTGGATGCGCCTCATCGTTCGCCAACGCTGCGTCCTCCATGAACTCCAGCGCCAGAGCCTGTGGAAGCGCACTGGCAGGTTGTATTCATTGAGCTGCTGTGGATGGGGCTATGAAAACTCACCGCAGGGGGGCCCAGTGAGGGGCCCATGGGGAGGACCAGCAGCAGCAGCAGCAGCAGCAGGGGCAGCGTGCAACGGTAGGCCATAGTCAATATTTGGCGAATGCCTCACAACATTTTCCACTGACCAGCGAAACCTGACTGACCAGCACACGACAGCGACATCCAAAGCGACTGCCAGTCCGACTTCCAGTCGGCTCCACGTGCCACGTGTGCCGCATACCGAAAAGCTTCGTTGACCCTGCCAAGTGGTCGGCCAGCGTTTTATTTTTAGCGTGGCGCGTCATTCGCTGCCAGCCCAACCTCTTCCAGGCCCCCCAGCAAAGCCCATAGCTTGGCTAAGCACCGCACCGGCCGGGCAGCTCTCACCCACCCACCACCCCACCCCACCCCACCCCAGCAAGCGGCTGACTCATCCGTTTGCTCGCTTTAATGACAGGCAGCTGTTTGGCCCAGTGAGCAGCAAACGCTGCACTGGGCGAAAGCCGAGCGACGCTGCACCGATCGAAAGTCACAGATCAAAAATGGAAAAGCAAGAGAAGTGTGCCAACAATCCCAACGATTGATTAACAAATAGTTCCCTGGAGTCCATTGGCAGATAACTTTGGGCACAGCTGCCAAAACTGGCTCCAGCTATGGTCAAGTATTTAGCAGCGAGTCATTTTGCTCAGTGTCGAACAGCGCAATTGTTTATAATGTTCGTGCATTTGATTTGTGCTTGTGTTTAATTTCCATCAATGGCTGTGCAATTTATTGACCAGAACGCCACCAGGACAAAAAGGTGTCGCGAATCTCCGGCCAGTCGTGTGATGAATGATGTCTGCTGTTTGATGTCTGCTGTCTGCTTTCTGCTGTCTGATCATTGATCGTAAAGCAGAGTGTCAGTGCGCAATTATCACACTGAAATAAAAACATTTATGGGCTGCAAATGGAAATGGAGCAGCCCGAAAGATTGAAAGTATCGAGAGTCAAGAGTCACGATTCGTATTGGGTGCACGACTGACTGCAGCGTGAAATGTTTGCAGCACGGAGTCCTGATACGAGTGATACGTTCCGCTGCCATAAAAGGGCCCAGCTGAGGCGAGTCCAACATCAGTTTCAGTCCCAGTTCCAGTTCCAGTCCCCGTCCAAACCAAAATGAAGCACTTCCTGGCTGTCTTGGGCCTGCTGCTGGCCCTCAACTGTGCCCAGCCCTCCGCGGCAGAGTCCGGTGTAAGTTCCCACCCAGAATCCCCTCCGACCCAGTGACAGCTTCCGTTTGATATTTCAGCTGTGCGATGAAGTCTTCAATGCGGCCGATCGCTTCTGCGGAATGGGCCTCCTTTTCAAGGACAGCTGCGGAGAGATTAAAAAGGTAAGCGACGCCCCAGAAGTAAGCCAAAAGAACTCCCAACTAATGCACTGCTCCGACAGGGCCGGGAGTCTTTCACGCAGCTGGTACGAGACGGCAAATCGCAACTCTGCAACTCCCCACTTATTAAGCTGCTCTGCAATGTCTGCATTGACTCCGGCTCGGAGTCTTCCAAGCCGGCGGATGCATTGAACGGCACAGCTCCGGCCGCGGAGGCCGCTGCCAGTCCTGCCGTTCGCTCGCTTCGATCCCTGCGATCCCTGCGAGTGCCCAACCGTGAATAGTGGCGCGGCACATGCTCCTAGCAGCCCAGCATATATTCTATTCAATTTATTCCTCCTTTATCCCTTTTCTCTGAGCCTTGGCATGCCAATCACCTAAATATATATTCCACCAGCAATGCAATTTTCATAGTTATTACTGCCCCACCATCGATCATAGCCCTGCCATGCCACATGCCCCCGCAGCACCCACTAATTTCGTATGCTTAATCACTCGCGTGGATTCCACACACCTTGGCTGGGTTTCAGTCAAAATTCAATTAATCGCAGCCTTATCGGCGCCTGCATCTGCCTGCCACTCCAGTTCCACTTTCAGTTCCTCTTTCAGTTCCAGTCGCAGAGTGGAGATGGAACCCACTCGCACTGTATTTAGTGGCCACAGCTAGAGATCGTTATCCAATTAGTCGAAAGCTCGTGTAATAAATTGCCCGAATTAAGGTGCGGAATTTTAATTACATAATTTACGCGTGCGTTGCGTGGACATCGATGATGCGATGCGCAAGGGATGGTCCGCTTCGCCTTTGGCAGCTACCGAAAAGAAAACAAACAAACAAACAAACAGCAAACAAGCGAAAGGAATCGAGCAAATGAGCGCCGTGCAGTCAAAGTGCGTTTGATAGCTCATCTTAATAGAAAAGTACACGCAATTTGTGTGCGGGCGGGGTCATTAGAAAAATGACAGTAATAACAATAATTATGAATTTTATCCGATTAGCGGGCAGAGTCGCGACAGCCAGCCAGCCAGCCAGCCAGCCAGCCAGCCAGCGGGTAAGTCAGAAGTCAGTAGTCAGCGGTCAGTGGTCAGTGGGGGGAGGGGAGTGCCGGGACATATTCAAATATTTAGTGCAATGCGTGCCATTGAACAATTAATTCTTATCTAGTTGGGCTGATGCAACAGTCCCGCACACAGTGGCTCCTCCTTAGCCCACTGACTTCTGCTTACTGTGGCATTTCTCACATGTCATTGTCATCGTCATCGTCATCCTCGTGCTCCTGCTGCTCCTGCTCCTGCTCTTGCTCCTCCTGCTCGTTCCCTGTACCGCCAACTGTGGGCCAATTGCGTGTCAAATGCGCTCAATTTTGTTATGACAATGCGATGTAATTAGAGGCCACGCATAGGCCTCTGCCACTGACGCTGATGATGAGCCCGAGCCCGAGCCAGAGCCAGAGCCAAAGCCCCTAATATATGATGTCTCCCCCACCCGACCAGTACCAGAGCGAGTCCTGGCGCTTTGGGTGTGTTCGCGCACTTGATAAATATTGTAAATGGGTGCTCAGGCCTGGCCCCCTGCTGATGACCGAAGTGTGAATGACAGTGGCCCACCTCAGGGCTCGCAGCAGAGGGCTGAGTGGGCATTTCCATACACAGATGTACAAGGTACATGGCAGGAATTGCCCCACCGCCAGCAGGGCGTGTTTCTTGTGCTGTTTTTGGTTTTTGTTTGAAAGATTTGCAGCAAATCCATTCACTATTCGCATGGCTTATGCATCAGATGTTCTTTGGCATTCTTTTTGGTTTGGTACGTATTGGATTGAGTGCTCTGGCCGAGGCGCATACCTTAAATCTGTGTGGTCGCGGGCGAAAGCGAGTCGCAGGCAACTAATTAAAACCACTTAGCAAATGCTTTCTCAACTGTAAAGTTAGCTATAAACAACGAGCCACACACATCCACCCTAGCACGAGCCAGAGCCCAAACCGGAGCCGGAGCCCGAGCCCGAGCCGCAGCCCACACACACAGGTGTGCAGGGCGAGAGACATATGCAACTTGAAACAAAATTAAAAAGCAAAAAGCAAATAATTTTCATGGCATTTCGCAGCAGTTGTAGAGGCAGCCGCAACAGCGGCAGTGGACTGCGAAAAACAAAAACAAAAAAAAACATGCAGCGAAAACGGCAAGGAAAACATGAAATTCCAGCATAAATCCAAATAATATTACAACACCTGCGAAACCGTTTTGAGTGGGCCAACCAAAAGGGAAAGAGCAAGAGCCGGAGCAGGGGTGGGGCAGGGGAGGGGCAGGGTGGCAGTCAGGGTTTGGGGCATGCACTCACACTCGTGGCAAAAAGGGCTTTTTCTTGAAAAACCGCTCCACTGGAATTAATTAATTCGCCGTTGACGCTGCAGCAAAAGCAAAAAAGCAAAAAAAAAAGCACAAAAAAATAAACAAGAAATGCGAGAAAAATCAGTCAGCGAAATCAAAAAGATATACACACCCCCGCTCACACACGTATGTGCACATGTGTGTGTGTGTGTGCCAGCCATAGACGAAGCCACAGAGACCCTACGCAGCTGAGCAGATAAATCGGAGATCCTGTCGTAGAGCCTGCAGCCTGAGTGCCAGCTCCCAGCTCCCAGAATTCCCATTGAAATGAATAAATTCTAAGCGTAGCCAGGAGACTGCTGCTCGGCTGTTAGATGCGTGCCAAGGCCCAGCCGAATGCAGGTAGCGCAGTGTGAGTATTTGCAGTATTCATTTGGTGAGTGGCGTGAATAAAAATTCACCTCACCTGCCGCGTGTGTGTGTGTGTGTGCTCGTGCCCCGTGCCCTGCGACGCATGTTCAAGCTGCCAACGCATACAATTTTTGATTCTGATTTGCCTCTGTGTGTGTGTGTGTGTGTTTCTGCACGGGTGTGTGTGTCTCCAGCTGCAGGTGTAGTGGCACTTGCTGCTCATTTTATGCTTCGATTGGCACAAAAGTGCAGACGCTTTTTGCCACAGCTGAAGCTGAAACTGAAGCTGCCGCCTGCCGCCTGCATCAGCAGCAGCATCCACAGCGTCAGAATTTCCATCTGCCAGAGCACAGCTGGAACAAATGTGCACGGCTAAGTGTGGCTGCAGGAGTGAGTGCAAAATGCGCAAATGCATCCGTCAAAGCGCATCAGAATCAGCGATCAAAGCTCCCGGCCAATCGCATTTCGGTGCTGCATACTTTGCGGCTGCCCTCGATAAACGACGGCAATGGAACATGCGGCAGCGCTGCTGCCTCCAACGATCTGGTCTGCAGCTTCTGCAGCGCTGCGATTAACTTTCGAGAGTCGCAAAATGAAAGACGTTCATTTAAAATTTCTTTTATTTATTTAATATTTATTTTATTTATTTATTTATTTATAAGCCATTCGTTTAATATATCTTTTCTTTATTTATTATTTACTTTTATTTATTTATTATTTACTTACTTATTTATTTATTTATATATTTATTATTTATTTTATTTATTTATTTACTTATTTATTTATTTATCTATTATTTATTTATTTAGCTATTTATTTATTTTTCGACTGGAATTCTCTTTCTTCCAAAGTCTTCGAATGATCTTTCAATGCTTAAAACATATTGAAATCATAAATTGAAACCCCTGCGCAATTTCCGCTGTGGCAAAGTCCCAAAAACCCCGCTGAGAGTTTTGGTTTTCGATGCGTGGCGCAGGCCCTGCGCGGGAGATGGGAATCTCTGTGGGGATGTTCGGTCGCAGTTCATTACCCCAACCGATCGTTGGGGCGTGGCGAGCGAAACGCTTACAGCCATTAATGAGCCATGAAGGCGTTTCCGATCTGGCTGGCAGCGGGCCTATAAAGGGGCCAAGCGGCGTCTATCGCCAACGTATAACCGTAGACCACGCCATGGCCTATCCGATCTGTGCGCTGTTGTGCCTCGCGCTGTTGCTGTGCTTGGGCCAGAGCTGCTGGGCGGCTCCCTCGGGCGATGACTTGGCCAAGTTCGGGGAACTGGAGCGCACCATCAAGGAGCTGACCAGCTCCATACTGAGCATGAGTGCAGGCGGAGCAGGCAGGCGCAGGAGCAGGCGCAGGAGCAGGTGAGTCCCGCCCACGAGCCACTGATCGATGCACTCCCAATCCCACGCTCTGTGTCCCCTATGTGCAGGCCTGTTCGAGCGCAGTGCTGGCGACGTCCTGGACGGCCGCGAGGCAGGCAGCAGTGGCTGGCCCGAAGAGAGTCGCGCCTAGGCGCGAGCCCCTCCACGGCCCCCACTCGGCTCACACTGCTAAACGGCGTCTAGCAGCTCTGCAGTTTATCCCCGGAATCCATAATTATTATTACTATTATTATTTTTTGTTGGTTCCATTTAATAATAATAAAACAGCAATGATAACTGTGATGCATGCAAATCTTCTCCCCCGCAGTCAGCCGAAAATCTTATAAATTCTGGCAAATTGAGGTGCCGCCGCCACGGCCTGGCCTACATAGCCTACATTTCCATCCAAGCAGATGAGAGCGCGACCGGCGGACAGCGGCCGGCGGGTGCAAATTGCCAGCTAAATCTAATCAAGTTAATTTACGCAGTGGCACCCCATTCCACACTGCCCAGAGCCCATAGCCCATTGCCCAGTGCTCAGCGCTCAGTTCCCACTGGCATTGCCCATTGCCCATTTCCAATCTCTCGATCCACAGCCTCAGAGCTGAACGCCAAGGCAAAGACAACGCTTGCGGCTGCTTAAGTGCCCCGATGGCGACGCAATTTGTGGACACGGCCGCAGCACCGAAGCACCGCACCACCGACTCAATTAGCTAGGAAATAGCACTGACTATGGCGAAGATCAGCTGGCAGAAGCTGCCTGCTCGTCAGCCAGTCAGCCATCAGCTGTTGGATCAGCAATGGCTGTGGGCTGTGGGCTGTGGCTCTGACTGTGACTGTGACTGGTTCCGAGTGTCGAGTGTCGACTGCCGTTTGTCGAGTGCTGAGTGCTGAGTGCTGAGTGTGTCATAATATCATTAATACTAATAATAATACTTTAGTTTGGTGTGTGGCAACAGCAACTTGCGAGTGCTGCCGCCGGAGCTGCCACTCTAGCCGAACGGCAGGGGACGGACGGACGGGTGGGATGATAAAACAAATCTAAATCAAAGTGTAACCAGATGCTTCGCAGAGCCGCGGCTTCCTTCGGTGTGCGGCAGTCACCTCTGATGCGTGCCACAGAACGGTGCGGTCAGTGCGCTCAGAACACCTCCCAGAGATTCGATCGGTAGTGCCACATATATTTTTGTTTTTTTTTTTTAGTTTGTGTTTTGTTTGGTTTTGTTTTTCGAGTGTAAAGCAAATTCTCTGAGCAAAAATGCACGTGGAGGAGCTGCGCGCCAGTCTGCAGAGCTTCGGCTGGCCGGACTATCTGGTCTTCTGCCTGATGCTGGCCATCTGCGCCGTCATTGGCGTCTACTTCTGCCTGCAGCTGCGCCGCGAGTCCCGCAAGCAGCGGCTCAGCGGCGGCGCCGAGGAGGCGGCCAACAGTGCAGCCTCCTACCTGGTGGGCGGCAGGCAGATGAAGATATTTCCCATCACCATGTCGCTGATATCGAGGTGGGTATGGGGGCGGATTTGGCAGGCAAAAGCAAAAGCAAAAGCAAGCGAAAATGCAGAGGAGGCTGCAGAGTTTCCAGATGGAACTCCTTTTCAGTTGGGCAAACAAACACAGTCGAACCCTATGCAAAGTATCCATGAAGTGAGGCTCATTCACGAACTGCCTCCGAGAGGAGCGACAGACGCGCCTGTGCCATTGAGCTGCCCAGCAGTGGGACGACTCTCCCCCAGTTTGGTGCGCCAGTTGCTCCAGTTTCTGCCTGTGGCGTTGGGTTTTATTTTTAGCAAACTCGCTGCGCTATCAACGCACCAAATCGGAATGCCTCATAATTAATAATTGGCCCGCGCAAGCTGGGCTCCAGGGATTGCCTAACGTCGCTAACGAACCGACTAACCAACTAACCCGCATGCAGGGCATTCAAATTGACGCCGCTCAATTGTCCGCGCGACTGAGACTGCGACTGAGACTGCGACTGAGACTGCGACTGCGACTAAGATTCTGGACAATTGAAGCGACGACCCAGCGACGACATTGGTGCTAATTGAATTGTATAAAACGCACTTTGATCTCCCCCGAGAGATGACAGAGAAAGGCAGGGGGTGACAGGCAACGTGGCAATGGACGACGGCCAACGAGGCGATGGGCAACGGGGCGACAGCATTGTGAAGGTCAAGGCAATTGGCAAATGAAAACTCTTTCTTACTCTCGTTGCTTTGTGGCAATCCTCATGCTTGCAGCTTCATCTCGGGCATCACGCTGCTGGGCACCCCCACGGAGGTGTACCTGTACGGGGCCCAGTACATGTACATCATGGGATCGCTGGTGCTGATGGGCTTCTGCATGTACTACTTCTTCCTGCCGGTGTTCCACGAGCTCAATCTGATATCCACGTACAAGGTAAGCCCGCCATTCATTCCCCCACCCGACCCGACCCGACTCGACTGAGGCTTTGCCCTTTGCAGTACCTGGAGCAGCGCTACAACCGCAGTCTGCGGCTCTTCGGCTCCGTCATGTTCATTGTGGCCTCGGTGAGTGTTTCGCATGTCATTCACGCATTCACGCATTCTTGCATTCACGCATTCTGCATGCACGCATTCTCATTTAACGTGGGCTTCCTTCCTTCCTTGTGCAGCTGCTGTGGCTGCCGATTGTGATCTATGTGCCGGCCATAGCCTTCAACCAGGCCACCGGGGTGAACATCCACGTGGTGACGCCCATTGTGTGTGTCGTGTGCATCTTCTACACGTGCATTGGGGGCCTGAAGGCCGTCGTCTGGACGGACGTCATCCAGACCATCATCATGTTCGGCGCGATGGCGCTGGTGCTGATCAAGGGCACCCTGGACATCGGGGGACCGAGCGTGGTGTGGCAGCGGGCCCAGCAGACGGCGCGGCTGGAGCGGCCCAACTTCACGCCGGACATCACCGAGCGGTACACGTTCTACTCGCTGGTGCTCGGCGGCGTGGCCCACTGGCTCAAGTCGAACGCGATCAGCCAGAACATGATCCAGCGCTACCTGTCGCTGCCCACCCTCCGGGATGCCCGCATCGCCATCTGGACCTTCATCGCCGGCGTGCTGGCCTTCCTCATGATCTGCGGCTACACGGGCCTGCTCATCTACGCCACCTACGCCCAGTGCGATCCGCTGGAGACCAAGCTGGCCCAGCGCAACGACCAGCTGCTGCCGCTGCTCGTCATGGAGACCCTCGGCTCGTATCCGGGCCTGCCCGGCGTCTTTGTGGCCGGCGTCTTCAGTGCGGCGCTCTCCTCGCTCTCCACCGGCCTCAACTCCCTGTCGGCCGTCGTGCTGGAGGACTTCGTGAAGACCTTCAGGCGTCAGCCGCTCACCGAGGGCCAGACGGCCTTCGTGATGCGCAGCGTGGTCGTCGTCTTTGGCATCGTGTTCGTGGCGCTGGTCTTTGCCGTGGAGAAGCTGGGCGCCGTCCTCCAGCTGACCATCACGCTCTCATCGGTGGCCAACGGGCCGCTGCTGGGCATCTTCACGGCCGGCGTCATGCTGCCGTGGGTGAACTCCAAGGGCGCGCTGCTCGGCGGCTTCAGCTCGCTGCTGGTCATGGCCTGGATGTGCGTCAGCGCCCAGCGGGATCTGGTGACGGGCAACCTGGTCTACCAGCGCAAGCCCTACTCCACGATGGGCTGCAACTACACCTTCGCCGGCGAGCCGCGCCACTTTGCCAGTCTGCCGCTGGACGGTGCCTTCAGGTGAGCTTTCCCTTTCCATTTGCTTGGCATTCTGTGGCTTAATCTGCGTTTTGTGTGCTCGCTGGCAGCCATGAGGCTGGACCCAGTGGGCCCTTCCAGCTGTACCGCATCTCCTATCTCTACTTCACGCTCTTCGGGGCACTGCTGACCATCGTGGTGGCGCTCGTCACCAGCCTGCTGCTGCGCGAAACGGACCTGGACGCCATCGACACGCGGCTGCTCACGCCGTTCGTGCGCCGCTGGCTGGAGCGACGTCGCCACAGGCAATCGCAGATACCCAGCAGGACGCCAGATGGAGGCAAGCAGAAGGCTCCGCCCATGCAGGAGACGGCCACGTGAAGCTGCAGCTGCAGCTGACCAGCAGCTGACCAGCAGCTGTGGGTGGATGAATGTTCCTTCGCTAGCTTAGCAAATATTTAAAATAAAACACAATTCATAATTATTTGGGGCTCGGAGCCTGGGCGAAATGGAGAGAAATGTAGAGAAATGTAGAGAAATGGGTTCAAAGCGGTTCCTGCCATCCTCTGTACATAATTAGAAAAATGCCCGCAGTTATGGTGCCATGCCGGGACCCATGTAGCCATGTACCCACGTACCCACGTACCCGTAGCCAGAGCCGGACTCAGACTCGGACTCGAACCCCTGGCCGCACGCACAGACGACCCGGCAAATCAAAGAGCTGCCCTGGCTGCCCAAATAGAAAGCGTAAAAGGCAAAAAATACAACAGCAGGAAGAGAGGAAGGCACGGGCCGGGCCGGGACAGGGACCGACGGGCGGCCGCTTTCAAGTGCCAGGCACAAGCGATTGGGTTTCGGGTCAGCTCTCCACCTCACTCCACCTCTCACCACCCACCTCTCTGCCAAAGGGTGCCCCCAAAAAGGGTTCTGCGTTAGTTTTGCTGCTGCCTGCCATTAATTGAATATTTACTGCTTTTCATGTGTGGTCCAACTATTCCAGCGGCCAAGCCGCCCCATTCCCGTTCCCATTCCCGTGCCTGCTGCTGCTGCTGCTGCTGCTGCTGCTTCTGGTGTGTAGTATTTGTGTGTTTAGGTCGTTTATGCAGCAAATTGAATTGTTAATGAGCTGACAAATGTTTGCAAAATTAGTTTCTGCCCCAGCCACGGACTTGCATCGATGAGCAGCCCCCCCAGCAGGGCGTCTCCTCAATCCAAATCCACTTGGTACTCTCTCCCCAGTTCTCCCTCTAGCTCTCTCCAGTGCTCACTCCATTTCTCTCTCCAGTGCTCTCTCCAGTGCTCTCTCCAGTTCCCTGAATTAGCCAACTGCAATAATTATTTTGCACACAAAAGACAGCGGCAAAATGTCATCAGAATGCATAATGACAGCATCCGAGCTGGGCCTTTGGACAGGTGCAAATCTCGGCAGTGCGGTGGGGTGCGGTGGGGGCGCACCTCGTGGCATATTCAAAAACTATGTTGTATGCATGGCCAGTGACAGGAGCATGAACAGCAGCAGGAGCAGCAGGAGCAGCAGCAGCAGCAGCAGCAGGTGGAGGTGGAGGGACAGCGACAGCGACAGTTGTCATATGGGTGGATTGTTTTTTGGTCAGGGCAGGAAACGGATGTTGGCAGCGCTAACGTGCCATCCGAGCTGCCGAGCTGCCAAGCTGCCACCACCAGCAACAACTGCAGCAACTACAGCAGCAGCTCCTGGCCAGCAGCGACAGCGACAGCGACAGCCACAAAGGGCAAACAACTCCTCGCTCTGTTAACTTGTTTATGTCGCCGTGTTGCTTTTGTGTTGCTTTTTTATGCTGGCATATAATTTGCCCACTCCCTTCGCTCACTCTCACTCCATCACTCTCGCTCTCTCTCCCTCCCCCTCTCTCCCCCTCTCTCTCCATTTCTGGGTGCAGCATGGAGCATATGTGCTCTGTAAATGCCCTCCAATTGGAGTTTCTTCGCTTGTGTTTTTCAGAAAGGGAACTGCCGCCAAGCGACCTGCATCTGCATTTCACTTGAAACTTTCGTTTTGCCTCAAAAATTAACTTTGGATAATGTTTGGCGTCTCTTTTGTATGGCAAACTATATATATATTTTCCTTCCTTTTTTCGATTTCTTTAGCAATTGTTTTATAATTTAATTTTATTAAATAATAATATAATAAATAATGATAATAATAAATAATAATTTTATCATTTTATAAAAATAAAATTTATTTTCATTTTCTTATAATTTTATTTTATTAAATATTAATATAATAAATAATAATATTAAATAATAATTTTATCATTATAATATTATAGTTTATTTTTATATTTTTTAAATTTAATTTTATTAAATATCAATATAATAAATAATAATAATTATAGTTTTATCATTTTATAAAACTAAAATTTATTTTTATTGTTTTATTATCAATAATAAATTATATATTAAATATCAATTTTATCATTATAATATTATAGTTATTTTTATTTAATTATTATTAAATAATAATTAAATAATAATTTTATCATTTTATAAATATTATATTTTTTTATATATTTATTTTTTAAATCAAAAAAAAAAATATAAAAAAAAAATAAATATATAATAATTAAACATTATAATATTATAGTCTATTCTTATTTTAGAATATATTCACTTGGGAAATCTTCAGCATCTTCGCCAATCCTTTGCTGCTTCTGTGCTGTGATTCCTTCGCCCTTCTTCGATTCCAAGTTCTTTTAGAGGGTTTATTCAGCATCTACGACCTTTCGCATATCCAAAACCAAATGCGTATTGCATATTTAATATTATCAATTGATATTTAAATCGCTGCTAAATTGTTGCATTTATTTTGAAAGTATTTCCCAGTGAGCCCTGCCATGAGACGAGATCTCCAGGTATACATACAAAAAATACATAATATTTAATGCAGGAAATATTTTTAATAATTTTGTTCATCTTTCATCTTCTGCCATCCTCAATCTTTACTGGCAAGCTTCTCCTTTTCCTTCTGGGCTCTTGTATTATTTTTTAAAATATTTTTCTTTGGAAACTTGATATATTTTTGCTCTCTCCGATCTTTGATCTGCTGCTCTGATCTTGGTCTGCCAATGACGGTATTTATTCCGTTCCATTGCTTGCCCGCTATACCAGCAGGCATCTTTCTGTTAGAGCATTCCATGCGCAGCTGTACCTTTGGGACACTGCCCCGAACAAAGCCACTTGACATGTAGTTCGCCGCCTCTGATCCCCTGCCTCGCAGCTGGCAGCTGGCACTGGCGACTCCAGCCGCCAGCCTCCAGCCATATAAATGCCAGTGACAATTTGCAACGGGCTTACCCCTGTGCTTGCCCCAATCCCTCTCCCACTCCCACTCAAATACCCTGCCTCTGCCTCTGCCTCTGCCTCTGGCCCTGCCACTGCCACTGAAGTGTAGTTTCTTTTTTTCTTGTTTTTGTGTTTTTTTTTTGCTGAGAGCAGGCACAAAAGTCATTTTTGATTGTTTTCATGAAAATGAGCATAGAAAAATTATAATTAAAATTCATATGGAAATTGTCGGAACAACAAAATGGAGGAGAGAACAATGGGCCAGGGTTGGGCTGGGCTGGGCTGGGCTGTTGCTGCTGTTGCTGCTGTTGCTGCCGTAGTAGTTGCCGGCAACCGAAAGATTCCATCTGAAAGGACCCAAGAAATGCACTGCCCGAAAGGTGGTGGCAAAGGGGATCTGCGGGTTTATTGTTTGTGGGGAAACATAGGTTCCACACTCACCCGGCACTCACACCTCAGCCCCACCCAACCCCACCCAGCCTCATTCTCATGCACACGGCCTGAACAATCTTCTCCTGCCTGCCAAAACAATGTCAGCTTACAGAATTAGAAGGAACGGCACGGCACGGCACGACAAGGCACGGAACGGAACGGAACGGGTTGTGCTGGGGAGGGGTGTCGGTCTCCGCCTCGCTCTACCTGGGCTCTCCACATTTCCACAATGGTCTGGTCTAGGTCCGAGTCCGAGTCCAGGCCCAGTCCCAGTCCCAGTTACCAGACCCTGCCCAGAACGCATGCCGGCTGCTCATTTTCTTGTTGTCGTTTCATTTTTGGCACTTTTTGTGCGATAAAATATTTAATTATATTCGGCAGCTCCGTTTGTGCATTGTGCGGTCTGCCTTTGGCCCATTTTGCTCTTACATTACCTTGGGGAGAATGGGGATCCAGCGGCTGGAATGAAGGCTGTGGGGCTGTGAGGCTGTGGAGTGCCTCTGAAATTACATTTCGAGTGGCTGCCAGGGAGTATGCTATGCCCGCCTTTCGCTGGGGTTGGGGTTCCTTTATTACATTCGAATACACAGATCTAATTCAAATTCACATTCAAATGCCAGCGCATCTTCAGCCAGTGGCCACTGTGGTGGCCGCCGTGGTCGTTGTGGTGGTCGTCGTCGTCGTTGTTGTCGTCGTCGTCGTTGTCGCGCCCGTCGCCAGCGGCCGCTTCACTATCGTTATCCGTATGCAGCCGGCGTGATCCACATGCTCGCCAATGGGCGCTGCCCCAGCGCCGGCGAGGCAGAGCAGGGCCAGCAGCAGGAGTGCTGGTGGCAGCCTCATCGCATCAGTTTGTGTGCAAAACTGATGGCGGCTCCCGCAGCGCCGTTTGCTTTATAGCGTCCGTCGCATCTTGGCCGGCGAAATGCGAGATGGACTGGGCTTTCCGTTCAACTGGAACTGAAACTGAAACTGTAACAATAACAATAAACAATCGGGTATGCTGTATCAACAAATGCAAAACAAAACAAAACAAATTGCAGTCTCACCTCAGTCATGGGTCACGTGCTGCTCTCTTCGCCGCTCTCCCCACTCCCCTCCCCACTGATCCGTTCTCCGCCCCGCGCTGCACGGGTCAGATAAACGTAATTTCGTTAATTTCGTTAATTTCTACTCCCTCATTCGCCTAATGCCGATGACAATCGAAAACTACGTACTTCCCTCGGGCTTGCATTGAGCCGTCGCACTATGCCAGTTTTTTTTTGTATCGAGCTGCCCGTCAGCTCAACTCATTCGGGAAAAGCGTAGGCGGCAGGGCAATCCAACTGGAAATATACTTTCAAAGAGGCTTTGAGCAGAGCCAAAGGTGTTTGCCACCAGCATTTATGGTTTCGTAGGGGCTCAAGGCAGACCGCTGCCCGCCAATAATTAGTGGCGAATCCCAACTGGCAACGAGTCCCACGCAATCAGAGCACAAAATTCCCAAATGGTGCCTTAAAGTACCCTCTCTTTTTCCCCCTAATAATCACACTTACTTATATCTAATCAAATCAATTTCACCTGCTGCAGCTTGGCCCTTTCATAATCCCGCATAGTTCTAGGCAGGCAGAAACTTCTCCCATAATTGAGTGGGCAGTCGAAGTCTTCGTACGTAAATGTGTACTTTCAGCTGCTTCCTGACTCGATTGCATTCCAGTTCCCGGCTCTTTTCTGCCTTAATAATAACAAAAATACAATTAACATTCCCTGAGCGAATTGATTGATTGCCTTTTGCTGTGTGACAAGGTTCTCTTTATTCTGAAACTAAGCAGTGCGTATAATGGCTACATAGGTAGGGGTTCATCAGGTCGGGGGTCATGCGTATCCAGGGGCCGTCTCCGGCGTTCTGCTAGCCGGTGGCGGCTGTGGTGCTGCGTGGTGGCGGCGGTGGAGCACCACGTGGCGGCGGGGAGCCCGTTGAGTTGCGATTGTGGCCCACCGACTGCAGTGCCTGGCCCAGGCCATGGCTCACGCCGGCGGCCGACAGATGCTGCAAGAGAGTGAAATTGTGGGAATTAGCTGGGCCGGGCACAGGAACTACTGCTGGGCCTCGCTCACCAGCAGACAACAGCTCAGGACGAAGGCAAACAGCAGATAGAGACGCATCTTGACGGGGAACAGGCGGCTGGTTCAATGGATGACATTGGCTTCGAGGTTGCCGCTTATATGGGCCGCTCTCCCATGGCGCGGGCCGCGTCATGCCCGCCGTAATTGCGGCCGCAATTCGAATGACACATTAAAAACCTAATTGAGGTGTTGATTTTGCAATATTATTTCAATTGGGCAGCGCAATCATCGAGTGCACTGGAGCCGAGACACTCGCTCCCCGAACAGCGGCCTCTGAAGCGCTGTGGGAATGTGGCGCTCGGCTTGGCTATTTTTAGCCGCCTATATGCACACCCATGGAGCCGTTTAGCGCCTCCTATGTGCACGAGTGTGTGCTTATGGAATTCTACGATTTCTTCTATGGTATTGGGCTTTTTTACTAAATGCTGAGGTACGAAATCTGTCTATACAGATTTGAGTGTCATCTGATTTGAAATAATTTGTCTCCATTTCTCGACTTTTAAGCGAATGCGAATGTGCCCCAATGGACAGTTTTTTCGAATGTGAAGTCTTCCTTTCTCCCTCTCTCCTCTCTCCTTTCTCTTGCTCTAGCTCCAGCTCTAGCTCCAGCTCCAGCTCCAGCTTTTATTGTCTCCGAGATGAAGTCGTCCAATGAGACGAACAGTCAGACATGGGCCTAGAGACTCGCTGATCAAGAACATGCTTTATGGGATCGGAACTGCTGCCCTCTGTGCGTTGCACACATCCACTTTGAACACAATTCTAATATATTCCCCAAGTATCCGCTCGAGTACGAGTAGGGGGGTTGCCAAGGAGCAATCTTTGCATTAACAATTCAAATCATAAATAGAAGAAAGATCAGCGGGAAAGAGGAATGGCTAGCAGGTCCATTGCATGATTTTTTCGGCTTTTAAAAACGAGCAAAATTAGTAGCACAAATACATATACATTTAATACATTTAATGTGTGTATATATGTGTGTATATATGTATGTATTATGTGTGTATTTCGCCCATGGAGCAGCCATCGATGGCCATGCTGACAGGGAAACCGCATTAGCCAGCCACTCAGGCACACGTCCCTATCAATAACGCATAGTAATGCCAAACTAATGAAATGTGGCCCACAATTGATGTCCCCGAAAGCCGTAAGCCAGTCGTGCCGCGTCGCCAGGCATTTGATGAACTGCCAGGACATGTCTGGTGCTGGTCCTTGGACTGGGATTGGCATTGGCATTGGCATTGGCATTGCGATTACGTTCATAAGATAAGCATAAACGTGTCGGGAAAGTTTTATTGCCAGTTGCGTACCGGCAACCGCCCCAGTCCCCGTCCCCGTCCCTTGTCAGATGGATGGATGAAATCATGTAACTGAACTTTGACAGATTTGGCAGTGCGGCAGGGAGGCAGCGGAGTCATAAACTACATTATATGACACCGCAGCAAGCAGCAGCAGGTAAGAACTCGACAAGGAAACAGAACACCGCAGAACACCGCAGAACATACGCATAAAAAGCGGCAAAAGGCGAGGGCGAATCCATGGCCCACGTTTTATTGGATTTTTATGATAAGCTCTGCGACAGCGGCGGGCGGCAGGCGGCAAAAACTTTCCTCCATTGCCGTGTAGATATTTTTAATATTTTGCTTACTTGGGGATGATTCGGAAAGCACTTTGGGCGCAAATTGCAGCTGTTATCGCTGATTAAATGGCTCAAACACAGAGTGAGAGTGAGAGGGGTGGAGAGAGAGAGTGAGAGGGGGGAGAGAGAGAGGGGGGCAGCGAGAGAGAGCCATATACTCGCATGTGGGCAGCACACGAATGCGGATATCTGGCGAGTGTCTGGGGGCGGGGGGGGCGCACACAATGCAAATCAAACAAACAATAAATTGAATCAGGATACATTGTTGCATGTAACAGATAGGCTGGGGCGTGCATCCGGAGACAATGGAGCTGCCCAGTGGAGCACCGGGCAGAGGGAGCGAGCGAGCGAGCGAGCGAGCTGGAGAGAGGCATGCACATCCTGGAGACATTAAGGATATCCTTGAGTAGATGCAATTTTCTAACCAATATAATTCATAAATTTATTTTCAATCCTTTCCGCACATAAATTTTCATATTATGCACACACACACCGCACACGCACACAGACAGACACACACACACACATCGGTCAGCCGGTCAGCCTGCTCCTCCCGCTCCTCCCGCTCCCAAAATTCTTTCAGGCCTGCCATTGTCCTGCTGCCATGTCCTATGTGTGCGTGTGCGTCTGTGCATTATTATTTGTCGTCGTGCTTGTCATTATTTATATGGGCAGGCGAGAGATAAGTTGCTGCAATTGTGGCCCACACACACAGGCAAAGCCCCACCCGCACCTCAAGCCACTTCCTACGCCCATCTTGCCGGCAGGATGCAGTCCAGGTCCTGGCAATTACACAAGCCCACAGAAACAGGCCTAGAGAGATGTCCTTCCTCTGCTCTCTGTTCTGTTCTGTTCTCTGCTCTGTTTGTTGGCCCAAAGATTTTGATTTATAAATGCCAACACCGACCCGTTCGCCCCTGCCCGCTGCCCGCTGCCCTGCTGGCAGCTCCTGCCCCAGGAAGTTGCAGTTACTTTTGCTGACAAACGTCCCCAGGTCCTGGGACTGGGCTCAGCGGCGGCTCAGCGCAGAGTGCAACTCAAGTGGCCATTAATATATCAGTTCAATTCATATTTGAAATTTTGCATTTCCTACCAGGACGAAGACTGCCTGCCCGCCCGCCTGCCTGCCCTCCTGCCTGCTCGCCTGCCTGCCCTCCTGCCTGCCCTGTGGACCTCGGCACAGATCCTTGTCCAGCAGCCACTGCCCCCAGCCGCCCGCCCACGCCCACGCATACGATTATGATTTGTGTCTTACTTAATGCACAGACGCACCAACTTTCGGGCGCACTGAGCGAATGCCAGAGGCGCCTCTTGGGCTCCGCTGGCATCACTTGCGACTTCATTTGCTGCCCGAGGCATGCACAGCGCCTGGCTTTCTCCGAGTGCATGGAGTGCACTGCCGAGCCGAGTGGCTGGCCCCGTCTCAATCTGATTGATTTAGAATTCCAATTGAGACTGCATGAAATATGTTTGCTTCGTGTCTGGCTTCTGCCTGATGTCGGCTGTGACTCCTTCCTGAGCTGTTTCGCTGCCCGGCTGCCCGGCTGGCCTGGCCTCCGGTCCCGGTCCTCCACATTTATGCATGGGCATATCCTTTTGCGAAATTTGCATTTTCCAACAATTGCAAACGGCAGCAGCAGCAGCAAGAGAACGAGGAACAGCAGCAGCAGCAACAGCAGCAGCAACAGCAGCAGCAGCAGGACAACGACGACGATGACGACGACTTATTGGTATTTCATTGATTTATGACACTTGTGAAACAATTTGGAAAATCACAGATTAGCAGCCCAGAGCCCAGAGCCAAGAGTTTCGAGCACGGCACTAATTACACCCTACGCCTCATTGGCCAGGCACCTTCGCACCTTCGCACCGCTTGGGCTTCGGCTTCTGCTTCGGCTGCTGCTGCTGCTGCTGCTTGTGGGGCTTCTGGGGCTCAGTGGCTCTTACTCTCACCTTGGAGACGGTAAACCTCTTAGTGCATTTGCCAGAGGAACGAGCAGCGGGTGGGATTCTTTGAACTTTGTCATGTAAATGGGTCTGGCAGAGCTGGCAATTAATTGCACACTCCCCGAGCGGTGCTCGGACGGGTGCCAAGCTAAGTAGAGGGCACGCAGCCAGTGGAATATTTTACCTAAATGCCGAAAATAAAACTAAATAAATTTGCAGCATTTTATTTGTTGGCTGTGGCCTTGCTGTTCGAATAAACGAGACTGAGGATGGGGATGAGTGGTGCAGGGTGGGGGTAAGGGTACTGCTATGGGATTCTTCTACCAATCATGCCTATTAATCAGAGCCTTTTGTAGAGCAACAAAAAATAATGCACCTACTAGTTTTATGCATTTATTCATGGTCGCCTTGTCTGGCTGCTCTCTGGCGCCCTGCGGCCACAGCAGCTGCTGCAAGCCACTGAAACTTGTTGCCAGAAATGCAACCAGCAGCAGACTGAGCCAGTAAACAGGCTTCAGGCATCAATCAAGCATTAGTTGGGGCCTAAAGTCTCCATCGCATGGCAGTAGCTTTCCATCAATGCCGCCATCATTGGCTATGATCGCTCAGAGTGAAGTACCATCCCCAGCCATCGGTGTAGCGCATCGGCAAGTGTCTGACAGACCGAACAGCATCCGAATGGCAGGCTCCTTCTTCATCATCATCATCATCATCATCTCCGACTCCAGCTGCATCTTCCTGAGGCATTCCCTATCAGCACTGGAGACCTGCCTCGAGTGCAGTCGAACAATTGAACTTTGCCCCCCTGGCCACAGCGCCGTCTGCCTTGCTGCCCCTTCCGACCGGGCATCGTCTTTGCCAACTGCGACTCCAACTGAGATTTATATGTCAGCCGAAAGGGGTGGGCTGGGGCTGGGGATGGGGCTGGGGCTGGGTGACCATTGTGCAGCCCTCTTTGTACGGCTGTACGTGCAGTGATTAGAGTGCCGGGCTACAAACGATTTGTTGCATGTTGTTGCAATTGATTGTTGCAATTTCAATTTTGAATTATGAGGCTGCCTGCCAAAGGGGCCAAGGCGCAGCCACTGCCCATTGCCCATCGCCCACTGCCCATTGCCATTGCCTTTTGCAGCCTTGCATCCGTTTCCGTTCTCTCTCTCCCGCTATCTCTCTCTCTCTCTCTTGCACTGTGTCTGTGTGTCTGTGTGGGTGACGTTTTGCATGTTAAGCCTCAGTTGTGCGACTCTGGCGCTGTGCAATGTGTTGCAAGTTGCATTGGCAGCGTCATTCAAGTGTTTAGTGATTTATTGAATGCCGTTGGAGTTGTTGTTTCTGCCGCTGCTGCTGCTGCTGCTGCTGCTGCTGCACTGGCACTGGCACTGCCATTGTTGCCTTGCATCCAACATCCTCTGCGCTGCTTCCCTGTCTGTGCTCCTCTGAGATTAGCACAATGGCTTTGAGCACTTTTGACAGCCAAGATTTGTTTATGCCCGGCCAGACTCTGCCCGTTCCAGGCGTCTGAGAGATGTCCTTATCTTGCCGCAGGGACGGCATGTTGCTGGTGGGGGTGGGGGTGGGGTTTCCGGGGGCATCCGTGATTCATGTCTTTGCATATTGGTAACAAATTTGTGGTAATTGATTTGAAATTGATTAATTAAGTCGCCCCTCTGTCTGCCTGTCTGTCTGAATCTGTGCGTTTGCGACTCTGAGGCTCTTTAAACGTTTGCTGGAGCAGCCTCAGCCGCAGCCGCAGCCTCAGATTCTGTGGGGCGGAGCATGCGGAGACCTCCAAGGCCCGACATTTAAGCATCAAGCGTCAAACCCATCAACCGCATGCAGCAGCCACAAATGGCGGCATCAGCCTGCCTGCCTGCCTGCCACATTCTGTAGCTCCTTCTGCCACTCCGCAAGCTCTCTCCCTCTCTCTCCCCCTCTCTTGTGTGTGTGTGTGTGTTGGAGTGCGGCGCAGCGTGTGTGTGTGTTAGCCCGGCTTGTTTGAACGTTATCGACACGATTTTGACATATTGAATAACAGTAAAATGTTGCCAGCCGCCAGGCCAGACAACATGACAGACGTCTGGCTCCAGGACCAAGGCTGCTGCTGCTGCTCCAGCTCCTGCTCCTGCTGCTGCTTGTGCTGCTCCTTGCCCTGGCTTGCGGCTCCTCTGGCGCGCATGTTTGTGGCTGGCATCCAGCTGCCAAATGGTGCATGTGGGCCACAGGCCACACAGAGAGGCACAACGCACCAGGCACCAGGCACCAGTCACCAGTCATAGCCAAAAATATGCCAGAATCGCTCCCTGCCCCGCCTCAAGTGTGCTCGAGTGTGTTGACACATGGCCTCTGCCCTGGCGGGCTACAGGGTGTTAACATACATCAAATATTGACAGTTTGCTTAGCTGCCGCACTCCCCTCCCGCACTCCAGAGCCCAGAGTCCTGGCCCTCGTCCTGACTGTGGCCCTGCAATCAATCCCTGCACCGCAAGAGTGTCTGGCTGTGTGGCTCTCTGGCTCGCTGGCTCTGTGGCTCTGTGGCTGAGGCGCAAAACTGTTGCACAGCCCAGGGCGCTGCCAGGGACTGTCTGCTCGGCCGCAGATTGATCGAAAGATATGGCAAGTATATGCCGGATATAGAGCCGTTGTCCACTCCAGCCCCCGTCCAAGCACTTTGCATTGTAGCTCGCCTCTCCTGGATTACTGGGCTATATGGTATGCCTGAGAAATGGTATGAAAATGTTCATTTATTGCATTGCCAATCAGTTTATTAGGCCCATTCTTCGTTGGCTATTTCTGCAGAGCTTCGGTGTAATACACTTCAACGTTCCCTTTGCTTGTGCTTAGAATGTTCTCTGGGTTTTCGCTTCATTTTGGTTTGGTGCCGCCCAAAGCGTAGCGAATAAATCTGCGCCGCGGAGTGTTGTGGTTATGATTTATCAATGCTTTTAGCTGCAGCCAATGGGGCTGTTGCACGGGCAGTGGGGGCAAGGTGGCGCATTTGCATAAGACGCTGCTGCCAAATGGAAAATGTCAATCGAGGCGGCAGTCGAACTGCGGCAGGAGCTCTGCTGCTGCTGCTGCTGCTGCTGCCCTCTGCCCCCCTGTCATGATTAATGGCTGTGATTTTTTCACATTATCCGCCGAGTCTGAAATTGTAATTTAATTTAGAGGCTGCCCAGCCCATTCGCCCGTTCGCCCACTCCACGCTCTTCGCTCTTCGCTCTCCGCCAAGGGCTCTATGCAAATGAGCAGCTTTGTGTTTTAAGCCCAGGACTAAGTAGGAGAGGGGTTGGGGGTTCGGGGTTCGGGGTTCGGGGTCCTGGGTCCGGGCCCAGAGACAATTGTCAATTGCATATCCTTTTCGCATTAATATTTCATTAACAACATTTGGCGGAAGTTTGATCTTCTGCATCAATGGTTTGTAAAATTGACTTGCCTCAGAAACAGCAGCAGCAACAACGACAAAGACATGAACGTTGCCGTCAAGGCAGCAAAGTTTGAACTGTGCCGCCACCACCGCCACCACCGCCACCGCCACACCCACAACAACCACAGGGACAGCAGCTGGCGGGCAAGGCCACCCATGGATGCCCTTGCAGGCACATCATTTGTGCACATATACCCGAGATATATTCCCGATGTCGGGCTACATTTGCTGAGTGGAGTGAGTTCCACTTCTGGTTATATCTCTGGGAGCAATCGAGTTCCTTCTGCTCCTTTGGTTCGGGCATGCCAATACCCTGAGCCCTACACCTATCCCTAGGGGTGATGAGGGGCTCTGCAGCATTTCGCTCGCTGCTAATCGCAGGCGTAATGCCCTCGGAAAGGGTATTCCAGCGGGCACGCAATGTTGCCTTATTAGATTAATTTCATTTGAGTTTTATTTTTTGTGGCTCGGCGCTCGGTGCTCGGCGCTCGGCGCTCGGCTTTCGGCGTAATCATCCTGTTGATTCAAAACAACGTTCCAGGCTCGCCCTGCCCCTGCCCCTGCCCCTGCCACTGCCCCTGACTTGGCTTCCCCCTCTTGCCATTCCGCCACCACCTCGCTGTCGAGTTATGCAAATTTTCCTGTTCCATCTATTCCCGTTCTGTGCTGTTTTTTTTTGGCAACCCTCAGAGAGCTCTACTTTCAATTTGGCTCCGCGCTGCTCTGCTCTGCCGTAATTTTCATTATTTATATTTTTTCCATTTTACTGATTATGATTTAAAGCCGCGTCCTTGCCGCACATCCACTCGCACTGCCACATCCACTCCCACTCCCACTCCCATTTCCATTGCTCCTTCCCATTCCTCCTTCCCAGCCATCGCACTGATTGCCGCGTATCAATTTCGCCAGCAGTTTGCCAATTTTTCAAACAAAGAGAACAAAAAACTCTGCCGCTCCGCGCCACAATTTTAAATAAGCCATTAACCGCAGTCGAGCTGCGGGGCCGCCAGTCGCCAGTCGCGGGTCGCGGGTCGCGGGTCGCGGATCGAAGTTGGGGGGTCGCCGATGTTCAATATATCACAAGAAATTTAAAGAGGCCACACTGGAGGCGAGGGCTGTTCGCAGGGTTCCTTCGAGTACGAGTAGGAAGTGCAAGGAGAGAGACGCAGCCAGGCAAAATGCTTAATTCATGATGGAAATAGTTTTTATGTAGCAGGCAACTCAGCAATAAATCTGAACTAAATTCAAGCAATTAAATAAAGTAAAATAATGTAAAGTAAAGTAAAGTAAAATAAAATAATAAGCAATGAAATAAATGATTGCCAGCAGAGTAAATTCTTTTTTATATATGTGTGTCTCTGTTTCCATAAAGCAATTTGCTAAAATACCTTTTCGCAGTAGTTTCAATGACTGAAAAATACTTTTAATATGTCACAGCTCTGGCTGCCCTGGTGTGGCATATTTACACGGCACTCGCAGCGCTTTCTACTGGTGCAGACTTCTCATGCGACCCTCGCAGGGGGGCAGCCAGGTTGGCAACATGACTGATATTTGCATGATGCCCGCTAACTACGCCTGTCAAGTGGGATTTTGTGCGATTTTTCTTGTAAGCGAGCGCGACCCCCGTATTGAACAAACCCAATCCGCACCCCAGCTCTGTCCTCCGCCTCTTCTGCGGCCTTGGTGGGGTGGTGTCTTAGGTGGCTGGCTGGATGGGTGGCTGGCTGGCTGGCTGGCTGGCTGGCTGGGTGGCTGGGTGGTGTTGGTGCGGCGGCATGCATGCCGAAAATTGCGTTGTTTTGCGTGTAACCGCGCGTGGTAATCAAACACGCAGTGTGGCTGTGGCTCGCGATCCGCCTGTTGGCTGGATACGTGGAGGCTGTGGGGGAGAATTCGCGTGCTGAAAACGCTGGGGCGGCGGCAGGGGCAGGGGCAGAGGCAGGGGCAGGGCGGAGTTCTGTGGGTGAGCCTTCGGCTTTAGCCTTGGCTTTGGCGTGCCGTCGTCAATGTCGCCGCTTTGGTTTGCCTCATCTCTTCTACTTTTTGTTTGGTGGGTTTTTTTTTGTAGCCAAAAAATACCCTTTGCATGGGGCATGGGGCATGAGGCACAGCACGGATTAAAGACATATTTTTGAATATTTTCAAACATTTTCTGTAGCTTTTTCTGTGGCTTTTTTTCCATAAACCAAATAAATAAATAAATAAAAATAAATGTAAATTATATTTTATTATTATATATTTAAAAAAATATATAAATAAATATAACTAAATTAATAAATAAATATCTGTGCCTAAAATCCGATTCCAGGGTATCCTGGCGATGGCAGTGCCCTGGCCTGCTCCTTCCTACCCTGCGCTCTGCAGTGGCATATGCCGCAGGCTGCCCTTCGCTCGCTTGTGTGTGGCGGGGTGGTGGCGGTGGTGGTGGGGTGGTGGTGCTGATGATGAGGCCCTCGCGCTTTTCGCGGCTGTTCGCAAATATGTTGCCAATTCGGCGGCGCATTGACGTTTGCCGTTTGCCTTTTGTTTGACGTCTCCGTCTTCATCCGTGGGCATCAGAATCATCCTCGTCGTCGTCGTCGTCGTCAACAGCTCAACTTAAGTTGCTAACGAGCTGCTGCGCGGCTTTTGCCATCGGCGGCTGCCGCAACATTAATAAAAATAAAAGGAAGTAGAATGAAAAAAAATTTCTTTTTTCTTTTTTTTTTTTTTCTGTGCACTTCATATGCTTCGGGCCTTCGGCTGGGGGGTAGGGTGGAGTGCTGCTCTGCTCCATTTTTTTGTGTAATTTTTCAAATATTGTTCAATTTGCAAACGCGCGTTTAACGATGTGTGCGTAATTTAAGTGGTGCTGCATGGCGGTGTGGGTCGTGGCTGTTGGCTGCTGGCTGGTGGTGCAGAGGCGCCTTTTGAGGTTTCACTTTGATGCTGCCCCACCCCCGACACACCCACGCAACAAAAAAATGGGCATTCGACGCATATTGTGCAATCGCTTGTGCCATCAATGGAATATGATTTAATTAATTTGATTAAACATTTTAATTGTATTGATGGGCGGGCGGGCGCTGCAAAGCATCTCAAAGCACCAAAGGCGAGTGCCCCGAAGGGCTCCACCATCGAATAATAATTTCACAAAAAGTGCAAAAAATACGTGCACAAAGTCGTCAAGTTTCAGTGCAGCCAGCCAATGGAAATTATTTATTTTCATTGCCTTTTGCAGAAGTGCATTGTTCAAATCAAAGGGGCACATAATGCACATCAAAGCTGATTAATCGGGCAGCAATCGCGGAGCGCACTGCGGAATTTCAGTGGCAGCTGGGGGCAGGGATATTTGTTGGCATCAGCTGGCAACCGATTAAAGAACTTTATTATTATTAGTTTTCATTATTTTAGCTATGTAAATTCATTGATTATTTGCTGTTATCTTCACTTGATCGCTGCAGATATTTGGCTGCCCCTTGTCGACCTTCAATCCTGCTCAACGCCCGCTCATAGTCTGCTCCAAGTACTGCTGCTGTGCCCTTCACTTTGCTCACTTCTGCGGACTTTCAGCTGCAGTTCCGTTTGGTAGCCACTTAAACAGTTTCTGCCCCCCCATCCCTTTTTAAATCTTATCATGTAATTACCGCCAGTTGGCTTCCAGAGACACATCCTCCCAGCCACAGACTGCGGACTGCGGACTGCGACTACGTCCGTGATTTGTTCAGCCGGCCAACGCACATGAATCCAGCAGCTCCACCAGCCACCCGCTGACCAGGGAGATGCAGATGTAGATGGTGAGATGGTGAGATGGGGGCGTGGCCAGACCGGGACAGACCCGACCAGAAGTGTCCACCATCCTGCCGCTGCTGCCGCTGCTGCTGCTGCTGCTGCCCCTGCTGCTGTTGGGGCCAACTGCTGGGCATTGCGTGTATTACAATAATTTTTAATTACCGGCGTAAACGTAATTATGAATTTTTATTTCGCATTTGCTCTCTGTTTCTGCGTCTAAAAATGTTCCCCCGCCGCCACTCTCCCCACTCTCCTTGCTCTCCTTGCTCTCCTTTTTTTCGCAAGTTTTTCTTCTGCTGCTGCTTTTTTTTGCGCGAGTTTTTCTTTTCGTTTTTTCGCAGTACATTTTTTGTGTGGTGCTGCCTGGCGCTGATCCGGTCCATGATATGCACAAAGGTTTCAGATGTGGAAATTTTCGCGGGCAGCAGTGGCAGCAGTGGGGGGAGTGGCAGAGTGGTGCTGGCAGAATGTGTGGCAGGGCGGCCAGATTTTAGCTTTTCTTAGAAATGCAAAAGAAGGCAAAGGGGTGCGGAGGCGGCTTGGGCGGCGATGTCACAATCACAAGGCGCGACCGGTTGCACGCAATTATCACAAGTGACGTGGAGCGGATATGCTGGCCGCCCCACCCATTGTCAGCCCCTCAAAGCGTAATCTGCCGCCGTTCCCGCGCCCCGCGCCCCGCATCCGTCCCGCACTTCATCAAGGGTCCATGGCAGCGAATAAAACAATAAGTGCTGCATGCTTTCAGGCGCCACTGCGCCAAATGCTGCTGCACGGCAGCCAAATGGTTGTGGCAGTGGTGGGGGTGTGGGTAGGGGTGGGGGTGGGGAACCTTCTCTGCCTCCCTGCCTCCTGCCACAAAGTGGGCTGTTGCATGGCTGAGGTTTTGGGGCACGGCCTGAGATTTTTATGGTTGCCCGCAGCGTCGGGCGCCTCATTACTGGTGGCAGAAGAATGGTGGCAGGACCTGCCAGCAGGAGGAGCAGCAGCAGCAGCAGCAGCAGCAGCGAGTTGGTCGTCAGCTCATCAGCCTTAACCCTTTTCCGCCAGCGCTTCTCGCCTCTCTCGCCCACAACTGCCAGTTCCTCTCTCGCTCTCCAGCTCTCCAGCTCTGCCTTGTTCCTTTGCTCTGGCCGTCTCTTTCCTTCTCTTTGCCTTGGTATTTTTTTTGTTTTTTGTGTTGTAGTTTAAGCTGACGCTGCTGCTGCTGTTGCTGCTGCTGCTGCTGCTGCTGTTGCCGCTGCCGCGTTGCATTTTTAGCTTCTTCATTGCGCTTAAGGACTTTTGACTTTTGTTTTATTAGTTGTGACCTGTGCCAACCCACCAAGCAGACACCCCACCCCACCCCCCCCACCCACTGCTTAACGAGAACCCAAACGTTGACTGTGGGGGCGCTGGCTGTGGCTGGGGGCTGGGGGCAGGCTCCCTGTCGCGGACTTCTTACTTATCCAACTCATTTTTTTTGTGTGTGTTTGTGCCCAGTGTGTGTAGTATTTTTTTTGCTCTCCTCTTCTCGGGTGCTATGTCTCTGTCTCTGTCAGTGTCTCTGTCCCTGTGCCTGTCCCAGTCCCCGTCCCCGTCCCCGTCCCTGTCCCCGTCCCCGTCTACTGTAGTATTTCTCATATTTTTAATTTCTGCACTTTGTCCCTATTTATCCTGGCGTTGGCAGTTTTTAATTTCTCTGCTTTTCCGGTGCAAAGTTAATGAATAATTGTGCGCACTTTTGCGGCAAACGGAGACGGCGACAGCGACAGCGGCAGCGTCACTCTTCTCCCTCTCTCAGCTCGTATGTGTGTGTGAGCGAGAGGGCAGATAGTGCCACATAGTGAATAGAGTGGGCAACAGAGAGAGAGAGAGAGAGAGAGAGAGAGAGAGAGAGAGAGAGATGGAGATATAGTGGCGCTCTGAATGGCGCAAAGTGTGATTGCATCCGGCGCCTTAATGAGTTCTTGATTTAATTCTTTTTTAGCTGCCTTTCGTTTCGGTTTTCTTCTTCACCCCGCCCTGCCCCCGCCCCCGCCCCCTTTCCTGCTCCTTTTCTTTTTGCCCTATAAAACCCTCCGCCTCCCACCCCCCCTGAAATCCCCTCATTCCCCATGAGCTGACGTTGATTTCTTGCCATTTGCAGCGTCCAGAGCCGATGTCGCCTTTCAGTGTCACACTGCCTGGAAATTGGTTGGTGCGGAGCGGGCAGAATGGAGAACCGAAACACACAGAGAACAGAGAACAGAGAGCGGAGAGTGGAGAGCGAGAGCCGTCAACTGAGAGCGTGGAAAAAGTGCAGCGAAACGGAAACGGAAATAAGCCAGCAGCCAAAATGGAGAGCACAGCACAGCGAGGCAGAGAGAGCATCAGCGTCAAGTGGGGGCGAGCGATGAAGTCCAGAAGTAGGGCGGAATGGGCTTGGAAGAGAGCCGTAGAATTCCGAGCGAAGTAGCCAGCAAATGAGCTGGAAAGAGTGGCCAGCGGAGAGCTCTCCGCAGAGCGCTCAAGGGAAAGATGTTCTGAAGAAAGCCTTCAAAGAGAGCAGGGAACTGCGCTGCTCATTTGGAAATTAATATAAGAGGCGAGAGAAGGCAAGAAGAGTAGACCCAAAGCTACAGCCAGCCCCAGAGAATGTGCGAGGAGTGCGGAAGTTGGGCTGCCTGGGGAGGAGCACACTGAGCAAAAGAGGGCAAAAAAAAAGGGTTAACTTGTTAGCTGCCTTTGAGGCAGGCAGGCACAGATCCTTCAAGCTCATCGACACTAATTTGCCTTCAATGGAGTACGACCCAATGAAGCTCTCGAGAGGCGCGAGTCTGCCAGCCCTTGCACCGCCTTCCCGCTACAGTTGCAGACTCTTCACTGGGCTCCTCTCGCACTGCTCTGCCTGAGAAGTGCGTGACCAAAACAGAACAACAAAGGCAGGACAATGGCCAGGCGACGGGCGACAAAGGACACAAAAAGGCAAACTCAATGGCAGCAAACGACACAAAACGCAACGCAACGCAACGCGAATCAAACTGAAGTGCCAAAACGACAGTGAATGGAAAATACCCCAACGGGAATGCGGCCCAACGGCGGAGTGGTGGAATGGTGGCATGGCGAACTGGCGAACTGGCGAACTGGCGGAATGGGTGGCCAAGGCGCCCGGCCATGGAATGGAGAGGAAAGACTCTGCCACTAAGCCCCGGCCAGCTTTGCAGCCGTCCGTTGTCCGTTGTCCGCTGTCCGTTGTCCTTGCTGGCAAAGCCAATGCGTAATCAAAGTGCCCAAACAGAACAGAACAGAACAGAACAGAGCAGAGCAGAACAGAAGGGCAGAGCGGCAGGAGAACCAAAAGCAGAACCAGAACCAGAACCAGGACCCACAATCCAGACGACGCCACATCGTCGTAGTCGTCGTCGTCGTCGTCGTCGTCTTAGGTGGATCAGCATCTGCATCAGCAGCAGGAGCAACAGCAGCAGCAGCAGCAGCAGCAGTAGCCAGTGGCAGGAGAAGGAGCAGCATCCAGGAGCTAGATCTGGAGCCTGCATGAGTCCGTCTGTCCGCCCGTCTGTCCGCCCGTCTGTCCGCTCGTCTGTCCGCTCGTCTGCCGTCGGCCTGTCAGACACAATGAGCATCATTGTGTTTTAAGTGCGTTTGTTGTCCGGGACCGGGACCGGGTCTGCTCTGCTCTGCTCTGCCATCCCCAGCCACATCCACAGCCATCCCGAGCCGAGTTCGGTTGTTTATTTATTCTTTTTCTTTGTCATCTACATTTTTGGCATTGGTTGGCCATGTATTTCCGTTGATTCCGCCCCCCTCGACAGCAGCCAGCAGCCAGCAGCGGTGTCTCTCCTTTTTTGGGTCCTGCACAAGAAAGTGGCCAGCCACCAGGCAGACACTTTACTTTTTGCCATTGTCTCCGCTTCTGCACGTCCCTTGTTCCTCGTTCCTCGTTCCTCGCCCTGTGCTCTGGGCTCTGGGCTCCCCCGTTCACCGATTGCCAAATGAAAAGCGTTTTCAAATTAATTGATTAAAGTCCATTACAAGTTGCTCCGAAATGACAGTGGCAATTGTATGAGAAATGACTGCAAAGGACTCTCGCTCGGACAACGGAGCTGGCAAATGGGATTGGGCAGGGCGATGGAGTGGCAGTGGGAGTGGCAGTGGCAGTGGGAGTGAGGGTGGGTTCTGGACATTTGAGGTGATCCAGCAGCAGCAGCAGCAGCAGCAGGGGGACTACACATATGGCAAGGCTCATTGATTCTGCGGACATGAAGGAGGGTCACCAAAGGAGTGGAGGCAGCGGCCGCCTCTAATGGAAATGGTTTCAGTTGCAGCAGAGCAGAAACCGAGCTTGGAAATATGCAAACTTGAGAGCTTAAACTGGCAGATGGAACGGGAATATGGGAATATATATTAACGAAGCTTCGGCATTAGTTCTGAGCGGATTCCGAGCCAGATTTTTGCACATTTTTGCGCTTTTCGTTTGCCAATAAGCCAAGCAAAATTGGCTTAGAATCTTCTGTGGGAGAGCAGTCAATCACATGCGGAATCCAGTTGGAATTTCTTCATTTGAGCAGACCCAAATCAGAGCTGCCGAGCCACTTACAACACACCTTGGCCCGGGCAGAAGACAGAGCCACAGTGCGGGCGATGGGGGCTGCATCTTCAAGTAGTTTCGCCCACACAAAGGGCCGAAGGAGGCCAAGTGGGTGGGGCTGTTGAGTTTTATTTATGTACGGCTGGCCAAAGGAATGCCCAGGCAATTTCTCAAAAGCCAAACAGAACTCGGTGAGCGACTGTCAGGCAGTGTCCTGGCTACAGGCAGGAAGTGGAAGTGGCAGTGGAAGTGGAAGTGGATGTGGCAGTGGTTGTTTTGGGGGAGCAACTGGGAGCGACTGCACGCTGAACAAATCAAACTTGTAAATTAGCAATACTCATTGACAAATATTTCATTCAGCGCGGCAGTCTCTCAGCCTGCCGGTCCTGCTCAGTCCTGCTCAGTCCTGGCCCTCTGTCTGGCTGTCTCTGCTTGCTGGTTATCATTGGCGAGGCCTTTGTCTCGCCTCCTCTGGCGCAGCTATGCAATATTTCAAACACGAACTTTGCGCGCCAAAGATTAATTAACTTATGTCAAAGTAATTTTCAACGTTCGTTAAGGCGACACGAGCCAGGGAGCCAGGCAGTCAGGCAGTCAGGGAGCCAAGGAGCCACGGCAGCAGGGAGCCAGGGAGACCCACGACCAAGCAGCCAAGTCAAGCGAAATTGATTGTCAGTCATTCAAAGACATTTTTTCCTATTTGGCTGCTGCTGCCCAGGCTCAAAGATATTGGCTTTTAATGGGGGTTGGCCCTGCCCCTGCCACTGCCACTGCCCGCCTTGTGGCTTACCGAAGGTCAGACTGTGGGCAGGCCAGTCCCAAGATGGGGCCCAAATATTGTTAGTTATTTGGGGAGTCCTGCTCTGGGTCCGTGGGGCTGGCAGACACAGTCAATAAGTAAATAAATGAATGTAATTACAAGCTAAATAAACACCAATGCGATTAATGGCTCAGTCTCAGGCTCCGGCTCCGGCTCTGGCCATGGACCTGCCTCCTTCCCCGTGCATCGCCATGTGAGGGAAAAGAAATAAAATTTGTCACTCGGTCGCTTTAATTTCCTTCTGCCTTTAAGATGCTCGCCTGCTTCAAAGGCATTTCTTGTGCAGCTGGCAACACTTTTTGTACACAGTGCACAGAGCCGTCCAACAAAAAAAAAAAGAAAACAGCAGGAAAAGAAAAATAAAAAGAAAAAGGAGAATGGACAAATATGCTAAGAAGTCGCGGCCGCAGCCTTAGCATAAAGTAGAAATTTACACATTCTTAGCGAAATAAATACGGGCACAAAGCCGAAAAAAAGCTGCCACCAAAAGCATGCAGATCTCCGCCGCGCGAATGTGGAAAAAATAACACCACACCCACCCAACCCAACCCCCACACACACACACAAATGGGCGAGATGAAGTAAGCAACTTGAGTGAAAATTCTTATAATTTTTCCACACACACAAACACACACAGCAGAAGTAACTCTGGCCGGGATCCTGCTTGCACCCTTGCAGAGGGTATGACGACTATGCGAAGAGCGTTCCAGGCAGAGTTCCATCAGCATCCAATGCTATGCATCGCATTGCTTGTGCATCCAGAATCTGGCTATGGAGAAGCTTCCTTTTGTTGCCTCAAGGGTATCCGAGCATTCAGACTCGGCTGCCGCGTCCAGCCGTTCATTTGGAGTCGTTTTTTTCGGGAAAAGGCTTAACAAAAAAATGCTTTTTAACATTCGTGAGTTACGGGAGGAGGGCCGAAGGCAGTGCAGGTTAAAGAAATGCTTTGGTTGTGTGGCAGGCAACGAAGAAAAAAAGATTTCAGCTCGTCATTTATGCGTTTATCTCCGGCCGCCAACAAATGCGCGTTGTGGCAAGTTCCCCTTGGCACTTCAGCGCTCTCGCCTTTGCCACATTCCCTCGCCCACCGACCCTGTGGCAGTCCTGTGGCGGGGTGTGGCAAGTGCTTGTGTGTGCGCGTGTGTAGGGTGCACGCTGTGTCCTTGCGACTGCCACTGGCAGCAGAATTCGAAGGCAGTGAACGGACCCAAAACGGAACTCGTTCGGCACTGCTTGCTGATTTTTTAAGGTGTTAATTCTATTCCAGAGACTATATACATAGATCGTGAATCGATGGTTTATATGGTGGGGATGCTACAGAACTTATTGGGGAAAAGAAAGAGCTCTTGCGTGGATGCACCATATCTGCCATTGAAAATATATTTCTATCCCTGCAAAAACAATTCTAATTCGAAAAAAAAGCAGCATGTGCTGCATGCTGCTAGCTAAATCAAAAGGATATATTTATGTGTACTATTTGGTATATATGTGGTTTTGTTTTGTTTAATATTGTTTGACATTAAATTATTGTGCTTTAAATTGAGTATATAAAGAAATTTCTGGCGCTCGAAATTGCAACGATCGTTGATGTTCAGTTCTCTCCTCTCTTTGTTCGACGGCCGCTTCTAGTGTCTCCCTCTGTTATTAGCTCTGTTACTGGAACTGTTAACTCTACAGACGCTGCTGCAGCTCTGTAGCGCGCACTGCTTGCCAATGTGGCCGTAGCTGGCACTTCCTGCATCGAGCCTGGCTAAGTGACAAGTTCCGACAGATGCAGCACGCCCCAAAATTATGCAACTGCAAACTGCTGGGGCTGGAAAAGAGCCGGTAGGTGCCAGCAGGGCATAGGGCAGCGGGCAGCGGGCTGCGGGCAGAGCCAGCCAGGCCCCATTCACATATGCGACCGCTTGCAAATCTTTTCTTTCTTTTCGCCAGAGATGGCTTGGGGTGGGGGCTGGACAAACAGCACGTGGGGCAAAGAAAAATACGCGAAAATTATATTTAAGATGACATTTACGAGTATATTTGTCCAGGAGGAGCAGACCCATACCAATGGCCAAACCGCGAGGTTGGCTCCGGATCCGGATCCGCATTCGGCGTCAGCTGCGGTTGGTGCGTGTGGAGAGGCTTGTTAACCTGTTTCTTTGTTTGCTGGCTGCTTACCCAGTTGTTTTTTGTTGCTGTTGCTGTTTTTGTTTTTGTTTTTGCTTTTGTTTTATTTTTATTTCAGTGGCTGCCTGTTTATTTGTTTGCCGACTGTCTGGCAAAAAGAACAGCGGCCAATTAGCCCAAGACTTGGACCCCGGGCCCAGCTCCTCTCTTAATTAGGAGTGTTTATGAGTGCACAACTTGCACTAAGCCTCGTCTTGGCCGAAATCTTCTAAGCCCCCGGAGCACACACAAATGTTTCCATTCCATTCTTGGATTCATTTCGTTTGTGTTTTTTTCCATTGTGTATTTGGTTTTTCTGTTCTGCTGCTGCTGCTGCTGCTTCTGTTTCGGTTTGTGTCGCTGCTTTTTAATTAACATTTAACACGTTTGTGCCCCGCGCCCATTCGCACACCCCCGCACTCCTGCACTCCCGCACTGCCCGTGAATGACATACATCAAAAGCATAGGTCTGTCTAGTGGCAGATTAGGATGGTTCATGGCTCTGTCCCACAGTCACGGTGCGGCGGCATGGGGGGCGTGGCTGGCATTACACGCGTTAATTTCATTAAAATTAAACACATGCATGGCCAAAAACAAAGACGGCCAAGGGGCCTTTGGTCCGGGTCCAGGTACGGCATTGGGGTACGGGATACGGGGAATCGCTTCGGATGGGTCCCTGCCACTGTTTGCTAAGTAGCTGCCTCGGTAATATAAAAATAACATTAGCATGTCCTTGTGCAGGACACCTTTTTTCCGCTTTCCCGTTCTGCAATCCGTTTTTCCCCTGGTTCTTTTTTTTTGTTTTGTGTTTTTTGTGTGCGTTCTCCGGTTGAAGTGGCCGGTCCGAAAAATTCACCGTTAGGACAGCACACGTCGAGCCGACAATGAGCTGCGTTCTACGTGTGCATCCTTGCGGTGGCACCTGCCCCAGAGTGGCCTTCCCTGCCCCCTGCCAGCACGCCAGCCCGCCATCCCGCCACACTCCTTGTGGCATCCTTTGCTGCGCTTTTTTGTCAAACGCTGCTCGACTCTCTCCACTCTGTCCGTCTGTCCGTCTGTCAAACGTGTGCTGCATACCTTTAGGCTTCTGTTCCGCCTTCTTTTTGTACTTCCCGGCGCTGGCTGTGGCCCCAACCGCAAATGTAATGCGAGAGCCGAATACTAGGCATGGGATTACACGGCCTTAGCGAGCAGCTGCAGAAATGCTGACTGTCTATACGAGCCAGCGAGTGCCACTTGAGGTATGACAAGTGCATGCTGCAGCGGCCATAATATACGCAGGCCCTGCCCCAGTGGAATGGTGCAATATGCAAGCGGAGCCACGGCTGGGCAGCGTGCAATGCCTCTGGAATCGATTCACAGCTCACAGCATGTCTCGGGAGTCCTCTATTGATGGGGAAATCTCCATACTCCCACTGGAATCGAATTCTGCAAGTCCCACCTCTATTTCAAACACAATATTTCCTCCAGCAATCCGTTTAACGCAATATACTGTGCCCATTTCTGTCCCCCGAGTAACATTCTGCCATCCGAAAATCAAAATTCTCAACTTTAAAGCAATCAATCCCATACTTTTAGGTCCCTTTCTCCTGCGGGAGATCCCCTCGCCCATGCGGCATTCAATCCGTTTGGCAATTCGCACAAAACCCCATTGAAATTCTCACAAAACAAATAGACGAAAAAGACGAAGGCAACGGCAACGACAACGGCAACGGCAACGACGACTCCGGCTGGAACGGCGTGTTTTCTGCTGGCAAAAATTAAAAGCAGCTGTCAAATGCATTTGATAGTTTTTAACCCTATCCTTGCCATCCTGTCGTGTGGGTGTGGGTGTGGGTATGGGTGGTGTGGGGCATCTACCCACAAAACAACAAATAGAAAATTATGCTTCAATAAATACATTTGCCTATGAAATCAACTGTGTGGCTTGACAAGGATGAGCGGAGCAAAAGCGGCAGCTTTTGGGTGGGGAGTGGGGAGTGGGAATTTTTCGAGTAGTTTTGGAGCACCAGTTCTGATATTGTCGGTGTGGCCAGGGAGGCGGAATAAGGGTAGGCGTCTGTGTGCGGAAAAGGTGCGATTAATTGGAGAGCTGCCACATGGAAGCGGTTGGGCAGAGGCTGGCTAGAACATGCACTGAGGGAACATCAAATGTCCACTAAAGATCCGCCAACACAGATCAATTTATTATATTATTATGTTATATTGTACATACTATATATTATTATACATTATATTATATTTCTGCT
Organism: Drosophila tristis; assembly: GCA_018150885.1. NCBI lineage: Eukaryota > Metazoa > Arthropoda > Insecta > Diptera > Drosophilidae > Drosophila > Drosophila tristis. The sequence goes on along the minus strand of JAECWT010000215.1, from coordinate 2,896,718 downwards.
TTTCTGCATATTGCTGCTGGTCTTGCAGCCATCTCTGCTCCTTTCTTAGGGCATTTCAAAGCCCTTTCCAAGGCTCTTTACTCTAGTGTAAGCTTGCTACAGCTAGGCAAATGAGTTTGCCCAAAGACGCGCTGCCCTGACTACCCTTGTGAAAGCTTTCCTTTGCCAAGTATCAAAGTGCCAAGTAAGTAGAGGAATTCGCCCACGAAGTAGTGGCAGTTCACTCGAAAGAACTAAAATAACTCGAAAGAAAATAAATAAATGTTCCAGTAAATAAATGAAAGTGAATACAATATAAAATAATAGTAGTAATTCGGTTTTGTATTGTTTCTATGTGTGCTCGATTGCAGGAGTATTTCTCTCAGTGCTGCAGCAGCGGCTGGTCGGCGCCGAGGCTCCTGTGCCTCGCGTTATTTCAATAGTTCTCTCCGCCCCTTTTTGGGATCCCTTTCTGAGTCAAGTCTTGGTCGGAAATAATCATCGCAACCTGCCACCAAATGCGGCTAGTTTTTTGTTTATTTTACACAGGCACACACAGGCACACACTTGTCTCTCCATATGTCCATGTACGGATAAATTTTGTATTTTCATTGATAATAAAAGGCTCATAATGTAGTGCGCTTCGCGGCGAATGTTTTGCTGCTTTTCCCGCCGCCTCTGCCGCTGCGGAAAGCATCCCAGAGTCGGTATCCAAATCAGACGCGGCCGCCGATCCGCCGACTGCCAGACGGCCAGACGGCCAGACGGCCGACGACGACCCTTTCATCTGAGTGCGCTCGAAAGTATGCCCGGATTGCGGGTGCGAGTGTTTGTCTAAGTTGCTTTCGCAATTTATTGTTTTCGACATATTTGCGGCTGTTTATTTGGGCCCCCCACCCGCGCCAGCCGCGCCAGCCGAACCATTTCCAACCCAAAACCATTTTAGTTTTGCTCTCAGCGATGGCATTGCTTAATTAACGTGAACGCGACTGCATCTGGGATTGTCTGGTGCCGGGCCGCGGGCCTCGGGCCCAAGAGTAGTTTTGCATACAGTCCAATGACTGGGTAACATGCCAACATTTTTTGGCCACTTCAAACTGTGAGGCATGGGGCGTAGACTGACTGTCGCTCTTCAGGCTTGTCATCGCACCAAGTACTGTCCTCAGTTGACTAGATTCGATTGGCCGATAGGGCTGGCTCTGAGCCGACATCAGTGATTCATTTTCTTTGTACACTTAATGTGGGATTTCGGGTTTCATCAGCGCTGACATCGAGTCGAGAGACCTGTCGTGCCATGAGCAATCCTTGCTGGCATGCAAGCTGGAAGGCCGCTCTAGGGATCAGCCTCGATGAACTGCAGCGGGAAGGTTGAATCAAATAAATATCTTGGATATTCCTCATATTATTTGATGCTGCTCGAAACTGCAGCTGGAAGCCATATGTTGGCTCTCAACTCCCCACCGGCTGCTGCAAGAGTTTCAGTCAGTCAGTTTTATTCTTGGATTCTTGGATGTGCCTGGGAAGGTGCCGTGTGACTTGTGTGCTTTAGCTCTTCGCCTTGGGTCAGGTCTCCGTTTCCCTCATAGAGCTGCCATTATATGTATCAATAGCTGCGCAAAATAATGGAGTATCTGGACACCAACAACGTCCCCTATATGCTAAATCAAACGGGGAAGGCTTCACTTAACTTCACATCGATTTACTCAGCGCAGAAATAATCCTCCCATTCCTATCCACGTGATGTAAGTTTAAAATTGATCATCGCTATGAGGGCTGAAGTGTTTGGCCAGCTACTTCAGGCCGTTCAGGCTGATGACTGATGACTGATGCCTGATGACTGTGCAGCAGCATGGGCCAATGCTGGGCGGAGGCCGCAACCCAGTGGAGTGCAGCTACTCATTTTCAGTTCTATCGGCAGGGCTACTCAGTTTTCCGCAATGATCGTGAGGCAACTTTCTAAGGGAGCTTGAAGCGGCGATTCATCTTCAGCTCGATGTGAGTGCCAGTTGCGATCTTGGATAGTGCCTGGCAGCGACCCAGAATGGGCAAACTACTGGGCTTTATCGCCCCGAAAAGGGCTGCGCTGTCCCGTGACATTTCGCCCTGCCAGTGACAGCCAGTGCTGCAAAGTCCGCTTCGGCTCAAGTGCTCAATAGTTCGGCTGCTGCTTGCTGCTGGCTTGGAATTGTGGGTCAATAAATGGGACTCTGCGAGAGTCTGCCCCACCGAAGAGTGTGCCTGTGTAGTGGTGCGCTTGTGGCTGGATCTAACCTGCGGCTAACCCCGCAGTCAGGTAGTCGTGTGGCAGCCGCCATATTGGGGCATGTGCAGCAAATGAATGGAGAGTTTCTTGCGGCGACAGGAAGTAAAACGGAGCGTTGACAGTGCACAACATAAATTAACCAAAGTTGTATTTAAATCAAATGCGATTGCCATCTACAAGCGATGATTACCCTGCCCTGCCGGCCTGCCTGCCTGCCTGCCTGCCTGCCGCTGCTGCATGGGCCCCTTCGCCCACTCCCCAGCAGCCCCTCCCCCACCAAAGGATGACCCATTTTTGGGCCTGCTGCACTGCTCCCTGCCTTTGTTTTGTGTCCGTTTTAGCTTATCGCAGATGCCGAGGTGCTCCTTTTGGTGGGGTCGAGTCGGGTCCCCATCTCCCTCTCTCTCCCTCTCTCTCCCGCTCTCTCCCGCTCTGTCTCTGGCCACATCTATCAGCGGACAGAAACATAATTTGCCATTTATGACAAATTGATAATCGCTTGCAACTTTTGTTGTCCGGGGCACGCACCAAGTGCTGCATCGTCTGCCACTGCCACTGCTGCTGCCACTGCTGCTGCTCGTTGTCTGGGGATCTGCATCTCAGTGGCTCATTTGCATACAATGGAGGAGCCACGAGCCTCCCCCTACCACTACCCCTCTGGTGAGGCAGTGGGAATACCTGTACGCACTTTCGGCATCACATCGATAAGCGCCACTTGTCCAGGGTCAAAGATCGCCGGCTGGGTGGGGGCGGTAGACTACGTAGAGAAGCCAAAGATCGCCGAGAGAGGCAAACACAAGGGGAAAACCTGTGCCTGTGCCTCTTCCCCTTACCCCTTGGAATATTTCTTCTCAATCTTTGCACTTGCTCAAATTTCATGCTTCACTCAATCTTTCACTTCGCTCACTCACTCGCTCACTCGCTCTCTTAGTCACTCACTCAGAGGCTCACTCACTCAGCGACTCACTCACTCATTTCCCCGCTCTCATTGTACTCACTCGGCTTGGCTGCTTGGCTTGGCTTGGCTTGGCTCTCTCACTCTCTCCCTCTCTCGCGCGCTCTGCCAGTGCTACCCCTCATTGAGCGCGCGTGGTGCTGCCTTTGAGTGTTTTCGAACTGCCCGGCACTTCCCCTTGTTCGAAAACGCTTTCCGCTCAAACGGCGACGGGGAAAGCTTCGAGTGGTGCGTGGTGGGTGGCTGGCTGGCTGGCTGGTGGTTGTGGCTGGGCGCGGGGCGAGCTGCAACATTTTGTGTCCTCGAGAAGCGTCTCTGAACAGCAGTGCCCTGCCTTGGCCCGTCCCTGCCATCGATGCGATGCGGCCACTGGCTGCAGTCTGTTCCACAATTAGCGCCGGGGCCAGAGTTCATTAGAAAACGGTCAGCCGGGGATTGGCACACATCTGGACAAGGACACAGCCACTGGGGCGGTGGGGGCTGAGGCTGGGGGTGCATGCAGGGAATGGATTGGCTTCGGGCTGCGAACGCGGCGCAGAATGTCAGCGACGTCGTTTGTCAAAACAAACTTTTTGACGTTGCAGCGCGCCGCGCAGCGAAAATGCGTGGCCTCAGTGCATGCCCCGTGCCCCGTGCCACACCACTCGCTGTCCTTGCCCCTTGTGTGTGGTGTGTGTGTGTGTGTGTGTGTGTGTGCGTGTGGCAAACAACAACAGGCTAACGCCCGCCCCGTAAGCCCCAGGAGCGACAGACCAGCAGTGCTGCCCCCTCGCCTGGCCCAACCGGCATGATGTTTATCATTATTATCACAGCTCGCGTCCAGTCAACGAACCAGAATCGTAGGCTCATCCACGCCTCTCACTTCGCGCCCCTCACTTCGCGCCTCTCGCCTCTCGCTTCCGACTGCCCCACTGGCTGGGGGCATACCCTTTCCGTAGGGGCTGTGCCTGCAACGATCGAAGTTCTGCCTGCAAATGTGCAAAATTAATGGCAAAATCAGCGGAAATATCGCCGACGAGCGGGGGGACTGGGAGCGCTCCCTACTGAGCGCGTTTAATGGAGTTCTTTGAGCTCTGCTGCGTGGAAGTGGCATGGAAGTGGATCCCAAGCCGCTCGCAGAGCCCGAAGAGTAGCCCCAATTCGTTGAGGTGCCGCAGAGGCATCTGCTTTTGTTTGCACTTGCCGCAGTGTCAACGAGTGACTGGCGCAACCTGGACACAGTCACCCATCTACCCAGCCAGCCAGCCAGCCTGCCACCCAGCCTGCCACCTCTCTCTGTCAGTGGGCTGCATGCTGGCACTGGCACTGGCACTGGCGCTGCTGCTGCTGCTGCTGGCTTGTTGTCGAGTTGATTTCTGGACTTGATTCGGTTGCTGCGGTTGATCTCCCAGCCGCCCCCTGCCACCGGGCCACAGTCAGAGCCTCTTCAGGCTGCTTGAGGCAGCAACAAACACTTTTATTTCATTTCATTTCATTTCATAATTATCAGCAGAAAATAAAAAATAAAAATAAATGTCAATGGGCAAGGGAATGGGGAACGGGGAATGGCAAGGGAAGCATTCGAAATTGTGACATACCAAAGAGGCGGACAGACAGACAGACAGACAGACAGACAGAAGAGGGAGAGGGCGGGAGGGCGGTAGGGCGAGAGAGGGAGAGGGTGAATGCTGCCCCACCGCCGAAGCGGAAGCTGCCAGCAGTCCAGTTTGCTGTTCAGTTTCGGTCGAGTTGCCAGCATCGTTGTAGTGGGTCTCAGTTCCCAGTTGGCAGCTAGCAGCTCGCAGCTCGCAGCTCCCAGCTGGATGCCAGCAGAACCGAAGCGAGGACCATAACTACTGGGAGTGGGGAGTGGGAGTGGGAAGTGGCAGTGGGGAGTGGCAGTGGGAGCCGAGCACCGAGCCGAGGCCGAGCATCGAGCTGCAGAACTATGCACAGTTATGGACACGTACACGCCAAAAAAGAGCGGGGCTGCCAGTGGCAGTGGCAGTGGCAGTGGCAGTGGGGAGGCTACAAAGCGGTGCGGCTGGACCTCGATGTGGTGGTCTCAGGGCGAGTGTCCACTCGTGCAAATTATTGTGAAACACACAAGGAGCGAAGCGGAACAGAGCGGAGCGGACTGGGAGTGGGAGTGGGAGCAATGAGAGAAAGCATTGCATGCCTTGCCGAAGAATGAAGTCATCGAAAGAGATGGCTGCAGCAGGGTATGGGTGCGAGCGGGAGCGGGAGCGGGACCGGGAGAGAGCAGGGTCCAGTCCACTATTCGAGTGTGTGTGTGTGTGCTGGATGGAACCCTTAATTAAATAAATTCAATATGCGCAACGGGCATCCAAAAGCCACCCAAAAGAGAGCCGGTCCCAGGGAAACTCCTCCGCCCCACCACCGCCCACAACAAGCCACAGCACAGCAGGCACAGCACAGCACAGCCTTACCCTCAGCCATCCCAAAAACAAATTCCCCAAAAAGGCAGCCCCAACCCCACAGCCCCCCCAACGCCGAACAGAACCCAAATATCGTCCTGGGCCAACTACAAAATTATATGGCGCAAATGTTCGTTGGAAATCGTCATGGATTTTAATATTTAAAAGCGTTTTCAAAAATTGTCCCCCGCATGAAAGGGACAGCAAGAGGGCGAGAACGAGAGTGAGAGGGAGAGAACACAAGAGAAGGAGGAGAAAGGAAAGAAAGGGCGCAAAGGGCAGTAAGGAAGAAAGAGAGGAGGCAGCTTGGTGGTGGTAAGTTGGAGCAAAGGAGATCAATGCTGGGGGGCTGGGAGCTGGCAGGCAGAACGGTCTGGCTGGACGTGTGCTGACCAACAGGGCCCACGGTTCAGAGGCCAAACGCATCGACTAACGGTACCATCTCACTCTCACTCACTCTCGCTCTCCCTTTCTCAACCCTTGCCCTCTCTCTCTCTCTCTCTCTCTCTTTTTGGCTGCACGAACTTCCCTTAACTCTTGCCCTGTCCCCGTGCTTTGTGTGTGTCCCAAAAGTCGAACCCAGAGCCGGGCAGCAACGGACCGCACCGCACCGGACCGGACCGAACCGGACCCATCACCATCACCACCACCATCCCCAGACCGGACCCAAACCCGTTCATTCGACAGGCAAGCGGCAACATTTTGATAAGCGTCGCTGGGCGCAGTGTCCCGGGCATCCACTAACCACCAGCCCAGCCCGTCCCATTCGCCCATCGAGCGACCAACCAAACGAAATTAAAAAAGCAACAGCCCCCACCACCATGGAGCCACCACCCCACCCTACACACACACACACACAGAGACACGAACACCCACACAGATACAGAGTTTGGTCGTCGCCAAAAAGGATATTATTTAATGAGCTACACTTTAGGCATTGGACATGGATGAAGCAGCACGGAGGAGGCAGGAGGCAGGAGGCAGGAGGCAAGAGGCAGGAGGCAGGAGGCAGGAGGCAGAAGCCAAGCGGGAGGATGCAGAGGTGGCCAAGTGTCCAAGTGGGGGGGTGCTGCTGCTGCTGGTGGGGCGGTGCTTGCCAAATTGAGTTGACCCGTTCGAGTGGCTCTCCCTGTGTGTCCTGTGTCCTCTGTGTGTGTGTTCTGTGTGTGTCCTGTGTGTGGTGCATAGTTTCCGAGTCTCAGCCGCTTTGCCTGCATACTGAATGGGCCTGGTGGCTGGACGGGGCCTCCTTGTGCGCTTTTGGGGTCAGGCGTGTGCGTGATTAAAAATTCAATACCGAAACGAATGCGGAATTGAACGGTAAATTAAATGAGGTAATATGCAGGGGCCCACAAGGGGGAGGAGGGAAGGCAGACAGGCAGGCGGGCGGCCAGGCAGACGGGCAGGCAGGCGGGCAGCAGGCAGCAGGATGCAGGCAGGATTGGCTGATGAACCGCTTGGAGAGTCCGGGCAAACGAAGCCCAAAGAAGTCCGAGAATCATCAAAAGTATTGGGAAATGTTGCAGCAAGTCGATTGCTGACTCCGTAGATCCCTCAAGAACCCTGGAAATCAATCCACAGCACAGCCTGCTGCAGATACCGGAGCCAGACTGCGATTCCCCACCGATTTGCTGTCCTGCAGCTACGAAAATATTCCCCAGACCAAAAGCCATCTTGAGCAGCAGCAGCAGGCCGAACACAGGCCGAGCACAGGCCGAGTTCTGGCCAGAGACATAGACACGCCCCCCGACCCTACCAGCCCCTTATCGCCTGGCCCACCCTGCCAGGAGGAGGAGGAGTGGAGCGAAGGGCGGGGAGGGGAATGTTTGCATAAATTCATAAAATTATTGCCATAATCAACATTATGCATTTGGAACAAACGAAAAAAAGCAGAAAACCGCAAAGGAGTTCTCTCCATTGGAGTTCTCTGACTATGTTGTGTGCGGGGGTGGGGTGGGGTGGGGCAGGGGCAGTGGCAGGGCTAGAGGGAGGGGCATGCAGGGACTCCCGTAATTATGCTCGCTTGATTTGCCAGCAACATTTTCTTTTTAATTATTTATATTTGGGGATTTTTAGGCAGTCAGGCAGGCAGGCAGGCAGGCAAAGCAATTCAAAGGCTTTCCAACTTTTCCTTACGAGCGGCGTCGCCCTGCAGTGTGTGTGCTGTGTGTGTTAGGGATGTTATTTGCATACATCAGACTGACTGACTGCCTGACTGACTGACTGACTGACTGGCAATATCTTTTTATGCTTTGGAAGCCGGCAACCCACCCATCGCATCCCATCGCATCGCATCAAATCTCCCATTCCATTCCCCACAGGCATCAGGAGGCATTGGTCGCCAGGCAGGCAGGCAGGCAGGCAGGCAGGCTCTTCGTTTGGTTTTTCGGGCATGTGTTTTATTAGGCATGTTAATTAAAAGACATGAAATGAAAATAATTAAAAATATGTATAAAAAACACACACACTTACGAGTACGTTTACGTGTACGATATTCGGGCATGTGCAGAGCCCATAGCCCTTGTATCCGTAGCCCTATGCGAGAAGTATCTATGCGCAGGCAGTAAGATATGCAGGCGAAACTGGTTTCATTGCTCCTTGGGCCGGATTGCTGTTCGATGGATTCGCAGCATGAGCCACGGCACAGGGCGGCACGCAGGGGCATGCAAGGCTGCGGGGAAAGGCTGAGACGGCTGGGAAAATGTGTGCATAAAATGTATAATATATATAATATATATAATATGTATAATATATATAATATATAAAATGTATAATGTGTATAATATGTATAATATATCTGCATATGCATAATAAAGAAGGGGTACTTGCATATGGAAGCCCAGGGAGGAGAAGCCATCAGCTGACTCGTGTTTGGCTCCAGCTGCACCTTCAATCCAGTTGCCTGCAGTGGATCGACCATGGAGTGTGACTTATCCTTAGGATAAGGAAGTAAAACCCCCCACATACAGTTGCAGATGCAGCCACCCAACTGATGCACGTAAACTCTAGTAATTATTATAAATTATTAGAATAATATAATATATATAATATAATAATATTATAATATAATAATATAATAATATTCTAATAATCTCACACGGCGCCCGCTAATCTATACAATAAATTTGTAGAAAAAAAATCTGTGTGTAAGCGGCTATCTCCGCAACGCGTGCACCAAATTGCATGCTGTTTTCTTTAAGTGATAGCCAGAGAATGTGAACTGGTTTAATATAATAATAAATAATAATATAATATATAACAATACAAATAATAATAAAATAAAATAAAATAACAAAATATAATAATAATATATAATATAAACTGTAATTCAAACTTTTGCATAGTGGAAATGAATGAAGGGAGAGAGCGAGAGAATGAGAGAGAGAGCGCGAGAGAGCGAAAGACCCATAGAAGTTAAATCAAATATATTGTGTCCGTAAATGTTCGTAAATAAATTCAACTACAATTATAGCAGTTGAATGAATATTCAATATTCAATATTCCATTCACCAGAATACTCTTGAATGTCACTGTGTATGCCGAGTGTTTAAATGTTATTAACTATAACAATTGCTGTGACTGGCGCCCCCATTTATAAGTATTAATGTGCATCAAATATATTAAAACAAAAATACAAATAAACGAGGCATACGAGGCATACCTACGGGGTATCCCGGCTGTGTCATACCCCCCGAGTACTCACGGGCGCCCGCATATGTGGCCATGTGCAAATTACCTGAAGGGGGAACGCGTCAAATTAAAGATGGCCAAACAAGAACCAAACAAAAAACAAGAAAGCCTGATTTTGCTTTGGGGTGGGCTAAAAGACAGCGAGGGAGGGGGTAGAGTGGGAGAGTGGGAGAGGGAGGAGCTGTAGCTGGCGCTGTAGCCGGGGATGAGCCATCAATTTTCCGGGCAACACTTTCGCTGCTCGTTCTGATCGCCTTATTAACTCATTGCCGCGGTGTCAATTTACGCAAACAACACGAAACAAAGGCTGAAATATGGCCACATTACCCAGCAGCCAAGTGCCCCTGCCACATGCCCCTGCCACATGCCCCTGCCACATGCCCCTGTCCCATGCCCCTGTCCCATTCCCTCCTTCAGGCAATTCTCTTTGTCTCAAATTTCGAACAGGGCGGGGGGCCGCAGCGCCGCAAGTAGGTGATGGAAAAATGCCCGTCTCCGTCTGCGTCTCCGTGTGCGTCTCCGACTCCAGGCCTCTGGCAGGACTCTGCACACTCCGCGGACCCCAATTGGTGGCTACATCTTAAGTGTTGCTAATAACGCCTACAACTAAAAACAGCTGCGGGGTGGTGTGCTCTGCTGTGCCCTCTGCACTCTGCCAGTGCGAGTGGCGGGGGTGGGGGGAATGCCACTGCCATGCTGCCTCGCTGCCACGCCGCCTCGCTGCCATGGTTGAGCGACACTTTTAAGAAATTGCAAAGTTTTCGTAACAAAAGCAGACGCCCGCCTTGAAGCGAATCAGGCGCGTGGGTGGCAGGGGTAGGGGCAGGGGGAGGGGCAGACTTGAACAATACTTTGATGCGATTTTGCGGATATTAGGTGTTAATTTTTCAAAGAGCCAACGACATCGTACTCCAGCGCCCAGCCCCCCCACACGCAGACCCCACACCCGAACACCCATCCCCCCACAACAGTCGCGCGGCAAGTGGAGTGAAGCGGCGTCGGGTGTGCCATTTGGTGGCCTGTTGCCATTGCCATGGCACTCTGCCTTTTGTAATTTTAACTGCTTTTGGTTAACACTTTTACGCATTGCCAACTGCTCCTCCTCCGCGCCCCACCAGCAACAGCAGCAGCAGCAGCGCCCTTGCTGCCAGCAGCCATCGATATCACATGGCAACCCCTGCCGCCAGCCACCTTGCCACACTGCCACACAGCGGCTGCCCCTTTTGTCTTTCGCCAGCAAGTCATCGATGGGAAAACTTTCTGGCAACTTTTTCTCTTGGCTCACTTTTTTGTGTACTTTAATTGCCCCCCAAGGGGCGGCGAGCTCTGGCGGAGCAACAAGCCCCCGAGTTGCTCTTCTGTCAACAAAGGAGCTGAGTGTCGCTGTGTCGCTGGTGGTGGTGGGGCTGCTGCTGCCATTTATTGAGCATTTTAGCCTTTCATCGATGCTTTCAGCTGGAATTATTTCGCTCGTTTTAATTATTACGAGTATAACCGCCAAGCACCGCCAAGCACCGCACCGCACAGCAGCCCCGAACAATGCCGCTGAGCGGGGGCTGCGTGGGGGCTGCGAGGGTGGGGCCAGCCATTTGCCGCAACACACAAATTTTAACGGTTATGCCTGCCGCCCAAAAGGGTCCGCCCAGCGAGCAGCCGCTGGACGCCTTTGTTGCGAGTCCTCCCACTGCTCCTCCTGTGGCGCCTCCCCCTGCTCCTCCTGTGGCGCCTCCTTTGCGGTGCCTGTGGGCGGTGGATCGTTTAGAGGGTGTCGCCGTTTTGCGGTGAGTCCCCCCCACCAAGTCCAGGGCCAGGGCCCTGCTGGGTACATGATCTGCCCAGTGGCTGGGACTTCTTTTATTTGGAACATTTCATCGAGCAAAGAATCAAATTTGGAACTAAAAAATATACAAAATACAGAAGACAGAAGCCAGAGGCCGGAAGAGAATCAGAAGATTCCAGGCCCAGCGAGGCAGCGCAGCACAAAGTAGAGCACCTTGAGGGCCAGGCCCGCTCTGCGCATCTTCTTCTCGTAGCGGCTCTCCCCAGTCCCAGTCCCAGTCTCAGCCCCATGCCACGCGTAGCAGAGGTAGGCGAGGACTGCACCGTTGAGCAGCAGTCCCAGCAGCATGTAGGTGCCAGCAATGTGGTTCCAGTGGTCTGCTGGTGAATCGACTAGCCAGCCAGATAGCGAGACAGGTAGCTAAGATACTCACCCAACGTTTGTCTTATTTCCAGGAAGCTCTGCTTGAGGTTGAACGTCTGCGGACTGGCTTCAGTGGCAGGCCAGGCCAGGGCCAGGGCCGTCTCCTTTAGAGCGGCTTTGAAACTGGAATTTAAGTGCTTCCTGATCGTGGCCATCGCGTCCCTCTTGGCCGCCCTCTGCGCCTTGGAGCGCCTTCTGGAGGGCAGCAATCGAGCTCGGCCATAGATGGGATACGATGGATAGCTCCCATTGTGCGTGTGCCCATGGCAGCAGCCATCGGTGGCAGCCTCCGCAGTGGCTATGGCTCTGGCTCTGGCACTGGCACTGGCTCCGGCACTGTCACTGCGCGTTGAGTAGTCGGTGGATACCGACTCCGAGTCGAGCACAGCCACGCCTGTTGATGGAGCGCTGAAAGTAGACCAAGGTTCGATTGATTTCGGGCTGAAACTCAGCTCGGATTTATGCCCTTACTTGCAGGTTGCGGCGCAGTGAAGGTAAGGCATGGGAACTGCTCTGATCTGAGCTGATCTGCTCGGATGTGTTGCTTGATCGTCTCTCGTATTAGCTGCCAACGACTGGAGTGTACCGGGCTGCTCTGTGTGTGGCTTTGTGAGCAGCCAAAACAGTTTCCCTGTAGGCTGCGCGCTAGCTTTCAGTGTCACAAATAGCCAACAAAATCTGGGAACTACTTTCCCGTGTCTCTGTCTCTCCTGCTGCCAGCTGCGTGCCATCAGAGCCCTGTCCTCAAGCGTCTCAAGCGTCAAGCATCGGAACGGAACTGAACTGAACGGAACTGCATCGAAGCCATGTGCGTGCTCTTCTACATAGTCGTCGTGGTGCTGCTCATACTCGTCATCGCCATGATCGTGGTGCATTGGCACACATAGCTCTGGCGCGGGACAATGTGCAGCTGAAATAAATGTTTTTATTCTCGGAGTGTTAGACGGATAACTTGTGCACTCTTTGCGGGGCATTAGACGAGGCTGAAGCTCTCTCTCTCTCGCTCTCCGTCTCTCTGTAACTTGGTGCTGCTGCTGCTCACAAGTTTTCGGTGTTTTATTACGGGAAACATTTGCATACTCGCATAAGACTGCTCTCGCTCTGGCTCTGGCTCTGGCTCCCGCTCTGGCTCTCTATAATTAACTGAATATTTATTACTGCGGTAGATAAAATGTTATGCGGCTATTATTTTGGTTTTATGGGCAACCAAGAAGCCAACAAGCAACCTGGTCTAGGTGGGCTTAAGCCCAGCCCAGCCCAGCCGTAGCCGCAGCCCCAGCCAAGTCGAGTCCCTGAGCCACAGCTCCAGCCCGAGAGCCCAGCGAGACTCGGTCGCAGTCGGAGTCGGAGACGCAGACGGAGCTGGAACATGAACATGGCAGACCACCAACATGCAGGCAGCAGCATGGAATATGCAATCCGAGCCAAGCTGCATTCCCCGCCAAAAAATGGCAGCAGCAGCAGCCGCCAGCCGCCAGCCGCCAGCGAGGACACAAACCATTGGAACAAGCGCCACCAATTACGCCCGCGAAGTCATCGCCCCAGGAGGGAGGGGCGCGGGGCGGATTGGATTCCAGCTTGAGGCTGGGGCTGGGGCTGGGGCTGGGGACTGCGCGAAACAATCGCTAATTGTTTTAGGACCCCGCCAGATGGAAGGCAATAAGGTGTGAAATTCCAGCAGAGGCTTCTCCCGCCTCCGCCACAGCCTCCGCCTCCGCCTCAGCCACCGCCTCCGCCACAGTTTTATCTCCAGCTACGGTTACGCTTACGGTTACGGCATCGACATCGTCGCCTGTCCAAAAGTTTGCGCGCTGGCAGCTGATAAGGCTGCAAAGTTGTCCTGCACGGGCGCAAATTACGCATTCGCCGTGTTGTCTTACATTTGCTGGCTTGCGATTATTACTCATACGCCATGTGGCAGCGGCCTCGGCGTAATTATAAACGTTTCACGAGACACATGCTCAGCTCTGCTCTGGCCTCCACACAGCTCTCCCATTTGCGCAATTGATCCGCATGCCAGATGCCGGAATCATTCAGCAATTGCACAACAAATAATGATTTAATACACTCAGATTCGGCGATTGTTTTGCCACTTGATAATTGCCATCCGGACGTTGATCCAACGCCGCGCAGCGCGCCCCAATTTCACACCACAGTTGGCCCAGAGCGAGGCTGCTGACGGCAATTAGACACGCTCCGCTGGCCGATCTGTGTCGCTGCTATAAAAGCCAATGGCGCCGCCAGTCAGGCCACCAGTGGATCCACGGGAACAGACCAGCGAACCGAACGATGCACTTCAACCTTCATTGCCTGATCAGCCTGCTGCTGGCGCTGCTCTGCGGCGCCCTTGTGGTGAGTTAGCAGAGCCAAAGCCAAAGCCAAAGCCATTGCCCAACCCTCCTAATCCTCGCTGTGTACTTTGCAGAGTGCCTATCCCCAGGGCGGGCCCTGCGGACCGCACCCCAGCGGCCCGCCGCCATCTGGACCGCCGCCATCGGGACGCCCGCCAGGCGGTCCGGGCGGACGCTGCGGACCGCCGCCCTCGACCACAGCTGCAACGGGCTAAGCGCTCCCAGCCCCAGCCCCAGCCCCACGCCCAGCTGCAGTCCCAGTTCCGGCACGACACGTTCCATGCGCAACTTCCTACTGCTAAGTGTATCCCCTCCTTGTTCTGTGTAGCGTTTTTTTTTTGCTCAATCCATTTTCAAATATATATCTGTGTAATCCCGCTGAAACGACGAGCAGTTGGACTGGCCTGGCCACACATCGATCAGCCCTCACTTGCAGACAGCAGAGACTGCCCAGTGGGGCGGTCAGGGAGGGAAGACTGCGGATTGCACTTCAGTTAAGTGTGTTGAGGTTTTTGGCGGAGATGTTTTGCATAGCCCCCGGGCCCAGACCGTTGAGGGCTGCTGGAATGCACAGGCCATGCTGGAAATTCGTGTAAATAATCGTGAAATATTTCCACCGAAAATGACAGCTGACAGAGACGGAGGGTGGGCCAGCAGGGTTGCTGATCGTGGGAATCAGTGTGCCACAGTGCCAGTGTCAGTCGGGGATTAGTCTCCAGCGCTCATCACTGCCCCAAAGACTCCCTTGGGGGCTGCTCACAGCTCACAGCTCAATCTAGTCTGAATATTCGGTGCTGTAAATTATCAGCACCACTCCTCCACCCTGGGAGCCAGCTAAAGCACCCACCAGTCGATATTAAAAGAGATAAAGTTTTATTAGTTGTGCGGCGGCGGCAAAGGGCGGGCGGCGGCAAATATAATAAAAGTAATAAAAGAAAATATGCAACAGAGGCAAACAGACACACGGATACGCAGCCACAGCGAGCAATGAAGATGCAGATGAAGTTGAAATGTAAATTTGGTCCGAATGCAAAGTTCCGTTTCAATGATTGCAAACGGAAATGGGGCCTCGTCCTTTGTCCTGCGTCCTGCGTCCTTGGTGCTTGGTGCTTGGTCACTGGTATATTCTGCCGTGGGAATGAATGGCAAATGAAACGCAAGTAAATACGATAAATAAATGTTTAAATAAATAAGTAAATAAATATGTGGAGGAGAGTCGCCACCAGCCAGCAGCCAGCAGCCAGCAGCAGCAGCCACCAGGCACCAAAAACCACACCAAACCATAGTCTGGGGTGTGCGGTGGGGGCGGACAAAAAGTCCAAATGTAATAATTAAATTGCATTTTGCGTCTGCGGCCAAACAAAATGGCGCCGAATGCCGAACGGCGAACGGCGAACGGCGAATGGCAAATGGTCCGTGTTCGAGTGAGAGCCTGTGCGACCTGTGCAGCACCTGCCGCTAGCCATGCAGGCCGACAGCCGCATGCCCTGCCATGCTGAGGCGCCATTCAAAGGGCGCCACAAGGCAGAGAGCGCTCTTTAAGTTTGAGTCTTAAATAAGAGCCAAAATACCTACGATAACCTTCTTTATATTTATCTATCAGTCGGATCTTTCTGCCTTAGCGATCGGCCACTGGATATGGCACTGGCATATCCCTCGCAGTGGCATCGATGGAGTGCAGCATAAATATTGATGTGCCCCCGGCCATTGGTTCATGTGCTGCCTTCAGCTGCCTTCTCCAGATGCACTTCGCTGCAGCTACCTACCCTCCTTCCAATGGCATCTCTGCCCTGAACTCTGCCGCAATATGCAGTGCACCATCCGATGCGAGCCGAGTTTATCTTTCTGCTGATTGTGCGCATCAATTGCGGGTCTCGGTTGGCCGGTTGCACGGGGGTCAAAGGCTTGCATTTATTTATCATTCAATTAAATATTTAAAATACCAAAAAATGCTTTCACCGCCAGCCAACTTATTTAAATTTCAGCCTCCATCCAGGCAGCACACGGCCCACACGACCCCACACGACCCGCACGACCCACGCACACACCTTTAATATTGAAATTGAAATCATAAATAAATGAGAAAATTCGCGCTGCTTGCGAGTGGGAGAGAGGAGTGCAGGAGTGCAGGAGTGCAGGAGAGCAGGAGAGCAGCTAGCCTGGGTCTCTGGGGCGGATGCTTTATTTTCTGTGGCACTCTCTGTGTGTGTGGTGATTCGCATTCGCTGTAAATTTTATTGTTATATATATGGTTTGTATTTATACACATTTATTTTTTGTTTTTTGGCCTTGCTGCACGGACGGGGGGGCGCCACTCGCTGCCCTGCCGCTGTGTTTGTAAAATTAATTGACATTTTATTTGTTAATTAATTGTTATAGCCATGTTGTTGTTTGGTTCGCAGCGAAAGAGCGAACCAGCGAACCAACCAACCAACCAACCAACCAACCAACCATCCGGGCCAGCCCCAGCCCAGTCCCAGTCCCAGCCCAGTCCCAGCCCAGTCCCAGCCCAGTCCCAGCCATTGGTCCCGTAGTCCCTGCCAAAATGGCTAAATGACCAAATGGCCAAATGGCTTTTTATTATTGTTATTACAAATGCCGCGGTCATTATTATTTGCTCGTTAAGCGCACCTCAGCCGCCGTGCAGCACCCCGCAGCCGCGCCCTGCACCCCGCACCACGCACCGCGCTGCCACCGAAATGCAATGCATTTGTAAATTAGTTTTGTAGTTTTAATTGCAAAAATTGTTAATTTTCTAATAATTTATTTATTTATTTATGTGCGCAGTGCATGGATGGATAAGCCCGCAGCGGAATATGTGCTAAAGGGACGTGGTGCAGTGGTGCTGTGGCTGCTGCCTCCGCCCCTCGCAACTGGAACTGTGATCTCTCTCTGCAGCATCCACCATCTTCGCGACATCTGCCTTGGGGGCATGCAAAATATTCCGCATATTCTTTGATACTTTTTAGTTGCTTTCAATGTTTTTTGCTTTAATTTTGTGGCATGGGAGAGTAAATGTTTCCGCTGCAATCGATGTTTGCCGCATACTTTTAGGAGCCATAGCCAAAATCTCAGAGCCCCCTGGGACCCCCCTTGGATCAGCTGCCCCACCCCAACCAAAATGAAGCCGCAGAATGAAAAAGTCTGACCGGAAAAAAAATCAAATAAAGACAGAAAGAAAGAAGTCCAACTGAAATATTGTAGGCAGCCGCCGCGGGCCCAGGTCCCATCAATTTTTACAACTTTAAATACCAGCAGGAAGTATCTTAAGCATCCCCCCACCGCCCAGCCCCCAGCAGCCCTAGAGCAGCATTTCGAATGCGTTCGGCAATAAGAAAAAAGTCATAACAAAATTTTACGACAACTTTGGCGGCGCTTTCATTTCGGGACTTGGTAGTTGTAGCGGTGGCTCGGTGGCTCGGCGGGGGGATTGGCTGGTGCGGAGTGGTTCTGTGGATGGATGCAAAATGCAAAACAAAAGGAAAATTACCAAACGGCGCGGCGAGAGGCATTGGAAGATATCCAGCAGACCAAACCAAACGAGAACAGACCTCAAGGAGAAGCACCAGCAGCAGCAGCAGCAGCAGAATTCTAATGGCTTGCCAGCCATCCCGCTGGTTGGTGTTGGGAGCGGGCAGCGGGGAGCGGGGAGCGGGGGCAAGGTGTGGGGCATATAATAATCATCTATATTCATGGATTAGGATTCAATTTTTATGCCACACGCGAAACTCAGAGCGGAACAGAGCACACACACAGAGAGACAGAGAGTGGGTGGCAATGGGTGGGTGGCAGGCATACGTACAACAATGAGGGTTAAATTGAAAATAAAGCGTTACCCGAAGATGCCACAGATACAGCCCGTGGCAGAGCGAACGAGAGGCAGAGAGGCAGAGAGGGAGAGGGCGCGAAAAAAAACACACGAAATTATTCAAAAATTTATGCAAGGAAAATATTACCAAAGAGCTAATAATTTTCTCCATCCATTGGCCCGGCCCGGCCCGGCCCGTTCGTTCGTTCGTTCCTTCGCTCGTTGCAAAGGTGGCAAAAGCGCCGCGTGGGGGCCACCGCCAGCGCCAGCAGCGGGGGGAGTGGCTGGATGGCTTGGTTTGGTTGCTTAAATGGGCGGATTGGCGTGGGGCGGATTGGCGTGGAGCGGGGGTGGTGGTGGTGTTATACCCAGGGTTTTGTATTAATGAATAATATCGCGGCTAAGGCGCAGGCAGCGGCAGTGGCAGCGGCAGCGGCGGGAGCAGAGTTTTTGTGGCACGCCACAGGGGTTAATAAGTAATCTGCATTTTTTGACATTTATTTATGTCTTCAAATATGTGCGAGGCGGAGCAGGGAGCGCGTGGAAGGCAGCCCACCCCTGCCACCCACTTTGACACCGCTCTCCCGCGCACTGCCCGACTGTGAGCGTTCCTTCCGTCTCCATATATCTCTCTATATCTTGTGGCAGTGGCAGAGGCAGAGGAAGAGGCAGTGGCAGTGGCACAGGCACAGGCCGAGGCAGTGGCACAGGCCGAGGCAGTGGCAGCGAGCAAGTGGCATTTCCCAGAGAAATCCAACAGCTGCTCAAAGTGTCATTAGAGGAAAATATGCCAGAGACAAAGTCCTCCGAGTGGCCCGCTGTGTTGCTCCCCCCTGCACACCCCTCCCCAGCCAGTCTCTTCTTTGCTTTAATTTCCCCGCCGATTCGCCAGCTCTCGCCATCTGCATCCCTGCTCCACTCAGTGCCTGGCAAGGTGCAACAGGCATTCGAGCGCTGACAGCGAGAACTATTCCAGAGAACAGAGTCCCTGCCCCTCTGCTCAGTTTCTCCAGTGACTCAGCTCGCTGGCGCCTGCAGCCTCCCAGGTATTGAGTCGCCATCGCTGCTGCGGCTCATGGGGACTCGCAGCTTTGGTGTTTCTGGGTGGATGGGGGATGGGGGATGGGGATGGGTCTACGTGCCGCACAAATCTATATTTACGATTATGGAAGTTTATGGGGGCCGCTCCGGCGGCTACGTTTTAGTGTCATTCAGCGCTGGGCTGTAAACGGCACCGCCTTGACGACCCGCCCAGCATTGGGGCTGGCGCTGAGTGGCGGTGGGGGGCTGGGAGCCTAATGACAAATGCCTATGAAATGGTCACACACGCAAGGACCTGCCCCCGTTCCAGCCACAGCCACAGCCCCTGTTCCAGCTCCAGCCACAGCCCCCGCTCCAGCGCCAGCCACAGCCCCCTGCTCCAGCTCTGGTGAAAGTGAAATTGTCATAAAAAGTGAAAGGCAACTGGGGAACGTCATCCGGGGGAGGGGGGCAAACGGCTCACATGTCAAGGTAATTTGGGCGCACTTTTTGCACTCGTCCCTGTTTTATGGGCGAATTCAAATAGTTCTTCCCTCGTCCCACCCCCACCCCCACCCCCACTGCCACGCCCCACGCCCCACGCCCTGCCTGCACACACACACACGCACACACATGTAATTACTTAGTTTATTATATTGCAAGTGGGCCGACACACCGACACACCGCCCCAGCGACTCACGCGCCACCGCCCTTCCCTTTTTATAGTTTGGCAAATCGTAAAACTTTTACAACATTTACATGCAAGGACATGGGAGTGGGGGGAGCAGGGGGGGAGAGAGTGGGTGGGGGTGGGGCAGAGTTGAGCCTGGACCAGGGTTGTCGCCACAAAACTTTCGCTCCGCAGTTGTGCGCTGGCTGTTTGTCTTTTGGCGCAGCCCCCCAGATGGACGCCGACGATGCTTTTTCAATTACTCAGGCACGGCTCCTGCTCCACTGCCACTGGCACTGCCACTCCCACTCCCACCATCCCCCCCCTCTGCCCGTGCTGCTGACCAATTGAGTCGCCACTTAAGTCGCCTGACCAAAAAATCATTAACTATTTTCATTTCAGCTTGCAAATTCCATGCAATTTAAATGGGCGAACGGGAATGGCAGGGGCGTAGGCCAATACACCCTTTCGGTGTCTGTGTGTCTGTGTGTGTGTGTGTGCACTCTGGCCGAAATGCTAGGCAAATACAATTAAAGCGTCTGAGAAAAAAGCCAATAATTAAAAATGCACAAAAAGCCAAAGTGAACGCCGAACCGAAAGCGAAGCAGTTGGAGCGAAAGGAACACGACCGGTAGGGAGGGGGGAGAGCCCGAAGAAAACCGAAGAAGACACACAGAGGCAGCAGAAGCGAAAGCTGATGAAGAAGAAAGGGGCCCGAAGTAGCAGCAGCAGCAGCCGCCGAGCGGGCAGCAGATTTTGGCCGAAAATGGAAAGTGCAGGGGCACATGAAAGCCAGAACTGAAGGGCGCGCGTGAGTGAATGTGCAGAGGTGCAGGAAGAGAACAACGGAAGGTGTAGGCCATGCCAGGGGAAAGCATTTGCTGGCTGCGAAAAACTCTGGCAAAAAACTGGCAACTCGAAGCGGGTGCTGCCAAGTGTCGCTGGGCATTTTTCAAATTCGATCAGTGCTAAGTGTTCATTCAAAGCCAAACGGAGACTCAATCAGGCAGAGACTCAATCAGGCACATCACTCAGATTTCAGCAGCAAATCGTCGCAGCTAGCGGGTGCTTGTGGCTCAGCATTTGCTGTCTTCACTGACCCTTTGAGTCCACTGCTTCCCCCACGTTATGCCCCCACTTCTGCACCCACTTTATGGCCCCCACTTCTGCACCCACTTTATGCCCCCACTCTGGCGCACTTTTCAGGAATCTTCCTGAGCTCTCTGAGCTAATCTAATCGAACGCTGCCATCAGTGGGCGAGCCAGTTAAGGCAGTCCAACAAACCCGCGCAAAACGAAGCTGACACTGACACGGACACGGACACGGCATATTTTCCACACAGTTACTCGCGTTAATTTCCAAGGTATCAGCAGTGTTCGGGGGGTGGGGGTGGGGCTGCCGCCAAACAACAAGAAAAATAGACAAAGAGGCGGAAAAAAAGGGTCAGCGCCGCCGCCGTTCGCTTCCGTTTGTGTCTCACGCGTTTTTTGCTTTTCTGGTTTTTATTTTATTTACTTGGCGCGTTTTTCTCATTATTTTGGTCAGGTGGCTTGAGGTTTTTCAATCCGAATCCCTTTTTGTTTATGCTGCATACTTGCCGGAAAACGGTGCGGTCGCAGCCGGGGCCCAGGGTCAAATGGGATGGGCGTACGGGGCAACGCCTCCTGCCAACCCAAGAGCCAACATAACCCGATCCCCACCCACCCCCCCAAGCAGCGGCAATGGCAATAATTTAAAATTAAAATTTTCTTTTTCAGTTCTTTTCTTTGGCCGTTATTCGCCCGGTGGGCGGCGTCCTTTGCCGCCGCTTAATCGGATAATGCGAATTTCTGTAATCGAAGTTAGTCGAGTCCTTGCGGCCCCGCTGCCCCGCTGCCACGCTGCTCGCTGTGGTGTACATGACTTGAGTCAATATATGCAGTATTTCATGAGAAGTTAACCTTTTTTTTGTGTGTTGGTTCCGGGTTCCAGGTTTCCAGGTTCCAGGCTGATTTGCATGCGACCAAGTCGAGTGAGCGACCCCAGCCGAAGCCGAAGCCACGGCGCGACTTTTGTTTTAATGTCAGCTCGGGCGCTGCTCAATTGTCTAACATTATCTGATTTAGCGTTTAATGCCTAACCCTTGCCTGGCCCTGCCCGGCCTTGCCTGCCGCTCGCCTGGCTACAGGATGCGCCCACAAGGACGACACACGCGCGCTGCCATTAAGCAGGCAAGGGCTGCCGGAGCAACAGAAACCCCAGCGAGCAGCCACGACCGCTGCCAGTGGCTGCGACGCGGTGCATACCCTCGGCAGATACATTAAAAATACTTTCATTCAGGGCGAGCAAATGGGAAATAAAACGAAGACCATGCCAAGCGGCTGCAGCAGCGCAGCATACCCCAGCCCAAGGCAGGGTACGAGCGGCGAAAGCAGCAAGTGGTGGGGGCAGGCAGGCGCAAGGATAACGAATTAAAAAATTAAAAATCGAAAGGCAACGACGACAAGGACAACAACGAGACGACAACAGAAAAGGTGGAACAGAAAAAAACCCCCCCACAAGCACATGGCGTGGGGGAAGGAGGAGAACACACACACACACACACACACACACTCCTGCGCCGCGAAAGGGGTGGAAGATGATTAGGCGAGAGGGTTAAGGGGGGCGGCTGGCTGTTGCCTGATGCCTGATGTGCCGCCGCTGATTAGGCAACGCTCCGGGGCCCAGGCAGCCAGGCAGCCAGGCAGCGAGGCAGCGAGGCAGCGGCATAATTAAAACTCGCAGCGCCGTGTAATAAATGCCGAGGCAGGCACGGCCAATAAATAGCAACAACAAGACAAGAACAAGAGCCCACAGCGCACAGCTCAGAGCTCAGAGCTCAGAGCCAGAACTGGGAAGCGGAAACGGGATGGGAGCAACCCTTTGGCAGCAGCAGCAGCAGCCACATCCGCACAGCCTTCTCAGAGCCCGAGCCCGAGCCCGAGCCAGAACCAACCCCTGGCAGGCCAAAGGAAATAAAAGAAACAATCGAATTTTAATCAATTCGCACACCATCCTCGCTGCCTTGGAGTTCAGTTGCCATTTCATTTGCATTTGCATTTGGGCTTTGTCTCTAGGCAACCAAGCGTTGGCCCACAGAAACCCCCGGCCACAGGCCGCTTCTCCACAGAGAACTCGGGCCAATCCCATCCAACAAAAAGAGCCAACAGCCCACAGCCAACAGCCCACACAATGTGCCAAGGGTCTAATCCGGATCTCTCAGCCCTGCAAGCCGCGAGCAGGTTGAATGCTTCACGCCCCGGCAGGAGCCCGGCAGGAGCCCACGCAGGGGCTGCCTAGCGTGGGTTTGGGCTTGCAGCTGTGCGTGGAGTGGGCTGCCGAGCTCCACAGCTCTCAAGTGGTTCCTTCCATGGCGATTGGTGCTCACGAGTGGCTCAATGAGTTCGATTGATGCGGCTCTGAGGGCACACTCCAAATCAGCGAAGAACTGCGTGCTTTGAGGCCCTGCGCCGCGCCCGGGCAACTGTCGCAGCAGCTGTGGAGGGCGAGCTGCCTGCAGCTCCTCGTCAGACCATTCCATTGCATTGTGTTTGGGGCCATTTGCTTTGGCAATTTCTATTCATTGCAACTCATCAGCTGCCCGGCTCCCTGGCTGCCCGGCTGCTCGGCTCCGTCTGCACATTGCATTTGTCTTCCGTTCTTTTTTTCAGTTTTGTTGCTCTGTATTTTGCTGTGCTGGTACTTCCACTGGCTCCTTCAGTCACATTTCTATGCGGACTTTCAGGGTCCGGCCCTGAACAGAGCCATCATCTGCCGCTGCCCTGCTGCCCAGCTCCCCTGCTGCCCAGGACTCTGCTCCGCTGCCTGTTATTGCGGCTCATCATCTTTCGGCTGGTGCCGAGAAGCGAAGGCTGCCCATAGCCATTGCCTCATTCCATGGCACTCTCCTGCCACCATTCTCCAGTCCACAGTGCCCACAGTCCACAGTCCAATCCCCATTCTTGTAGCTTTCATTGCTCGTTTCTCTGGCTTGATGCTGCCTGCCTGCCTGCCTGCTGCCTGCCTGCTGTTATTTATAATTTTCGTTTATTTGCATTCGCATCCAATTTGTTTGTCCGTTCCCGGACTGCTGTTCTGGCTGTTCTACCTGTACTCTGCTCCTGTGCTCTGCTCTGCTCTGCTCTGCTCTGCCCTGCCCTGCCCTGGAATGGTCTCGTCTTGTCTGGTCTGTCGTTTTTTATTCCGCTCTCATGTAGCAGGGAGTCATCTTCTCCCCCTACCTCTCCCTCACCCTCTTGTGCATCGCCTAACCTCCACATTCCACATACATTTCCACTACTTTCGACTTGTATTTTTCCGTTGTTGTGCTCCGTGTGTCCGTCCGTGTCTGCCTTCAACCATTTTACGCCATTATCAACGTCATCGTCGTTCTCGTTTCTCGTTCTCATCTGAATCCGAATCCGAATCCTCCATTCTCCCGGATCCATTGGGGCCCGCCTTTGTTGGGGCCTGGCACCCAGTCGCTCACCTTTGCCAGTTGTTGTCCCATTGTTGTCGCAGGGCGCCCATTTCTATATGCTAACCAGCTGCTGCTGCTGCTGCTGCCTGCGTTCCTCCTCCTTGTTTCCTCCCTTTCCGGAGGCCAGCTCCGCCGCCTGTCCAGCTGTCAGGGCATATTATTGGTGTGCGGAAAATGTTCGCGTAATTGGAATGTTGACATTCGCATTTGTGAATGGGGAGGAGCCACAGCGACCCACTCCCATGCCCATTCATCCTTCCATCCCTCCATCCTTCCACCCATCTGGGTGACATGATGACTCCTATCAAAGTGCATCAAATAGCCACGTTCTGACGCCCAGCAACATGATGCCTCCGCCTCTGTCTCTGCCTCTGTCTCTGTCTCTGCCTTGCCACTGTCTCCGCTGCTGCCCCTGGCTGTGGCTGTGGCTGTGGCCTTCGTCTTTGGTTCTGCTTCTGGTGCTGGCTTGGACTCGGGCTCTTTGGCTGGAAGCAGCACCAAAAATCTAAGGCATTACCTAAGTGAGGCATCAACCTCATTCCCATTCCCATTCCCAGTCCCAGTCCCAGTTCCATTCCCGCTGCCACTCGCTCATTCCCATCCGTCAGAACCCCCCGACCCAGGGAAGACTTCTTCTTGTTGACTTGCACCCTGGTCGTGACATTGCTAAAGCTTCGACAACTTGTCAAATTACCCAAAGCCAGCCGCCGGGCAGGACCCACTCACCCCACTGGTCGTTTGTCAATATTTAAAATTGAAAAATATGACCCCCACCCCCCATCCACCCCATCCACCCATCCGTCTGTTCGTTCCTCCGTCCGTCCGTCAGGTATTTTCATATCATTTCAATATCATTGATGTAAAAATGCTGCTCGCTCTGTTAATGTGCGCAACGCGGGGCAAAGACAAAACGCAAGTCAATGAAAATGAGACGGGTGTGGGGTTGGGTTGCTTTCGGCTGAGATCCGGGGGGAAAGACAGCGACAGCGACAGCGACAGCGACAACGACAACGTTGACGACAATCGGAAGACACCCTTAGACACACGGCAGAGTCACGAGAGTCACCGGGGGTTACCATTACCGACATCCATCCATCCAGCCATCCATCCATCCAGCCATCCATCCATCCGTCCAGCCATTCACTGGCTTCTCTCTCCCATTCATTCCCACTCATTCATTCGCTTATTCATTCATTCAGTCTGTCTATCTGTCGTATGTATATTTCATATGCCCGCATGGAATGGAAGGGAATGGCTTGGCGTGGCGTGGCTTGGGCGAGCGGTAGGCGAGCGGGCGGGGAGTGGCAGGCGTCTTAGCATTTCCCAATGTACTCGAAAACGATTTATTAAAAAATATCTTTGGCACGGCGGCGAGGCAAAACAACAAGCAAGCTTATTAAAAATTTATTACCGAGCTTAAAAAATGTTACCCCAGTCGTCGTCGCTGCTTGCTGCTTGCTCCCTGCTTCCTGCTCCTTGCTCCATGGATTCATATACATATGTATACGTATATATATATATATGTAGATATTATTCGCTTGCTCAATACCCGCGGGGCATTTCGCCGAGAAGTTACATCAGGTGGCGGTGGGGTGGGGTGGGGTGCTGGCAGTGCTTACCTTCGACGACAACAACAACGAAAGAAAGGGAATGGAAAGGGAAAGGGCAAGGGGGCAAAGGGCAAGGGCAAGGGCACGAACCGGGCAAGGGAAGAACGAGGACAGAAACAAGCCCCGGGCAAAGATATTGAAAGGTATTTTGGCTGATTTGTTTGAGTTGGAAATTTAATTTACAACTGTAAATGGTTTTAAGCGTTCGCGGCGGAAGAGCGCGGAAGTGAAGCCGCGGGTTCAGCGCGTGGAAATGGGGCGACAACTTCGACGGGAAACCCCGTGCCCACAGCCCATGGAAGTGCAATGAAGCAAAGATTGATTAGCGGAAGAATCGTGTAGGGAGCGCGGCAAAGAGGGAAGGAAACACGCAGAAAGTGTGCCCTCAAAGCAGAGCGTAATAAATGCAGACTAAATAAGTTCCAGCACCGAATGCGAAACCGATGAACTGCCATCGAGGCTGCAACGGCTGCACATTGCAACGCAGAGACTGGCAGGGGGAATAATGCTGCAAGCCGCCAGGTTGAAGGCTTCCAAGGAGCCACAAAATACGCAGCTAAGTCTTGGAAGAGTCGCAGAAGCATCAGCCCAGAATAAAAGTGTTTGGAGATCCATGCCCAAATCAAAGTGGGACTCCCTCGGAGTACCCCTGACTGTGAGGCCTTCAGAGCTGGGTGCCATGCCTCGCGTATCAGTGACAGAGCAGCCGCAGATGGGGTGGAGGCCATTAAGTGACATATCAGTCGGGTGGCAGGACCTTCCACACACAGACCTTTTTGGGCATTGGTCATCATCATCATTAGTAATGAGCCAAACCCGAAATCCAGCCACCACCACCCCAATGCCACCCAAAACAAACAGAGCGAATGCCTCGGCCTCGTCCTCGTCCTCGGCCTGTGTCTTTCATTTGGACTCTGATTCCGATTCCGATTCCGAGCCTCTGTGTCTGTTTCTGTCTCAAGTCCAATGACAAATGATCAAATGTCACACATGGAATTTAAAGTAGCTGCAGCTGTGCGAGGGAACGAGTGGAATGGGCATGGGAATGGGCATGGTGAATGGACATGGTGTGGGGTTGGGTTTGGGTTGGGTTTGGGCTTTGGCTTGGGCTTGGGAGGCAGGTACACTCGGACGCTTATTAGCCGAAAGATCCCCGGCCAAGGGTTGACGAACGGATGGCCTACTATTTGATAACTAAAACTCATCCAGCGACGTTGTCATCATTTTTATGATTTGGCCAAATGATGAAATGAAAGCCCATGAAGGCTTAAGTCTGCCACACAGAGAGAGTGCGAGAGGGCGGATGAGGGGTTGGAGGCAGGGGCAGACACACATGTGGCATGCTCTAAGCCCAGCCAGGCAGGCGGAAGCATTTTTCAATATTTGACAAGAGGCTGCAGTGCCACTGCCACACACACACACACACACACACTGCCATGTGTGTATGTATGTATGTGTGTGTATTTGTGTGTGAAAAATGGCAACTTTGACAGCTTGACACTTGAGCGTGGCAACCCTGGCGCTGGCGCTGCCACTGGCGCATAACCTCACACATGCAGCCCAAGCATCGGGAATATTTTAATCTATTGTCTCTGCTCTAATAAAGGTAGCAGTCGCCCCCCTCTCTCGCTCTCTCTGTCTGTCTCTCGTTTGGGACACTGCCCATTCCCTGCCACGGGTGATTGGACCCGCTGACGTGGCTGATATTTTGACAGCCAAACGTCACATCTGACAGCTGGGCCATTTGTCAAGCAGCAGCAGGGCCCAAGGACCCCAGAGCTCTCTGCCACAGGCTTTAATTAGTCGCAGGGGGGATGGGCATGGACCCAATAAAGAGTTCAATGGGTGAGCTGCAGCTCTTGGATTCTTGGATGCTGCCCTGCTGCTGTCGCTCTCGTCAGTCGCCTCGAAATGTCAGCTCGTCTTGGCGCTGCCTGCTTGCACCTTCCACGAGTATCAACTCATTAATTTCTATTTCTGTTTGTCTTGGGCATAAGAGTGCAACGGCCCCCCGCCCCGCACCACCCCGCCTGCACTGAGGCACCCACTTGGCGACCTCCTGCTGCTGCTCCTCCTGCTGCTGCCCTCTTGGGCGCTACTACACGTATCTGAAATTATACTTTGTCCTTTCTATAACAATAATTATTATTTTGCTTCAAGCATCAGCTTCAGCTTCAGCCTCAGCCTCAGCGCAAGGACCAAAGCAGAAAGGAGCAAGAGGGGTGTGCGGTGCGGGGTGCGAATGGTAGGATGTCGGTCCAAACAATCAGAATGTCTATGGTGGAGACGCTTACTGGGGACAGAACCAGCAAACACTTAAAAATGCTAAATAAAACATATTCCACTTACACACACACACACAGAGGCAGAGACAGAGAGGCAGAGAGAGAGGGATGGAGAGAGGGAGAGAGGGAGAGAGAGGTTGAGAGAGGGAGAGGTGTTGGGGTGGGTTGCCAGGGGGGGCTTTAGGGGCCGGCGCTCACAGGTGCCGCTTGTTAAGAAACATCTCGGGCTGGGGCCAAAGCAGGGGAGGCTTTTGGCATGGGACTAGGGCTTGGGGGTAGGGCTAGGCCCGGGACTAGGACTAGGACTAGGGCTAGGGGTTGGGCTATTTGCAATTCATAAACAGCAGACACAGATACACACACACACACGCACACAGCCATAGACGTCACACACGCACACAAGAGTGCAAAAAAAAATAATTTGCAAAAGTAGCGTCGTGTGACAATTGCCGAGCCCCGTGCCCCTTGCCTCAGCCTCAGTCTCCGTCTCCGTCTCAGCCTCCGTCACCGTCACCGTCTCAACCTGTGCCTCAGATTGAGCCTAGGACTGTGTGTGGGCCTAAGGGGTCCCCCCACTGTGAGGCTGGGTGGGGCTATGGGGGCCCATGTGGAGGCACCGCTGCTCGGCGGGGACCAACTGCAGTTTGTTGCTGGCTGTTGTTGCTATTTGAATTTTGAGGACATTGTGATGAGGCTTTAGTTTGCAAATCTCTAGCACACACAAACACACAGAGAGCGGGAGAGAGAGGGAGAAGGGAGAGAGCAATGCATGGCACCACCACAGCACCACCCAGCAGCAAACGTACGTCAACGAGCAGAGACTGGGACTGAGGCTGAGGCTGAGACCGAGCTGCGAGCTGCGAGAGAGGCGGAGATGCTAACGCTACTTCAACGCTTGATATCACATAGCCCCATGGCCGGAATGGCAGGCCAGGCCCAGGCCCAGGCCCCACCTCAGGTGTGTGTGCGTCTGTCTGTTTGTGTTGTGTGTTCTGGAGCCTGCATTTGGCGTTGCATATTTTTGAGGGCATCGCCAGGTGGACTCCCCATCTGGCAGCGACAGACCCTCACAGCAGCTGGAGAACGTGGCCTCTGCTCCGATTTTTGCGGTTGGAATGTCCACTAAATGTTGTACGATACTCGTATGGCCCATTGAGCTATCCAACTGTGAGCAGTTCTATTTTGCTCTCTCTGCCACCTGCCACCGCTGCCACCCCTGCCACCCATGCCACCCCTGCCCCCCCTGCTATCCATGCTACATTTTGTGGCCTTCTTTTCTTTTCAATATTCCTTGGACTTTCTGTAATATTTTTTGTAGCATAATAATTTGTCGCCTGCCTTGCTGCGCCCTCGCAGCGAATGCTGGAGGATGTGGCTGTAGGTGTTCAGTGGCAGTGCGAGTGGGTTGGGTGGTGGTGCTGGGCGCTGGGCGCTGGGGGTTGGGGGTTGGTGGATTCGGCTTGCATCATCAGCGCTGCTGTGCAGGTGTCACGCCCAGTCCGGGGCTGTCGAGTGCGCTTATGGCTGTCATGACGCCCATAACATTGTCATCAACATTAGTTTGCTTCTCTCCCTCCCTCTCCCTCTCTCTCCCTCTCTCCTTCTCTTTCTGCATCTGTGCAGCTGCATGGGTGTGTGTGTGTGTGTTCTGCTTTGGGGTGGCCACTAGGCGGCACTGCCATCGCCTTCTTCGCTGGTTGTTTGTGTTCTGCTCCGTTCTGTTCTGACATCGTCACAAAAATTGGTGCAAAATGCTTCACTCGCTGTTGTTGCAGTTGCTGTAAAAAGTCTCCAATGTGTGCTGTGTGTGTGTGTCTGTGTGTGCTGTGCTGTGCGTGTGTGTGGCTGCTTATTGTGACTGCAAGTGAAGCGCAGTCTCTGGCATCCTTTTGGCCTGCTTGGATCCTTGGCTTCCTTGCGACTGTCTCTCTGTCTGTCTCTTTGCCTTTGTGTCTTAGGCGGCCACTATTTATTGGTAGCACCCGAAAGTAGGCTACACACACACATGCTGTTGCCCACACACACCCACAGAGAGAGACATAATTAAGCGTTGACTATTTGTAATTTTTAATAAGACAGCCCCACCGCTCTGCACGGCACTCCTCTCTCGCCACGGCTCTCCTCTCTCTCGCTGCGCCTCTCCTCAGTGCCAGCAGCAAGCTGCAATCCCCTGACAAAGCAACGCCCATACACAATATAAAATAAGCATGAATAATTAGAATATGTTAAGTGTTTGGTGGGGCAGTGGATGCCATGGATGCCGTGGCTGGCAGGTGCACCAGTGCACCGCATATTGTGTATTTATATACATAGCCACGCCCACCCACACACACACACACACACATAGGGACGCGTAGAAGGAAAGCGGAGCTCGAGTGGGTGGCCCACCTGACTTTTTGTCATTCAAATGAAAACTGTACATACGTCGTCGTCGTCGTCGTCGTCGTTGTCGTCAGGATCTTTGTCGTCAGAGTCATCATCAACAGCTCAGCACACATACGCACACACACACAGATACAGATACAAATGCACAGATACAGATACACAGCTACAGATGCACAGCTACAGATGCACAGCTACAGATACACCTGCTCTGATTGCTTTGTTCAGCATTTTTTTCTGCTCACAATTCTCGTTGTCTCGTCGTCTCTGTTCTCTGGCTCTGCATCTTTTTGCATTGCATACACTTAGGCGCGACTTTTTTCCTCTCTCTTGCGCCCCATGTGTGTGTGCGTGTGTGTGCGTGTGTGCAGCTGCATAGAAAAATTTACAATGCAATTGAGTATGCAAATATTGCCTACTTGTCATGTAGACAAATATACATTCAGCGCTCAGGCTCACCCTTTGCAACAGTCTCCGCCTTCCTATCCCCCCCCCCCACCAGCATCTTGGTGCCGCATACATATGCAATAACTGTTATGCATATGCATATGCCTGTGCCTGTGCCTCTGTATGTGTGCATGTGTTATTGTTAGAGCCCTTGCATTGTGATTGTTGCAATTTTCGAAATTAAAATAACAATATGGCTAGATCCCAGCGCAGCGCCCTTCTATGCGCTTCTCAGCGAGCGCAACTGTACCAAACTGTACTCAAAAGCAGCTGAAATACTGATGGACAACTGCAGCCACAGCCTGCCCAAAGGAATGGCCCAGAGGCACCCACTGGGAGTATTGGGAGCATCCATCCATACTGGATAACTTACCTGCATATATATCTATAGGCCAGCCAGGGCACACGTTTTTCTTTCTCCCGCTCAACTGTACCCCGACAGAGCAAAGATGAAAGCAGATGAATGTATCCGCCCGCTGTTGGCATCTTGTCGGTACTGACATTTATGCCATTGCCATTTATTTATTACAAATTGTTTGATATTAAAAATGTATATGCCCGGGCCTGGAAACTTTGCTCCCAAGTAAATCATTGTTTTCGTCGGCGGCATGGGGCGGGGCGGCTGGGGCGCTGGGCGAACAATGACTATGCTCCTGTCTGGGGGTACATATGCATATAGAATGTCAAGAAATTAATGGCACTTGGCGAAATTTATGAGCATTCTGATATTTATGCGTCTTGTTCGTGAGGGGTCCGCTGAGACTGTCTCAATATTCCGTTCGAGAGACATCACAGCCGATGCCAGCCACCACCATCGGCCCCATCCATACACGCTGATACCCTGCCACCCTGCCCCTGCCACTGAAATGGCCCTGAAGTTTCATTAATGGCCTTGTTAGTGCTTTTGCCTGATTCCAGTAATTTTTGGGATTTTTTTTTTGTTTTTTTGTCTTTTGGGTCTCGTCCCTCATCCGGTTTTGGTCACCGAAACTGAAACAGAAACAGAGTAAAAAGGGTTTTTGTTTTTTCCTGAAAATAAATTCAATTTGCTAAATGTGTGTGTGAGTGTGTGTGTGTGTGTGTGTGCGAGTGTGTGTGTTGTGTGCTTTGAGGTAATGCAATTTATTCGGACTCGTAATAAAAATTAATAACGAAAACGTGTCGGCCCAAACGGCCAAACGTTCGAGCCACTAATATGACTTGGCACAAACACAAAATGGGAAAAAACCAAACTGAATGGCGCAGGGGGTGTGGGGGTGGGCAGGGGAGTGCTTTGTATCCAAGGTCCGGTGGGTGCCCTCGCATATTGTCTATCTAATAAAAATCAAACAAATTATGCCAACAAACTAGATTTCATTGCCCCATGCAGCATGCCCCATGCCCCATGCCCCATGCTCGCTGTCCTTTTGTGTCCCTGTCTCCTGGTGATTTGCTCAATAACCCTTGTAATATAAACAGAGGATTCCGCACACAAGCACAAACACATGACATGACTTTCACTTGGCAGCAGTCCATCAGGGGCCCCCAGGACAGCACGGCACCCCGCCCAGCAGCCCACAAGCTCTGGAAAAAAGGACATGACTTGGAAATCACTTAATCTACTTGGCTGGCAAGAAAGCGAAAGAGACTCAGACTCAGACTCAGACTGAGACTGAGCGTGGGAGTGGGCGAGTGGGCGAGTGGGAGAGCGCCACAAACAAAGAAGCTGAAAGCGAAACCGACACTGAAACCGAAAACCCTTTCGACTTAAGGGTCGAAAGCAAAAAAAAGGCCACCAGGCAGCCCAGCACATACGGGCTGTGTGTGCCCTGGCCGAAGGACATCCGCACTGAATAAACACACCATGACAACGGCATATTTCACATATGCGTTTACGTATACGTATGTGTGTGTGCACTCGGGCATCCGCATTATTGCAAATCACTAAAACCAACAATCCACAGCCCAAAGGAGCAGTCGAACAAGCCGCGAACAGCGCCACCAAAAGGGGTTGGCGATGTAATTGAATTCAATCAAAATTGTTTGGTCCATCAAACAGACAATTACAAGCCATACATTCTGCACAAGGAATTGGCAACAGAACGCGCTGCAAAAACCAGGCCGAACACTGCCGTTCAACCCCCTCACCAGCACACACGCGCGCAGACCCCGCATTGAGTTGTCAGTCCGCACACGAGCCCAGCCCTGCCCAGCCCTGCTCGGCCCTACCCCCGAGGAACACACACGTAGACAAGCAATTTGTCAATCGCTCGATTTGATGAGCTTAACATCCTCATCCACATACGCATCCGAGTCTCAAGGGGGAGACGATGAGGCGGCAATAAAAAACCGCCAAAAGAGTTGCCCGATGGAATTAGGCCAGACACAAATCACATTGGGCGGCGTCTGGGGTGTGGCACACACCCAATGTGGGTCACGGCCATAGGCCAATCGATCTGCAGCAATCCAACTCTTCATTCTCAGCGTTTTCTGCAGCGACAGATTCTCCAAGGCGTGTGTGAGTCTCCTTCTGTCTGGGGTTTGATGATCATCTGGAGTTTCGCTTTTGGGGCTGCGCTTCTGCAGGGCTTCCGAAGCACATATCTTTTATCTTTAAGTTTTTCAGAGGGTTTTCACACCCAGAAGCTGCTTAGCCCTCAGATCTCAGTTTCGCTGCAAGCTTCTGCATTTCTGTACGATCCATTGACGTTTTTCCCCGAAATGAAGCACAGGCAGCAAAGCTGTGTGGCAGATCCTTCAACGAACCATCGAATCTGTTTGATTGCGCTCTCTCCAGAACCTGTGATGGCCTATGGCCCGAGGTTGGTTTCT
This sequence comes from Drosophila tristis, assembly GCA_018150885.1. Taxonomy (NCBI): domain Eukaryota; kingdom Metazoa; phylum Arthropoda; class Insecta; order Diptera; family Drosophilidae; genus Drosophila; species Drosophila tristis. The sequence continues at coordinate 2,863,328 of JAECWT010000215.1, read as the reverse complement.
TTTTTAGCGCTTGACCTGCTGCCCTCCTCCTGGCAGACCGCATGGCCATATCCCTCGCCAGCTCTTGAGGCCAGCCCGTCGCCCCGTCGCCCTCATGGTCCATTTTTTCTGCAAAATCACTTGACCAATTTGTCAAGTGGCACTAAAGCGTGTGCGTCGTCTGCCTGCTCGTACTTTTGGGGGTTGGCGCGTGCTACTTTGTAGTTGTTGTTGTCCTCCTCGTCCCCATCCTCAGCCACGTTCTCATTCTCGTCGTCGTCGTCGTCGCCGTCTTGTTTGCGGTAGTCTTTTGAGAGTTTGGCATTATCCTTGTTACAATTTGCATGCATTGTGGTGCCATTCATCCAATCCCAACCCAAACACGAACACCAACCCAAACCCAAACCCAAAGCCAAAGCCAAAGGCAAACCCAATCTGAAATCCAACCCCATCTCCTGGGTGGAAGGGAAAGAAAGCCATTCATCCATACATCCATCCTGGGGCTATCTTTACGGGCGCCTTTTCAGGCCAGTGATAAAAAATCTACTTGTCATTTCTTTTTAACCCTCCCCTGGTCCATGGTCCGTGGTCCGTGGTCCATGGCCACTTACGCCCGGCCATTTACTTATTTGTTATGATTTTATTAGCTGCAAAAACAAGCAATTCTGCTACAATGTTTATTGGTTATAGTGTTCTTTCGGGGGAGCCACCGAGAAGGGGTTCGGGCTGGCTCTTTGATGTCCCCTTAAAAATCATAAGCGTGAGTTATGCTTTATGCCCAAGATTTGTTAGATCTCAGTGTGCATGGGCATTTGGCTTGAGTTTGGGTCGAGTGTTCGAGGGGGTGTGGGGCCGTGCGGCTGTGGGGATGGGTTGTTGTACCAATAACAGGCATATCCATCTACATATGTGTGCATGTATGACTTGGGCGGGTCCTTGGGTTGCCGACGGCAAATTGCGACAGCGATTTGGGCTGATTTGTGTGATTTGATTTCATTTGATTGTGCGTAATGTAATGTGGCCTGCACAGGGCAGCAGTTCGGCCCAATTAGGCTGTCCATTGAGTGGCATAGATGGAGCAGAGCCAGTGCCAGAGCCAGAGCAGAGCAGGCCATCAGATCAAAGTGCGGCCATCAATTCGTATCAATCAGGCGGCTACGGATTGGGGAAGGTACACGCTATTGAGTGGCGGCAGGGGAGCCATCCAATAAGCAAGGCAAATGATTGATGGAATCGATTGATTGCAATCGATTGTTGTACAGTACCTGCCCAGATTAACAGCAGCAACAGCAGAGCAGCAGCAGTAACAGTAGATTAACAGCATGAACATCAGAGCAGCAGCAGTAACAGTAGATTAACAGCGGTAACAGCAGAACGAGAAGCAACTGCAGACAATCAGCAAAGGCAGAGGAAGAACACAGCAGAACGAGATTAGTGAGAAGATAATCCAAGCAATTGCCATTGGTCTTTCTCTCTCTCTCACCCACGCTCCACCCACGTCTACGAAACGGCGAAAAAACTCGTCCGTATTGCGGTTAAACAGCGCCAAATACTCCTTCGAAGCTGTCCCACGAGTTCGTTTGTTGCGGAGGACTTTCTCCTACCCAAATGATCGTTCCAAATGTGGTTTCCTATGGCTTCCGGAACACTTGGCAAGTTCAATCTCCGATCGGCCAGCTTGTTTTCCATCGAAATCAATGGGGAAGAGATCCCATAATATTTATCAAGCTTGTCTGGGTTGCTGCCCCCCAAAAATTAACGCTTAATCAGCACACGAAATTCGCTTTATTTTCTTAATTTCTTCCAAGAAAAAGTGCAAAATGCATCCCACTCCCGCCGAAATGATCACGGCTATCAAAACAGCCTGCCCCTTTTTCAGCAATCAACTGATAAAAGATACTAATCGAATCAAATATTGATGGGGGGTTAGAAATTTGATCTTTTTGTAAGCCAAGAAAAATACGTGGGTTGCGCTGCTGCAGCATTCTGCTCCCTACGGGAGTCTGTCTTTTCCCCTTGTGGCCGTCAAAGTGTGCAGTGGTGCAATTTGCTGGGGCTCTGCAATCAGCAATCTTATTTTAGTTCTTAGTTCTCAAGAACTACCGCCGCTCCCCCACAGGCCGTCTTCGACGTGGCGACTGCGAGTGCGATAATGCTGACAATGCGTGTCCGCTGACTCCGCTGTTCTCAACACCCACCAGCGGTCACCGCAGTAGCTGCCGGCCTCTGCTGTTCTGTACCCCCACTCCACCATCGGGAAGCGAAATTAATTTCCTGCTGCCGGCCAGTGACGCGTGCCTCGGGCGACTTTTCTGCGAAGATCTCTGACGAATGCAGCAACTCTGCCGCTGCACAATTTATTCTGCCGCGCATCAAAGCTTTCGTTATGAATTTATATTCTGGTTTTAATTAGTCGAAATCTTTTGTTCAATAAAGGCACCACGCCGATAGCCGTTTAACCTACACAGCCGGACACTGCGCGAAGTGATTGTGTGCTCGTCAGTCAGAAGTTGGTTTCACCAGCCATTTATAATCTGAAAGTCTCCGTGAGTTTGATCAATAAAAAGGGACGATGTCGTGTTTTGTGCCCACGTGAATTTGGCTCCGAATTTGTACACATAACCCCCAAGACCAAGTCTAGTTTAGTGGGGTAAGCTTCTTCAGAGAGTGTCGTTTAGGCAGGCTCCGGCTTTCACTTTCACTTTCACATACAATTTGTGATTTACTCTTCAAAACGACTTAAAGGCACGATAAGTCTCTGCTAAACATAAGAGAAATTCAAACAGCAAAACCCATAACCCATGCAATCACTGTACGTGGGCACTGGGCACTAGTTCGGTGGTGGTGATGTGACCCTAACAATCCCTAACAGATCATCAGTACTTACCGGACACCACCCCCCTAAGCAATGTTCTTTAGCAAGGCATGTCCCATACAAATTAATTATTAATTTGTTTTGGTTTCTAATGCATATCTTTAAATTTTTATCTTTAAATTAAAATAACTTTAAATTAAATTTCAGCAGTAATTTATTGATTATGCTCGTATTAATAAATTATTTTATAGTTTGGGAGCTAAAGCGCTTTCCTTAGCTGGTCTTCAGCTCCTCCAGTCTGTGCCCTGTCATCAACATATAAATATAAAATTTAAATCTATGTTGTTCGTGTCCGAGCACCTGTTGGTTTGGTTACTGCATATTTCTGCAGAGGTTTCTTCTTGAGTTTGCGCTATGCTGTACATTGTTCAGTTTATGTTCATTGCCTCATCTTTGTTTTAACAATGAAATTGTTGACTATTAACTCTTTCACTTATTTTGCAAACTCACAAACCAATATCAGCCGCAAGCAGTTGAACATTCCAGCCAGCGTACGCCCTGGCTACTCCGGACTCCGAGCAGCAAGAGCCCTAAAAATCAGCGTTTGAAAATGCTTCGCTGCTCCTAAGTATTTGGTTTTGCTCTCGCTGCCGCTCTCTCTTCGAACAGAGCCGCATCAGAGCCATACCCCGAGACGATAAAGTATTTGCTCTGCTCTGCTTGCAGTTCCACCGCGTCATATGCGATAGCTGAAAACTGAGCGCGAGACGAGAGCAGAGAAACTGAAATCGCTGCATCGTGATAGAATATTGTTTTTTAATTTGTATACCCCTACTCGAAGAGTTAAAGGGTACATTGTTTTGGATTGTATTTGTGGTTCAAGTGGATGTGTGTAACGCAGAGAAGGAAACAACTATGTTCGCGCCGCCCCCTTTCGCACCAACAGAGGACGAATATCTGTGGCAGTCGCAACTTTGAAGATACGAGAAAACTAAAGACGCAGTTTCGTAGAGAATGACCAAATCTATCAGATCGTTATTATGGCCAGAATGAAGAAATTTATTAACAGCTGCTTGGCCCGGCCCTCACAGCTCACCTAGCGTCTGGTGCTCCTTCTCCTTCCCGCTCGCAGGGTGCAGAGTACTCTGTAGAATCTACATTGTAGCAAAACAATGTAGAATGTAAAATATTCAAAATATTCTGTATATTTTTGAATGCTTCCAGGAACTGAAGAGATATCAGGTTCAGGGCTCATCCAGCTGCGGAGAGATGTTCGGACAACAGGTCGCCCTGCTGCTAGGGGGCCTCTTGCTGCTCGGCAGCTGTGGCCTGAGCACAGCAGGCAAGGGTATGCCCGCCACAATCTGTGCCCGTTCTGTGGCACCCACTGTACTGTAGCTCTTCATCGTTGCAGAAAGCGATTTATGCATATTGAAGGAGAACTTGGCGGGGATCTGCCGCCCCGCGTCAGCCTGCGAGCCCCTCGTCGACGGGTACATTAGGTCGGGCATGCTGTCCATCAACGACATCCCCAGCTGCGGTTTCAGCTCGCAGGAGGAGCTTGTCTGCTGTCCCACGAAGCCGTGGTCCCCCAATGCGTAAGCCAATTAGCCTGCTGACTGCCAATTGATCTGTGCATCTGGTATCTCCGACTTATCCCATCCAACAGCCCGAACAGCTCGAAAGGAAGCGCAACAGCTGCTACACCTGCACCTGCACCTGCACCTGCACCTTCAACCGCAAGTCCATATGACGCGATCCCAGAGCAGAGCCACACAGACACAATGTCCACGGCCCGACCACCCGTCTCGGAAGCCCCAATCTCGCAGGTGGGTGTGCCCACAGAGCGGCCATCGCTGGTGGCTTGCAGGAAGATACGCAGGGAAAGCATGAAGAATAGGCTGGTGCCGAACATCCTGATGGGGACCCCCGTCGATCACGGCGTCTATCCGTACATGGTGGCCATTGCCACAAGCAGCTTCGGTTCAAAGCCTTTCTTCAGTTGCGGCGGCTCCCTGATCTCGCGTTGGTTCGTCCTCACCGCTGCCCACTGCTTTAACTCGGTCGTGCCCGCGTTCGTGCGCCTCGGCACCGTGGACCTCGCGAACCCCACAGAGGGATATCAGGACATCGGCTTGGTACGTACCCCAATCCCTACCTCTAGCCCTACCCCTACCAGCACACCTGCCGCCGTGCGGCGCATCCCCACGTCGCTGTACTTGCATATGTTTGTTTTTGCAGAGAAAATTTAGCGTCCATCCGGACTACGTTACATTTCAAAAGTACAACGACATCGCCCTCCTGGAGCTGGAGAGGGAGGCTAACATTGCCGCGCACAGCAACATCTATCCGGTGTGCCTGCACACAGATCCCTGGGATCCGCCTGCCAGCTCCGAGCTCTTTGTGGCCGGCTGGGGAATCACGAACGTGTACAGTGAGTAGTGGCCCCAAAATGAATGAATCAATGAATGAATGAGTACTCACTCGGCGCCCCCTGCACAGGTCGAGCCATGTCCGATGTACTGCTGCGTACCCCACTTGACCTGGTGCCGCGGGACAGCTGCAACGAAACGTTTGCCGTGCATCCGACCGCCTCCCATTACATAAAACGCGGCGTGATCGACTCGCTGATATGCGCGGATGACACCAAGCAGCATAAGGCGGACTCCTGCAATGGCGACTCCGGCGGCCCGCTCATCTTGAACATCAACGGGAAGGGCGATCAGTACGTCATAGTGGGCATCATCTCGTCTGGGATCGGGTGTGCCACCAACACGCCGGCACTCTACACTCGAGTTGCCTCGTTCCTGGACTACATTGAGAGCATTGTCTGGCCGGAAAATGTCCTGGGCACGGGTATATGAGCCAGGGAACTAAACAACCACCGAATATGTTCGATAGGTTTTTATGTTCTTGCTCAATAAAAACAGTTTAATTCTAGCAATGAAAACAACTGCAGACACGCACGACAAGCGTTGAATATTGCAATTTCGGCTTGGGCAATATTTTTAGCTGGCATTCCGGAAAGAGAGTCCTGTCCTTGGGCAATTGATTCTTGCCAATTGTTCAGGGCAGCAGCGCCGTTAACATCGCAGAGTTAACAGTCGGTTGACGGTGTTGCTAACAGCGGACTGTTAGCTCGCTCTCTCGCGCTGCTCAGTCACGATCCACTCGACTCTCCAGCACTGGCGCTAGCATGAAGCTGAAAAAGTATTTACATAGTTATTGCAGTCTCGTTCCAACCCCCGAACCAACCAAGCCGCGTCATACACAAATATCAATACATCGAAGCACCCCCCGACTACTTTATTGGGAACCAAGGTCTTTGGGAACTTTGCAGCGATCATCCAGCCACCCTCCCACACCCTCTTCCTACTAATCAATTGATACTATTTAAGTGGATGCGGCAGGACTTGCTGGGGCTGCTCCTTTCATGCACATATGTATGTACATCTTGTGGAGCACCCTGGGCGGGACAGTCGGTTGACCTTTTGGTAAATGTCTTCGAGACATCTTCATAACAGTGACCCTCAGCAATCTTCTGCCTTTTAATTGCCTGCTGGCCCCAGGCCAGGTCAGACCCCGTTTCCGTCTCTGTGTCTGTGTCTGTGTCGGTGTCTGTGTTTGTGTCGGTTTCAATTCCAGTCCAACCCTCGCAGCAGTCCGGCATTCATTTGAACCGGCCATTTCATTAACTGGCCCAAGGCGAACCGAAAACGCTGTGGCGATTAGTTCACAGTCATAACACACGGCCGAACCGCAGCGACCCCAACCCTCCCCCTCCCACTGCCACCCCCACTGCCCACTGCAGTGGAATGGACTGCAGCCCCCACTCCCAAACAGATTCCTATTCGGACCCAGTCATCGACACCGCCTGACTGACTGTCCGCTACCTACCCCCACCCCCAAGAGACCCACTGCCGCCACCACCCGCCCCACTAAACTATAAAATTTTATGACTTTCTACAGGCCAGCGGCCATCAACAGGAGCCACACACACCCAACACACACACAAATCGGCTACACTGAAAAAGGAAAACGGAACTAAGTGGAATGCCGAATAAAAACAGTTTAAAGATTATTGATTCAATTGTGTTTGTTTGTTTTAAGCAAAACATTGTGATAAAAATGGCGACTCATTTCGGAATTTGGGTAATTTCTTTAGTAGAACTCAGGCATGACATTGGTCCCATTTCTGACCATTTCAATGCGCATTCGACGCCTTCCTTATTAAATAAAAATTAATATCTTACACGGATTTTTCTGGATCTAAACATCTATCGCCCAATCGGCATGCGGATACCCTGATCCATTATTCTGCATAAGTTCCTTTCGCTTAGCTGCGGGCTTTGATTTCGCTACATCCAAAGCCGAAGCTCCCCTGCTTGTAGCAGATATTTTTTCCAGTGTACTGGCGAATACACGCACGCACACAGACATGTCGGAGGAGGGCACGCTCAATTGGTTTCTGGTTTTTTCCATGTTTGCAGGTAGTTTAGGCTGCAGCACTCCCCACACCCACTGCCGCATGGTGGGGCCCCCCTGCCTGTCGACCCGCCCAAATTGCGCAAAATGTTAACAAGCAATTGAGCAGACAAACAAACAACTGTTGAAGCTGTCCGGGGGGGTGTCGTGGTGGTGCTTGGGTGGTGCTGCGTTGATTAGTTTAACGCGTCCAACGTAGCGGAAAGTTGCGACGTCTGCTCATTAAATTGAACCAGCCTTATTAGTCGGAATGTGTCCTTGCTGTGGCTTAAACCAGGCCCCACTCCCACTCCCGCTCCCACTCCCGCTCCCACTCCCGCTCCCCCTCCCCTTCCCACTCGCACTCGCACTCTCATTTCGCATCTCAATTCCCATCTCCCCCAGCCATGGCGTTCTCAACGCTATAAAATGTAATTTTATATCGAGCGAAGCTACTTCATCTGCAGTTCTCCGCCAGTGCCGTGCCGTGTGTGCGGTTTTTATGGCCCGCAAACGATCCAATACAGTCGAGACAGGCTCTGGCGAACATTGGCTATGATGTGGCACGGCCTGCAGTCCAATCAGAGCAATAGGAAGAGCCACTAGAGCCACTAGCCACTAGGTAGGGAGCCACAGCCTTGGCTGCCCTTGTAGCCTGTAATTTTGCTTAAATTTTTATGCTCAATTGATTTAATTTTAGGAATAAATTAAAAGAGTTTTCCCCAATGCAAAACCAATAACAAGAAGGTTCTGATGTATGCCTTAAAGAGTACAAACTTCCCTTACCCCACAGTCCCCCACCGCTCTTTTGCGGAGTAAGCATAATTCTTAAATGCTGATACCTTCGTGGTATCAAAGGGTAGCCAAAGTACAGGAGGCTGGGGGGGTTACAGACTCTATGTGTTGGCGAGAGGCAGAGCCAAGTCTAACTTTCAATATTGACACATGGCAGAAGTTTGGCTCCGTTTACCCAGCCGCTGGCGCATAATAACTGTCAAAAATCTTTCAAATTTTAATCAACTTTATTTTTGGTGCCACGCACACACACACAAACGGCACACACACGTCTCCTCGCTTTTGCAGTGCCTGGGAAAAGTTTGCTGGCTTCTTTTTCCTTGGCCAAACAAACACACATATGAACATTAATGTAAATGTGCGGCAAAGGCAAAGGCGCAGGCAAAGGCACAGGCAAAGGCTGCCGATGCCGATGTCGATGTCTTAGCATCCTTCCCCCATCTCTGTCTGTTTGCCGGCAAGCCAAAAGTATTAAAAACGCATTTAATTAAGTTGAAACTCTGTGGGCTGAGTGAGGCCGAGGCCTTGACGGAGTGGCAAACGGAGGCAACGCAATTAACCAAGTCTTGCCAGATAATCCCTATAACAGAATCTAGGTATTAACTTTGCACTCGCCTCAGAAGTCAATCGATTAAACGACAGAACGGTATGTCTATAATATAATAATATAATACTAACGAAACTTTCAGGTTTCAGCGACACTGCTTGATCACTTGCTTGAACTGCTAAACGAACTGCTTGCCTAAGCGGCTGACTGCTTGATCAAATGTAAAGGGAAAAGAACGAAACCTTCAGGTTTCAGCGGCACACTGACTGTGGTTCAGGTTCTGTTGGGTGCATTTGCTGGCTCATCATATTTCCCATTAGTTCTGCCAGCAGCCTGCCCTGGCAGCCTGCTCCCAAAAGAACTCACCCTGAATGTATTCGCTGCTGCTCCCAGCTTGCTAGATCTGGTGGCTGCAAAATATCGGGGAGCAGTGAAATTAGCCGCAGAGAGAGCAGCAGATCGGAGGCACTCACCTCGAGCAAATCCCGTGTTCAGGCACCTCGGGTCCATGGCGTGTGGGGTGCCTGCTCTGACAGCTAACGCCTACGGAACATCGTACTGAGATCAGGTTTTCAATTCAGAGGGCTATTTCCCATCCCATTCCCATCCATTCTGGCGTCTGTGGCCAAGTACGAATTGCGTTGCCATCAATACATGTATTGCCTTCAAAGGACTCTGGTTACCTGAACATGAGGCTCCGATAATCGATAAACCTTTGAACTATCCCTCGGCCAGACTGTGCTCTCCCATGCCCATGGCCATGCCCACAACAAATCCAAATACCAAACCCAAGACAAGAGCAATTACAATATGGCGTCTGGCAGGCGGGGACTCCACCTCCGCGAAGATGCCAAAAAATTTGATATATTGTCAACTATGTTTGCCCAGGCCCAGGCCCAAGCCCATAGTCCAATCCCAGTCCCAGTCCCACACTCTTTGCAGCCCTGCAGCTGGGCTGTGAACCCACCTAGACGACGTCGCCGTCGCCGTCGCTACTTTGTCTTGTGCATGCCAACAATAATTTTTGATTAAAGATGAATTTTTAATTTAATGTATCTCACAGATAGAGACGCAACCGTAGCCATGCCACAGCCACAGCCATAGCCATGGCCGGAGCCGGAGCTGGAGCCGTATCCGTATCCGTGGTCGTAGTCCAACGAAACGTAAACGAGACAAGGCAAAAGGCACGGCAAGAGGAGGAGAGCGCGGAGCTGGCCGGCGTCGCGGCTAAAAAACATCAGGGAAATGAGGGAAAAAACGCACGAAAATGTTTTTTAATCTCAACGGCAAACGGAAGCGGAAATCAAACGACCAGAACAGCGGCCGAGCAGTCGAGCGGCCGAGCGGTAGGCGGGGCAAACAGCGAACTTCAAGTGATGTAAGTGGTGGCATACGCGCTGCAGCAGAAGAAGGAGTACGCCGGGATGGCGTGGGTGTGGGTGTGCGAGTGCGAGTGGGAGTGCTGGTGCGGGTGGGAGAGGAGAGCAAGTCAACGACCAAAGTATCAAACAAAATTTTTAATGTCTTGACTGGGCCTCGGCCCACGGTCCACGGCCCACCGTCCACGGTCCCTTTGCCCGTTCCACGAGTCACCGTTTTGGTGTCTTATGCCTCGGCGCCCTGTTAAAAAGCCCGCGAAATTCACCCCGCCAACCAGCCCCGCGCATCGCTCACCACCCCCCTGTAACTGCCCATCTTCAAGGCACTCCCACTCCCAGTCCCACTCCGCCTAACCACCACCCAAACCACCCGACAGGAAACGGCCTTTGATTTTTTCCGAAGTTTTTTAACTTTTTTTGGACCATTTTCATTTCTGTTTTTTTTTTGGCTTTTGCTTTTGGCTCATTAGGAATTTTTCTTTGCCAGTTTGTTGGAAAAGCGATAAAAATGTTTAAGGCAGCAGTGGTCCCTCCCCCTGTAGCCACCACCCCCAGCCCCAGCCCCCCGTGCAGCGCCTGCCAAATGGTGTTTAATGATTTATGAATAATCGCCATTTTGCATTTGAGTGATGACGATGGGCCAGCGCGGAGGGATCCGGTACTCGGTACGGGGACTCGGTACGGGGACTCGGGGTGAGGCACGTTGTCTGTGGAGCCTGGGCGGGGGGAGTTGGCTGTGGGATGAGTGGGTAAGTCAGTCAGTCAACGCACCCAAAAGTCCATTTACACGTTTCGCTGGTAAAGGTGAAGGCTCTTCCACTGAGCGGGTGGTGGGTGGGGGCGTCTCACTGCCACGGGTGGTGGGTGGGACAGGGTCGGACAGGCGTTATCAATGTTCCTGGGTGGTTTTTATACAAATTTTTCATTTTCTTTTGATAATTTTTACATTTTTTTCGAGCGCTTTTTTTTCTTTCGTTTTGCTTTTGCCTCATCGAAATTTTGTTGCTCATTTTCGTTGTTTTTACAATTTTCCACTTACGCGTTAAATATTTTTGACAAACAACACGCGCCTCTGGCTCTGCCACTGCGGTGGGTTGGGTGGTGGGTGGTGAGTGGTGGGGGGAGTGGCGTGTCAGCCCTGACAGCGGAATGGGCGGACGGCGGCGGAGGTGTGGCTGTGAAATGGATCGTTCGGCAATTAAGAATTTTCCCTAATTGAAAGTGCTGCTCCGTGGAGGAGTATTCAGTTGTTGCTTCGAGGCGGCACAGAAGCCACAAAAATGTTTGCTGGATCCTTGTGGATCCATCCCTCTGCCAGACAATATTTCCATGGTACTACGATGATTGCTACTGCTCACCTTTGCTTTGATTTTTGCTTAAAGCACTTTATTCAGCACCTTCTTTGCGTACATTCGTTCGCTGTTTGTCCCTCGTTGCCACTGTTCGTATTTTTATTTATTTAATTCATCATTTACATACCTGTTGAATATTTGGTCCAAACTCCTATTTATTTCAGGGTTTATTACTTGCATAGCTGTGCCCCTATCTAAATCCCCCTTAATTCTAGGTTCGAGCCAGCGACGACCCCTCGTGGACTGAGCAGTCTCTCGCTTGCCACTCCCTCACCTTCCTGCCAGACTTCCACAGCAGCCCATTAAGGACTCTTAGCCCAACCACGCCCACGCCCACGCCCTCGCCCTTCATCCATGCCAACTGATGCAGGAGGACAGATAAAGCGATCAATTCCGTTTGGAATCAAACGCAAACCGTACAAGTCGCCTGCCATTTGACTTTTGACAGTAACGGGTCTTAAGCGAGGAAACAACAACCGTAATAAAAGTATCAACCCACACACATGCCACACACATGACACACAGCTACCCATACACCCCTACCCCTACATACACCCACACGCACACAGAGAGACAGAAACCCATTGAGAGGCATTTGCCTATCAAAAAGTTTTGATCTTTGATTGTCTGGGTTTGGCTTTTTAACTAATTTGCGACACCCTGCCCAACCCCCAGATATTACAATGCTCTGCCACCTTCCCACACACACACACACACACACACACACACTCAAACACACACACATCATCCCCACCCGAACGACCCCTTCCCCACGCTCTGTGCCAAAATTCACCTCCTCCTTGAACGCAAAACGCGCTCAAACCGCATGCAAAACGCGTCACATGCAGTCACTGGGGAATTAACGCCCCATATACCCGCCCCTCCCCCACCCCCTCGCCAACCGGCACACGCGGGGCTCACAAATATTTTGCATACGTTCGTTTCGTTTAAGCCGCTGTAGCAATCACAATCCCCATCCAGCACTGTCCCCGTCCCAGTCCCCGTCCCAGTCCCTGTCCCCATCCCAGTCCCCATCCCCGTCCCAGTCCCTGGCTTTATTTGCGCAATATTTTTCTGATAATAACAAATTCGCGAATATGTTTATCTGCGTTTTCATTGCCATCTCCTGCCGTCTGTTTTCCAGTGCCTTCTGCGCTTTTCCTTGCCTCCGTTGGCGTTTATTTTTTTCGTTCGTTCGTTCTTCACTCTGTTCTCTCCTTCTTTCTGCTGCTCTTGATAAACTGGAGCCTTGGCAGGGGTTTCGTTTGGATTTGTCCTGGCTTCCTTAGCGCCCCGTCGGCGACTGCGACTCCACAGAGTGGAGCGCCTTCCCTTTTGGTTTTCTTTTTTTAGCGTGCCACTAATTCCATTTGAGACGTAACGAAAACGAAAATGACATCAATTTATTTGTGTATTGTTGTTTGTTTTCTCTTCACTTTTCACTCTTCACTCTGTTGCTCATCCTCTCATTGGCTGATTTTCTTTTCTTGGTGACAATATCCTGGGGTTCTGGCTCTGCAGTGGGCTGGGCATTGGGGGGGAGTGTCGTGGAGAGTGGGCCAAGAAAGAGGCTTGAATTCAAAGGGAAAATATATTTAATTTTGTTTTCCATGGATCTCAGTCCATGCATTGTTCATGTTTATTGCTGTGTGTGTGTTTGCATCATTTATTGGATATCTAAAAACATCCATGAATGTGGCAACGTGGAATCATTCTGTTTTATGTTTCTTGAGTGTATTTGGCGCTGCTGAGTTTCATTCTTCGTTCTCATTCATCCGCAAATACTGGTTGGCCGCATGCCGGAACACTAAGCTGGTCACTGAAAAAGGTAATGGAGCTGCACATTGGGCCATCAGGACAGCAAGGAGCAGCAAATACGTACATATATCTACGAGAGCCACGCTGATGGCAAGTGGCTCAGTCTGGCCGTAAAAAATGGTAACTATCAGAAATGCACTGCTCAGAATAATTTGCAGGATGTAGTTGAACAGCAGAATAAAAATCAAAAGGAAGATTTCCTGCAGGCAGAGCTCTGGTTGGTGGATTTTTCTCATTGATGCCAGACAGCGACAGAAGGGCTACTCACAGCGATGTTCCGAGACAGCAGTATTTGTGTGACGAGATACAAAAACACTTGCAGTGTTTGAACAATATTCATGATGTACGAGTCATTCTCATTGATTCTCTCCGGATTCTTCTTATATTTTTCCGCTATCGGCTTGGTCAGCACCAGGAACAAAATGTTGAGCATGCTCAACAGCACAACATAAAATCGCTTCCATGCAGGCAGCATTTCTGAAAGATCGAGTTTTAGTTACTGCTTTCCGAAAATGAACAAATTTTTAATGTTTTAGCAGTATCTCAATTGTCATTTTAAACAAATGTTTTGATGTTTAAAACAAAGCAAAAAAAATCAACTATTTCCCATTTCATTCTCTTTATACAATTTATCTTATTAGCTTATGTAATTGGTTGATATCGAATTTCCATTAAGGGGTTCGTACTCCTCCCGGATAGGTTATGAGAAATAATTAGTTCAATGAGGTTCAACGAAAATATACATATACAGCCCGGGCAGACTATTTTCTGGCAGAGTTCACGGGCCTACTGTTGTAGTTCCTTCTAAAAATATTGATTTTGTTTTAATCTCATAATCTAATACTGAAAGATTAATTGTTCAATGTTGTTCAGGTGCCTTGGCTCTAACAGGGCAGTAGCGCCGTTAACACACCAGAGTAACAGCAGCCTGTTACCGCTCTCGCTTAACAGAATGTGGCCGCTCTCCGTAAACAGCTGCCTGTTAGCGCTCTCTGACACGATCCGTACGACTTATTCCCCACATCTCTTTTAAAAGGGGAAAAAATTTACATATACACCACCATTATAAATACGAATTTACCTGAAATCTACAGTCAATTATGCGGATTTAACATATATGTTTATGTACATGTATGTACCACCGACATTTTCATTCCTCGTTTTAACATTCCGAAATCTGGTATTGCTGTTACTGATGCTGTTACTGAAGCTGTTACTGATGTTGTTACTGATGCTGTTACTGAACAGCAGAACAGCAGCTCTAAGAGCTTTGATTAAGTTAATAATTATTAAGATATTTGGTTCTTGTGATCTAAACTCAGAAAATTGTTACATTTTCTACAGTTCTATTGAGGCGAATAATCATTCAACAGACACAAAAATAAGCACTCAGAGTTTAAACATGGGACAGCTCCTTGCGATGTTTTCCCACTGTGTCTTAGCAAATCAAAATTCCCTGACATTCTAGATATCTCTAGGAATCATTCATATCGTTCGCAGTGCAGCCATTGTGCCACCGTCCACGCTTTCCCCACAGGCGACGCACCCCACCCTTGCGGCATCTTCGGGTGGGGGGAACAAACGCCAACAATAACTACAATTACACCCGAAGGATCAGTTGAAAAGTCAATAAACCGCCGTAGACAGGCGGACAGGCGGAAAGGCGTACGGATGTGAATGCGGTCGCGGACACCGACACGGATGCGGACCCAGACACGGGCGCGATTCGATGGGGGAGGGTGAAAAACGCGCCAAAAAGCAAAGCCACAAAATAACCGCAAAAGAGTAAACAACAACAAGCGAGAAGAGCTTACCTTACCCCTTTGCATCCCGCACTCACGCCACGGACACCCCCCTGCGCGACCCATCACTCTGGCCATCTCTGTTGCTCTTCGGGTATCTGTTGCAGCACCTTTCCACTGCCCCAGCCAACGTGGCGCAACCTTTTCGGGAAGATTTTTCTCTTTTTTTTTGCTTATTTAAAAAAACCATAAATCAATTGGACACGCCACACACACACACACACACACACATATATATATATATGCACACTTATACAAATGCAAATCTATTTTTAAATGCGAAATAATATGAAAAGCATGTGGAGGAGTGGAGGGGTGGTCGGGGTGGGAGAGACA
Source organism: Drosophila tristis (assembly GCA_018150885.1). Classification (NCBI taxonomy): domain Eukaryota; kingdom Metazoa; phylum Arthropoda; class Insecta; order Diptera; family Drosophilidae; genus Drosophila; species Drosophila tristis. Next base: position 2,848,041 of record JAECWT010000215.1, on the reverse strand, counting down.
ACGACAACCCCTGCGGGCAATGCGTTGAAAATCGCGCACTGCAAAAATTGCCCGAAAACGAAGTTACAAAAAAAGGGAGAAAAAAAAACGAATGGAAGCGATGGCAGGTCCTGGACGAGGGAAGGACACGAGACGCTGGCGGGACAATGGATGAGACGGCCGGCACGGGGACGGGCACGGGGACGGGCACGGGGACGGGGACGAGGCATTGGGCAAAAGCCACGCGAGAAAAGCCGCTGATACGACATGTGGGAAAAGTCGAAAAGTCAGTCGCAAAACCAAGGAGGGCGAAGAACAGAGAAGGAGATAGCCACAGGGAAAGAGAAAGGGGGAGAGCGAGCGAGAGCGAGTGCGAGAGATGGACAGTGGGAAAGTAAGGAAAGTGCGGTGCGGGGTGCGACAGATCAACGGCTGAAGATGCGCCGGCGACCGCCCGCTGGCAATAAAAGAAAAAAACACGAACAATAAAAATTTTACATTTTTGCATAACCGAGAAAGTGTGTGGGGCCGAAAGGGTTGCACGGCAGCGGGACTGGTGGCGGTGTGTTGCCTGGTGGGGGGGCACACCCCCCTAGGGTTGCCCGTAAAATGACACACATAAAGGTCGAGCTGGGAGACGCATTGCTGCGGTCTACCCCGAAAAGGAAACCGTGAGACAGTCGCTTGGCCCCTCGGGGCTGGCTGTGGAGCATCTTCTCCACTGCCCCGCCGAGTTTAGAGTATTTTGCATGGCCGGGACGGCTGCAGGGGAGCGGGGACATTAGTTTTGACGGACTGCGCCATCGTGAAAGAAATGCCAACAGCCGAAGAAGAACAGCAGCAGAATCAGACACAAATCTGATTTCCGTTTGACGGATCCTTTTCCCTTTTCCCTTTTGCCGCTTCCCGTTTTCCGTTTCCCAACGCGCACTCAATCCTCCTCCCGCTGGGCGCCTTGGGTAACTCCCTGGCAAAGTGGCTGGCTTATTGGCTTACGGCTGTGGACTGTGAACTGCCCGCCAGGAGGCCGGAAAGGGTTCCGTTCCCCATCACATGTGCATCGGAGGTACATCATGTGTGGGGTTTACCATTCGAATGTTTCTTTGAACAGATTGACTGCCTCGCTGGCTTGATTTGCGTTCGCAAAGCTTAGCTACGATTTGCGGTATGTACAGCAAACATCCCACGGAGATGTGTTTATATTTGCCCAATGGTTGCTTTGGCTTAGGATACCTTAGGTGCCGGTTGTTCCAGCTGCCAAAGGGTTTCTGTTGCTACGCTTTCCTTTCGATCAAGCAAAGACCGATTTGAGGCCCATTTAAACTTGCCAGCAGCAGCCCTGCATGATAGTGTAGGAATTACTTGTAATGTAGGCTAATGACTGGGCGTCTAATGGGGCCTTCTTGCACTCGGCTGAGCTGATCACCAGTGCAGGAGATGACCGCTGGAAGAGGGTTAGAGGCAGCAACCACTGGAGAGTGCTGCATGTTCTTCCAAACATCTTCCAAATCTTTTCTTATGCCACTCCATTCTTCTGCTTGCTATTCCCGAAAGACATGCCTTCCGATCTCGACTGATGGACAGCCGCAAGGACTCCTTGTGCTTGTCCTTTGCCTCTGGCTCTGGCTCTGCCTCTGGGCGATTCTGTTTGTGACTAACGCCAACATTTTTGCGATTTTTCATCTGCTCTCCTCTCTGTGTGTTGCATTTTTCACACCTTTTGCGGCTTGGCTTCATTCGCCATCGCCATCGCCGTCGCATTTCCATTTCCATTGCCACTTCCGCTTCCGTTGATTTGTTGCCGCCGCTGCTGGCGATGGGGCGTTGCAGGAAGTGGCTGCTTAAAACGCCGCACGCAGCTAAAGAGTAAGCGGCAGAGAAAGCAAAGAGAAAAGGGAGAAAAGGGAGAAAATGGAGTGTGCAAATGTGAAGCGAAGCAGCGGCGTCAGCTTATGCTGCACATAATTTGTAACCATTTCGCACACTGCCCCACCAATAGGTGGTGGCTGGCAGGGGCTGGCAGGGGCTGGCAGGGGCTGGGGAATCGTCACATGCATATGCCCCAAATTGCTTCAAATTTCAAATAAACCAAAGCGAATTTCTCACACCACCCAGTCCGACCCGACCCCAAACCCAAACCCAAACCCATTTCCATTCGCTCAAAGTTTATAACGTTTCCCGCTTCTACTTCTGCTCATGCTCCTGCTCCTGCTTCTACTTTTTTTCCTTACCATTTTCTTTTGCTTCTTGCCATTTTCTTCTTCATCTTCTGGACAGCTTCCCCTTCCACTGCAAGTTGTTCCCTTACAATAAATACCCTTACAGAGAGTGCACCTCAGCGAGCGAAGATATTCGGATACTAGTTTTAGCTGTGCAAAAATATCAACACTAAGTAAATATTTATAGTTTTTAGCTTTTAAATAATTGCTTCGTGCCCAGCCTATAAGTAGCGATGGACTCTGCCAGGGTATCTTAAGATTCGGCCACGAGGTCCGCATTCCTTTCCTCTTCTGTTTGAATTTTTTTGTGCGCTCTTTTTTGCTTTTTTGGTATATGCGAATATAAATGAAATTTTTGTTGTTTGGACGTGACACATTTAGTTTGAATATATGGCAACTCAGTCGTCAGTCAGACGAGCATTGGAACGTAGATGGTTTTTGAGCGGAGGCAGCGGCGGCAGCGGCGAGGTCCTGACTGACGACTGATGATGACGCAAACGCAATTTGGCTTGCAAAATAGATGGCTAGAATGGAATGGAGTGGAGTGGAGTCGAGTTGAGTTGTGTGGTGTGGTGTGGAGGGAGAGCAGCAGCAAAGTATATCATCTCGGTGCTGTAATTCAGGTGCGATCAGTCTCTGGCAGAGCCCAACATGCTGGAAGCAATCTAACACTGAATGCTGCCTATATTTCCAATACTTCCTTTATGCAACGCCACATCATAGTCGTACTGCTGCAGCTCTGCCCCACTGCCAAGCGCCAGTCCGAGGCCACTGCCAGCTCCCTTTCTGCCCTGCTCTTGGCACTGGCAGTGGCTAAAAATCCAACATAAATCACAAGCACTCAATGTCAACTCAATGAACTGCTCATGCATGCAGGGGCCCCGCTCCCTGGCCGACTACCTTCTGCTTAACCCCAGCCCCACACCACCATCCCTCTGTAAGTAAGAGTAAGAGAGCCCACGGCGCTGGCATCGCGTAGAATTGTGGAATTTTCTTGAGTACATTTCGATGATAAGCAGCGGATGAAGAGCGGGCCACACGTAGGTGTGGGTGGGGGATGCTCCTGCTGCCGCTGCTCCTGCTGCCGCTGCTTCTGCTGCTGCGTTTTCCTAACAATTTGTCATGCATGGAGCGCCAAATATGCCGAAAAGAGAAAAATGTATTAGGAGCAGCAGCAGCAGGAGCAGTCGAAGAAGAAGTCTGTGAAAGTCCCAGAAATGCCGCAAATAAATCATTTCTTTTTGCCTTCTTCAAATGCGTATGTGTGTGTGTGTGTGTGTGTGTGTGTGTGTGTGTGTGCAGGAATAGATAGCAGTCCTTGAGGTGGTGTGGGAGAGGGAGGAAATGGGTTTCGGATTGTGATTCTGATACGCATTCATCCTCTGACTGTCTGAAGTAGTTTCGTTTTCGGTTTTTGGTTTCGGTTTCGGTTTCAGCGGCACTCGAAATATTTTCACGTGTCTTGAACAAATGTCAAAAGCACATACAGCACACAGCACACTCACAGATACTCAGAAAAACACACAAACACACACTGGCAGGGAACACAGGGACATAAATCAAAAATTGCATGTGTGGATATGGATGCCAGGATATGGATTCGACGGGCAGGCAGGCAGGCAGCCACACCACACACTCGCAGTCGCACTCGCACTCGTAGTCGCACTCGTGAAAGTATTGAAATGTAACGCATTTATTTTCATTAGATCGGCCTCGCCATCGCCAGCGGCCCGCTAAAGTATGCTATGCAAAATGTTGGGCTACGGCGCGTCACTAATGTGACAGCAGCAGAGCAGCCGAGCAGCAGAGCAGCAGGGGTGGGGTGGCTAGGGCTAGGGCCAGGGCCAGGGCAGCCCTTTAAGCCACCGTCGCGCTATAAGCACTTTATTGGATCATCAGACTTATTTTGATATGTGACCAAAAATATATGCGAGTAAATATACGAGACTGATGCAGGAGGCGGAGGAAAGCGCACAAATGCCTTGGCCAAGAAAAGAAAGCAACGGAACAGAACAGAACAGTATAGAACAGAACAAGTGCTGGTGGTGCGAGCAAGAGGCGGCACAGCATTGACATTTTGCAGGGCACATGGATGTGGAAGAGCGCAGCGCAGCACATCGGGCTCATAAATTCTTGTCAGTGGAGTGGCTGGCAGGGGGCAAATAGAGGATGATGCTGGATGCTGGATGCTGTGTGCTGGATCCTGTATGTGGATGGCTGTGGGTGGCTGTGGTAGGACATCAACTTTTGCTCAAGTTATTTTCATTTGTGTAACATTTTTGCATACTTTACGGCGCATCTGAAGCACGTCTGCGTGTGTGTGCGTGTGTGCGTATCCGTGTGTGTACGGATGCTCCTTTTGCCGACTACTTTTTGACAAATCTACTTTGGCATTTCTTTGGTTTTTGGTTTGTTTATTCATGTTTATTTGTGATTTATTTCGATAACATAATAAATATCCACACACAGCATGCCATTCACTCCTCTCTCACTCCCTCACTCCCAGTCTCACTCTCTGCTTCCCTTGTTTTTACGTGTGTGCGTGCGTGTGCGTGTTCGTGTGATAATGGCATGTGTATTATTTTCTTATGGCATGCACGCCTTCGTCGACCATTCATCTGCTTGGATATTCAAATCACTTGCACAGCATCCACTTACCTGCAGCGCGTGTCCATGCAGCCATTCATCCCTCCACCCATCTCTGGGGCTCATCACGAAGAGATGGGCGATGGGAATGCAATCTGGCCATTCCTGTGAAGTCATTTTATATTTATTTGCCATCTAAATCGCTTCTAAATCTGAGTTCCAGCTGGTGATTGATTTCGAATTAAATGGCCAATCGATTTCCATTGCAGCTTTGAATAATTACCAGATTGATTTCCCATCTATTCCCATTTCCCCTTAGCCCTGATGGGATACCTTCAATCTCCAGCTGAACTTCATGATGGGTCCCGGATCCGTGAGCTACTCCGAAATCAAATTATAGCTAATTTCCCATTAGTTTTAATGGAGGTGCGCCCGACCCGACCCGACTCGGGCTGGCTCTGGCTCTGGCAATGGCATCCGGTTATCAAAATGCTGCAGGTAAAATGCGGCCAGCGTTTCGATAGAAATTTTCCGCGTTTCCCATTTTATATCCCCGCATCCCACGGCAATATTCATCTTGCTGTGGCTCTCTCGCTCTCGCTCTCTGCCTCCGCTGGTCATTTTTATGTGGGTGGCTGGTTTTTCTCATTTTCCATTTATTTATTTTTTATTATTATGATTTTGCCCCGCCCAGCAAAAGGAAACAGGAAATATCTTTGGCTGGCCGCTCGTTCATTCTCGTTGCCAGTCGTTCGTCCACGTCCACGTCTTCGTTCTCGCTGTTCGCTCTCGCTGCTCGTTGTTCTGGTCCCGGATCTCTCTTTTTTTCGCTTCTTATAAATGACAACGCCTCATCGCGCAATTTGTTTACCTTACATTCGCGCGGCATGGACCCCCCGTCCGTGGCATCCCTCTCGCAGGCCGCTTCCCGCTGCACGCTGCCCGCTTCACGCTTCCCGTTTTTTTCATCAATTTCAAAATTGCTACATTAGTGTTGCCCACTTAACAAGTTTAAGGGGGCCGCTGCCGAGGTTTTCCTTCGGTTTCGGTTTCGTTTTCGTTTTGTTGCTCCTGCTGGTTCTATATACTTTTTTTTTTTGTTGTTTTCTCGGGCTGAGCCCCGCCCGCGGGAGCCGCCAAGAGTCGTCCGTCTGGTGGATCTTCGGCGATGGCGCGGCGTCGGTACATGGCTCTGGTCCGCCTCGTTGCGTATTAAAATTAGTGATTAATTTTTACGCTCGAAATATGCAAATGTGTTGCATTGATGAATACATTCAGAGGCCCACTGGGGTCTGGTCTGGTCCTGGCCCTGAGTGGGCGTTGCGCTACTTCATTTTCTACTTCATTGCCAAAGTTCGACGCCTTGGGGACTCGTCCGCTGGGAATATCACCAGAAAATGCGTCTGGCGACGCTCTCTCGCTCTTTCGCTCTCTCTCTCTCTCTCTGTACCGTCGATTTGTACGCTTCGTTTTTTTTCTATGCCTGTTCCCTGTGCCTATCTGTAGGAAATGAAAAATTTTTATGTCATATTTTGTGCGTTTCTTTCCTTTTTTGTGCGCGCTTCCTCCACCGCCACCGCCACCTCCTCCACCTAGTTCGGGCTTGGGGAGAGGTCGCCGGACGGACGGCCGGCGGCTAAAATTGATTATGGATGAACGCCAGTTGCCGTGGACTAAGCGCAATTAACATTACTTTTAATTCGGAGCGGAGCGGAGTGCCACGGCCCGCCCCGCCCCGCCTCGACATGGGCCACGCTAATGAAGCATGCAAATGGGCACACGGAGGATGGGTCCGGGTGCGGGTGCGGGTGCGGGCACGGAGTCCGGCCGGAGATAAGTTGATGTCGTCCTTAACTTGATTTTCTCTATTAGTGTCTAATTTTTAATGTATTTTCTCCTTGGCAATTGATATGCAAATCGCCCGAATGCTGACAAATTTTTATAGCTGCCCAGGCTGCGCGGCCTGGACTGTACCCCAGAGGAGGCATTCCCAGCAGCCAAATTGACGGATTTATGGCACTCAAACGGAGTGTAGAACTTTCATTTAGGCGTACGAAAAATTATAGTACTTCTGCTCTACCCTCTGCCCCTCAGTGACCCTCCTTCTCCCTCTCCCTCTGCTTCCGCGTATCCCTTAAGCAGTTTCGGCTAAGCGCTTTGTTGGGTCACCGCAGTCACCTATTTTATGTCTCTGTCGCTCCATTTCCATCTCTTATTTGATAGTGAAGAGTGTCTCTGGTGGGCTTTGGCTAAGGCCAGGTAGTTTTCCTCCATCGGGGGTCACCAATTACAGAGTGCAGCACACCAGCCCATCCTGTCGGGGTCACCAATCGGGTTTCAATCGGTGCTAAGCCGCCTTTGAGCCTTCAGTTATCGCGAAACCTATCGAAGTGGATGCTCTCCCTAAGTTTCTCCAAGTTTCTCGCACCCTCCTCTCCCAGCGACGAGCCAAGTCTGGGGTCTGGGGTCTGGAGTCTGGGGCCAAGTACCAGGCGCCTGCGAAATGAGAAAACTTTTCGACCACAACATCGACGTGGTGGCAGCGCTAACAGCCGCCGGCCCACACGGACGGACACAAATACAAATACAAATACAAAATACAAATACAGAGGCTGGCAGTGGCAATGGGTGGCTCCTCCAGTGCCGTTGTCTGCCCGCAAAAGATTGCTTTTGGAAATTTATAGTTTCAATAATGTGGCGACCGCGCTGCACTACACTGAGCGAAAGGGGAGGGGGTGGGGCGAAAGGGAAGTGGTGGGGCGGGGCGGCACTCTCATGTGTATTTTCAATTTACGCGTCCATAACTTCAAGTTTTGCCAAGTTTACCTAACAGCGAGCGCCCAGGCGCGCTCCGCTCTACACTCTGCTCGCTGCTTGTGCCACATGCCACTCACCCCAACCGGGAAGAAGCTGTCGACGAGCCGCGTATCGAACACTTGAGCAGCATCCTCCCCAGAAGCAAACACACAACACACAGACACGGAGACGGACACGGACACGGACACATATGCTCGCGGAGTCATTGTCTTGCAGCAGGAGCCAGAAACTGCGGCAGGAGCCGGGCCAGGCCAGGAGGCAGAAGGCAGAAGGCAGCAGGCAGGGCGGGAAGGGAGGCCAAGACTGAAGCAGTTGCCGTTTCCGCAATTACAAAACTTCCGCAAAAATAACAAAACACTCGCGAGCACTGGCATCGGGTGGGGAGCGGGGAGCGGAGGGCCAGGCGACGCGAGTGTGGCATGCTAGGACCCAGGAGGCCACCAGGAGCAGCAGCAGGAGCAGCACCATGGCGATGAGGCTCCAGCCTCACATGTGCAGTGGGCGAGGGCGCCCAAAACAGTTCTACGTGCATTTTTCTAGGGCAGATTTTAATTTCTTAATGCAGAAAGGGCATAGATAGACAGAGAGAGAGAGCGAGAGAGAGAGCGAGAGAGAGGGGTAGAGGGAAGGAGAAGGCGCAGGCGAAGCAGATTGTAAGTGAGAGAGCAGAAGGGTTGAGGAGTTGCTGGACAACTTTGCCTTTGTGCATTCGCAATGAGACAAGCGGCGTGGCATGTTCTGCTGCGAGTCGCATCTGTTGCAGTGGCAGTGGCAGTGGCAACACATCCCCCAGACTACTCCGCACTCCGCACTCCCCACTCCACCCACAGCTCGCGCACTCTCGCATGTTATGGATGGGCACGCCCCCACCCCGGGCCAGCCATTAGTTTGCTGTCTGCCGAACATAAGCCATCCAAGAGACCAACTCAATTTTCTCATTACCAACATCATTGACCATATTTATGTGGCACACACAGGCGCATCAAAAGAAATTGATAATCTCTTAATAAGCAGACCAGGAAGCAGAAGGTAGCAAGCAGAAGGCAGGCAGCCAGACAGGCAGCCAGGCAGCCAGGCGCAGACAGGCAAACAGGCTAAGAAAGATTCCTTCTTGCGGCAAATGATCCGAAAGACCAACAAACAAGGTCCGACGAAGGCAACTTCAAAGACACCCCCTGCCACGTGCTTGTGGCAAGTCCTGCCAGCCCAACTATCCATTCCCCCCGCCCAGCCCACAGCTGTAGCCCATCCATATCCCGGAATGATGCTCCCGTGGCTGCCGCAGCCGGAGCTGGAGCCGGAGCCCGTTTGACACGCACACAAATCACTTGATTCAATCATCTCGAAAATTGATAACATGCCATTTACAAATGACATCGGCGAGATGCCTTAAAAAAAGAGAAAGCAAACTCATTGAGAGCTGCTGCCATCCCCCCGCCCAGGCCACAAATTATTTATAGGCGGACAAACAACAGCGGGGAAAAAAATCCGAAAAAATTAGGACACGTGCCGCCAGTTGACCAGCCTCCACTCGTCCACTCGTCCGCGCTCCCTTGTCCCTGCCACGCCCCCTTTTGCGGGTGAAAGTTGCAGTGAAAGTGAAACGTTCAAACCGCACAAGGCACAAGGCACACGGCACACGCACCCAACGCCCAACGCCCAAAACTCCAAGCGGGAGGCATCCCCAGCCCACCCTGCCACTCATTTGCGATGCGCTGCACGCTGAGCTTTTCATTTCAATTTGATCGCATTTTTTTGTGTGGCCAGTGGCCAGGGGAAGAGAGGAGAAGAGAGGAGAGGAACAGGTTAGACAGGGGGACAGCTGGGGGGGTTGGGTTAGACAATCTGAACAATCGGACAATTGATTCGAACGCATTTGCGTGTTTGCTTCAAATAACTGAGAATTATCTGCAGTCTGTGTGCTCCTTTTGTTCTGTGGATTCCCCATTGTGCCATCAGGCATCATCAGGGACTCGACGTTTGGCGTTCAGCGTTCGGCATGAGGCATGAGGCAGATGTGGGGCGGCGGCTGGGTCATGGAATCAAGTTAAGTGATTCGCTACGTGATGCTCTTTTGGGGAGTTTCATAAAAAGGTTTCGGCCACAAAAAATGGCATGCGGAGAATGCTCGAGACGAGCAGCGAGCAGCGAGGAGCGAGTGGTGTGGCAAAAAGAGAGATGGGATAGTAGTAGTAGCGAGTGCCACTCCCACGCCCACGCCCACGCCCACTCGCACCAGTATCAAACACTCGTTAGTGCAATTGCCAGCCAATCCATTGAGCATTCAGCATTCAGCATTGAGCAGTTTTGAGCAGCTTCCAACCAGCTCCCAACCAGCTGCCAACCTTCAGCAACCAATCCATTGAGCATTCAACAGTCGCAACCAGCTGACCAAACTTTAATTAAGAGCCCAAACAAGCAGAAACAACACACTCTGAGGGAACAGTTGGACAACAATGGCCCGGAGGGGGTCACAGTCGCAGTCGCAGTCAGAGTCAGTTTCAGTTTCAGATGTTAGGGAATATGAGGAGGAGGGAGGAAGGAGGGCCAGCCAGCCAGCCAGCCAGCCGAAGGAAAAGAGAAAGAAAAAGAAGAAGCAGCATTGACCAAAAAGTCAGCAACACTTGAGCCAAATGTCAAATACACAAATGACCAAATGGCAGTGCCAGGGGAGCAGAGTGCAGAGTGGCGAGTGGCGAGCGGCGACTGTAGAATGGAAATGAAAACGCCCTCCGGGGTGCATTTGCGACTCGATTGAATATAAAGCGAAACTATAACGAAACCGGCAGCAAACAAGGAACAACAAACCCCAAAAAGGTTAAGCCGTGCCCCCAAGCCGCACCCCGAACACCGAACCCCAACACAGACACAAAACTTCAGTGGTATCGATAGTTTTTCCCGTGCAAAGTTTTCCACACAGCGAGTGGTGTTGGGTGGGGTAGTGGGGGGCCGACCAAGTGACAATAACAAGCACAAATGGACACGACACTGCTGATGATGACAATGGGACTTGCCTTGACCCGAGCAGGAACGAGACGGGGCCCTGGGCCCCGGGCACTGGGCACTGGGCACTGACAAAGGGCCAAACCGAAGTGGCAGTTTGGATCTTTTTCTTGGACCCAAGACCGGGACTGACCGGGCAACCGGCACCGGGACCCGGACTGCTTGACATCCGGCATAAATGTCAAACGCCAACTTTGACCACAAACTACATGTCGGGTCAATGCATCGACAAAAGTGTCCATCCAGAAGCCGGCAGAAGAGCAGCAGCAGCAGCAGCAGCAGCAGCAGCAGGAGGGATTGGTAGGTGCGGGGGGTAGGCTGATGACCAGCAGGCCAAATATATTCATAGCCTTTGACAGATCTTTCGATAGGTCAGCGGAAGGGGAACTTGGCCGGAGATGGAGATGGAGAGATGCCAGTTTGTCCTGGCAGTTCATCAGAGACCAAAGGGCTGGGGTTGGGGGGCTGGGGGGTGGGCAAACAAATCTAACAAATTGGTTGGCATCTAACGAAACATTTAACTTAAATATATTTTCCCTCATTTAAAGCAGACCAATACCCACCGCCCTTCCAGCAGGCGGCGGGGCAGAGCATAACACAACCCAAATCCAACCAAGTGCGTCGCTTAATTACAAAACGAACAACGCATAAAAACCAACAGAGACAGTGGCAGTGTGGCAGTGGCAGTGGCAGTGTGGCAGTGGCAGGGTTCGTCGATGGCCCCCAAGGAAGGACACTATTGTCTGACGGGACTATATCGTCCCACAGCCACATCCACAGCCACATCCACAGCCACAGCCATAGCCACGGCCATGGGGTATAGTATTAGTGTACCATGGGCCATTCCATGAGGCCTCATCGCCTCATCGTTTGACATTTGCAATATTTGACATTCAAGTAAAGGCATAAATTTGCGTTTAATGAAATCCAAAGTCATGGGGATGTACGAGCAGCAGCAGGAGCAGTGGCACGGGCACGGGCACCAGTATCTGTATCTGTATGTGTATGTGGGTCTGCACCATACGACTACAGACAGACAGAGCGACCCCGGATCAGCCAGAGCTCGTTCCCTTAACACAGTAGCGGCCATTAGGCGGCCAACCGCAGCGACAGCTGGCATGGACCATAGAGCTGAGGAGACGCCCAGCAGCCAGCAGCCAGCAGCCCACCCACACTACAGCAGACCCGAGACCGGAGACCCGAGAGAGCAGCAGTCTATTGAGCAGCCATTGAACATGTTGATGGCAGGAACGTGTTGTGGGGCTCAGGCGTCGCGCCCAAACTCCTCCAAGCAAACTGGGGGAGGCAGGACCATTTCATTTCGTTTCGTTTCGTTGCTGTTTCTGCAATCTAAAAGCTCTAAAAATTAACTAAAATTGAAGCATAGCCAGACACACTCTTCGATCTGTGCCATACGTTTTTCTGCACGACAATTGCGATCATTGGACGTGGTTCAGGCTGGGAATGGCTGCCTGGCAGCTGCCACCACTCCGTCGAACATTCATCACATGTCAGCAATCGATGCACATGTTCCATTCCTTTGTTGAAGTCCTGTCGTTTATATTGTGTTCAGCCCCTGGAGCCGACTTGTTCCGCTTCCCCTGCTGCATGGCACGGGCTGCGAGCGGGTGGCAGCGGGGCGACATACGGAAAGGTAGAGATTTGCAATTAAAAACTTAAAATCTGCACAGCAAAAGCAAATAAAATGCAATTAGCAAGATTTGAATTAATTAAGTAGCAGGTACAGTTGGGCCCGGCTACAGGCTACCAGCGACGAGCAGCGAGCAGGGAGCGTCTGCCCCATAGAGTTGATATGGAAACGCAGGTACCCCGCGGCTGGGACACTGGCTCTGACTCTGCAGTCTAGTTCCACTTTATTAATAGCTGAAAGTAGTGGCAAAGTTTCAGGGCAGAGCCGAGCAGAGCAGGGGGAATACACGATGGGCAGGGGCAGGGGCAGGGGCAGGGGCAGGCCTGGCGAAGACATGTGCCAGACAACAACACAGTCACAGTCACAGCAGCAGCAGTAGCAGCAGTCGCAGTGGCAGTCGCAGTCGCACATGGAACAGTTGTCTTTTGTTTGTCTTGCGCCACGCACAGACAACGACAATGCCACTGCAAAGATGCAGAGTGGGTGGAGCAGCAGGAGGCCGAATGGAGGTGGAACCACTCGGCAACTCTTTTTGGCAAGTCCACACCAGGAAGAAGGGAGGCCAAAGCCGAAGCTGAGGCTGAGGCTGAGGCTGAGGCAGACAAGGGCAACAGCAGCAAAAGCAAAAGCAACAGCAACAGCAAAGTGCAATTATCGCAAAATACCTTAAGGTTTACATCGTCGATGGGTTGGTGAGTGGGAGTGGGAGTGGTAGTGGGAGGGGTAGCACTGGTACGGTACGGTACGGTACGGTCCACAGGTGTACCCTGCTCCACCCGCTGCCCGTGTGTGTGTGACGGAGTCGCTCCATTCTGTGCTCTGTGTGTCTGCCGCTGCTCCGTGTTTACCCAAGTGCTTTGTATTGAAGTGCATTTTGGCATGTAATTTGTAGTTCTTTGCTATTTGATTTTTCGAGCAGAGCGCTTAAACCCAAGCCCAAGCCCCACAGAGCCCCAGCCCCCCTTCACCGCCCGTCAAGCAGGGACTGCCTTTGGCCATGGAGTCATGGAGTGCCCTCCCACAGCTCCCCCCCAACGGAGGTCTCTGTAAGCCTGTTTTATCACAGTGTTTGGTCTCGAGTCTGATTTAAAATCGTTTAACGAACTCGCCGCTGATTACGTTGTTGCCGGCTCGGCAGCCAGCCGTCAATGATGGCCAGGGCAATCGGAACGGAGCCGCGGAACGAGCAGTACTTGGCCAGCGAATGAGTCCTCTAATGCCGCCTCACACCTAATAATCAGTTAAGGATTTCCCAGGGCACGATCAAATCTGCACGATGATCGGGGCGAAGCAGCGAAGAGGCCCTGGCAGAGGCAGAGCCAGAGACAGGGGCAGGGAGAAGTCTGTGCCCTGCCTTTGATGTTCGATAATTGCAAATTCCTTGTGCATGTTTCAGTTCGCATCAAATCGTCGCGCAATGATCGGATTTAAATCAGCGGACAGCGGACAGCAGACAACGGACAGCGGACAGTGGACAGGGGCGACTGTGGCGCAACTAAATTGATCTTTTATCGCTTCAACGACGACGAAGACGACGACGCTCTCTGAGTCAGTCTGTGGATCGGATCGGATTGGATCTGTTCAGTTCGGTTTGGTTTGGCTTGGCTTGGTGTGGTTGGACTGGGACTGGGACTGTGACTGGGACGGGGGCTGTGACTGGGGCTGTGGTAGCCGGCGCGTAAAAGCTTACAAAATACGACAACGCACAGAAGCGCATAACTCAGCAGATGGAGCGGCTGGAACTGGAACTGCGACTACGTCTGGGATGGGACTGGTACTGGGGCTGGAACGGGGACTGCGACTGAGACTGCGACTGCGACTGGGATGAGGTTTGGGATTGGGACATGAGGATCGACGACAACGACAACGACATTCACGCGCTGGGATTAAATCGGAAGTTATGCGAATGTCAGATGCTCGTCTCCAGCCCCGCACCCGCTCCCTGATTGGTGGCGGCTCTTGCAGATGGAGCTGCAGTTGCAGTTTGCAGTCTGCAGTCTGCAGTTTGCCGCGAGAGTGATGAAGTAAAAATTGTTACCGTATCGAATGCGGATTAAAATCAGCTAAACAAGTTGCCAGTCGCATTGGTCGCTCAATGTCTGTCGATCTGGCCCTGCAGCTCTCCCTGCCTGCTGCCTGCTGCGCGCCCCTTCCCCATGTTTCGATGGGGCGCGAAGAGTGTGAATCGATAACGAATCAATTAACAGCAGATCCAAAAGGGGCATAAAACGGGGAATTAAATCGAAAGTGGGAATAACTTTGCAATTGGTCGTCGCATTCCCAGCCAGCAGAGTGAATCCCTCACGGGATATGAAAATGTTTCAATTGCAGATGGCTCTCAACACTTGACTCCCCCATCACCCCCCACCATCATTCACCCCTTCATCACGTTCTAGTGCCCCTCCTCCCGGGGACTCTGTTGCCATTTCCCTGCCGATTCTTTCGTTGCTCTAATCAGCAACATTTCAAGTAGCCCACGGCCCGTGGCCCTGGCGAGAGCCAAGAAAGCGAAAGCGCCAAAGGGTGGTGGCACGAAGAGAAAATAAGAGAAAATAAATAAAAAGAAATAGGTCGAAAATGAAAGGGATTAAACAAATAAATCACTGGGATCCGTTTTCAGGACATTTTCGGCCAGATTTTTCACGTCCACCCTGGACGGCTAAGACGAACAAAAAAAAAGGGTTTGCCCACACCAATTAATGAGTTAAAAATTGTGCAGCATTGAATGAATTGGGACTTCAGGCAGCGGCTCAGGATGCGGATGCGGATGATGATGCTGGTGAGAGGGTGGAGAGTTTCGCCTGTCCCCACAGCAAAAGAGCAAAATTAATGAAGATATTTGGCTGTCGTCTGTCGGGCTGTGGCATGGGGGCCAAAGGAAAAATCATTTGATTTTTAATTACGCTGATTTTTTATATTAGAACGGAAACAGCTTGGCATAGCAAACACCTTGGAAATTAACACGCCCTGCCCCGCAGGAATTCGAAATCGGGCACCCACTTGGAATTGGAGTTGAAGCTGGAGCTGGAGTTGGAGTCCCCCCCGCCCGCAGCTGTGGATACGCGATGACGGACCAAGTCCTCAGCGCTCCATCGCTATTGCTGTCGTCGACTTGCTGGCCACTTGAGCCACTTGGACCGAGGGACTGGCATCGCTCTGGGGGTCTGGTCACCGACTTCTGGGTGCTGGGTTCTGGGTTCTGGGTTCTGGAGTCTCGATGCTCTGAGCATCTGCCAACTGGCCCTGGCACGCACGAAAGGGTTTCAACTTAATTAAACCGTTTCTTCCTCTTTTGCTCAGTCATTTGTTTCCCTTTTTTTATACCCGTACCCGCACTCGAAGAGTTAAGGGGTATATTGTGTTTGTGGCAAAAGTGACCGACCCCATAAAGTATATCTGCATTTTATATGTATAGAATATGCATTGCAGATGTAGCTAACAGATATAGCAAACAAATTTAATATGTAAAATATTTAAAAATTAAAAAAAAATAATCATAAGCTCACAAATTTATGTACTGCCTGAGTACGGGCATAAAAGTAGAGTCGCGTCCGCAGAAGCGACTCACACGTTCCTTCTCGTTTTTTGTTTTGTTTTTGTTTTTTTGCTGCCTGCCTTTTGACGCAACTGCGCGTCCAGGACTCGAACTCGGACCTAAATAGGTGGGAAGTGGTGACAGTGGCTGTGGGGTGGGGCACAGGGCTAACTGGCAACTGTCATCGTATTGGGCGCTGCGAAAAGTGGGCACAAATTGACATCTAAAGTGCTTAAAATTTTCTTTAATTAAGTGTGACAAACTGTGGGCAAAGCAACCCAGGGAAGGTGGAGAGCGGGTGCGCGAAGTGAAAAGAATGTAGATGAAAGGGAAGGCAGCAATCGACTGACTGTTCGATGGGCTGGTGCTATGTGGCAGCCCTTTGCTGTGTGTTTCAATAAGCAGCAATAGGTGATGGATGTATGCCAGATATTAAATAATTCGATTGGAAGATTCCCAGCACTAGTTGCAGTGAGATTTAATTCTAATTCTGAGGCAACACTGTGGTGGAAAATGTTAAATAGCACTGCCTGGACTTATTCGCACCTCATTGAGTGTCATTTATGTGAAATATATTATTATTTCCTTTGCCACTATGCTGCGGATGCTTGGGCCCCTTTCCAGCATGCTTAGCCCCTCCACTGACTCATCGTGGCTGTGTGCACTCTGAGGATATGACAGAGGAGCAGCAGAAGCAGCAGCGGCAGCATGAGGAGCCTACCCACGCGGCCGGCGCTCAATGGAAGTCATTTGGAGCTCGTAAATAAGCAGAGTGCAGCATTAATAGTTGCTGATTAAGCAGCGCCTACGAGAAATTAAAATTAAGTAATTTAACCCGACGAACGGACACGACACCGAACACGAGCAGGGCAGGGCAGAGGCCGCGACGAAGGGGGCCATCAAACAGACTGGAGGGACTCCACGTAGGTGGGCAGCGGAGGCACCGAACCAGTTTCAGTTTCAGCTTCAGCTTAAGTTCCAGTTCTTGGCTTCCGATGGCAACCTGAGGATAGTAGCGGAATGCGAGGGCCCGGGCGTTCCATAACGAAATTCCAAAGGAAACAAGCGACTACCCTACGATACTTTTGTACTGGAATAACAGCGTGGAGTATCTCCTGGATAGAAGAAGTCTATGCACCACAATTTCGTTCACTTGTTCACTGTTATTGGCTACCAACAGGAGGATTTAAGCGCAGCTACGCGAAGAAATTGAATTTGAAGTGAAATTTCAGCAATGATTCCACGAAAATGTCTCAGTGCTGCTAACTATGGATTGACAAGAATCCCCTAACTGAATGGACACGAAGTTCATGGTCCAATATCCATGCGGGAAGCCTCAAGCTCAGCCTCAGCTCCAGCTCCAGAGCTTTTGTGCACAACGAGGACAGGCAATTAGCACGAGGAAGGACGCAGACAGGAGGGCCATGGCCCGGTCCGACATCGAATGGCATAAATAATAATCAATTTGAAATCAAATCGAGCCGCCAACAGACGACGACGCCAATGTCTTTGCCCAACAAAAAGGAACAACAAAAAAATCAGAATTGATGATTATTGCTTTTTGACAGAGATTCGGCAAAGGCGACAATAAAAACAGGCAAAGGAATAGCACACACAAACACACAGGACATACAATGGGCTTTATGTGACTGAGTGTGTGTGCGTGTGTTAGTATCAATAAAATAGCCACACACACACTTGCGAGCACAGATGCAGAGAGACTCGACGAAACACGTATGGGGAGAAATGGGGTCCAGGCAAAAATATTTATGTGCATGTTATAGTAAGTGCAAAATAATAGCCAGCGTGCAGGGGGAGTGAGCCAAACGACGGGGGTGGAGAAGTGAAGACTGGGAGTGGGAGTGGGCGTGGGGCACGGACACGGGCACGTAGCACGCACTGCTCGACCATAAGAGGAGGCGGTGGCGTCTAGTACTAAAAATGTTTCAACAATTACCAGAGAAAATGATATGTGTGTGTGGGTGTGTGGGTGTGTGTGTGTGTGGGTGTGTGTGTGTTTGGGCAACTGGCAATAATGCACTCGACACTTTTATTTCTTTTTCATTAGCCAAAAAGCGACAACGACCGGGGACGAAGATGAGGACGAGGATGCGGATGCGGATGAGACGCCCCATCCACCACACAAGATGCGCGCCTTTTGCTCCCATGTCGTGACCTTCACATGTGTGTCCTACTCGGAAGGGATGTGGATGCGGATGTGGAGGTGGATGTGGAGGTGGATGTGCCGCAC